>OX336399.1:34381613-35643280 GCA_946902985.2 Meconema thalassinum
GCTCATGTTACCACGGACAGCTACTGGAGCAGAGTCATATCCTACTCGCACAGCTGTACCTGTCAACGAAGCAGAGTGATGTGTGACACAAGTAAACAGAGAATAGTTTATACAAACTTAGGCTTTCACGGCCGGCGTTAGAATCTAAGAACAGCCCTACTGGACCACGGCCTAACAGCCCGGATAATCACTTCTTAGAGAATAGTTTCCATCTCGACCGCCGGCAATCAATTCCTGAAAGGGTAATACTTCCGAAAATTTTATGAACAAGTGATACTTCATTCAGTGATACCTAAGGGAGGGGGATGGCCAGGTTAAGAAAGAAAAAAAAAAACTTTTTCTTCATTCATACCAGTTGCTATTGAATTGCAGCTTGTGATTAAATTTACTATACAATAGCTATAGCAGAATATAACCTACCTCTAGGTGTTATGTATATAAAGCACATGGGGAAGGACACACGTCCATCCCCATGCTCCATCTTGTAACTGTACACTACAAAACGAGGCTGATGTCCAGGTAATGTTTCCCGAAGCTCATCGACACTTACATCCTAAAACACAATGCATAGTAAGTTAATATAGGAAAAAATCACAAGGTGTGGACAAGAACAGATGGTTGTACACAATTCACAGCTGTTGGGAGGTCTAAAATACAAGATTAGATAGTGGAGGTACATATTTTTATTGCAATGTACCAAATACTGATATTTCAGCATAGGCAAATACTATAAAATACCAATACCAGACACTTCACTGGAATGCACAGAGCTGCTTGGTGTCAAGCTGGAGGAATGCAGCATAGTGGACTCGTAACCAACCGAGTGGAGTTTATGGACGTTGTTTCAAACGTATTTCTTTATTCCTAATTTAATGGGTGCAGCTAATCAGAGGAACAAAACTTGAATAAAAATTCCACTCGTAATTTACAGTTCTTGATGTTGTGGTGTTTGAAGCCATATTTTCAGTGTTGCCTTAGTAAACAAGAGTTTAGTGCTTTTCAGTCGGTCAACACGAATGTACCCAAAAGAGATGGGTTATGCCCTAATCCTGAAATAAATTACATGAGATTAATAAAACACTAGGATGACCAGTTTCGATCGTCAAGCGATCATCATCAGATCCAATACACTTAGGCTATAAAATCTATGTTTGAAATACAGGTGAAAATATTTACAATATGTACAATTATTTAGTTGCAGTGTTGGTACTGCAACTGTCAGTGTATGCTAAATGCAGTATATATGTTAGGTGAAATGCTAAATGGTGATGGCTATCCGGAGATTGTACTTTAGAGAGATTATATGGTTGTAAACTATGGTTAAACTATAAAATTTTAGGCTAACTACTTATCTGATTGTCTTCCGTACTACAACTATTCGCAGTTTCCGTGCTCACTTGAACTCGCTGTGCGGTCGACTGCGGTGGTTATCTCAACGACTGGTTTTTCCCTGCCTTCCCCCCCTGTCCCTACGTGCTGTGGGGAGTGATCGCGATGTGTTTATGTGAGGTGTTGCCAACCTAGATAAGATGTATGTTATTGAATGAGGTGGATCTACAACTATTAAAGACCGTGGATTAGTCCTCGCCACGCGTGGAGCATAACCCATTCGAACTAAGCGTTGACGGTCTTATGAGGACGTCCCGGCACCTTTAATACTGCCTCTAATATGGGCCTTGGTTTATTGCAGAAGAAAAGTACATCGTACACCTGATCCAGATAACATTTACCTATTAAAAAACCCCTAATTTCCCCCCTTTTTTTATCTAGCTTGGCTGTGTCGCTAAATTGTGTTTTGTTTCCGACAGGGTGTGTTTTTTAGTAGCGTGAAGAGGGGTGAGCTCTCCATGAACGTGTGTTCATTTAGATTGTTGGGATTGTTTCGTTTGGCTAGGTGTATCTCGATTGCTTCCTTTATGTCAAGAGCTCTGCCTTTCGATTCGTGATGGATTATTTTAAGGTCCGACTCTATGTTGGTAAAGCTATGCCCTGCGTCACACATATGTTCGCACACGGCTGAATGTGTTCCGTATCTTATCGCATTTCTATGTTCATTATAACGTGTGTCTACTCGCCTTCCACTCTGCCCGATGTAATTAGCTTGACAATCGGTGTCTTGGCACGTTATAGAATATACCCCTGACCTTGAATACGGGTCACGTTTATTTAGATTACTATTTAGGAGGTGCCTAGCGGTTGTGTTTTTCGTCGTGAAAGTTATCTTTATGCCTTGCTTTTTGAATAGGTTAGTGATTTTATATGTATTCGCATTCACATAGTTGAAACGCGCACATTTTTTCTCATTACTGTCCGGTTTGGGAATCGTTTTATCTTTATTTTTATGTTTGGCTATAATTTGATTTATTTTGCTTGGCGAGAAGTTGTTTTCCTTTGCTATTTGCATAATAGTTCTTATTTCCTTATTATAGTTGTCTTTTGACATGGGTATGTTTAAAGCCCTGTGCACCATTGAATTGAAACCCGCTAGTTTGTGCGTACTGGGGTGATTAGACTGATTGTCGATTGCATGCGAGGTTTGTGTTGCTTTCCGGAATATGGAATATGAAAGGTCGTTGTCTTTACGTTCAATAGTTATATCGAGATAATTTATTTTCCGGTCTATTTCGGATTCCTTAGTGAATTTGATAGAATGGTGAAGGCTATTAATGGATTGGAGAATTGTTTCTTCGCTTGTTAGTTCAGTATCGTAGATGCAAATTACATCATCTACGTATCTTTTCCATATTACTATTCCCTTTGTTGAAGTCTTTTCTAAGAACGCATTTTCTAGTGCATTGATGAAGATGTCAGCGATTAACCCACTTAGTGGCGATCCCATTGCTAGGCCTTCTCTCTGTGTGTATATTTTATTGTCGAATTGAAACACGTTTTGGGTGAGAACGACCCTCAGTAATCTCACAATCTCTTCAATTTCTTTTACCGAATTGTTGGATTTTAAGTTGTTTTCGATAGTGTTGATTGCTTCAATAATCGGAATATTGGTGTACATGTTAGTTACGTCGAAGGATACTAGCCTGAAGCTAGGTTTCATTTGTAGGGTGTTCAATGCTGTTACTAGTTCTGTTGTGTTCTTTACAGAGTTGTTTTTGTCGTTGGAAAGACGGCATTTTAAGATTTTTAGTAACTCTTTGCTGATTTTGTAATTAGGGGCATTCCTACAATTGACTATTGGTCTCATTGGGCATTCCTTTTTGTGTATTTTTGGTTGTCCCCTCAATGACTGTATTTTCGGGTTCATGTTTATTAGTTTTGATTTTTCGGCTTTGGTCAGTATGTATTCTGTTTCTTTTAGCGCACTTTTTATTTGTTTTTGGAATTTGTTGGTGGGGCCTTTTGTTAATTCCTTGATTTCGTTGTTGTTTAGGAATTCGACTGTTTTTTCAATGTATTCTGTTTTGTTCAAAATTACTGTAGTGTTTCCCTTATCTGCTTTTGTGATGATTAAGTCATGTTCTTTTATTTTTTGTTTCAACGACTTTATTTCTTTGATTTGTTTGTTGTTTTGAATGTTATTGCTGTCGCCCTCTCGTTTGAGGATTTTTTTGGCTTCGTTGGTGGCGAGATTTTTGGTTAATTCCCTGTCTTCTGCTGGGAGCTTGTGACTGGCTATCTCAATATCTGTGATTAACTGTTTTATATTGTGGTTCGTGTGTGCGTCTGTGCAGTTGTATTTCAAACCTTTGTCTAACATATTCATTTCACCTTGAGAAAAGGTTACGTTCGTTCTGTTGTTTACTCTGCTGTGGAAATTGAATTCATTGTTATTCGTGTGTTGTTCGTTAGATTGATGGTTCTGTGTTTCTCCTAGTTTTCTTAATTTATTTTCTAGCGTTTCATGCTTCCTCGTTGCTCTAATTTTGATGGTGTCATGTAGGTGTTCGGTGAAGCTGTCCCATTGAGCTGCGTGCCAGAAATTACTTAGTTGCAATTGAATGTCGTATAATTGTTGGTTAATTTTTTGCTTTCTTATGTAAAGAACATGACTTAATCATCACAAAAGCAGATAAGGGAAACACTACAGTAATTTTGAACAAAACAGAATACATTGAAAAAACAGTCGAATTCCTAAACAACAACGAAATCAAGGAATTAACAAAAGACCCCACCAACAAATTCCAAAAACAAATAAAAAGTGCGCTAAAAGAAACAGAATACATACTGACCAAAGCCGAAAAATCAAAACTAATAAACATGAACCCGAAAATACCGTCATTGAGGGGACAACCAAAAATACACAAAAAGGAATGCCCAATGAGACCAATAGTCAATTGTAGGAATGCCCCTAATTACAAAATCAGCAAAGAGTTACTAAAAATCTTAAAATGCCGTCTTTCCAACGACAAAAACAACTCTGTAAAGAACACAACAGAACTAGTAACAGCATTGAACACCCTACAAATGAAACCTAGCTTCAGGCTAGTATCCTTCGACGTAACTAACATGTACACCAATATTCCGATTATTGAAGCAATCAACACTATCGAAAACAACTTAAAATCCAACAATTCGGTAAAAGAAATTGAAGAGATTGTGAGATTACTGAGGGTCGTTCTCACCCAAAAACGTGTTTCAATTCGACAATAAAATATACACACAGAGAGAAGGCCTAGCAATGGGATCGCCACTAAGTGGGTTAATCGCTGACATCTTCATCAATGCACTAGAAAATGCGTTCTTAGAAAAGACTTCAACAAAGGGAATAGTAATATGGAAAAGATACGTAGATGATGTAATTTGCATCTACGATACTGAACTAACAAGCGAAGAAACAATTCTCCAATCCATTAATAGCCTTCACCATTCTATCAAATTCACTAAGGAATCCGAAATAGACCGGAAAATAAATTATCTCGATATAACTATTGAACGTAAAGACAACGACCTTTCATATTCCATATTCCGGAAAGCAACACAAACCTCGCATGCAATCGACAATCAGTCTAATCACCCCAGTACGCACAAACTAGCGGGTTTCAATTCAATGGTGCACAGGGCTTTAAACATACCCATGTCAAAAGACAACTATAATAAGGAAATAAGAACTATTATGCAAATAGCAAAGGAAAACAACTTCTTGCCAAGCAAAATAAATCAAATTATAGCCAAACATAAAAATAAAGATAAAACGATTCCCAAACCGGACAGTAATGAGAAAAAATTTGCGCGTTTCAACTATGTGAATGCGAATACATATAAAATCACTAACCTATTCAAAAAGCAAGGCATAAAGATAGCTTTCACGACGAAAAACACAACCGCTAGGCACCTCCTAAATAGTAATCTAAATAAACGTGACCCGTATTCAAGGTCAGGGGTATATTCTATAACGTGCCAAGACACCGATTGTCAAGCTAATTACATCGGGCAGAGTGGAAGGCGAGTAGACACACGTTATAATGAACATAGAAATGCGATAAGATACGGAACACATTCAGCCGTGTGCGAACATATGTGTGACGCAGGGCATAGCTTTACCAACATAGAGTCGGACCTTAAAATAATCCATCACGAATCGAAAGGCAGAGCTCTTGACATAAAGGAAGCAATCGAGATACACCTAGCCAAACGAAACAATCCCAACAATCTAAATGAACACACGTTCATGGAGAGCTCACCCCTCTTCACGCTACTAAAAAACACACCCTGTCGGAAACAAAACACAATTTAGCAACACAGCCAAGCTAGATAAAAAAAGGGGGGAAATTAGGGGTTTTTTAATAGGTAAATGTTATCTGGATCAGGTGTACGATGTACTTTTCTTCTGCAATAAACCAAGGCCCATATTAGAGGCAGTATTAAAGGTGCCGGGACGTCCTCATAAGACCGTCAACGCTTAGTTCGAATGGGTTATGCTCCACGCGTGGCGAGGACTAATCCACGGTCTTTAATAGTTGTAGATCCACCTCATTCAATAACATACATCTTATCTAGGTTGGCAACACCTCACATAAACACATCGCGATCACTCCCCACAGCACGTAGGGACAGGGGGGGAAGGCAGGGAAAAACCAGTCGTTAAGATAACCACCGCAGTCGACCGCACAGCGAGTTCAAGTGAGCACGGAAACTGCGAATAGCTGTAGTACGGAAGACAATCAGATAAGTAGTTAGCCTAAAATTTTATAGTTTAACCATAGTTTACAACCATATAATCTCTCTAAAGTACAATCTCCGGATAGCCATCACCATTTAGCATTTCACCTAACATATATACTGCATTTAGCATACACTGACAGTTGCAGTACCAACACTGCAACTAAATAATTGTACATATTGTAAATATTTTCACCTGTATTTCAAACATAGATTTTATAGCCTAAGTGTATTGGATCTGATGATGATCGCTTGACGATCGAAACTGGTCATCCTAGTGTTTTATTAATCTCATGTAATTTATTTCAGGATTAGGGCATAACCCATCTCTTTTGGGTACATTCGTGTTGACCGACTGAAAAGCACTAAACTCTTAGTTCTTGATGTGATATTAGTCACAGTATTACTTACATAATTTACAAATACAGTCTAAATTTTGTTCTTGCAAAGTTTATGGTCAAAACCATGTACTGCTGAGAGTGTGACAACGTGTCTTAAGTCATAGTTAATTCCTTTCCAATAGGTCGGTAACATAGAACATAGCATCTGTCGCATCAAATTCACTCCAGGTTTTACTTCTTTCATTGTCTCTCTGCAAGCACTTTGGTTGTGCTGACATTAGACGATGTATGGTACTTTATTCCGAGGTCTTCAATTAGGAAAGATTCACTTGTTAATTCATAGACCAGACTTGAGAGCGTATATTTTGACAGGCTGAGAGCAACTTTTAAGTAGCATAGTAGTTGGGTCTTTCACTGACTATTTTATAACTTAAGATTGCATTCAAGATCTGCTTTTTGGTCTTAAGACTTATCTCCTTCTTACATGTGCAATTCCAAGAAGAGAAGAAAGCAGTTTTAAAACTACAGAAATGAAGTTCCTCTGCAGTAAGTTAAAGACAATAAAAAGAGATAAATCATGGAATGAAATAATAAGAATGCAGGCTGTAATAGAAGAACCCATATGCAAAAAAATTGCCAGTTCAAGGAATGAAATGGTTTGGACATCTTATGAGAATGAAAGAAGACCAAAAAGGAGGTGGTTGGATGTAAAAAAAGAAGAACTTGGGAGGAGGGGTGATGTCAAGACCATCTTCAAAGACAGAGTGTTTTAAGATGTTCTCAAATTGTAGGCTGGCAACACTGAATGAGATGAACGTACGATAAAATTTTCTTCTTCTTCAATTCCCTTATGCCTTCAAACGTCAGGGTAGCCTCGTTTGAGCCATTTCTGCCATTCCGCTCTATTTCTGCACATTCTCTTAATTTCCACAACAGTTTTGCCTCTTTTCTGTCCCAATCTCTCAATCCTATTCTTCCATGTAATGCAGGGTCTACCTCGTCCAGCTCCTCCCTCAACTCGCATTTCATGTATTTGTTTTACTTTTCTTTCTTCTTCCAGTCTCGTAACATGTCCGTACCATCTCAACTGACGTTCCTCAACCACTTCACCCATTGCTTTTTGTAATTCCTCTCTAATTCTCTCATTTCGAACTCTATCTCTTCTTGTCTTTCCTACTGCTCTCCTCAGAAACTTCATTTCTGTATCAGTAATCCTACTTAGATGTTTATCTTGCAATGCCAAACTCTCCATACCATACAAAGTAATCGGTGCCACGATTGCATTAAAGATCTGCTTTTTGGTCTTAAGACTTATCTCCTTCTTCCCTACTATTGTGGTATTCATCTGATAATAAGCTGATACTGCTTTCTTAGTTCTATTTTGTACCTCGGGTTTAATATTTCCATCATTACTTAATATGGTTCCTAGATATTCAAAAGTTTCTACTTTCTCAAGAGGCTTTGCATTACAGAGGATATTGAGCTCTTTTTCCAGTTTATTCTGTTTTGAGACCCTCATTACTTTACTTTTCTCTTCATTCACTATCATTCCCTTCCTTTTCAATTCTTCATACCATTCCACCACTGCTTGCTGAAGTCTTTCTGGTGTGTCAGCTACCAGTACTACATCATCTGCACAGAGCAGTACTTGCATATAAACCGGTTGTAATCTCCACATTCCAAGCTTTGTTCTGTATGTTTTTCTCTTACATATATTAGTTATTTCGTCTAGCAAGATCCCCTTGTTTAATTCCTTTCTCCATTGGAAATTCTTCAGATGTTTCTCCATCTACATGTACTATTCCCACTGGTAGTCTATTTGCTCTTCACAGCATTCCTCAGCTTCATTGGCACCTTCTTCGCTGCCAGTGCTTCCCACACGTATTGTCTTGGTACAGAGTCAAAAACAGCTTTTGAGATCGAGAAATGCGAAATACAGGTCCCGCTTTTTGGATATGCTCTTTTCCATTACAGTTGAACCCCGGTAGTCCGGGCCTCCGTTTAATCCGAGGTGGATGACAGTGAGACGCATAGCTTACCCAAGGTCTTTGGCGGAGATGAGCGCATGCGTTGAAAAGTTGTTACATCTCGTTCAGCAGCTTCCTGAGTGTGAGAATGCAGACGAAAATGAAGTGCAAGACTGGTTGTGCCAAGACGAACAATATGAAGTGACCAACAGTGCTATTGTGGAAGCTATTAACGAAGAAAGCAGAGAGAGCAGCGATGAAGGGGAAGGAGACGATTTACGCGTGGCCAAAGTGAGTCGTACTGAAGGGACGGTGGCACTGGAGTTAGCTCTGCGATACGTGGAACAACAGAGTTAGTTATTGTTGTTTTAAGGGGCGGAACTACGAGGTCATCTGCCCCTCTTAACACAGATTAAAGAATGCAAATTTTGAATTGAATTTAAAATTTTGAGGTGGACATCTAAATTTAAAAAGACCAAAAATTAATAAAACAAAAAATTAAATAAAAATAAAAATTATATAAATAAACAAAAATTACGGAAAAAACAAAACATTATCATTCAAAAACGAACAAGTCGTTGAGTCAATGTTCACTGGAAAATTTAGATTGCTGGCCCTAACCCACTCTCACTTATAAAGCGGATAACGCGATCAGCAGCCACCGCGTCATCGGCTAATATAAGTTTGAGTGTCGTCTGCAAACCAAGGTTTCTTCGTAAGTCAGCAAGATCCACACACTCGGTGAAAATGTGGGCCACGATGGAAATGGCTCCGCAGGTACAAAGTGGGGGGTCTTCCCTTCTCATTAGGTACGAGTGGGTTGATCTTGTATGACCTATCCTTAGCCTACACAATATGACGGACTCTCTCCGGGCCCGGAAGGAGCTCCGCCACACGCGAGTAGTTCCCTTGATCACTCTCAGTTTACTGGGCAGTGGGTCAGCTAGCCACTGACTCTCCCAAAAAGTCAGAACTTGTAGGCGTAACTGAGAGCGAATATCTCTAGCGGGTACCTCCATTGGTCGAGGTGGTAGTGATACCGCCTCTTTTACAGCTTGATCAGCTAACTCATTTCCCGCAATTCCCATGTGGCTTGGAAGCCACAGTGTGGAACAACAGAGTATGGCAACACCAGTTGACGTCATGCTTCTATGAAGGTGGCGGGATTATGCTGCTAAGAACAGATGTTCTTTTCAGAAATAAAAACCCATTGACTCTTTTTTTAGAAAGTAAGGTACAGTAGCCTAGTACGTATTTTCAGTACTGTACATATGTACAGTATAATAATATCGTTCTGTACTTGTAAATATGTACATATTTGCATTTCTTTTGTAGAATATTGTTTTTATTTCTGAAACAAAGCCTAAATGCAACACATTATATATACTGTAAGAATATTTAAATACAAGTTCCTTGTGCATCTAATTTTAAATTAAAGGTCTTTAAATTTCGTAACTTTGTGTAATCCGAGATTTCCCAAATTCGAGCTCCTCTTGGTCCCAATTACCTCGGATTACCGAGGTCCTACTGTATTGCTCTTATTGGTATAGATATGATCCTGTGTCTGCCTCCCAGGCCTAAAAGCAGCCTGCTCCTCCTCCATATCTTCTTCAATCCTCCTCAATCTTCTCTCCAGCACACGAGTGTAGACTGTAGATGAGAGACATATGGTCCTGTAGTTATTACAGTCATAGCTATTCCCCTTCTTGTGTAATGGTATAATTAAGTTCTTCCTCCATTCCTCGGGGATTTTGTTCTCTTCCCACATTCTCTGGAATTTTAGTTAAATTCTTTATCACCTCCATATTTAATTAATTCTAGGGTTATCTCATCAAGTCCTGTTGCTTTCCCTGTCTTAACTTGTTCAACTGCCATTGCCACCTCCTCTTCATTTATATCCCCTTCAATTTTGGGATCTTGCACTCTCTCATATGGTCCATAGGCAATTCCTTCTTCTTGTAATGACTCATGTTTTTGAAACTTTTCTTTATAGTGCCTTCTCCACACCTCTAATACAGCTGCCTTCTCTGAAACCAGCTTATCTCCATCCTGAATTGTCCTTATCTGCTTCCTATATTTTCCTGTGAGTGCTTTTATTGTTTTCCAAAAACTTCTTTTGTTCTTTACCCTTGCCTGATTTTGAACCATATTTCCAAAATCTGCCCAAGATTTCCTTTTAGCATCCTTCACCTCTCGTTTCACTTCATTCCTTTTTTCCCTATAGTTTCTCCAGTCTTCTTCAGTCCGTGATGCTATATATCTTTTCCAGGCTTCCTTTCTGCTTCACTTCCTCATTCCACCAACTAGTTCTTTTCTTCCTTGTATCTACCAATATTTTCCCACATACTGCTACTTCTGACTTGATTATTACAGTTTTCAGATCAGTCCACACAGTGTAGATGTCTTCATCCAGATTTGTTCTTTTCTTCCTTCTGCAGTACCCTCAACTTAATTGTCTCAAATTTCTTGTTTTTTATGGCTTGGCAAGTCTTTAAAACCTGGTGTCTGCCACCAACAATCTGTGATCCGTTGCAAGTTCTGCCCCTCTCATAACCTTCACATCCATAATGTTATTCCGGATATTTTAAGGGTATACAAAATAATCTATAATACTTTTGGCATCTCTGCCATCTGCCTCATAAGTGATCTTAAGCACTTGCTTATGAGGAAAGAAGGAATTTCCCAATAATAGTTGATTTTCTATGCAAAATTCTATTAAGTGCCTACCACTGTCATTTAGGGTCTTCTCTCCTCCATGGTTACCCATACTTCCATGAGCTTTCCTTTTGTCCTAACCGATTCACCCATTGAAGTCACCTCCTATTAATACATGGCGTCCTCTGACTACTTCCTTGTCTATGGTTCGTTGTAGTTGTGCATAGAATTCCTCCTTATCTAGTACATTGGAATCTTCCGTTGGTGCATACACGTGAATATAGGACACTTCCAATTCCAAATTGACAACTATTATTCTTGAATTAACTGGTTCCTATCCACTCACTCTCATTTCCAATTGCTTGCTGGTTATTATTCCTACTCCCTCTTTTGCTCGACTATCCTATCCCAACTCCAGAGTACCTCAAAGTGTACCCTTCTGACATTCTCTTCATTCCGCCACCTTTTCTCTTAACCTCACTTAATCCCAGTACTTCTAGTTTGTGGTCCTTCATTTCCTGCATCAATTTCACTTCTTTACCAACGATTGTCGTAATATTCCATGTTCCGAATCTCGTGTTCCGTTTCCACTCTGGTCGTCGTCGTTTATATCCGTCCAATCCAAGGCTAGTTGTAGTTCTCTGAATCACTTTACCTCCACATGGGTGATTAGCCCAACGTACAGTGGTTTGTTGGGTTACCTTCCCATCCTCCATATTTATCCCCTGGAGACAGGGTGCCCCAGATGGTCAGGGTTTGGGCAGGCATTTCCTCTTTACCCACTAAGTTGTGGTTTTCCCACCAATACTTGGGAGGCTGATTGCAGTGGTTTCCCACTGGACGATGGGGCCGCCACATCCATACGCCAGCTAACATTTTCTAAAGTAGTGAAAATAGGCAAAATACCTTTTCAAATGATGTAGTAATAGACGTTTACTCCTCTGCTGACCATAACCCACCCACCATCCACCTTTTAGATCACTACTTATATAGTAAAATATCTAGTATATATACAGAGTCCGCCAGAAAAATGTATGTACACTCTTTACGGAACAAAAACTATTTATTTTGTGTTTCTTTTACATTTAAATTTTGATTACACAAGTAGTACTGTCTTCAGTTAAACATATGGTTACATGAGATGTTCAAAATGTTCACCGTTGGCTGCCAGACACATAGCAGAACGATGAGCAGTCGCTGCAACTACGTCTGTCAATGTTAGAATGGAGACCGCTGCACATGCCGCTGTAATCTCCTGGCGAAGGGCCTGCAGCGTGCGCGGCTTACGTCGATAGACTTGATTTTTCACAGTTTCCCACAAGTAAAAGTCCATAGGGATAAGATCTGGTGACCGTGGGGGGAACTCAATGAGCCCTCTTCGTCCAATCCAATGTCCCGGCAGATTGCCATCCAGGAAAGCTCTTGCTGCTACATGGTAGTGTGGTGGCGCCCCGTCCTGTTGGTAGAAGACTTCATCATCGGCTCCATAAAGCGTGCATACAGCTGGTAAAATTAATGTGTGCAACATTCCCAAGTACACTGCTCCAGTGACAGTACCATCAAAGAAAAAGGGTCCTAGTTAGCTCCTCGATGACAGTCCACACCAGACATTAACCCCTGGTAGATTGACCGCCGTGTCCACATGAACATGCGGATTTTCTGGAGCCCAGCAGACACAGTTATGTCGATTCACTGTTCCATTAAGTTTAAACTAGGCTTCATCAGACCACACTAACTTTGTCAGAAATAGTTCATCTTTGGTGACCATTTGCTGACACCATTCGCAAAATTGCATTCGACGATCGGGATCATCCTCATAAAGCGCATGCAGTAATCGTGGGATGTAAACTTTTCACTTACTGTAGCTGTTTTAAAAATCCGTCTTGCACTTGTACTGCTAATCCCCACTTCCCGCGCACATTGCGTAGCAGACTTCTGTGGAGAATTAGCAAACCTTTCCAACATGTGAGCCGACAAACAGGACTAGTAGCTGTACGCGTTCTTCCCGATCTTCCTTTGTGAATATCACAAATCGTTCCATGCGTTTAATTGTTAGGCAAGTTGGGGATTCTGTTTCAAACTCCCTCCTCCACTGACGTTTCACTTCAACGGCATTACCAAACCTGATAAACCTTCAGAATGTACTTTCGCTGCTCGAACTTCAAGCGAGCTCCAGCCATTTTGTTTTCCCACTATTGTGATGTAAGTACCGACATCTGTTGAGCGAAAGACCATACTACAACATTTTAAAACAATGATAACAGTTGACAATGTCCATATCCCGATATCGTCTGACAAAGAGTGTATACATTTTTCTGGCAGACTCTGTATATTGGCCATTGGCTGTAATAAATCTATATAGTAAAATTCCAGCTGTGTCGGCCATTATCTGAGTGAATTATGCACAACTACAGTATTGCCAACCCCAACAAAGCCCCACCCATACGGTACTAATACTAGGTAGCGTTCTGTGAGGGGGTTCAAATGAAAGGAACAGTGGTTTTGACAATGGTTACAGCCTAACACGTCCAATCCCTTTTTTTTTTTTTACAATAATTACTGTCTACCTCATCCAGATCAATGGTTACAGCCTATTGTGTCATCAACAGTGCCCTCCTAGCTTCCCGCGGCCAAGACCGCACCTCAACCTGACCATTCTAACCTTTGTTTTGTCCAATCTAATGCGTTTTGATAATGGCTTTAGCCTGCGGGCCGCGTTAGTCATATAAACACCCCAGGTGTTTGTCATGCACCAAAAACCTTTAATTAATGTAGTGTATTTTGTATCCCTCATGTTGGCAACAATGTGTGCACCTTGTTGACAGTTGAACGAGAATCATGCGCTGTCGGAACATGGCTGCCGTTGTTAAAAGAGCAATAAATAAAAACATATTTGTGTAATTTAGCACACATTTCAGGTGCAGTTGTGACCAGGGTTACAAATTTGAATTGGTGATGCCCTCCAGATGATGAAACAAGGTATGTAAAAGCCAAGTTCTGGTCCCAATCAAAATTAATAAATTGAGTTAAAACATGCATGAATATCATGTAACTATTCAGTCAGCTGAAAGCATTCATTGATAAAATATCTTATATAATGCATAGTCTCCCAACTGTAGCCTTCCATTAGGAATGGGACGGCACAGGAACTGCAGCCTATTTTACTGGGGAGTGTCTGGTATTGGTACTCTGTTTGTTGTTTCAGGTTATAAAACCCTCTCTCACATAGCCAAGTGACCACACAAAAAGACATTATTTTTGTTGCTGATGGTGCACACTCGCCACAGTAAACTTGTTCCTTGAAGCGAGAGAGAAATGAATAATAATAATCTAACAGATGAGCAACAACCGGTCTGAAATTTCAATACATGATACAACTTGCATGACAGAATATCTGATAATAAGGTTCATGACATCTCTTCACTCTGTTATGCAATGATAACTAACAATCACAGTACTGTAGTTTGAAGGCCTACTGTACATAATATGCTGAGTTAACTTTTTAATAATAACTTTATTAAACATAAATTGTGCACTTTTACAAACAAATATTCACATACAGTAGTGCAATAATTAATAATTGAGCATGGTCGCTGTGTGCATTTTTGAACATGGTACCGTTCACAATACTGATCACACAGCTGACAAACACAATCAGCAGAAGGCTCGTGATAGGACTTGAACTTGCAAACTTTATGGTGATAGCCATGCACGGCCATGGAGTTGACAAAGTGACGAAGGTCCTGGTTCGCAACTGACCATATCCTGTTCATCATGATTTCAGTCGAGTAGAACTGTAGCCAGATGTTCTTTAGTTTATTTTCCCTTTCTTCCAGCCATCCGTAGAAGGGAGAGCAAACTTGAACCTCAAATCTTCTATGAGGAAAGGTTCCCCAGCAAGCTCATATACTAGCCATGATCGTGTATATCGAGATACACCAATGGTGACCTTTAAAAATCATGCCTTGACGTTTTCCAAAGTTCCTGTTAGTTTAGCCCATGTAATATCTATTCCGTAAGCAAGAATATGTATTATTTTTGCATGAAATAATGCCATGGCAGACTTGAGAGATAGTCTATTTAAGAACTTGATATCGTATATAGCTTTCGTAGCTGCTGCTGCTCTGGATCTTGTGTGTAAGTATGTTTATATTGACTTAAGAATAACAGAAATTAATGAAAATTAAATCGTACCTCGAGTAGCTCATCCACGCATATTCTCTGCTTCTCGCGATCAACCTTTACTGCAAAATTAAACATAATGATCAACCCACACAGTGGTCATGGGCCCTAATTCCAGGACTGTAACAATATACAGTACATATTACCTGTCACTTTAAAAACTTACATATCAATGCTGCGTTAGCCTCATTTTTGCGAAAACGGAACTTTTTTAAGGCATCTTTCACATCTTCTCCGATGTCGCAGACTTTGACAGACTGGAAAGAGAGAGAAAGAAAAAAAATAGGCGTTACCCAAGAAGTTTCCTGCCAGCTTGAAATCCATCTAATTTACTTCCTGTAATCAAACCTACCATATCAGGACCCAGCGCCTCGCTCCAAACTACTGCCAAAACGTTCTTCTCAAAGAGTATGGGTTCTTCTGTATCGCCACTCGCCAAAAAAAAATCCAATTATCTGTATACAAATTTCAAACGTGCGAAAGGAAGTAATCACAATCAACAAAACGTGACAATGACACATCCATATCGAATACCAAATCGAACAATAAAGTCGATTTATTAGCAGATGGCTGGTCGGATCCAAAATATTTCTTTATTTACTAATTTTTTGATTTTATATCACACATTCCACAAATCGTTCCACAATCTATACTTTTTCTATCAATAGTGATTGCATTAAATTTTACTCAAGATAAATCGGGCGACCCAGTGAAATGAACAGGATTGTAAATGTGCATCCGTTAAGTTGCCAGACTGGCTTCGAACAAGAAAAGTGGTCTTTCTTGCTTCTGAACTTAACTTCTTTGGTCTCATCTTCCAAAGATATCCAAAATCTCCATGTTTGTGCAAAAATTCTCTGAGTACGAGAGCAAGGGTGTTCATTTGGTTTTTTAAGGCTAAGTAAGGCTTGGCAATGACTTCTATTCTGCGTTCATCGAAATTTGTTCGTTATTTTGCCGGTTTTGCTAGGAGCTTGGTATTCAATCATCCCAGGGGTGAAACTGATGGCTCATTTGTGCAAAAAAGTCATTGCCTCAAGACAGGTTTTACTAAGTAAGTAGAAAGCATAGACCTACCGGCATTTTCATCTTGTGTGCATTTGAAGGGAGTATTTATGTTTGCAGGCAATGTTCAGATAAAAATTTCCAAAACTTAACGTACTGGTTTGGTATGTTGAATGGTTTTGGCCAGATTGTTCAGGGTAGTTGATAACTTTTTTTTTTCACATAGGCCTAACCTAAAAGTTTCAGGTGTATATACTCTTATACAAAACTTTCTGTAGTTGAATGTAACTACATATTTATAAATATTCACGAACAAAAAGCAGCACACACATACAGAGGGATGTGAAAGAAGTGTGATGGATAATGAATCATTTAGAAACTCAATCATACTGAGAGAGATGACCGTAAATAGTTAAAGACTTGAGGTGAGTTTGATGTTGCCATCACAGTGTATAGACCTACACAAATCTGGAACATTGCTCATATTGTCATGAATGCCTCCTGGATTACACCATTAAAATGGGTACAGGAATGATATTAATACATAACATCCTACACACAATTTACATATTTGTAGTAGGCTAGTTACTTTATAAATGAAACACCGATAGGTTCAGACAGTCCCAGGTGCTGAAGTAAAATTTATCGCATCAATGCCAACACGGAGAGGGTAGCAGATTAACTGCATGGTAAGGAAATGGTATAGGCTTAATGGTGATTGTTGTTTTAAGGGGTGGATATGCTAACACTGCCAGTGTATGAAGAGAACAAGAGTTGGCCAAGAGAGGTCATAGAGAAACCTGGGATAGGTAAATGGAAGCAATGCTGCACTCGACTGGGCTCCCTTGGTCGCCAATGCATGTCATACTATTTATGAACCCTTGGCGAGAGATACAAGAGGCAAAAACTAGACGTAAAAAAGAGGAATGAGAAAGAAGTGTGTTGGATAATGAATCATTATCGACTTGAACATAGGTCTACTGAGAGAAATGACCGTAAATAGTGGTGAGCTGGATGTCACCATCACAGTATATACATAAATCTGGAACATTGTTCATGTTGTCATCAACCACGGGTGATTCACAACCTGTGTGAGGGTACAGGTACCTAGTCTCCAAAAGAGTGAAACATTCCTCACCTAGCCATACTCCATCCAGGGTGCATTAGGGCCAAGGTTGTTCTTTTATAAACAAATCCAGCTGCCCTATGCAGCATTTGTTCAATAAACAATTCTCCTGAAATGTCCCCTGCTCATTATCTGCCAAATTGCACTATAGGACTTTGTCTCTCGTAACAAAATACTGAGATTCTAGTTAAGAGAAATTCCACTTGGAGTATCATGATTGTGTTGATACTGTAGTTGGTTTCATTTTGGGTTTAGGGTAGCCTATCATGGTCATCAGCCCCATCTTGTTGATTGTATGTGGAATTTGTTTATTAGCCTGTGTTATTGGGGGATCTGTAATACAGTAGTCTCGCAAACTCGGCACTCTGGATTTCTCCGCCACCCTGACAGGAGAAAAAAAATAAAACTATCAATGAGAGACAATTAAAGCTCTCTGAATAATGGAAAAATAAGTCAATATTAAACCTTCCTTGGTTAGCTCTTGTTCTCTTCTGACCCCAATGGAATTGGAGCACCAGTCACAGAGGGTCTTTCATCCCTCCTACCAGAGACTCTCGACTAGTCTTCGGGATTTTCGGAGGGGAAGTAAAGCCGGCGGTCCCATGTCATAGATTTATGGCATGTTAAAGAAGCTTCCACTAATTACACCTGTGTGAAGCTAAATTGTATAGGCTAGGTTAAGAATGTAAACAACGCTCTTAGGTTCCTACGTTCGTTGCCAAGAGCCGACTGCGGTGGCGTCTAGAAGCTAAGTTCTGAACTAGGCCTAGTAGTCGTTGACGATGGCGGAAAAAGTAGGAACTATTTGAAAATTTCAAAGTTGCAGTCCTTACTTGAATTAAAAAACAGATAACACACACTAATACAGCCATCACAATTAACACCGGTTATCAGACAGATTCTACACACACCCAAAGTACACGGGGCTACATGACCGAGTTGTCGCAGCCCCTAAACTGAGGAACCAACCAGTCTCCGGGATTGCTTGAATGTATGTTGGCGACAACAGGACTCCAGCTGAGATTGACATGGCTTCCTCTCACTTGTTGGGGTGAAAAATGTCCGGCTGCGTGGCTAAATGCTTAGCGCACTAGGCTTTGGCCCGAAGTGCCCCGGGTTCGATTCCTGTCCGAGCCTGTCAGTTCTTAACACAACACAAATAATTTAGGGTACTGTGTCTTTCGAAATTCACTCTTTCTCGGTTAGTGTATGAACTCGCGGAAGAGCCTCCCTTTATTGAAGATCTCAGATTGCAACTGCTCCTGCCATCTACATTGGGTTATGAGACTGATGCTGGAAATAAAGTTAAAGAGAGAACGTATATGGCAGGAATTTTACGTCACAGATGCAATGACATCGCGGGATTGGAGGAAGGGTTACTTTGAGATGAGACACTTGTTAACCAGATTCTTGGTGCACGGATTCCACTTTAAAGTGTGTGCAAATAAAATCTATCATCAACCAGATTTTAAATGCGTTTGCCCTCTGCGGCAAAGCATGTGACAGATAACATGTAATGCGGTGTGATCTGAGGAAATTATCTCTGTCACAGTTTTGTAATGCATAGGTAATGCTTAATTCAAATGCATATTTTGTGCTCTAATAAATTTACTAAATGATTGAGAATTATGTTGTAAACTTTTCAACTGAAAAGAGAAATTTCCCTTGGTAAAATTTGTTAGTCCAAGACTTTTGCATATTGTGGAATGAACTTTTTAAAACTGATATTTCCCCTCTTTACTTTCACTTTGCACTTCAACTTGTGATGGTTGACCAGAAATTGAAAGGAAAAGTGCAAAATGAAAAGTTGATCCGTTTATTAGCGGAATAAGTGTCTCCCCACTCACGTTTAAAGCTTATTCCTTCCCATATACGTGAGGATTAAACCTTTGGGTGTGGCAAACCCATCGTACAAATAGCCTAAATATGATAGTGTGTGAGTCTAGGCCTCAGATGGAGGTTCT
Source organism: Meconema thalassinum (assembly GCA_946902985.2). Classification (NCBI taxonomy): domain Eukaryota; kingdom Metazoa; phylum Arthropoda; class Insecta; order Orthoptera; family Tettigoniidae; genus Meconema; species Meconema thalassinum. Next base: position 34,400,968 of record OX336399.1, read on the forward strand.
TGATTCACAACCCGAGCCAGATCACTGGAACCGGGAAATGAAGGAGAGAGATATGTGAGGATTAAATAGATCCATACTTTGTTCTAGGAGCCTTGCAACTTTAACAGTTTCCACTCAGTCACAACACGAATCGAATCTCGAAAGAAGCTTGAGGCGTTTAGATCAAGATGTGCGGCGATCGGGACGAATATCTCGCAGAGAACTGGAAGATGTGTTGGAGGAGTTGCGGCATACTAGTAAGTCAAATCTTGACACCGTGTGTGTATGTTGATACTGCAGGTATGTTTTGTGATTATTATTGTTTAATTCTAGGATCTGCCACCAGCACCCAGTCTCTACTTATCATACGCTGCTGTGGCAATTTAGTGCCCGAAGAGCCACCGGAGGTCAGGACACAGCTTGTGCAAGAAATATGGAAAACCCTGGAAAATCTTGGTAGGTTTTTCAGTTTTGTAGAGCCTGGAACTTCATCTCCACTGCTCATATTTTACTCTTGTCCCTTTCCTTCATCACCCATGTTTCTGAACCATACGTCAAAATTGGCACAAAGTAGGTCTTGCAGATGATTCCTTTACATTTTTGTGGTACATCTTAATTCCATAACATCCTCCTAACACTGTTGAAAAATCCATCTGCGCACCTTCCCCTTTCATTTATTTCCATCCTATTGCCTCTTCAATTATGCTTCCCAAGTACTTGAAGGATCCTACTTTCTGCAACTGCTGTCCTCCAAGTGTTATGCCCATATCCAGTCTGTTCTTCCTCCTCGTTGTGATGACCACTTCACTCTTTTGTGCTGAGAACTTCATCCCATATGATAACACTACCTTCTCCCACTCATCCAATTGCTCTTATACTTCTTCCTCATTCTCTCCCCATACCAGAAGGTCATCAGCAAACAACATTGCCTTCATTTTCCTTTCCCCAATGCTATTTACCACTTTTCATATGATTTCAACCATCACCACTATAAATAACAGGGGTGAGAGGGCACTTCCTTGTTTCAGACCACTCTCCAGTTGAAACCATTCCGTTCTCTCCCTTCCCACCTTTACACAGCTTTTGCTTCCGTCGTACATTGCTTTCACTCTTGCCACTGTCTCCTTGTTCACTGCTTTTGCTCTCATTGCTTCCCATACCTTGTTTCTATTAATACTATTATATGCTTCCTCAATATCCAAGAAGGTCATCACCAGATCTTTCTCATATTCATAATGGTGTTCTTGTAGCTGTCTTACAGCAAAGATGAGGTCAACTGTTGACCTTCCTGGCCTGAATCCATACTGTTCTTCCCTCAGCCCATCTTCAACTCTGTCCGAATTCTTCTCTCCAGTACCTTCTCAAATATTTTGGTGAAGTGGCACATGAATGTAATTCCCCTGTAGTTCTTGCATTCCTTCCTACTTCCCTTTTTAAATATGGGTAGCCTATTATTTATTATCCCTCTTTTCCAGTCCTCTGGTATTTTCTTCTCCCTCCATATCACTTTCATTACTCGAAAGAGCCACTGTGTTCCTATCACCCCTGCTGCTCTCACCATCTCCACACTCACTTCGTCTATTCCTGGTGCCTTTCCCTTTCTTTAATGCTTCCTCCATTTCTTTCCATGTCAATTCCTTCTCTGAAATTTCTTGGTCACTGTCTGTTTCTTCCTCCACAATGTCCACTACGCTGGTTTTATTTGGATTTAGGAGTTCCTTGAAGTATTCTCTCCAGATAACCTTTACTTCTTCCATATTTTCAACCTCCTTTCCATTCCTGTCCACCATTCTGACATTTTCCCCTGTATCTCTTCTCTTTGCCTTTATCATTCCATACAACACTGTCTTACTGCCATCACAGTCCTCCTCCATCATTTCTGCCATTTCTTTTTCTCTTCCTTCACTACTCCTCCTGCTTCTTTTTTCTGCTCTTGGTACTCTTCTCTTGTTCTGTCTGTCCTCTGTTGGAAAGGGTAGGAGTAATAAGAATGGACAGAGTAAGGAATGAGAGAGTCAGAGAGATGGTAAGAGAGGAACCATTGCAAAATAGAGTAGAGCGATCTAGGCTGCTATGGTATGGACATGTGAGAAGGATGCGAGAGGAGAGGATACCGAAGATGATGTTTGGAATGGAAATGAAGGGAAGGAGGCCAAGGGGAAGACCAAGGGACAGATAGACAAAAGGATTTAAGATGAGTGTGGAGGAAAGAGGACTGTGCTGGGACACAGTGAAAGACGAGAGATGGTGGATGGACAGGAAACGATGGAGAGGCTTATGTTCCAAGCAGATCCGACCGGTCGGAAACTGCTCAAGATATATATATTTCGTAATACCCCCGTAAAATGAATTATAAGGGATGAAAATGGGAATAATACTTTTTTTTTTTCGAAGCCCATGATAAAATTTAACCAAGGAATATGATGGCTGGAACTTGGCAGAAACCAGTCGAGAGGCGACGTTGAGCAGGAGGGAAATTCCGTCACGTGATTGTATTGCGCAATGGAAGTTTCCAGAAGCTTAGAATCGACCTAGCAACAGCGAATATTCCCAGGAATTGTTCAAATATTGTTATAAATTATCCGATTGGATATGAGCTTACAGCCAATAGGAAGAAGTTTTAGAGAAGACGGGAGTTCCAGCAACTAAATTTTTATGGATATTTAATTCATTTAAGCCCCTCGAGAGTGAATTTATATATTGGGAAAGAGAAGAATATGATAATAAAATATTGGAAATATTTTATAAGTCAATAGCAGGTCGCTGTGGAAGGAATAAGCGATTTGCTAGAGCCCGCGCGAATTTGAGAGGGAACTCAAAAAGGCGGCCAGAATCGGTAGACTTGGAGGGGAGATGGCAAGCATCGAGGCTCTTTATTACCTGAATGTCCGAGAGGTCAGACGTGTGTTACTGGAAGAGAGAGGAGTTCCGAGTGTTTCACCGAGCTTGTAGAAGGTGACTCGTGGAGACAAGGCATAAGCGAGGGTAGAGTTAGGAGATTACCGCGCCTTGAAACTAAGTGAAGTTGCGATGAACTTATATGCCGCAATCACTTCGGTCTGATCGGCTTCAGAGACATTATTTCAACTACAAATTGTAGCTTGCTATCAGATATTGTATATTACGAACTTTCAGAAGTTTGAGGAATGTATTTCAGCAATTATAAGCAGTTTTGTGAAGCGCGAGAAAAGTGTTTCTTTCCAGCGTGATAAGACACTTTTGTTCGAGCGACTACAGCGCATGCACCAGCCACAAGTGAGTATGGGTGTATGTTAGCATTGCTTGTGTGGAACTGTATTACAACACACTTAGGATGGAGATGTATTCCATATTGAAGAACAATATTCAGTCTACTATTATGAAGAGTATGATGGACTAAATTATTATGTGCGCCAGGAGTATAGGCAGATAGAAGCAATATATTCAACGATGGAGCTTCGTTCGAGGAGACAGTTCATGAATGTCTACTTAATGAGCGATCATGAGACTTGGTGTACAACTATATTCTAGTGCATTCTTGTCAAACATGAGCTCAACACTAACATCAGCGACTACAGAACGATGTTCATATTCCATCTTCATGAATGTTCGTTATGCGAGTGATGTCCAAGACTTTCTTTTCGAATGTCTTTCGAAGTGGAAAGCAGAACTTTCGACGCTACTCGCTATTATGATGAAACTGTGCTGTGACGGAGAAAGAAGAAACATCAAGATTATCAAGAGGTCCAGGGTTATCCCGGTCACAAGGAAGATGATGATTGGAGGCCCGCAGTTCGATCCCGGTCGGAGCTTGCTGTTTTCCAGTAGGGGAATTCGTTCTTTTCCTGAGGTCACGAGTTCTTGGAGACGAGCTAGGTTCCAGCCCAGATCTTTGGGAGATGTAACATCCGAGTATTTTGTAACACTCTATCTTGATCTTCTAGACTTCGAGACCAGGTAGCAGTGTTCACTAACCTTGTAGTTAGAGCTTGTAGTGACATTTTCTGAGCAAATCCTTTATCCATATTTCGACACAATATTTATGTACTCCATGTATAGCCTTTATATTCTTCGAAATTTATTGTAGTGATCGTCTTGTGACGCTTTTAGCTTCGTTTGTTAGGAATCCAGTTTCTGAACTGAGATTATTTGTCTTGTTCGAGGAACAAGCTTTTGTCATTTCCTTTAAGGAACGGTAATTTATTTTCGACGTTTATGAATTCATTCTGAATTCAGGTGATTGACATTTTCGTCGATGTTACCCATTAAATTAATCTTTATTAGTTTAATTTGGGCATTTTATCCGTCGAGAAGAAACGTCGAGAGAAGAAGATCTCGGTAGTGATGTATTGTGAAATATCATGACATTTTGTGGAAGAGAAACATTTAACGTGGAAACGATTATTCGTCATTTCGCTCAATTTTACTGAATTCGAAACGATTATTATCGTCAGAACTCATAGACATTCGTTCAGAATGGAGAGAATACGAATATGACTAGTTGTATGTTTTATTGAAGAAAGCTATGAACTTTCAGTCATTTAAATTTATTTGAAGCTGGAATCTTCTTGGAAGATTTTTATCATCCGACCTTAGGGTAGTTTTCGTTTGATATCCTCGTCGTGATCGATTCTTGTTGGACATACACACATATAATGTTGTGATTAAATATTTACGAGGAGTAATATCGTGTCACGTTGTAGACATGATATTCCTTCCTCGATTAAAGTCGAACCCAGATGTATGAAGTTGAGATGCAGTATTTTTATTAAATGTATGCACGACAGTTTATATTTATCGGAGTAACGTTTCAAGAGTAATAAGTGAGGAGGTTAGTATCGTAAAGTCCAAAGGTCGTTAAGATGTATAAATTAAAGATTTAACAATTGTTGTTATTGTTCATGAGACCAGCGATTGTTGTGACAACGCTGAGGTATTATGCCCTTTTTAAGGAATGCCAGTTTGAAAGAAGTGGAGTTGATAACCCTTTGATAGTGGTTTTTATGTATGTAATTCCATATGTAGTTTGGCATACGAGGTTATTGCGAGGGTGTTCCGCATTTTATATTACAGTCATTGCGTGGGCATGACTAAGTTTGGCAAGGCATAAAGGTGTGCGTAGAGAGTACTCCTTATTTTGTATACACGACTTTGGATTAGAGAGGACATGAAGTGTCACGGTTGAAATTGAAACGGGAAATAGATAATGACATCTGTCATGTTATACTCTTATCGAGATTATTAAACCCGAGTATGTAACGACATATGTTTCACCTTGAGTGGTCGAATGTATTTAAACTATTGTGACACCAGATCAGAGAGGAGAGACTGGTGGTGGTTATTTCTGGAGATGTAGAAGATTTTATGGATCTCAGTTAGTGTGTTTGACATAACTGCTAGATCGGAGCTCAGGCTCAAGTGTATATAGACTCTACTTATTTTGAAAGGGCTATAGCTGATGCTATAAGCGTCATTGTAAATTCGTTTAGTGTTAACTTTCATTATTTGCCAATCGAGTGTATAATATGTTAGGCATAGGAAGTTTATGGATTGTTTTAACGTAGCGGTTAGAGTATGAATGAGTATGTGACTGGATGTGGTTTGTTTCTTGTTCAGTGTGAATGAAATGAACTCCATTGGGACGTCACAATGCGAGAGTATGATTGGAAGTGTGTATAGAGGTTTTATGTTGTTAGCGTGTAGGATTTGCGTACAGTTCACGTATTTGTCCGACGTGAATCTGTTTAATTTTAACACAGCTTTTATTGTTATGGAGAGGTGCATTTGTGGGCCAGGCGGGAATAGCGAGAGCTGATTAAAACTCGTTTCTAGCCAAGGCCACGGCTAGGCCGCACAAATGGAGAGAGTTGTTGCGAACCGCACGGCACGGCTTGCACCTTTTTAATCCAGCTAGTGCTGGGAATGCAACGGTGAATGTTATGTCATCAGATGCGTGGCGAGGGTTGCGCGCCCTTAGCGCCCTGATCTTCATTGGAACGCGCCAGAGGAATGTAAATACACTGGGGTGTGTAATTGTTGTACAGCTTGATGCATTGACACAAGCTACCCCAAATTTTATTATAGCGTTCATAGAACGCAGTTCTATCTGTGGCGTGAATGTAAAGATGAGAGGATGGGAGAGTGTTTTTATTTTAGTGTATGAATGTTTAGCCATAGTTTACATCTTTTGTTATTAAATCGTTTAGTTTTATTAAAAGCCGCGCCATCATGATTTATTTTAGATATAAGGAGGGGGTTTGCCTGTTCCTCTATCGGGCGCGTCCCAGGTGGCGGATAGGGGGAGCTCGCCGGACTTGTCCGGAGGGTTTGAGGGAAATAAAATACCTCTCGCGGACCAAAAACAGGCCCCTTGCCAGGGTTATGGTGAAGCTACGTTAGGCCTAGCCAGCCAGTAGTGGATATGAAACTGCTTTTAAAACGGGAACGGGCCTCGGAAAGGACAGATCTAAAGGAAACAGACCTGGCTATGGAAATGGACTACGAATTGGAACTTTGAATATAACTGTATTGACGGGAAGAGTGGAAGAGATTGTGGATATGATGGAGAGGAGAAAACTGGATGTACTCGGACTGGCAGAGACCAGATGGAGAGGGGGAAGGAAGAAAAGAACTGAGAAATGGCTTGCAGCTATACTGGATAGGAAATGAGGAGGGGAAGAGAAATGGAGTGGGAATGGTGGTGAGAGAAGGGCTGAGGGAGGAAGTAAAGAGGGTAAGTGATAGAATAATTAGAGCCAGAATCACTGTGAAAGGTAGAAACCTGGACATTCTGCAAGTCTATGCACCACAGGTGGGATGCACAGAAGGCGAGAAGGACAAGTTTGAAGAGGAGTTGCAGAAGCAGTTAGTGGGGAGAGACCTGATAGTCATGGGAGACCTAAATGCCCATGTCGGAACTGATAGAAGAGGTTTTGAGGAAGTGATTGGTGGTGAAGGATGGGGAAACAGTAATAAGGAAGGAGAGAGATTGTTGGAACTGTGCAAGATAAATGGGCTAATGGTTGGAAACACATGGTACAAGAAGAGAGAGAGCCATAAAATTACTTGGTACAGCAGGGATTTGACTAGGAAATCAGTGGTGGACTATATTCTATGCGGGAAGGAGACAAAGAAGAGTATCACGGATATAAGGATAATACCTTCAGAAGCCCTGGACAGTGACCACCGTCTGCTGGTCGCCAAGGTGAGAGGACTAAAGGAAAAGAGGAGAACTGAGAACCAAGAAAGAAGAATAAGGACATGGAAGCTGAAGGAGGATGGAAATGAGGAGAAGTTCCAAATATTAGTTAGGAACAAATTACCGAAGGATGATCCGAAAACAGGTGAAGAAGAATGGAATAGGTTCAAGGACGTGTTGGTAGAAGCAGCGGAAGTCGTGTGTGGCAGAACTAGTGGAAAGAAAAGGTGGAAGGAAACACCATGGTGGAACCCCAGAACTAAGGAAGCAGTGAAAAAGAAAAATGAAGCATTCAGGAAATGGTTTCAACAGAGGACAGACAGAACAAGAGAAGAATACCAAGAGCGGAAGAAAGAAGCAGGAGAAGTAGTGAAGGAAGAGAAAAAGAAATGGCTGGAGAAATGGACAGAAATGATGGAGGAGGACTGTGATGGCAGTAAGAAAGTGTTGTATGGAATGATAAAGGCAAAGAGAAGAGATACAGGGGAAAATGTCAGAATGGTGGACAGGAATGGAAAGGAGGTCGAAAATATGGAAGAAGTAAAGGATATCTGGAGAGAATACTTCAAGGAAATCCTAAATCCAACTAAAACCAGTGTAGTGGACATTGTGGAGGAAGAAACAGACAGTGACCAAGACATTTCAGAGAAGGAATTGACATGAAAAGAAGTGGAGGAAGCATTAAAGAAGATGAAAGGGGGAAAGGCACCGGGAATAGACGAAGTGAGTGTGGAGATGGTGAGAGCAGCAGGGGTGATAGGAACACAGTAGCTCTTTCGAGTAATGAAAGTGATATGGAGGGAGAAGAAAATACCAGAGGACTGGAAAAGAGGGATAATAATAGGCTACCCATATTTAAAAAGGGAAGTAGGAAGGAATGCAAGAACTACAGGGGAATTACACTCATGTGCCACTGCGCCAAAATATTTGAGAAGGTACTGGAGAGAAGAATTCGGACAGAAGTTGAAGATGGGCTGAGGGAAGAACAGGATGGATTCAGGCCAGGAAGGTCAACAGTTGACCTCATCTACAAGAACACCATTATGAATATGGGAAAGATCTGGTGGTGACCTTCTTGGATATTGAGAAAGCATATAATAGTATCAATAGAAACAAGGTATGGGAAGCAATGAGAGCAAAAGCAGTGAACAAGGAGACAGTGGCAAGAGTGAAAGCAATGTACGAGGGAAGCAAAAGCTGTATAAAGGTCGGAAGAGAGAGAACGGAATGGTTTCAACTGGAGAGTGGTTTGAAACAGGGAAGTGCCCTCTCACCCCTGTTATTTATAGTGGTGATGGATGAAATCATACGAAAAGTGGTAAATAGCATTGGGGAAAGGAAAATGAAGGCAATGTTGTTTGCTGATGACCTTCTGGTATGGGGAGAGGATGAGGAAGAAGTACAAGAGCAATTAGATGAGTGGGAGAAGATAGTGTTATCATATGGGATGAAGTTCTCAGCACAAAAGAGTGAAGTGGTCATCACAACGAGGAAGAAGAACAGACTGGATATGGGCATAACACTTGGAGGACAGCAGTTGCAGAAAGTAGAATGCTTCAAGTACTTGGGAAGCATAATTGAAGAAAAGGGAGGCAATAGGATGGAAATAAATGAAAGGGGAAGGTGCGCAGATGGATTATTCAAGAGTGTTAGGGGGATGTTATGGAATAAAGATGTACCACAAAAATGTAAAGGAATCATCTACAAGACCTACTTTGTGCCAATTTTGACGTATGGTTGAGAAACATGGGTGATGAAGGAAAGGGACAAGAATAAAATACGAGCAGTGGAGATGAAGTTCCAGAGGAGTAGGGTAGGAGTGACAAGGATGGACAGAGTAAGGAATGAGAGAGTCAGAGAGATGGTAAGAGAGGAACCATTGCAAAATAGAATAGAGCGATCTAGGCTACAATGGTATGGACATGTGAGGAGGATGCAAGAGGAGAGGATACCGAAGAAGATGTTTGGAATGGAAATGACGGGAAGGAGGCCAAGGGGAAGACCAAGGGACAGATGGACAAAAGGAGTTAAGAAGAGTGTGGAGGAAAGAGGAGTGTGCTGGGACACAGTAAATGACGAGAGATGGCGGATGGACAGGAAACGATGGAGAGGCTTATGTTCCAAGCAGACCCGACCAGCGGTTGGAAACTGCTCAAGATGATGATGATGATAAGGAGATGCAACTGTGAAACCCATTATAGGTCCAGAGGCTGACCACGAGATCCCCGAGAATAAAGGTAGGTGTTCTACTGCGTGCTAAGTGCATTTTTCATGTAATTCACAGTTGTGTCGTAATTTCCGCCACGTATATTCGCGAGGGTCTAGTTGGAAGTAGATCCTTGACTAGTATTATGCGCCGGAGCAGTCAGGGTCTACGAATCCAGCTGTTGCTTCAGATATCCAACAGACCGCCTCTAGAATATACGGGGATAGTATGACATACAGAGGATACAGTAATGCTACAGTATATACAATATATACAAGTAATAAATATCTAGTAACATCGAAAACTAAACCAAAAGTCACAGTTGCATGTCCGGAGCAGCAATCCACTCCACTGCATCATCAGTTGCGTTCTGCAGGTCGTCATATCCTCCCTTGAAGGACCGTGAAGGGCATTCCGACACAATGTGATGGATTGTCTGCACTGAATCGCCACAATCTCACTGAGGACTAGAAATTTTCCCCCATTTGTGGAGCCAAAAGTTACATCTTCCATGAACAGTCCGCACTCTGTTCAGTGACGTCCATATCCTTCTTGGAAGATGGAAACCAGGAGGTTTCCTGCAGGGGTCGGTGATCAATCCTAGCTCATCAGGGTTTGATGTAGTCCATTCTTCTCTCCAAGTTTCGTCCATATTGAACTGCTCAAGATGAAGAAGAAGTAGAGCCAGGCTGTGTATGTATGAAGAGCAGTGTTGCCAACTCAGATTATTAAAAACTCTCCAAATGGCAGTCAAAAGTCGCTACTTCCCCATATTATCAATAGAGAAAATTATTTCTTTTGTCGCTAACGGAAGTTTTAATCCCTCTCATCATCACAAGTCGTTTTATCCATTGCTGAGTGTCGTGACCCCATGACCTAAGCGGTGCCATCCCAGACAGTTACCCCCTTTTCTTTAAGTCTGGTGATCATCTTAACTTGGTCTATCCACCAGCTCGCTGCTCTTCCCCTTGGTCTCGTGCCCTCAATCTTCCCTTCCATAATTAATTTTTCTCCTCTCTTCTCACAATATGTCCCAAGAACTAAAGGATTTTTTGGTTGACAATAGAAGAAAGGCCCCTAGAGAAAGTTCTTTAATCATCATCATCATCTTGCACAGTTTCCAGCCACTGGCCGGGTCTGTTTGGAACACAAGCCTCTCCAACGTCTTCTGTCTTCCCACCATCTCTCAGCCTCCACCCTTGTCCAGTCTTCTCCTCTCTTCTTCACGCTTTCTTCCACCCCCTTCAGCCACCTGTCTCTCGGTCTTCCCCTCGGTCTCTTTCCTTCCCACTTCGTCTCATGTACTCTCCTGGGTATCCTCTTCTCCTCCATTCGTTTTACATGTCCATACCATCTAAGTCTAGATTTCTCTATACCATCCTGTAATGGTTCCTCCTTCATTAATTCTCTGGTCCTCTCATTTCTTATTCTGTCCATCTTTGTAGCTCCAATACTGCTTCTCAAGAACCTCATCTCACTGGCCTGTATTTTGCTCTTCTCCCTTCCTTTCATAACCCAGTTCTTTAATAACGGACATAATTGTTCTGGTTGGTTCTTAAGTTTAGGGGCTGCGACAATGCGGTCATGTAGCCCCGTGTACTTTGGGTGTGTGTAGAATCTGTCTGATAACCGATATTAATTGTGATGAATGTATTAGTGTGTGTTATCTGTTTTTTAATTTGAGTACTGCAACTTAGAATTTTTCAAATAGTTCCCACTTTTGCCGCCAAGCGCCACCGTCAATGACTACTAGGCCAAGTTCAGAACTTAGCTACTAGACGCCACCGGAGTCGGCTCTTGGCAACGAACGTAGAAACCTAAGAGCGTTGTTTACATTCTTAACCTATCCAATTTAGCTTCACACAGGTGCAATTAGTGGAAGGTTCTTTAACATGCCATAAATCTATGACATGGGACCGCCGGCTTTACTTCCCCTCCGAAGGAAGGCGTACTGAGGGAATTTTAATGCTCTTAAAAAATCCGACGGCTTCAGCCGGGTTTGAACCCGCTATCTTGGGCATAGAAGCTCAGCATGCTACCGACTACGCCACCGAAGCCGTCTAAACATAATTGTTCTCTTTTCAGTTCATTTTATGTGCATCATTCTATGTCAGCATCGTTTTGATGTTCAAGCTTGAATGCATCAATACGCTGCTTGCCTCTGGCCTTGAGGGTCCATGTTTCACAACCATATGAGAGAATGGAAAACACAAGTGTTTCAACAAGGTGTACCTATTCTATATATATAAAGCACAAAGTTTGTCTGTCTGTCTGTCTGTCTGTCTGTCTGTCTGTTATGTATACAAATCTACACCGTTTCACCGATCTCAACCAAAATTTGTATGCTTACCCTTTGGAACCCTGCGGGTAACCCTGTCAACTTTAAATTTCGGACAGACCACCCCATTCCCTGCATTTAGGCCCTTTTGCACAAATCTACACCGTTTCACCGATCTGCACCAAAATGTGTATACCTACCCTTTGGAACACTGCGAGTAACACTGTCTGCTTTAAATTGCGGAGAGGCTACTCCATCCCCTGCATTTAGGCCCTTTGGCGCAAATCTACACCGTTTCATCGATCTGAATCAAAATTTGTATACTTACCCTTTGGAACCCTGCGAGTAACACTGTCCACTTGAAATTTCGGACAGACCACCCCATTTCCTGCATTCAGGCCCTTTGGTCCAAATCTACACCATTTCACCGATCAGAACCAACATTCGTATTCTTACCCTTTGGTACACTGCGAGAAACACTGTCTGCTTGAAATTGCGGACAGACCACTCCATTCCCTGCATTTAGGCCCTTTGGAACAAATCCACACCGTTTCACCGATCTGAACCAAAATTTGTATACTTACCCTTTGGAACCCTGCGAGTAACACTGTCCACTTAAAATTTCGGACAGACCACCCCATTCCCTGCATTTAGGTCCTTTGGCACAAATCTACACCGTTTCACCGATCAGAACCAACATTCGGATTGGTACCCTGCGAGGAATACTGTCTGCTTGAAATTGCGGACAGACCACTCCATTCCCTGCATTTAGGCCCTTTGGCCCAAATCTACACTGTTTCACCGATCTCAACCAAAATTTGTATAGTTACCCTTTGGAACACTGCGAGTAACAGTCTGCTTGAAATTGCGGAGAGGCCACTCCAACCCCTGCATTTAGGCCGTTTGGCACAAATCTACACCGTTTCACCGATCTGACCCAAATTTTACATACTTACCCTTTGGAACCCGACAAGTAACAAACACTGTTCACTTTAAATTTTGGACAGACCACACCATTCTCTGCTTTTTTGGCCCTTTGGCACAAAACTACACCGTTTCACCGATCTCAAATAATTACCCTTTGCAACTCGACGAGTAACACTGTCCACTCGAAATTTCGGACAGACCACTCCATTCCCCGCATTTAGGCCCTTTCGCACAAATCTACATCGTTCACCGATCGAATACAAAACGTGTATACTTACCCTTTGGAACCCGATGAGTAACACTGTCCACTCGAAATTTCGGACAGACCACTCCATTCCCTGCATTTAGGCCCTTTTGCACATATCTACATCGTTTCACCGATCTGAACCTAAATTTGTATACTTACCCTTTGAAACCCGACGAGTAACACTGTCCACTTACAACTTTGGACAGACAACTCCATTTCCTGCATTTAGGCCCTTTGGCAAAATCTACCCTGTTTCACCGATCTGAGCCAAATTTTACATACTCACCCTTTGGAAACCGACGTGTAACACTTTCTACATGAAATTTCGGATAGACCATTCCATTTACCACATTTAGGCTCTTTGGCAAAAATCTACATAGTTTCACCCATCACAACCAATCTTTATGTAAGTTACTTACCCTTTGGAACCCGACGAGTAACACTGTCTGCTTGAACTTTCGGACAGAGCACTCCATTCCCTGTATTTAGACCCTTTGTCACAAATCTATATCGTTTCACCAATCTGGATCAAAATTTGTATACTTACTCTTTGGAACCCAACGAGTATCACTGTCCACTTTAAATTTCTGACATACCTCTCCATTCCCTGCATTTAGCTCAGGAATCCCTCAGGGTTGCCAGCTTCCTAACTCACCCGCCATGAGCCCTTGTGGGTGTACCAGAAATGGTGGGGCTACACACACCCTGCCTCTTTGAGGGCCTTGAGCAGAAGACAGGAGATATAATGAAACGGAATAGAAGGCAGACCCCTCGAAGAATGAGGGCATCAGGAAAGATGAGACAACGGCCAATTAAGCGGGAAATTGAAAGACTCCCTAGCCCTCGGATGCCCTAATACAGTCGGGGTCGGAAGAGAACAAGAGTTGACCAAGGGAGGCCGACAGGAAAGAGAACTGAAAGGAGCCTGGCACCAGGAAGTAGAAGCGATGTCAGACTCAGCTGGGGTCCGGTGGTCGCCAACCCACGTCCCACAAGTTGTGAGACTCTGGGGGAGGCAGTTGTGAGAATAGCTTGCTAATTCATCGCGAGGTGACATGAGAGGACTTTCCAGGGCTGTCTATACTGATGCCAGCACAGGGCCGTTGCTCAAGCCACTGTGGTGTTGCGAAAGAGTGAGTGATTCCCCGGCCAATCTAAATACGACGGGAAACCTCGAACTTGTGTCATCATATTTCGTCATCATCTACGATCATCTCAGGTTCGTGCAGCTTGGACCCATTTTCTTTGCCGAGCAGTACGCCATAAGCTCTTTCACTAGACTCATCGAGTACAGGCCTAAGCCTGAAAATAAGGTTGAGACTTAGGAAGACATCGAAGCTAGACATCTGAATTACCTATATCAGTTGTAAATTACACCATGTTCGTTTAGTAGTCATTTTTTCATTACCTTATTATTATCATCATCATCATCATCATAAGTGCTAATGACCTAGATGTTACGCGCATCATACCACTAATCACCGCCGCATAAAGTCTTTCTCGACTGTGATTTTTAAAATATTTATTTTTATTACAGTACATTGTGTACATTATAAGTTGAAGTGTCAATTCAATACAGGTAGTAGTTTCCCTCATCATCCACATCATAAGGGCAAATGACCTAGATGTTACGCCCATTACACCATTAATCACCACACACAATAAGTCTTCCTCGCCTGTGAATTTTGAAATATGTATTTCTATTACGGTAGTTTCTAAGTTTGACGTGTCAATTCAACAGTAGTTTTCATTATCATCCTTATCAAAAGGGCAAATGACCTAGATATTATGCCCTCATTGTCTTTGGGGGGGGGGGGCAAATGACCTAGATTTTATGTCCATTATATTTCTAAGGAGACTTTGATACATTATCATCATTCCACCGGGCGAAGCCGGGTACTACTGCTAGTATCTAAATAACACTAAACTCAAAATTGGGGTGAAGCTCAGAACAGGATTTGTCAACTGTACCAATTAGAGCATGTGCCAACATGTCCCGCAAAGCTGAGCGTTTTCATACAGAACCGATCTACAGAGTGGGTCATGAATAACTGTCATATGTGTAAAGCAAATAATTTCTTTATCTTATTATCATCAATTTCCGTTTTCCAGCTTGGACCGGGTCGGAGCAAATATGACCCCCCTCCACTTTACTCTCGTCTGTCCACCATCCTTCCTCAACACTGGACTCCACACTCACACTGTCTTCCTCGGACGTCCTCTCTTTCCAGTCATCCGTCTCTCCATCACTCATTTCGGCATTCTTTAATCATTCATCCTTTTCACATGTCCATACCATCTCAATCTGTTCTGCTCCAGCTTATCATTGAACTTCTGTACATTCTGTACTTCCTTTCGAATGTCTTCATATCTCTCCTAGCTAGTTTTCTGTACCATACTCGTCACGAATTTCATTTCGGCTGGCTGTATTCGTCATAACGCTCATATTGGCCCGTATTGACGCAATTGATTCAGAAAAGTTTACAGTAAATTTATTTTTTATCCGCCCTTTCAATACTTTCAATTCTACTTTCATCTGTCCTCGTCATCGGTCAAGTTTCTGTTCCATGCGTCATTATTGATATGTACAGTAAACTCCCGATTATCCGCGGAATTGACTGGTGCGGATAATCGAATGTCGCGGATAAGCTGCAAAATTGCTGGTAATGGTTAAACAAAGGTCGAAGGCACTAAAAAACAACACACAAGTGCTTTAAATAAGTTTATTATACAATAAAAGGACGTATATGATAACAAAACTCAGTCGATGTTATGCATGTTATTAAAAAGTGTTGTTTACTGTTTAACAAAAAAAAAATCGGTCATTTGCTTTTGCTTTTTCGTAGTTAAACACTTTTTCTTTATTTGTGATTTGAGTTTTCTCAACAACATCTTGTCACAAAGTGATGCGTCGTCTTGCTCCTCAAGGTATTGAAGAATCCTCTCAATGTGTCCTAATGCTGCATCATAAGTAACGGTCCTCTGCATCTGCGTTTCCTCATTGTCTTCCGATTCAACCGATTCAATCCCTTGTACTTGATGTATGATGTTTTCATCTGTGAGGTGCTCAAAGCCCGGTTCATTGGCATCACATTCGAACCACTCTACGATATTTTCCTCATTTACATCAACGCGTCCAAAACTGCTCAAGCACACACGACGTACAGTGTGTATACCGATATATTGTACAGTACTGTACTACTGTACACGTTTTGTACTGTACATCATTAAGTGTACTGTACTGTATTTGCGATTTACAATTTTTATTATGTTTAAGTATTTAGTAACTTTATTTCAATTTTTGAGAAATAATTTTCAGTTTCAAAACCTTCCTTTTTTTTAATATAAAAATGTTCTCCTACAGGCACTGCGGATAAACCGCCCGCGGATAATCGAGAGTTTACTGTAATAGGTCTTGTACATCACTTCTTTAGCCTTCAATGATATGCCTTTATCCCTTAATCTTTATCTTGATTCGTATGATATTCAGCTTCCATGTACAGCTGGACTAATTCCTGGAAATACCTGTAACTGACCTAACTGTCAGCTGTCTGTTTCAATTTTCTTCTCACCATTGGTGCACTACAATCCTCTTATAATGATTAGTTAAAACAGTGTAGTAGATTGACTTAGTGTCACAATTTATCGCTGCCGAAAAGGAAGGAAGCTGGTAGTTAATCTTTGATCATGAGCCGCGGGACCTTCATTTTTATTGGAATCTGAACCCCAGGACGTGATATTTCATTGTGAAAATCTCGCAAGCATTGATTGGGAATTGAACCCAGTTCACCTTGGTGAGAGCTTGACTATCCTGCACCGGGCTGCCAACTCGAATGCAACATTGATTCACCTATTGGAAATTTGCACCATTAGTCTATCATATAACATTTAATAAATTTATTAATGCAGCCAATGGCCATTTCTTTTCTTTTCTGGACTGGTCAGGGAAGGGAATTTTTGAAAGGAAATTGCTGTGGATGTATCGAAAGGATCCGTCCTGGCATTTGCCTGGTGGTGGAAATGGGAAACCACAAAGACCATTTTCAGGACGGCCGACACGAGTTAGCACGTTTGCCTCTGATTACTTACCGAAATTCTGTGATATTGTTGAAAGTTCCTTCACATTAGTTCAACAATATATGCCTTTGTCATTATCTCTCTAGCAGCAGCTATAAGAGTTAATCAAAGGGAATATTTTTATTGGAATCTGAACCCCAGGACGTGATATTTCACTGTGAAAATCTCGCAAGCATTGATTGGGAATTGAACCCAGTTCACCTTGGTGAGAGCTTGATTATCCTGCACCGGGCTGCGATCTCAAATGCAACATTGATTCACCTATTGGAAATTTGCACCATTAGTCTATCATATAACATTTAATAAATTTATTAATGCAGCCAATGGCCTTTTCTTTTCTGGACTGGTCAGGGAAGGGAATTTTTGAAAGGAAATTGCTGTGGATGTATCGAAAGGATCCGTCCTGGCATTTGCCTGGTGGTGGTAATGGGAAACCACAAAGACCATTTTCAGGACGGCCGACACGAGTTAGCACGTTTGCCTCTGATTACTTACCGGAATTCTGTGATATTGTTGAAAGTTCCTTCACATTAGTTCAACAACATTGTCATTATCTCTCTAACAGCAGCTATAAGAGTTAATCAAAGGGAATATTTTCGTAAAATGCCACTAAATAATTGGGTAGTGAGCTTGCCACGGTGGGTGGATGGTTATCGTGTTGAAAGGCGACAAAAATTACGACATGCATGTCATACGTTGTTGGCATGTTAAAGAACCCATTTGAATTCTGTAGGCCGTGTTCTTAGTGGCAGAATTAATCTCGGGATTTTCCTCCAACACAGAGTTCCTCCATTCTCTACTAGAAAGCGCTGTAGTGTCAATGAGCTTAGATATCTAACCTCCTTGACTTTCATAGCGTTCCAAGGAGAGATAAAATATGACATGCACGCTGCCCTCTGGGTGACAAGTAACAAAACTTGCACCCGTCACCCGAGGCCATACGATATTATTATTGGATTGTGGAAACGGAAGTAGCACCAGAGGTGCAATGCATACCATTTGTCTAAGCATGGCACAGGCTACTCAATCCATGTGAGTTGATAAGAATCGTGATTTTCCCGAGTAAGAATGAGAAGCGCAAGGTGCCTGTCTAATTAGACAACACTGGAATGCTGGGAAGAGCCAAGATGATAACGCTTAAGGGGGCCGGTACAGTAAACCACCTTGAAATGTTGACATTTTAAATAATTCTTATCTCAGCTCCTAATATACAGTATGTACAGCAATAAAACTTTCTAAATAAAGCATCCTATATATTTACTAGTAGGCACATATCTCAGAATTGATTTTAGCATTATCAAACTATCTGTTTGCGTGTCGGTGCTCAGCGTTGTATTCATAGCCGGACCATTTATCAATATATTAGTGTTCTGCTTTTTTAAATGTACTGTTAAAGGTTACAGCTACAAATCTGACCACTTCCAGAATTATATGTTCAATATTAGTATTTTTAATTTTGTGTTACTTAAAAATGGCATATTTTGGTCAATTTTTGGGATGTAAATAATTTTTTATCCCAATAATTTTCAACCTTAGGAACATGAGTTTGGTCAGTTTTGTAGTCTCTAACACTTGAGAAAAGTATCATTGTAATACAATGTATAATTTATGAGTTACAAGTAAAACGGACGAGGCCATATCATGTTTGCACTCATTTTAGGCTATTATTACGATGGAGTCGCCAGGTCCAAAGGCATTTTATACCTACTGCCAGGTATTAACTAGGCCGCTCCTAACATGGAGAACAGACGCCTTCTGTAGCCGCTCCTCTGGAGTACAGACGCTACGGGTTTGCCTCTTCCGCCATCGACGCCGTACCGAAGCCCATCTTCTCCGCCGCCGGTGCCGTTGAGGTCTTCACCGTAACCCTGGCAAGGGGCCCTATGACAGGGTGCTACCATCCGGAGCCAGATGGACCCTGGTTTTTTAACGAGGTTGATACTCCTCCCGCTCCTCCTTCCTCATCGCTTGCGAGATGAGGCCCCGGGCTTGCGACCGGTAATA
The DNA here is from genome assembly GCA_946902985.2 of Meconema thalassinum. Lineage (NCBI taxonomy): Eukaryota > Metazoa > Arthropoda > Insecta > Orthoptera > Tettigoniidae > Meconema > Meconema thalassinum. The sequence continues at coordinate 34,419,863 of OX336399.1, forward strand.
GCGGAGTGAATTGATGGAAAATGCAAGACTGGATATGGAAATTAGCAAGAGAATACAAGGTGGGAGTGCCTTCTACTATCAAGTTCGGAATTTAATTTGGGATAAAGACATACCAATGAAGGCTAAAGAAGTGATGTACAAGACTTATTACTTACCAATATTGACATACGGAGCAGAAACTTGGCCTATGACCCGGAGGGATGAAAGTAGAATGCAGGCAGCCGAAATGAAATTTTTGAGGAGTATGTTACAGAAGACTAGAAGAGATAGAGTGAGAAATGAAGACATTCGAAAGGAAGTGAATGTACAGAAGCTGAACGAAAAGCTGGAACAGAACAGATTGAGATGGTATGGACATGTGAAGAGGATGAATGATGAAAGAGTGCCAAAACAAGTGATGGAGAGGCAAATGACGGGAAAAAGAGGACGAGGAAGACCTAGAGGTCGGTGGTTGGACCTTGTTAAGTGCAGCGTGATAAACCGGAACATGGAGTGGCGTTCAGTGCTTGAGGAAGAGTGGTGGACAGACCGAGTAAAGTGGAGGGGACTCATGTTTGCTCCGACCCGGCCTAGGCTGGAAAACGGAAAATGATGATGATGAAGTAAAACGGATTTGAAAAATATAGTTTTGAGAAAATGAACCGCAAAGTACTGCAGAGCCTATGCAATGTCTAGCATTTTAAATCATAACTCCTAAACTATTGCAGATATTTAAAGAATTCTTTCACCAAACTGAACTAGACGAGTGAGGCTTTACAGTAATAATTACATTGAAAAAATCATTATTTTGAAGGTGGTGTACTGTACCGGTCCCCTTAAGGCTTGACGTCCACTATAGTGGCGGTGACGCAAAGCAGTGTTCTGTTGTATTGTTGTGTTTGATGGTATTATTTTCTCTCTCGTTGTTTCAGGGGTCCCAATGGATGTGAGCCATTACAATGCACTTTTAAGAGTGTATTTGGAGAATGAGCATCGATTCTCACCCACTGAATTTTTGGCCAACCTGGAACGGAAGGGTGTGGAGCCAAACAGGGTTACGTATCAGCGCCTGATTGCTCGCTACTGTCAAGATGGTGACATAGAAGGAGCTACAAGAATTCTAGAGTTCATGCGGGAGAAACAACTGCCAGTCAATGAGAGTGTATTCAATGCTCTTATCATGGGTCATTCACAAGCAGAGTAAGTTTTAGGGAAGTCGATGAGAGCGAAGATTCTATAGTGAGACTTGATATCTATTTAAAATATCAAACAATGGAGTCCTCATTCAAGTGGTTTTATTTATCAGTACATCCGTTTACTAATACATCATATGCCTTTTGAGATCATGGTAATAACTTGGGAGTATTTGTTTCCATTTCGGTCCGTATTGACATTTCAATTATAAAATATAAGAATTTCCAGAATTTCCGCCTAATCAACACTTTTTATTGTTATTTTATTGTCCTTGAGGGTACATGTTTCGGAATTCTCTCAATTCCTTCTTCAGCCCATCACAATGTTAGGAAACATCTATAAAAAGACAGTGTTACAAACCCTTTCAAATGTAAAAAAAACACATATTTATACAACAACGAAGCACATAAAAATTGTTATTTTTTTAAAAGTAACACATGCAATTTTTAAAATAAAAAAAAACACTTCATGACTTCTTACAACCTTTCCCACATGAATGTCATATTGTCATCCATTGTACTACCGGTATCTCGTATGTGATGAAAAAAGTCCTTATGTGGAACATTTTGGAAAAGAATTTTAAAATTATCTAAAATACTGTTCGTGTCCTTGAACGAAGTCACATTCTTGAACTTGAACTGTCAACATCACAAGTTCAAGAATGTGACTTCGTTCAAGGACACGAACAGTATTTTAGATAATTTTAAAATTCTTTTCCAAAATGTTCCACATAAGGACTTTTTTCATCACATACGAGATACCGGTAGTACAATGGATGACAATATGACATTCATGTGGGAAAGGTTGTAAGAAGTCATGAAGTGTTTTTTATTTATTTTAAAAATTGCATGTGGTACTTTAAAAAATTTTAACAATTTTTATGTGCTTCGTTGTTGTATAAATGTGTTTTTTTTTTTTGGACATTTGAAAGGGTTTGTAACATTGTCTTTTTATAGATGTTTCCTAACATTGTGATGGGCAGAAGAAGGAATTGAGAGAATTCCGAAACATGTACCCTCAAGGACAATAAAATAACAATAAAAAGTGTTGATTAGGCGGAAATTCTGGAAATTCTTATATTTTATAAAACTGTCAACACAGAACCTGAAATGAACATTTCTTCAAATAAATTTCAATTATAGTCTGTAATATGAATCGACAATTTTTCCGCCAAATCAATACTTTATGGTATGTTACTTAACACTTGTTACTGTTTACTTATAGCCAGGCCCAGTGACAGACCGCTAGTGCCTCAACCCCCCCCCCCGTTCCCTTTCCTCATTCCCTTCCCCGCCCCAGCCTTGCCCTGACCTCGCACCACAGTATATCACCAGGGCTAAACTAGTACGGTACCTGCATGCATCCCAGGTAAGCAGCTATGCTTGCCTCCCGAGTTTGTTGTTTATTTTCGTGACGAAGATTTTTTGGAGACCACATTTGATGTGTTTTCGTTTTTTCTTTGATAGAGGATTCCATTGCAGTCTGGATGGAAATGAGCACTTAGCTTTCTGTTCTCAGTAAGTTGACGTTTTTTCTCCATTTTCTCACGATAAATTACATAAATGTAACTTTTCTTTTTGTTTTTTTGTAGGCAGCACAACAGGGACTATCATTTCCATTTTGTTACAACATGAATCAATGAATCAGTGGAAAACATTTTCCAATTGCAATCGCCTACGATGGAAACGTCAAATGTCTAACAATAGACCCTGTTGTTTTGAAAATAAGCTCCAGTAACAATCGTCATTCTCCAGTGATAAGGAACGCATGGACATGGGAATAAGATAAATAATTGTATACAGTGTTTCAGATGTATTTTAACCCCTCAGGCCGGCTATTTAATCCGGAGGTTTTCACTTCTCCGGCGGTATTTAAATTGAAGCTCAGCAGAGGTTTGGACACCAACAAGGTAAAAAATTAATAATGTTAAATCTACAAAATATAACGTAATGAAATTTTTAGGATTACTTACCGAAATCATGTCCAATGTTTCTCAGTAATATATGTGACGACTGCTCTTCAGGGTTGTCCATAATCACACGCAATATTTACAAAAGTATAATAATTTGATAAGTTCCGCTTTTGGTATTTGTTTCAGGTATATTTACAGTGAAAGCAAGATATTTATATGATAATGTTCAATCTACATCCCTATATCTCTTATATAAAAACAAGTGTCCTGACTGACTGACTCATCATCGGCCAGCCAAAACTATTAAAGCTAGAAACATGAAATTTTGGGAATATGTTCGTTGTAAGTCGAAAACGCCCACTAAGGAAGGGTTTTTGGATATTCAGTTTCTAAAGGGGTGTTAAGGGGGTACACCTGCATTTCATTGAATAACAATATGACACGACTATGACGCGAGCGAAGCCGCGGGTACCTGCTAGTATATTATAATTGTGAAAGTCTGTGTGTGTGTTAGTTTGTTACCTCTTGACACTAAAACGGCTGGACGGATTTGGATGAAATTTGAAATGGAGACAGCTTATACCCTGGGATAACATATAGGATGCCTTTCACCCAGAAATAAATCATTGTTCCCGTGGAACGAGCAACATAACAGAAAAGTCACTAAAAATACTCAACTGGGACAAAATATCGAAGTTGTCGCATAAAGAGCGGACACAGCTCATTTTACGCCCCTCGATGCGAGAAACAATACTCGGTAGGTCCCTATGGGACACAGAAAACCACTTTTTAAGGCCCTAAAACCAATATTTTCAAAGATATTCGCAGAAAACTATCTTCGCTCTGATAAACTGAACTAATGGAAAGTCCGTTTCCATGGCAACACTACCTCAAGGTATGACATCCGATTTTATATAAATCCCTGTAGGAGGCAATGCCAATCCATTTGTTATCTTTTTCAAGATATATATAAACACAATAAGAACAGGGTAGCGCGCCGGCCTCTCAACTGGGGGCCCTGGGTTCGATTCCCGGCTCCGTCAGAGATTTTTGACACTGACGTGAGGTTTGCAACGGTGTGCATTCAGATTCGTGAGGACAATTGAGTAGCTGTCTGATAGTGAGGCAGCGCCCCGGTCACGAAGAACAACATTAACGGCCGAGGGATACGATGCACTGACCACGCGTCACCACAATATCTGAAGGCCAAATGACTGGGAAGCGGTCGCATTATAGGCCTAAGCCCTTCATGGGCTGTAGTGCCAGGGGTAAAAAAATTAGAGGAAGCGCCTTCTAATACCGCCTTTAAGTTTTAAACACTACAGTAGCGGCTACTAAATAAAGGTAGCGATCAAGCTACGTTCAATTTCATAAACACTGGGCTCACAAATCCCGTATATTTCAGTACAAATATCAGTCTGGTCGTTATGTCAGTAGCAACGAAGCTCTGTGGCGGCTATTGCCGTTTCCGTAACACTAAAGGCATCCCGCCGTCTCATAGTCGGTGGCGTAGTCGGTAGCATGCTGAACTGCTGTGCCCAAGATAGCGGGTTCAAACCCGGCCGAAGTCGTCGGATTTTTTTAAGAGCGTTGAAAATCCTTCAGTATGCCTTCCTTCGGAGGGGAAGTAAAGCCGGCGGTCCCATGTCATAGATTTATGGCATGTAAAAGATCCTTTCACAGACTACACTTGTGTAAAGCAAAATTGTTAGGTTAGATTTCGTCAGAACGCTCTATCAAAGTTCCAACGTTCACCACTACGTATCATTGATATCTTGTGGCGAAAGTTGGAACTACTTGAAATTGAACGGAACTTGTAGCTCACCCTTTAGGGTGTCCGCTGGAAGCAGCTACAGACTCAGGCGAGCCGAACATGTCTTCGGACACTCCCGGCACTAAAAACCATACGATAAATAAATAGTCAATGTGCACTTATAAAATTGTGAACTACCTTTTGCAAAATTTACACAAGACGTGATTTTGAAAGCACTCTTCTGTATGTTGAGGTACAGATATATACCACATGGAAAGATACAATAAAATGTTGGCAAATCTGAGTTTAAGGAACTGCTGTTCAGAATAGGCATTGTGTTAAATCTGCAGAAGCTTTCGGTACAGGTTATGCATCCCATGTTCGTAACATGGAATGTTTTCCTTTGACAATGCATCTACACCATGTGCGAGGGCAACGCATTTCAAAGATCTCTAAAAACACAGTAATCAGGAAATTGGAGAAAATGTATAGCGGGAGAGAAGATTCAAGGAGAAATCACTTCGACTCTGTGATTTGCTGATGACATCGTCATCTTGGCCAATACGCCAGAGAATTTGAATGAGTTTTTGAATGGTATGAAATCCGTCTTGAGGAAAGAATTCATGATGAAAATCAATAATTGTAAAACAAAAAAATTGGAATGCAGCCGAAAAAGATCAAAAACCTCTATGGACATCAAATTGGCAGGTGAAACGCTACGGGCAGTAGGAGACGTCTGTTACTTTGGAAGCAAAATAACCAGTGAAGGATGAAGCAAAGAGGATATCAAAAGTAGCTTGGCTCAGGCAAGGACAGCATTTCTACAGAAAAGGAATCGTTTGACATAGAATTGAAGCGATTGAAACGCGGTGTTACAGAAGAATGATGAAGATAGATGGGTAGATAGGGTAACAAATGAAGCGGTATTAAGACGAGTGGGAGAGGAGAGATGTTTCTGGCGATTGCTTATGCAGAGAAGAGATAGGTTGGTACGACACATATTAAGACACCCAGGAATAGCAAGCTTAGTTATGGATGGGAGGGTCGAGCCCAAGAACTGTAGGGGTAGACCAAGGTTAAACAGATTGCCTCGGATGTAGGATGAAGTAGCTATGTAGAGATGTAACGATTAGCTCAGGAGAGGGAGGCATGGAGGTCTGTATCAAACCAGTCAAAAGACTGAAGACTCAAACAAACAACAACAACAATCAGGAATTTTAATTACCCACAGAGGCATCTGGAGAATTTCAATCCCAGGGATGTAACACTGGAAGAGACTGCATAATGTGCTCCAGCGGCCAAGGTGAGAGATATTTCACTATGGGTCTATTAATAGCGACATGTTGTCGTTCAAACCATCAATAATTATGGCAAAATTACATTGTGAATAGCTTAAGGAAAAATACTTTTAAATCCCCATATTCCGATAGATTTGTCATTCCAGTGTGCAAGAGTGCAGTTCACTTTTCCAACAATATTAGCAATTTCCATTAACAAAGCGCAATGACACACTTAACAGCAGCAGGTGTACATTTAGACAAAACCATTTTTTCCCATGAACAACTGTATGTGGCCTGCTCACGAGTATCCGGACAACATAATTGTTATGTCTCAGCAGAAGATGGCAAAACCAAAAAGTAATTTTCAAATGTGTTCACATAAGGTAACATCATACCCTGTGGACTTTCTCAACTATATGAAAGTCCCACTTTGCTGCTCATATCAATACACTGTATGTATTAGAATTTTCAGAATTAGAATGGACCCACCTGTAGCCGCGATTGATGTGATAGAATAGACCAATTTTCAGCAATAATGCATCGTCCCAATTGTCTTTATCGCGAGCGAAGCCGTGGGTACCTGCTAGTATATACATATTTTTCGGGTATAATTTCCAGGAAAAGCTGAATTTTGAAAAGCTTTTTAGGCCCCGTGTATGCATCCCGTGTCGAATTGTCAACAAAATGTAAATATCACAATATTATTTCAAACCTATTCCTTGGCATTGTTTGAGGGAATATAGGGGTGAAATAGCTCTTTAGGGTAGGTTTCTGAATTATCCCCATCAACAATACAAGCCACAAGAACACATAAATGTTGTCCGCTGTCACTGACTCTCACTTCCTGGCGCGCAACCTTGGTTTCAAGGGCGCGCCACCATACATTCTGCCGCGTAGGCCTACATATTTGTTTCTCAAACTAGTTCAATCACATTGTCGAAAGCAGCAAAAAACAGACGTGAAATGCCTTCTTGTACCCGGCATACCCGTGAAGGGGATCTTTTGTGCGCTTGTGACGAAGTCTACCTCTCGCCACAAACACTTAACAGCAGTCGTTGTTATTACAGCTGAAGCTATTTCTTCTTCGTCTGGGCTCTCTCCCACTTCTCCAATAACATCATCCTGTGCATAGTCCGTATCACTACCGAAAATATCGCTCCCTATACATCACTTCCACTACTGTCATCTATCAAACCAATAATATCTGCACCCGTAAAAGAATGAGACAGTCCGGCAATTATTCATCTGCGACTGAGTAGCCTCTTGCCTACGAAGCAAAAGTTATCTACTAAGTAATTGCTATCGGTGTTTCCCCTTCATAAGTGACTAAAACTGTCAAGTTAGATATAGTTCACAAAACAATCTCGAGATGGCAGGAAAGGATGTGGTACCTTCTAAAGCAAATAATCTGAAACTCAATAGAGCACGTTTCATGTTCCTTCGCTGATCGATATGAGTCGTCAAAAGCAACGGATATCGATCAACTTCGTATTAGTTCTAATTATGAAACAGAGATGGCATGAAAGTACATAACTTCTCGGTTTATAACGTGAACGAAGATCCGGCGAAGCAGCAGGGTTTCATGCGTAGTAGGCATTCTAACTTCCGCCTGCACCGGACGTTTGTGGTACGTCGAACCGGCTGAACGAGTCGAGTCCAGCGGACGTACAGTGTACGGCCAACCGGCTTGAGGGGTTAATATGTTCTTATGCATGATATGAGTGAGTGCAGCAATTGTGTATCTTATGCCTAAAAGTGAATTTCAATGTTATTGATATGCCATCCATTTGTGTAAACGATGTGGCTGATGAAGGATTGTAACATAATCCGAAACATGTAAAAACCACTAACAAGTGTTCAGTCATCAAAAATCAACTTCTAAAGGCAATGCCTTGTCTCCGTAACCATTGCTCTCGCTGTCTGTCTTCTGCACCTCGTTCCATCTCACAGTAGGAACCATAATACAGAGTTAGTGTGATGTCTTGAACTGTTAAGTAACGTACCATAAAGTAAGTTAGTGTGATGTCTTGAACTGTTAAGTAACGTACCATAAAGTATTGATTTGCCGGAAAAGTTATTGTATTCATATTACATACTATAATCATGGTAATAGGTCAAACCATTCGAGCCACTATTGCTGTTGTTGTTGTTGTTGTTTCCTATGGCTAGCCCGGATTCCAATCCATCAGCTTTCTTGCGTTCCAATAGAGTTGTGTGAGGTTTCCTGAAGTTCTAGCAGTCACATCAAGTTTGTTGCAATGTAGCAGGTGCCCCTTATCCATTTTACTTCCAGGTTCGTGACAAAGTGTGCATTCTTCAGATCTCAGGATGTTGATTCGTTTCAGATGAGCTGCAAGGCAGTCATGGCCAGTGTTAAGTCTGAAGAAGGCTACAGCTTCTCTTCTTGGTGTTAATTTATATTGATCCCATTTAGCATCAATGTCCTTCCATAATTTGGTTTCTGCAGTTTTCTTTGCCATTTCTTCATACCTGTTTTTGATAGTATTTTTCAAGATCCTTTTTGCTGACATAAAATCAGTCTGACTGACAGGTTTTTGTAGTGTGGTACGTTTTTTTTGCTAATCTGTCTGCCTCTTCATTGCCTGCTATTCCAACATGAGAAGGGATCCACTGAAATGAGATCTGTTTGTGGAGTCTTTGAAGGGTTTTTATCATACAAAAAATTTCTTTCAGTTCTTTATGTTCAGGCTTATAATTTGACGACGGCTTGGATGGCTGCTTTTGAATCTGTAATGATAACACACATTTTTGATAATCAATGCTCCTGCCTAATAACTGATGGAGTGCATGTGAAATTGCTCTTATCTCAGCATCAAAGTTTGTTTTGTTTTGGCCTACTGGGAAGTAGATTGAGAAGAGAGATGAATGTATTCCTGCTCCAGTTCTATTTTCTTTGTCTTGTTAGCCATCTGTAAATATTTTTAGCCATTGATTAGATGGATATCTTTCTTCTATTGTGCAGAGGGCTAGTTGCTGTATATATTGAAATGAATTGATTCCCGAAGGATCCAGGGTATATTGTACTCCGAACATAGTGACACTGCAACAAATTTCAATGAATTTTTTTCCTCCCTGGGAGGCCCCGAAATCTCCCAGCCTCCATGGTGTGATGGCCAACATATAACTCGTTCTGCCTCCGACATACTGTTAGATCTAAAATAGTGGGATCAGGTAGGTTTTGCCTTTCAAGGCTTGTTGCCTGTCCCAGTGCTGCGCACTCTACCAATCATCTTGTTAGTTTGGTATCATTGATGTATGGGTATAGGTGAGCAAAGGGCCAGGGGAAACACCCATAGGCAGAAAGGAAAGATTGCTTACATGTAAATCTGCCATCTGGACATGCAAGGCTGTAGTAGGGTAATTGTACGTTATGTTAGCACAGGAAGCTTGTCGTCCGTTGTTGGCCAAGATTATGTTTGCTAGGGGATCAGTTCTCTTGGCACTGCTGGGGCTAGTGCATCCACGATGATTGGGCTGTCCGACTGCCCAGTGTGTCCTGGTACCCGAATCTGGATAGAGACTAGCCACGCCTGTCTAAACAGGGATTTTCTTCCCTCTTGTTCTGGACATGGCTGCTCATGGCTCTGCTGCAACATTCGTACTGGGACCTATGAAACTAAAATGAATTATTACAATTTCTTCTCCTCAGTTTTCTGAGAGGAAGTGCATGCATTATTAAATAGAAAAATTCCTCTCGGCACGCCGGAAGGCGTACGTAGATTTCACCGGGCAAACTAGGGGATAGGCTATAATAGGCAAAATATGCAGATTTTCGTAGGAGGATGAGACCTCATTTATTGCGAGAAAGTATTTTACAATTGGACGTTAGTTAACATTTTGTCGTCTTTCTATGCATATTTTTAACATTTTACTGTCTTATGGGGATGGTAACCTTCTTGTCATTTGGGGTTCATTTTTATACTTGTGATCACACTGTCCTTATGCAAGGTTTGGAACTAATGTGTAACTATCTAACAGTCTGTTACTTCTTCACGCAAAATTTTATCTCCCGCAGAGATGTTGGTTAGTTCCTCAGTTTAGGGACTGCGACAAGGTGGTCATGTAACCCCGTGTACATTGGGTGTGTGTAGAATCTGTCTGATAAACGGTGTTATTTGTGATGACTGTATTAGTCTGTAATTCAGGTAAGGTCTGCAGACGGTCAATTTTAAGTAGTAGTACCTAATTTTGTACCAAATACTAACGTCAACGACACCTAGCTGTGAACTTGGCTGCTAGATGCCACCGCAACCAGCAACTTGCAACGGACGTTGTAACTTCCCCTCCGAAGGAAAGCATGCTGACGGATTTTTAGCGCTCTTAGAAAATCCGGCGACTTTGGCCGGCTTTGAACCAGCGACCTTAGGCATAGAAGTTCAGCATGCTACCAGTTAGCCGCTTCCCTAATAGTCAGATGGAACAAGAAGTTCCGTGACGAACTAAAGAGCCTACTTTTCTTAAAATTAAGATTCATGCCATAGATTAATCTACAGTATATGAAACTATCTAGAATAATGACGAAATTAAGTGGGTAATATCGAAATGTCTTAATTGGTTCGAAATAAGGTATACTAGGCATAATGTAGCCTAATAGAGCAATACAGTTGGCAGCTCTGGTGACTGAATATATTCTCACTTCCATCTCCTAAGGTACAGAATACAAAATGTGGTTGAAGTTCAAAGGACGTTACATGGATTTAGACATTGGATCTATTAGTACACGTAAAAGCATGTTGGAAACAATGTCATGCGAGTGCTGGTCAGAAATAATCTGAAATATTATATCTTTTTGTACCAATTTTGGATGAAATCCATTTGTTGGTATAGAAGTTCCATGTATTTAAAAATTGGTCCTATCAGCAGGCTTAGAATCATGTTGGTAGAACTGACGTATATAAGTTACTCCAAATTAATGTAAAATGTCAGGCAATTTACGTGTGCATAGTTTAAACCTGTCGGCTTGCATACTTTCAGATATATTGGTATTTAGATAAAATAATAGAGATAACATTTATTGACAGTTGGCAGCCCTGGTGGTTCTTAAGAATACACTCAGTCATACCTGTTTATGTACACATATTACATACAAAATTTGGTTGAAATCCAATTGATAGTGTAGAAGTTATATGCATTTAAATATTGGACTTATCAGAAGGCTTAAAAATATTTCGGCAACGCTGCCATGTATGGCCACCTGGAAATTAAACTGAAATAGTATTATCTACATGTGTGCCAATTTTATAATAGCTCCCATGTATACCTTCCAAGATATCCAACATGGAGCTCAAATTTCTAGTGCGTTTTTTTAGCAGTTGGTAGCACTGGCATCTTTTTCAAATATGGGCCTGAGATATTCCGGTATACAACTTTACTCATACTAAATTTGGTTTCGATTGCTGCAGCCGTTTAGGAGTTGATAGGGGGGGGACACACAGCCAGACAGACAGAAGGACTGACAGACAGACAGAAGGACAGACACATTTTCCCGGATCGATCTCATAAGTCTACTTTTTCCTCATTTTTGAAAAGTGTGAAAAGTAGGCTAAAAATGAATGTGATCTCGGCAATGGCGTTGTCTTGGCAACCTCTGATAGATCATCCCTTATCAATTTAAAAGCGTTGTTATGGTAACCTCTGATGGCACTTGGCATTTTTTAAAATTCCGAAATCATTTTTCTCATCCCTTGGCGTAATGGTGGGTCATATCAAAAATTCTTTCAGACAAAAGTGTTAGGTAATTATTAGGGGAATATTTTCCATTTTGTACGGTTTTGATATTGTGCCTATTGAGAGAGATATGATTAATGTTTCCCGAAAAACCCACTTTTTTCCACCCCTTTGGTCAATGGTTGGTGCTATCAAAAAACTTATTTGACATAAATTTTTGGCACTTATCCGACACATATTATGAACTTTGAATGGATTCGATATTTCACGTATTAAGAGAGTTATAGCGAAATTTCACTTTTTCGAAAAAAGCCCCCCATTTTCACCCCCTTCGACCGATTTTGCCCATTAACGAACTCGACCGAGATTTTATAGGGATACATATTATGTAAAAAATTCAAAGTGATTGGTACAAAATTACGGCAGTTATCGTGTCCACAAGAAACTGATATATATAGATACATATATACATAAATTATATACAAACTTTTGAACTGACGGTGGTTTTGGGGTCTGGGGGATGTGAAACGCGAAGATATGTCGAAATTTTCCGGAAGTCGAAACATGGTACCCATTGCAATAGTTAGCTTTCTAATGAAATCTACCTAAAAAGAAATGGGTACCAGTTATATGGGTCTTAATTGTTAAGCTAACTCCAGTGGTCTTGAGTGTTAGTTGTGATCATTTGTTGGGTTAAATGAGTGGGTAAGTGCACCAAGTCTTCTTCTTCTTGGTTTTTGTTTTCGTCTTCTTCAATGGGTCACTTGGAATCATGCGGAATCAACATATTTTGAGCTTTCTCGTCCTTGCCCAATAGTTCATTTTCATGGACTGTTGTAGTTTCTGTTCCTCTGACCATGTAGAGTATATCACATCTTCTTATCTTCCTCAAATCCTCTTATGAGGACAATATTGCCTATACAGTGGAATCTCGTTAGTACGTTTTTCATGGGACTGAAAAATTTGGACGTCATATGCGGGAAAACATACTACCGAAAAACGCCATACTGCATTTACATCGTATAAGAAAGAACGCGGCGTATATATGGACGTCAAATCGCCGACCTTAGTAAGTGATTGTATGCGCTACTACAGTCACGACATAAACATAGGTTATCAGCAACTTACACGGAATAAATAACATAAAAATGAATTACTGTACCTCTACACTACAGTATAATACAGGGTCTTTATTTCTGCTTAGCAAGGACATTCACGCTCTCGCGCTCCGCCAGTGACGGCTCAGTTACCGGCGACCGCGCACGCATATGTTTGAAGCAGGGGCTTGCTTGAACCACTTCAATAAAGCGCTTTCTAGTTGAGGAAACTGTCCCTCTCGCACACGTTTCCTTTTGCCGCTCATTCCTTCTTCAAATGCACATTCGATTTCCTTCCTTTTGCCGAGAATCGTGTTCAGTGTAGACGGAGGAATGTTCCACTTTCGCGCTATATCCACACGCTTCATGTGAGGATTGCATTCCACGTCTCGAATGTATTTCATCTTCTCATCATTAGTTATCTGCCGTACTTTCTTCTTATCCATTATGAAACACGCAGGTCATAACTGGACGTGAACACTAAGAACTAGAAGACAATAGTGCGGAAAACGAAGACAATAATGCGCCTACGTGAGAAATAAACAAAGGGAAAGGAGAGAAAGGGCAGCGGGAGAGAGACACGTCACCTGTGTTGCGTCATAGCTATAGCCACTTCTACGCCGTCGAACACAATAAAATCATCTACACTGTCAATAACTAGCAGAGAATATGAGGCAATATCGCGTCGTGTTTCCCAGAAGCCGAATTTTTTAATGAAATAAGAATAAAATACGGTTCACTAACAAATAGTTCAACGGAAATTTGATCGTTGTAAGCGGGAATAGAGAACGTATTAAGGGGATATATCAACATGAATTTAGTAGGTTGGGACTTGAGAAAGGGCAGCGGGAGAGAGACACGCACCTATGTTGCGTCATAGCTATAGCCGCTTCTACGCCGTCAAACACAATGAAATCATCTACACTGTCAATAACTAGCAGAGAATATGAGGCAATATCGCGTCGTGTTTTCCAGAAGCCGAATTTTATAATGAAATAAGAATAAAATACAGTTCACTAACAAATAGTCGACGGAAATTTGATCGTTGTAAGCGGGAATAGAGAACGTATTAAGGGGATATATCAACATGAATTTAGTAGGATAGGGACTTGAGAAAGGGCAGCGGGAGAGAGACACGTCACCTGTGTTGCGTCATAGCTATAGCCGCTTCTACGCCGTCAAACACAATGAAATCATCTACACTGTCAATAACTATCAGAGAATATGAGGCAATATCGCGTCGTGTTTTCCAGAAGCCGAATTTTATAATGAAATAAGAATAAAATCAGGTTCGCTTACAAATAGTACAACGGAAATTTGATCGTCGTAAGCGGGAATAGAGAACGTATTAAGGGGATATATCAACATGTATTTTGTAGAATTGGGACTGGGACTTGAGAAAATCATCGCGCTAAACGGGAAAACGTCGTAACCGAGAACGTGCTAACGAGATTCCACTGTATATTAATTTCTATACTGTAGATTTGAATGGTATGGACTTCGTCTTGAGGAAAGAATACATGATGAAAATTAATAAATGTGAAACAAAAATACTGGAATGCAGCCGAAATAAATCAGAAACCTCTATGGACATCAAATTGGCAGGTGAAAAGCTGAAGGAAGTAGGAGACTTCTGTTACTTAGGAAGCAAAATAACCAGTGATGGATGATGCAAAGAGGATATAAAAAGTAGGTTGGCTCAGGCAAGGAAAGCATTTCTACAAAAAAGGAATCTGTTGACATCGAATATAGATTTAACTATTAGGAAGTCATTTTTGAAAGCCTTTGTCTGGAGCGTGGCGCTCTATGGAAGTGAAACTTGGACTATTGGTGCAGCAGAAAAGAGGAGAATTGAAGCGTTTGAAATGTGGTGTTACAGGAGAATGATGAAGATCAGATGGATAGATAGGGTTACAAACGAATAGGTATTAAGACGAGTGGGAGAAGAGAGATGTTTCTGGTGACTGCTAATGAAGAGAAGAGATAGGTTAGTAGGACACATACTAAGACACCCAGGAATAGCAAGCTTAGTTATGGAAGGAAGGGTCGAGGACAAGAACTGTAGGGGTGGACCAAGGTTAGAATATGTTAAACAGATTGCCTCGGATGTAGGGTGTGGTAGCTATGTAGAGATGAAACGATTAGCTCAGGACAAGGAGGAACGGAGGGCTGCATCAAACCAGTCAAAAGACTGAAGAATCAAACAACAACAGATTTATACCTCAGCCATCCTAGAAGTGCTTTTCCATGGTTTTCCCATGTCTACTCCTGGAAAATGCCTGGATGGTACCTAACTTATGGTCATGACCGCTTTCTACCTAAATCCTACCTGAATTACAAATATACACACTAGTACAGACATCAATACAGACAATTTTTTAATGAGAAATACAAAACTGAAAATATACAATACGATGATTAGGCCAGTTCTAACTTATGGTGCAGAATCATGGAGTTTAACAAAACACGAAGATCACCAGTTGCAGGTTTTTGATAATAAAGTGTATAGGAACATTTTTGGACCATTGTTTGACTCTGCATCTCAAAGCTGGAAAAAGAGATCAAATAAAGACATACACTCACTATCACAGCAAGCACCAAAACGCAACGTCATTAAATCCAGAAGACTTCAATGGGCTGGTCATTTACTAAGAAAGAGAGATGATAGGATGGTCTTACAAATCAAGAACCGAGAGGAAATAGGCCAGTTTTCTACTGACCACGAAGTTCCTGGGAAAGTGAAATCTCCAAACTTTGTAGACATCTGAATGTGGATAAATGGCAAGAACTCGCCCAAAATAGAGTTCAATGGAGGCATTGTGTGAGATCGGCGCGGGATCTTCGTGGCCCATAATAGCCTTCACAGACATCACAGTGACCCTGGTTATCAGACATGGGGCTACATGACCATGATGTTGCAAAGCCCCTAAAAGAATCAACAAAACATTTATCCCTTGCTCTCTTACCCTTGCACTTGGCCTCCAGCATCTGTCTTGGTATTCTATTTTCCTCCATCCTCTTTACATGTCCAAACCACCTTAGTTTATTCTTCTCAATTCTCTCATTTAGTTTTCCCATCCCAACTTCCTTCCTAACATCTTCATTCCTCACTCTGTCTTTCCTTATCTTTCCTATCATACTTCTTAGGAATTTCATTTCACTGGCTTGGATTCTACTCTCTTGCCTGCTTGTCAGGGTCCAAGTCTCAGCTGCATAAGTTAATATGGGTACATAGTACACTTTATACATTACCTCCTTGCTTTTCCTTGGTACTTCCTTATCCCAAACAAGTTTTCTTACACTTTGGTAGAATGCATTGCTCTGCTGTACCCTCCTGCCAATCTCCATGCCCAACCTACCAGTTTGCATCAATTCACTTCCTAGGTATTTGAACGTGTCCACAATTTCCAAACTCTGACTTCCAATTTTCACAGTGCCCTTTCCTTGTCTTTCCCCTCTTGTCATCACCATGGTCTTGCTTTTCTCTATACTGATTTTCAGGCCGTACTTCTGAATATTTTCGTTGAGTGCGTCTAGTTGTTTTTGCACTTCTTCGGTGTTCCTTCCCAGACCACAATATCGTCTGCAAATAATTGTGGTATTGTAGAATATATTTTAACCTTTGAATGACATTCCATGATGTGTTTCAGTGACATGGAAAGTGCTGCAGGCATCTTGCAGGTGATGCATCAAGCTGGACTCGAACCCACTGCTGACACATATGCCACTTTGATGAATGGTTATGCCAAGCGTGGTAACATGGAAGCCATTACGACTCTGTCAGAGGAGTGTGATGCTAAAGATATTTATCTGCTTGATAAGGACTACATGGATATTATCTACACTTTGGCTATCAATGGTCATGTGGAGCATGTTGATCAGGTATTAGATGAAATCACTTTTATTTAACATGACATGACAATAGTAGTGTTAGATCATGGTTTCGTAGTTTCTTGTACAGTAATAAGTTTATTTTCTCGAGAGAAATAGTATGGTTTTGGTTACATACGTGTAACATAACACTTGTAGGCTATGTGTATTGAAGGCCAGCCCCGTGTTGGCACAGCATGCTTGCCTCTCTCCCGGAGGCCCTAGGATTGATTTCCGGCTCAGTTAGTGTTATAGAAACTGACATGAGGGCTGGAACGGGGTGCACTCAGCCCTGTGGGGACAATTCAGTAGCTGTCTGATCAGCGAGGCAGAACCCCAGTCAAGAAAACCAAGATTAACAGCCGAGCAGACTTGACGTCCTGACCTCGTGTCACCTCACAATCTGTAGGCCAAGACCCTTTGGGGGATCTGTGCCACGCAGGATTAAAAAAAAAAAGGATGTGTATCGGATTTTGCCAATCCTTCTTCAGCTCTTTGATGATCTGCAACATCTAGTATATCTTACATTGTGTTAGCAATGTAACTTTTCATTCTTCAATTGAGGGTGGTGGTAGTTAATACCATAAGGAAAACTTGGTTAAAATCACACTATTTGTTATCAATCCAAGAAAGAAGACATAATCCAAGATTCGCATAATAAAACTCGACATATCAAGCCTAACTCTCCATCCATTAATTGTCTAACCATCCTTTCCATCATCTACCCACCATTCACATCATAAAAACTTAACAAGCTTTCCTTTAACCTCTCTAAACATAACCAATCCTTTTCTCAACACACAATCTCTTCTCTTATTTTCTATACATCTCCATAGTAAATCTAAGCAGCATCCCAATTATTCAATACCTAAGCATGGCAACTTATCAGAATGGGCCAAGACCTCTGCAACCCATTGCTGGGACACCACAAAGAATCCAATATGCACAAGTGCTAGACTCCTTGCTGTTGTGTCCCACCAACAGGTGGCCATGCTACTAACCAATATGTGTCTTGAGAAAAGGAACCGTTTCAGCAACAACAACAACAACTCACTTTATCCATTAGTTAATTCAAACCTTTTATCCAAGTCAAGCTTAAAAAAATTATAATTTGGAAACGTAATTTCACTTCAGTTTTCAAAGAGTTACTACTCTCTTCTATGAAATGGTCCAATACCTCAGATCACCCATAGCAGAATCAAGACATGCGCCAAAGATAGTTCAGTTTTGGCACGAAACAGGACAAGAATTTTAAAAGTTAATGATGTAAATAGTGCTATGTAACTCACTATCGAGGGGGAGGCGGCTTGGTGGCGTAGTTGGTAGCATGCTGAGCTTCTATGCCCAAGATAGCGGGTTCAAACCCGGCCGAAGCCGTTGGATATTTTAAGAGCGTTAAAAATCCCAAAGTATGCCTTCCTTTGGAGGGGAAGTAAAGCCGGCGGTCCCATGTCATAGATTTATGGCATGTTAAAGAACCTTCCACTAATTACACCTGTGTGAAGCTAAATTGGATAGTTTAAGAATGTAAACAAGGCTCTTAGGTTTCTACGTTCGTTGCCAAGAGCCGACTGCAGTGGCGTCTAGTAGCTAAGTTCTGAACTAGGCCTAGGTAGTCGTTGGCGGTGGCGTTTGGCGGAAAAAGTAGGAACTATTTGAAAAATTCTAAGTTGCAGTCTGTACTTAAATTTAAAAAAACCAGATACACACACTAATACAGCCATCACAATTAACACACACCCAAAGTACACGGGGCTACATGACCGCGTTGTCGCAGCCCCTAAACTGAGGAACCAACCATCACTATCGAGGCATCAATCCCCTAACCGGAACATCAGACAAATAGCCAAAGAGTGGCTTTTAGTGCCCTTCCAGTCTTAGCCTCAATTACGAATACACACACTTCTACATACACCACAATAACACAGGTTATCAGACAAATCATGTCAATATATGAATACACACCTAACTACACAGGGCTAAATGAGCATAATGTTGCAAAGCCCCTAAATGAATTAACAACTTTTACCCCCCCCCCCTTCTTTCTTTCTTCTCTCTCTCTCTCTCCATAGGCCAAATAGATCACAGCCCTAATCTTTGACATCCATTGCCACCTGTAATAACGATTGTTGTGTTTTTAGATCATGGGCAAGATGAGACAGACGGCTGGTTACAATCAAGATGCAGTGAATCTTATTCTGAGACTAGTAAATGCTGGTCATGAGGAGATAGCTGTGAAGACTTTGTCAACCATGCCACGGGCAGTTCGAAGTGATGGTCAATCTCTTCCCACCGGCGCCTTTCTTGTACGCCAACTGGTTCGAGCCAATAGGGTAAGTGCCATCATATATATTATTTCAGTAGTATGGATCCCTCCTGCGGCACTCACAAGTGACCGATTGTGAAAATGAGCAAATGAAAGAGAATAGTCATTAGCAGTGACGAATTGCGCTCTAATTCCATAAATATCAATAATTTCTTTATAAAATGACTTTTAGAAATATGTACGAAGTGTGCGATTTGCAGATACTGTTGCTGTAGGAAAATACGCTCCATAATTGCTGTCCACTTCACATTTTGGCCGCTGTGACGCCTGTTTCATGTCATTTTAACATTATGAGGTCTTTCCTTTATCATTTTGCATGGATTTCAGAAACAGTCAATCAAAGGAATGAGTAGGCCTACTCAAATCGTACAATTTCATAAATATCGAATGACCGGTGAGTGTTACACCACTCAGCACACAAATGACATTATCAGTGACAAATTGCTTTCTAATTTCTTAAATATCAATTTTTGTAAGAAGTGTTCGATTTCCAAACCCTATTGGGGAAAGTGTGGTTTATGAACATGCGAGAATTCTCGCATGGGTCCGCTAGTTATTTCATAATGTGGTAGTGATCTGAGACGAAAGTTAATATGGGTTTTTGCAAGTTCTCTTGTTGAATATCAATAGTTTTATCTTAAATTTGTAGGCTATTTGGTTAGAAATGCTCTGTCTAGTTCCAACGTTCGCCTCTGGGTGTCAGTGACAGTGGCGGCGTCCGATAGCCAAAATTAGAACTGTTTGAAATTGATCTTGTTGGGGAGCCTACTGGTGTTTAAATGAAATGCCCTGCTATGGCCATTGGCTGCAATTCAAATATAATAACATTAACTCTTCCCGAGCGGAATACGGAGATATCCAGGGCGTAGTTTTCAGCCGCGAGCGGAAAACAGATATCCTACATTTTTAAATCTAGCGCCGTTTTCCGTCAAAATAGTTAATGTTAAACCCAGGAGATGGCACCACTATGCAGACACATGTTTGATAGTCAATTACGTCACCCTTAGAGACTCTCTGACTTCACAAATACCCGCAGGCAGTTGTTGCTTCAGATGAATGCTATTGCGAAGTTGGTGAAGTGAGTGCATTTTTGTAGTGTTTATTTGGTGATGCGAGCATAATTTCACGGAAAACACTTAGGAGTGATAGAGCTAGTGTCTGCTGTTTTCACACTTAATTATTAATTAATTAACTTTACAACCTTCAGATGCTACTTAAACTTCAAGTATCAACAGGTATACAAAATATATGTAAGTTCTAATTAAATTTAGTACATGAAAAATATAATTACATATTTTGAATTTTTGATAAACAAAATCTGCTCAGAGCCACAAAAGCATTCATATTTACAATATTTTGGCAAAAAAAAATTTTTTTTTCAAGAATTAGAAGTCATAAAATGTTACATAAAAAACAACTTTTTCTAATCTTGTCGTATGGGCTGTACCCAACTGCAAATTCATAACTCTAAGGACAGTGGGAATCTCGTTGATTGGCCAAGAATGGTGGCGATTGTTTTACATCACAACCTACATCCGTGCCCAGCCATGTACTCGAAACCATAGGGTCAACGGAAGTATCATAAAATGTAGACAATATCATTGAGTTCATTCGGAGTACAAAACATACTGGATCCTTTGGTAAACTGCTAATTTCAAAAAAATGAGTGAAGTTTATGAAGTAACATCACGATTCTTACTTTCCGCTGAATATCCGTGTCCAACGATTCACTTGTTTGTACTTAGCAAATTGAGCCGATTGGTTTCGACTCACAATACTTCGCCGCCGCCCCACCCCCTTGTGCCTTGCCGCCCCCGCCGCCGCCCCCATGTGACCCCGCCTCCCCCCTTCTTCTGTCGGCGACCCTGGTCATTAATGTGATAAATAATCATTTCTGGATCAAGAGGAGGGAAAGAACATTTCTATAAAATAATTTGATTACTAAATATATAAACTAATTGCTAGTCTACATTTGGGAGAATGTAGCCATTGTTGACTGTTTTGTGCATTGTTGATGTTTCTGAAATTTGGCGCTCTCTAAACTAAACTAACACAAGACTGGATAACCAATCAGTGGTTGACACATCAGTACTAATTGTGTTGCCAAGTTAACTTTAGTTCTGAACTTGATTCGGCCATAAGGGTCTTAGAGACAAATTAATTCATGAGGTTGGCAATGTAAGTTGTGCCGGCCGATCTTCAGTTGTCTACTGGTTCAAAAATGATATCTGAGCATGCGCAAGATGGCTGCCAGATTGGTAAGAAGCCAAGCCAAGCTTGGAAGAACGACTCCTTGATGTGATTAGAGGCAAGACGTAGTGGTGTGGTCTGTCTCGGAGCCACTGCCGAAATAATTAAGACTTCGTGATGTGAATTTCTGTAAAAGAACGTGAGTGGCAGCCTCGGGCCATATTCTACTTTAGGCCATGAATAAGGTAAAACTGTTGATATATTAAAATGTGGGAACTCGTTGCTGATCGGCATAGGATTGCAGCATTCCGGACAATGATTGATATTTCTTAGCTTAGCTTGTTGGGGGCAAGTGGCGTTTGACCCTCGCGCTGCACATTGATGCTACAAACTTTAGTTTCTTTTGGCTTGTTACGAGAATATCTTGTTCAAGAGATTTAATTTATTTATGTGTGTAATTTCTTTCTTATTTATTTAAAGTGGGCCCATGATGATTTATTTATCTATTTACTTGAAAGTTTGTTAGGGAACAAGCCTTTTATAATTTAGGGTGCAGCGCATGCTTAGGCTAAGGGCGCTGAAGATTTGAACATTCCCGATAAAATTGATAATTCTGATTTCGATCCTTATGTAACAAGATCATAATAACTTAAAGTTTTATAATGTAACTCAGGATTTTGGTTATGGGAACCAGATAGTTTAACAATGACAAACGGCCCTTTGTTTTTCGCTTGTCATAGATGGCATAACTTTGGTTTTTTAAATGGCCGCTGAAGCACAGCATCCATGCTGTTTGCAAAATGATTCTCGAAATGGCATTTGAAAAGATGTAATAAATATCACTTGGTTGTTTAAAGATGTTCTAGTTTCGGATATTATTTGGAAAAAAATGTTTTAACATCAAAGAAAAGGTTATTAGTGAAATGTAGTCACGAATGTGACCGGTTGATAATGCGGCGTTGCCATTAATAATGGGATTAATGTTGTCCTCCCCTTTTCTTAAACGCAGGACTGTATATTAAGTGTTCCCTCCCTTAGCCTTTCGGCATTGTATTTCACTTTCCTTTCGGAAATATATTTTATTTTTACCTACTGCTCTTTGAATCCATGTTTTATTGAGCGCAATCTAGGTTAATTGACTTCAGGCCACTTTGGCCTCGGGTTACCAAACCCTCCCTCCCCTCAATTAATTTTACGGCGGCACACAAATATGTCAATGATCATATCAACTTCATTACAAAGAAATTTCCATACAACTGTTTTAGTGTCTTCTAACTTAAATTACATTTAATTTAATTAGAGACTAGGTCGTTCAGAACTGTTTTAGCAATTTTCAAAAACTTCAAATAGCATTATTATATAATCAATACGGTATTTTCTTTTATAGATTAGGATGTAGACGAAGGATTTAGAAGGTTGTAAACAGTATGGTTATTGGTTATATTATGGCACCTTAGAGTTATGAATTTTTAATTTCACCCCCCTCTTTTTTCCAGTGCTAAGGTTATGGAAAGAATGAACATATAAGTTTTGCCATTATGTAACACATTTCATTAATAAAGGTATCAAGATCTAACTTTTTCTCAGACGTGGAATAAAGTAGTTTTCTTGTTAAAACTGCCGAAAAGAAATTGACTGAACTTCCAAGACTTACAACCAGGAATTAATGAATGGATTTGATTGTTTGTATATTTTCCTGTATATATCTGTCGTCTACATGGGGGTTTGTTGTGTTCCTAGCCAATAGAGAAGATCGTGGCGATTTGTAAACAATTGGAGGTTGAAGGATTGAACTCACGAGCCTTATCCTTAGCTACAGAGACCAGCTTATTGCTTGGTAATCTGGAGCAGTCCAAAGATTTGTTGGCAGCCATGAAGGAGGAAGGACATCCCATACGTCATCATTATTTCTGGCCTCTCTTGGCTGCTTGTGGCAAGAAAGGAGACAAGGAAGGTTAGTGTTAAGCAGGAAAGGTACACTTCCTGAATTCTGGTTTTGAGGCACCATATGCAGCCAAACACACATTAATAATAATTGCATTCTTCTTTTAGTATCTTACAGTGGATATCATTGATAATTTGTTTCAGGCTTGTTGGAGGTCCTGCGAACTATGAACACCCAGTTTGGGCTCAGCGTAGGGGGTGAGACTCTCCGTGATTATGCAGTCCCCAACTTGATGGAGGGAGCTGAACTGAATGTTTCTTCTGCTGACCTTGTAATCAATCAGCTACGATCTGCTGGTGTGGCGATAGCTACAGCTAGTTGTGCTGTCGTGTGTAACTTGTTGTTAAACCACAAATTGGCGGATGCTGCTCAAGTTGGTATGTACGATCCTATGAGCCCAATAACATATATTCTTGAGTATCCTATGGTACTATGGTTCTACTAATTTAGTCCACCTCCTGGTGTAGTGGCTAGCGTTCTTGGCTGTCTCCCCGGAGGTCCAGGTTCCCATCCCAGCTCTGCCAAGAATTTTAATTGAGGTCTGAGGGCTGGAACAGGGTCCACTCAGCCTCTTGAGACAAAACTGAGAGGAGGTGGGTTTGATTCCCACCTCAGCCATCCTGGAGGGTTTTCCATGGTTTTCCACTTCTACTCCAGGTGCTTGCCGGGATGGTTCCTAACTAAGGCCATAGCCGCTACCTTCCCAATACTCGCCTGAATTATAAATTCACATACTAATATAGCCATTGCAATATCACAAGTTGAATATCATCAGTTCCCGTTTTTCCAGCCTGGGCAGGGCCGTAGCAAATATGACTCCCCTCCACTTTACTCTTGTCTGTCCACCATCCTTCCCCAACCACTGAACTACACTCCACACTCACACTGCCCTTCACCAAATCCATCCACCGTACTCTAGGTCTTCCTCGTCCTCTCTTTCTAGTCATCCTTCTCTCCATTACCTGGTTTGGCATTCTTTCATCATTCATCCTTTTCACATGTTGATATCATCTGACTCAATCTGTTCTGCTCCATCGTTTCCCGGTCAATGCATGTGAGATTTTCGTAGTGAAATGCCATGTCCTGTGGTTCGGATTCCACGTAAAAAGGAGGTCCCGTGGCTCATGATCTACAGATTAACAGTCACGTTAAACTACAAGCTTCCTTCCTTTCCTTGTTCTGCTCCATGGCTGGCTGGGTGGCTCAGCGGTAACGTTCTCGCTTGCTGGGCCCAAGGTTGCAGGTTCGTATCCTGGCGCAGTCAGCTGGCATTTGAGGTTGTGCAGATGCGAGGGAGCCGTGTCAGTAGATTTACTGGCACGTTAAAGATCCCCTTCGGGGCAAAATTCCGGCACCCCGGCGTCTCTAAAAGCCAGAGTAGTTAAAAGGGACGTAAAACCAATAACATTATTATTATGTTCTGCTCCAGCTTATCATTCAGCTTCTGTACATTCACTTCCTTTCGAATGTCTTCATTTATCTCCTAGTCTTCTGTACCATACTCGTCAGGAATTTCATTTCGGCTGCCTGTATTGTACTTTCATCTCTGCTCATCATCGGCCAAGTTTCTGCTCCATACGTCATTATTGGTAAGTAATAGGTCTTGTACATCACTTCTTTAGCCTTGAGTGGTATCTACTTTACTTATTATGTCCACTGTACAACACAACTTACTTTGTTTTGAGGTGCTAACTCCTCTTCAGGGACATGTTTCGAACTCCCAAGGAGTCCTTCTTCAGCCTTTCGAGTTGTATGTCTTTATGCCAAATTAAACTCCGAACCTGATGGTAGAAAACACTCTGACAAGTTATCAGACAAAATTCCACTCTCACACAAGTACGCAGGGCTAAATGACCTTGATATCCATGCCCCTCAAATGAAACAACTACTACTCTAGCGAAGCCATCATTACTTCTGACTTGACATTTCAGTGCTATGCTAGAGCTATCTAGCGGTCAGAAGTAAAATAACTTGAACCAGCCAATCACAGGCAGCCATTCAAATTAATATATCACGACAAATCTAGCTTTTTTTGCGATGTCGTGATTTAGCCATTAATGACGTATCAGGTGTCATTCAGTGACACACGATAAAATACGGCATATTGTTAACTAGCAACCCGCCCCGGCTTCTCCCGGGAACAGTTATGAATGTGCAAGGAATTCCTGTCAGACATAATTTAATAATGGCGAGGGGCATGAGACATACGCCTTCCCTCCAAACTAAAAACACTTATAGTGGGCGATGTATCGAAGATAGAGATATGCTCTCACAGACTTTTTTGTAGAATTTTTCATGCTGACCAATTCTTACACTAGTCATAGTACATTGATATTTTTAATGGTTTGCCCAGCGTAAGCTTAAAAAGCGCACGGACGCCAAGTTCTCTTTTCAATGTTTTTACTGAAATCGTTACTGCTTGGCTCCCTTTGATCATAAATAAATTATCTTCTATAGAAATCTTCGTCGAGATTACCCGTGACATCCAAGAATTGGGGACTTTGTTTTATATGATGTAGAGATGCTAAGAATAAACTACAACCTCGTCTTAGGTAGAAATGAACACGTTAGATGAAGCTGTTCGTCCTTGTGGGGTGTACCATACCAAACGATGAGTCCAATGGTACACCGGGACAAAATGTTGGCAAACCAGTTTGAGCTAGCTAGATCAATTTTTCAAAGTATTTATTTTTCTTTGAAAACTGATGCGCTCTTCGTATGAACCGGCTCTGATGGTTGGTTCATGTAAAGATAATAATAATAAATAAAGTTTTCAGTCGGTCAACACAAATTTTTGTACCCAATTACATTAGGAGGGAAAACGAGTATTTATATGCCCTAACATGAAAATGACGTACCAGAACCCGCTAAGATCCGTAAAGGTGTGCGACAAGGTTGTTTGCTGTCCCGTGGACTGTTTAATGCCTTCGCTGAAGTTATAACAAAGTGGTCTTTTAAAGGTTGAAAGTTGGTGAAAGACTTATCCAGAATATTAAATTTGCTGATGATCTGGCATTACTTGCAGTAAATCCGCATACATTAACAAACATTTGCCAATGTTTAAATGATACAGCTACAGAATACGGAATGAAAATCAATTTTAAGAAGACCAAGATTCTAGTGATAGGTAAGCATCAACACCAACTAAATGTAACCATAAATAAAGAACCAATACAACAGGTCTGTCGATTTAAATACCTTGGTGAGATCTTCACAGAAGGCCTACGATGTGAAGTTGAAATCAGGAGCCGTATAGCCATGGCCAAGCAGGCATTCCGTGAAAAGCATTCTCTAATTTGTCAACACTCGATGTCCCTCAGCCTTAGAAAACAACTGGTTAAGACCTACATATGGCCAGTTGCAATGTACTGCAGTGAGACCTGGACAATGAATAGAGGTGACATTAAACGACTAGAAGCGTTTGAGATGTGGTGCTGGCGCCGAATGGAAAAGATCAGCTGGGTAGAGAAAATGACCAACATAACGGTGCTGGATCGAATAAAGGAAAAATGGCAAATGATCCGCCAGATCAATAGAAGGAGATCCACCTGGCTTGGCCATGATGATCGACATACTAGAAGGCAAAATACCTGGAAAACGCCCTCGCGAGAGGCCACTTTCATGAGATCCTTCCTAAATAGCTCTGGCCTACGAAGTTATGAAGTGGTCAGAAGGACAGCACAAGACCGAACAACATGGAAAAGACACATTGTAGGGGCAGGCCAGTCGCTTGACGAGTGCGGTTTATGATGATGACAACATGAAAATTCTACATAAGATATTTATCACAAAATAACACGATTTTTTGTACAAAAATTGGGAAACTTAAAATGGATGACATGTTTCGAACGTCAGGCGTCCATCTTCACTTAGGCTTAATTAATTACGATGTTTATGAATTAAACTTATGCACAAATATTATATACAATGTTCAGATTACAAAAGTTCGTAAAAACTTGCGTAACGCGTCAATCTTATTTACAGATGTTATTGTTCACTAGTATGGTTGTTGCGTTAATGTTGATGTATTCTAAACATGTTAACCTGTGTTCTATTGAATCATTGTGACCAGAATCAGAAATGATGTCTACACTATTTTGTCAATTACGTTCTAAATCAACCATTCCGGTTTAAATTGTTGGCCCATTTATAATGCGCAAATTATACACGGCTCTTAAATGGAAAAATGTTGTTTAAACTTATCTGTTATACGAAACTTGAGTCCTATACGTCTGCTCCAGTTCACTACTCACTCAGGACTATAAGCTGTAACGTCCGTAGGCTACCAAATGCCTAAGGTGCTGCGCTCTACCTGTGGTTTTGTGTACTGAGTTATAAGCGCTACGCCAACATGCAGCCTGCGATGATGTATGCCAATTGAGAAGAACAATCTCAACTATTAACGACCAATCTCTTCTCCGTCTCGCATAAACTAATGAGTCATATTTAAGTGTAGCAGGCATATATGGGGGTTCGTTAATTATCGTGGAGGGGAGAGGTGTTGGTTGGATTCAATATTTAGTGATTTCAATGTAAGGGGCATAGAAGTGGAGGAGGCTGCACTCCTAACTGATAATAGGGGATCAAGGAGACTACTTGTTCACAAACAGAGGCTTGCTGTTTAGACTGGACGCTGAAAGGCAAAACAGTATCAATGAAAATGAAAGAATAATTAATCATCCTCCTACTCCTACCCCTTGATCCGGCGGCTTCGGTGGCGTAGTTGGTAGCATGCTGAGCTTCTATGCCCAAGGTTGCGGGTTCAAACCCGGCTGAAGTCGTCGGATTTTTTAAGAACGTTACGAATCCCTCAGTATGCCTTCCGTCGGAGGGGAACTAAAGCCGGCGGTTCCATGTCATAGATTTATGGCATGATAAAGAACCTTCCTCTAATTACACTTGTGTGAAGCTAAATTTATAGTTTGGATTTGACTAACGGTCTTAGGTTCCAACGTTCGTTGCCAGGAGCCGATTGCGGTGGCATCTAGTAACCAAGTTCAGTACTAGTTGGTCGTTGACGGTGGCGTTTGGTAGCAAAGTTGGAACTACTTGAAAATCGAATGTCTACAGTCCTTACTTGAATTAAAAACAGATGACACACACTAATACAGCCATCACAATTAACACCGGTTATCAGACAGATTCTACACACACCGAAAGTGCACGGGGCTACATGAGCGCGTTGTCGCAGCCCCTAAACTGAGGAACCAACCACCCAACCCCCTTATCCAGTTTATGGTACTCCTCCACCTTCTTCTGTTCCTCCACTTTCTTCTTCCAGAAGTCTGTTCCAGTCCATATTCCATCTACTTATGCTAGACTTAATCAAGTCCATCATGCTCAGGGTCTTCCTTCTGCTCTCGTTCCTTTTCTTGTATCCTCCAAAATGTATTTCACTATTCTTCCATCTTCCATTCGTTTGACACGACCAAACCATTTTAACCTGCTCCTCTTGAGTTCGTCATTCAAGTTTTCTATTCCAATGACTGTCCTGACTTCGTCATTTCCCACTTCATCTCTTCTTGTTATTCCTATCATACTTTGTAAGAACTTCACTTCACTTCACTGGCCTGAAGTTTACTCTCCTCTCGTCTTGTCACGCTCCAGGTCTCCGCTGCATTGGTCAATATAGGAGTATTCGGTATAGTACATCTTTTACATTACTTCTTTACAGTTAATTGGAACGTCCTTCTTCCAAACTAGAATAATATGTGAATAAGTTAGTACAGTAGAAACCAGCTTATCCGCGGCTCCGTGTTGACCAAGGCGTTCATTTTCTTAACGTAATTAATTAAATTAGCGTTAAATTTCATAATAACTTGCTGTTAGTAACAATGATAACTAACTAACCCAACACCCCTCAAGTTGAGTGTGCGGGAGAGTCCATATAGATGAACTTTGTCAGGGATCGGGGCCGTTCGTTCTTAGTCCTGCGTCACCGCGTGTTGCTTCGCTTGCTCGGCTAGTTGTGAGTTGTATTTCTACGTTTATACACACGTTGCATCATTTTGTGCATTATTGTTATGTGATTCATTACCAAGATGAGTGATAATGAGTTGAATTTAATACGGTTTCCTACACATTTCCTCTTAACAGAGTTTTCTGCTTTCCAAGCTACCCTCGGTCCCAATTACCTCGGATAGGGGGCTTTGTACTGTATGTGTTTCTCTCTGTCGTTCAAAATCATGTGTGACTGGCTAAGTGGCTCAGTGGTAACGTTCTGGCCTGCTGTTCTCAAGATAGCGGGATCGAATACCGGCGCAGTCAGTTGGCATTTGAGGATATGCAAATGCGAGGAAGCCATGTCAATAAATTCACTGGCACGTTAAAGATCCCCTTCAGTGCAAAATTACGGCACCTTGGCGTCTCTAAAAAGCCGCAGTAGATACAAGGGACGTAAAACCAATAACATTATTATTATTATTATTATTATTAAAACCATGTGTAATGGAAAATAGTCATCAAGTTTATGTCAATAATAATTGTTTGTAATAATCAGAATGCTCTCTTTCTCCTCAGCTTGTCGTTACCGTGCATACTACCCCCTTCCTCTTCTCCGGAGGCCTCTGATCCAAGCGTTCCAAAACACCCACGACACCCCGGCATACATCAGCATGGTGCACCAGATCTATGATGGTGTGGAAAGGCAAGCTGAGGTGCTGCTTGCAATGGGAGATGAGGAGAGTCAGGCTCCAGTTCTGGACCGGACAGAGATTGTTGGCCAGCTTGTTCTTGATGTAGTCAACCATTTTCGCAAAGATAAAGCTGCAGTAGTGCAACAAGTGTTAGAGGTAAGTGTCATGGAATTGTCTGTATATTTCTTCCCCTTATTATTCCTGTTTCTGTGATACAAGCCGGATGTTTGTTTTAGACGATTGCCATTGACTTGAAGCTTGCGGGTGAGCCTGTAACACAGTCACTCTCTAGCCCTCTCACTTCAATTCTTTCATTAAGTCCATACTTGTTGCAAGGATGACAATGTCATCAGCATATTGGATGTTATTAATGATAACTCCATTGACCACAATTCATTGAGAAAATCTTTTCAGAATAGATGTTGAAGAGTAGTGGAGAAAGAATGCAACCTAGGTGAACTCCCTTCATGATCAATACCTCTTTATACAAATTGAAATGTCTAAATCCACTTAACATAAATCATGTTTTATTGTAATCCTCAGGGCCTGGTAAACCACGGTTTGAGTATCAGCAACAATACAGCGGAGCGTCTGCAGGAGAAGTTGGGTGCTGAGCTCACCATAGAAATATCCAGCCTCTTGTCCAAACTGACGAGCGGTGAACTAGTTCCAATGGCGGTTGCCCGGAGTTCGGCCCCTATACCAAACAACTTGGTGGTAAGTATATTGTTACTGCGAATCTAGCTATGACATAGATTACTGATTTTTTTATGCTGCATGATTTTTTTTTCTCATGGCTCTAGAGCAGCGGTTCCCAACCTTATTTTCCTCCCGTACCCCTTTATACATATTTAACTGAAAGTAAACTTTTAAAATGTTTAATATTTTACGGGCAATATGTACTCAATGTAATAAAAACATTAATAATACAAAATAACACAACTATTTATAACATTTTTTATACAGTATAACTAATATGTTTAATATATTATTTGTGTGCTGTTAGTATGCATTTCATTTCAATAAATGGTAAATATTATTTTCATTTTACTTTTATTAACTTGTGCAAATGAAGATGTATAATCATTTAGCTGAGGAAAATATACAATTGCAGTACCGTACATAAGATAATTTAATTTTGATTTTATTGAAAACCAATTATTACTAGCGATTAGTTGGACAAAAAATACACAAATCAAGACAATATCAGTGCAGCGGTGAAAGTGACTGGGGTTGGGGTAGAATGGGTTCTTTTTGACTCATTGAGTCGCCCATTTTTCCGTATTGACTTGCTATAATAATGAAGAGATTTCCTTGGTTCCGCCTCGTCAATACAATTTATTAAAATTTTGTGATATAATCACATGGCACTTAATCTACATCGGTACATGTTTCGATGCCTATTTGCATTGGCATCATCATCATCAGCCTTTCAATGTATTGGCAGCACTTTGTACATTGGATGTGATAAAAAGTGAACATAAAAACACACTTAAATCACTTATACACGAAATCACTTTAAAAGTTTTTAAAAATTATGGTAGGCACTCATTACAAAACCCTTGAAGGTTTTAATTTTCTTTCTTGAGGTTTTCATAATTCAGTTCCTGATGTTATCTCCGAAATTTCTGGTCAAGGGTTTCCATTCCCAACTGGAAAGAAATGACGCTAGGAGTACGAAAATTTGAATAATAGGATAAATTGAATTTGGAAAAGTATCCTTACTTATTATGCAAAACTTACGGAATTTGCGGAAAGAATCGAACCAAGCCGTGTTGTGCTAGATGGAGACTGTGCTAGACTGAGTTGGCATGCAGGCGTGGAAGTAGCGAGACTGTACGAGGTCGGGGAAGTGAGGGGTAGGCTGAAGGAGTGGCGTTAGCTAACGATGGTCTACTATGCGGCGAGGACAAATGTAAGGGGAGGGGTGTGGGGGAGGGGTGTGGTGCTTTGGAAAACCAATCAACAATAGTGGACTATTTCTAGGGTGGTTTGTATTTCGTTCTGTAATTACTTAATGTTTCATAATAGTACATTATGCAACGAGCCTATAATGGCAATAATTAAGACACAAGTATGTTTATAAAACGAGCGTATGTGAGTTTTATAATTTCCATACGAGTGTCTTAATTACCATTACAGGCGAGTTGCATACGACTGTATGTTCGACGATAATTATTATAACTATTTTATGTTCGAACAAAAATATTCATAAATATCTGTCGAGATTTCGCCAGTTTTATGTACTGAGCAGAGCGCATGAGACGCAGGGAATGCCTTGTATTTGACCATGGCCTCCTCGATTACTCTACTATGACACTAGGCCAGGCAGTGTGATTTACATTAGAAGGCCGTGGAACTCAGCGCATCTAATTATCTAATTGGTCAAACAACTGTTTCTTGAGCTCTGATTGGTGGGAGAAACTGTTTCATAATGAAAAATAGTGTTATAATGAGCCTCATCATAGTACAGTTTTCTGACAGATAATAGTCAGTGTCGAATATAAAGTACGTTATTGTTTTCAAAATTAATCCCATTAAGATTAGTTAGGGGAGCTGTTCTTAGGATTGAATCTATTTCAATTTCTTCCAAAATGTTCATTTTTTTCCCTTACTTGCGTGATGTAGGATTTCCATGTCATTGTTGATGTCTGTGAAAGCATGTCTAAAATCTTTCATGTGGTTTGCCATGGCGGAAAATTTATTGTACTTAATTGCATTAAAATGCTCACCATATAGTTCATCTACTGTAAGTTTGCACTTTTTTGACAGTTCTCGCGGGAACAAGCAGTCCAACAGAACATATCAATCCGCCGCTACAAACGTGCATTCTAGCCAATGAGCCATCACCCACATGGCAGCCAGCAATGGCCGTTGTATTCCGTAAAGGGGTGAACAGCTGTTATGAGTTGCCTAAACCTACATTCGTCTCGCAATATCTATTCATTGCCCTTTTTAAAGGAAACTTGTATTTCTTTGTGGCATTTATCAAATAATCGTTCTAACAGCACACCTAAAACCCACTAACGGTTCGCTGACAGAATGTTACATCATTGTGCGCGCTTATGACACAGTAGTTGATAAGTTAAATGTTATAATAGAGTGGAATTATTTTTAGGCTCATCATTTCACAGCTCGAGGAAAATGCTTACTAAGGTATGGTGTAAGATGTGCTTAAGACGATAAGATCATTACTTGACCTGTTGGATTGATATTAAAATAAAATGTACGAAATATTTCACCATGTAAGTTAACTTTTAGGCCTACACAACAACTCATATTTTAGGCCTAATTTTTTGCTCAAATAAATATGAAAATTATTTACCAGGGCAATGTCCTTGGGGAAATCAATAGTTCTGCTGCCTTTTCCTTCAAAAAGAGAGAAATAAAATAAATATTTTGAACAAGAAATTCCTTATCTGCTTCCGACTCGATAGTTAAAACAAAGATGTCCGACCTGGAGATCTCTTAGCCTACATATTTACTCAACATTTAAGATAACCACTATAAATTTATCTGAAAAGTGAACACGCGTTCAAATGGAAATAATACTTTCAGATGACTTTGCGCAATATTATCAATTATAATTCATCATCATCATCATTTCCCCTTATCCAGCTTCTGCCGGGTCGGGGTATTTATGGCACTTCTCCACTTTCCTCTTTCCTTCCACCATTCTTCTTCCACGATCTTGTCCCAGTCCAGATTTCTTTTTCTCACGCTGTTCTTCACTGAATCAATCCACCTTGTCCTAGGTCTTCCCCTTGCTCTCTTACCCTTGCACTTGGCCTCCAGCATCTGTCTTGGTATTCTATTTTCCTCCATCCTCTTTACATGTCCAAACCACCTTAGTTTATTCTTCTCAATTCTCTCATTTAGTTTTCCCATCCCAACTTCCTTCCTAACATCTTCATTCCTCACTCTGTCTTTCCTTGTCTTACCTATCATATTTCTTAGGAATTTCATTTCACTGGCTTGGATTCTACTCTCTTGCCTGCTCGTCAGGGTCCAAGTCTCAGCTGCATACGTTAATATGGGTACATAGTACACTTTATACATTACCTCCTTGCTTTTCCTTGGTACTTCCTTATCCCAAACAAGTTTTCTTACACTTTGATAGAATGCATTGCTCTGCTGTACCCTCCTGCCAATCTCCATGTCCAACCTACCAGTTTGCATCAATTCACTTCCTAGGTATTTGAACGTGTCCACAATTTCCAAACTCTGACTTCCAATTTTCACAATGCCCTTTCCTTGTCTTTCCCCTCTTGTCATCACCATGGTCTTGCTTTTCTCTATACTGATTTTCAGGCCATACTTCTGAATATTTTCGTTCAGTGCATCTAGTTGTTTTTGCACTTCTTCGGTGTTCCTTCCCCAGGCCACAATATCGTCTGCAAATAATAGTAACTTCATTTCTTTATGTCCATATGCTTCCTTTGTTTCCTTTACAATTTCATCCATTATCATTATGAATAAAAGAGGTGACAGCACACTCCCCTGTCTTAGTCCAGTCTTGTTCCTAAACCAATCTGTCTTTCCAACAGGGGTCAGTACCCTGCTAACACAGTTGTAGTACATTGCTTGCACCATTCCCAACATTTCTCTTCCCAGTCTCTTCTTAACCATGGTTTCCCATACCTTCTCTCTGGGGACACTATCATATGCCTTTTCTAGATCTATGAAAGTCATGATCAAATCCTCTCCATATTCCCAGTTCTTTTCCATCACCTGCCTCAAGCTAAAGATTGGGTCCACTGTGGATCTTCCACTCCTGAAGCCGTACTGTTCCTCTTGCAACTCTCCTTCCACCTTTCTTCTCATTCTTCTTTCTAATATCCTTTCCAGTATTTTTACTATCTGTGATATGAGGGTGATCCCTCTATAGTTATCACACACTTTCTTGTCCCCTTTCTTAAACACTGGTATTATTAGCCCTTTCACCCAGTCTTCTGGTACACATTTCCGTTTCCACACACACTTTAGCAGTCGATACAGCCATTGCATACCAACAGGTCCAGCAGCCTTTATCATTTCTACACTGATCTCATCCACCCCTGTTGCTTTTCCCATCTTCATCTTCTGTACTGCTAATTCTACCTCCAGCATTGTTATATCATCTTCTGTTATAGAGTCGTCAGGCTGTGTCACTTCGATCTCACCAGTACAATTGCTCACGTTCAATAGCTTATCGAAATACTCCTTCCATCGTCCCTTTATCTCTTCCGGGTGTGTTAACAACTCTCCATCTTCCTTTTTCAC
The DNA here is from genome assembly GCA_946902985.2 of Meconema thalassinum. Lineage (NCBI taxonomy): Eukaryota > Metazoa > Arthropoda > Insecta > Orthoptera > Tettigoniidae > Meconema > Meconema thalassinum. The sequence goes on from OX336399.1 coordinate 34,454,994, forward strand.
CAGCTTTGTAGTAACCCTTTCTTTCCTCTTACTTCTTAGAAGCCCATACAGCATCCTTTTACTGCCACTTACATCTGTTTCCATTCTTCATGTAAATTCTTCCCAACTTTTCTTCTTTTCTTCTCCTACCACTTTCTTACACCTCCGTTTGCTGTCGTGATACTTCCTTTTGCTTTCTTCTGTTTGATCTCGGTTCCATTCTTTCCATGCAGACTTCTTTTCTTTCACTGCTTTCCTCACTTCCTCATTCCACCACGGTGTCTCCTTCTCTTTCACTCTTGTTGACGTCCTACCACAAGCACTCTCTGCTGCACCAGCAAATGCCTTTTTAAAGTGGGACCATTCCTATTCTACATTTTCCACTTCAGTAACTGGGATTTGTTGCTTCAATCTCTCCTGAAAATCTTCCTGTACAGCTTTGTCTTTCAATTTCCATACTTTTATTTTACTTTCTCTGATCTCCTTTAGGTTTTCCAATTTTCCCCATCTAAATTTTGCCACCACAGTTCTATGGTCCCCATCAAATGCTTCTCCTGGTAAAGCTGTCACATCCATCAGCTTTCTGCGATTTGTCCTTTCCACCAGGAAGTAGTCAATTACTGATTTTGTTCTTCTATCACCCCACCCATATCTCGTAATTTTCCTGCTGTTTTTCTTCCGAAACCATGAATTACCCACTATCAGTCCATTCCTTTCACAAAAGTTTACAAGTTCCTCTCCTTCCCGGTTCTTTTTCCCATATCCATATGGTCCAACGACTTCTTCCTTTCCTTGTCTCTCATTTCCGACTTGTGCATTCATATCTCCCATGATCACCACTTCTACATCTGAGATTACTCTTTCTACATCCTCCAGGAATACTTCAATATCTTCTTCTCTGTTTCCAGTCTGTGGTGCATACACTTGTATGAAGTCCATCACGTCATTCTTCATCTTCATTCTAATTTTCATTATTCTGTCACTCACACACTCTACCACTTCAACATACTCCTCCAGTTGTTTCGAGGTTATCAGTCCCACGCCATTTTTTGCCTCTTGGCCACCACTCCAGTATAATGTATATCCTTTCCTCAATTTCTTCCTTCCTTTACCTTTCCATTTCACTTCACTCAGCCCCATCATTCCAACCTTCTCCCTCTCCATGAAGTCTACCACCTCCTCCACCTTGCCTGTCAGGGTCATGACATTCATGATTCCCACTTTCATTTCGGTTACTGGTCGCCCATTTCTCACAGTTCCCCCAGTACCAAAGGAACTGCGCGTCGCCTGCAGGGTACGCCCTAACCTTTTCCGAATCATTGGAAGTGCCATTTCCATTTTAGGCTATTATTACGATGGGGTCGCCACTCCCAAAGGCATTTTATGAAGCTACTGCCAGCTATTATTCAGGCCGCCCCTAACATGGAGAACAGACGCCCTTGCAGCCGCCCCTAACATGGGAAACAGACGCTGCCGATTGATGCTGTACTCATTTTATTCCCCGAGTACTGGGTTGCCTCTTCCGCAATCTCCACCGTTCCGAAGTCCATCTTCTCCGCTGCAGATTCCGTTGAGGTCTTCGCACGTAACCCTGTGCACGGGGCCTATGTTATACCCCATAGGACTGGGTCCTCACCAGAACTTAGCCGGTACTGTAGTTCCATGGTATATTACAGTACCGTTGCCCACCCCCGCGACGTGGACGCGCCTGGCAAGAATTATCCATGTAGCCAATTAGGATTGACTCATGGACCGGGTTAAGGAGCTGTCTAAATCCAGCCTCCAAGGTATTATCAATTATAATTATTATTATTTAATATAATTATCACGTTATTTGCCCAGGCGGATGAACTCGGTAAAGCGTCCATTACCAACCACGCACCCATGCCACGAGAACGTGGTAGTTCAGTTTGATAATGCAACTTTTCAGTCTGGCCGACAGAATATGTTGCCAATATATTCACAATTACTGGGACAAGCGAAAAAATAACCTGAATAACTTACATGTGACTAAAACATATTTGTTATGGACTACAGGTTATAAATTGAATCTTTCCTTATGAAGGTTGGCAACCCTAGCTGTCAAAAAGTGCAAACTTACAGTAGATGAACTGTATCTTGTTGCAAACAACCTCCCTGTTTGGTGAGCTAAAGTACCGTCACGTGTGGGTGAGATGAAATGAATGAAGATGAATGAAACTGGGCAAGTTCAATTTCAAGTAGTTCCAACTTTGGCTACCAGACGTCACCGACACCAGCGGCGAACGTAGGAAATTGATAGAGTGTTTCTAGCCAAATAACCTACTAATTTAGCTACACACTACCAATTGTAGTGGTAGGTTCTTTTTCATGCCATAAATCTATGACATGGGCCCTCCAGCATTACTTCCCCTTCGAAGGAAGGCCTACTGAAGGATTTTAACTCCCTTAAAAAATCGACGACTTTGGCCGAGTTTGATCCCGCGATCTTGGGCATAGCAGTTCAGCAGTTTGACCGTAGATTTATGGCATGTTAAAGAACCTTCCACTTACTACAATTGTGTGAAGCTAAATTTGTAGGTTAGATTTGATTAACGCTCTATTAAGTTCCAACGTTCGTTGCCAGGTGTTGGCTGTGGCATATAGTAGCCAAGTTCACAGCTAGGTGTCGTTGACGCTAGCATTCGGTAGCAAAAGTAGGAACTACTTGAAATAGATCGTCTGCGGTCATTACCTGAATTACTGATAACACTAATACAGCCATCACAATATTAACACCGGTTATCAGACAGATTCTACTCACCCTAAGTACACAGGGCTACATGACGATGTTGTCGCAGCCCCTAAACTGAGGAACCAACCAAATAGTTAAAAATATGGAAATATAATCTAAAAATGCTAAAAAATCAGATCTGTTACAAATCGAGATTCGAGAAAACTTTCAAGAACCATATGCTCATATTTTTAATGGAATAGTGACGTTAGTTTGATATTCTTAGTTAAGTAAAACTGAAGAAGGTTGCAACACAACCGAAACTGGTATTGTTGTGATATAACTATTTCCAATACATTTATTGACTGTTATTCAGTTCACCTATTCATTGGTATCAACTCTAATTTACTAATGTCTGGTCAAAATCTGAGTGCTCAATAATCAACTTGATTCATTTTATAGTACGCTCCTCATTCTTACTCGGCATAACCATGATTCTCCTCAACTCCGAGCAATAACATTTACAGTGGAATCTCGTTAGCACGTTCTCGGTTACGTTTTCCCGTTTAACGCAATGATATTCTCAAGTCCCAGTCTCATTCCTACTAAATACAGCACATGTTGATATATCCCCTCAATAGGTTTTCTATTCCGGCTTACGACGATCAAATTTTTGTTGTACTATTTGTTAGGGAACCGGATTTTATTCTTATTTCATTATAAAATTCGGCATCTTGAAAACATGATGCGATATTGCTTCCTATTCTCTGATAGTTATTGACAGTGTAGACGATTAGTGTGTTTGGACGGTGTGGAAGTGGCTTGAGGTATGATGCAACACAGAAGACAGCCAACGTGTCTCTCTCGCGCCAGTAGAACATGCCTCCTATATTCTTTGGAACATGCAGGCTGAATACAAAATCGCTACCTATAACACGTTCTTTGTTTCGAAATGCACCACAGATTGGCGTGTGTATGCCGGCCGACCACTAGTGTCTCGTCCTTCTTGGCATTGCTTTCGTGAATGCGGCAGTGTGCGTTTGTCGACCGGCCGCCCCGTCATCTGTCGCGTAGCGTTAGTTAGATAGCTCTTACGCACAGAACTTTTAAACAAGGTCACGTTGCATATTTTGCAGCGCATCGCTTAGTACGATCGCATTTTCGTCAGCGGGCAGAATCGCTTTCAATACGATACGCGTTTATATGTTCCTGAACATCAGTTTGGATAAGATCCGATACCATAATTTTACGTTATAGACCTTGAAACTCAATATGATCTGATTCACGCAAATACGCATTGCTTAAAATTGTATATTCGATGGTACGTACTTCCGATTAACACGTAATTTTACTTTTCCCTCGCTGAAACAAGTTAATGAGGTTTAATTATCATTTTTCATTAGTATGTTTTCCCGCTTTTTACGTTCAAATTTTTCAGTCCCTTGAAAAACGTACTAACGAGGTTCCACTGTACCATGCTAGGTAATGTAAGATATTTTCCGCATTGTTTTATAGATAACTTAAAAATACTACAGCTATCGGAACACATTACGAAACATATATTCAATTGTTGTACATGCTTCGACCCTTCAATGGAGTCTTCTTCAGCTTAAATCTAATTTATGTTCGACCCTGACTATTATATATCTGAAAACTGTATCATAATGATGGTCATTATAACACTATTTTTCATTATGAAACAGTTTCTCCCACCAATCACAGCTCAAGAAACAGTTGTTTGACCAATTAGATAAGGATACCTTCGCTCATGCGCTCAAAATCCAACATGTCTATATAAATTACCGAAAGTGCATCGTCCATATGTTCGCGTAAATAAACTGGTGAATATGAGACAAGAAATAGCACTGTACCTTAATATCCCCAAATCCAATTTCTACACAGCCCGTTGTTTTCAAACGCATTCGGTGACATTTTTACTGAATACTGGTGCTCAATCTGCACATATGGCATTGAAGCACACAGAGCTCATGCGTCGGTCGGTCAGAGAGCTTGGAAATCAGAGATATACTACCCAGCGCAGCACCCGATCACAAAATTCTAGTGACAATCTCAACAGATATTTATGAATATTTATGTTAAAACATATAATAAAGTTATAATTATCCTCGAACATAAACAGTCGTATGCAACTCGCCTATAATGGTAATTAAGCCACTCGTATGGAAATTATAAAACTCGCATACGCTCGTTTTATAAACATACTCGTGTCTTAATTATAGCCATTATAGGCTCGTTGCATAATGTACTATTGTAACATTATAGGGTTTGAAGCCATTTATTAATCTCATGTAATTTCAGTGAGACAGCTCCAGGAACACCACTACGAATTTGAAGAGGAACTGTTGGTGGCCTTCCTGGACATCGAAAAGGCCTATGATAGTGTGTGTAGGGAGAAGGTTTGGAAAGCAATGGAAAACATGGGAGTGGAAAAAGAGACTGTAGGCAGAGTGAAGGAGGTGTATTGTGGATGTGTGAGTTGTGTGAAAGTTGGAGGGGAAAGAACAGACTGGTTCAGACAAATGAGTGGCCTGAAACAGGGTAGTGCGCTGTCACCCCTTCTCTTTATTGTGGTTATGGACGAGGTAATGACACGGATAGTAGGAAAGATAGGAGAAGATAAGATGAAAGCAATGGTGTTTGCAGATGATCTCATGGTCTGGGGAAACAAGGAGGAGGAAATTCAGGAGCAACTGAAGGCTTGGGAAGAAACAGTGGATGGAAGTTCAACATCAGTAAATGTGAGATCCTGTTAACGACCAGGAAAAAGGACAGACCAATGAGTGGGATAACACTTGGAGGTGGACAGCTGAAGAAGGTGGAAAGTCTCAAGTACTTGGGAACTATAGTGGAGGAAAATGGGAGAAATGACAAAGAGATTACGGAACGTGGTAGACAGGCAGAAGCATTTCTGAGAAGCATTATGAGCTCAGTGTGGAATAAAGATGTCCCACAAAAAAGCAAGGAAGTGTTATACAGAAGCTACTATATTCCGATACTGACCTATGCTTCAGAAACATGGATAATGAAGAAAAGAGGCATAAGCAGAATACAGGTAAGTTCCTGCGAAGTAGGATCGGAGTAACAAGAAGTGACGGGTGAGGAATGAAAAGGTCGGGGAAATAGTGAAAGAGGAGCCCTTGCAGGGTAGGGTTGAGACATCAAGACTGAGGTGGTATGGACACTTAAAGAGAATGGAAGAGAAGAAGATTCCCAAGAGGATACATGAGATGCAGATGCAGAAGAAACGACCAAGGGGAAGACCAATAGATAGATGGTTGAAAGGAGAGGAGGAATGTGTCAAGAAGAGAGGCGAGGACTGGACCAGAGTGACAGCTGAGAGGTGGTGGGAAGAAAGGACTAAGTGGCGAGGCTTATGTTCCAAACAGATCCAGCCTGGGGTGGGAAACTGTACAAGATGATGATGATGTAATTTTTTTCAGAATTGGGTATAACCCAACTCTTTTGGGTACGTTCGTGTTGACCGACTGAAAAGCACCAAACTTCTGTCTAATTTGTAATCTATTCTAATTAAAAATAAGAGTAAAAATAACTAAACTGTAAATAACAAAAAACATTAAATTTAAAAATGAATAGAAACAACTCGACTCAAAATTACCCTGAAAGCCTAGATAATAAACTAGGCACTGGCCGGGAAAGCCTATGATCTAAAAATTTGAGTATATGTTCTTAATTAAGTTCTACATCAGCTCTTTTTTACATTTGTGTTGAAACTAGCAACCCACCCCGACTTCGCCCGGTATCTTGAACGGTTTACCCAGCGTAAGCTTAAAAGCCGCATGGACGGCAGGTCCCAGACTCAATTCAGAAAAGCTGAGGTGAACAGCGGAACTCCAAACACATATACTCTTCTCTGAAGTCTTAACCCTATAAGACTCGACAGTTTGATCATGGCCGAAGCTGGGGTGATAGGTGTGCCAATCGGCACAGATCTCCACGCCTAAATCCCCTAGTCTGGCATCGATCCCTAGCCTGTGGGAGAGATGTAAGCCTACCTTGGCATCGAACCTTGGTCCCTGAACTTAAAGACTCTGGGAAATAATCATTTGGGTCAGCGAGTGAACTCTGCAATTGCCTAACTAATTCAAGCTTGCTAAATGCGAGCCCACCCTAGGAGACCACCCTATCAGTTCCTAATCCCACGTCCATTCAAGCTGGTCCCCACCCAAGAAGACCACCCTATCAGTTCCTACTCCCACGTCCATTCATGCCGGTCCCCACCCAAGAAGACCACCCTATCAGTTTCTACTCCCAGGTCCAGTCAAGCCGGTCCCCTTGAAGATGTTTACTTCTGAAGATGTTTGCCTCTGTGGATATTTACCCAATGCCCACCCAGTATCCAATTAAATTTCCAATCGGCGGGTGGCCAGAACTGGAGTGTTTCAAGATGTGACTTAAAGCGTCTCGCTTGGGTTACCGCCCATGTCCGTGCACTGACATTCCGCCTTTTCCTAAATAAGCGTTTGGCGTCATTTTCAACAAAGACTACCCTTGTTCTAACATCGCAGGAATCTTCCGCGTTTAGTTTGAACTCTGCCTAGCAACTGCGGGCTCGGAGGTGCCAACGTAGCGGCAAGAAGAGTGACTAAAAAGACACGCAAATTTAAGATTCTCGGCAGTGTTTCGTGTGGCGAGCCTGGATGATTTTCCAACGAGTGTGAAGTGTGCGAGTGTCTTGGCAGGCTGACGCTTGTGATTCTGAAGACCGACTTCGAAGCTTGCAGACGTGTGCAACGTGTGCGTCAGCGGCCGGGTGCGAAGATGTCAACTCTTGCACCCGGCCAGTTAACCAACCAACCTACAAATGTTTGAAGTAACCGTGTGCGATAATAAGAACTACCGTACTGAGAAGTAACATTTAGTATTATTTTGGGTGGTTAGGGAATACATCTGTTGGCTGCGCGCGTGATATTCTTTTGCGCACAAGGGCTTCTATTCCAGTTTTATTCATGTTTCTGTTTCATGGCGTGTACGAACACGCAAGTAATATGGTTCTGTCACTCCGTGTGAATCCGGTGTCGATTAATTCGTGTAATTATCCGGGGGACCAGTCTTGTAAGATTTGTGTTTTTGCAAAGCACTGTGAGGGGGATTAGGGAAGCATTTTTGGCTTTTATTCGTGTCTAATCCGGACAGTTTAACTGTTTTTAATGTAGTGTATTTTTAAGGGCTGCATGGCCTAGTTCGATTTTTGCTTTGCGTTATTCTTTTGTTTGTGGTAACTCATTTGTCTATGGACCGAGTGTCTTTTGTTTTATGACAACATGGCGTCCTTGTGTTTACACTAAAGATGGTATCACGTGCGCGCCCGTGGAAGTCACCTTAGTTGTGTAATGTTATGTTTATTTATGTTTATTATTATTGATGTTTCATATTCAAGCTCTCCTCCCAACAAAATTTCAAATGGTTCTTTCACGGAAGTAATTGGAGTGGGGGTTGTTGCCTCGCGGGGCCTTACTGCCTCGGAGTAATCAGTATTCTTTGCAGTCAGTACTTGGGCTCTGAAAATTAGATTAGGACTTGAGAGTGGAACAAAGGACTTCATACAGATTTATGCACCCCAAACAGGGAAGGTAGATGAATGTTTAGAGGAGTTCCTAGATGAACTGGAAAAGTGTATAGAAGACAAAGAGGTTATAATATTGGGAGATATGAATGCACATGTGGGAACAGATAGACAGGGAAAAGAAGAGATAATTGGCCCGTTTAGTTATGGAAATCAGGATGAAGAAGGGGATCTGTTAATAGATTTCTGTAGAAGGAATGGATTAATTGTTGGAAATACATGGTTTAGGAAAAAGAACTCTCATAAAATAACTAGGTATGGTTGGGGAGACAGAAAGACAAAGACAATGATTGATCTTATCCTGGTGGAAAAGGATAAACGAAGACAACTGGTAGATGTGACGGCTATGCCAAGAGGAGATTTTGAAGGAGACCATAAAGTGGTGATAGCCAAATTAAGCCTGGGAAAAATCACAAACCTTTTGGAAAAGAGGGAAAGAAAAATAAAGGTGTGGAAGCTGAAAGGGTGGGAGACAATGGACAAGTTCCAAGAGGATTTAAAAAAGGAAGTTCCCAAAGATGAAGCAAAAAGTGTAGAAGAGGAATGGGCATGTTTTAGGAATGGTTTTGTGAAGTGTGCAGTAAACACCTGTGGAAGATTATCAGGGAAGAAAAAGGAAAGGGAGACTCCTTGATGGAACGACAGGGTAAAGGAAGCTGTTAAAGAAAAGCAAATGGCATGGAGGAAGTGGATAGGCAGTAAAAATGCAGAGAAATTACAAAAATATAGGGAAGCAAAGAAGGCATGCCAAAAAATCGTACAAGAAGAAAAACGGAAAAGTTGGGAAAGATTCACATAAACTTTGAAGGAGGATATCCAAGGAAGTAAGAAGGCGCTATATGGATTCGTTAAAAACAGTGTAAAAGGTAGGGAAAATACAAAATTTGTAAAAACTGAAGCAGGGCAGATATTGTATCAAAGAGATGATATATTAAATAGATGGGAAGAATACTTTTCAAAGCTACTAAATGTGAAATACATTGAACTGGAAGATGAAAGGGAACAAGAAGAAACAATGGAAGAAGAAGAAGAAGAACAAGAAAAGGAGATAACTATGCTAGAAATAGAGGAAGCCATACAGAAGATGAAGAGTGGTAAAGCAGCAGGAGTGGATGAGGTGACCACGGAAATGATAAAAGCAGCGGGACCAATATGGGTACAGTGACTGTATAGATTATTTAGAATAATTTGGAAGAAGAAAGAAATTCCAGAAGAATGGGGAAAGGGTTTAATTATCCCGATTTTTAAGAAAGGAGACAAAAAGGAATGTAATAACTACACAGGGATTACTCTTATTGCTCATGTAGCTAAGATCTTTGAGAGAGTATTGGAAGGCAGACTGAGGAGGAGGATAGAAGGAGAGTTGGAAGAAGAACAGTATGGTTTTAGGAAAGACAGATCAACATTTGACCGAATCTTTACATTAAGGCAAATGATGGAGAAAAGATGGGAATTTGGAAAAGACATGGTGATGACATTTATCGATATTGAGAAAGCATATGACAGTGTGCCTAGACAGGTGGTTTGGGATGTATTAAGAAAAAGAAGAGTTATTAGAGCAGAAGTCCAAATGTTAAAAGCTATGTACAAAAATTGTGTCAGTAGCGTGAAGACCAGTATAGGAGAAACAGAATGGTTTAAAGTGGAAACGGGTCTCCGACAGGGAAGTGTATTGTCCCCATTACTATTCATCATAGTCATGGATGAAATCCACAAGAATGTTAAACAGAGATTGGGACAAGAAGCAACAAAGGCCACGCTGTTTGCAGATGATATAGTTATATGGGGTGAGGATGAAAAGGATGTACAAAAACAACTAGATGTATAGAATCAAGAGATAGAGAAATTTGGGATGAAAGTAAGCACAGAGAAGAGCAAGATAATGGTAATGTCAAGAGGAAGGAAGAATGGAAGAGGAAAGATAGAATTGAATGGCAAAATTCTAGAAGTCGTTAAAAGTTTCAAGTATTTGGGAAGTGTGATCGCAGAAGATGGAAAGATAACTGAGGAAATTGGAAATAGAATACAACAAGCTAACAGTTTTTACCAGAGTGTAAGGGGTATTGTGTGGAACCGAGATGTTCCAAAGAAATGCAAAAAAGTATTATATTCAACCTACTACGGACCCATACTAACATACGCAGCTGGAGCGTGGACTACTACAAAAAGAGAGGAGAGTAGAATACAAGCGGCAGAGATGAAATTCCTAAGAGGTATAGAGGGCAAGACCAGAAGAGATAGAGTTAGAAATGAAGAGATTAGAGAAAGGACAGGAATATTGAAGCTACAGGACAGGATAGAAACAACAAAGTTAAAGTGGTATGGACATATGATGAGAAAGGGAGAGGAGAGAGTACCAAAGAAAACTTTCTGTGAAAAGATGACAGGGAAGAGACCACGAGGAAGGCCCCGGAAGAGATGGGCAGATACAGTGTGGCAACGATGGAGGTCCTTAATTTTCACAACCCGACCCAGGAAGCTGGAAACGGGAAATGAAGATGATGATGATGACTTGGGCTCTGTCGTATTAAGACGTAATTTGTCATTCGTCCGGTTCGATGTTTAGGCCTACCGGTTGTCTCTTTAGTTTGTTCATTTCATTATTTTGTATCATTGTGGGGTTATGTTCCCGACTTAGTGATATTCCGCTTCTTGGTTTTTACCCTTCATTTCGTGTTGGCATTATTTTATCCTTGTTTGGCGATGTCACCCCTTTGTTCGGAAGGGAGCGTTAATATGAATTTCTATTAAAGGATTCATCCACTTCTGATTATACTGTTCGTAGTTCTGCATTTTATCCTGTGAATGGTGTAACCATTGTGTTTAGCTTAATCTATGTAATGAGGCGTGATTGGTTTTGATTTACCTTGTCTGTATTGCTTGAAATTATATAGTTATTCCCTTAAATGCAACTTCTTTCTCTTAGCATACGAAACCTTAGGTAACCTATTCCTAATTGCGGCCTCTGCATACAAGGTCCCCGTCCATCCCCGAGCTTGTCTCGACTAAGACCCCGTGCAGTGGTGAGGCAGGGAGGTACAATAGGCTCGCTTGTAAATTCTCTCTGAAGCTAGTAATTTAAATTTCCACTGAATGAAGATTGTTGGAAGAAATGAAAACATTAAATCACTTATAGTGGGCGATGTATTGAAGATGGAGATATGCTGTCCCGGACTTTTTTTTTTGGTAGAGCTTTTCATGCTGAACAATTCTTACACTCGTACAGTAGTATATAGATATTTTTAACGGTTTACCCAGCGTAAGCTTAAAAGGCGCACAGGCGGCAGGTTTTTCTTTGACTTGATTCACTGAAATCGTTATTGCTCGGATTCCTTTGGTCATAAATGTATGTTTTTCTAAAGAAACCTTCCTCGAGAAATAAATAAACCAAAATAAAGTGTTTGCTAAAAACAATTGTAAATGTTCAAATGTACCAGTTTTAATGTACTGACAAGTCTGAACAAGTGCATGAACTACGGAGGTGTAATGTCGACCAAAGCTCTTGAGGACGCAGTGTTGCAAGTTCTGGAGGTGGAGGTTATCTAATGGCTCTATTTTCAGGATGAGAACATGCTCAAGGCCCAGATCAGTGCAATGGAAGCCAAAGGAGATGCGGCGCGGGGAGCCAAGAGACAGTTGCTTCTCGTATATTGCCGTAATCGTGATTTGGAGAAAGCGGAGCAGCTTATGAAGGTGAGTGGGAATTATCTTAATGATAATAATATATTTTATCTGATTGTTGTGACCACTTCGGACTATAATCATCACCAAGGCCTGGTAAAAGGCAAGCTAAGAGTGGTGGCGTTACTACACAATGCCAAGCACAGAGTCTGTTTTGTTGGACACAAATATTCCATGAAAGTAAGAACCATAATCACTGTTGGATCTGTTTGATGATATTGGCCCTATGGTTTTGAGTTTGTGGCCGGGCACAGATGTAGATTTTGATGTAAAGCAAATGGCTTGGCTTGCTTGACGAAATTAGAATTCACAGTGGGACACTGAATTATATCATGATGTTACACAGTTGGGAGCTATGCTTGTCCATTTAAAGAACATCCCATTGTCCATATGGATTTGAGTTACAGTTGGGAGTGGAAATCTAGCACAATGTTTTGCAGTCAGCGCCACACGCAGCCCATTTGACGAGATTCCAGCTGTCCTTGCGGGCATGTGTTCACGGTCGAGCATGGAGAAATATCATGAGTTGGTGTCACAATATAACGTAATGGTTCCTTTTGTTGAGATCCAGCAGTCCTCGCAGGCATGTGTTCACGGTCGAGCATGGAGAAATATTATGAATTGGCATCGCAATATTACGTAATGGTTCCTTTTGTTGAGATCGAGCTGTCCTCGTAGGCATGTGTCCATGGCATGGAGAAATATCACAAGTAGGTAGGTCAGTGTTTTATTGAAGAGCAACATTGGGAAATTACAAGAATGTGAAAATAAATTTTTAAGATCTGCTATGGAAAAGATAAGATTGGACAGAATCAAAAATTACTTCATTAGGTGGGATATGCAGGTGACCTTAACAATGGAAGAAAGAATGCGTATTACAAGGCTGAAATGGTTGGCCCTGTGCAAAGAATACCGGTGACACAAAATCCCATACATTACTTGGAAAGAATAGTACGTGGAAGGAGACCTGTTGGACGACCCAGAAGAAGGTGGCTAGAGGAAGGAAGCTTGTAATTTTATGTGATCCATAGCCTCGTGATCATGAGCCATGAGACCTCCGTTTCTTTACCTGGAATGTGAACCACAGGACGTGATATTTCACTTCGAAAATCTCACATTCATTGACTTGGATGGTTAGGTGGTTATATCAAATCTTTTTTTTTTTTTTTGCTGTGTCGCCTCTTGAGAGGCTGAGTGCAGGTCTCTCTAGTAGACGCCCGTGGGCGTCCTGCGCGTCAGGATGAGAGATGGAATGGATGAAGATGAATGAAACTGGGCAAGGATGTGGAGGAAGTACCGTCCCCGCATTGGCCTGGTGTTGAAAATGGGAAACCATGGAAAACCATTTTAAGGACAGCCGACGGTGGGGATCGAACCCACACATCTACCGATTCAGCAGAACGCCTGGCCCCATGACCTAATGCTGCGCTTTAGCCAGCATAGCCAGTGCTGTCGGTATCAAATCAATGAAGATCTTCTATGAAAAGGAATTATATTGCAAGATATCCTAAGAGACGAATTTACATTGATAGAATTAGATGGAGGCATCTTATCCACTCAAATCCTACCCAGCTAGCTGGAAGGAAATCTAGATGATGATGATGAGGTATTGTGGTGTTACGCTATCAGCAGCGTTTTTTGTCTCGCTTGATGGACCCCTCGTGGCCAGGCAAGAAGAAGTATCTGGATGTTGATGCAATCAAAGCCATATGGTTCACTCCAGTCGGTTTGATATTCCATCTCTCCTAGCGGAGTGGTCACAAGTTTGCGGTCAGGAATGGGGTAAAATTGCAAGTAGGTTCTGCGATAAGTGTTGCTGTTGGTTCATTAGACAAGTTACCCGCTGACTGTATGGTCCAGTGACAAGTTCGCTAGAATGTTGTGCGTTCTCGAACTGTCTTAAAGATGTAATTTCGATGGGTTGTTGTTGGAATGATACATTAAATATTTTGAATCATAGGGGCAGGAAAATAAGGATAGAAACATACAAAAAGGATGGATAAGTGTGGGCGAAGAGAGATAAAGGTGATGCAAGTTGGATAAATTCATAAACAGGGCAAGGATAATCTCCACAGCTGGACACGCTGTTGTTCTCATATCAATCCAATCAATAGCTCTTCAATGCTCCCAGTTTTGTTAGGGTAACAATCATGTCTCCTGTTGCTTAATTGGATTGATAGTTTGATGTGATGTTTCCTACTGTGTAGATTATCTCTGGCCATTTTTGTGTATTTTCCTTTTTTATCTCTCCCTCTGCCTACACATATTTGTTATTCATGGTGTCCACAGGCAAGAAAAGTCAGGAATTTTGTTTTTGGTCAGGAAAAAGTGTGAAAAAATGGCATGAGTCAGGAAAAAATGGCGAAAAGTATTAGAAAGTCAGGAATTTTATATTAACCATAGAGTATTTTGTGTTTTACAGCCATATTTTGATATTACTAGTTCAACTAATCTCTGAAGATAAAAAGCAATAACTCACTGGACATTATGGTAAGTTTCCATTTTCCTCTTTTATCAATTTTTTGTACGCTTTTTTGGTGTTGGCATAGGGATGTGGCAACCCCATCACTATAGTTTAGGGGTACTTTGATTTATGTATTATTGCATTATAATTTACTTTATTTTGTATTTTAAATGAATAAAGAGGCGAGCGTTGGGCAGCTATGGGGATGGTAGAGGCTGCAAATAAGATATATATATATATATATATTTGCTCAATAAACCATTTTTTCGATGTTACGATGACTTCGCGAGTCAGGAATTTTGTTGAAAAATGGTCAGGAAAATTGACTTTGAAATTTCTGTGGACACCCTATTATTGTTTCCATTTTTCTGTACTTTTGTTCCTGCCCGATGATAGCTCATAATGTAATCTCTTTGAGCATTTGAATCTATGGTAATATTTTGAGGATCATCATCATCATTTCCCCTTATCCAGCTCCTGCCGGGTCGGGGTATTTATGGCACTTCTCCACTTTCTTCTTTCCTTCCACCATTCTTCTTCCACGATCTTGTCCCAGTCCAGATTTCTTTTTCTTACGCTGTTCTTCACTGAATCAATCCACCTCGTTCTAGGTCTTCCTCTTGCTCTCTTACCCTTGCACTTCGCCTCCAGCATCTGTCTTGGTATTCTATTTTCCTCCATCCTCTTTACATGTCCAAACCACCTTAGTTTATTCTTCTCAATTCTCTCATTTAGTTTTCCCATTCCAACTTCATTCCTCACTCTGTCTTTCCTTGTCTTTCCTATCATACTTCTTAGGAATTTCATTTCACTGGCTTGGATTTTACTCGCTTGCTTGTCAGGGTCCAAGTCTCAGCTGCATAAGTTAATATGGGAACATAGTACACTTTATACATTTGAGGATATTGTTGAATAATTGCTTTCATTGCAACATGCAATATCTTGGTGGTTTGTAAGATTTGTGTGAACGTTTTCAGGAGTTAGATGCTGATGGGTTCGTGTTCACCAGCGGGACATTAGCCCATTTGATCGAACTGTACACACACCATGAGAAGTTGGACGAAGCTCTCAATCTTTTGAAGCAACTACAGGCTAAAGATCCTGACTTCGTACTTGATGACTCAAAGACTGTCAAGTTAGTCTCGCTCCTTGTCAGCCAGGATAAATTCAGAGGTAAATACAAAATTATATATTATGCTAAATATTCAAAATTGAAGACATGGGTGCAAGAACTAGTTAATAACCAAAGGTGAGGTTCTGAGAAAAGCTGCACTTCACAGATCGTTTAATTTCTGTGTGAAATAAATATTTCTTTGTATTCTCGAATTTATAGATCACCCAGAAATTTGTAAAAACGAGGAAATACCGTATTTCCTAGCATAATCGTTGCATATTTTTAGCCTAAAATTAGTAGAAGCAAAGCAGAGTGCTACGATTATGGAAGGAATATCTAAAGTTCAAAGGAGAAAAACCCTTCGTAATGCAGTGTATTACTATTTCAAGTATATTTTCTCACTGTGAACACCACATGCATGGGTCTGTGTTGCGATGTTTCCACGGAAGTGACTTAAACTAGACTGGCATGACGTGTCTTTTTTTTTTTTTATCATGATATAAATACATAATATCGTATGGCCTCGGGTGCCGGGTGCAAGCTTTGTTATTTGACACCCAGAGGGTAGCTTGCATGTCGAATTTCGTTGTTCCTTGACTATGAAAGTCAAGAATGTTAGATATCTAAGCTCCTTGAACACTATAGCGCTTTCTAGTAGAGAAATTAGGAACTTTGTGTTGGCGGAAACTCCCGAGATTAATTTTGCCATTATGAACACGGCCTACTGAATTCAAATGGGTTCTTTGACATGCCAACATCGTATGACATGCGTATCGTATTTTTTCCGCCTTTCAAAAATCACTTACCACGTCCAGGAGCGAACCTGCAATCTTGGGGTTAGTAGACCGACACGCTATCCACTCACCCACCGTGGCAAGCTTTATCATGATGAAATTCAATGAATGTAAAACAAAATTAATGGAATGCTGCCAAAAGAAATCGGCAACCCCTATGGACGTCAGGTGAAACGGGAATAATAATATGATATATTGGTTGGGTAGGACCTTTCGCCTGGGCTATACTGTGCTGCGGCAGGAGGATAGTGCAAAGCATGCTGGGAGTGCAGGCATAACGGACAAAATGTTCACAATATAACAACAAATAAACACACTAATAGCATAAGTTACTGGAATTATATGAAGCTCATATTCTGCTGTGAAAATATTTTTAGCCCTTGTGTTCCTAATCAAACCTGTTGACACCCAGAGGGTAGCTTGCATGTCGAATTTCGTTGTTCCTTGACTATGAAAGTCAAGAATGTTAGATATCTAAGCTCCTTGAACACTATAGCGCTTTCTAGTAGAGAAATTAGGAACTTTGTGTTGGCGGAAACTCCCAATGGCCAATATTTTGCTGCACTTCTCTGCTCTCACTATTGGTTTCTAACTTCATGTCCTTGTTCAACTAAACGAAACTTTCTATGTCAGTTAAAACATAGCTAGGGTAATTTTTCCAATTCTGTTTAAAAAAATCACGTTTTGGCAGCCTGGTCCACAATGAAACTCGCTTTGTAGATGAAATATATCATACATAATCGATACACACTCAATAAATACAGTACATGTGTGAAATATTGAAGTTTTGTCTGCAAATTTATCTCACCAGATTTGTAATATTTCACAAACTGGCTGCTAGATAATAATATCGTATGGCCTTGGGTGCCGGGTGAAGGCTTTGTAATTTGACACCCAGAGGGCAGCTTGCATGTCGAATTTCGTTGTTTCTTGAAGCACTATGAAAGTCAAGGAGGTTAGATATCTAAGTTCCTTGACTTTATAGCGCTTCTTAGTAGAGAAATGAGGAACTTTGTGTTGGCGGAAAATCCCGAGATTAATTTTGCCATTATGAACGAGGCCAACTGAATTCAAATGGGTTCTTTGACATGCCAACATCGTATAAAATGCGTGTCATCATTTTTGCCGCCTTTCAAAAATCACTTACCACGGCCAGGAACGAACCTGCAAGCTTGGGGTTAGTAATCCAACACAATAACCACTCACCCACTGTGGGAAGCGGCTGCTAAATAAAAGCACAAAGTAGACACAGGTTTGGGCATGTCACATACGTTAGATGGCCACTTCATGACCACACGTCACTCCACGTTGTCAGATTAGATAATATGATTTTGCTTTTGTAAAAATACATGTATACATTTTTATTTTTATTCTGATCTTGATGTGATAGATGGTTTGATAGAAAATTTGGAATATATAGGTAAGAGAATTTGACATTTTAATTGTATGTATGGGTATCCGGCTGTAAAAACCACCCACAACACAGCCTTTCATCACAACTCATCCCTGATCCCATTGAAAACTGGGATAATAAGGGGTACACATACATGTGTAAACCGCACTCGGTCGACATTAAAGGCATGTATACTAACATCCCAGTCAAGAAAACGATCAAGATCATTCGGGATAGATTAATTAACAATAGCAATTTGTCTAAAGTGGAAATCGAGGAATTCATTTCAATTTTAATCTTTGTCACAGACAACAACATTTTTTTGTTCAACAAGAAAATGTTTAAACAATCTGAAGGCCTTGCAATGGGTTCTCCATTGTCAGGTGTTTTAGCCAACATTTACCTTGACCACATTGAACATGAGAAGATTATTAACCAAATTAATGGCATTATTTTCTGGGGAAGATATGTAGATGATATTTTCATCATTACCAATAACCAAGTTCAAGCAATAGAACAAATATTAGATAATTTGAACAAAATAGTCAGAAATATTAAATTCACTTTAGAATCAGAAGTAGATAACAAAATTAATTTCCTGGATGTAACTGTGATTAGAAAAGACAATCGTATGCATTATAAAGTATACAGAAAACCAACGCAAACATCTAACCATCCAGGTGGCCATAAGAATGCAACATTCATAAGCCTTATTAATAGAGTGTTACGTATCCCTTCTTATGATCATGAACGGAAGCAAGAAATTGATATTATATATCAAATAGCTAAACTCAATGGTTATAACCACAATTATGTCAGCAGATTAATTTACAAGTTAAAAAATAGACCCTTAACTAAGTTAGTTGGTGAGGACACATCTAAGAAGACTTTTGCTACCTTCACCTACGTGGATCGAAGTGTGTACACAGTAACCAATATCCTCAAGAAACACAATATGAACATTGCCTTTAAAACAAACTAGAAGACCCGTGCTGCTCCGCAGCATTCACTTCAACAATCCTACGGCACTTCGGTCCATATGACATTTGCATGTCTTCATGCTAGTGACCTGATCAGACATTTACGGTACCGTCGCTTTTGAGTAAATGATGAAGTAGACTTTTGAGATCAAATGTGTGGGTGTCTGCCTGTCCTCTGTGTGTGTATCCCACTATTTACCCTGCGTAAGCTTAAAAGGCGCACGGACGTCAGGCCGAGGTGAACAGCTATCTCCAAACACATAAGCTATACTCTTCTCTGAAGAATTAACTCGACACGACTCTGCAGTTTGATGCTGGCTGAAGCTAGGGTGATAGGTCGCTCGCAAGCTCGTAAACTCACTCTGAAGCTAGTAATTTAAATTTCCACTGAATGGAGATTGCTGGAAGAAATGAAAACGTTAAAACACTTACAGTAGTCGATGTGGGAGCAGTCGTGGACTTTCTTGCAGAACTTTTCATGGTGAACAATTCTCAGAGAATATCGATTTAAAAATAAGACACATGGACGTTAGGTTTTTCTTCAACTCAATTCACTGAAATCGTAATTGCTCGGCTTCTTTTGGTCATAAATAAATGTTTTTCTACTTAATCCTTTATCGAGAAATCCTTTACAGAATGGTGAACATCGCATCCAAATCCATCAAGTTGCTCTCGAGTTTACCCGTTACATCCAAGAATTGGGAACTTTGTTTTATACTAAGTAGATAGAGATATCCACACAATTTAAGGCTACAGCAGTACAATTTGGTGTTTTGTCTACTTATGAACAATGGTATAAATTTAAAATAAAAGATGGGTCTCTTATATTTGAATTTAGAGATGTAACTCTTGGTTAACATATAGAGGTGTGCAAATTAATAGAATTAAATAAATGATTTTAATTAGTCGTAATTACTTTTATTCAAAATCATTTTATTGACCAACTTCTTTTGTTGTCCTAGTTAGTAGTGTTTCCTCTTCCGTGGAATTACACCTTTTCCCATAAGGAATTGTGTCTAGAAACTTTCAGATTATTGGATTCCGAGGGATATCTGAGCTGGGTCCATTTTCAATTTTTCATTAACTTTAGAATTCAAGTCAGGTGATTTCAATGCATAGTTCATGAATCTTTGAATAGTTCAATAGCGTTCATCAGTTAAAAGACCCCAAATCCCTCCGCTCTAAATTCACACGTAAAGTAGAGTGAAGTAATAAAAACGAAACGTGTGGCATTTTGCATTAGCAAGGCTCCTCTGTTAGTGGAAATTCTAAAAAATCATTTTAATTTGAGTTTTTAAATTTATTTATCGTATGGCTTTTAGTGCCGGGAGTGTCCGAGGACATGTTCGGCTCGCCTGAGTCTGTAGCTGCTTCCAGCGGACACCCTAAAGGGTGAGCTACAAGTTCTGTTCAATTTCAAGTAGTTCCAACTTTCGCCACCAGATATCAATGATACCTAGTGGTGAACGTTGGAACTTAGATAGAGCGTTCTGACGAAATCTAACCTAACAAATTTTGCTTTACACAAGTTTAGTCTGTGAAAGGATCTTTTACATGCCATAAATCTATGACATGGGACCGCCGGCTTTATTTCCCCTCCGAAGGAAGGCATACTGAATGATTTTTAACGCTCTTAAAAAATCTGACGACTTCGGCCGGGTTTAACCCGCTATCTTGGGCATAGCAGTTCAGCATGCTACCGACTACGCCACCGAAGCCGCTGAGTTTTTAAATGAAAATATAATTAGGAGACTTGGTTAAACATTTGAAGCAATTTCATCGCCTTGTAAACATACTTAGTGCATTAAACCGTGAAAAGTAAAAATGCAATTTTGGAAAACTGACATCGAATCTAATAATTTGCACATCTCTGTAAAGACAGCTATCGCCTCCACCCCTACAGATAGAATAGTAAGTAAAGGCGATTGATGAGAAATGAAAAGATAACTCACATAGAAGGAATTAATATTTATTAAGCTGTACATTTGATTGAGTATATCTTTGTTATAGAACTGAGGGAATGAAATAACAGGATGTAGGATAGTAATCACCGATGTAGGACAATAGTATTTTTTTTTACCATTACCACAGGACAGTTATCGTATTAGGGATGCGGACGTCCTTGTATAATTGTTATTTAATCTGTGCCCCGTTTGCTGAGGTCTGTGTCCTCCGCAACATTCGTTTCAGAATTCTAATAGTACTTCCATCCATTCGACATTTGCTGTTCGCTTGCCTTTTGGTTCTATTTGAACTTTGACATCATGAAAGGATTTTGCTCGCGATAGTGCGGCATACAGTAAAGTTGTCCATGGCTAAACACCGGTTGAGGTAAATAAATGCCTACTTGATCTAGTGTTTGACCTTGAGCTTTATTGATAGTTATACAAAATGCCATACTTGAAACTGCCGCCTTTTGAAGGAAAATGGCATAGAAGTATCTGATGGCGCAAGGTCAAGGCGAGGGAGTAGGACATTGTTTCCAACATTTACGCCAGTAATAATTTCCAGGTGTAAGCAATTGTCATGCATCTTCCAAACCAACAGTCTAGTACCGTTCAACAGACCTTGGGTAACATTTATATTTCTCAACAAAATCACAATTGAGCCTTCTTTTATTCGAAGGATATGAGGTGGCAATCCACTTATGCCTATGCTGTCTAAAAATTCTATTGGGAATTGGTGAAGTTCACTCCCATCTTCAGTAATCAAATTCTTCACACTGATGTAAGTTCTCGATGATCCTGGGATTAGGTCTAAATCTTTGTCATTGATTTCTTTACAATGTTAATTTTTAGGTGCTAAAATCGCTATTTTTGAAAATCATGAAATAATTTTCAGCGTGGGACTAATTCTGAATCTTCTCCATCGACGTGAGGGTATTCACCGTTACCAATTTGTATGAAGAAGTTTGCAAAGTCACATTGATCTGTATCCGCTCGCATATTTTTGTTGAGTTTAAAAATTTTGAATAATGGCCACACAGGAGAGAACCTTACTGACATTTGGACTGATGCTGATTTAGATGCGTGAGGCACAACAGGCAATACCTGCCTAAAATCTCCACCCAATATGATAATTTTTCCTCCGAAAGGCACGTCATTATTCATGATGTCTGTGAGCAACCGATTTACACACATCAACGCGTGCATATTAGCCATAGAGGCTTCATCCCAGATGATAAGTTTTGCTGAACGAATATAAAAAGCATCCTTGCTGTTAACTTTTATTCCTGATACAGAATTTTCATGTAAATGTAGATGTAACTTGAACTGGCTGTGTACAGTGCGCCCCTGAGGTAGTAACATTGCTGCAATACCAGTCCATGCAACAGAAACTACATTTAACCCCAAATTTGTGCAACTGTGAATAAAGCATTGGTAAAGAAATGGTTTCCCGGTGCCCCCTGGACCGTCAATGAAATATGCATTACTCATCCTTAAATTGCTGTTTTGTCCTAACCCCAAAATTTCTGTAATTATAGCCGTTTGGTTTCCATTTGCTTGGTTTATCATCCGACTTAATTGATCCTCATTAAGTTTTGGATAATTCATTGGTAAATTTGTCTGAGGGAAATTATCAATAATAGCTGGCAATTCGAGAGAAGTAATGGGAAGACCATGGAGCTTTAATGTATTAGAAATATGTTTAAGAGTGAACTGATATGCAATGTTAGTTTCGTGAAACTGCAGATAATCTTCTGATAATGAATTTTGAAAATGTCCCATAACTATCTTACATGTGAAGGGGTCTGAAAGATACATATGTAAGAAAACAGTTTTAGTAACTGAGAAGGCATCTGAAATTGTGACGCTTCTGCCAAACAACGCTGCCATTCAGAATCGTCAATCAGCAAACCTCGCTCCTTAGCTGTTTTTTTAAAAGTAGAATAGACAACTGCTTTGTATGTTCGTAGATCCTGGAAGCTGGTAGCACCTATGACGTGAAGCAATAACAGGCATTAATAATACCTTTCTGTTTCTGTAGGCGAAACATTATACATTCTGCCTATAGTTATTGAAACATTTTTTTCTTTTTTGCCACTGTCAGTTGCTCTTATTCCAGACGTAATGTACTGGTGTTTCAGGATATATATACGGACTTCTGGCTTGCGAATCTTGATTTAACTTGAACCACGCTTGTAATTCCGTGTTGCGCAACTGTGCTTGAAGTAAAATATCAGGAGCGTTATCATTTTTAAAATAGATATTTTGTAAGTTTGGCAAGTGAAGTGGTAATCGCACGATAGAATGTGACTGTTCATGCGTGTGAAATGAAAATATCCTGAATGCGGCTTCCGTTGGACCAACATATCTAGCATTTAGGAAAGAAGTAATTTCATCGTAGTTCACCGTTTCGCCTTTAGGACATATTTTAACAATGCAGCAGTCATGACCTTTATACACATACTTGTGGATTTTAATATATAAGATATTTGTGGATGTATTTAACACTCCGAACACTTGAGCATATTTCAACATTAATATGAGCTTGCACGTAAAGTAAAAGAAATGGATTGTAGGGAACAATGAATCGACTATCGACTTCAATGTCAATGCCTTGAATTGTTTTTATAATAATCCATCCATTATTTCTTCTCCTATACGAAGGATAACCATTTTCATTATCTTTGGTCTCTTCCTGAAACTGTTTAGGGAAATCTTTCTTACACACGCCATCTTTCAAACAGACTGAAGCAGGATTTAAAGATCCGCGAGGACCATGTACCGTATGACGCCTTACCAACTCGTATAGCGCTTCATCCTCGAGATCTGGTATTTCGGCTGACACTACACTGTCAGTGTCAGAAATTTCTCGAAACTTACAATCTTCCGTTAATGTTAAGAGTAAATGGATGTGCGGAAGACCTCGTTTTTGAAATTCCACAGTATATAGATATGCTTTTATCGAAAATTTCCTTAACATTAATCAATCGTAGCAAATCCTTTACTTTGCAATGGAAAACTCTCACTTCAATATCAGGCCTATTATTAGCCGTTTCCCAGAGATGAAGGCTGTTAAGTATTTCTGGCCAGCCCGCATTATTGGTGAACGTAATGAAAAATCTGGCTTTCCAAACTTCCTCACTATCGCCATCGTATCCTGATAATTTTTCAATATTTTCCTTGGGCTACCTGTAAAAGAAGATGGCAAAACTACAGTACGACCGACTCGTGAGATTTTCATTTTCTGCTCGTACATGCAAGGAGTCTGCTAAACCGGCATATGTATCAACTCGTAACTTTGTTTGTTGATGACGTATATATTTTAACCGGTCACCTTCCATATGACAGTAGTAATCCACGAATAAATATCCATTTTGCAAACTTGAGCAGCGACAACTAACTCAACATGACCTTCATGAACCCCATTCATAGACATATGCATTTTGTAATCATCGCTCGTATTGATAGCAGTTTCGTACATATCGCTGTTGCCAACAATAAAGGAAGAATAATTATTCCACTTGTCTGTAACATGTTTTACAATTCGCTTTCTAACCTGTGTAAATAAACTCTGATTGTTGTACTCACAATATGCCAATGACCTGGACAGACAATTACCGTCACCTTTAATCTTTATAACATTTGTAATTGATTGTTGCCTCTCATTCATCATAATATGATTCATTGTATTGATTGAGCACACAACCTATAAGGACGAATGATGGAACGAAAAAAAGTTTGTAGCTGGTGAGACCAAAGACTATATAACAGATAGATCGGATACACAATACAAAATGGCGGTTCCAACATTCGACTGCAGTGGCATCTTCGTGAAATTAGTTGTCTTTCGTATACAGTATCTGTTGTCATTCAAACAGATGTTGACATGACAGTGTCATTAGCAAAATGACTGCTGATGGTGCATGAGCATTTCAGTCTCAAAGTAATCCAATCTTTGAGAAGTTTTAATAAAATTATGTGCACAGAATCCCCTTCTACTTATTGTATGGATAAATGCGACATTAGCGCCCGAGTGGAACAGGTAGAAGTTAATTATATCATGTATTGATACATGCGACATTAGCGCCCGAGTGGAGCAGGTAAGTTAACGATATCATGACGTAATTAGGGAACTCTCTGTTAGTATCAAGTTAGATTTATTATTGGGGCGGCGCTGAATATCATGATACAGTGTTAGTCGTTGTAGCCTAGCGACAATATGTCCGTCAAGTCATTCGATATTCTATTTTCGTGAGACCTTGAAGGAAGTAATATTCGCAATTATTTTAATACTCGAATGGTATAATCAAGTAAGGTGGGTATCAATCGACAGTGCTTGACGGGCATTACATTTTAAGACAACATACGTCGTCGTAGCGCAAATACTTCCCGAGATATTTCAGTTTTAGTAAAGGGTAATATTTTTTGAAAACTATTTTAATATATAAGATAATTCAAACTTCAACAAATTTTTGAATACAAATAAAGTTAACAGTATTGATAAACATTTAAAATCGGGAATTTATGAGCTCAGATGTAATTTTTGCAAATCAAACTACGTGGGACTACGTGGGCATACGCACTCGTTATGCTGAGCATGTTTCGGCCATAAAGCACAGGAAGTTCTCAGCCATGGCGGTACATATGGAAGAAACGGGACATAAGTTCACGGACATAAATAATGATGTCAAAATTTTGCATTACGCATCGAAAGGTAGCTATATTTCGATGTCATGATGTTTCACACCAACATATGGGCTGAAGAAGGAAACATATCAAGTTTCCGAAACATGTACCTATATTATTTTTAGTAAAGTAAAGTATTGATTTGGCGAGTGTAAATTGTGTTATACTTCTTGTATACATGTGTAGGGAAGAATGAGGTGGGAGTTGTCATGGCGTATATTGTGTCACAAGATATCTAATGCCATGATTTCAGGGAGGGGGAAAAAGTTGGCACTGTCGGTGGGTGACTACTGTCACTGTTGCATAGTCCCTATCGTCTGAAGGGCATGTAGTCGGGATAGTAATTTGGCATTAGTCCGTCAATGAAAGTTGGTGGACCAAATGTGATTTTACATTGTTCTACCTTTAATAATTTAGAATATTGGTTGTGTAGCTCCAATCCAGAGCAAACTGTGTGCTACAACCCAAATTTGAAACACATCATTGTATCTCTTAGCTGAAGGAACTAAAACTTAAGTTTCCTTCTTTGAGGAGCTGAAGATGTTTCTCATGTTTTTCATTGTATTGTGTGTGTTCTAACAGATGGTGTAGACCTGCTGAAGGGGCAGACTCGTGATAGCAAACCAGAGGAGCCTTCTTTTGGGTACAATTCCCTCTGCTGGAGGCTGCTGAACTCTCTGGCAGAACAAGGCCGTGTGGACGACACAAAGGAAATGTTTGAAACCCTGACGGAGTACAAGTACATCGACGTCAATAATGTTGTGTTGGGACCCCTCATCAAGGTGCATCTGGTCAAGTAAGTCTCCCTGAGCTGTCCCTCTGCTATAATGCTGTAGAGCCTTATGGTGACGATGGTGCTAACTTATGGTAGCAGTCGTGATCTCCATTCGTTTCTTAAGGATGCTGTGTACATTATCAGGCATCATTATACAGGGTCATTATATATGTGCGCGAATAAACACGGCAAGCTAAACCGGCTGTGACTGCCGCAGATCGCGGTTCAGCCAGTGATTGGCACGTTCCGCTGACTTATATCGTTAGTTCACACGCGTTTTGTCATTCATATGGACATGTATCTGCAAAGCTAAGATGTTAATGTTGCACGTTTAGTGAGTATTGTGATTACTGTGATTGTTGGTCATGCCTAGACACCAATTCACATTGCGCCAACGTGTGTATATCCATAATTCGTATATGAAAAGTAGAAAATCTTGTTCTGAAACGAGACGAAAATTTCGAATGCCAGTACAATTAGGAGGCTCCCTAAACGATTCAAGGTTACAGGTTCCGTAAATAATACAAGAGTTGACAGACATTCTTTCATCAGAAGACGTCTGGTGTGTGTTACAAGAGAGGGAGGACATTTTCAGCATCGCCTATGAGCACTGTAAGTACACATTATTGAACATGTTTGGTAAAAGTGTGAAAGTGCGCGCCAACCACCGGCTAAACCGGGTACGCATGGCCGCGATCTGCGCCAGTCACAGCCGGATTAGCTTGCCGTGTTGACTCGCGCGCACATAGATAATGACCCTGCACTAAGCATGGCTAAAATTCTTGTAATGTGCAGAAAGTAAGTTATTCTGTACTGAATGAAAACCATGTGATATCGCAAAATACAGAAAATAAATACATTTTGTAACGAAAGAAAATTCAGAAAAAAAATGTAACATTGGCTTATTTTAGAACACTTATCTCAGTTTACCTTTCAATTAAATGCCCCCTTAAGTTTTTTTACAAACTTAGAATAGCTAACTTCATGATGTTAACCTACAGTAAAACTTCACTTATACGATTTTCAAGGGACCAAATGAAAAAAACGTATAAGCGTGAAAAACGCGTAAATGAAAGTCGCTAAATAAAAACTGCAAAATGTATGTGACATTATGGGTTATACAGGGACTTGGTGTTATACGTGACGCGGACCCTCGCTCGCGCCCGCCGCGAGCCGGTCTCCCGTCAAGCACTTTGCCGTAATGCGCTTCTTGGCGCCACAAGTTTCCCTCCTTTGCAGTGTGCTTTAACAGTGTGGGGTTCAGTTTAGTCAATAGTTCACGTCTTTAGTGCTCAGTGTGATGTTCCAATGGGATTTTCATTACGTGAACGTGTGTAAATACCTTCATAAAGTACAGGAAATCTTTCGCGAAAATGAGCTTAAAGACTATATTACAGTTGAAATACAGTCAATCGGTGGTGAGGAACTTCAGAACGTAAATGACAATTTCATAAAGAGGTGCCAGCGATGTGTCGCAGTGAATGGCGAACATTTTCAGCACCAGCTGTGAACTCCAGTATAGGCTATAGGCCGCGCGAGCTACGCATTACGGCAAAGTGCCTGGCGGGAGACAGGCCCGCAGCGCGGGCGAGCGGCGAGCGATGGTCCCCGTTAAGAAGTGAACAACAGGAAATAATAATACGATTGTTTAACTATAATCGGCAATATGTAACAATACAAATACAAGAGAAATGCACCCAGATAAAGAAAGAAACAACAAAAAAGTCACCTTACGAAGTAGTCTGTTATCTTGGCTTGTTTTTTGTGGGCTGCGGCCACGGAATGAACAGTGTTTTCAAACCGATACAATTCGGCCATTATTTCCTCAGAAACGTTATGGCGCGTCACAAAATGTTTGATAGTCCATAGAGCATTGACAGCATCATTAAAATCCACTGTATTATGCTGCGGATCCTCAGTATCATCGTCATTAATACGGTCCTCGCTCAGATCCCGTTGTGAGTCTTCAACTATCTCGGCGTCAACATTTACGTAGTCATCGAATAATGCACTTCCTCTTCCTTTCACCCATGTTCACTGCTATCAAGGTTAACCACAACTGAAGCACCGAACAAGGCAGAACAATGACTGAAGCAAGTGATGTTGTATTTCGCAACACACACAACTCCGGCTGAACATAGCTTCAAGGTCGCTCTTGCCACAACATAGCGCCGCGCGAGGGATGGTTTCCGAGAAACGTACAGTGCGTGTCATAAGTTTCTGGCTCCAATATTTTTAGAGATTTTAGGTAGGGAAACCGTTGTAAACGTATAAACGACGCATTTTTCTCTCGGGGACGTAAGATATGATCGTATAAGCGTGAAAAACGAATAAATGTAAAGCGTATATCGGAAATAAATTAACATGGAAAGTATAGGGATTTTGCCGGGACCAAGAAAAAAATCGTGTAAGTGTAGAAAATGTGTAAGTGTGAATCGTATAAAAGAAGTTTTACTGCATTTAGTAGGGGTCTTCGGTACTGAAAATTTGGGTTTGGTACGGTTCGGTTCGGTAAAAAAAATTGTACTTCGGTTCTCGGTACAAAATCGGTTCGGTACAGCTCGGCTGATTTTAACATGCTAAATTAGAGTAATTTGTAAACCATTAAGAAAAAAGTAACACATGAGTTCTAATGATTATACAGTATACTTGCCAAATAGCACAATTTTTATTTAAAATACAGAAAAAATGTACAGCTAATAATCTCATACAATGTTCCATTAACTTTCAAACTTGCCCTTTTAGTGTTGAGTAAGCCAATTGATGCATACATTAAATAGACATTAGGCTCACACTGGAACACTTAAGACCATAATTTAATTATTTTAATCAGAAGAGTTATTGTGCTCTAGTAGTAAAACTTCACTTATACGATATCAAGGGGACCAAAGGAAAAAAAACGCATAAATGTGAAAAACGCGTAAATGAAAGTCGGTAAATAAAAACTGCAGAATGTATGTGACAATATGAGTTATACAGGGACTTTGTTTTAAAAGCGACGGGGACCCTCGCTCGCACCACGAGCCGGTTCTCGCCAAGCACTTTGCCTTAATGCGCTTCTTGACGCCACGGCTTTAACAGTCTATATTCTTTTAACATTGACTCAACGACTTGTTCGTTTTTGAATGATAATGTTTTGTTTTTCCGTAAATTTTGTTTATTTTTATTTTATTTTTTTAAATTTTATTTTTTGTTTTTGTTTTATTAATTTTTGGTCTTTTTAAATTTAGATGTCCACTTCAAAATTTTAAATTCAATTCAAAATTTGTATTCTTTAATCTGTGTTAAGAGGGGCAGATGACCTCGTAGTTCCTCCCCTTAAAACAACAATAATATAAGTCCATATTCTTTGGACTAAGGTATATTACAGCTGAAATAAGAGTCAATCGGTGCTGAGGAACTTCAGAACGTAAATGACAATTTCATGAAGAGGTGCCAGCGATGCGTAGCAATGAATGACGAACATTTTCAGCACCAGCTGTGAACTATAGGCTATAGTCTACTCAATGACTTGTGCTGCGCGAGCTACGCATTACGGCAAAGTGCCTGAAGGGAGACAGGCTAGCAACGCGGGCGGCGGGCGTGCGAGGGTTCCCGTTAAGAAGTGAAAAACAAGAAATAATAATACGATTGTTTAACTATAATCGGCAATATGTAACAAAACAACTACAAGAGAAATCCACCCAGATATAACAAAACAAAGAAAATTGAGTCACTTTACGAAGTAGTCTGTTATCTCGACTTGTTTTTTTGTTGGCCGCGGCCACGGCGTGAACAGTATGTTCAAATCGATATAATTCGGCCATTATTTCCTCAGAAACGTTATGGTGTGTCACAAAATGTTTGATAGTCCATAGAGCATTGACAGCAACATTAAAATCCACTGTATTATTCTGCGGCTCTTCGTCATTAATAAAATTCCGTAGTGTAGGCCTAAATTAATGGATTTTCATTTGTCTGAAGACGCAAGATTATTATAACACAGAATCGATCGCGTATTTTTAATGGTTTGACGAGAAGTCCTAAAAAAAAACACAAATGAAAATTATAAAGCGGAAATAATATTTTTTTAAATATATCGGCGATCGTAAAACACTTCCTCTCATCTTAACATAAGCTTCAGATGCTGTCTAACTGTGTTTTATGGCTGCTTCCTGTTATTTTGAAACGCTAACACAATAATAGCGCTTGCTTATTACGCAAGCTGTCCTTCCTTGTTACGACACTCTGGCAAGCGAGTGTCGCCGTGACCACCGGTGTCGCTCAACGCCATCGTAACATAATATATCACGCGGTGCATCCTTCCGAACGGAAGTACAGGCGGTAACAAAAGTTTGCATTCTCAGAACACGCAACGTATAAATGACGCTTTATATTGCAAGGGACTTAAAATATGATTGTATGAGCGTGAAAAACGAATAAATGACGTATATCGGAGATAAATTAACATGGAAAGTATAGGCATTTTGCCGGGACCAGGAAAAAATCGTATAGAAAACGTATAAATATGAACCGTATACAAGAAGTTTTACTGTATTTAACTAACTATTGAAGTAAAACATTGATGATAAATGACAATACTTTGGATGTCTAAAAAAAGGTTTCCTTAAATTACGGTATTTATGTCTCTTGTACCGAACCGAACTTTTTACCGAGTTTTTTATCGTCTCGAACCGAGGTCGGTAATTTCCTTTGTACCGTACCGAAACCGAAAAATCGGTGCACCGTCGACCCCTAGTATTTAGTTCATTAATATTACAGAGTCTTTCACTTAAAGTGGGGCCGGCCTCGCGGCTGGCGAAGCGCTGCCGGTAGAAGGTCTTTTCGTATTGACCAGGCAGAGCAATTATTTAAAATGTTGCCATTATTATCATGTCAATACCCACCCTTAACCTATTCGTGTCATTCTTGTCAGGAATGATCTTGCTGCTGCTATTGCCCAATTTGAGGAGTGTTGTCGGAAATATCGTGCTACACCGTGGAAGAACGAGCTTGCTTGTAAGCTGATCCAAGCCGAGGATGCTGCCGCATTGCAACATCTCACGGACATGAGCACAGAGGTGCATGGAGAAATCAACAGTCTTTATGATCTGGTGTTTGCCTTTGTAGAATGTGGACGCATTCGTCAGGCACGCAAGATATTGGAGGTAAGACTGCTATGATTTGTTCCCTTATAACTTGTATGATAATAGACCCTCCTTTTCTTGAAGATTAGTATTGGAAAATAAGATAAAACAGTACTTTTTTTTTTTTGTATGTGATACACCTTACTGCATTCTAATTCTCACCTATGGACTTGAAACATGTACACTAATCAACAAGGCTAATAGTAAAATCCAGGCAACAGAAATGAAATTCATCAGAACAATGAACCAAAGGACTAGGGAAGATAAGATTCGGAATGAAATTAACCGGCAGGAAGTTGGTATCAAAATACCTGTCACTGAACTCCTAGGAAGACGCAGATTACAGTGGTTTGGACACGTCATGAGACCTACTACGGACCCATACTAACATACGCAGCTGGAGCGTGGACTACTACAAAAAGAGAGGAGAGTAGAATACAAGCCGCAGAGATGAAATTCCTAAGAGGTATAGAGGGCCAGACCAGAAGAGATAGTTAGAAATGAAGAGATTAGAGAAAGGACAGGAATATTGAAGCTGCAGGACAGGATAGAAACAACAAAGTTAAAGTGGTATGGACATATGATGAGAATGGGAGAGGAGAGAGTACCAAAGAAAACTTTCTGTGAAAAGATGACAGGGAAGAGACCACGAGGAAGGCCCCGGAAGAGATGGGCAGATACAGTGTGGGAGTGTGTAGAAAAGAAGGGAGGAAAACCCGAAGATGTACTAAAATCAGGAGAGGAGTGGTGGAGAGACAGGCAACGATGGAGGTCCTTAATTCACAACCCGACCCAGGAAGCTGGAAACGGGAAATGAAGATGATGATGATGATGAGAATGGACAGAAATAGAACTCCAAGAAATTATTTCGAGAGAGAAGTTGAGGGAGGAGACCGGTAGGAAGGCCAAGAATTCGATGGATGACACAGTGAAGTCTCAGGTCGACAAACGGAATGTGAAATTGGAAGATGTAGAACAACAGCAACTCTACTCACAAGGGGACCCTATGGCAATCGGATTTTTGTAATTTTTCCCGCTTTGGGTACGTAAAGTTCAGACCTCGAACAATAATTTCCCAAAGCCGTTCGGTGCCATATTCATAAATTCTCGAGAAAATCGACTTCGAAGTTTTCCGAGTGCTTTATATCCAGTAAAGAAGTTACCGAGTTTGAGCAGGACGTGTGGCTCAGCCGGTAAGGTTCGGGCCCAGTAATCGCTGGGACGGTAGTTCGAGTCTCGCTTCGGGTTTTCTTTCTCTCAATTCATATACCACTAATGTGATTGAAATATAAAAATCATCAAGTCTGTAGTAATTCACAGATATGTAATTATAATTTCCAATTAAAAAACACACGTCTCATTTCTAATTATATCCTATTTGAAATTGCGAATAAGTGACAAAAATAATATCCAGCAATAATATTCACACCTTGTAGATTAATAAAAATATAAATAGAAGAATAAATTAATGTAAACAATGTAATGAGTAAAATTCAATGTGATGAAATATTTGAATATGGAGGTTTCTTCGAGATCTGTCATTATTTCGAATAACAGTTCTGCGTGTATCGTTTGCCTTTGTCACGTTTTTCTACCTGCGAAGTGGGCACAGCTGCTCTAGCACAAAGGATTTGTGGGTATTCCAGGATGGGTGGAAGGGATACACACCACGTCATTCACAAGGGATGCCTGTTCGAATTAGCTTTTGACCGTTGGTTTCCAGAGAAGCAGATAGTGTTTCTTGGCGTGGTGGGTGATTTTTTCTAACATACGATCAAGAAGATCATAATGTCGGGCATGGAGGACGACAATCCTCCCGATGATGATGATTTTTATATGAATTGAAAGAAAAGGAAATAGGACCCGAGTGAGACTCGAACTAGCGTCCCGGCGATTACTGGGCCCGAACGTTACCGGGTGAGCCACGCGTCCTGCTCGAACTCGGTAACATCTTTACTGGATATGAAGTCGATTTTCTCGAAAATGTATGAATATGGCATTGAACGGCTTTGGGAAATTATTGCTACAGTTTCTAATTCAGTTGTTGAAAAATCGACTCTTTACTTCATACATTTCTGAAAGGAGTATGGCTTATTCTTGTGGTGGCTGAACACGTTCAACGAAAATGGAATTTTAATGCACAGTCATCAAAACTTTGAAGTAAAGGAACAACCAATGAGAGACAAGAAAGGGGGAAAAAAAGGAGAGAGGCTGAATAACTAAAAACAATATAAATTACTATTTAGTTGGGCAAGCTAAATTCCACAGAACTTTTTTTTATAAGAGGGTGGGGGTTAAATTTGCAAACTTGATACTGTCATTTCAAAATTATGTCACAGGTTGAATAAAAATAGGGGGTCCTTGTCCTAGGGCCCATGTTCGCTCTCTATGGCTCTGGTTAGGGGAGCATGGATAGCTGTACCAAACCGGTCTATGATCTGAGGACGCATGAGTTTGATGCCACATAGAATGTCATTAAATGTTAACGATCTGAGTTTAGTTTTCTTTCGGCATAGAAATGTATTGATAGAAAGTATTTGTGCTTGAGTGTTGAGTTAATTTTATTATTTAGGGGATGTTTAACTGACTGAATTTGTTGGGTATTGTGGTAGTGCACTTTTCACAGACAAAACAACTAAATGCATTGGTAATTGTGTTTTTTAGACTCCGGGATTGCACAATCGTCCTCAGAGGATCAACTCTGCTTGTACACGCTACAGGCAGGAGGGGATGGTGACACAATTGGAGGGCTTGGTCGAAGCAACGCGGGACCTCTCGCACATCCACCGATCTGATCTCTTTCATCATTTATTACTCTCGTATTGTAAGTTGCTACTTTGTACTTTTTGAATGTTACATACTAATGAATTGAGTAGCATAACCGTTCTTTATATAATGCTCCAGATTAGTCCAGGGCAGTTGGCATTTGAGGTTGCCTATAACTGCGAGAGACCCATGACATGTTAAAGATCCCTTTCTGGACAAAATTCCGGCAGCCTGGTGTAGAAGTTCTGAGGAACTAATATAAGTCCCTCGGAACAAATTGGCCCGTGAGTGAGAAACTGAAGCTGGCCACCGGGCCTACCTCAAGTTCAATGACAGCTTGCAATGCAGAAGAGGGTTGGGAAGGGGCGAGAGGGAGCGAAGGAAGAAAGGCTGCTTCTACAGATTTATAACAGAGAGGTACAGTCAGCCAGTTGTTCCCAACATGCTACTTATTTACCGGTCACGTAAAAGAAGTGAGGACTACCACAAAGATATGAACAGTGAATATTATATTCGTTGGTTAAAAGAAAAGTTGATCCCTAATTTGGAACGCAACTCAGTGCTTATTATTCACGACTCATCGTACTACAACACGCAGAAAGAATGGTTGATTATCAACAGTACAGTGCTGAACTGTAGTCATAATATTTTCGTTAAAATATTCTATTATTCTATTGAGCAGGAACGTCGTGGACAGGAAGAGGAAATTCGCCATAGGAAGAAGATACGTCAAACCATCGCCGTCTGCTATGCTCTAACGCCTCCCCACTTCACTCCAAACAGCGAACATGCAAGAGTACTAAAATGCTCCACCACTTACCTCGCAGCGCTAGCAAGCTGATACTCCAGTCGCTCGTATCTGTTGTTGTCATCTAAACTCGATGAAATTTCCGACTTTTGGCTTTGTGTTCAGATATTTAACATGTTCAAATCGCTCTGTCATTTCACACACGATCTTATCAAAAAATGCTGGTATTGCAATTTTGCAAATCAACTTACTTAGCACTTCCTTGTGGCCGCTGTCAGACGATGATTCGCACATCATCAAGGGGGACTTACTCAAAACAGGCAGAACAATGCAGTCACGTGTTCACATATTCGGGTGGACATAAACTTTGCAACAGCACACACGAACTGAAAAATTGTTGTCATAATCCACACTAGTTGTTCACTCGGATAATGCAGCTTATCAGAAGTGTCCCTCTTGTAAATTAAATCCGTCAGTGAAGAGCTAAATTTCATTCTTCCAACCAGCTGATAACATAGTTCACACTGAATTTCCTTTTGGCCTTGTTGCACTATAAATCCTCCGATGTACGTCATCGATACTTGTTCCATTGTGACAAATCCAAGACATGAAAGTTTATGTAATTAATAAATGTGTTCAAATGATGTTTTAATGTAATAAAATATTTATAATAAATACTGTAAAATTTCGACTTACGTGGTGGTTCACTGAGGTTGTTTAATATACTCTTGACTGAATCAGGAATAGAACTCTGCTCTATCTCAGGTCTCTGCAGGTCCTTACTGGATATAACCATGTTCGCTAGGCCTTCTTTGTTTCTTCGTGTATGAGATGAGAGGAAATAGAAGCCGGTTTTCAATATTCGGTTCAAGCTGAATATTACAGGTCTACAATCTAGCATGTCATTGCTTCCCGAGATATGTCTCAATTTGCTAAAGAAGTTCTCTATGGAGTCACTGTTGAATGCCCTTGTCAGTTCGAAATGAAATCCAGAAGACAGAAGATAACGTACACACAGAACGGTCAATAAGTAGTCAGTAGAATAGCTTCATAAGTTGCTTTACTCAAAAATCCCATGGCCTTTTCATGACTCGATTCCTTGATCTTAGCTAGATACGACGGAAATTCCTCTTCTAACCATAAAAGTCTCTCGTCGCTCATGTCGAAGAAATGCATTTTATCGCGATGTTGACTAAGGTTTGTACTACTTACATCGTGAATTCCAAACCATTTCTTAATTACTTTAAAAAAAGTAATAGTTGCACTGCAGTTCTGAAAGGCTTGTGCTTTAAAATGAGAAGAATTCTCCTTCAGGCTTTCCAAAGCAGTTATGACTTCCGTAGAAAATAATTCTTTTGCCCTTTTTACGTTCATTTTCTCAAAGTTGGTCGGTGCAACATGCTTTCTTGTAAGGAAGGGGACGGGTTTGATTATTTCCTTGGACTGCAGTTTATATAAATTTTCTACATACTCTCCAGTTATTTCTTCATGTCCATCTGTCATGGTCTTTTCTAGGAGACTGTTTCTTACATTCTTTAAAATGTGACACTGATCGAAAGCCAGAAATAAAGGCCTGTTTTGATTTTCAGGATGGCATATCTGGCTTTATTTCTTTTCCACTCGACCGTCTTCTCATCATATTTACATTAGTTTTATGATTGTCAGTAACTAATCTTAAAATCACAAAGCCACTAGTTTCCACCTCTTTTATTACTGACAGAGTTAGTGTAAAGTTCCAATCCCGAAAGTCTTTTAGAGAAGAAATATGCCGCAGGGATTCTGTAAGTGGTAGATAAGCCACATATCAGGAAGCACAGTAGGTTGTTTGCAAGAACCGTCCCATTTTCTTTTGCAACTGATGGGTTGGAACTGTTTTCACACCTGAGAGCGTCGGCATGAGTAGAGGTGTCCTGTCGACCGAAAAGTGTGTCGAGTTTCTTGTCGTACTGCAATTGCTGCTTGATTGACATCTCATCAATAATTAGAGAGCACATTTTTTCGACTCGTTCAGCCTTTTAGACTCTAGCAGAAGCCTGTTTTTCACTAAGTCTGTTACTCCTGTTTCACATGAAGTGTCCCCTATGTAACGGCTAAGTGTGCTCTTCGATGGTAATTTAAATAAATTAATTCTGGCGAAATTGTATCCCTTAGGTGAAATGAATTCCCATATTACACATTGCTTTACTGAATCTTCTGTCCGTCTGGGTGATTTCTTGTAATTGTTTACAATTTACTCTAAAATGAATGAACATTTGGAATTGGAAGGGTCACGCTCGTTAATATTTATATAGATTGTAAAGATGCATGGTATTGATTATCATACTGGTGTAGTTGTCTCTTTTGGGATTCTAGTTCCATTTCCAATTTTTTTTTTTTTTTATTGGCACGCCACAGTTTTGCTCTAAGTGAAGATAAATGTCTTCCAGCGTACGAGAATTTATTACGTGTGTGACTATCTGTCTGAACTTCAACGGACTTGTTACCATGACCTCGCAATCCAGAAACTTGGCCATCGTAAGGGATATCAACTGATTCAACTCCCTTAGTTAAATAGGTTACGTTGGCTATGGGCGTGACGTCATTACTATCGTGAAAATTTTCCACGGTATCGTTATGTCGCTTTCTTTTCTTGCCATGGTTTCCGTCATATTTCATGAGTTTTCTTCTCTCTAATGTTGGTTTCGGTACTTTATGTGCAGGATAATCTTCGAATACCGTGGGGAAAACACTGTCCTTCAATTTCTTAATTTTCAGCCCTGGGCGATATTCAGACTCGAGAAAATGCCGCCCACATAGGTGAGAAGTTTTTGACTCTAAATTCGGTACAAAATTGTCTCGAGAATTATTGTTAAGCCATTTCTGTCTTAATTCTGCATCACACGGGAATTCATGAAACGAAATGCCTTTTACTTTCCCGCTCTTACTCTTACAGTACGGAATACAGCAGTATACCATCGTGGCTAACAATCACCTACGACAATTAAAATTATTACTTCTCTTCGACATGATTATCAGCTATCACAATACAGAATACCGATGCATGTTCTAGAGACTATACATAACAAGACAATAAGTCGGCACAACATAAGATAGATATTTAAATTAAATAAACATACCTGTCTGTATATTCCATAGGCATGACAAAATTATGGAGTCGTAGTGAAAATGCTGTAACTACGGTAGGCTACTGTAAGTAACACAAAATATGAACACTTAGTGAACACCACTGCACTTCTCACATTACACAACTCAAGTGACAAATACCAAGTGTTAGGTATTAAAATTAGAGACGTAAGCGGAATATTGCGCGCTTGGACAAGCTCACAATCGGTTCAGCTTAGCAGCGCTCCTGTCGGCAAGATCGTCAAGTAGGCGATGTTCGCTGCTTAGCACACAACTCGCGCTGAATGGGAAGGCGTTAGAGCATAACAGACGGCGATGGTCAAACATTACCACGTCCTCCACCTTCCATCGGATGCAACATGTGGTCGCATGTTGTATGCGAGAATTGGCCTGATAAGCCATCAGCGCCATCTTCATCGTCTGGACTAAAGATTATGGAACTGCAGGCGAGAAGTGTAAACTCTTGATACGAGTATCGGCCGCCGCTGACGACGGCACGTATTAGTGTCATTTAATTATTCTAATCACCTAATACAGTTTGTAACGAGTGAAATAAATAATGGTTGTTATCGTGTGGGTGAGTGACAATTGCTGCAGAAACAGAGTGAACTTCTGACGAGTGACGCAGCGGACACCACCCAGCAGGCTGAGAAAAACACTCTCTCTTCAGCTTCCTACTAGATTTTCACAAGGGTCAATTAGTTCTGAGGCAGTTATAATAACATGATGGTTTTTATTATTATTAATCTTGCTTCGTTACGGCCAACTAAGGACCGTGTCATGTCAACTGTTTCTTCTGCATTTTATTGTTGGCCCAGTACTCTTTCATTTGTATTCGATGTTGCACCTTTCTCTCCATCGTCCACTCCTTCCCGGTTTTTAGTTTCGGCTTAGGTTGAAAACTCCGATGTTCTTGAAGTTTTTATCCTAAGTGGGCCACGCTTCTGGATATCTTCACACATTATCCCAATTATTATTACTAGCGGACCCTGCGAGAACTCTCGCTTAATTGGTTGTGTGCGCCCCATGTGTACAGACTACCCGCACGGCACTGGTGGTATGCAGGCTATACGCGATACATTTCTCTCAGGGGCTATCGTATTGTTTAAATGTTTAATAGCACTTTATAAACAAATAAATATATTTCCGTTGACTTTTCAAGAAATGTAATATTTTTCCAGTACTATTGAGACAATTTGGAAGAGTTTGATACAAACTCCCTCCAGTTTAGGAGCTTGAGTTTTGTCAAACATTAGCATATTATATAATAAGATTACCGTATTTACTCGAATACAACCCGCCCTTGAATAAGACCCGCACCCTGATTTTGAAGAACAAAATAAAAAAAAAAAATACTCAAAACTATTTACAATCTTTACTAAATAAACAAAATAGCATTTCTACAAAATAGTTTTCAACAGTTCTGAAGTCGTCCTAAAATAACACAGAAACCATTAAAAATACAAATAAAAGACACAAACACTTCATTCATCGTCATCAGAAGTACCAACTTCGGAACTTTTTTCACCATCACTTTCCCACAAAATGTCGTTATCACTGCCATCCGTAGCATTGGAAATACTACATTTCTTGAAGCTCTTCTGTATGAGATCTCCCGAGATACGATTCCATGCCGTCAAAATCCACGAACAGAGCAGCTGAACTTCCGGGCGCTGAATACGACCAGTTGGGGTCAGTGTGTGCTTATCGGCCGCCATCCACTCCGTATACAGCTGTTTCAAGGCTGCTTTGAACGGTCGGTTCACGCTGACATCCAGTGGCTGTAGCATAGACGTCATCCCACCCGGGATGATTGCTAGGTCGGTTTTCCCATCCTTGACGAATTTCTTCACAGCATCTGTTGTATGGCCGCGGTAACTGTCCAGAACAAGCAAGCTCTTTCGTCGTAATAAAGCACCAGGGCGACGTTGCCAAACACACTTTAACCAGTCTTCCACCAGTGAACTGTCCATCCAACCAGAGTCCTGAGTTCTAACGATAACACCAGCGGGTATATTTTTTGGAAGAGTCTTTCGCTTGAAAACAACGTACGGCGGCCGTCAGCGAGTATACACAACATTACCGTGCACCGTTGTTTCTCATTACCACCTGTTCTGATAGTCACACTTTTAGATCCCTTAACATTCACAGTACTGTCCAGTGGCATTTCAAAGTAGACTGGCGTCTGATCTGCATTACCAATTTGGGAAAGCAAATATGAATTTTCCTTCCGCAACTGAATTATGTGACGCTGAAAGGAAAGTAACTTTTCTTCATCGGCACCAGGAAGACGCTGCGAAATTGAGGTACGCCTTCGTATGCTCAACCCATTTCTTTTATAAAAATTTTGAATCCATCCTCGGCTTGCTTTAAACCCTACCGTAGAAAGTTCCTTTGAGATCTGTAATGCCTTTAATTGACACATTTCGGTCGACACCCCATTTCCCAATTCCCGCCTTTCTGTTACGTATTTATAAAGTTGTTTTTCAATTTCCGGAAACTGTACACTCAGTCCGCGGAAAGCTCCACGAGCACCACTACTTGTTAGCAACACGTTTTTCTTCTTTCTCCAATCTCGAATACATGACTCGTCAATATCATATTTCCTACCGGCGGCACGATTTCCAATAATTTCAGCTTCCCTCACAACTTTCAGCTTCTCACTCACAGTAAACGACCGCAAACACTTCGTAGAACTCATGTTTACACTCGGAAAACGTGCGCTAGACAGTATGACGCCGCCTGCTTACGGAAAAACAAAGTGATAGCCGAAAGAAGGCTAGCACCATCTAGCGGATACTCGCAACACCCGATATCGTGTATGGCGGGCAATTTCAATCTATAAAATCAGGATGACTCAAATAAGACCCGCACCCCAATTTTTCACGTCCGATTTTGTTTAAAAATGTGCGGGTGGTATTCGAGTATATACGGTATTATTGTAATTTTTATTCTTCTTTTTTCTGTCTGATCACAGTCTTCTTTCTTTGTCTGAAATTACTCTTCTTTTGTTGATCTTAGTTTGTAGTGTGCTTTGTTTATCTTGGAGTTTTGTTTTTTAAATCCTGAATATTAATTTGTAATTCTCTCATATCTTCCATAATCCATCTAATATTACTCCCATTATTTCATAATTTTTCTATTATTTTCTTACTGATGCTGCTTTCCGGTGTCTGATTAAATGTTCAATGAATAATATGCCATTTTTTCATTATTATTATTATTATTATTACGATCTTTTTCCTTTATCATCACCATCATCATCGACTAGAGCAGTTTCCAACCACAGGTTGGGTCTGCTTGGAGCACAAGCCTCTCCATCGTTTTCTGTCCATCCACCACTTCTGTTCTGTCACTGTTGTCCTTTTCTCCTTTTCTCTCGACACTCTTCTTCACCCACTTGATCCACCTATCCCTTGGTCTTCCTCTAGGTCTCTTTTTCTTCCACTCCATTACCAATATTTTCCGCGGTATTCTCTCTTTTTCACGTGTCCATACCACTGTAGCCTTGATTTTTCAATCCTGTCCTGTAGGGGTTCTTCCTTTAATATTTCTCTGACTCTGTCCATTCTCGTTACACCTATACAGCTCCTCTGAAACTTCATTTCCACTGCTTGTATTCTGCTTTTGTCTCTCTCCCTCATCACCCAAGTTTCTGATCCATACGTT
The DNA here is from genome assembly GCA_946902985.2 of Meconema thalassinum. NCBI lineage: Eukaryota > Metazoa > Arthropoda > Insecta > Orthoptera > Tettigoniidae > Meconema > Meconema thalassinum. Next base: position 34,496,535 of record OX336399.1, read on the forward strand.
AGGATCCGCACATAGTATGTATTGTACATTACATTTCTGTGGCACATCCTTGCTCCATATCAGGCCTCTAACACTTGAAGAATCCATCAGCACATCTTCCTCTTTCATCTAATTCCAAGGCATTTCCCCCATTTTCTTCAATGACACTTCCCAGATACTTGAAGCTCTGCACTCTCTTCAAGTGCTCTCCGCCTAACTTTATCCCAGAGTATACTCTGTCCTTCTCACGTGTTGTTATCACCACTTCACTCTTTTGCGTCGAAAACTTCATTCCATAGGTTGGCACTACTTCCTCCTATGCCTTGAGTTGCTCCTGTACATCCCTCTCCTTGATTCCCCAGATCATCAAGTCATCTGCAAACACCATTCTTTGCTATAATGATATGTTATAAGTTGGAGTTGAAACAGTTCCCATGAATACCTTCCGAGATATCCAACATTGAGCTGCATCTGCCCGGGTGATCTCATAGACTACTTTTTCATAATTCCTACAAAATGTGACTAAGAACTAGCATGGAGATATTCTACGCAGGGTTTGCTAGTAATAATAAAATTTGTATTTTTAAACTGTGTTACGAGGGACAGATGACCTTGCTGTTCCACTACAAAACAACAATCATCATCATCACTGTTACAGAATTGTCTTCATGTGTCATTTATGTGAAGTCTCTACAAATGTTTTTGTGTGTTTTAAGTAATTTTAATATTCTGTGTGGTACTGACCAGAGCGTGAAAGGTCACAGCCCGTCGCTAGAGGGCACGCGTGCACGTCATGTGACGATACAAAGCGAGCAGCAGCATGCATCAATCGTCCAACCAAGACCAAGACAGTAGGCCATTCGACATGCTTCCTGGTGTGCTTGAAGACTGTGGGGCACCCATTGGGCACACACTTTCCGCAAGTGCAGTCGTTCCTTCATGATGGTGTGCACACTTCCGACGCTCAATCCGACCACGGCAGCTATGGCGTTCACTGTCACTCGGCGGTCCTGGGTAATGAGTGCATCAACCAGCTGGATGTTGTCATCGGTAATGCAGGGGGGTGCCCCAGACCGGGCATCATCGGCTAACGACACCGTCCTTCCCTGAAGCGCTTGTGCCACGCCTTGACCCTTGCAAGGGACATGCAGTGTTCGCCGTACACTTGTGACATTCGGCGATGTATGTCCATTCCCCCTACTCCTTTCGCTGTCAGAAACCGAACAACACCTCTTTGCTCTTCGTTTGACGCCTCCATGTCACTGTTTGCATTGCGACTGGCAGCGTTGGACGATTGATGCATGCTGCTGCTCGCTTTGTATCGTCACGTGACGAGCACGCGTGCCCTCTAGCAAAGGGCTGTGACCTTCCACGCTCCGGTCGGAACCACACGTCATTACACACGCCACGATTAGTCGATGTCGTCACCGGTTTGCGCATTCCAGCCTCCGGCTCGTTACTTTTTGAACGCACCTTATAGAATCTGATGAACCAAAGTTATGATCAAAACATGTGCCAGTGTTTTTTAATATACTGTATTTAAGTGTTGACAGGCAAACACGTTTCGTAATAATTTTCATTTCAATGCAACAAGGAACAGAGACAGCTGAATCATGGTATATGTACTCTTACAGGAATATATATATTTTTTAATCATCATACTTTAGTCATAATATATTCAGATGGTTTTCTCTTTTATTGTAGGCAGTGCGAAGGATGTAGATAAGGCCATAGGATTGTGGACGAGAATGCAGGAAGAAGATGTTCAGCCTACAGATGAATTTTTAGTAACTCTTGGTAACTTTTTGAAAAAGGAAGGCAGAGAGGTGCCTTTTGTAATACCTACTGTTTCAAAACCAGTAGGTGCACCTTCAAAACCTAAGGAAGCAGCTCCTGGAGGAACAGTTACACCACCCGCATCGTCCGAAGTTCAGCAGTTTAAACAGGCTTTAAGAAAGGATAATTATCAGCAAGCCTTGGAAATAAAGCAGAGGTTAGTACAATAAGTTGAGTGTTACACATTGCACAAAACCCATATTTTGAGAATAGTCCAAAGATGGGTTTTATTTCAAGTGTTGGTGGAACTGGTTATGTGCTTGTGGAAATAATTTTTTACAAGACCGGCCAGGGTAATTACACACCTTAAGATGCGAGGCCATGGGACCTTGAAAGGCAAGTGGGTTTGGACCCCTCCAATGGGCATTCTTGAAATTGGTTTCCATGGTTTCCCCCCATTTTCAACTCCAGGCAAATACCAGGATGATAAACCTTCATACACCTTGTTTCTGCATAATCATCATCATCCGTAACGGTCTCCAGCTAGCCGGGTGCGGTATATGAGCGCTCGCCATCGCTGTCTATCAAACTCTTTTCAGTACCCCAAACCACCAGGGGTACACCAACAGCCTCATGCCACTCGGCCAGTTGGTATTAGACTTGGTAGCTCGTGTACTGAAATAGGAGTGGCTGTAGGTCCCTGTATGATCCGGACACCTAGCGAATGCCTCCGTGGCAAATCCCGCGTCCGGAAATTCGGTTAGATCTCCGTTTATCGGAGGCAGTTCCACAGCATAGTTAACCAATTTCCGGACGCTGGCATTCTCTACACGGATGGTTCGAAGGTGGACGAGAAGGTGGGTTGTGCTTACGTTATTGATGGTGCAAATACCAAGATCTCTTTGCCTGAGGCCTGTAGTGTGTTTACTGCGGAGCTCGTTGCCATCTATGATGTTTGCACTACGGGATGCATGAATCCACTTTCTCGTGTGTACCGACTCTTTGAGTTCGTTGCAGTCAATAGCTACATGTTTCCCACAACACCCCCTAGTGCAGCGAAGCCACGACCTACTAGCCGGGCTGTGCCAAGCTGACACTCGAATCATCTTCCTGTGGCTTCCAAGCCACATGGGACTTGCGGGAAATTAGTTAGCGGATCAAGCTGCAAAAGAGGCGGTATCACTACCACCTCGACCAATGGAGGTACCTGCTAGAGATATTCGCTCTCAGTTACGCCTACAAGTTCTGGCATTTTGGGAGAGTCAGTGGCTAGCTGACCCACTGCCCAGTAAACTGAGAGCGATCAAAGGAACTACTCGCGTGTGGCGGAGCTCTTTCCGGTCACGGAGAGAGTCCGTCATTTTGTGTAGGCTAAGGATAGGTCATACAAGATCCATCCACTCGTACCTAATGAGAAGGGAAGACCCCCCCACTTTGTACCTGAGGAGACGTTTTCACCGTGGCCCACATTTTAACCGAGTGTGTGGATCTTGCTGACTTAAGAAGAAACCTTGGTTTGCAGACGACACTCAAACTTATATTAGCCGATGACGCGGTGGCTGCTGATCGCGTTATCTACTTTATAAGTGAGAGTGGGTTAGGGCCAGCAATCTAAATTTTCCAGTATAAATTGAATCAACGACTTGTTCGTTTTTGCATGATGATTTTGTTTTTTGTTTTTCCATAATTTTTGTTTATTTTTTATATATATATATATATTTTTTTAAATTAACTTTTGGTCTTTTTGAATTTAGGTGTCCACCTCAAAATTTTAAATTCAATTCCAAATTTGTATTCTTTAATCTGTGTTCAGAGGGGCAGAAGACCTCGTAGTTCCGCCCCTTAAAACAATAACTAACTAACAGGTAGATTTCTTCATCCAGGATCCATTGCCAGTCCAATCCTTGGCCTTCCAGATCTTGTTGAACCATAGTGATCCACTTAATCCTTGGTCTACCTCTTGGTCTCCTTATTCAACCACCTACGAGCTGTTCTCTGATTGTCCATCCTCTTCAGGTGTCCAAACCATCGTAGCCTGGTGTTGGTTACGGATTTACAAAGTTCATGCCTACTTGATGTTGAATCTCTACGTATCTAATCCCGTCTCTTCTGCATAATAATACAAGGAGGCCAGAAGGTTTATATGCTTCGGAGACCCTGTGTATGAATTCGAGAATGGAGAAAATCACTGAACAAAGAAGAAGGAAATGAAGCTCAGTTTCGATTAGGCCCCAAACACAAAAGAGTGTATGTTAACTGTCTGGCGTTTGCGGACAACGTAGCCATATTTGCAAACAACGCCAGTTCAGCAATCGGGAAGATAAAACATCTTAAAGAAACAGCAGAGAAAGTAGGACTACAAATTTTGTTTGAGACAACTAAATACATGAAGTGAAGGTCCAGAATGGTTGTTCACAGACCATGGAAAGATTCGAAGAGTCAAGAAGTTTAAATACCTGGGTGAAGTAATCCAAGATAATAGGTTAGAACAAGAAGCGACCAATATCCGTATCCTGAAACTAGAGCTAGTGTTCCAACTGACTAAAAACATCTACAATAAGAAGATGCTAAGTATAGGAGCCAAACTAAGGCATTACAGCACTGTTGTCAGACCAGAAGGTTTATATGCTTCGGAGACCCTGTGTATGAATCGAACAGGACAAGTCAATCAGCTACTTAAAAGAGAACGCTGACTACTACGGAAGATCTTGGGCAACAGATGGGTTGACGGACAGGTTCGACTGGTATCAAAAAAAGAAGTATACAGCAAGATGGAACCAATAATAACAATTAGAAAACGAAGATTGCTGTTTTATGGGCACATCTTCCGTATGAATAATGATCGGCTCACAAAGAAAATCTGGAATTTTCTTATCCTGAAGATCTCCAAGTTGAAATGGTTCCAAGAGTGTGAAAAAGATATGAAGACGGTGGGCATTACGGAGGATAAAATCAAAGACCGGGATAGTTTCAGAAGGATGGTGAAAAGCTATCAAGGTTTTATGGTGGAGGCAGAACCCAGAAGACAAAGAGGCCCTTTGACAGAGGAGCGGAAGAACAAGCTGATAGATAGGCTCAAGAGATACTGGCAAGATGTCAAAGCCGGCAAACGAACAAGCCGCAGACACTGAAATGAGAGTAATTGTTAACACGCAGTCCTTAGAGGCTTAAGTCGACGGTTAAAATAATTCTTGCATGAATTTCAATGGAACTGTTTACTTTCTCTTTATCCCCTCGTTATTTTTACGTCCACTTCCACCAGCTTGTCTGTACCCCAATGTTGCTATCATTCTTTTCCAGTCGTGTGATTATGTTCTGTTATTTTAATGTATAGATCTATAGAACAAATTATGATAGGCATCTACGACTCTTAATATCCTTACGTTTTCTTTGCTCATTTGACTGAAATTTATTTCTTACAGGCTGGAGTCACAGAGTAAGGATAATCTCACGGTGACAGACATTTCTACACTCATCGAGGGTTTGGTAAAGGAGAACCGGTTAACCGAGGCTACAAAATTGACCGTGGAACAGCTTGAAGCTAACATTCATCCGTTGCCTCGTGTTTTCCGCTTCTTACTGAACCGATTGGCAAATGCTGGAGAAGTTGAAACCCTTGAAACTATCGGCAAGTTATTGGACCCAGTAAGTTCTCCAGTTCTGAAATCATCTCTTATCTAATGAAATAATTTTACTAAATCTGAAACATCTTGACAAGTAATTGTGGTACGACGACGTTTGTTAGCTCGAGACACGATGCACGTCAGGCATTATCCATTGAGCCCCAACTTGTTTCCGTCATCCGTGTATTACGAGGGGTGATCATAAACTAAGGTTACAAAGCCTGCAGTGAAACATGTATATTTTACCGTATTTACTCGAATACGACCCGCCCCCGAATAAGACCCGCACCCTGATTTTGAAGAACAAAATTTTTAAAAAATATTTTTTACTCAAAATTATTTACTATCTTAACTAAATAAACAGAATAGCATTTATCCAAAATAGTTTCCAACAGTTTTGAAGTCGTCCTAAAATAACACACATCAAACAATTAAAAATACAAATAAAAATACACAAACACTTCATTCATCGTCATCAGTAGTACCAACTTCGGAACTATTATCACCATCACTTTCCCACTAAATGTCGTCATCACTGCCTCCATAGCATTCGAAATACTACATTTCTTGAAGCTCTTCCGTATGAGATCTCCAGAGATACGATTCCATGCCCTCAAAATCCACGAACACAGCAGCTGAACTTTCGGGCGCTGAATACGACCAGTTGGAGTCGGTGTGTGGTTATCGGCCGCCATCCACTCCGTATACAGCTGTTTCAAGGCTGCTTTGAACGGGCGGTTCACGCAGCATAGACGTCATCCCGCTCAATCACGAATACATGACTCGTCAATATCATATTTCCTACCGGGCACGATTTCCAATAACTTCAGCTTCCTTCGCAACTTTCAATTTCTCACTCACAGTAAATGACCGCAAACGTTTTGTAGCATTAATGTTTACACTCGGAGAACGTGCGCGGGACTGTATGACGCCGCGTGCTTACGGTAAAACAAAGTGATAGCAGGAAGAAGGCTAGCACCATCTAGCGGATACTCGCAACACCCGATATCGCGCGCGGCGGGCAATTTAGATCTTTCAAATTTGGATGACTCAAATAAGACCCGCACCCCAATTTTTCACGTCCGAATTTGTTTAAAAATGTGCGGGTGGTATTCGAGGGGTGTTTCCACTGCATTGACGACCACTTAGTGGTGGATCCATGTTTGATAACCCGTGATAATGTGGTGAAGAAAACTGTTCTCTTCTGTGAAGAACCGTTGCAAAAGTTGCAGACTTGCCCCCCACGTTTCTCCCACAGAAATCGAATAACTCAGCGGATCTCTTCACGAGACAGTTTTCCAAACAAGTCGCCATTAGTTGTTTACCTACAAATAGCGCTGTAGGTGGCGGGTGGTTGATACTCGACACATTTACCAACCTTATGTATTCAAATTACCCCACACTACTAATTTCTATATACAGTAACAGCCGAAGCTCCAGGAATATTGACTTTGTAACCTTAGTTTCTGATCACCCTTCGTAATTGTGAATATTCATTTCATCGAGGTAATTTTCTGGCCAAGCTGTAGTAACGGAAGTTGGTGAGGTCCCACTTACTTCCGCCAGGAAATAACCCAGCACCCCAGTGATGGAATGGCTGTCTATCTCCTGATTCCAACCAACATGAGATGTGTTGCGGAGAAGAAGATACAATTTAACAACGAACTGTGTCATGATAATAATAATAATAATATCGTATGGCCTCGGGTGCCTGGTGCAAGCTTTGTAATTTGACACCCAGAGGGTAGCTTGCACGTCGAATTCCATTGTTCCATGAATCACTATGAAAGTCAAGGAGGTTAGATAATACATATCTAAGCTCCTTGAACATTATAGCGCTTTCTAGTAGAGAAATGAGGAACTTTGTGTTGGCGGAAACTCCCGAGATTAATTTTGCCATTATGAACTCTGCCTACTGAATTCAAATGGGTTCTTGGACATGCCAACATCGTATGACATGCGTATCGTATTGTTGCCGCCTTTCAAAAATCACTTACCACGGCCAGGAGCGAACCTGCAATCTTGGGGTTAGTAGACCGACACACTATCCACTCACCCACCGTGGCAAGCGTCATGCTAATGTGGTGGCAAAACGAGGCTCACAGCAGTTCCTGGAGAATTAACCCCCCTTCCCTGTGTTGCAGGAGAAGAAGAAGATGCTGTCGTTCGACAACAGGTTCTGTCACGCTAATGTGGTGGCAGGACGAGGCTCGCAGTATCTGGACCTATTGGAGAAGGAGATAGATAATGTGACCCAGGATAACCTGGAGACAGTTTCAGAGAAGTTCCCGCGAGGAGGAGCTATCGGTCTTTTGGAGAAGCAGCCCGAGCTGTGTGCACATTGTAAGTTGCGTTCTCTCTACCTTGCAGGTATCATATTTTGTGAACAGTAATAACATTTACCACAATAGGAGAATATATGATGTTTACCGTATTAGTTAATAGATAATCCTTAATAATAGGCTACTCCACCAATCAATAGAAATTGAGGAATAACTATTCAATTGCTAAAAACTATTCAATTTTTCAATTGTTATACACGTTTCGGCTTAACAATAAAGCCTTCTTCAGCTAAAAATTCAATTAAGAATGTTAATTAAGATATCGTTCTGTCAAAACTATAAATTACTGAATACAAAGATCAATAATTTGCTATGACTCAACCTCAGAAAGAAATGGCAAGGTCAACTTTCAAAAAAAGATGAGAGCTTTATTGGCTAAGGTATGATACCCCAACAGAAGAGTCCCTGGTCCTCCAGGTTGGGGGTTGCACTTAGGGTTAACATCCCTATTGCAGAAAGCATTTTTGTGTTATTCATTTTTCATAATTTAGCACATTGGTTTCATATTTTGACAAAGAAAAATGTAAGTTTGGCTTTGTAGGTTTCTGCATTGAAAATGTCAACAATTCTTGGAATTGCTTGTTGTACAGTTGAAAGGATAGCCCGTAAATATGCCGCTCATAACATTCTGGCTCCTATCAATGTGCTGTGGATGCATCTGATGGTGACTGGCGAGGATGCTGCTGCGGAGAAACTGTGGGGAGAGTTCCTAGACCAGGCTCCTCGGGTAATGTTCCAGCGTGTGGCACAGATGGCCAGGGAGAATAATGACCCCGTCCTCGCTCAGAAGATGATCAGCAAGCTGAAGAAGACACAGTTGTCGGAAGGAGCCTTAGGAGTTGCGTATAGCTGTCTTCTGGATGTATTAGGTGAGTGTTCATTTCTATCCAGGCTTCTTTACCAGCTTTGATCTTGCAGCCTGATCCTGGGGCCCTTTGAACCAGAGAAAAGTGACATATTCACTTAGCTACAAAGCCAGACAACAGATACGAATTATATGATGGAAACGTTTTTTACAGTTACAGAATTAGAACATCAGAACCAAATATTTTAACCTAGAATTATACAGATATGTATTACCCTTGGAGTAAGATGCTGTCACATTTTCATTCATTTCATTCATTTACTTTATTTGCAAATGGGGATAATTCCCCAGTGGCAAATTGTACATTTACAGAAAGTTACCAACAATAATATAAAATACAAAATACACAAGTCGCAATTTGGGAACTAGAGTAATTGAAGAGTGTAACCCAAAAACCTGCTAAGTGCCATTTGGGGGAAACAATTAGTTTTTGCATTACAACCCATCTAGGCACCATTGCCACAATGGTTTGTTTAGTTCATACATTCATCACAAGATGGAAGCTCTGCTATATTGCTCACTTGTTTACCCAGAAGTCTGCTAAGTGCCAATAGCTAATTCCAGACATGGAGGGAAACAGTTCAGGAGCTTTGAATGCAAATAATGTTGAAATGGGGGAGAAAAGAAGAGAGAGAGGTACTGGATATAAGTTAGATGTGCAAATAGCCTATTGGTACTAAGACTGAAACTACCTTGGCACTCAGCTGATTTTTTAGTAAAATAGTATAGGCACTTATCTATGTTGGGTATAGAATGTGATATTACTTATGTGACATGCAATATCATTAATTAAACATAACAATCTAGTTACAATTATCCTTCTATTTAGTGTACACTATATTAATAATGAAATTTAAAATGAAAACTCCTGTGATACGTTTTTTCACTATATCTCCTAAACAACCTTTTGGCACCTAGCAGGTTTTTAGGTTACACTCTTCAATTATATCGTAGTATTTACACAATATTTCATATTTCTCTCAAACACATAGATATGATTGGGGAAAGGCTCTAAACTGTGGCAATGTAATGAGTTAATCATCATCATCTTGTACAGTTTCCAGCCCCAGGCTGGGTCTGTTTGGAACATAAGCCTCGCCACTTAGTTCTTTCTTCCCACCACCTCTCCGCTGTCACTCTGGTCCAGTCCTCGCCTCTCTTCTTGACACATTCCTCCACTCCTTTCAGCCATCTATCTCTTGGTCTTCCCCTTGGTCGTTTCTTCTGCATCTGCATCTCATGTATCCTCTTGGGAATCTTCTTCTCTTCCATTCTCTTTAAGTGTCCATACCACCTCAGTCTTGATGTCTCAACCCTACCTTGCAAGGGCTCCTCTTTCACTATTTCCCCGACCTTTTCATTCCTCACCCTGTCTCTTCTTGTTGCTCCGATCCTACTTCGCAGGAACTTGCCTGTATTCTGCTTATGCCTCTTTTCATCATTATCCATGTTAGCTTAGGTCAGTATCGGGATATAGTAGCTTCTGTATAACACTTCCTTGCTTTTTTGTGGGACATCTTTATTCCACACTGAGCTCATAATGCTTCTCAGAAATGCTTCTGCCTGTCTGCCACGTTCCGTAATCTCTTTGTCATTTCTCCCATTTTCCTCCACTATACTTCCTAAGTACTAGAGACTTTCCACCTTCTTCAGCTGTCCACCTCCAAGTGTTATCCCACTCATTGGTCTGTCCTTTTTTGTGGGACAACTTTATTCCACACTGAGCTCCTAATGCTTCTCAGAAATGCTTCTGCCTTTCTGCCATGTTCCGTAATCTCTTTGTCATTTCTCCCATTTTCCTCCACTATACTTCCCGAGTACTTGAGACTTTCCACCTTCTTCAGCTGTCCACCTCCAAGTGTTATCCCACTCATTGGTCTGTCCTTTTTCCTGGTCATTAACAGGATCTCACATTTACTGATGTTGAACTTCCATCCGTACTCTCCCACTGTTTCTTCCCAAGCCTTCAGTTGCTCCTGAATTTCCTCCTCCTTGTTTCCCCAGACCATGAGATCATCTGCAAACACCATTGCTTTCATCTTATTTTCTCCTATCTTTCCTGCTACTCATGTCATTACCTCGTCCATAACCACAATAAAGAGAAGGGGTGACAGCGCACTACCCTGTTTCAGGCCACTCATTTGTCTGAACCAGTCTGTTCTTTCCCCTCCAACTTTCACACAACTCACACTTCCACAATACATCTCCTTCACTCTGCCTACAGTCCCTTTTTCCACTCCCATGTTTTCCATTGCTTTCCAAACCTTCTCCCTACACACACTATCATAGGCCTTTTCGATGAGTTCTAATTGTCAATACCAGGATTAATGAAAGAATATTTCCCATAATATTTAAGGGGATTCCTATGGTACTGGAAAAGGATGACCATAAGTCCTGTAGTTCAACTTTCTTGACTGTGTTCTGGAGGTCCGGGTTTGATTCCTGGCTCTGCCAAAATTTACTTCTAGTCTGAGGACTGGAACGGGGTACACTCAACCTCGTGAGGCAAAACTGAGGTGGGTTCAATTCCTACCACAGTCATCCTGAAGGTGATTTTCCTCCTCAGTTGAGTCGTTCACCTCGCTTTGTTTCCCAGTTTACAATAGAGTAATTTATAAGTTCAGCCTGTCTAATCAGATATCTTGTTGTTTTTTTTCAGTGAATGCTGGCCAGCCAGATGAGGCCCTCAAAGCATTAGATACAGCTGTTAAAGATGTATGCCTCGAGAACATCAACAGGACAGCGTTACAAAGGCTTCAGAAGGCTGTGGGAAATAAATTCCCATATCAAATTCCAGATAAGGTAATCTTAATATAAAACTTCGAAAATACGAGGGTTGGGGCAAAAGTCATTGTTTGCAGATATGTGAGCGGTTCACACACTGTACATTGTCATGTGAAACCTATGCAGGCATTGTGTGTATTCACCAAACTGATTTTACTACTAAATGTTTGCTTGTTTTATTCTTATGTCTCAACATAATCGCCAAAATGATTGAAACATTTGTTGTGTCGTTACACCAGCTTTCCAATGCCCTTGGCAAAATATTCTGCCGCCACTGAGGTGGGTACGTCTGGAGAGTCTCCTGAATATTTTCGTTTTTGGTGAGGCTTTGCCGCCCAATCATACCTTCAATTCTCGAAAAAGGTGAAAATCATTCACGACCACACTGTGCCAACGTTACGATAGACTTTTGCAAAGAATTCAAGTGCGAAGATTTGGACCATCTGCCGTTTAGTCCAAACCAGCACTGAATGATTTTCACCTTTTTCGAGAATTGAAGGTGTAGTTGGGCCGAACTGCCTCGCCAAAAAGGAAACACTTCAGGAGACTGTCCAGACGTACCCACCTCAGTGGCGGCAGAATTTTTTGTCGAGGGCATTAGAAAGCTGGTGTAACGATACGACAAATGTTTCAATCGTTTTGGTGATTAAGTTGAGACATAAGAATAAAACAAGCAAATATTTAGTAGTAAAATCAGTTTGGTAAGCCAATCTGTTATACAGTCCATCGGAACAAGAAAAAAAAAAACTGCCCTCGTACTTTGCACCATGCAGCCAGTATTGTCCTGTACACTACTGTGTTGAATATGTGAGACACAATGTACACATATTCATCAATGTCCACACATGTGGTTCCCACCTCGTCAATGTCGCATTGTCCAACCGGCCTAGTATCTGCAGAAAAGAAAATGGTTGCAATCACTTACACTTTTCGAGGATAAGGAAACGTGTCTTGGTATTAAATGTGTGTTTGCATACACTAAAGAGAATCCTCATATATATCATACAATAATAGTCATGTCTGCACATTGCTTAAATATAGAGTGATCCGATGTCTCCTCCCCCCTCCCTTATTTTTTAATATCATCATCATCTTCGTCTTGTTATCCTCCTTACATGTACTGTTGTAATTTCTGTATATTACCGTATTTTCTCGCATAATCGTCACTCTTTTTTTGCCAAAAATTCGTGGAAAAACTCAGAGTGCGACGATTATGTGAAGAATATTTAAGTTCAAAGAATATACTGTATCATTATTCGCGTAGCATTAGTCTGGCGTGAGTCATAGCCTGCAGCCAGAGACAGGCTTCTTTCTTCTAACAAGGTCACGACAGGTTAACGCTCGCGGAATGTGCTGACGAAGCTGGCCATTCGCGTTGCGGTTCATAGCCCGCAGGCATACACGAATTACTTTCTGCTGTCAAGATCACGTCAGATTAGGCCTATAAGCTCGCGGAATTTGCGCTGGCCGTTCGCGTCGCGGTTCATAGCCGGCAGGTATAAAGACGATATTACTTTCTCCTGACAAGATCACGCCAGATTAGGCCTATAAGCTCACGGAATGTGCGCTGACCATTCGCGTCGCGGTTCATAGCCCGCAGACATAAATACGATATTACTTTCTCCTGACAAGATCACGCCAGATTAGGCCTATACGCTCGCGGAATGTGCGCTGGCCGCTCGCGTCACAGTTCATAGCCCGCAGGCACAAAGACAAGATTACTTTTTGCTGACAAGATCACGCCAGATTAGGCCTATAAGCTCACGGAATGTGCGCTGACCATTCGCGTCGCGGTTCATAGCCCGCAGACATAAATACGATATTACTTTCTCCTGACAAGATCACGCCAGATTAGGCCTATACGCTCGCGGAATGTGCGCTGGCCGCTCGCGTCACAGTTCATAGCCCGCAGGCACAAAGACAAGATTACTTTTTGCTGACAAGATCACGCCAGATTAGGTCTATAAGTTCGCGGAATGTGCGCTGGCCGTTCGCGTCGCAGTTCATAGCCGGCAGGCACAAAGACAAGATTACTTTTTGCTGACAAGATCACGCCAGATTAGGTCTATAAGTTCGCGGAATGTGCGCTGGCCGCTCGCGTCACAGTTCATAGCCGGCAGGCACAAAGACAAGATTACTTTTTGCTGACAAGATCACGCCAGATTAGGTCTATAAGTTCGCGGAATGTGCGCTGGCCGTTCGCGTCATAGTTCATAGCCCGCAGGCATAAAGACGAAATTACTTTCTGCCGACAAGATCACGCCAGATTAGGCCTATACGCTCGCGGAATGTGCGCTGGCCGTTCGCGTCATAGTTCATAGCCCGCAGGCATAAAGACGAAATTACTTTCTGCCGACAAGATCACGCCAGATTAGGCCTATAAGCTCGTGGAATGTGCGCTGGCCGTTCGCGTCGCGGTTTATGGCCGGCAGGAATAAAGATGAGATTACTTTCTCCTGACAAGATCACGCCAGATTAGGCCTATACGCTCGCGGAATGTGCGCTGGCCGTTCGCGTCATAGTTCATAGCCCGCAGGCATAAAGACTAAATTACTTTCTGCCGACAAGATCACGCCAGATTAGGCCTATAAGCTCGTGGAATGTGCGCTGGTCGTTCGCGTCACGGTTTATGGCCGGCAGGAATAAAGATGAGATTACTTTTTCCTGACAAGATCACGCCAGATTAGGCCTATACGCTCGCGGAATGTGCGCTGGCCGTTCGCGTCATAGTTCATAGCCCGCAGGCATAAAGACGAAATTACTTTCTGCTGACAAGATCACACCAGATTAGGCCTATAAGCTCGTGGAATGTGCGCTGGCCGTTCGCGTCACAGTTCATAGCCGGCAGGCACAAAGACGAGATTACTTTTTGCTGACAAGATCACGCCAGATTAGGTCTATAAGTTCGCGGAATGTGCGCTGGCCGCTCGCGTCACAGTTCATAGCCGGCAGGCACAAAGACAAGATTACTTTTTGCTGACAAGATCACGCCAGATTAGGTCTATAAGTTCGCGGAATGTGCGCTGGCAGCTCGCGTCACAGTTCATAGCCGGCAGGCACAAAGACAAGATTACTTTTTGCTGACAAGATCACGCCAGATTAGGTCTATAAGTTCGCGGAATGTGCGCTGGCCGTTCGCGTCATAGTTCATAGCCCGCAGGCATAAAGACGAAATTACTTTCTGCCGACAAGATCACGCCAGATTAGGCCTATACGCTCGCGGAATGTGCGCTGGCCGTTCGCGTCATAGTTCATAGCCCGCAGGCATAAAGACGAAATTACTTTCTGCCGACAAGATCACGCCAGATTAGGCCTATAAGCTCGTGGAATGTGCGCTAGCCGTTCGCGTCGCGGTTTATGGCCGGCAGGAATAAAGATGAGATTACTTTCTCCTGACAAGATCACACCAGATTAGGCCTATACGCTCGCGGAATGTGCGCTGGCCGCTCGCTTCACAGTTCATAGCCCGCAGGCATAAAGACGAAATTACTTTCTGCCGACAAGATCACGCCAGATTAGGCCTATAAGCTCGTGGAATGTGCGCTGGCCGTTCGCGTCGCGGTTTATGGCCGGCAGGAATAAAGATGAGATTACTTTCTCCTGACAAGATCACACCAGATTAGGCCTATACGCTCGCGGAATGTGCGCTGGCCGCTCGCTTCACAGTTCATAGCCCGCAGGCACAAAGATGAGATTACTTTTTGCTGACAAGATCACGCCAGATTAGGTCTATAAGCTCGCGGAATGGGCGCTGGCCGTTCGCGTCGCGGTTCATGGCTGGCAGGAATAAAGATGAGATTACTTTCTCCTGACAAGATCACGCCAGATTAGGCCTATACGCTTGCGGAATGTGCGCTGGCCGCTCGCGTCACAGTTCATAGCCCGCAGGCACAAAGACGAGATTACTTTTTGCTGACAATATCACACCAAATTAGCTCTATAAGCTCGCGGAATGTGCGCTGGCCGTTCTCGTCGTAGTTCATAGCCCGCAGGCATAAAGACGAGATTACTTTCTGCCGACAAGATAACGCCAGATGATTAGGCCTTTAAGCTCGCGGAATGTGCACTGGCCGTTCGCGTCGCGGTTCATAGCCGGCAGGCATAAAGACAAGATTACTTTCACCTGACAAGATCACGCCAGATTATACGCTGGCGGAATGTGCTAAGTGACGAAGCTTGCCACTCGCATCACAGTTCATTGCCCGCAAGCATAAAGACGAGATATTTTTCGTCTGACAAAATCGCGGCAGCATGTGCAACTGACTGGCGCACAAATACGAACATGCTATGCGACTATTATGCGATGAAATTTTATAAACCTATTTTAGTGTTTGAAAAGTGGGGTGCGACGATTACGCGATGGCGAGGAAATATGGTAGTTTTTATAAGTGTTCAGTAGTTCCAATTGATTCTTTTAGTTCCTCAGTAAATGTTAAAAAGGAAGTGGGTTTTGAACTTCACTCTGCAGTTTTATAGACATATTTTTAAGCAATGATGTACTTGAGTCATACGAATTTCTGAATGATCTGTTCGTATTACTTGCAGAACACAAAGGCAAGCAGTTCAAGTTCAAGTTCCAGTGATGATGAGAGCCAACCTGCTTCTGCACAGAGGGTGTAGAGCTTCTGAATCGTTGCATTTCATTTCATCTGTATGTAAATTGTTATTTTCTAGATTCATTTATTCATCCACTAGTCATAAGTATTTGTTATTTTTTTTGTAAATAATAATATAATACTTTAAAGTTTTTTTTTATAGCCCTTTTCTCTCTTCCCAGATTCCTCTTCGTAACATACGATGTATCCTATTTCCTCAAGCACCAAAGCCCATTTAGGGTGATAAATCAGGAAAATGTTATGGAATAAGAGGTTAATTTTTAACAACAAAGGATACTTAACTGAATGGAACCTGTACAGGAAAATACCACCAGTAAACTTACAGTTGCGTCAGGATTATGCGTCAAGTGAACGAAGCATGTGTGCGAGTATCCAACAATATGGTTGTCATAATATAGTTTGTGGTTTGTAGCATTTACGATAGATGAAGAATTTGTACAAATCTCGTCACATCATGTGCCTTCATGTTCTATGACCTCTTCAATATCTACACTGAGAAAATATTTTCTGAAGCACTGGAAGAATAACAGAAAGGTATTGAATAATCTGTTCTATGCGGCTTCGGTGGCGTAGTTGGTAGCATGCTGAGCTTCTATGCCCAAGATCGCAGCTTTAAACCCAGCCGAAGTCGTCGGATTTTTTAAGAGCGTTAAAAATCCCTCAGTATGCCTGCCTTCGAAGGGGAAGTAAAGCCAGCGGGCCAATGCCATAGATTTATGGCATGTAAAAAAACCTTCCACTAATTACACTTGTATGAAGCCAAATTTGTATGTTAGATTTGATAACACACTAAAATTTCCAATATTTGTCGCCAGGTGCCGGTTGTGGTGTCGTCTAGTAACAAAGTCAGCAGCTAGATGTCGTTGACGGTAGCATTTGGTAGCAAAAGTAGAAACTACTTGAAAATTGATCGTCTGCAGTCCTTACCTGAATTACAGATAATACACACTAATACAGCCATCACAATTAACACCAGTTATCAGACAGATTCTACACACACCCAAAGTACAAGCAGCTACATGACCGCATTGTTGCAGCCCCAACCGACCAACCTATCTGTGCTATGGTTCTTGCAACAAGTGCTGAAGATTTATAAACATTACTGAACTCTGTGGTACAACACAGTGCAAGAGTAAGGCCCCTTTCACACGGTGCCAGCAAGGCCGCGCCACCACGTCTTTGCATTGATTCAAATGGAGCCTTTCACACGAGACGCGACTTTCTGTGCGGCCAGGTCAGCAGGGGGGGGTAAATGTTATTAGGCAACTATATGTTTATACAAAGTAACGAAAACGTAAGGGCCCATGTCCTCGCTGTTCCGCCCCTTATATAAAAAATAACTAACTAAAAAGTAACTATTTGTTACTTTGACAACCGTAACGGTAATTCTGTCACTATTTTTGGTAAGTAACTATAACTGTAACGAAATTACTTTTGATTAAAATCGATTTAAATTGCTTTGAGTTTGCTCTTATCTCCCGGCTGATGAATACATTTAGTATATCTTGTGATTATCTCACCCTGTGAAAAGGTAAACAAATGTCCGTGTCCGGCTGTAACCATGACTACACACAATTGTGTTCCATTCACTTGTTTATATGTTTATCTCTGTGAAAGTATAATGTAACGAATTATTGGGAGTACGCTGTAAATCGAAAATGTGCAAATTCTTCTTACCTCAGTGTCACTAGGAGTTTTTCCTCTGGAGGTGTACTATCTCTCATATTTGTGTCCACACCAGTCAGTTGATCTTTTGAACACTGCAGTAGCTCATCATAAGATGAAATGTTTATTCGTAGGAAGGTGAATAATTTGATTGGATTGTCTAAGATCAATATACAGAGTACAAAATATACCTTTTGTTGATCGATCCTGCAAAAGTGGGTGAACCCAAAATCTTCTATTTCCCCGTTTTCGATGCTTACGCAACCTGATATATAGAAAAACAGCAAGTGCTGCTTCTTCCACCTCCATTTCAAGACTGGCTCATGGCTGGTGGCGTGTTTGGTGGCTAGAGAAAATATTGCAAAGACGTGGCCCCGTGTGATCGAGGCCTAAGTCTGTAATGGTTTTTACCAAATGTGTAATTCCATTTGTTAACCTAAGCGTAGCTGGGACAACACTGGAACAAGTTCAATAAGGGAACTACCTTGCATTCATACTTGATCAAAATTGGAGCAAAGCTATCAAAGCATTCACAAATAGAGACTTACATACTGCTCTTCATCTCTGTTAACTGCAGTGTTATATTATCTTTATCTTGCTGTATGGTGCTGAAACCTGGACCCTCATAGAGAACACCAGCAAAAAGCTTCAAGTCTTCAAGATGTGGTGCTATGGGCTCCTGCTCAGTGCTTTAATGCCTGTACAAAGAACTGGTGGTCTTGCTTAACATCAAAAAAGACAAAACTTTGATACTTTGGCCACATCATAAACTCCTTCAGTGTATCGTTGAAGGTAGGAGAGGTCGAGGAAGGAGGAGAATATCTTGGCTCAAGAACCTATGTGAATGGTATGGAATTAACACTCCTGTACTATTCAGAGTTGCTAAAATTATTCAAGAAATCGCCCTGATGACAGCTAGCATCCAATGAGGATATGGCACAAGAAGAGAATCAAGTGATAAAATGCTGTCACTTTTTCTGAAATAAATGCAATATTCTCGATTTTCTACAAAATAAACAAATATTAAATAAAATAGTGGAATATACCTTTGCAAATGTATTCATTGGCTAAACATTGCTTTCTTTAATATGGACTATATTATGTAGTGTTCTCTTCCCGAGCCGAGTTCGAACTATGCTTGCAGCGTGTCACCTGATGTGTCATTGTCTTTCTGAAGCGAGGTCAGGGTGCACTTCGCATCAAGCGTTTTAACACTATAGAGCATCCAGCGTTTAGAAAAGGCTGTGGGTCTTATGGGCTCTTACTTTTAATGGATCCCCCCCCCCCCCCTACATTGGTTTTGTTACCTCACCTTTTATCATGAAGGAACTCTGAAACATATATATTTTTCGTCATAATAGCTTCCTACAATTATCTGCCAATCTGTATTATTGCATACAAGTATCGTTTATATTACGTCTTAGTAACTTAAACATTTTCGAGGTTAGCACGCTGGAAAGAAGAGCCTTATCCAGTGCTGCATGCTCGCCCGGAGTGGAGCACGTGCTCAGTTCCGCCGGCAACATAAGTTCTGAAGCACTATCCGTCATTGGTGTTACTGTTGTGTGTCTGTTTTATTTTCTGTTCGATCGAATCAGGGCAGCCGACAGTTGGGTTCGAACCCACTATCTCCCGAATGCAAGCTCACAGCTGCGCGCCCATAACCACATGGCTAACTCACTACAATATTAAAAATATTAATCTAAACAAAACAACAAGAATAGAATTGAAAGAAACTAAATTATAGCCTAACTAATAACAAAAAAGTGATGATCAACAGTATTGCTGACGTCAAAATTGTTAACATCGTCTGCATACATCCGGGAAGGGAGGAAGGGTTGTGCTCTCGACATATGTCAATCAGTAATGCGTCATATCACAACGAAATGAATGTTGTTATTGGTTCTCTTCGCGTATGGTATCCTTAATACTGGTCCAATCCATTAACACCTGCAAAACTGCTCCTTCCTGTGCGTGTTCTACTTCAGGTAGCTGCTGGGGTTTGTGTTGTCTCGCTAACTTATGAAAGGACAGTACTTGAACCGGGTGAACATAACGTATGACGTCAGCGCTACCTCTGCCTAGAGTTAGCAACACTGTCGCCGTAAGGCTCCACAGTCTTTTCTAAACGCTGGATGCTCTATAGCAGATTGCACACTGTTCTGCTACTTATACTAATATGATATAATAAAATACATCCTTTTTGGCTTTCTCACATTAGGCACAGTATCGACAATTCTTTCTCGAGCTTTTGTGCTGGAATGACGAGACTTTTTTTTTTTTGGATGTGTAACATCTTTCCTCTCGGTTGTTGGATATTTTTTATGGGAGTGATTTTGGAAAAGGGACGGAAATGTATAGTGTTGCCTCTCGCTTCCTAGGATATTTTTTGTGGGAGTGATTTTGGAAAAGGGACGAAAGGAAATGTGTAACAGGAAACCGGGGAAGCACGCGCTATTTGATTTCACCAATCAGCGCGCGCGGGGGCGGAGAGATGGTGCCAACCCATTTTGCATGAGGTGACGCCCCCTCTTTTCCTATAGCCCCCTTAATTTAACCAAAGGACCCAAAACTAATAGGTCATCGGCTTTTTAATATCTCGCGAACCAATAATGCTAGGTACTTGTATGAGGTGTCCTAGGAGTCTGGGTGACACCCCCCCCCCCCTGTTTTTCTATCCCCCTCTTAATTTAACCAAAGGACCCAAAATTAATATGTCATCGGCTTTTTAATATCTCTCGAACCAATAAAGCTAGGGACTTGTATGAGGTGTTGGAGGACTCGGGGTGGTGCCCCTTTTTTTTTCATGATTTTGTGATTTGTAGAGATGAGTAAATCCAGAGCAGAATATATGCGAAATTATCAACAAAAGAAACGTGAGAATAAAAACTGGAGGAGTACAGCCGAAAAAAATTGACTTCACATATATTTCATCTCAATTTCATAGTAGGATAACATGTCAGATGTTGCACATCATATGCGACTACTGCAAGGCTCATAATTTTTATAGTACTCGAAGCGGGTGAACATAACTTATGACGTCGGTGCTACCACTGCCTAGAGTTAGCAACGTTGTCGCCATAAGGCTCCACAGTCTTTTCTCAACGCTGGATGCTATTATACAGGGTGGTCGAGAAGTCCCTTTACATGTTATAGCCCAGGACAGTTAGACATGCAAATATTGTTATGAATAGGGCTCGAATTTTTAGGTGCTAAAAATCGGGAAAATATTTATTTTTTATGTATTTAAAATACCTGAAATATGTGACAAAAAAGTAAAAATATTTAATTATAATTTAGTTTATTAATGTGAATATAAACAATATGCAGTATTCAATAATGCAATTTATTCTATGGCTCACTGACTGCTGAAGCATTACAATAGACGACAGAACAGAACGCCCCCATCAGAAGTAAAATGATCCTTAAATTCTGCAACGGACGATAACTTGTAGTTGCTTTTACTTTAGGCATCGTATAACTGCCTTACTTTTTGCAGTGCCAGAAATGAACTGCATGTGACTGACACTGGTTCCAGGTAGCTGGGGGAGGGGTGCAATATTGCTATGGACAAGGCTTCCACAGTGAGTGGCACGGGGCGACATATTAAGAATAACACAGTTACAAGCTGACATACGCTCTGCATGAAGATTAGCTAGCTCAGTTCTTCCCCGTTGAAGTAACACAGAACAATAATGCAATAAACTGAAAGATCTAACATACTGATTAAAAAAAAAAAGGAAATATTATGTCTGATGTGTGCTAATAAGTGAAAAGCAGGAATTTATGTATTTATAGAAAATGTGCTTAAAATATGTATTTATATAAAAAAAAAATTATATACCTAAAAATCCGAGCCCTAGTTATGAATAAAACAGGATTTTTTTTTATTTCAACTATTATTTGGAGTAAACCACGTTTCTGAAGCATAGGTCAGTATCGGAATATAGTAGCTTCTGTATAACACTTCCTTGCTTTTTTGTGGGACATCTTTATTCCACACTAAGCTCCTAATGCTTCTCAGAAATGCTTCTGCCTGCCACGTTCCGTAATCTCTTTGTCATTTCTCCCATTTTCCTCCACTATACTTCCCAAGTACTTGAGACTTTCCACCTTCTCCAGCTGTCCACCTCCAAGTGTTATCCCACTCATTGTCTGTCCTTTTTCCTGGTCGTTAACAGGATCTCACATTTACTGATGTTGAACTTCCATCCATACTCTCCCACTGTTTCTTCCCAAGCCTTCAGTTGCTCCTGAATTTCCTCCTCCTTGTTTCCCCAGACCATGAGATCATCTGCAAACACCATTGCTTTCATCTTATCTTCTCCTATCTTTCATGCTATCCGTGTCATTACCTCGTCCATAACCACAATAAAGAGAAGGGGTGACAGCGCACTACCCTGTTTCAGGCCACTCATTTGTCTGAACCAGTCTGTTCTTTCCCCTCCAACTTTCACACAACTCACACTTCCACAATACAGTTCGTTCACTCTGCCTACAGTCCCTTTTTCCACTCCCATGTTTTCCATTGCTTGCCGAACCTTCTCCCTACACACACTATCATAGGCCTTTTCGATGTCCAGGAAGGCCATCACCAGATCCTCTCCAAATTCGTAGTGGTGTTCCTGGAGCTGTCTCACTGAAAATATGAGATCCACTGTTGATCTCCCAGGTCTGAATCCATACTGCTCCTCTCTCAATTTTCTCTCCACTTTGGCTCGTATTCTACTTTCTAATATCTTTTCATATATCTTGGCACAGTGAGGTATGAGTGTGACTCCCCTGTAATTTCTGCACTCCTTTCTGCTTCCTTTCTTAAATATTGGGACAATTAATCCTTTCTTCCAATCTTCTGGGGTCTTTTTCTCCTTCCATATCACCCTCATCACACGGTACAGCCACTGTTTCCCAACCTACCCTGCTGCCTTCACCATTTCAACACTCACTTCATCCACACCCGGTGCTCTTCCTCCTTTCATCTCCTTAGTCCTTTCACAGGACTAAGTGGCGAGGCTTGTGTTCCAAACAGACCCAGCCTGGGGCTGGAAACTGTACAAGATGATGATGATTTGGAGTAAACCATGTCTGGTTACAATTAACAATTCCATTCATCGATCAACGTCGGTATGTATTCCTCCATGTTCAAAGCAGACGTTGATCCACTGCAGCATGCGGTGGGTGATAGTTTCAAATGCCATGCAAACTCCATCTTTCAGTTGATCGTTGTTCACGTATCGTCGTTAACGAACGTTTTCTTTTATTATTCCCCATAGTGCATTGTCCGGTGTGCTGAGGTCAGGGCTTCGTGGAGGCCATGGCAGTGGTGCTGGAAGGTCTCGTGATCCACGCCCAATCCAGAGGTTTGGAAAAAATTCATTTAGCCGGTTGCGGACACTCACAGCAAAATGTAGTGGAGCACCATCTTGTTGAAGTTTCACGATGTCACTTATACCTTTAGCCGTTAATTGTGGAAGCAACCACGTGTTAATCATTTGCAGGTAGATGTGCTGGTTCACAGGACCATCGAAGAAATAAGGTCCAAGCAGATGGTCTGCCGATAACCCTGCCCAAAGCATAACATGCGGTGGATTGCACTCAATTTCCTCATAAAAGTCCGGATTGCTTTTTGCCAAAATAAAGACGTTACGATTTCGTGAGCTACGATGAATCAAACACTCATCAGAGAATATAATGTTTTTCTTGATCATCTGCATGCGGGAAGCGTGCGAGCAGCATTTCACATGCATGCACACGTTGCTCCAAGTCACGATCACTCAACTCGTACACTGAGGATGGCCAAAAACATGAAAGTTTCAAGTCTTTGCGCATATGGTCTTTCATCGTCAATCGCGGGACGCCTAATTCCACAGACCGCTTACGGGTTGACTTCACCGGCGAACGTTCAATCATTCCGCCACAGCTGCACAAGTTTCCATACGAGTCGTAGGCCTTCCGCTATGTGGTGCATCGAGAACACTTCCCGTCACAAAGGTTTTCTTCTTCCTCGTGAATAATGTTGGTCGTGGTGGCGGTGGTTTTTCATACCTCACAGCGAAGTCCTTCAAAATGTCTGACATTGTCTTCTTCGTATTCTAATGTTTGTGAACCCAAACAGAAGCCACCAAACGCTCCTCAACAGTGAAAACACTTGTATCCGTCATGGTTGAACTCTTTCGACTGAAGGCAGCTAACTGCGAAGTGAGCTATGCAGCGAACCATGTGACACGTGACACGACTTTCCCACGCTAACCGAAGTGAACGTCTCAAGTGCGAGACTCGGCTCACGGCGGGAAATTGTTATCTCAATAATATGTAAATAATGTTAATAATAAATATTTATAATACATGTCTAAATTTATTGCCCTGTGCTATAACATGTCAAGAGACTTCTCGACCACCCTGTAGTACAGACCTGTTAATAAATAGAAAACAGTGGCAATTATTCCTTTTGAAATATACTTTTAGAATTTCCGCAAAGTACAGAAGCAACTCGTCAACAAATGAAGCAGAACAGTTCCTGAAAGACATTCTTAATTTTGATCGTCCCTACTTCATTCAGACGGTCACTTTCTCAAAATTGAGTGTAAAGGCCATCTAGGCCTCCTATATGGTTACCAGGGCAACAAGTATCCATCATCTAAATCTGTAGTGTAAAGGCCATCTAGGCCTACTATATGGTTACCAGGGCAACAAGTATCCATCATCTAAATCTGTAGTGTAAAGGCCATCTAGGCCTCCTGTATGGTTACCAGGGAAACAAGTATCCATCATCTAAATCTGTAGTGTAAAGGCCATCTAGGCCTCCTATATGGTTACCAGGGAAACAAGTATCCATCATCTAAATCTGTAGTGTAAAGGCCATCTAGGCCTCCTATATGGTTACCAAGGCAACAAGTATTCATCATCTAAATCTGTAGTGTAAAGGCCATCTAGGCCTCCTATAGGGTTACCAAGGAAACAAGTATCCATCATCTAAATCTGAAGTGTAAAGGCCATCTAGGCCTCCTGTATGGTTACCAAGGCAACAAGTATCCATCATCTAAATCTGTAGTGTAAAGGCCATCTAGGTCTCCTATATGGTTACCAAGGCAACAAGTATTCATCATCTAAATCTGTAGTGTAAAGGCCATCTAGGCCTCCTATATGGTTACCAGGGCAACAAGTATTCATCATCTAAATCTGTAGTGTAAAGGCCATCTAGGCCTCCTGTATGGTTACCAAGGCAACAAGTATCCATCATCTAAATCTGTAGTGTAAAGGCCATCTAGGCCTCCTATAGGGTTACCAAGGAAACAAGTATCCATCATCTAAATCTGAAGTGTAAAGGCCATCTAGGCCTCCTATATGGTTACCAGGGCAACAAGTATTCATCATCTAAATCTGTAGTGTAAAGGCCATCTAGGCCTACTATATGGTTACCAGGGCAACAAGTATTCATCATCTAAATCTGTAGTGTAAAGGCCATCTAGGCCTACTATATGGTTACCAGGGCAACAAGTATTCATCATCTAAATCTGTAGTGTAAAGGCCATCTAGGCCTCCTGTATGGTTACCAAGGCAACAAGTATCCATCATCTAAATCTGTAGTGTAAAGGCCATCTAGGCCTCCTATATGGTTACCAAGGCAACAAGTATTCATCATCTAAATCTGTAGTGTAAAGGCCATCTAGGCCTACTATATGGTTACCAAGGCAACAAGTATCCATCATCTAAATCTGTAGTGTAAAGGCCATCTAGGCCTCCTATATGGTTACCAGGGCAACAAGTATTCATCATCTAAATCTGTAGTGTAAAGGCCATCTAGGCCTACTATATGGTTACCAGGGCAACAAGTACCATCATCTAAATCTGAAGTGTAAAGGCCATCTAGGCCTACTATATGGTTACCAGGGCAACAAGTACCATCATCTAAATCTGAAGTGTAAAGGCCATCTAGGCCTCCTATATGGTTACCAAGGCAACAAGTATTCATCATCTAGGCCTCCTATATGGTTACCAAGGCAACAAGTATCCATCATCTAAATCTGTAGTGTAAAGGCCATCTAGGCCTACTATATGGTTACCAGGGCAACAAGTATTCATCATCTAAATCTGTAGTGTAAAGGCCATCTAGGCCTACTATATGGTTACCAGGGCAACAAGTATTCATCATCTAAATCTGTAGTGTAAAGGCCATCTAGGCCTCCTATATGGTTACCAAGGCAACAAGTATTCATCATCTAAATCTGTAGTGTAAAGGCCATCTAGGCCTACTATATGGTTACCAGGGCAACAAGTATTCATCATCTAAATCTGTAGTGTAAAGGCCATCTAGGCCTCCTATATGGTTACCAGGGCAACAAGTATTCATCATCTAAATCTGTAGTGTAAAGGCCATCTAGGCCTACTAGATGGTTACCAGGGCAACAAGTACCATCATCTAAATCTGAAGTGTAAAGGCCATCTAGGCCTACTATATGGTTACCAGGGCAACAAGTATTCATCATCTAAATCTGTAGTGTAAAGGCCATCTAGGCCTCCTATATGGTTACCAGGGCAACAAGTATTCATCATCTAAATCTGTAGTGTAAAGGCCATCTAGGCCTACTAGATGGTTACCAGGGCAACAAGTACCATCATCTAAATCTGAAGTGTAAAGGCCATCTAGGCCTACTATATGGTTACCAGGGCAACAAGTACCATCATCTAAATCTGAAGTGTAAAGGCCATCTAGGCCTACTATATGGTTACCAAGGCAACAAGTATTCATCATCTAGGCCTCCTATATGGTTACCAAGGCAACAAGTATCCATCATCTAAATCTGAAGTGTAAAGGCCATCTAGGCCTACTATATGGTTACCAGGGCAACAAGTACCATCATCTAAATCTGAAGTGTAAAGGCCATATAGGCCTCCTATATGGTTACCAAGGCAACAAGTATTCATCATCTAGGCCTCCTATATGGTTACCAAGGCAACAAGTATCCATCATCTAAATCTGAAGTGTAAAGGCCATCTAGGCCTACTATATGGTTACCAGGGCAACAAGTATCCATCATCTAAATCTGTAGTGTAAAGGCCATCTAGGCCTACTATATGGTTACTAAGGCAACAAGTATTCATCATCTAGGCCTCCTATATGGTTACCAAGGCAACAAGTATCCATCATCTAAATCTGTAGTGTAAAGGCCATCTAGGCCTACTATATGGTTACCAAGGCAACAAGTATTCATCATCTAGGCCTCCTATATGGTTACCAAGGCAACAAGTATTCATCATCTAGGCCTACTATATGGTTACCAGGGCAACAAGTATTCATCATCTAGGCCTACTATATGGTTACCAGGGCAACAAGTATTCATCATCTAGGCCTACTATATGGTTACCAAGGCAACAAGTATTCATCATCTAAATCTGAAAAACTATGTTTCGATGTTTCCCGGTGTAACAGATTAATTTTTATTTTTATTATTTTTGTGCTGTTTAAGGAGGCGACTAATGAACATTTACAAACGCTGTAATGATTTTAATGAAAGGGAGAAAAAACATTTGAGGGTGGTGTGTGCAGGTAGTTTCCACTGCTATTGGGAATAAGTTATACCTTTACTTTTTGATAAAGTAGGTTGGCGGCTTCGGTGGCGTAGTCGGTAGCATGCTGAGCTTCTATGCCCAAGATAGCAGGTTCAAATCCGGCCGAAGACGTCGGATTTTTTAAGAGCGTTAAAAATCCCTCAGTATGCCTTCCTTCGGAGGGGAAGTAAAGCCGGCGGTCCCATGTCATAGATTTATGGTATGTTAGAGAACCTTCCACTAATTGCACCTGTGTGAAGCTAAATTGGATAGTTTAAGAATGTAAACAACGCTCTTAGATTTCTACGTTTGTTGCCAAGAGCCGACTGCGGTGGCGTCTGGTAGCTAAGTTCTGAACTTGGCCTAGTAGACGGTGGCGCTTGGCGGCAAAAGTAGGATCTATTTGAAAAATTCCAAGTTGCAGTACTTAAATTAAAAAACAGATAACACACACTAATACAGTCATCACCATTAACACCGGTTATCAGACAGGTTCTACACACACCCAAAGTACACGGGGCTACATGAACGCATTGTCGCAGCCCCTGAACTTAAGAACCAACCAACCAAGGTTGAAATATTAATAAAGGAAGAATGAAGAAATGAATAAAAGGAGATACAGTATAAAAGGTGACTTCCACCACAAATCATGTTATTATTGGTTTTACGTCTTTTTAACTACTGACACTTAAGAGACGCCGGAATTTTGCCCCGATGGGTATCTTAATATTGCCAGCAAATCTACTGACACAGCTCTCTTGTATAGCGCACCCTAGAGTTTGGTTGTTGGGATTAATTCAGAATTTCCATTAATTAAATTCCTTCGAATATCATATCATTTTCTGGACCACCTGGTGTAGTGACTAGCATTCTTGGCTGTCTGGGTGAAGAAATTTAATTCTGGTCTGAGGGCTGGAACGGGGTACATCGTAAAGCAAAACTGAGAAGAGGTGGGTTCGAGTCTCACCTCAGACCTCCTGGAAGTGGTTTTCCAGGCAAATGCCGGGAGGGTTCCTAACTTAAGGCCACGGCCACCTCCTTCTCAATCATTAACTGAATTATAAATACACTATTACAAACACCACAAGAACACAGGTTATCAGTCATATTTTTATTTCTTTTTAAATACACTGACCGGCACGAAAAACGCAACACCCAATAAATGATGTGAAATGATTGGGTAATTTATCTATTTAATCAAAGTGAAGCACTTTAACCTATTTTTTTAGACGGGGTATGTTATTGGCGTCGCTTTGCAAGCAAACAATGAAGTGTTGATTGCACTAGCTTCAATTGATTTTTCCCGCGCAACCTGGAAAACATATCACTGGATGTAACCCAATAATGTGTTCCTGCTCTTATAGCGCTTAGTTTTGTACTTTCAATTGTTACCTTTTCAATCACATGTGTTTGTGGGATCTTTCTGTGATTGTCGTAATTAGCTATCTGGAGCAAACATGCCCTTAAGCCCTGAACAAGCTGCAAAAGTTGTTGCTTTGGTGGAAGATGGTCGCAGCATGCATTACATTGCAGAAGTGTTGAGGATTACAGCTTCCACGATTTCCAGAACCGTACGAAGGTACAGGGAAACTGGAGGCTTTGCAAGGAGACCAGGATCAGGCCCGAGAAGAACAACATCGAAGAGAGATGTCCGCTTCTTACAACTTCAAGTTCTTCACGACCGTCACTCCACCGCCATTGAAGCACGAAATCGACTCCACCAAGTTTGAGGGGTCGATGCTAGTGAGAGAACCGTCCGAAGAAGATTGGAAGAAGCCAATCTTCAATCCAGAAGACCAGTTACAGACCCAGAACCTACCAGAGAACATCGCACAGCTCGACTACGTTTTGCAAGGGAACATCATGGCTGGACCGTACAACAATGGGAACAAGTGTTGTTCGCCGATGAGTCGCGATTTGGCCTCCGATCACCTGACGGAAGAGAGAGGGTCTGTAGAAGGCCAGAGGAAAGGTATTCCCCTTGCACATTCTCATCCAGGACGCCATTTCAGGGTGGTTGTGTGATAGTGTGAGCAGGAATAAGTATGGCTGCAAGGACGGATTTGGTCTTCGTGGAGAATGGGAGCCTCACTGCACATCGGTATGTAGAGGAAATCCTTCTGGAGCATGCTGTGCCTTTCGCTCCATTTATTGGTGATGATTTCACACTAATGCACGCCCACATGTTGCGAAAGTTCTTGGGTGAAGCAGGGATTCATGCTATGGCTTGGCCTGCTCGAAGCCCTGATTTGAATCCTCTTGAGCACGTTTGGGACCGGCTGGGGAGAAGAGCCCGTCAGTGTTATCCAGAGACCCTACAGGATCTATGGAATGTCCTCCTGGAAGAATGGGAAATGATTCCTCAACAGGACATTACAGCATTAATCAGGAGCATCCCTGAAATGTTGAATGCAGTCATTGGTACAAGAGGTGGCAAAACACGCTTTTAAAGATGCGAACAGAGGTCTGCGAGGTCTGTGAAGTAAAGTGTGAAGTGTATAAAATCAAAACAGAAGTGAGGACCTTTAGGACTTTACTCAAAATTTCCCGCTCTTTTAGCGCTCTTTCCTTGAAGTGTGCATCACTGGCTTAATTTTTAAATTTGTGTATAATCATCTTTTATTTTCCATTGTTAGACACCTGAAGTGTTGCGTTTTTCGTGCCGGTCAGTGTATATATATACACACCCAAGTTAAATGGCCACTCAAATGAAACAACAACCCTATCTGGGCATCGTGTTGAATAGCGTTCCTTTTTATACTGTTCAATTAGTTTTCATTCCATTACAGAAATGTGTATATGGAAACAGTTAAGATTCGTTCCTTTTTTATATTTACTGTAATTCCAGTTGATATCCCTGATTGAATTGAAATAAATATAATCGTCATCATCTTATTATATAATACGCTACGGTGTATGTTTCACAAAACTCAAGCTCCTAAACCAGAGGGAGTTAGAAGGTGTGGTTTGTACCAAGATCTTCCAAATCGTCTCAATAGTACAGGAAAAATCTTGTATTTCTTGAAAGGTCAACGGAAATATATTTATTTGTTTATAAAGTGTGTTGAAACAAATAAACAAGACGATAGCCCCTGCCAGACCTGTGTCGCGTATAGTCCGCATAGCACTAGAGACGGGTGGATAGTCTGTACACATGGGGCACACACAACCCATTATGCGCGACTTCTCGCACGGATCCGCTAGTCGTCATATTATAAAAATGCAAAGGTTTATGTTTCACAAAACTCGAGCTCCTAAACCAGAAGGAGTTAAAAGGTGCGGTTTGTGCCAAAATCTTTCAAACCGTCTCAATAGTACAGGAAAAATCTTTCATTTCTTGAAAAATCAACGAAAATATATTTATTTGTTTAAAAATTGCATTTAGAGAAATAAATACGACGATAGTCCCTGGCAGGCAGAACTGTGTAACAGTAACGCCGGACGGGTGGTCTATACACACGGGGCGCTAACGAGTAGATCGTGCATTCAAATGAAAGATATCTGATTTCATAAATATCGACAATTTGTTTAAAGAGTGCGTTTAAACAAATAAACAAGACGGCCACATAACAACGTTCGGCGGGTGATTTATGCACATGCGAGATCTCTCGCACAAGTCCAAATCGAATTATTACACATGCAGTATGTTTATTAGAGGGGGGAAAAATCAGCAGTGGGGATGACGTTCTGTTATCAACTCTGGTTGGTCAGTATGGTACCAATGGGAAGCATATGCGTTTGATTCCACCTGGCGTGAAGTTGTCTGTTTCTGTGTCTGTATGGTCCTTCCCGTCAGTCCGTTCCAGTCTGCTGTGCTATGGCCAAGGCCGAGGTCGAGTATTTCGTTGAAGCCTTTCAGGTAATACGTGAACTTAGACGAGGTTTTCTATGCATTTAGAATTTGATAAAAAAAAAGCATCTCAATTTTACTTAAATACTTAGCTTAATACATTTCAAGTACCTAGGGTATTTATTGAAACTGTCAGGTTATCGCTTTGTAGTTAGTGGATTTGACAATTTGAGTTAGTCAAGTTGTCCACCTCTGAATCTTAGAAAGTAACTAGATTGTTTTCACCTTGACGTTGTTCGTATTTTGACGCTAGTAGGCTAAGCAGTTCTTGATGAGAAGTTCAACCGAAACAGGCAAGCATTTTTTGAAGAAACAGCGTATTAAAATTTGCAATCTTTCAGCAGTAGACCATGGTTCAATGGCGCACCTTCCGGAAGAGTAACATGGGGATCCAGTACACGCACAATTTTTCAGAGAATTTTATGTACCAGTACCGCAATCTTTAATAATTTTATTGCTTTATCTTAACGCATTCAGTAACGATAGTTAAATGCAATGGGTATCTTAATTGTCTATAGGTGGAGGAGACGTCGGTACGGTATCTTCCCTGGCCAAGTAAACCGACCTGTTCCTTAAGGCCCCTTTTTACTAGTCAAAAGGGTAGAGGTATGGTTCAAAGAGGTTAAGTTGTAAATTGTACGACAGAACGTGTTTAATTCTATTCTGCTATGAATTAGAATAAAATTCATTGTGATACTCTATTAAATTACTTTTGTGTGTGTGTTTTTTTTATCTGGAACATTTATATTACCGTATTTAGGTTTGAATTTAATATACCGGTAGTGCTGATTGAAACATTTAAAGCCATTTTCACGTGTTTATTTAAGATGTGGGTGGGTCTGTGATAATGATCCATAGATCGTGGGTTCGATTCCCGGTCGCTGAGGTCTGATTTTTGAAGGGTGATACAAATCTGACACTGATGTGTGGTACGATATCTGCCGTAAAAGATCTCGCGTATCAAAGTTGATTTCAAGGCTATACGGTACTGTATTGATTCTCACGATGGGTCTCTCCCGATTAGATTGTAATTGGAAGGTCACTGTATACGATGGTGGTAACAAATATGT
Organism: Meconema thalassinum; assembly: GCA_946902985.2. Classification (NCBI taxonomy): domain Eukaryota; kingdom Metazoa; phylum Arthropoda; class Insecta; order Orthoptera; family Tettigoniidae; genus Meconema; species Meconema thalassinum. Next base: position 34,528,654 of record OX336399.1, read on the forward strand.
CTAAAATTAATATTAAGCCTCTATTTAAAGTGATTCAAGGAGTCAGCGCGTGGTAGTGGAAGAGTCCGCTTGCTGCCTTGTCGCAGCGACCAGGCAACCGCCAGCCTGCAAAAAAATGTGCAGTAAATTTCTTCAAATGCCGCAAAATTATCTTGATTTGGCTTTAAATAAAGAGCTTCTTGTTTCTCACATAAAAAAGTCTTAATTCCGAACTTTTAAAATTCAGTACATATGTTAAAATGATTTTTACATAAAGAACAAGCTGGTATTTTCTAGGGCCAAGCTTGCGACTAGCCGGCGACAGAAATCTCCACGGCTCGGTTTCAATAGTAAGAGAACGGTACCGGTAGATGCCTATATTCTCAGATGCAGGTGGCCAAACTTGGCTCTGGTGAGCCGACAAAGACGCTGCACATGGAGTTTTCTCGGCGCAGCGACCAGGAATGAAATAGCAGCTAACTTATACTAAAAAAGACTGAGAATGCTGAAGTATTGTAGGTTCAACAAGATGAGCGAATTTTCAACACCACGTCACTATACATGGTGTTGAGTGGTGACCTGTTATAAAGTTCCCGTATTTCCCGAACGAAAATCGACCTAATTCCTGTATATTTTAGATCTCTCTGAGACTAGTTTGCATACTGTACCGAATGGCTGAATAATGAATCTTAAAGCGCGAATCAAGTTTCTCTAGCGTAAGTGTAACTGCATAGCGACAGTATGTTGTTTCATGATGAGACTTCTAAACACGTACCGTACCGGTACAGAGACAAATGAAGTTCACCTGTATTGGTCATTATCCAGATCAGAAATTATTCAGATTACGACGAAGTATAACTTGTGGTCGTGGGAATCGTGTCATACATGAACGGTGCCGATCACATCCAATTGCGTACCGTACTCACGACTGTACCCGAAGTCGGACCGCGCTCGACCGTAACTCGCGACCACAGAGTAGAAACTGCGAGAATGATGTCAACCCGCTTGCGAGTGGCGCCGATAGCCTACCTACTCGCCACATTCAACCATGCCCGATGCGAACTTGCCACCTTTCACTTTGCTAGGCCAACAGGAATCTCGTCAAACGGCCGGGAGCGGCGTCGATGACGTAGACTATATACATAGCGACATTTCTAGTTTCTGTCCGCGAGAACAGAGATCTCGTCAAACGGACGGTGAGCGGCATCGGTTGTGTAACATCGTGATATTTATCCGTACCCGACCGCGAGAATTGGTATCTCGTGAAACGGACCACGGACGGCGCAGATTGCGTAAGATTGCAATATTCGACCGCGAGGATCAGGTGAAACCTGTCAAACGGCTGAGAGCTGTGATGTGCAAAATCGCAATACGGTACCTTCTCGCATTGTTCCCCAGTACCCAGCCTCGACCTCGAAGCCGTAGGAACAGCAGAAATCTCGTTTAAAGTGACGGACGGCGAAGTAGCATAGTGGTTCCCCATCACATTGAGCTTTGCAAAACGTACCCATTGACATAAATATATCAGCTCTGTAGGAAAACTGGGCTCCTCTGTGAATAACAATGCAGGATCTGTCCTGTCCTGTCCGTCACGGTCTAGCAACGAGCGCGGCGCGGATGGGGTACGGTCGGCAGTCGGCCAGCCAAAGCAGTCACATTAGACGCGTCGACGCCGCATCGTGATGGTCGTGACGTTGGCTGAGCGGCGCGGTCTGCAGCCGAAATAGGCCAAGTAGGACTACCGAACGTTCGGAGGTTAAGAAGTCTGGAATTATGAGACTTGCAGAGATTTCTTAGATGAAATGCGAAACTCCCGTATATTTCCCGGGTCACTGAAATTTCCCGTCCATTTCCCACACATCCAGTATCGCTCGACACCCAGCTATAGGGGAGAGTCGGTCAAAACAGGGTACTTAATAAACAAAGTGGCATATCTTATGAACTTGTTGTACTAATATGTTAAATTTTTAAGGACTAGTTGTTTAATATATCTACTTACAAATGGCAATGAAGAAAATAATTTAAAAGAAAAGCCTAACCGTAAATTGTTTATTTGCATAAATGTTTGTCCAGTACCCCGTTTTATCAGACGAGTTGGATAAAACAGGGTACTGGATTTAAAGCGAACATTACAAAATAGAAATACATTTTACAAACAATGAAATTCACTTCATGTACAAAAATCGCATTTATACGGCTCGATCATCATCAATGCCGGGACACTGTTCATGAGCCATTCACCACATTTATAACACTTGACCCAGCCTTCTTCAGGCTTCGAAGTAGTGAATATTTCATTACAAAAGCGGCTTCGGTGGCGTAGTTGGTAGCATGCTGAACTGCTGTGCCCAGGATAGCGGATTCAAACCCGGCCAATGTCGTCGGATTTTTTAAGAGTTAAAAATCCTTCAGTATGCCTTCCTTCGGAGAGGAAGTAAAGCTGGCGGTCCCATGTCATAGATTTACGGCATGTAAAAGATCCTTCCACAGACTAAACTTGTGTGAAGCTAAATTGTTAGGTTAGATTTCGTCGGAACGCTCTTATTAAAGTCCCAACGTTCACCACTAGGTATCAATGACATCTGGTAGCAAAAGTTAAAACTACTTGAAATCGAACGGAACCTGTAGCTCACCCTAATGGTGTCCGCTGGAAGCAGCTACAGACTCAGGCAAGCCGAACATGTCTTCGGTCACTCCCGGCACTAAAAGCCATAACTTACGATAAATAAATAAGTTCATTACCTTAAATGCAAGCTGCGTTATTTTCTCAGTCTTCCTCTCAAGACGTGTTTCCCTCCTGCACTTTTAACTTTCTTCGATTTCTGCTTTACGTCACTTGTAAAGTCAGAAGGCCTAAATCTGGAAGATTGTGACTCCATTTGAAGTTTCCTTTTGGGAGTCTTCTTAGTTTTCATAGATGAAGTTAATTCTTCCTTGTATGGGGAACTTGTCAGAATAGCTGTCTTTCCTCTTAGTCTATCGGTTATTCCTTTCTTTCAGCTCTCGGCACTGCCCTTTATGTCTTTCCGAGAGATTTGGAAAGCTGAAGTCCAAGGCTTAGGCCTAACTGACTGAGAAGAACCTGATGTGGATGGAACAGATGATTTTCCGTTTGATGGCTCAGATAGAGATCCTGAAGACAGGATATTACCTTCCTCCATTGGTGGGTCTGATAAAACGGGGTACTACACTGTTATATCCAACTTAGTGGTACCCTGTTTTATCCAACATGTTAGGAACAAGTGGAATTCTACAGCACTTAAACCGGTCATTCGTTTTGTAATGCCTACAATAATGTACTGCAAACCATGTTTAATTTATATCATCCTTACCTTACAGTCTTCAGAATTGGGTCTTGGATATATAAGCACACAATTTACAAGCGGATATTATAACACAGCTCTGTAAAAATAGATTTTACCCCTATGAGAACGCATGCTTGCACCCTAATGATTGCAACTACCCTGTTTTATCAGACTGTCCCCTATTATTTGCCTAATCTGTTACGGGAAATGCAATATAAATGATCTTGTAATGTATGGGGTGCCCCCAAACAAAAACTGATCTTGTTCATTTACAAGGAGTTGCTTACATAGTATTATCATAACGTACTTTAAAAAGCACTAGCTGATATAACTAGTTTTGCCACAAATATTTCCTTGATTCATAGACTTGACAATGAGAACCTTGAGGGAGAGGGGGGTCTTACCGAAAATGTGTGTGTTGGTCAGATTTTAGTTACTACCAGATTTGCAAAATCCAAATTCATTTTTCTTTTTGGCACGTTCTTTGTAGGTTGATTTGTGGTACCATTCTCATGATTTCAGAAATGTTTCCTTCTTCTGGTACTACAGTACGGACCTGTAAAATGGATTTTTTAAATCAATCTGCTGAGTTACGCGATACATTGAACAAAAAATGACGAGGAGTAGGCCTATTAAGAATTGTAATGTTACGGGGGGGTATGACATTTTTGCGAACATATTTTATGGAGGATGACCCCTGGGGTCTTGACCATGATGGTGGTTGCTGTTTCATAGAGTGGATCAGCGAGGTCATCTGCTCCTACTCGAACGAACTTCACACTATTGCAATTTATTAGATGCACTGTCGGCTCTCCACTGCCACAGTTCAACACTTTACCACTGCTCACCTCAGTCTTGTATGTGAAGGGTTACTGGTAGTACTGTAGAGTAATAAGGACATAGTGATCTCAGCACTGACAAAATTTTCACATGAGATTAAGAATCAAAGAGTCATCAACAATCATCTTGCACAGTTTCCAGCCACTGGCCGGGTCGGTTTGGAACACAAGCCTCTCCAACGTCTTCTGTCTTCCCACCATCTCTCAGCCTCCACCCTTGTCCAGCCTTCTTCTCTCTTCTTCACGCCTTCTTCCACCCCCTTCAGCCACCCGTCTCTCGGCCTTCCTCACGGTCTCTTTCCTTCCCACATTGTCTCGTGTATCCTCCTGGGCATCCTCTTCTCCTCCATTCGTTTTATAAGCCCATACCATCTAAGTCTAGATTTCTCTATACCATCCTGTAATGGTTCCTCCTTCATTAATTCTCTGGTCCTCTCATTTCTTATTCTGTCCATCTTTGTAGCTCCAATACTGCTTCTCAAGAACCTCATCTCACCTGCCTGTATTCTGCTCTCCTCCCTTCCTTTCATAACCCAGGTCTCCGAGGCATACGTCAGGATAGGGACATAGTACGTCCGATATGATCTTTTTGCTGTTCTGAGGGACATCCTTGCTCCATATCATGCTTCTCACACTCCTCCGGAATGCTTCTGCCTGTCTCCCCCGCTCATTTATTTCTCTATAGTTTCTTCCATTATCTTGTATCAGGCTTCCCAAATACTTGAAACTCTCCACTTTCTTCAGCTGTTCCCCACCAATTGTTATTCCCGTTGTGGTTCTTTCCTTCTTCCTTGTTGTGATCACCATCTCACTCTTATTTATGCTAAATTTCATCCCATCCTTGTATTACTCCTTCCCACAAGCCCAACTGCTCCTGTACCACCTCCTCCTTGTTTCCCCAAATCATCTGCGAACACCATTGCTTTCATCTTTCCTTCCCCAATTACTTGTGCCATTTGGGTCATTATGTCATCCATCACCACAATGAAAAGTAACTGTGACAGTGCACTTCCTTGTTTCAGGCCGTTTCTCTGTTCCAACCAGTCCGATCTCTCTCCTCCCACTTTCACACAGCACACGCTTCCCTTCTACATCTCCTTTATCCTCTGTATAGTCCATTTTTCTACTCCTCTATCCTCCAGGGACTTCCATACTTTGTTTCTGCATACACTGTCATATGCTTTCTCTATGTCCAGGAAGGCAATCGGTAGATCTGTTCCATACTCATAGTGCTGTTCTTGTAACTGTCTTACAGCAAAAATCAAATCCACTGTGGACCTTCCTGCTCTGAAGCCACGTTGTTCTTCCCTCATCCCTCCTTCTATCCTTGTCCTAATCCTCCTTTCCAAAACTTTCTCGAAGATCTTTGCACAATGACTCATCAGTGTTATTCCCCGAGAGTTTCTGCATTCTGTTCTACTACCTTTCTTGAAGATTGGGATAATTATTTCCTTTTTCCAGTTGTCTTCCTTTCCTTCCATGCTGCCTTAATCACTCGGTACAACCATTGTATCCCCACCTCTCCTGCTGCTCTCACCATCTCCACACTCAACTCGTCCACACCCAGTGCCTTCCCTCCTTTCATCTTCCTCACTGCATCTTCCACTTCTTTCCATGTTAAGTCCTTTTCTGTCTGCAGTCAATCTTCCTCTTCCCTGATTTCTTCCTCCTCGCCATGGTTTCCACTTGGGTTCAGAAGTTCTTCAAAATATTCTTTCCACATTTTCTTCTGTTCTTCCCTATTTTCTATCTCTTGTCCCCTTTTGTTCACCATTCTAACACAATCCGTCGGATCCTTCCGCCTCTTTTTACCATCCCATACAGGACCTTTTTTGTACCTTCACTATCATCCATCTTTGTCCACTCTTCATCCACTTTCTTCTCTCCTCACCCACTACTCTCTTTGCCTCTTTCTTTCCTGGTACTCTTCCCTTGTCTCTACCGTCCTATTTTGATACCACCTCCTAAAGGCTCTATTCTTTTCCCTTACTATGTCTTTCGTCTTGTTTCCTTCCACCTCTTCTTACTACTTGTCCTCTCACATATTGCTTCTGCTGCACCTACTAGTGTCTTCTTAAATCCAGCCCATTCCTCTTCCACCCCTCTTTCTTCATCTGTTGGAATTCCTTTCTTTACCATTTTGAGGTACTCGACCCTTCTATGTCCTTCTTTGTTTCCATATCCTTATACGTCTTTCCTGGTTCTCAGTCCCTTTCTTCTCGTTAGTCCCTCTCAGGTTCATTACCAGCAATCGATGGTCGTTATCCAAGTTCTCCGATGGTATAACCTTGATGTCTGTGATGTTTTTATTTAACTCTCTCTCATACAGGGTATAGTCGACCACAGACTTCCTGGTCAAGTCGTCACTGTACCATGTGATTGTGTGGCTCTCTTTTCTTGAACCAGGAGTTCCCAACTAGCAGGCTGTTCCTTTGACAGAAGTCCCAACAGTCTCTTTCCTTCCTCATTTCTTCAGCCCCAACCCTCTGGTCCTAGAACACTCTCATAACCTTGTCTTTCTCTTCCTACATGGGCATTCAGATCCCCCATAACAATCATATTCCTTCCTCCCAGCTGCTTCTGCATTTCCTCTTCAAACTCCTCCTTCTCTTCAGAGGCGCAGCCTACTTGTGGAGCATACACTTGCACTATTTCCATCGTCTCTCCCCACAGTGCTACTTTCACTTTTATCATCCTATCACTTATTTTCTTCACTTCTTCTTTTAAACCATCTCATACTACTGCTCCCACTCCATTCCTCTTTCCCTCTTCATTCCCACTCCAGTATAGTCTATAGCCTTTTCTCAGTTCTCTCCTTCCTTCCCCTTTCCATTTTGTTTCTACCAATCCCAATAAATCCAACTTCCTTCTTTCCATCATATCCACTATCTCCTCCACCTTCCCCGTCAGCGTTCTTATGTTTAAAGTTCCAAATCTTAATCCGCGTTTGCAGCCGTGTCGTCGTCTTAATATGTCATGTCTGAGACTCGTTCCATTTTTGAAAGCATTTGGTTTCATCCACTACTGGCTTGCTGGGCCTATCGTAGAATCAGAGTAAGGATTTTATTTTAATAGGTTGGTTATATTAGTCAATGGATGTGAATGATGTAATGCCAATTCCTGGCTGTGTTCCCAAGGTCACTGGGTGTCAGAATATCCATTGTAGTCCTGAGGCTGTGATTTCATTTGTGGACAAAACACACACAGATATCCGATGGTTACCAGGGCAACAAGTGTTCATCTAGGCCACTGGTTCTTAAAACCGGTGGTCTGCGAATGGCCTCAGGACTGGTCCGCGGGAGAAAAGGGTCCACCAGCACATATAAAAGAGTGGCCAATAAAAGGGGATTTCGAAAACGATGTGCGTTGAACGAGAATTGTCCGATGTATTCGCGGCGATGACTATCAGGTTTTGAATTGAAATATCTTTAAAATAAGTGTTATGAGGATTGGTTAAAACTGATAGGTGTATTGGGGGGAGGGGGGGGGGGGCGTATATGATTCTATTTCAGGCTTAGTGGTCCGCAATTTCTACGGGTTCAGAACCACTGATGTAGGCCTATGAATTGTAGGTCATCAGGCCTGTGTAGTTGTGTGTGTTGAGCTTGTCGGGTAACCTGTATTGATGTAATGACTGTAGTAGTGTAACTGTATTAGGGGATAGGGGTGAGGTTAGTGCCCCATGGTACTATCCCGGGATTTGCCTGGAGGGAATAGGGAAAAACCCCACACGGGATAGCCACTGTCAGAGCCGAGAATCGAAACTGCGATCTCTGAACGGGCTGCAGCTGTCTGCACTGTCATGGTGCATGATTTAAAAAGCACGCTTTTGCCGCAGGGTTCAACTAGAATAGGATAGATGCCTTTTCATAGTGAACGTTGCTAAATAAATTGAGGTTATTCTAAACAAAATAATATACGCTATGACATTTATTTTTTATTTATTTTTATTTATTTATTTATTTGCTCACAACAGGATTTTCATCCCAATTACAGTGGCATAAAGATTACACAGTATGTTATCTTAAAACTTATACTAACTTAAACTAAACAGTAACTAAATAAAACTAATTATAATAACTAGGTGTACAATTAAAACAGTATGGTACAAATAATACATGTGTAATGACACAATGGTACAAATTCATGATTTACAATTGGCAAGGTTTGAGTCATTATTTCTGAAGAGTGGTTAGGAATTCCATCAAAAAAACTGTCAAGGAAGTACTAAAATCTATGGCATTATTTCTTTGAGCAACAGTGTTGAAAATATGACATAGCCTGTTCAGCGGTGAATTTTTGTGGCCAGATGTCCTGGTTCTTTTATATTCAAATGTGATTGTTCCTAGAATTGATGCGTGGTACATGGAAATTTAAGAGAGGAATTCGGAATCATCATCGAGGAGTGCGTCAGGCCTCGGCAGCCGCACAGTTCATATCCTCGCCGCTAGATAGGGGCTTCATTCATTCCATTCCTGACCCGGTCGGAGACTGGAAGCAGGTTGTGGATTTTCATTTCAATTCGGAATCATCAATTGAATTGTTTATAATTTTGAAAAGGAATTTCATAGCATCTATTTTTCTTCGTACTTCTAAACTGTCCACATCAAAATTTATTAGCAGTTCCTGGTATGGTATCAAGTGAGGATAGTTGGCTGTTCTTTTAAAATGTAGATATTTTAGGAATTTCTTTTGTGTGTTTTCAATCATTGAGGTATATGTCTTGCAATCTTGGCTCTAGCTCAAAGTCAAAATGCAGACCGGCCCAGGTTGTAAGGTCTAAAAGGACATGAAACATATCCATGAAGTCAGAGGAATCACCAGAGTAGGAACTCGGAGGACACTCTTTAACAGAGAAACTGTCTGTTTTGGAGAGCCGCACGTGCATGGTGGTGACGTGATTTTTCCCCATTTGAGAAGTAGATCACCACACCTGCCGTGGTTGGTCCGTATCCTGTTAAGTCTTGCGAGGAAGATCTAGTTTGCGAGACTTGCTGTTGATATGAAGGAAACCTTGGAGCTGCAGAGGTGAATTGTTACACCCTTCTTGTCTCCAAACCTCTTAGAGAAGAAAATTATGCTCTCTGAGACTGCTGGCTGTTCTCATTGGTGGTCGTCTAGATCGGAGTCTGTTGATTTCTAAGCTACTAATGTCCTTGTGGATTGGCAGCTGTTGATTTATTGAAATTTCCTTGTATTCTCTCATAAGAGCGTTTTTCCTTCTAAGGTGGTGGGAGGAATGAGGCTCAGGGCTGGCAATCAGAATGTGGGGGTGGCCTTTAGTCCCAGTTATAATTCGCATGGTCTGATTTAGTTGCATATCAACCAGCATTGTATGGCAACTGTTACACCAAATAGGGCAGCAGTATTCTGTATTCCTAGTATACTAGGCCTAAAGCAGATAATCTCAGGGTGGAAGCCATTGATCCCCAGGTTGTAACGTGTTTTTCGAGGGGTTTTATGCAACTGGCATAAGTCAGTAGGAAGCCATTCTATATTTATTTACGCGGCAAATTGTTCAGCCAAGAGAATTTTTCATGGTAATTTATTATTATTATTAATTTATTATAATTATTATTAAGGTATTTTCGGAGCATTTTATAAAAATTATTAGCATTCAGATAGGTTTTCTATGTCTTAGAAAACGCTATCAAGCAAATTATTACGAACGACAATATTATAGAAAATTATGTGATTACGGAATTTTACGGAGTTTTGTCAGTTAGGGTATTTGAGAGACATGACTCACTGGGAATTCGAATACAAGCTGATTCCTGTCGAGAAGTATTACGCAAGGCTGGGTCGCAAGGTCTAGAAAAGGCGAATTGTTGGAACGGAAAACGACTTCTCCCTCTCGCGCGCCGAGTGTAATGAGGCAGAGGAGGGGAACTGGAGGCGTGCTCAGCCAATCAGGGGAGACAACGTAAGCTGGAAGACGGTACCGTGGTGGGGGAGCCAACAGGTGCATATATCGTTCGACGCGCCGTGAAACGAGGACTATCTGTGAAATACTTGCGGAGTACGGTTGGAAGTGCGTGTCGCTCCGATGTTCAGTGGAGTTGAAAACTAACTTTTGCAAAACTTAACCAGTGCGGTTGTACGAGTGTTTGGGTCCGAGGTACGGACCATAGAATTCTCTAATCTACCAGAATATCATCAAATTCCGACGGAGATGACGACGTCCAGGAGACTGTGGGAAGCTCACGGCATCATCAAGTACGAGGGAAATGCTTTGGCAATTTCCAGTGGTAAGCGCAAATGACGCAGAAATACGCAATCTCTCATTTTTCTTTGTTTTACATTTCATATTTCAGTAACTTCATAGCTTGGAAATAAGAGTAAAATCAATTTATCAGACTCCGTTTTCACGTAATTTTCTATCGGTAATATTCAAATCACAACGCTCCAATTTAAATTTTATAGTTATTATTATTATTATTAATTTTGCTATACTTGTTTTATATAATAAATTCATTTCTTTTACAATGCAATCTTTGCTTTCAGTAGGTAGCATTAGATATAGACCAATTCCTTCTCCTGATACAATTGTTTGTTGGGTTAATGATCAAATCATACCACGATCTGAGTGAATAGAGTCTTGAAGGTGTTCTGCCAGAGCTAGACGTTGTTAAATACAAATTTAGATTTCAACATTGCATTGAGGTCTTGGCGCCCATTAAAAAAACATAGCTTAGGCAAAGGTAAACAGTTACATTTATCACCCAACAGTGTGGGCTAGCGAAACTGCTACATTTGTCGCCGACAACGTGGGGCTGAAAACCTAATAACATTTGTGGAAGGAGAAGGGTATATATTTCTGTGCCTGTATTTTGGGGGTTATTTGTCTCTATCAGTGTATATCATTATGGGGGATGAGAAAGAAAGACAGATGAGGTTACGTAGTGGTCATCAACTGGAGAGTGATGATACGAGCAGTATGTCGAGTGATGGTAGTACCGGGGTAGCGGAGGTAAATCCCGATACTGAAACAGGGAGTGTAGGCGGCCAACCAGAATTAAAAACTTTACTTCTCGAGTTCATGTATCAGAACAAAGTTAGTAGTGATGCCTTAAATGCAAAATTAGAACAAAACAGTAAGGAAAATAAAGAAAGTACAGACGCTTTAAATGCTAAACTGGAACAAAACAACGCTAAATTAGAACAAAACAGTAGGGAAAATAAAGAAAGTACAGACGCTTTAAATGCTAAACTGGAACAAAACAACGCTAAATTAGAACAAAACAGTAGGGAAAATAAAGAAAGTACAGAAGCTTTAAATGCAAAATTAGAACAGAATAATGCAAAATTAGATAAGAACAACAAGGAAATTAGTGTGAAAATGGAGCAGATTAGAGGAGAAATCAGAGGAGTAATGGAAGAGAAGGTTAAAGAGATCATTGCAGATGTAGACAAGAAATTAGGAAAAGTACAGGAGGAGTTAGAAATTAGAATCAGTACACAGGCTGAAAATTTAAAAGAACTAGTGCAACTGGAAACACAGCAGGTCAAAAAGCAATTGGGGGGAGAAATTGACAAAATTCAGGTAGCAACTAAAGAGGTTAAGGAACAGCTGGGGGGTAGAATTGAGAAAGTCCACTCGCAAATATTTGCAGAAGTAAATGATTTAAGAGAGAGTAATAGAGAGAGCATTAGCAAGATTGAGGAGAAACAAGCAAAGCTATATGATAAAGTAGAAGAATCAGAAGGAAACATTAAATTAACAGTAAACAGTATTGAGAGGAAGGCTGAGGAGAAAATTGCAGAATTAGAATTAAAATTAAAAGCTAGGATCAGGCAAGAAAATAGTCAGAATAGGCCAGTTTTTGTGAATAGCACACACAGGGAGGTAGAACTGGGTAAGTTCAGCAATCGACAGGGGTGCCCAATGGAGTTCATGAACACTATAGAAAATAAATTCGGGGAGAGGTTGGAAAATGGTAGTATTGAGTGGTGCCAGGTAGTTGAAATTTTAGAACAAGTGTTTGTGGGGGAAACGAGGAATTGGTTTGCTGTCTACAGAGACAAGTTTACTGATATTAATGATTTTAAAATGAAATTCTGTGAAAAGTTCTGGAATGAGGTTATTCAGTCGCAGCATCGTGAGGGAGTAGTGTGTGGTAAATATAACCCTAAAGGAAGCTCCACCATGACCGAATACTTTTTAGGGCAGGTATTAGTGTGTAAATATCTGGATGGCTTGAAGGAGGAAAGTGATGTGGTAAGGTTGCTACTTAGGCACTTTCCCTATAGGATCAAGGAGGCTGCTTGTATCCAGAATGTAAAGACTATATCACAAGTAGAAAATTTGTTAAGCACATTTGATGCACTAGGGAGAGGGGGTTATGAGGACAATTTCAATCGGAACCAGGGTAATAATAATAATAGACCTAATGAAGCCAGGCACCAAGAAGTTCAAGGGAACGGTGGCGAAGGGGCCAACGCTCAAAATAGAAATAATAATAATCAGCTATATCAGAACAGAGGAAATGGCTATGGTAATCAGTATCAAGGGAGGAACAATGATTTCAGGGGAAATCAAGGGAGGAACAATGATTACAGGGGAAATCAAGGGAGAAACAATGATTTCAGGGGAAATCAAGGGAGAAATTATAATGACAATAATTACAACCAGAATAGGGGTCAAGGAAGAGGACAGCCTAGTGGTAGTAATATACAGCCAAACAATGACAACACAGCCCAGAACAACCAGACCAGTTTAGTAGTTAGTAGTACTACGGCCAGCTGTAGCGGTTCTTTAAACGCGAACCAGGCTGCGAAGTAAGGTCAGAATCTCAGTCTGTAGCATGCCCTGTCCATACAATTATACAGGAACCCTATGACCTAAATGTGAGAAATGAATTATTACATGAACTAAATGATGAAGGTATTATTCAGGAAGTGGTTAGTAAGAGCCCCATAGTTAAATTTAACGTGTCCGAGGCGTACACAGATGTTTTAATTGATAGTGGTTGTATGAAGAGTTGCATGAAGAGTTGCATAAGTAGTGCATTTTATGATAAAATGAAAGGAACTGGAGTAAATTTTGAGGAGATGCCAATTAAAAGCACTTTTGTTATCACAGCTGTTGGGAAGAGGTCTAAAGTAATTTCTAAGCAAGTTTTAGTAGACATTAAAATTAATAATCATGTAGAGAAGCAGATTTGTCTTGTAATTCCAAATTTAGTATTCAGTGTTATCTTGGGTTCAGAGTGGCTAAGTAGAGTGTCTGGTAACTTATGTTATGATGTAGGGAGTTTGAAATTTAAATGGGGAGATTCTGAAGTAGAAGTAGCGTTCAATGACCATATTCAGAGAAGTAGTATTGTAGGTGTGATTTGTACTTTAAATGAGATATCGCCAGCCGTAGAGCGGGGTTCTCCATGTTTTGTGGGCAGTGTGATTACGAACGGAAGTCTAGAGGACTCGTTACGTGAGGCTGCATTTCAGGGAAATATAGAGGATGAACAGTGTGTTCGGCTCTATGATGTGTTATGGTGTAATAGGAGAGTGTTTGAGAATCGCATTGGTATGGCCAATTGCTATACCCATTCATTGAACGTTATTGATAGGTCAGTATTCACAGGACATAAGATATCCTGTACCTTTCGCTTATCAGAGTGCAGTTGAGGCACAAATTAATCAGATGCTTGAAGATGGGATTATTGAGCACTCTAACAGTCCGTATGTTAATTCTTTGATAACGGTACCCAAGACCGACGGCACTGTTCGTATTTGTTTAGACGCTCGTTTGGTTAACAATAGAATTAGTTCAGATCAGCTGAAATCTATGTCAATAGAAGAATTAATGCAAACATTTGAGGGGAAGAAGTATTTCACTTGTGTAGATTTGAGTTCCAGTTTTTGGCAAGTGCCACTTATGTACGAAGATAGACCATTTACAGCTTTTAGTCATAAATATAACCTTTATCAATTTTGTAGAACACCTTATGGGTTAAAGAGTAGTTCAGCAGCTTTAATTAGGGCTTTAAACATCGCATTAGGGGATGACACAGGAGAGTTTGTAACCATTTACATAGATGATATGGTAATTAGTTCACGCAGTTTTGAGGAGCATCTACGTCATTTAAATATAGTTTTTCAGAAGTTAGATCAGGCAGGGTTCACTTTGAAGCAGTCTAAGTCGTCATTCTGTCAGTCAGAAGTGACATTTTTAGGTCATAGAGTGTCAAGTAGAGGTGTAACACCAGAAGAAAGTAGGGTTAATAAGATACTTAACGCAGAGGTGCCACAGAATGTTAAACAGTTAAAAACTTACCTGGGAATTTGCAACTTTTTCAGGAGGTTCGTTCTTAAATACTCAGGGTTGGTAGAACCATTCAGGGAATTGCTTAAAAGTGGGACTCGGTGGAGATGGGAGTCCAAGCATGAACAGGCTTTTAGAGCGCTGAAGGAAGGTTTTGAGAAAGCTGTAGTGCTGAAATATCCGTTAAAAGATAAGGAATATGTGGTTATGACAGATGCTTCACATATAGGCATTGCTGGAGTATTATGTCAGAGAGATGATGAGGGTAATCTGTGCATTGTATCTTTAGCCTCGCGAGGACTGACAGCAGCAGCAGAGAAAAGATACACGATTACTGAGTTAGAGCTTTTAGGTATCGTTTTCAGTTTAGGGAAATTTAGAATGTATTTAGTAGGGGGGAAATTTGAGATCCACACAGATCACTATGCATTACTGTATATGAGAACTTGTAAACTCAGTTCTAACAGAGTTAGTAGGTGGATTCTTGCTCTGCAGGAATACGAATTCACAGTAAAATATATTAAAGGTAAAGATAACATTCTTGCAGACATGCTATCGAGGGACACTAATTTATGTAGGGATTATCCTGTGGTTAAAGCAGAGGATGGTATTTTAATATGTGCATGTGTGGACAGTAGCAACAGGGCATCGTTACAGATACTGAGAAATATGCTAGGCAGAGCAACGTGATGACGTTCATTTAAGGGAGCCACTTGCAAGGTTGGAAGCAGGTGACGCAGTAACATTTATAGTTTCCAAACGTATTGGGAAAACAGCATATGTGCTGGAGAATAGTGAGGGAAACAGATTATACGGGACGTATAATATACATAGTCTACGAAAATATGTGTCATAAAGTGAGTGTGTTTAGCTGGCGAGCCGGCCTATCAAATGAGTAAGTGTGGTGTCTGGTGCGTGGAAGATCTGGTCTTAAGGCAGGCGTATCAGAAGTCACACAGGGGGGTAGTATGTAAGTAAATGAGAGTTTTTAAGGTACAGGGAAATATGACGGGATTGTCGGATGCTGTTGAGCACTAAATTGTCTCGATGCACCAAGGCCATTTTTGGCAGCGCTGATGGGTTCCCATTTATCTCCAAGAGACGGGGGAGCGCTTGAATAGGGCTTGTTAGCTTAAGGCGTCCACGAGATAAAAGATGGGCCATCAGAATGCGAGACAGTCCTTCATGAAACTCATACATATCAGCACACGTGATTTCTGTTTACGGCCTCGCCATGTAAGATTTGTAAGTGTGTAATTTAAGATAATTTGTACAATGGTATTATTTGTGTGAGGAGAAATGGTCTGTGTTGAGAACTAGTATTAAGTAGAATATGGTTAACGGGAACTTAACAAGACAGGGCGATTACGGCACAGAAATATTTGGTGTTATATGTAATGCGCATTTACTGTTTTTTTTTCAGAAGTCAATATTAATTTAATCTACTTTAAAGAGAGATTAAGTATTATGGTCACGAGGCGCTGCCACAGTAGTGTGATCGTGTGCTCAGTGATAAGGGAGATTAAATTTCACCATAAGGAGGGGACCTCCAGTGAAATTAGGGAGTTCTATGGTGATATAAATATATCAGAACACCTTCAATGCGTGTGATATGACATCATAAATACATAGTGCTCACACATTAATTATGTCTATTTCTCCAACATAGAGAAATTTGAGAGGCGGAAATATCCGTGGAACACTATTCCATATGTAAAACATTGGACTGGTTGCAAAGTGCAATCCATAGTGACAACAAACTTTGACGCAAAGTGCGTGAAGAAAAAATATGAGTGTATATATCTGTAATTTAGGGTGATTTCGTTTATGTAATATGTATTTTGGATGGGGTTTATTAACGTGTCTGGGATAATCGGATAATGGACCGTCGTCACGGTAAATCATCCGATGATCCGAGGCGAATATGTAACGTGTTTTTCGAGGGGTTTTATGCAACTGGCATAAGTCAGTAGGAAGCCATTCTATATTTATTTACGCGGCAAATTGTTCAGCCAAGAGAATTTTTCATGGTAATTTATTATTATTATTAATTTATTATAATTATTATTAAGGTATTTTCGGAGCATTTTATAAAAATTATTAGCATTCAGATAGGTTTTCTATGTCTTAGAAAACGCTATCAAGCAAATTATTACGAACGACAATATTATAGAAAATTATGTGATTACGGAATTTTACGGAGTTTTGTCAGTTAGGGTATTTGAGAGACATGACTCACTGGGAATTCGAATACAAGCTGATTCCTGTCGAGAAGTATTACGCAAGGCTGGGTCGCAAGGTCTAGAAAAGGCGAATTGTTGGAACGGAAAACGACTTCTCCCTCTCGCGCGCCGAGTGTAATGAGGCAGAGGAGGGGAACTGGAGGCGTGCTCAGCCAATCAGGGGAGACAACGTAAGCTGGAAGACGGTACCGTGGTGGGGGAGCCAACAGGTGCATATATCGTTCGACGCGCCGTGAAACGAGAACTATCTGTGAAATACTTGCGGAGTATGGTTATACGCGGGGGACGCTCCGATGTTCCGTGGAACGGACTATCTGTGAAATACTTGCGGAGTATGGTTATACGCGGGGGACGCTCCGATGTTCCGTGGAACGGACTATCTGTGTAGAACTTGCGGAGTACGGTTGGAAGTGCGTGTCGCTCCGATGTTCAGTGGAGTTGAAGACTAACTTTTGCAAAACTTAACCAGTGCGGTTGTACGAGTGTTTGGGTCCGAGGTACGGACCATAGAATTCTCTAATCTACCAGAATATCATCAAATTCCGACGGAGATGACGACGTCCAGGAGACTGTGGGAAGCTCACGGCATCATCAAGTACGAGGGAAATGCTTTGGCAATTTCCAGTGGTAAGCGCAAATGACGCAGAAATACGCAATCTCTCATTTTTCTTTGTTTTACATTTCATATTTCAGTAACTTCATAGCTTGGAAATAAGAGTAAAATCAATTTATCAGACTCCGTTTTCACGTAATTTTCTATCGGTAATATTCAAATCACAACGCTCCAATTTAAATTTTATAGTTATTATTATTATTAATTTTGCTATACTTGTTTTATATAATAAATTCATTTCTTTTACAATGCAATCTTTGCTTTCAGTAGGTAGCATTAGATATAGACCAATTCCTTCTCCTGATACAATTGTTTGTTGGGTTAATGATCAAATCATACCACGATCTGAGTGAATAGAGTCTTGAAGGTGTTCTGCCAGAGCTAGACGTTGTTAAATACAAATTTAGATTTCAACATTGCATTGAGGTCTTGGTGCCCATTAAAACAACATAGCTTAGGCAAAGGTAAACAGTTACATTTATCACCCAACAGTGTGGGCTAGCAAAACTGCTACAAGGTAGCACCGCACAGCTTTTGAAGTATATTATTTCTTGATCTTATCTTAGCTGCTATCTTCGCCAGATGTTGTCTGAAAGATAATTGTTCGGTCAAAGGTGACTCCATGGTAGTTGTTGTAGGTTATCCGATTAGGTACCTTCAAAGTATGGCTGTGAAACTTGGACACTCTATCGCCGTGATATCAAGAAACTTGAGCGTTTCCACCAACAAAAGATGAGATACATCTTGAATATCAAGTGGGAGGACTACATGACCAACACTGCAGTTCTCAGGAGAGCGCATCTCAATAGCATTGAGAAAACTATAATCGCTCATCAACTGAGATGGTTAAGCCATGTTCACCGTATGAGTGATACCAGGCTTCCACGTCAATTCCTTTATGGTGAACTTTGCTCCGGCACTAGACCTCATGGGGCTCCTTTGAAGCGTTCTAAAGACCAGTTAAAACACATCATGACGACGACTGGTATAGACATCCACTCATGGGAAACATCTGCTGCGGACCGTTTACTGTGGCGGAACACTACATCGACGGCTGTCAACTTCTTTGAGGAAGAACGTCGCAGACATGAAGAGGCCAAGCGACAAGCAAGAAAGCTTCGTCAATTGCAACCCCGCCCTCCCCCGACCATTGAGTGCAATTTATGTGGGTGCATGTTTTATGCCAGGATTGGCCTGTTTAGTCATCAGAAGCACATCCACAAGCTGGTTTGAAAAGCTCTACGCAGGAAGAAGCATGTGTACTCGGATTAGAGTTAGAGCCAACGACGATGACCTTCAAAGTTGATATTCAGCTTGCGGTTGGCTAGGACATTACCTAGATGGAAACATCTCAGTTTTGTTGGGGTTATCTTGAAGACCCCATTTCCGAAAGAACTGTCCTAATACAGTCGAACCACCATACAACGATAATGCTGGGTACAGCGATAATGTTGTATGGTCCCAGTTGATTTACTATGTTAATTACCCCTCATTAATTTTAGCAACACCCTGTTATAATGACTACAGAGTTTCGGGGATCTTACTATTTTTTGCCTCTTAAGAATGTGACCATAATGGTACGAACTGTTTGTTAAACCTCTCGACCTTCAGCGCTGTACTTTCAGAAGCTCCGCTACATACTGTGCTATAATCAAATGTTCTCGAAAGAGAATAAAATGAATATTTTCCGTCGAGCCATTATAATTAACACACAAAGTGATAAAAATGCCCAGCATAACTCAACAAATTGCTAGCGTTTCGCCCCAGCGTGCCAATTGGGCTCTTCAGTTGGTAAAGGCACACCTACCAAGACGCGTAGCAGGCACACACTGAGAAGGCTATACAAGACGCTTTGCTACATATGCAGCCACGTCACGAGTATACCAGTGCACCACCGGAGTCACCTTGCTTTGGCCAAGAGCCCAATTGGCACGCTGGGGCGAAACGCTAGCAATTTGTTGAGTTATGCTGGACATTTTTATCACTTTGTGTGTTTACATACTGTGCTGACGTAAGCAGGTAGCGAATAGGGTACAGCCGCGGGTGAACTCGGCTAGGCGGCAAAGTAGAAAGAGTTTAAACCAGTGTTAAATGTTTTAGACTGTATATTGTTGAGCTGGAGTTGCAGTCAGATACGCAGTTAATTTCCGTGATTTTTGCAATCCGTGATAATTTTAAGTAGCCTACGCCGAACGGTTCTTCTCTGCACTAACGCGTTAGGGACACGTAAGTTGACACCATTGGTGATCAAACTATCAACAAATCCCCAATGCTTAAAATATTTCAAAAGCTTACATTTTAGGTAGATTTCATTAGAAAGCTGCCTATTGCAATGGGTATCATGTTTGGACATATCATTGCGTTTCACATCCCTTAGACCCCATTTTTTATATAATATGTATCCCTTTAAAATCTCGGTAGTGTTCGTTAATGGGCACAATCGGTCGAAGGGGGTGAAAATGGGGGGGGGGGGGGCTTTTTTTTCGAAAAAAGGGAAATATCACTATAACTCTCTTAACCCTTTATAGGTCTTTGGGATACTATCTTCCCACCATGTATTTATAGAACGGTGTTAGGGAGAGAATCTTCCCACCCCTTTCATTTCAAGCAGTTCCACATGCATCCACAAGCTAGATGCAGAGAAATATTGAAAACCCATTAATTTGATGTATACTCTCATCAGAAACCAAAGATGGGAAGCATATATCCCAGTGGTCTCCCCAGTGCACGTGCTCGCCAGTTCGATTTTGTTGAGTGAAAGAAATGTATTGTTTTACAGAAGGTGTTTTTATTGAAGTTAAGAGATTTGTAAACGTTGGTATATAACTGAAATACAATGTTAATAATGGTTTTGGTCACTTGAGTAAATATATTTCAGCTAGAATGGAAATAATTATCCTGCTCAGGGTGTTTGCCATAGAATAGAAACTTTTTAAAAGTAATTTTCTGGATTTTTAGTAAATACTATTTTGAAATTAATGAAATATATACGAATATATTAACTTTTAACCTTCCAAAATCACTTTTATATTTTTTTTGCAGTTTTCGGCAAAGATGATATAGGTCACTGACCTTGTTTTGCGTGGGAGTTACATTTTTTAAAATTATAGAGCGTGATGGGTGTTTTTATATATTATATCCTGTAAAATAAACCTTATTATTGAGTGATAAATACAGGATCAGGTTAATTTGGAGGTAGGAGATTATTACCCCATTGCTCATTTAAGAAGACATACTGTCGGGTGTGGGCAGTGGGATAATAATTTCCCACCCCATATTTCCTAAAATAGAATCCTCACCCATAAAATTGTTGCATATTCCTACTCGTCTATCACCTCCAATTACAAATGTGCAAAAAAACAACAAATATTTTATACCCCCAGTATTTTGCCCTATAAAGGGTTAATATGCAAAATATCGAATCCATTCAAAGTTCATACTATGTGTCGGATAAGGCCCAACAATTTGTTTGAGAAGTTTTTTGATAACAAGGGCTTCGGTGACGTAACTGGTAGCAAAGGGGTGGAAAAAAGTGGGTTTATCTGGAAACCTTAATCATCTCTCTCTTAATAGACACAATATCAAAACCATACAAAATGGATAATATTCCCCTAATAATTACCTAAAACTTTTGTCTGAAAGAATTTTTGATATGACCCACCATTACGCCACGGGATGAGCATAATGATTTCGGAATTAAAAGAAAATGCCAAGAGCCACTGCCATCGTAATGTACAGGCCGTAAGGCTCCTAATGTGACGTCATGCCTAGGGTCGTTATAGTCGCAGCAGCAAGTCAGATAGCTCCCTTCACACGCAGTCTCTTCAAACCTAATATAAATTACCCTCCCGCTTCAAGACTTAGAAAAATAGCAATGCTATTTAGGCCTGATTGGCACTTCCATCCGTTACCACTACATATGCCTAATTATCGCTCCGCTTGTTCGAATCCGGCCGATCTAGCTGGCATTTTGAGTGAACAAAATGTCACATTGCCGGTACATTTACTAGGAAGTTGAAACACACAAACAGGGCTAAATTGCAGTATTTTGACGTCGAGAATAAGATCTATTCTTGGCCATTTTCTCGTTGTTCACCGCCTTGAAAAGGTTTATGGTAGATGCCTGAGAAAACCCCACATTACTCTTGGCTATTCAACAGATCACGTCCTAAACTGCTCGTGGATGACAAAGCACAATGTAACCTATCGCTAACTGTAATCAATGCACAGGCCACCCTCGCGGTGACTTAAACAGGGCCTCTCCTAACAGCACTTATTTTCTATGACTCAATCTAACTTGTTTCTTTCATCAGGAATTTACAATGGGTTGTAATCTTGAAATCAGGTATCAAGAACCTACAGTACATACACCTGGTGCTAACAATCCATTAATGTAAATACAGTAGCCTACACAAATGCTGCCACGAAAACATTACTATATTCACTTGAGCTTGATCGAGAGACCATTCTCACAGATAATGTAACTTGGACTGAATTCAGTATATACTGAATACTGGTTATTGCTTCTCTGATTTACATACGGTAAGTAACTTAACCTCAGCATTATCATATTAGAAATATTTCCAGTCCTAGCATAGGCTGAAGCTTGGGAACTTCTTACAATAATTGAAACCATATTAACTAACAACCTACCATCAAGGCCATTAGCTCTTCTCTCCCGAAGAATGGTATCTTACTTTCAGGGAAATGTTAACACACACTCTTGTATTCCTCGTAATGTACAAATAATTTCTAGGAATGTTGTGTATGCATTGCTTTCTTAAATTGTCATGGTGGGGAAGGAGAAGCAAGCCACATTATCATTTCATTCATAATACCGGTACTGTAGTTGCTATTAACAAACGTTTGACATACCTGCGACCTGGGAAGGAGGTTTCCTGAACTAACATTTTATTACCATCCAAAAAACCTTGTATGAGTCGAAATAATAAGTAATATAGAGGTCCTAACTAAAACATAACCTTCTGTGTGGTGATCAACACGCAACGCAAAATTTGCGTAGAAACAATAACCTACCTACAAAATGAACATTTGTTTCAGAAAATAATCCTCATTCTAGATGACTTAAGTAGAAGCATTCTCAAGTATCACTTTTCACGCGGATACTCATTCATAAAAGATATAAAAACACAGAACATAGAAAAATGGTCGCCATCTCTACCCCCTACCGATCAGCTGATCAATCGTTAAGAGTCGCTGTATGATGGCCTGTACATTACGATAGCAGTGCAAGAGCCATCAGAGGTTGCCATGACAATGCCATTGCACGAGATCACATTCAGTTTTCCATCTAACTCTGTGGGAAGCGGCTTCGGTGACGTAACTGGTAGCTGAACTTCTATGCCCAAGGTTGCGGGTTCAAAGTCGTCCGATTTTCTAAGAGCGCTAAAAATCACTCGGTATAGTGCTTTCCTTCGGAGGGGAAGTTCCAAAGTTCGTTGCGAGTTTCTGGTTGCAGTGGCATCTAGTATTTTGTAGCAAAATTAGGAACTACTACTATTTGAAATTGAGTCTGCAGTCCTTGCCTGAATTACAGACTAATACTGCCATCACAATTAACACAGTTTATCAGATTCTACACACACCCAGAGTATACGGGCTCCATGCCCGCGTTGTCGCAGCCTCTAAACTGAGGAACCAGCCAACATCTCTGCTGGATAGAACATTTTGCATGAAGAAGTAACAGACCGTTAGTTACACATCAGTATCGAAACCTTGCATAAGGACAGTGTGACCACAAGTATAAAAATGGACCCCAAATGACAAGGTTACCGTTCCCATAAGACAATAAAATGTTAAAATATGAAAAAAGACTAAAAACAAAGTTAATTAAGCTCCAATATTGTAAAATACTTTCTCGCAATAAATGAGGTCTGATCCTCCTACGAAAACCTGCATATTCTGCCTATCCCCTAGTTTGCCCGGTGAAATCTACCTCCGCCTTCCGGCGTACCAAGAGGAATTTTTTATTTTGTCTTTTTTTAATTTAAAAGTTGATTCAGTACCTTCAGCTGTAATGTTATGACTATACGCGAAGAGTACATACAGTAGGGTACCACTCAAATATATTAACTTTGTATTTTTTTCTGTTATTATATTATTTCTCATCAGAAAAGTACTTCTGTATAGACTAATCTTTAAGGTACGGTACTGTTAACAAAACCTCATAACAATAACCCTGCTATAACAATATCATTTTCATGGTCCCATCAATATTGTTCTATCGAGGTTTGACTGTATAGTTAGATCTGCAGTAAATGTTTCTTCAGTGCTCTCCATGTGTTCGTGCTGAGTAGCTAATGTCCAGTCATCAGCATAACCAAACTTTCTCGATGTGTATCAGGAATGTCAGCTATATAAAAGTTAAATAATAGTGGTGCTAGAATTGAGCCTTGAGGTAGGCCATTATTAAGCACCATATGTTTGTCTCCTATGACGACCTGAAAAGGTTTACCAGTCAGCATATTATTGATGAGTTGTGAAGTTCTTTTACATGGTATACACGAAGTAACTTGTAGATGGTACCTTTTCTCCAGACGGTGTCGTAGGCTGCAGTCCAGTCAATAAATACAGCAGAAGTCTTAAGATTCTTCTGATAGCCACCTTCTATGAAGGTTGTCAGTGCAAGTACTTGATCAGAGCAACTACGGTCTGGTTGGAAACCTGCTTGCTCAACAGGAATATGCTTTATTATGTCGGTACTTATTCTGTTGTAGGGTGTCCGAGAAGTCCCCGTACCCCTTCGTCTAAACATTATACTGTATAGTGGAGTACTTGCATATAAAAACTATGTATCCAGGGGATCTGTAAGTGCACCATCATGCCTTACACAGAGTTATAACAGTCTCAAAGTTCTCATTGACATCTTGCGGAGCATCTCGGTAGTTGTGGTACGAAAGGCTTCCTCCACACTTTGGCGCAATTCTTCATTAGTCGTATGCCGATGTTGAACCACATGGGACTTGATTATTCCCCATAAAGATTTGTCTGGCGTGGTAAGGTCCGGACTTCGTGGTGGCCATTTCAATGGGGCTGGAGATGTTGGTGAGCCACGGGCGATCCAGCGGCCTAGAAATGGTTCGAGGAACTCGCACCTGAATAGCAAAATGTGCTGAAGCCCCATCCTGCTGTAACCACACATGAACCATGATTCCCTTGTCTTGAAGCTGAGGTATTAACCAAGATTGTAACATATGCAAATAAGATTTTCCATTCACGTACCCATGAAAACAATACCGTACGTGCTCGTTCGTGCATCCACACACACACGTTACTAATCGCTCTTCAACAGTGTAGCTGTGTCCGCTCACGACAGCCATGGCTTCATAACTGAAAAGAAACTGACAACAACGCTTTTGAGAGCATCAAAGCAGGGATACGAATAAAACAACTATTTAATTCCCCACTTATACAAACTCAATTGTCCAAGTCGTCATCTTCTTCTTCATTTCCCGTTTCCAGTGTTCTGGGTCGAGGTGTGAATCAAGGACCTCCATAATTTTCTGTCTCTCCACCACTCTCTTCTACTTTTACCCCTCTCTTCTCTATGCTCTCCCTCACTGTATCCATCCACCTCTTCCTAGGCCTTCCCCGTTGCCTCTTTCCTGTTACTTTCTCTGTAAATACTCGCTTTGGGACTCTTTCTTCACCCATTCACATCATGTGTCCATACCATTTCAGCTTACTGATCTCTATCTTGTCTTGTAGCTTTGGGAATCCAGTTCTTTCCCTAATTTCTGTGTTTCTGATTTTGTCTCTTCGTGTCTTTCCAATTATTCCTCTAAGACACTTCATCTCGGCTGCCTGGACTCTGCTTTCATCCTGTTTTGTTGTTGTCCATGTGCCTGCTGCATATGTGAATATATGTTGAGTACATGACTTTCTTAAATTTCTCGGGAACATCCTGGTTCCACACCATACCTCTCACACACTGGTAAAACCCATTTGCTTGCTGGATTCTCTTACCAATTTCCTCACTTACTTTCCATCTTCTGTGATTATACTCCCCAAATATTTAAAACTTTTCACAACTTCTAATGTTTTCCCATTTACTTCAATATTCCCCCTACCATCTCTCTTATTTCTCGTCATTACTGTCTTACTTTTCTCCACACTTATTTTCCTTCCATACTCTTCTATCTCCTGGTTCCAACCATCGACTTGTTCCTGTACTTCTGTTTCATCTTCTCCCCATATTACTATGTCATCAGCGAAGAGTAAGGCCTTAGTCATAATATAATATAATAAAATAATATGAAACTAGGGGTACAGGGACTTCTCGGACACCCTGTACATAATTCTCCCAAGAAATTTATACAGCATACTCTCGAGAGCAATAGATCGATAGCTTTTGGGGCTGTCACTAGGTTTGCCTGGTTTTAAGATGGCAATGATCTTTGAAAGTTTCATGAGTCGAGGGATAAAGCCTGTTTTCAGAATATTTGAGAACTGTGCTAACAATGTTCTAGCATATTTACTGCAATGCATCAGAAATTCAGAGTGAATGCCATCAAATCCCGGTCCTTTAGGCACTCTTGCTTTCAAGATTTTTAGTTCTTTCTTAATTTGAGCAGAGTGGTGACGATCGATAGGTGACTTGGATGTTGAGACAATATGGGAGGCAACTTTGTTGGGATTGATGGATGTATTTCTAGGCATCGTTAGATTTCTACCTCCTAATTGACGCAACAAGGACCATGCCTTTCTGCTTAATCTTTTGAAGTCAAGATTTTCAACAGTGTCTTCCCATTTGTCGGCGAGTAGTATCGAGGCTGTGTAGCAGTTCATCAGCTATTTCTTGATGAGATAAATTCACCGTACAATTTTTTCACTGTGTTCAGACCATCCAGGAATGTATTGTTTTCTTATATCCTCTAGGGATGAACTTCTTTCCTGCGGAGATTGCTGCACCCACAAATCACTTAGTTCTTGCTTTTAGGGGGAATCCATCCCAAGATCTTGTCAAGGTTTTCAGAAAAACCAGCCCAATTAGCCTTTTGAAAGTTCCAGCATGGAGAAGGTATGGAGTTAACCATTGGAATTTTCATACCTACTTCAAGTATGACTGGGCGATGTTGGCTATTTGGAAACTCGGGGATAACTTTATACAAGGTTGCAAGTGGTACCAGGTTGTCATTTGATGTTACAAAACAGAGGTCGGGATGTGCCCCGATCTTTGACGTCAAATATAAAATGACAATTATTTAGTTCAGCCCATGAAACAAGATTCACCATTGGAGTCTTCAGAATTGTACTTCCATTGAGTATGATGGCTGTTAATGTGACAGATATATATACAGCGGATGAATTGTGGCTTAAGGACCTAAGTTGGCCACTGTACAGTTGGGGACTTATAAACGTTTATAACAGTCTTCAACATTAACAACTTAATGGATATCATTTGCAGTGCTTAGCAGGCATTCTCCACAGTGTTACGAACACATGTCGCCATGCTTGATATGTTGCTCTTAGTAGGTCCAATCCTGGTATTCTACCTTTTGAGAGGAGCTGATCTTCATCAACTGTGTGGGTTTCCATTTTCCATGCAGTTTCGATAAATATTGGCATTTAGATCCTGCTGATGCCCTCTATATTAATCTGTAACATTTGGATACTAGGTCTGACATGCCTAAACTATTGACCCTGAGAAGAACCGTTTGTAGGAGTTTTGTGATGTATCGACCAGGAGATAATAGAGATTGTCTGGGCATCACAGGCAGGTGTCGGCATCAATATTGATATTGAACACTGTGCTAATGGCCTCAACTCAGGACTGTTATTAAAACCTTGGGGCTAGGGTATAAATGGGTGCAACGTGAGCCTATGTTAGATTTTAAATATTTTCATGGAAAAATATATATACATATATACGTGTCCAGGACATAACACATTATAAATATATATATATATATATATATATATATATATATATATACAAAGATTACAAAGTATATGTGCATCTTTACATGCACCGAAGAATGGGTATAAAACAGTTTGTGATGGGAGTGCATTCGGTGCATATTTTGGGTGTGCCGGATGACTCATTGGATAGCCAAGAGCCAGTTACGGGTTGTGGTCTAATGAGATCTGAGCTCGCATGCATTTTAATATTTGCCTATTAGATCGGGTGGAAAGAACGCCTTATGCCAGCCAACCGAACTTGGGCCGCAGATTGCACAGAGGAGAGCTAAACGGGGTCATTTAAGTCATTAAGTCACTAAACTTTCATCAACGTGGGTGTGAAGTGTCAGCACATAGATAAGAATGTTATTTATTTATTTATACGTGTCCAGGACATAACACATTATAAATATATATATATATATACAAAGATTTGGGCCCTAGGAATCAACCTGGGGAGGTCTATAAATATGTAGACCTGGACAAAGGGAGTGTGATGTGATGATACTAACCAACAAAATCAGTAATACAAGGATTCAGCAGAAGAGAATCCTCATAACCTCTCCACTCCAACTCCCAACACCGACCTGCACGTGGTGTCCCCTGCTAAGCTGAGCAACCCAGTGGAAGGTTGGGTAATCAATCCCAGCGGGAAACTGGGTCAGTGAACAGACTAGTGTTGGGGGGGGGGGGACTGAGAATTCTTTTCTCAGTTCTTTCACCTTTCTGAATAACATTCAGGATTGTAATTCGAGGATTTATCCTCCCCTCAAGGTGTAACCTTAGATAGTCGACCATGAAAAGTCATTTGAAGAATAATTCCGCCGTCTGTAATGATAGATTACAGAAAAGACAGCATTCGGATACGGTGGGCTGTCATGCGGAAGATAATGACGAATCGGAGCGTCTGAAAACTCATCAAGTAGCAAACAAACAAATACTATGGAAAATCAAACCTAAACAAGTCTCATTCTTTTCTACACATAATGTTAACTCTCTGGTTCAAACTGGAAAATTGAAGATCATCACGGATATCATGAGAAGTCATAAAATTCTAATTATGGCCCTTCAGGAAATTAGAAATAGTGATCAAGACCATCTGGAATCACAAGGATACAGACTATATAAAGGAATTCCAGGGAAACGAGTTATGAAAAATTGTCCACAATTTGGTAACGGATTCTTAATAGATCTCAGAATCATTGACTCGATAACAGAATTTAAATCTCAATCCTCCAGACTTACGACCCTAACTTTGAAATCGGCAAATAAAACATATACAATTATTAATGCACATGCTCCTACTAATCAAAAAAACAACACCATTAAGGACAGAGAAGAAGTACAAAAATTCTGGGATCTTTTGGATCAAACTTTAATAAACATCCCTTCATCAAACATCAAAATTCTCCTTGGTGATTTCAATGCGCAACTCGGACAAGAAAGAAGATATAGAGATATCATTGGAAAATGGACAGCACATAAACAAACCAATAAAAATGGTCAAAGATTAGTCGAAATTTGTAGAAACCACAAATTAATCTCTAAATCAACATGTTTTAAAAGACAGCCCCATAAATTGAAAACTTGGAAACATCCTGACTTCAGAAGGGGTGAATGGCAGTTGGATCATGTCTGCATGGATAAATTTCACCATCGCGAAATTCACAATGTCAAGGTTCTAAGGGGAGTTGACTCAGGATCAGACCACTATGTGGCAAAGATAAAAATAAAATTAACTCCAATGGCCAAGAAAAAACCTAATAATAACAATAGGAGGAAATTTGATCCATCTACCTTAATAAAAAATATAGAGTACTGTGAAAGAACAGGAGAAGAATCTCTCAACACTAAAACATTGGACGAATTAATCACTAAATTAAAATCAATAGCAGAGGAGTTAGCACCAATAAATCCAAGGAAAAAACATGAATGGTGGAATGTAGATTGTGATCAAGCAATAGAGAAAAGACACCAAGCATGGATAAAACATCAAGCTCTAAAGTCAGAAGAATCAAATTTAGAACTAACTATACAAAGAAAATTAACCCATAAAATCATCAGACAAACGAAACGTAATCATCTTAAGAATACACTGGAAAAGATAGAAGACGATTTCAAGAAAAAACAATCTCGAGATTATTACAAAACATTTGGTAAATATCTTAAAAAATTTGAAGCTCCAACATTAATGTTGAAAAATCAAACGGGAAAGTTAGCACATTCTAACCAAGAAAATACAGAGATCCTTGCAGAAGCATTCGAGAAACTGTTAAATTGTGATGATCCACTGGAAACCCTGCAAGTAAACACTGATACACCTATTTTAACTTCACCTGATTTAATAAATCCTCCAAACATTAATGAAGTAGAACTCGCAATTAAAGAACAAAAAAATTACAAAACTTGTGGCGAAGACTTAGTCTTTGCTGAAATCTGGAAAAATGCTGGTAAACCTGCGAATATAAATCTTCATCAACATCTAGTTAAAATGTGGATTACTGAAGAAATTCCTGCACACTGGACCATAGGAATAATCCATCCATTATTTAAGAAAGGAGACAAAACGAACCCAGATAACTACAGAGGAATTACCCTTCTGGACTGCACATATAAAATTTTCTCTCGCATAATTTACAACAGGATCAAAAACATTCTGGAACCACAACTTGGAGAATATCAAGGAGGATTTCGCCCTTACAGAAGTTGTCCAGACCAAATCCTTAGCCTGAAATTAATAATGGAATATTACAAAAACAGAAATAAGCAACTCTTTATCTCTTTTATAGATTTCAAAAAAGCCTATGATAGTATTCATAGACTGACACTGCTAAAAATCCTCAGATCATATGGTCTCCATCCTAAATTGATAAAAATCATTCAATTAACATTAACAAACACAAATTCGAAAGTTAAATTTAGGGGAGAAATATCAACAGCTTTCTCAGTAAAAACTGGTCTCAGACAAGGTGATGGATTATCCCCTCTGCTTTTCAATGTGGCTCTTGATTATATCATGAAGGTTTGGCAAAAGGAAAACCCTCCTAACATCAAAATTGGAACAAAACCATCAATAAAAATAAACTGCTTAGGATTTGCAGATGATTTGGCTCTTTTAGCACTAGACAAGGAAGAGGTTTGTACTCAGATCACTAGTCTCCAAGAGATTGCTCAAGGGATAGGATTACAGATATCCTTTGAAAAAACTGAGATCATGCCTATGAAACCCTTAGATATAAATGAAGTCTATATAAATGATCATAAAATTAACCTAGTTCCTCAATTTAAGTATTTGGAGAAATTATAACACATAACTTAAACGAAAAAGTAACTTGGATAAATAGAACAAATAAAATGAAAAAGGCACAATCTCTAACCTGGTCAACATATAATAAAAAATGCCTATCAATAGCTACTAAGATCCAACATTATAAAACTGTAACTCTCCCAGAAGCCACTTATGCTTGTGAAACACTGTTCCAAATTAAAAATGAACAAAGAACTGATCAGCTCCTCAAAACGGAAAGAAGAATCATTAGAACGTGCATAAATAAAAAGTATCAGGTTGAGGGAGTCTGGAGGATTCTCCCAAATGAAACTGTCTATCGTGAGATTGATCCAATCACCAGCACAATGAAGAAGAAAAGAATTTCATATTTTTTTCACATCTTACGGCTTCCAGAAAACAGAATTGTACGCCAACTGGTGATGAGAAATCTAGGAAAGAAAACTGGAGGAAAATGGATCCAAGGAATCCAACAAGATCTCAAAGCAGTTGGACTTAAGATAACAGATGCCGAGGAGAAAAATAAAATTAACACCATTCTTAAAACTCACAAATTTTCTGCAGAAATGACACATAGAAAGCCTATGGAGATTTCAGATGAGTTGAGAAAATCCCGATCTGAAAGAATGAAAAAGTACTGGAAAGAGCGCAAGAACCAAGCAGTACTACCTTCAAAGAAGAAGTGATTGTGGAACGACTCAAGTGGTCCAATGTGACCAATCAAGATAATAATAATAATAATAATAATACAAAGATTACAAAGTATATGTGCATCTTTATATTCCACGTGATGCCCAGAATTCCGCTGCACGAACTGCTTTATCACTGGCGGCTACCAGATCGTCCATGGAGACAGGTTCTGATAGTTTCCTGCAGTTGAGTAGGTGCTGGTGGTCTTGATGTTCACCACACTCGCATAGTTCGTCCTCTGAGATGAATCCCCATTTCTTCATGTTCATCTTACACCGAGATACTCCAGTCCTCAGTCTATTAAGGACCTTCTATGTCTCGTATGGGAGGTGATGACCTGCAGCAAGTTCTTCTTTGGGGGTTGTCCCAATATTTCTCTGATGATGAGCTACGCCAGAGTTGTATCCGACGGTTTGCAGGTGATGTCTGAATTGGTTGTGTCGTCTGGAGGAAACTTCTTCTCGATTTCAGTCTTGGTAGTTGATGTTCACTTCCAAATAGGGGGTGTCTTGGGTCCGTCTCCTGCTTCTTTCTTTCTATTTCAGCTGCCGTTCTTCTTCGGATATCTGGAGGTGCTGCGCCCATTAGGTAACATAAAACAACAGCTTCCTGCAAGATTTAATTAAAGAAGCACAGATATTTTTCATTATTTCTTGGGAATCTGGATGACCTCATGTTACCAGTTAAAGGTTAGAACTTGCCTTTTCACAGAAGATGCTGAAAATGTTCTCCTTCAGCTGACAGTGACTTTGAAAGTCACATGGTTACATCATGTAGCTACTCCTGTACCCCCTGCGTGTTTACTCTAATTAATCAAAGCCCGGATATAAGCCCGTTTGATGTTTAATTGTTGGGTAATTTAAAATACAAAGTGTACAGATCAATCACCCGTACTCTAGTGAAGCTGGAGAACAATATACGGCAGCAGATATCCCTCACAACAGAAGGGAATCGCGTGTAAACGCTAATTTATTTACACGGTACAACGCCTGTCTTGTCAGCTGAACGAAAACTTTTTCAGCATCTTCTGTGAGAAGGTAAGTTCTTTAATCAGGATTTGCTGGTGAAGTTACCATTAATTTTGTTACGGGTTTTACCTGCGCGCATTCTGCGGCCAGAGTTTGGTTGGCTGGTGGAAGGCAAGCGAGCCTGGTAACTGGCCGCTGGCCCCGCTCCAGCAAAAGAATCTCCCTGTATAAAAGAGAAAATGCTATGTCACCTACGGACAGTCACAGTAAAACAACCCGCTAAAGGCATGGCAAAATCTTCGTGCTGTTGTGAAATACTAACTTGTTAAGCATCTGGGAGGAAAATAAAGAAAAATCTATTTTAATATTTAAAAGGTTTCAAGACTGGGAAATAACAATCGGCCCACAGAGGGTTGTTCTTGGAGGGCTGTTACCGTTCGTAGCATTTTATAGAGCAATTTTGTCTTGTATATTTGGATTTGATATCGTTCGCTTGATGAGCGGAACATGTCTACCAACTCACCCTCCCCCCCCCCCCCCCCCAATTTGTTAGAGAAGTGGGTTAATACGTGTGTAAATAATTGATATAACATTTTCTTTTGGGTAGTAGGGTGATACAATAATTACTTCCTACCCAATCTAATTGGAGATTACTGTGTTGAACAACTGAGAATAAATTGATATATCGCCCAGGTAGCACTGAAAAATGGCTTCCAACATAGGAAGGAATTGTGTGAATATACCAATTGCTCTAGAGTCAAGTTCCTCTAAACAGGAAAAATATATCAACAAATTTTAACAAGTGGTTACTTAGGACTTCTAACGTTCTCCTCGTTTTCAGTGGAATGAAAGGGTGATTGATAAATTTGTTGCCAACAAGAAAATGTTTTTTTTTTTTTCTTCAAATAGAAAACATAAATACTTTTCTTAAAGTAAAGATACGCTACTCTCCAACTCGAGAGGACCTTTCATGTTCCTGGCCTAACAAGACTAACAACCTCACCATGAAAGACAATGCATATCTATAGGTGCTTAACACAGTTGGGAGGTAGTTATATTCAATAAGAAAGTTTAGTGTGAAGGAGAGTTCCAAGAGGAACAGTGTGGCTTCAGGAGTGGAAGATCCACAGTGGACCCAATCTTTAGCTTGAGGCAGACCATGGAAAAGAACTGGGAATATGGAGAGGATTTTGTCATGACTTTCATTGATCTAGAAAAGGCATATGATAGTGTCCCCAGAGAGAAGGTATGGGAAACCATGGTTAAGAAGGGACTGGGAAAAGAAATGTTGGAAATGGTGCAAGCAATGTACAACAACTGTGTTAGCAGGGTACTGACCCCAGTTGGAAAGACAGATTGGTTTACGAACAAGACTGGACTAAGACAGGGGAGTGTGCTGTCACCTCTTTTGTTCATAATGGTAATGGATGAAATTGTAAAGGAAACAAAGGAAGCATATGGACATAAAGAAATGAAGTTAACATTATTTGCAGACGATATTGTGGTCTGGGGAAGGAACACCGAAGAAGTGCAAAAACAACTAGATGCACTGAACGAAAATATTCAGAAGTACGGCATGAGAATCAGTATAGAGAAAAGCAAGACCATGGTGATGACAAGAGGGGAAAGACAAGGAAAGGGCACTGTGAAAATTGGAAGTCAGAGTTTGGAAATTGTGGATACGTTCAAATACCTAGGAAGTGAATTGATGCAAACTGGTAGGTTGGACATGGAGATTGGCAGGAGGGTACAGCAGAGCAATGCATTCTACCAAAGTGTAATAAAACTTGTTTGGGATAAGGAAGTACCAAGGAAAAGCAAGGAGGTAATATATAAAGTGTACTATGTACCCATATTAACTTATGCAGCTGAGACTTGGACCCTGACAAGCAGGCAAGAGAGTAGAATCCAAGCCAGTGAAATGAAATTCCTAAGAAGTATGATAGGTAAGACAAGGAAAGACAGAGTGAGGAATGAAGATGTTAGGAAGGAAGTAGGGATGGGAAAACTAAATGAGAGAATTGAGAAGAATAAACTAAGGTGGTTTGGACCAGTGGCGGCTCGTAGATCAAATATCAGGTGAGGAGCCAAATTCCTAATTTCATCAGTGCATGATGTTTGCGTTTGTGAATATTGACATCCTTTTTCTATTTTAATGCTAAAATATCTACTAAAAGCCTAGTACTTAAAACCAAACCAAACATAAGTTATCGCACTAAAAAGTCAAACTCGCTTATTTGTATAGCTTAAATGAATCCTCCGTTCTCTAAGGTTGGCAATCTTATCTATGATGTCCTCATAGAAGGTCTTCAATCAATTTCAACTACAATTCACGATTTATGGAGATAGCCAATGATGTAATTCTGGAGTCAGATATTGTGTTACATGAAAAAGTATTGAATCTTTTCAAACAAGAGAAACTGCGTTGTACTGATGCACTTGTAGAAGGTATTGCCAGTACCCAATTAAGGTCGCCACGTACTCTTACACGATGAAAAAGTCTATTTTTGTGGCATCACTTTACTAAGTATTTTCTGGATTTATGCTAAAGGTACAGCTATGATTCTTGTCACATATAAGAAGCGGTATATTCTGAGCTGTTTATGACCATGTAGTGCTACTTTGCTTTTATAGGATGTGTGAAATGAATACAAATTTGGACAGATACGTTTTCAAAAAAATGTTGTATAATTTGCTTCAGGTACACATTTCTCAGTTGTTTTTCAATCAAATATTCTCAAATTCTGTTCACACACTTGGAATGGATTATGGCAGATGAGTACCGGTAACCACTTTGTTTCATTATTATTGGGACAGAATGCAAGAAAAAAGAATCCGAACTCTTTCTTTTTAAATTTATTCAAAAATATGTATTAATTTTTCTCTTCCCAATCCATGCCTACTATGTTTTGGAAGTGCAAATAGGTTTACATACCTGCCAACTTTTGAAAAGGGCTATCAGTAAAACTCACGCGCGACAAAAAATTTAACGATTTTCGACATACCCCGGCTTGACGAAAATAATAATACTTCTGGGCTACAAAATACAATAATTCATGCTTTAAACAGGATATTTCAATGAAATCATATCTACTTACATGATTTGTAGATGAACATAACAATCAAGAAGAAATCCATGTTAATCAGCAGCAGGCGTGGTGAATATTGGTTTGGAGCATACATAACAGGACTTCCTTGATAAATTAAGCCGATATACGATATTTGAAAAAGGTTTTACACAATAAAACTTGTTTAACGTAACACAGGCAAGAAATAATATAATACACACTGCAAATCACATGCTAGTTCGACTTTAAAGTCATGGTTGTGGCCTTTTTAGCTTCCAGCAAAAAGTCTTGAGAAAATGCTTTGTCATAACAGGGACCAGAACTCCTGGTCTTCAAAATAGAAATAGACTCCAGAGATTCATTGGACATGGATGACCTGAACTGTGTTCTATTTTTCTTCACAAGGCTGAAAACACGTTCACATTCTGCATTGCTATGGGGTATGGTGAGAATAGAGAGCATTACTCTAGAAATTCGGTTATACTTGAGAAGTCCATCGGCTCCACGAATTCTTGATATTTGTGCCCAACTGGAATCACTTGCAGCATCTTGATGTGCAGCCAAAGTGTCATCTACCTGAAGAGCTGTAAACTGCCTCTGAAGCTCATTCACCACCTCATCGGTAGTTTCATTCTCTTCCTTGCATAACATGATAGGAAACTTTTCCAAGAAAAAACGAACGGAAGAAAACTGTGCATCTTCAATTTTGTCTAACCTAGCAACTTGAGCATTCTTTAGCACGTCATCCTTGAGTGGAAACTTGTTGATGATGTAGTCACAGGCAGTACAAAAGTAGTTTCTCACTGATGAAAAGAAAAGGGATTTATCTGTATCCTGGAGATCATTCACTATGTTCGAAGTTTGAATGCCAATAACTAACTCATCATCACTTCTTTGATTTTGAATCAAGTTGTACTCAACTTCAAGCAATGAGGAGCTTTTGACAATTTTGGGCTTAACAAACTTGGTGAACAGCTGCTTTAGCAAATCCATTAGAAGTTCTAATAACAAGTGAACTTGTGGGGAAGAAGTCTGAAGGGCAACATTCAATTTGTCAAATACAGGAATAGTCACATGAAGAAAAGTGCAAAAGGCCTTGTTCAAGTTTGAGGACAGGAACATAAACAATTTTTCCTCACGAGTTGTAGCAGAAGTCTTACTTTTTAGGATGGGTTTGTCACATTTGGAAGAATATGCTATTCTTTTAGGGGCATGTGTAGTAGCAGAATCAAGAATTCTCTTCTTCTGATACTCTTTGGATCCACTTTGTTCAACTTTAGGTATTCTGAAAGATGTCAAGCTTGTGGAAATGTTTTGGGTACATAATATTACTTCCTCCTTGAAGAAAGAAAGAAGAGGATCCCACTGGTCCAGTAGTCTATCCAAACATCTGCCTAAAGATAACCACCTAGTACATACATGCTTCAGAATTTTCTTTGCTTCCTTATTGTGCAAGTTCTGAAATTTCTGAAGGCGTTCTTTTCTCTTTACACTCTTCTCTAAGAAATAAAATATATCTACAAGGATCTCATCCACTTTAACTGGTAATCTTCCAGCACCTTTTTCAGCTGCTAGATTAATCAGGTGGCAAATGCACCCTATGATGGCAATACCTGGTTGAACTTCCTTCAGAACTGCTGAAACCCCATTTTTGTGTCCTATCATAACAGGAGCATTGTCGGAGCAGAAAGCCACACAGTTTTCAATTGGTATATTATGAGAACTCAGCTGTGATAACATCAGGTTACCTATGTTTCGCCCTGTTGAGTCCCCGTCCAACGCTGGTATGGATAGCACAGTGCTCACTACTTTTTCCTGCCGAACATCATAGAATGTAACAACAATAGGATACAACTTGGCATTCGTATCATTGCTTCCATCCGTTGCCAAAGAAAATGGTCCGTTCTGAAGGCACTTAACAACTTCAGATGATGCATTTTTTGCCATTTTATTTACAATGCACGTCGTTTTCGTGCGACCACAACTATATTTCTTTGCAACTTCTGATGTGGGAAACATCTTCTTAAATAAAGCGCCAGCATGATCAGCCGCACTTAAGGGCACATTGTGTTCCACCAAAAAGGAAGTAAACAGACACTCGGCCCTAATTACGTCACTGTCAACGTTACCAGCCTTGGCAAAAAAGGTGTTGATTTTCTTGCTATCTTCCTTCGATTTAACATAACTTATGTGTTTACCGCACTTCACATGATTACTTAAATCGTTTTTTCCACCATGAGCAATATTAATATCACACGCACATACCGTGCAAAAGGCAAATTTTTCTCCCTTTCTTGATTTTAGTATGCACGGAAAATCAACCGAGTATGATTCTTTAAATGTCTGGAAGTACTGTTTCTTGTTGTATTTGTTCATTCTCGATATCTACTAAAACATCGAAAGGAACCTGGATCACTAAACGTCACATAAAATTATAACATAAATCGCATAAAACACAGCCCACACTTCATTAAAACAAGTCAAAGCACACAAGTCAAATGAACACGACGCCAACCTCGTAAAGAAAGAATATGCACATGGTAGAGAGAAAAAAACACACACGTGGAACGAATGTAATTAGTCCAAGGAATACAGGAAACTGCGAAGCACGAAGATATAGCACAAAAACTCGAACACTTCATTAATATATGCCATAACCTTAAAATACGAAAACATTCAAAGAACGCCAACTTCGCGAACAATAAACAACTCACGTGGTCAAAGAATATCGTTTAAATCGCAACGAGCGAACGTAGGGGAACAAAGAATTTGCGAAGCAGAGCGTGTTGACACCTAAGATTCACATGGAAGAACGGTTCTTCTTCTTCTTCTTGGTACGGTAGTGGACATAGTAAACTCTTTACCCAATTGCTACTGTGCAGTGGTATGTATCTTTGGGTAACCGTCGACTACCGATTGAAAGCGTAAGACCAGTGAGTAGCGGGGAATCGTAAACAAGAAAATGACGCAACGCGGAGGGATACGTATGAGGAAAAACATAGGAATTAAAGACGAGGACACAAATGGTATTAACTCTTCACACCGAAGCGACCCACCTTGGTGACTCGCTACACATACACACACATGACCGGGCCACAAATATGGATATGGGAAAGGATTACCCTTTCAAATCTTGAAATTAATATTGTCGAAAAATGCCACTATGCTACTGACCAGTGGAATTGTAGGCTTATGTACCAATGTGGCCACATTTAAAGGAAGTGCATACCCTAAATCGTATAAAACTCTCAACTTTAAAGCTCGTTGATGGTCGTATAGTGGACATTGAAATAGTATATGATTTAAGGAACCCTCCATTTGTAAACACGAACATAGAGGATCATCACGTCGTTTTATGCGGAATAAATACACCGGTGTTAATGCGTGGTTGAAACGTAGACGAATGATTGTAATGATATGTCGTCGTGTGTATTTCCCTCCATGAAACCATGGTTTGTTTACAATAGTCGGTTGTAACCCAAAATAGTGTTTGGCCTTAATTTTGGCGTAGCTAGTCCACGTGCCTTGCCATTCCTCCCGTATTGTCGAACTAATTATAGAACGCAGATCTGACATTGGTATGGCGATGTTGTAAGTTTTTCCGTGTCCTTTTGCTGCATCTTTGGCAAGGTTATCCGCTAGTTCATTTCCTTCAATGTGACAATGGCCGGGTACCCACATGATACGGACTTCGAAACCCTCCGTGTGTAAATTGTACAATTGTTGCACTAATTGACATAAAAACCAGTTGTCAGCCTCTCTAACATTTTGAAGTGCTTGCACTACACTCATTGAATCGGTGCATATTAAAGCACGACGAATGGCATGTTTTGTTATATAAAAACACGTCTGACGTATGGCGAAAATTTCGGCTGTAAATATCGAGATGTCAGGGGGTAAAGTATACTGAAAGGAGATTTGTAAGTCCGGGGCACAGAAGGCTGCTCCCACACGCGCAGGGTTAACCATTTTAGAACCATCTGTGTAAAAAAGGATACAGGAGATCAAAGGACGCGTTATTTCCCGAAAAATACGGGGAATAATTACAGGATGATGTTGAAACGTCTGGTAGACGTGGGGTAAGGAGTTCTGAAGAATAGGAGGTTGAAAGTGCGTTGCAGCATACGGAATAGTATATATCGGTAACCGCATGACTTTTAATATATTATGGCGGTATGGTTGAAGCATGGAATATGCGGTTAGTAACGCAGGACGAGAAACGGTGGGCAATAATCGACGCGTATAATATTCCTCTAATAGTTGTAATTTAGGGACGATAGGTGATGTTGTTATCATCATTTTTCGTAGCAGGTACATACATGCCAGATATCTACGCCGATGCTGAAGTGACATTTCTCCTGTTTCAACTAGGAGGGCTCCTGTGGGGGTTGATTGAAGCGCACCTATGATTATACGCAAAGCAGAAAACTGGATTCTATCTAACCGAAGGAGCCTAATGCTGGGCATGGAATCAAAAAAAAAGGAATTGTAATCCAGTACAGAACGGATGATGTTACGGTAAACCGTTAATAATGATTCTGGGTCCGCCCCCCAATTCCGTCTAGTGAGAGATTTTAGAACATTAATTTTACTGGCGAGATGACTCTGTAGGTATTGCGTATGTCTCTCCCATTGCAATTTCCTGTCAATATAAATCCCTAAATATTTGACACTTGTCACCACCGGAATGTGACCTTGACGGTATAAAATAGGAGAACTGTCGTAAATTCGTTTGTGTGTAAAAATCATCGCAGCGTTTTTCCCTACGGATGTTTCAAATCCGTATTGATGTAACCAATCATGAGCATGAGATAAGGCGTGGTATATATCTCGTCGACATGAGGAAAACTCGTCTCGAGTGCAATATATTAGAATGTCATCCGCATATTGTAGAATGCGAGCGTGCGGTAATATGACTGTTTCTAAAGTACGGGTGTAAAGTAAGTATAAAAGCCCGCTTAGAACGTCGCCCTGGGGAACACCATAAGAAGTATGTCGAGAATCAAAGACACCGACGGGGGAGTTTAACGTAATATGACGATAGCATAGCATATTGTGTATTAAGCACCTGAAGGGCAGGGGAAAATTTAGATCCCTTAGAAGTTGAATAAGAAGATATGGATCAACAGAATCATATGCATTTTTGAGGTCAAGGAACACAGCTACTGTGTGCATTTTCTTTCCTTTTGCTAGGAGTAAATCAGTCAGGAATATATTTAAGGGGTCGGATGTACCAAGATTTTTCCTAAATGCAAATTGGGTTTTTGGAAACAGGTTATAATATTCTAGGCACCATTGAAGCCGCCGGAGAAGTATATGTTGGAAAATTTTTCGGAAACAAGATCCAAGTTGAATACCACGATAACTACTCGGTAATCGAGCATCTTTCATGGGTTTAAGAATCGGTACAGTTTGAAACACATTCCAATCCTCCGGGAAGGTCCCTGTGCATAAGATGGAATTATATAGTTGAATAATGATACTTTGAGCGTTTACTGGAAATCGAGCGATCATTTGATAAGTCACTCCATCAATCCCTGGGCTGGATGATTTTTTGTGCTGAAATGCGTGTCTGAATTCGCTACTTGTAATAGGCTGCGTTAAACTGGAAAAACGTTCCATGGAACCAGATGTACACGATGTAGGTAAGCGAACAACTATTTCTGGTGTCCACGTATGATACAGGTCATGGTATCCCTGCACCGAAAGTTGAGGGGGAGATGAGATAGTACGATTATTAGCGAAATGTTTAATCGCCGTCCAAATACTGTTGAGGGACGTAGAACTGCATAATTGGGTAGTATATATTTTCCACGCTTCCCGTCTTTTATCATTAAATACACGTTGTATTTGCGCGGTGAGACTTTTGTATCGCAAATAAGATGTTGGAGAGCCATACTGTCGAAAAGCTTTTAAACTCGCCTTGCGCCGTCTTACCAGCTTTCCGCATTCTTGATCCCACCATGAGGGTAAGGCACCCCGATTATTTGGAGGACCTGTCGTTGGAATTAAAGGGTGATATATATTAAGATAGGCGCGGATATTCTCTAATAAAAAGGCATAACTGTTACTGAGCCCCTGTGTATGCTGTGAAAGTCTATCCTCTAAAAATCGGGAGAACAACTCATAATCAAAAAATCGTAAATTTCGCTTAACCTTGAAGACGTTTTTTGGGATATGTCGGGTACGCGAGACATCATAGTCGATTATAATTGGATAATGATCGCTTTGATGCGTATCCTGCACGGTCTTCCATGTCATCTTATGAGATAAGTCTAAGGTAGTGACACTTAAATCCACCGCACTTTTGGGACTATTTGGTGGGGTAATGCGCGTGGGTGATCCATCATTTAAGAGATGTAGGTGTAAATCCTGAATAACTGCAGCGATGTGACGTCCTTTTGGATTAATGCGACCACTGCCCCACAAGGCGTGATGTGCATTAAAATCCCCCACGGTAATATGTTTAGGAAATTGTTTTATGAACCGGAAATATGCCTGCCATTGCCGACGGGAACCTTGTATACCCGGGGGACAATAAATATGACTTACATGTAAATCATGTACAAGGAATGTGTGATGATGAGTGTGAGGAATATAGAACTGAGTAGGGAGAGAAGTGTATCGTAAGGTCTTTTTGAATAGCGTCATTATGCCACGATATCCTGGACCATCCTGACGTTCGACCAGGTAGTTGGGAATCGAGAATCTATACGAGGCACGAAGCCATGTTTCCTGTAGGAATATGATATCTGGGTCATACTCCTGTATTAACAGTAATAATTCATGCTTCTTATTTAAAATACTCCGGCAATTCCACTGGAGTAGTAACATGTAGCACTTATCGAAATTAGGCCACTGTAGGGCTACTACTT
Source organism: Meconema thalassinum (assembly GCA_946902985.2). Lineage (NCBI taxonomy): Eukaryota > Metazoa > Arthropoda > Insecta > Orthoptera > Tettigoniidae > Meconema > Meconema thalassinum. The sequence continues at coordinate 34,570,705 of OX336399.1, forward strand.
ACTAGGGTATTATTTTTTGTGGTAGGAGGATTGGGAAGTAACGGAACTATTTTGTCTAATAATTGTTTCACATAAAAGCTCCATTGAGCATTGTGCCCTAATAATTCTTGTAGTTTCAGGAAATCTTCAATGATGTCATGGGACGGGTCCCGTGAAGTGCCGGGTGTTTGAGAACACTGTTTTTTCGAAATCTCCTCACCCATTGTGGCGGGTTGCATAGCTACCCCTACACTACTTCCAGATGGTTGCTTCAGGATCTCGAGATAGGCCCGTCGGTCGTATCCTATGGGATTCACCACTTTCGGCTTTGGGGACACTAGTTCTGTATATTTTCGTTTTCTCGGCGGGTCCTCTCGACGCGTATTATGAGACTGTTCTAAGGTTGGAAATTGCTGTGGGAGTGTAAGAGGATTAAACGGTACATTGTAGTTAGCCGTAATAACTTCGTGGTACGATTTATTTTCTGTACACATTTGACGTTTTATGGACTTTTGTTTCTCCAATTCGGGGCAGCGTGCGGCGCCTGCCGGATGATTATCACCACAATTAGCACATTTAAACAGGGTCTCCTTACATGTTTCCGTGGAGTGTCCTTGCGCACAGTTACCGCAAATTGGGGCGCGAGCCCGGCAGTGTAGTTTTACATGCCCGAATCGTTGACAGTTCAAACATCTAATGGGGGAAAATATGAATAATGTTACCTCTAAGAGCACATTAAAAATAGATACATAATCAGGTAGTCTTTGTGTTTTAAAGAAAATTTTCACTGTTCCTGTAGGAAGGGATTCTAACTTGTCGTTGATCATCTTTTTTCGGAAAAAACGCTGGACTCTCACAATTGGGACAGGCGACTCAATATATTTTAGGATTTCATCGTGCGTTAAGGATGTGTCCACGCCCCTAATTAGCCCAACACGTTGGACGTTAGCGGACGGGACAAATGCAACCAGGTGCTTTGCTGGCAATAAGGGATTTTGTAAGAAGGAGTTAGCTTCCACGGCCTTGTTAAATTGTACCTGAACGCGATTGCGGCCTTTGCGTTGAATATTCTTTATACCTACGATCTTATTTTCGAAAAAGAGCTTTCCTAATGCCATCGGATGTAAATTGCCAATATGTTGATCACCTTCACCTTGCACAAACACCGTGTACGGTCCTGTGTGATGTTCGTAATATCGATTGTCATTTGACAATGGCTGTCGTTTAGCAAGAATTGGAGATGTTTCAGCAGTGGAAGTTGATGGAGTTGATGCTACCTCAGCCTCCGACACTACAAGCATACTTTCAACAGACGCTACACCCTCGTATTCCACTTGTTCAAATTCGTCCGGTGGTCGCCCCATCTGACTACCATCACTTTCGGACGACATGTCGAATAGTTATCCCCTATTAAGGCGGGGGTACTAACCTGATTAAACACTAACGGGACCTAACACACTAAACAAATAACAGGTCACAAACCCGAAGTCCACACAACACTCAAAGCACGCACCCTACACCCGATACCACTCACTGCACAGATGCACACCGTATGGAGGTTGGGATACGAATGGAAGAACGGTTATCCCGGCTTCAAATTCAATTACAATGACGACACAAACATGACACGGTCAAAAGTACGAATCAACTCAAAGAACGAGTTATCGACTATCGCGGACTTGCCTTCGACCCACGCAAACAATCGATTGTACGGAAGTGGGAGGGATTATCGAATGTTAATTATCGTTTCAAATTTTTGTCCGCGAAATCGTAAAATGACACCGTTCATCCGTAAAACCGTAAAATGCTGCAATTTCCGTAAATTTTACGGATAAACCGTAAAAGTTGGCAGGTATGGGTTAATATTCAAGTATCCATTAGGCAAGTTAATGTAAAAAAAATTAGCCCTCTATCTTAAATGGTTTCCTTGTTATTGGTACCTAAACATGGAAAATGAGTATTAACGGAAAACAGCTGGCAAAGTTAAAAGTGAATTATTCAGAGCATGGGACGCTAATTTAAAAAAAACGAATTTAAGGTAGTTGTAGACATAAAAAAAAACACGAACTATATATATTTGGATTCAGAAAAGAATGAAGAATTTTATGGCGCCAAAATCAAAAAATCGATATTTTCATCATGCAAGAGTACGTCGTGTCCTTAAGCAAAAGTTTGTAAGTCTCTTCTATTCACGGAGTTCTTGATGTATTTCTCCCGACTATTTTTACGTTGTAGGATTCATGAGCATAAAAGAGTGACAGTTCATTTCTTAAATGTGGGGTAGGCCTATTGTTGATTATGTTTGTTATACAGCTTAAATTTGTCGGAATCTATAAGACTTATTTAAGAATTGTAATTTATCACAGCCATGCGTTAGCATAGAAAAAAGCGGAACATTATTAAGAAAAAAATGAAAATTCACAGCCTGCTTCTAGTCTCCGATTGGGTCAGGAATGGAATGAATGAAGCCCCCCCCCCCCCCCATCTAGCAGCGAGGATATGAACTGTGCCGGCTGCCGAGGCCTGACGCACTCCTCTGGGGCAATGATGAAATGAATGACAGATGAAATGAAATGATAGTGGAGAGTGTTGCTGGAATTAAATTTTTGACAGGGAAAACCGGAGTACCCGGAGAAAAACCTGTCTGCCTCCGTTTTGTCCAGCACAGATCTCACATGGAGTGACCGGGATTTGAACCACGGACCCAGCGGTGAGAGGCCGGCGTGCTGCCGCCTAAGCCACGGAGGCTCTAACATTATTAAGTCGGTCCTTAATATGATCTCTGATGTACTCTGATGTTGCATCAGTTATTTCCAGAGAACACACTTTGAATTTTATTTTAATAATTTTGAGGTTCTAAGGACTTTTTAGATGTCAGTATCTTCAATAATTCCTTAAAGCGCACACGGTTTAAAGAGGTCTTGTCATGTCCTCTAGAAGACGATGATGATGATGATAATTGTTGCTTTAAGAGGCCTAACATCTAGGTTATCGGCCCTCCTCTCTAGAAGAGAGTTCCTGTAAACTTAAGTATAGAACAACTCTAATCACAAGTCCCAGGATCTGCCTATTTAAAGTCACATTCACATTACATTTAAGTGCACTTAGTCTTGCATTTTCCCGTAAAGTGCCAGATATCGTGCTTGTGTGCGTGTTCTAAGTGGTAACTGGTTCTTTAAATGTTGCTCACTGTCTTTGTGTTTGTCCAACCCGCGCGTAATGTTTTGGAAATTTGTTATTGTTACTGTATAGTAAGCAAGGCCAACAGAACAGTTCTATAACTACTGCACAACTATGTGAACTGTTCGAACCAAGATCCCTTGCGATGAAGGCTATAGGACTTTCCGGTTTTATTTCTTTAGTGCACAGTTCTATTAATTTCTTTGGCCGCCCACAAATTAATAAATTGATTAATAAATCCCTTTTTGTCTTCATCTTTCCACCTACTGAAGGGAATTTCTAATAAAATTAGTAACGTGTCTTTCACTGCAAACATTATACACTAAAAGCCATCAACCTTCATCAACAACAGGGTAGATAACGTTATAAATACATACTATTCATTGGGAAAGTAAATAAAAGCCTCAATATAAAAGAAAAAGAAGCCTGTTGCAATGTAAACTTTCATCAACTGAACTAGACGATATTGCCTTGCCGACACAGGAACATCTTCACTCGTCTGTCTAACGGCAGGTAATGACGTCACAACTGACGTCAGGTTACCATGGCAACGAGACGATGTAGCTGACATAAACAAGACACTTTGTCTCCTGCTTCCTTCCAAGTTACGGCAGTACAATCTAGCGACAGGGAGTACAACTGCTACAAGGACGTCATGCAGCCTTGCTTGCGCACCATCTAGCGACGGAGTGTAGAAATAACAGTACACTAAGTGAAAAAGTAGCCCAAGACAATGACAACATTTTTATTTAAATAAGAAAAAATAATGTTTATTTTATTTAAGAGATGGCATGTGAAGAGGCTCTTCACTCTCTTCACCTGAATAGCCGCTACTGGTTTGGACATGTCAAGAGGATGGAGGAAAATAGAATACCAAGACAAATGCTGGAGGCCAAGTGCAAGGGTAAGAGAGCAAGGGGAAGACCTAGAACAAGGTGGATCGATTCAGTGAAGAACAGCGTGAGAAAAAGAAATCTGGACTGGGACAAGATCGTGAAAGAAGAATTGTGGAAGGAAAGAGAAAGTGGAGAAGTGCCATAAATACCCCGACCCGGCAGGAGCTGGATAAGGGGAAATGATATTTTCTCGCTTGCTCTGCAGGCGTCAATGGGACATGAAGAACCCCTGACGATCTCGCTAAATACCACCATTGATTTGTCTTGGGCAAGTTCCTGCCAGTCATCCATGAGAAGTCTTTCTGTTAGCTTGATCTCACTCTTCCAGGTGCTGTGTGGTCTGCAAAGAGGTCTAGGTCTTTCCCCCCATGGCAATTCCTTATAAGTCTGCAAGACCATCATGTTAACCCTCCATCCTTAAAAGATGACCAGCGCACTGGAGCCTTCTACGGTTTAGAATGTTTATTAGCATTAAAAATTATAATCCCATACACTTAGTCATGGACTGCCTCTAGTTTAAGAGCTCAGTGGTAGGAGAGGGGTGTGGACCATGCCGAACATATCTCTGTCTAAGAACATAGACGTGCGTGACAGTAGCATGGTCCCTCGGGCATTACTAGGTTAAGCCAGTGCCGCTTACAAGGGGAGGATACGATGCATGGGTCACAGATTCGAAGCATCTTTAGTACACGTGCAGGGCATGACCAGACGTATATCAGGTGCGCTTCTCAGCAGTTTCCAAGAAATAAATTAATTGCAATTACAGTGGTCTGTGTGTTGTACGCTAGCAAGAAGCCAACGAACATGTGGTGCAGCGGTAAGAGCCCTGCTTCGTAAGCTCAGGATCGCTGGATCGAATCTCACCGGTGAACCTTTGCAAAGTGCTTTTTTTTTTTAACATTGGCAATTCGTACAACTGTAGGTGTCGTGAATAATTAATGTTTATTTGGTAGTCGATTGCAATAATGTGTTATGTGAGCGGAAAAAGGGATTCTGAAATCATCGTAACGGGGTGATCATTTGTGACATTACATAATGTACAGTATCGGCAATGCAAATACATAGGTATTATACACTGTCAGGTGTATTCTATTATATGTTAATACATTGAAGGCCCAGTCTGTTCAGTTCATTGCACGTCTGTGAACCATCAGGCTATCCCGTACCGCACAAGCAGTTGCTCATGCTATGGGTCTTGGTAGTAAATTGCCAATGGTTTAAAAAAACAACAGAGCACACTTCAAAGGGTCACCGGTGAGATTCGATCCAGCGATCCCTTGCTTACAAAGCAGGACTCTTACCACTGAACCACGCGGTTGTTGGCTTCTTGCTAGCGTGCAACGCACATAGACGATGCACTGTAATTGCAATTAATTTCTCGGAAACGGCTGAGAAGCGCACCTTACTACTTGCACCTGTTATACGCCTGGTCATGCCCTACACATGTACTAAAGATGCCTCGAATCGATGACCCATGCATCGTATCCTCCCCTTGATGGTGTGGTAAATGTTTTATACTGCAGTAGTATGCTGGTATCTGTATGTGCTCAACACAGTTGAGATGGTTTGGTATTAAAAAGTGACCAAAATTATACTTCTAATTTTCTGATTAGGTCATTTCTGCGATTTGATGCCTAGTTTTCATAGTAGTGCATCAACTACTGCGTTTCTTAAGTTCCCTGTTTTATATTCCAGTGACTTGTTGGGTTGAAGAAAAAAGGTAATGGTGTACCACCAGCCAGAAGATGCTAGACACAGATGATCTCCATGTTCCACCCCTTAAATCAACAATCGGCAGCTAGCAGAGAGATAAGACATGAACACAGACAAATATGGTAAGATCAGTCTTCTTTCTTCATCTGAAATCGCCCTTCTTATTGTCAGTTGGGCAAAATACCCACAAAATGTATTTTCGATGCAAAATTCAAAATACGTACAATAAATAACTGAATTCTTTGAAAATACAAAATTGTATTTTAAAATAAATCTGAAAATTTCTCATACTTCTAGCGAAAGAAAGATTTCTATTCCATTTAAGAGTTTACAAATCAATGATTTGCAAGCATACTTCACTGAAAGTGTTGATGACGATGATGATGATCTGGCACTGCCAGAATTAAACGAAAACTCTCACCACAATGCTCTTTGCTACAGACACACTGAACCGTGCCTCACATAGACCCTTATTCCACGAAGAAAATGATTTCGTCTGAGAATACCAGCTGAATTGCACAGTCATCTGCCTGCATATCAGTAAACAAATTTGCGGAAATAGTGTAGGAGAGACCATAAACCTTTACTCCGCAAAATACTCAAAATGGGTACAAATGTAACATAGACCCTTATTCGGCCGCACGCTTCATTTGTGGTTCCGCCGATTTCAATCGTGTTGATAAACTGAAAAATTCCAGTACAGTTAATTTGCACTCCTGGGCAGGTCTGCAGGCACCTTCCAGTTTGTTAGTGGTCTGTTACCGTCAGTGGAAGCTGATATTGATTCACTGAGGGGCTTCGCAACATAGTGGTCATGCAGTCCCGTGTACTTGGGTGTGTGTAGAAGTATGTGTATTTGAGGCTGTGGTCTTAAGTCAGGCATTTGCCTGGAGTACAAGTGATAAATGATAGAGAAACATTTCTGAGAGAGCTCAGCAACTCCAACTGAAACTCTCCGTCACTCGGGGTCTCACTTCAAGTTGTTGAGCTCTAGGAATTAAACCCTCTCCTCACGAGTTTTGCCTCATGAGACTGAGTACCTAATTCCAACCCTCAGACCAGAGCTTGGAATCGAACCCACAATATATTGTCAACGTCTCAATATGTACAGAGACCAAAGAAGGTTGCCTTTGCAGAGGCAAACTGGTTCTTCTGACGAATCTACATTAAGCAGTGTTTAGACCTTAGTATAAATACTGTTCCAACAACACCCTTTCTTCAAGAGAATAATTGCTCACTGAAGAATGCAATATTCCAGAACTTTCTTGAGATAAATTTTGGTGAGATGGGTGCCTTTACCTTGCAAGTTTTTCAAGATGTCAGATCACTTGTTTTACCCATTATGATTTATAGTCTTGTAAAAATCACAAAAGTATACAAAGTGTGATCGGAAACTAGGGTTACAAAGTGTGCAGTGAATATATTTCATTCAACCAATACAACCAACTGATAGTAAATACATTAGGTCATTTTTCGACCCAGCCTCCATATCAATTTAGGCACTTGCTTCTTCGTGGGATAAGTTTGAATATTCCCTCATGGTAACAATCCCGTCCTCGCGTGTTCAGCAACGTTGTCACGAAGCGAGGTCTGGGTTGTAGGGAGGATGGTAAACGTCCCCCAACTGTCACTGTTCAATTTATTTGATCATTTTAGGTTAGGAGCATGGCTACCTATTGCTAGTGGGCTATTGTATTGCAGGCCTTAGTGCTGAGCTAAAGAGATTCCTTGCAATGGTTCAGTAGTAAAGTGGGAGGGGCTTTGTTAGATTGTAAAATATTATGTATGAAAAATGGCAGGTTTCTATTATTTATACAAATCTACAATTTCACCGATCTGAACCAAATTTTATATACTTACCCTTTGGGACCCTGCATGTAATACTGTCCACTTGGAATTTCGGACAGGTCTCTCCATTCCCTGCATTGAGGCCTGGAGCAATTGGAATTCAGTTCCAAGATTACCATAAGGGAAGATGGGGAATTAAGGAAGAGCATCAGGAGCCAAAGAAAAAAGATTAGGAGCAAGGGATTGATCCCAGAAAAACAATTTCATTTATTTTCACAAAAAGGATTTGTTCGACTGAAATCTAAAGATTTTTAAGAATACTAAGAGTTTGGCAAAAATGTTCCAGAGAAAAGGGAGCCCATGGCTCATTTACAATTATAGGTGATTATTATTGATCACAAACGATCAAGTTATAGTTTGCACATCAAACTAGAATGTGTTAGTTTGTGATCAATAATAATAATAATAATAAACTATAAATTGCCCAATACTAATTCAGTTGAAATTTTAGCTTTAGTGTTGAACGAGACCCTGGCACAGGAGAGGTGGCGGAGAGAGGCTACTTCAAATCCTGCATCAAGGTTCAGTCGTCTTCCTGCCAATTCGACAGCGTATTCATCTTGTGTAAGTTGTACTTCAGCTTCCGGCTTCCATTATGGCACCTACAGATGACAAACTCATCGCCAAACATGCTTCATACAAGCTTCAACTCGCCCGTTTTAGAACTTACTTGAAAGATTTAGCTCCCGAAGATTACAATCTGGATATAATTTCACAACGCTTGAAAAATTACGAGCAAGCTTATGCTAGGTATGATACATGTCAAACGGATATCGAAACAGTCATGCTAAATCAGGATGGAGACAGGGAAGAAGTCGAACCCTTGTACTATGAGGCTTTGATACCGCCTATGCTTTAATTCGTAAACTTACTGAAGAGCAAAAAAAGGACATCCCTGTTCTAAGACCAACTCGAATGCAACAAACCCCGTCTCTTGACAGTACTATAAAGCCCAGACCCTTACTTCCTAAGATTGAACTCCCCCATTTCTAAGGCAATGAAAATCAATGGGACTCTTTCAATGAGCTCTTTTGTTCCCTCATTCATGATGACGCCATCCCGGCACTTCACAAATTCCGTTATTTGCGATCTTATGTTCATGACCAGGCATTGCAATTGGTCGAAGCTCTTCCATCATGTACAGAAAGCTATCCCATTGCCGCTCACACGTCGTAATGACGTCAACACTTCGCGAACCCTTATAGACCACCATTCAACTTCACGTGATAGCCTCATACCAATTGGAGCAACCAACGGAACACTGGGATACTCTTTTGATACACCTGGTCACTTCTAAATTCAACGCCTCTACTTTGAAAGCTTGGGAGATAGAACTTGCCCATGACGACGTTTATTCTTATGATCATTTGGTCACATTCATAGATAGCACATGTCAGCTGTTAACCGCTCTCGCAACTTAAAGTGAAAACACCCCCACTAGTACTTAGTGGTTATAAGACTAGGTCTTCTGAAAACCGACAAACTTCTGTCTAGCAAAATATTATGTGCACTCAAGTTTGAAGGTGGTTTGTGAAATAACCAATAGACCTACATAAAATCCAATATCATTTTCAACGTTCTATTGTACGTTAGTTCATGTAGGAATTTATATATATATTTTTATCGCAGTTGGAACACAAAAAGGGCCAGTTTTTGAGCGTGTTTCAACCATGCGTCACATTTAAGAATTATCTCGCAAACCCATCATCGGATCGAATCCAAATTTTAACACAATATACATTGGAATGTTGTATAACTGGTTTATTAATTTCAACATTTTGTGTGTCCAAGAAAGAAAGTTATCTTCTTTGCTATATGACTGTGAAATACGTAAATTCCATTATTTTATATCGGTTTGCATTTGTACGGGAAATAAGACATAGTTCAACAGCTAGCAGTCTGGGTAATGCTGTACAGCATAACTTTTTGATATATAAGGATTACAACGCGACCAAGAACTACATTTTCCAACGACCCTGAGCCGAGAAAAAGGTACCTTACAAAAATGATAAGTTTCTTGGACACACTAAATTTAGAAATTAATGAACTAGTTATCCTGATGTATATTGTGTTAAAATTTGAATTCGATCTGATGATGGGTTTGTGAGATAATTCTTAAATGTGACGCATGGTTGACACATGCTAAAAAACTGGCACTTTTTGTGTTCCAACTGTGATTTAAAAAAATATATAAATTAAAAATTCCAAACCTACATGAACTAACGTACAATAGAACGATGAAAATGATATTGGATTTTATGTAGGTCTATTGGTTACTTCACAAACAACCTTCAAACTTGAGTGCACATAATATTTTGGTAGACAGTAGTTTGTCGGTTTTCTTATAACCACTAATATAAATGCTAGATTTAGACACGAAATGCACATATCATTGAATACTAATGTGGGAATTTCACTTGGAAATGTTTTACTTTGTCAAGATTTTTATGCTTTGTACCTCTTTCATCTTTTAACTTTCAATTGGTCAATACACAAATTCCAATTGTTAGATTATATGATTAAAATGTAACTTATATCATTCAACAGCGCATAACAATATATCACAATCACTTGTAATTCAAATAAAAATGTATGTCTTTATATTCATAAGAAATGTAAAAAATGTATGTCTTTATATTCATAAGAAATGTAAAAAGTGTATCTCTTGAGAAAAATAAAATTTAAAGAGGACAAACCTGGTATATAATTAAATAACACACTGCCTTTTTCCTATTTTGTCTATTCTTACCTTCATGTTTGTACTGTGTATATAATTGGACACATTTATAAAAATAAATTAGCACAGAATTGTATAATATAAATTGTTTATTTATTTTTGAGTTCCATAACTTATTGAAAAAATAATTTAAAAATTCCCAATCTCTGAAATATTTTTTCTAAAATTTTAAAGGTTTCTAAATATATATGTAATTTTCGGTTCAAATGGACAAATTTGCCTTAAAAACAACACCCTAAGTCCAACTCCTTATTTCATGTGTCCAGCCGTAACGTCGAAACTTTTATGAATAGCAGAGTTTCCTGTTCAGAAAAAAAAGATTAGATGAACCTGGATGCATGTAGCCCCCCTCCCAGCAAAATTATTAGTATATGAAGGAAGAATAGGAAAAATTGCACCAGCAGAATGAAAAGGCACTCTTTTCAAACCATTGACCTTTTCTTTTTCTCCCTTCTTGTATTAGTGATACAAGATGAACATGTGAGCTGTAAAAAACTGATAATCCCATGAGAACAGTGGATGCAAAACCCAATTGCTGAATATATTCAGTTAATACATTTAGACTTCTAAACCTTGATATGTACACTATTTAGCTGGATTGGAAAGTAACATACAACAATTTTATGGTGTGGGTAGGGGGATAACATTGTGACAGAAGCATGAAGTACAGCACAAAGCGCAGGGAATTACTGGAGGAATATCAAGAAGACTGTACGAACCTTCCAGCATTCTCCTGGAGGAGGTTTGTCCCAGAGGGACGACTGTGAATGCTGATACTACGAAAGAAAATTGGTAAAGTTTCATCACCTCTTTCAGACAAATAATTTGATTAGTTTCCACCTAGTCAGTCTTTTTGTTTGAAGATTATATATTATTTCATTGGTAAGAGTACATGTATCGGGATTATTACCATCCCTTCTTCAGCTTGAGCAATAAATGGTGCATGTTTAGCACGTCAAGACATAGCAACATAGTCCTACATCATATAAGCACTCAAAATACCTCCTGTTGAAACAATAATGAGACTATTGTGATTCCGAGAGTTAAATATTAGGATAAAATATTGTGCATTTTGTTGTGAGGTACGAGTATAGACTATTTCTTCAGCTTTAAGCCACATATTGTCAGTTATATATTCTGGTTTGTGTTGAATCTTCATGAAATAGGCTACACTTGTCAACTTTGTGTCACTTGTGAGATTGTGCCGAAATAGGACCAACAATGAAGTCTTCTAATCTTCAAATTGAAGTACCGTAACTGTATGAAAAAGGAAATTGAGAAATAGTCCAAAATAAACCTAAGATTCAAACAAAATTTTAAGGGGAAAGGAAACGACACATGATTTGCGAGTGGATAGAAGTCTCGTAAAAAGTGGAGCTGCTATGTTGTAGTTGATATTGTATGCAAAGAGAAAAGCGAGAGAAAAAACAGTGTGGTAGCGAACATTAGCGGAAACTGCTTACACTGGAGAGTGAGCTATTGCTTGCTACTTGAGGTGGGACAGGAGCAAGAGGATGTTGTTGTACTGTGTACGGAGAGGAGGGGGGGGGTCATTTTTAACTGTTTCTGTATTTTCTTTTTCATTCAGTAACTTCAATTTGAAGATTAGAAGACTTAATTGTTGGTCCTATTTCGCCACAATCTCACAAGTGACACAGCATAACAAGTGTCAACAAGGTTTTATTGAATGTGTAGTCTCTTTAATGAAGATTCAGTGGCTTATATGCCCAAGATCGTGGGTTCAAACCTAGCTGAAGTCGTCTGATTTTTTAAGAGTGTTAAAAATCCCTCAGTATGCCTTCCTTCGGAGGGGATATAAAGCCAGCGGGCCCATGTCATAGATTTATGGCGTGTAAAAGAACCTTCCACTAACTATAAATGTGTGAAGTTGAATTTGTAGGTGAGATTTGATTAACGCTCTATTAAGTTCCAAAGTTCGGTGCCGGTTGCGGTGGTGTTTAGTAACCAAGTTGGCAGTTAGGTGTCGTTGATGGTAGCATTTGGTAGGAACTACTTGAAATTGATCGTCTGCAGTCCTTACATGAATTACAGATAACACACACTAATACAGCCATCACAATTAACACCGGTTATCAGACAGATTCTACACACACCCAAAGTACATGGGGCTACATGACCACGTTGTCGGAGCCCCGAAACTGAGGAACCAACCATCGTGAAGATTCAACGCAAACCAGAATATCATCATCATCATCATCATCATTTCCCCTTATCCAGCTCCTGCCGGGTCGGGGTATTTATGGCACTTCTCGACTTTCCTCTTTCCTTCCACCATTCTTCTTCCACGATCTTGTCCCAGTCCAGATTTCTTTTTCTTATGCCGTTCTTCACTGAATCCATCCACCTTGTTCTAGGTCTTCCTCTTGGTCTCTTACCCTTGCACTTCGCCTCCAGCATCTGTCTTGGTATTCTATTTTCCTCCATCCTCTTTACATGTCCAAACCACCTTAGTTTATTCTTCTCAATTCTCTCATTTAGTTTTCCCATCCCAACTTCCTTCCTAACATCTTCATTCCTCACTCTGTCTTTCCTTGTCTTTCCTATCATACTTCTGACAATATGTGGCTTAAAACTCAAGAAATAGTTTGTACCTAAATCAAACACAACAAAATGCACAATATTTTATCCTCTCGTATCTCGATAGACTATAATTGTTTTCTAACCGTCGACTTGAGCCTCTATGGACTGAGTGTTAACAACCACTCTCATTTCAGTGTCTGCAACTTGTTCGTCTGCTGGCTTTGAAATCTTGCCAGTATCTCTTGTGTCCATCTATCAGCTTATTCTTTCGCTCCACTGATAAAGGGCCATCTTCTGGGTTCTGCCTCCACCATAAAACCCTGATAGCTTTTCACCATCCTTCTGAAACTATCCCGGTCTTTGATTTTATCCTCCATAATGCCCATCGTCTTCATATCTTTCTCGCACTCTTGGAAGCATTTCAACTTGGAGATCTTCGGTTTAAGAAAATTCCAGATTTTCTTTGTGAGCTTCATACGGAAGATGTGCCCATAAAGCAGCAGTCTTCACTTTCTAATTGTGTTGTTATTGGTTCCATCTTGCTGTATACTTCATTTGATTTCATTCGAACCTCTCTGTCAGCCCATCTGTTGCCCAAGATCTTTTATAATAGTCTGCGTTCTCGTTTAAGTAGCTGATTGACTTGTCCTGTCCCATTCATACACAGGGTCTCCGAAACATATAAACCTTCTGGTCTGACAACAGTGCTGTAAAGCCTTAATTTGGCTCCTATAATCAGCATCATCTTATTGTAGGTGTTTTTAGTCAGTTGGAACGCTCGCTCTAATTTCAGGATGCGGATATTGGTCGCTTCTTCTTCTAGCCCATTCTCTTGGATTACTTCACCCAGGTATTTAAACTTCTTGAATCTTTGAATCTTTCCATGGTCTGTGAACAACCATTCACTGATGTTAGTCCTGTATTTCGTTTTCTCAAAGGAAATTTGTAGTCCTACTCATTATTGTTTTAACAGGAAATATTTCCACGAGTAGAAGCTTTCATGACGTCCAATCTATTTTATGAATGTAGAACTATGTTCCTATGTCTTGATAATAATGTTATTGGTTTTACGTTCCCTTTAACTACTGCGGCTTTTAGAGACGCTGGGTTGCCAGAATTTTACCCCGAAGGGGATCTTTAACGTGCCAGTAAATCTACTGACACGGCTCCCTCGCATTTGCGCACCCTCAAATGCCAGCTGACTGTGCCAGGATTCGATCCTGCAACCTCGGAACAGCAGGCGAGGTATTACCACTGAGCCATGCAGTCATTGATGTGTTAAACATAATCATCTTGCACAGTTTCCAGCCACTGGCCGGGTCTGTTTGGAACACAAGCCTCTCCAACGTCTTCTGTCTTCCCACCATCTCTCAGCCTCCACCCTTGTCCAGTCTTCTCCTCTCTTCTTCTCGCTTTCTTCCACCCCCTTCAGCCACCTGTCTCTCGGTCTCTTTCCTTCCCACTTCGTCTCGTGTATCCTCCTGGGTATCCTCTTCTCCTCCATTCGTTTTACATGTCCATACCATCTAAGTCTAGATTTCTCTATACCATCCTGTAATGGTTCCTCCTTCATTAATTCTCTGGTCCTCTCATTTCTTATTCTGTCCATCTTTGTAGCTCCAATACTGCTTCTCAAGAACCTCATCTCACTGGCCTGTATTTTGCTCTCCTCCCTTCCTTTCATAACCCAGGTCTCCGAGGCATACGTCAGGATAGGGACATAGTACGTCCGATATATGATCTTTTTGCTATTCTGAGGGACATCCTTGCTCCATAACATGCTTCTCACACTCCTCCGGAATGCTTCTGCCTGTCTCCCCCGCTCATTTATTTCTCTATCGTTTCTTCCATTATCTTGTATCAGGCTTCCCAGATACTTGAAACTCTCTACTTTCTTCAGCTGTTCCCCACCAATTGTTATTCCTGCTGTGGTTCTTTCCTTCTTCCTCGTTGTGATCACCATCTCGCTCTTAGTTATGCTAAATTTCATCCCATACCCTTGTATTATTCCTTCCCACACGTCCAACTGTTCCTGTACCTCCTCCTCCTCCTTGTGTTAAACACGTGCTGATTATTACATATCATGCTTGTACGGCCTCATTGGACCACTTCAGTCAATTATTTTATTCTATAATATGCTTTTTTTGAAATTGCATGCCGCTTTTAAGAAGGTGAAGAAAGGATGGTAATAATCCTGAAACCTGTACTCGTACCAACAAATAATATACAATCTTCAAACAAAAAGTAGTGACTAGGGCAGAAAATTTATTAAGGTAATATCCTGACAAACAAACTCTTAGAGGAAAGCTGCAAATGTCAGACTGCTCTATGACAACAATTCTCGCCCTCAGTGTTGTGGCTTCTGCCGTACAGTTGACACTTTCCACTGTCCAAAATTTAGGAGCAATAGAGAAATAACTGGGTGGTCAATGTCACCGATAATATGAAGAAATGGAGTTCTATGACAAAATGTATCCGAACTGATGTCACGAAGGGGAAATGTATCAAGAGACATGGATCTTGTGTTGAAAGAAGTAATTTCATTGTGCGTAATATTCACCCCCCTCCCCTCCTTATTAAATCTTTCCCAAAATAAATGGTTGTGCATTACTTTTCAATCTGCCCTTAAATTCCCTTGTTTGGACATTCACTTGAAGAGGAAGCAAATTGATATTGTTTTGAAGAAACCTCTCATTAATAAAAGAAACCTCTCATCACCATATTTAATGTGGAGGAAGTTTGCATAAACCTTCCAGTGAAGGAATTTGAAATGAAAAAAGATTTTGGTATATTTAAGATACTTCAAATGAATTGAGTTGTGAGTTGGACACCGATGCCAGACATTGGGACTACAAAGTACAGCAAATACCTGTATTTCAAGAGGCTCAAAAACACTCATTCATCATCTTCATCTGACAACTGTTAAGTAGCATAGAGGTCTGAGTTGCTCGGAGCTGAGTTGTTAAAGACCTGCATGTCCACGTCTCCCCATACACATACTCGTAGTTATGGTCTTCTCTGCTGGATGGCCATGGGAAATGTAACTGAGTACGTAACAGATCATATTAATGTACAACGTCACGAGGCCACGCTAATCCAGACTTGGAAGACAAGTGAGTTCAATCCCATTGCTACTCATACTAGAAAATGAAAATCCACAGCCTGCTTCCAGTCTCCGACCGGGTCAGGAATGGAATGAATGAAGCCCCCATCTAGCGGCGAGGATATGAACTGTGCCGGCTGCCGAGGCCTGATGCACTCCTCTGGGGCAATGATTAAATGAATGACAGATGAAATGAATTGATAGTGGAGAGTGTTGCTGGAATGAAATGTTGACAGGGAAAACCGGAGTACCCGGAGAAAAACCTGTCTGCCTCCGTTTTGTCCAGCACAGATCTCACATGGAGTGACCGGGATTTGAACCACGGACCCAGCGGTGAGAGGCCGGCGTGCTGCCGCCTAAGCCACGGAGGCTCCACTCATACTAGAAATAGTTTTCAATTTTAACTATACATAGGTAAATGCAGGGATAGTACAGGGTCATTACCCATGTACGCGCGAGTAACCATGGCAAGTTAAGCCGGCTGTGACTGGCGTGGATCATGGGCGCGCGTACTCTGTACAGCCGGTGGTTGGCGCGCACTTTCACACTTTTACCAAACATGTTCAACTGTGCTCATAGGCGATGCTGAAAATGTCCTCCCTCTTGTTTCGTTTCACCACAGTGATGAATGCTGATCGCAAAGATTCCACGTTTCGAACTAAGCAGCAAAAACCAGCACCAACCAATAACGTTGGCACTGCTGAAAAAATGCAATAACACCCTTTAGTGATAAAATGTTCAATTCCTGTATCTTACTGACATGCTTGCCACGGTGGGTGAGTGGTCAACGTGTCGGTCTACTAGCCCCAAGTTTGCAGGTTCGCTCCTGGTCGTGGTAAGTGATTTTTGAAAGGTGGCAAAAATTACGACACCATGTCATACGTGGTTGGCATGTCAAAGAACCCATTTGAATTCCGTAGGCTGTGTTCATAATGGCAAAATTAATCTCTGGAGTTTCCGCCAACTTAAAGTTCCTCATTTCTCTACTAGAAAGCGCTATAGTGTTCAAGGAGCTTAGATATCTAACCTCCTTGACTTTCATCGAGTTTCAAGGAACAACAAAATTCGACATGTAAGCTATAAAGGTACAACAAACAAAAGAACCCTCGGCTACTTCGGTTCGCGCAGCTCACATCGGCTCGTCCCGATCTCCCCTGACAATCTCTACTTGGTATAAAACTAAGTCCCCGATTCTTGGATGTCACTGGTAATCTCGAGAACCACTGGATGGATTTTGATGTGGTTTTCACCATTCTGTAAAGGATATCTCGAGGAAAGTTTATGTAGAAAATAATTTATTTATGATCAAAGGAAGCCAAGCAGTAACGATTTCAGTGAAAAGGTCGGAAAAAAAAACTTGGCGTGCTTCTTAAGCTTACGCTGGGCAAACCGTTAAAAATATAATATACTATGAGCGTAATAAATGTTCAGCATGAAAAGTTCTACACAAAAGTCCACGAGAGCATATCTCTATCTTCAATACATCGCCCACTATAACTGTCTTTAGACTGGATGGAAGTGGTCTTTGTGTTTCATGCACCTCGTCATTCTTAAATTACGTCTGACAAGAATCCGTTGCACATGCATCTCCATGATAATATAATTAATAGCCCAGTCAGTGATTTTAACCCATCATGCCGAGACGTAAAACGGATATACAGTAGGTCGTAGTTCATTGACATCGAAAAAAAAAAAAAAAAAAGCGCTAATCACCTAAAGCATTCGTAACTGTTCCCGGGCGAAGCCGGAGTGGGTTGCTAGTACGGGATGAAGGAGTGCGCGGCTGGCTGTGAATCGCCGTCACATACCAGCTGCCTGCAGTACCTGCAGCCAGCTGTTCGATTGAGGTTATTCCTTCATTAATGCTGCAAACGCAATTCAATTAAAAGAACGAGAGTAAATGTAAAGTCACAGAAAGTATTAAGCGCGGAGTTAAATGAAAATACAGTATTTATGATTTCCTAGTTGTAAACTATGTTTTGAAGAAATATACTGTTCCAATAAGCATACACACACAGAGGCTATAATATCAACAACACGAAATAATGCATCAGGTGTAGAAAACTGCAGACGACCCTTGGCCATAGACATCTTCCCTTCCGCTATTATACGCTTCACGAATGACTTTGAAACACCCGTTGCTTTACTTGTTGAAGCCACAACATTATAATTGAGTTTATGAACGGTTTTCTGTACTCGTAGGTGAGCAGTTAAGTTATAGACTATTTCTCTACCTTGTCCCCTTAATGGTCGTCCAAATTTGCTACCATACTTCGAAGTAGAAGTCATAACGAAAGTCAAATGATACTATTACTAGAATAGCATGGTACATAACACTATATTCATAAACACATTTACAAATAAAGTGCATGCTATACGACAAGGGATTATAGGACTACAATAAAGAAAACGTATATAAAACTGAGAAAATAATAAGAGCGCGAAAATGGATTGGCCATGATGCTCTTGTCAGCGATTCTCTGCAGTGTGCTCGGTACGGCGGCCAGACAGCATGTGACCCCCTCCACTGCTCCTCTGTGACGTCGCACATCAACTCGGAATGAATGCGCGGGGAAGTGAGCTTTGCACAGGTTCTTTTGATCGTTGCCACCTTATACCCTCTGGGTGTCAAATAACAAAGCTTGCACCCGAGGCCATAGGATATTATTATTATTTTACTGACATTACCTATTCCTATAGAAATTTTTTCGGATTTTCATGGCGGCGGACACCGGGTAATGCACGAGTTCCTATAAATTATTAAAGAGAACCTTTACCGCTCACCAGCCACCTACAGAGACATCACAAGCGGTTCTCTTTCAAAACCTCTGTCTCATCCCTTTACTCTTGGAGCCAACTAAAATCCCAACTGCTTAACTTGAAATCAAAATACAAAATTTTGTATTTTTAAATGATAAGAACCACAACTCCAGAGAGCCATCAGGTATCCAACATTTCAGCTCAATTCTATTTGAAATACGTTCTAATATACTGTATATGAGGATTATCACTTTCTACACCTGCACACTTTAAACACAGGGAATAACACATTAAGCTTAACCACATCAAATTCAGAACTACATGCTGAGGGCCATTTAAGGTGATGCTGTGAACAGTGGAGGGAAATATTAACAGAGAAAAGCTCTTGATTTCTTCAAAATGGAGTAAAGAAACAAATTGTATTCAGCTGATTGAAGATGAAGTGAAACTGTGTTAGCAAATTACTTTTATACTGAAATAAAGACATCAGCACGGCTGCTTTTTCCCAGTTTATTCAGCTTTATTTCTCATTAACCCCTCCCATGAGGTCAGCACCAGGAAGGGCATTCGACTGTAACAACTATTGTCACATATCGACTTTGCTATCCTATAGAAATGGGAATACTTAGGGGTAGACGTGCAAACATAAATGTTTTAAACTGTCTGCCTATTTGAAAATGTTTGTCCAACCATACAGCTGATGTAGCCTATGTCCTAGGACATCGTTCCCATGTTTTCTTTGGTTCCTACGATTTATGACATTCTCCTGAAGTCTTAAACTTATGACGGGTAAAAATTGGGGGGGAGTGGAGGAATACAAAATTTTCAAGAAAAGCTACTTTTTGGTCAAAATTACGGGAATATGAATGCCAAAATACAGTAGTCTACCAACCATTAACTATAAATTCCTTAATACTGTCCAATGAAATGTGACCTACAGAGGTGTGCAAATTATTAGACTCGAAGGCAGTTTTCCAACATTTACTTCCTACGTTGTGTGACTTAATACAGTGGAAATGTTTGCAAGGCGCTGAAATTATTTCATATATTTAATTAATAAGGCTAGAGCACAAAGATGTTTTCGTTAACTTTGTTAATGAACACTGTTCATGAACATTTTTTACTGTTCATAAACAAAATAGCATGTTCATTAACTTTTCGAGCATGTTCATGAACAAAATCTCTTTAACTTTTGTGCTTGAAACTTTTCATTAACTTTTCGTGTTTTCGTTAACATTTTGGTTCGCGCATGCGCAAAGACGCAATTAAGGCACCATAACTGAAATTGCTCGTTTTGATACTCTAGACAAGGTTCATTCTGGTTCCGTATTGATAAACTAATTAGTATAAACAGGTTAAAAGTTCCGCCTGATCAATACTTTTATTAATTAAGATCACTGCGTGGTCATTAATGGGTCATGTTTCGAGGCCTAATTAATAGTTTGGCCCCTTCATCAGCCGATATGACAGAGAACGATACAAGAATAGTTTGCATAGCACTTAAAAATCCCCTTAAAATTGAATCTTGTATGGTGCACCATACCAGTTGCTAGGAATCTTAATGTTATACCTAGCCTGTCATTAATGGAGATGGCTTGCCGATAATTTGTGTCATTTCTTGCAATTTCAGGCCCAATTACTGTCAACAAGCACTGAAAGTCATGTGGAGACATTCTCAGAAAGTTTAAAAGCCTGCTGCGTCATGAATTAATAGTTCTGACATAAGTGTTTTCTCCAAACTTAATTCTAAACGCCTTTCCAATATTTTTCTTTGCCACACCTTGCGTCCGCGCTTTTCTCTAATTGTACTCACTAAAATAATCAAAGCTGCAGCTGTAAGTACTTTCTTCTTCCTGAACCTATCCATTATAACCTCACAAACAGTTTATTTAATGTTGAAGATGTTAGTTAACAAATGTTTAGTAAACATGTTGAGAAATGTTTTCATAAACATTGTTCATTAACTTTGGTGTGGACTAGCCTATAGTCTTAATAACGTTAGGGGCAGATGACCTCGTAGTTCCACCCCTTAAAACAACAATAACTAACTAACTTTGTTTTAAAGAATCTGACAGTAAGCTAATTTTTTACAGTTTCCGCTAAAAGAGGAGCCTTTGTAATGCCACACCTTTATTTTATTTTATTCCGATATTCTGGTTTTTGTGTGAATTTAAAACCAGAGAGATTGGAAAAACTTTATTATTGATTGTCCACTCTTGAACTATTCAAAGATTCTGGACAATGGATTGGAATCACCCCAATTTAGAGGATACATTTCAAAGTCAATGAAAAAAAGAAAAGAAACAGACCCAGCTCAGGTGCCCCTCAGAATCTCCAATTTCAAAAATCTCCAGATGCAATTCCTTATGGGAAACATAGTCAACAGGGGAGAAAACATTACTAAACAGGGCAATAAAAATAAAATTAAAAGATTTTGAATGAAAAATTGTGACTAATTTGAATTATTCATTTGAGTCTAATAATTTGCACACCTCTGTACAGATTCGGAACAGAAATAATTCTATATTAGTTTTTTTTATTTCCTTACATATGGTATTTATTACATAAGGTACTAATTACCTGAGTTGCCCCTAATTACTCCCGCATATTATGTAACAATTCTATTTGGCATGGCTTATTGTCCCTGCGGCTAGGTTCTGTATTCTGCATTTGTTTCCAAACATGTTCCAGTAATTTTGAGAGTGCAAAGACTTGAATATAATGAGCAGGGTCTTACCTTTCAATTTTCCTATCATGTGAATGACAAGCTCTGATGAATTATAGATGCCATGACTTCCGATGTTCAGTTAAGGGGCTGATTCAAGTCCTAACTGGAGATGTTCTCTTCACCTGAAAAGACAAGATAAAGATGGAAATGAAAAGTGTAGCCTGGTATGAATTAAAGCCGGTACTTTCAAACAGTTAATTTCAGTTATTGATTGATTGCTTCGGTGGCGTAGTTGGTAGCATGCTGAACTGCTGTGCCCAAGATAGCGGGTTCAAACCCGGCCGAGTTGTCGGATTTTTAAGAGCGTTAAAAATCCTTCAGTATGCCTTCCTTCCGAAGGGAATTAAGCCGCCGGTCCCATGTCATAGATTTATGGTACGTAACTGATCTTTCCACAGACTAAACTTGTGTGAAGCTAAATTGTTAGATTACATTTCGTCTATCAAAGTTCCAACATTCACCACGACGTATCATTGATATCAGGTGGTGAAAATTGGAACTACTTGAAATTGAACGGATCTTGTAGCTCACCCTAAGGGTGTCCGCTGGAAGCAGCTACAGACTCAGGCGAGCCGAACATGTCTTCGGACACTCCCGGCACTAAAAGCCATACAATAAATAAATAAATAAATGCTACAAATTACAATTAAATGGCTGTTCAAATAGACATTTAATTGAAAATGAAAATCCACAGCCCGCTTCCAGTCGACCGACCGTGTCAGGGATGGAATGAATGAAGCCCCCATCTAGCAGCGAGGATATGAACTGTGCTGGCTGCCGAAGCCTGTCGCACTCCTCTCAGGCAAAGACATTTAATAAAATAATTATACTGCATCATATACTTTTAGCCTACTTTACACATTTTGCAAAAATGAGTAAACAGTAGACTTATGAGATCGGGAAAATGTGTGACTGTCTGTCCTTCTGTCTGGCTGTGTGTGTGTGTGTCCCTTATCAACTCCTAAACGGCTGCAGCAATCAAAACAAAATTTTGTAGGAGTAAAGATCTATACCTGAATATCTCACTGCCATATTTGAAAATAATGTCAGTGCTACCAACTGCTGAAAAATCGCAATTGAAATTTGAGCTCCATGTTGGATATCTTGGAAGGTATGAATGGGATCTATTTCAAAATTGGCACACGTATAGATAATAATATTGCAGTTTAATTTCCAGGAGGCCATACATGGCAGTGTTGCCAAAATGATTATAAGCCTGCTGATAGGTCCAAATTTTAAATGCATATAACTTCTACACTATCAATTGGATTTCAACCACATTTCGTATGTGCTATGTGTACCATAACCGATATGACTATGCCATTTCTTAAGAGTAACCAGGGCTGCCAACTGTTAATAAATACTGTCTTTATTTTTGTTACCCTAATATCAATATATCAGAAAGTATGAAAGCCAATAGCTCTAAACTTTGCACACGTATAGTACCTGGCATTCTAGATTAATTTGGAGCAACTAATACAGGCCTACGCCAGTGCTGCAAACATGATTCTAAGCCTGCTGATAGGTCCAATTTTAAAATGCATGTAACTTCTATACTAACTAATGGATTTCGTTCAAAATTGACACAACAATAGATCATATTATTTCAGATTATTTCTGACCAATACATGTATGTCATTGTTGCCAACATGATTTTACGCACGCTGATAGATCCAATGTTTAACTGCATGTAACGTCAATGCTATCCATTGGACTTCAACCAAATTTTGTATTCTGTATCTTAAGAGATGGAACTAAGAATATATTCAGTCACCAGGGCTGCCAACTGTAGTGCTCTATTAGGCTACATTATGCCAGGTATACAGTATTTCGAACTAATTAGAAATTTCGATATTACCAACTTAATTTCGTCATTTTTCTAGATAGATCCATATAGATTAATCATTGTCATGAATCTTAAATTTTAAGAAAAGTAGGCTCTTTAGTTCATCACGGAACTTCTTGTTAAATATTGTAGCTTCTTTGTGGAAAATAGGCTAAAACGAAGTAGAACAAAAATATTCTTGTCCTATTGAACAAGAATTCTAAATCTTTGCTAAAAACTCTTCATTTTCTTTTTTAGATTTTTTTTTAGTCAATTTACCCTCTAGGTTGGTGGTTCCCACGGACTCGGCGAGGGAACTCACCACTACCGCCTCTATGGGCAGTGTCCTGGAGCTTGGAACATCTGGTCGGGATGGATACAACTGGGGAGGTGTGATCAGCACTTCGCCCAGGCGGCCTCACCTGCAAAGCGAACAGGGGCCTCATGAGGGAAGGGAAGGGATGGAAGATTGGGATGGATAAGCTAGGAAGAGGGAAGGAGGCGGCCGTGGCCTTACAGTAGGTACTGCCCCCGTAAATTGAATTATACTGAGACCACGGTGGCTGTATTGGCATATGTGAATAAAGTTATGGCCGTCATAGTTGTGACGTGTATATTCATGACGTAGGCGTGGATGACGCAACGCTCGAGCAAGTAGGCTGGCTGAGCTTAGATTCTTGCTGACGTCACGATTTTGTTCGAGAAGGATCTTAGATTTACGACGCAGTCGCAGGGAAGCAAGTAAACGTGCTGAGGAAGAAGTTACGCTATTGGAGGAGAGGCTCGAACCAATGAATGATAGCTTGGAGGGAGACGGAGATTACTGAAACTACCATATTTAATAACTTTTGGCATGCAGAATTGTGGAAAACTATTTTCAGTTATGGCATTGATTTGGAATTTTGAAGAAATTAATTATATGTTTTTGAAATCTGAAAATCCGTCAAGAATAGCCAATGTTGGAACTTCGAGTAATGATGGAAGAAGAAGCTATGGTAGGGATGGATACGCCCCTTCAAAGTTGATAAAAGGCCTTGCACAGCAGAGAGGAGCTTCTCACTTCGTGGTTTTATTCTGACTTCATAGTCTGACTTCGTGTTCTGATAGAACAAGCATATCGTCATAAGCAAGCGTGGCAGAGTCCACCGCATCGAACAGTATTGGGTATCCAGCAGTGCAATTTTACTGTTACTAAAACTAGGCGAAGTTGGAGCGCACACATAAACGATTCTACAAGTTTATCTATCAAGAATTAGCTACTGCATTTATACTAATTCAATAGTGCATTACAATATTGAGGCGTGTGCGAAAGTTGAACTTTTTCATTATAATACTTCAGAAGATATTCGCATTTAAAGACTGCAGAGAAAAGTGTTTTTCTCGAATCCTGAGAAGTACTTTTACTACCACATTCTACGCTACGGCAGACACGTGTATTGCAACCGTGATACTGAAGATTACATTTGATGATACAACGCTACATTCTACAATGGAACTATACAATCTGGCAGTACTTTCGACTAACATTATAATGGAAGTGGAGATGGAAGACTAAAACTTTAATGCAATTGGGACATACATCAGTAGTGTGAAGTAGCAACATGGAGCTTCGATAATCGTCATTCTACAAAGACGAGCATGTAGTGAACATTCAGCTACACTCATGCATCGTAATCCATCGCTGAATTACATCAAATGGCAGTGGAAATAAATTCATACTCCACAATTATGAACATTTCTGCGGAAATATTTGCAATGAACTTCATGGCTGATTTCTACAAGAACTTCAGGGAACTTTCAAGAGTGGCAAGGGTTTTTCCCAGCACACAAAGAAGAGTTTTGCCAGAAGGATGTCTATCGTCTACACGGAGCAGTGCGATTTCCGGAGGAGGAAGCTGTTCTATTCTCCGAGGGCGCAGGTTCCAGGTTCGAGGTCGGTGCACATCTATCCTGTGGTGAAATGGAACCAGCAGCAGTCTTCTTTGAAATTTTCTTCTAGAACTTCAATCCAACAGATAAGGTAGCCGTGAACATTTCTTGATTTATTTGAGCCATTTTAGTGAGATCTGAGCAACTATCTTTCCCATATTTTCTGTCATATATTTGATTGCCCCATATTCTTTTGCTAGATGTTTCTGTACTCTGTAAACTTTGCAGCTTTATGCCATTTTCTTCGATTTATTGAGACATTATTATGTCATTTGCATATTTAAACATTTTGGATCAGTTTATACTGAAGTTAAATATTCTTTCGAGAATTTGAATTTTTCTTGTAGTCACGATTTGACTGTAAAGTTAACGATTTTCTATGGCAAGTTTGAATTCAGACAGCGTGTCGTTTTATTAAAGTAATTCTTTTCAGTAAATTACTTTGACCAATTTTCTGTCATCCTCAAGAAAGAAGAATGATTAAAAGATTTTAGAGCGTTAAAATCTACTACTTTATCGACGTTCTTGGAAATACTAGTCGTTTTTATGAACATGATTGAAACACAGACATTTTTAGTCAATTCTGAAATACCATTGCATTATAGACAATTTTATGAAATATGAACTTTGAATACGATTTATTCAGTACACTATAGTAATGAACATTTGATAGGAGATTTTCTCAATTCTAGATTGAAACAATAATGTTTGCATTTTCTAGTCTATTTGCATTCTATTCGACTATTTCTGCAGTTAAATGAATTTTGCTTGAATATAGTATTTTTATATTGCGATAATTATGATGAGATTAATTCATTTTGATAGACCAGGGAGGCGTGTCTTATCGTATTTGCTATTAAATTTATTTGTGACTGGCAAATTTTTACTTCATATCGCTTCATGAATGAAACCCACGAAGGTTAAATATAATAACAGTTTTCGATACAATTGATGAATATAAGAATTTTTAAAGAGGAACTATGGATGTATAATCGTTAGTTCAGTGGACGTGTAAAAGTCGCTGATGAATAATGCCCTTTAATAAGTGAAGGAGGTTCCCACAGTAATATTGATGATGATGATGATGAATTTATAAGTGGAGGTTTTTTGTGTGTATTGTGGAAGATTTTGATGCCATATATAATGAGATATATGATGAATTATGGGCCAATTTTGTGCGTTTGTGCGAGGTATGTTTCCGCAGAGTTGTATTGTTCAGGTCCATTGAAAATTATTCATGTGAAGATACTGTTAAAATTAACAAGAGTGATAAATTGATTGAATTATAGATTTTGAATGGAGGTTACCGTCACAAATAATAATTATTAAATCTTATTAAACCTGAATCTAAAATTTGAATATAAGTAACCTTCATCGGTCGATTATATTACCACAATTTAAGAAAATATCAACCGGATAAACGTGTGGTTAATGTATTTCAAATATAAATAAAATATAAATAATGTAAATAACTATGTAAATATCTATAATAATAATTTGAAACAAACGGGATTAATAGAGGCGTGTAAAAATTTTTCGATTGTCGTTTGACTAAGTTATGAACAATCTAAATGTTATAAATAATTATTGAACACTATGATATAACATTATGCGTTTTGCTATTAACATTTAAACAACGCTAGTTCGATAATTGGAATAAACATTTAAATAAGATTTGAGATTAACAGAGTAATCCATTGCAATGTGAACGGAACTTGTATAAATTTTGCGTGATAATATCTGAGTTGAG
The DNA here is from genome assembly GCA_946902985.2 of Meconema thalassinum. Classification (NCBI taxonomy): domain Eukaryota; kingdom Metazoa; phylum Arthropoda; class Insecta; order Orthoptera; family Tettigoniidae; genus Meconema; species Meconema thalassinum. Next base: position 34,597,694 of record OX336399.1, read on the forward strand.
ATGTGAGCATTTAAATTGTTTTGAATGAGAGCTAGGCTCTGCGTTGGCCAGCATATGGTGACACTGGTTAGGCAGCTGCGTCCATTTGACGAAGCAAGCATGCAACACTGCATAGGGTGTATTGCAGGTGGCCAGATAACTGAATGGTGGAGGTCAAGGTCAACTACTTAGCGGCCTTGCAGTTATTAATAAATGTGTGTCAATGAATTAAATTATGAAGTTTATGAACAAGGAAACAAATGCTATATGTCTCGTCCCAGCTCCCTTATCCATTCCAATGTGCATTGTTGTTATTATTACGTTCTTTTGAGCTAGAGAAAGCTGAATTTTTGTATGTGAAGTCTACAGTCCTACAGGAGGACATGGTTGCATTGACAATGGCTTCAGACAGCCATAACTATTTTGTTGTTAAATTTTGTTAAAATATTTTTTTTCTTTATGTGAAATAAATTATTGTGCAGTTTAAATTTTCTGGTCTCCGACTTGGTTCATTTTAAATATCGTGGTGGAGGTTATTGTGAGGGCATACTATTAAGTGATCCAGTTGAAAACCCAGACCCGAGATTAATTTGAATAGGTAAGTAAAAGGTAAGTATGAACCCCCGTATATTTTGGTGTGTTCCACAATAATTTCATGTTAACTACTGTGCTCTAATCTCGGTAGTATCTGTCAGTGCCATTTTCATTGATGTAGCTGTGCCGGTGCAATCGATTATTGGCAATCCGATTGAGGGGGCGGATTTCTGACAGCCTACTATCCGGATTATCGGGGACAGTAGGATTGGCGCAATCAACGTGTGGGGCTCGAATAACATTGGATTACCAAGTTATCGATGTCAATGGGATTGTGAAAACTCAAATAAAGAGGTTGATTCTTTGTTAGATGTCTTGGCCAATTGTAGAATTTGAGAGTAAGATTATATAGGGATTAAATGTTGTGTTGTATTAGGAAAATTACACTCAGAAAAGATCAGATCTTACACAACCTGAGAGAGGTTAAATAGGCTGGAAACTTAGAAAAATCGCCTATGATCTGGAGTCTTATTTTATTTGACCGGCTTATGACATGTTTAGTCATATTAAAGATAAAATTAAACTATTTGGATTGTAAATGTAAATTATTTGTGTTAGGATATTTAAAATGAACCAAAGAAATTTGAACATGTGCTTGAGTTTATTTCAACATAGGGTGTTTATGAAGTTAGTGATAAGCTAATTATAAGTTAGATTTAAGACAGAAAATTGCTCAAACTTTATATATGGTGAAAGGCGTTGCTCAGATGTTGTTATCTTGCTCTATTTGATGTATATCCCTAACGCAGTCTATTATTGAAATATTATTGAGATGGCAGATGAGAGTATGAGAAAGATGTTGGAGGAGATGTCCAACAGTTTGAAAGCTAGCATGAATGAAAGTGTGAGGGAGATTGAAGCTAGGAATGCTAGTCGAATGAAGGAGATGATGAAGGAGAATTTGAAGGATCTCCAGACCAGTTCTGCAAATTTGGAAAATAACATGTCGCGTTTACAGACCAGTACACAGGAGGTCCAGAATGCCGTGACTGACATTCACAAGGATGTCTCAGATGTTAAAGTAGATTTATCCAATGTCCATAAAGATGTTTCAGATGTAAAAATTGATGTTTCCAATGTACAGGGAAAAGTTGATTCAGTCCAGAAAGACCTTACTTTGTTAAATCTTGATGTTTCTAATGTCCGGGGTGATATTTTATGTGCTAGAGCAGAAGTAATCATTGTTAGGAATGATGTTGCTACTGTACAAGACAAGGTAGAAGAAGTTCAAAGAGAGATTAGAAATGTTCGAACCGATGTGTCAAACGTTCAAGTAGACATAAATAATATTCAGTCTGATGTTAATGATATGCAAAGCGATATCAATAAGGTGCAAATAGAAGTTAATACAGTTTTTGTAGACATTGCCAAAGTTCAAACTGATGTTAATAAGGTTAGAGAAGAAATTGAAACTTCAAAAACGCTTTGTACTCGTAACATTAGTGCTTTAACAACTAGATTGGTTGACGAGTCTGTTAGGACAACAGCTTCACTAGCTGGATTAAAACATGATGTAGAGGTCATGAGGACCCAAGTCTTAGATCATAATCGTTTACTTAAGGAAGACATTGAAGTAGATATTGCTGAAATGTTAACTGAAAATGTAACGGTTTGGAAAGATGAATGGAACAAGTCAAGTGGGGAACATGTCAATCAGATTCAGGAGCGAATTGAACGAAAACTAGCCAGTACACAAGTAGATATAAATAATGAGGTAGTTCAAATTAGAAAGGATTTGAGTATAAGGATGGATTCGCTATCCGAAAAGCAGGTAGAGGATAGAACTCAAGTGAGCCAGGACGTGCAAGCATTAAAAACCGCGTTAGAAGAACAAATTCATAAGGTTGTCTCTGATGTCAATGAAACTACGAGCAAACTTCAGAATTTAAACCTAGGAGAAGCTAGCAGGTTGGAAACGTATAAAGAAGAGTTGATTAGGAAAGTCATCACGGAAATCACAGATAAGGATCCAGAAGGGTTGACTTTTGAAGATAATAGGAATTACGTGAGAAGATGTAACCTCGCTTCTGAAGAGAGAGATATTAGTCCTGAGGAACGTATATTCAGATTCCGGGAAGAAGAAGAGGATAGGAATATCGAACCTGAATGGAAATATCGTGATAGTGGAAAGAATTATATGGATTCATATCCAAGAAATGTGACAGTCATCCGAAACTTTGAGGACAAGCCTCAGAAATTTAGTAATACAGATAGTCTAACACCGATAGAGTATATCAGAAACCTGAAAGACTATTTTATTGAAGCCCATATTCCTAGAGAAAGAGAAATGAGAATCGTAGAAAGATTTCTAGCTGGAGGACCTCTTGAGTGGTTCAGTGCATTTCGGTACACTTTTAGTAATTTCAATGAATTTGCAGAGGCACTGATAAAACGATTCTGGTCAATAGAAGCACAAAATTCATTAAGAGCTGAGGTATACTCGAGGAAGTATTCGGGTACTCTTCCAACACGGTACGCTGATTTCTTCACGAGCCAGTTATCGCGCTTAAGATTTTTACAACCCCCATTGTCTACAGAGCAGTTAATAGATGCCATTTCACGTATGCTACCTGTTGAGGTAAGAAGGCTTATTATATCGTCAAATATAAGGGATTTGACCAGTATGGACGAACTATTGAGAAGGCTTGATTACACGAGTCCGGTGCCAAATTTGGTTCAAAAAGGTCAGAGGCACGAATTCAAAGACATTAATACAGTCTACATGGATCAAGTTCAGCAAACTGATACGCCTGCTGAAGAGAAAACTGAAAATGTAGGTCCTCACAGGAACAATTATTTTCGCAACAACAGATCACAAGGTTACCGTCCATATCAGCAAAGACGAGGCTGGATTAACAATAGAGGGAACTATAATAACGGAAGAGGTAGATATTATAATAACAATGGGTACAATAGGAACTACAACAGAAATAACCAGTACCAGAATCGGAATCAAAATTCTCAAGGTCAGGTTATGACACCGGACAAGTATCAAGAGAGAGAGAAAGTCAGCAGTATTTGAAGGAATTACGAGAGAAGGAAGCTGAAAACCAGAAGAAAAGACAGGATTTAGTGATCGATCCTGGTCCTTCTACAAGCCAGCAGGGGAACTTTGAAAATGGTAACACAAAAAAAAACGCCGATTTCTCAACGAAAGTGAGAAACAATGAATACATTGCCACACCACACATAATTACTATCAATGAAATTTACGAATTAACTGATGAGGATTTATTAGAAGAGAGAGGAATCGTCAAAGAGGAAAGACCATGTGCCTTACCTATTATTTCTGTACTGATAGATGGCCAACAGTACAAAGCTCTTATGGATACCGGCGCAATTATTTCTATCATTTCTGATGAATGCTATCAAAGTCTATTAAAGGGAGAAAACATGACAGTTTTACCTGCTTCTACCGTCAAAGTGAGAGGAATTTTCCAAGACAAGGCAGTGAAATGCAAGATCCAAGTGTTGTTGAACTTTGAAATTAATGGAAGGAATTATGAACAGATCTTTATTGTGGTGAACAAGATCCATTTCGACATTGTGCTAGGAATCGATTTTATATCGAAAGTTGGAGCCATTATTGATATGAAGAATAGGATTATTAGCTTTAATGATGGGTACATGATCACAGAAGAGATCGAAGAACAGGACGTGAAAAACAGTCTGGAGATAGACCTTAGGGAAGAGACTTTAAATACCATTATCAATGAAGTGGAGAATCTAACAGAAATACCCAGTAGAAAAACTGAAGGATTTGAAGAAATTCAGGGGGAATTTGAGGATTTGATAAAGGAATTCCAAGATATATTTGATGAAAAGCCTGGATTGATTAAAGACTATAAGTATAAGATAAGGCTGACCGATGAAACCCCTTACCAAAAGAAAATATACCCCATACCTGAGAAATACTACCAAGAAGTACGAGGGTTGATCAGAAAAATGGAGGTAGATGGGATTATAAAAAAAAACAGGCGTCGTCTTACATAAACCCCATCACTGTAGTCAAGAAAAGTAATGGTCAGATACGTCTCTGTCTCGATGCTCGGACCATCAACTTAAAGATTCTTCCAGAAAATGACCGACCACCTAAGATTAGAGATCTGCTTAGAAAGTTCAAAGGGAGAGCATGTTTCAGTGTTCTTGACATGACATCTTCGTTTTACCAAGTTCAACTGGAAGAAGAAAGTATGCAGTACACTGGATTCTTATTTGACCAGACGTCATGGGTCTTCCAGAGAATGCCTTTTGGAATGGTCAACAGTGGACCAGCACTTATTCGAGCACTTGATAGCAAGCTCACTGACGAAGTAAAGGAAAATGTAATCTGCTACATTGACGATTTAATTGTATCTTCACCCAACGCCGCAGAACATTTAGTGCATTTGAGAAAGTTGTTTGAAAATTTAAGGAAGGCCAATATTAAGGTCAATTTTGGAAAATGTCAATTCATGAAGAAGGAGATCAACTACTTGGGGCATACTATTGATAAGGATGGATATCATCCGAACATGCAGAAAGTAGATGCGATCACATGGTTCCCAAAGCCAACTAAGGTGCAACAAGTCAGAGAATTTGTAGGCGCATGCCAATTCATCAGCAGCCACTGTCCGAGATACTCTGAAATTATGGCTCCTCTGTATAACTTACTCAAGAAGAATAATAGATGGAAATGGAGTACCGCAGCAGACGAGGCTTTTGAGAAAGCAAAGGAGATGCTCAGAAACAACGTTAAACTGGAGTACCCAGACTTTGAGAAGGTGTTCTATATTGAGTCTGATGCATCAAGAATAGGCATTAGTGCAGTCTTATACCAAAAAGACGAGGCAGGCAACAAGCACTACATTGCGTTCACTAGTCGGAAATTAAAGAAACACGAGGAAAACTACTTTACGACAGAACTAGAAGCGTTAGCTTTTGTAACAGCTTTGCAAGCGTGGAAGAAAATGCTGCTGGGACACAAGGTTATCATTATTACAGATCACAAAGCACTTCAGTTTATGCTGCAAACTGACATGTCTAGTGATAGATTGACACGTTGGGCTTTGTTCACCCAACAGTTTAACGCCACTATTGTCCATCAGCCTGGGAAAGACAACTTACTGGCTGATGCTTTATCACGTAACCCTATCAAAAATGTGCAGATACACCATGTACAATTGGAGCAGCAAGATCAAGAGACCGTTAGGAGGTTAGCCCGAATCGGTGTGTCACAGAAGAGACACGCTCCAATCAGGAAAATGTACAGGTTCCTTAAGGGTTACATGGACAATACTGATGTTGACTATGCAGCTACACAGAGAGATTCACGACACTTTGTCTTGAGTGGAGACGTCGTATGTAAGTATGCTGACTCTGCGCATACAAAGCTCCGAATAGTCGTGCCACCTAAACTTGTAGTCAATTTAGTGTGGGTAGCTCATCACGCAACTGGACATGCCGGTCTGGATAAAACTCTTGATACTCTTAAAGAGAGGTTTATTTGGACTAACATGCGTTCCAGCATTGCTAATGTCATTCGTTCATGTGATAAATGTCAAAGAGCAAAGTATGCTTGCGCTCTATTAAAAGGAAAACCTAAGGCTATGATTCCCTCTAAACCGAATGAACTCATGGCGACGGACATATTTGGCCCCTGTCCGAAGGGATACCAGGGTAATCAGTACCTGTTGGTTACCGTGGATGTCTTCTCGAAATTTGTAACAATGAGTCCCATGCAAAAAGCTAACACGAGGAACGTTGTAAGCAGACTGGAACATGCAGTATTTCCAAAAGCTGGTAAACCAGAGTATCTACTATCGGATCATGGAGCTCAGTTTACATCCTTAGAATTTGCTGCAGATATGGAAAGGCTTGGTATTAAGCACATATTTTCAAGCGTGCGCTATCCTGAATCGAATTCTTCAGAAAGATACATGGCTGAATTTTCGAAATTTTGTCGAATTTTCTGTGCGAATGATCATACTAGTTGGGTGAGAATTGTACCCCTTATTGAGGAGTGTCTAAATTCTACAGTGCAGGAGAGCACAGGAGAGGTGCCAATAGGACTTCATCTAGGAAGAAACCCAGAAAGGCCGTGGGACAATTTTTTCAACCACGTTCCTAGAGATCCCGACCTAGGAAGGCAGCAGAGAATTGACAGAGCGAAAGAACAACTCCAGAGAGCAGCACAAAAACGACTGAAAAGAGTAGCTGGAAAACGTTTTGGTACTCCCTTAGAAATTGGAAATCTGGTATTACTACGCAGACCTGTCAAGGCTGACGTGAGTAAGAAAATCTATCGCAAGTTTGGAATAGTATTTATGGATCCGTTCAGAATTACGAATGCTTATGGAAACAACTGTTATGAACTCTATGATGATGAGAATGATGTCGTATATGGCAAGTTCAATGCTGGAAACTTGAAGAAATATTATCCAAGAGTAAGCCAATAATAATTCAATTTCGTGTTCAAGTGAATTCAGATATTTGTAACAGAGTTTAAAAACAATTTGCAACTGTTTTTAAAACGTGGTGAAGGGAGAATGCCCCCGTAAATTGAATTATACTGAGACCACGGTGGCTGTATTGGCATATGTGAATAAAGTTATGGCCGTCATAGTTGTGACGTGTATATTCATGACGTAGGCGTGGATGACGCAACGCTCGAGCAAGTAGGCTGGCTGAGCTTAGATTCTTGCTGACGTCACGATTTTGTTCGAGAAGGATCTTAGATTTACGACGCAGTCGCAGGGAAGCAAGTAAACGTGCTGAGGAAGAAGTTACGCTATTGGAGGAGAGGCTCGAACCAATGAATGATAGCTTGGAGGGAGACGGAGATTACTGAAACTACCATATTTAATAACTTTTGGCATGCAGAATTGTGGAAAACTATTTTCAGTTATGGCATTGATTTGGAATTTTGAAGAAATTAATTATATGTTTTTGAAATCTGAAAATCCGTCAAGAATAGCCAATGTTGGAACTTCGAGTAATGATGGAAGAAGAAGCTATGGTAGGGATGGATACGCCCCTTCAAAGTTGATAAAAGGCCTTGCACAGCAGAGAGGAGCTTCTCACTTCGTGGTTTTATTCTGACTTCATAGTCTGACTTCGTGTTCTGATAGAACAAGCATATCGTCATAAGCAAGCGTGGCAGAGTCCACCGCATCGAACAGTATTGGGTATCCAGCAGTGCAATTTTACTGTTACTAAAACTAGGCGAAGTTGGAGCGCACACATAAACGATTCTACAAGTTTATCTATCAAGAATTAGCTACTGCATTTATACTAATTCAATAGTGCATTACAATATTGAGGCGTGTGCGAAAGTTGAACTTTTTCATTATAATACTTCAGAAGATATTCGCATTTAAAGACTGCAGAGAAAAGTGTTTTTCTCGAATCCTGAGAAGTACTTTTACTACCACATTCTACGCTACGGCAGACACGTGTATTGCAACCGTGATACTGAAGATTACATTTGGTGATACAACGCTACATTCTACAATGGAACTATACAATCTGGCAGTACTTTCGACTAACATTATAATGGAAGTGGAGATGGAAGACTAAAACTTTAATGCAATTGGGACATACATCAGTAGTGTGAAGTAGCAACATGGAGCTTCGATAATCGTCATTCTACAAAGACGAGCATGTAGTGAACATTCAGCTACATTCATGCATCGTAATTCATCGCTGAATTACATCAAATGGCAGTGGAAATAAATTCATACTCCACAATTATGAACATTTCTGCGGAAATATTTGCAATGAACTTCATGGCTGATTTCTACAAGAACTTCAGGGAACTTTCAAGAGTGGCAAGGGTTTTTCCCAGCACACAAAGAAGAGTTTTGCCAGAAGGATGTCTATCGTCTACACGGAGCAGTGCAATTTCCGGAGGAGGAAGCTGTTCTATTCTCCGAGGGCGCAGGTTCCAGGTTCGAGGTCGGTGCACATCTATCCTGTGGTGAAATGGAACCAGCAGCAGTCTTCTTTGAAATTTTCTTCTAGAACTTCAATCCAACAGATAAGGTAGCCGTGAACGTTTCTTGATTTATTTGAGCCATTTTAGTGAGATCTGAGCAACTATCTTTCCCATATTTTCTGTCTTATATTTGATTGCCCCATATTCTTTTGCTAGATGTTTCTGTACTCTGTACACTTTGCAGCTTTATGCCATTTTCTTCGATTTATTGAGACATTATTATGTCATTTGCATATTTAAACATTTTGGATCAGTTTATACTGAAGTTAAATATTCTTTCGAGAATTTGAATTTTTCTTGTAGTCACGATTTGACTGTAAAGTTAACGATTTTCTATGGCAAGTTTGAATTCAGACAGCGTGTCGTTTTATTAAAGTAATTCTTTTCAGTAAATTACTTTGACCAATTTTCTGTCATCCTCAAGAAAGAAGAATGATTAAAAGATTTTAGAGCGTTAAAATCTACTACTTTATCGACGATCTTGGAAATACTAGTCGTTTTTATGAACATGATTGAAACACAGACATTTTTAGTCAATTCTGAAATACCATTGCATTATAGACAATTTTATGAAATATGAACTTTGAATACGATTTATTCAGTACACTATAGTAATGAACATTTGATAGGAGATTTTCTCAATTCTAGATTGAAACAATAATGTTTGCATTTTCTAGTCTATTTGCATTCTATTCGACTATTTCTGCAGTTAAATGAATTTTGCTTGAATATAGTATTTTTATATTGCGATAATTATGATGAGATTAATTCATTTTGATAGACCAGGGAGGCGTGTCTTATCGTATTTGCTATTAAATTTATTTGTGACTGGCAAATTTTTACTTCATATCGCTTCATGAATGAAACCCACGAAGGTTAAATATAATAACAGTTTTCGATACAATTGATGAATATAAGAATTTTTAAAGAGGAACTATGGATGTATAATCGTTAGTTCAGTGGACGTGTAAAAGTCGCTGATGAATAATGCCCTTTAATAAGTGAAGGAGGTTCCCACAGTAATATTGATGATGATGATGATGAATTTATAAGTGGAGGTTTTTTGTGTGTATTGTGGAAGATTTTGATGCCATATATAATGAGATATATGATGAATTATGGGCCAATTTTGTGCGTTTGTGCGAGGTATGTTTCCGCAGAGTTGTATTGTTCAGGTCCATTGAAAATTATTCATGTGAAGTTACTGTTAAAATTAACAAGAGTGATGAATTGATTGAATTATAGATTTTGAATGGAGGTTACCGTCACAAATAATAATTATTACATCTTATTAAACCTGAATCTAAAATTTGAATATAAGTAACCTTCATCGGTCGATTATATTACCACAATTTAAGAAAATATCACCCGGATAAACGTGTGGTTAATGTATTTCAAATATAAATAAAATATAAATAATGTAAATAACTATGTAAATATCTATAATAATAATTTGAAACAAACGGGATTAATAGAGGCGTGTAAAAATTTTTCAATTGTCGTTTGACTAAGTTATGAACAATCTAAATGTTATAAATAATTATTGAACACTATGATATAACATTATGCGTTTTGCTATTAGCATTTAAACAACGCTAGTTCGATAATTGGAATAAACATTTAAATAAGATTTGAGATTAACAGAGTAATCCATTGCAATGTGAACGGAACTTGTATAAATTTTGCGTGATAATATCTGAGTTGAGATGTGAGCATTTAAATTGTTTTGAATGAGAGCTAGACTCTGCGTTGGCCAGCATATGGTGACACTGGTTAGGCAGCTGCGTCCATTTGACGAAGCAAGCATGCAACACTGCATAGGGTGTATTGCAGGTGGCCAGATAACTGAATGGTGGAGGTCAAGGTCAACTACTTAGCGGCCTTGCGGTTATTAATAAATGTGTGTCAATGAATTAAATTATGAAGTTTATGAACAAGGAAACAAATGCTATATGTCTCGTCCCAGCTCCCTTATCCATTCCAATGTGCATTGTTGTTATTATTACGTTCTTTTGAGCTAGAGAAAGCTGAATTTTTGTATGTGAAGTCTACAGTCCTACAGGAGGACATGGTTGCATTGACAATGGCTTCAGACAGCCATAACTATTTTGTTGTTAAATTTTGTTAAAATATTTTTTTTTCTTTATGTGAAATAAATTATTGTGCAGTTTAAATTTTCTGGTCTCCGACTTGGTTCATTTTAAATATCGTGGTGGAGGTTATTGTGAGGGCATACTATTAAGTGATCCAGTTGAAAACCCAGACCCGAGATTAATTTGAATAGGTAAGTAAAAGGTAAGTATGAACCCCCGTATATTTTGGTGTGTTCCACAATAATTTCATGTTAACTACTGTGCTCTAATCTCGGTAGTATCTGTCAGTGCCATTTTCATTGATGTAGCTGTGCCGGTGCAATCGATTATTGGCAATCCGATTGAGGGGGCGGATTTCTGACAGCCTACTCTCCGGATTATCGGGGACAGTACCATCCCGGCATTTGCCCGAAGACGAAGTGTGAAACCATGGAAAACCACTTCGAGGATGGCTGAGGTGGGAATCGAACCCCCTCTACTCATTTGGACCACCTGAGGCTGAGTATACCCCGTTCCAGTCCTCACTTTTCAAATTTCGTGGCAGAGCCGGGAATCGAACCCAGGACCTCCAGGGCGGCAGCTAACCATGCTGACCGCTACGCTACGGAGGCTGTCCTTCCACTGTCACTGACTCTTATTTGGTTCTTGTGGAACATCAATTCTTGTTAAATCATGGAGAAAACTTCTTCCACGTATCGAAACAAATGCCAACCAAAACATTTGTGAAGAAGAGAATGAAGTCATGCCGACCACTACACTTGGTTGACATAGTGACATCCGTTTCGGGCGGTGAGAATGTCGACGAAGGGAAGATAGAAGAGTGGCTGGAATGCGGCGCAAGAAAACAAAAAGCAAGAAGCAGAAACGAGCGACTGATTTTAAAAAAAGGAGTAACTGAATATGTTTTTACAGTTCCGTTTTACTGTTTCTTGTTTTAAAGATTTTGTGGTTACTCTTCTTTATTTAGTGATTAATACGTAGAATTTTTGATGCTTAAATAGACTACAGTATGTTTTTTCGAGTATGTTTATTTTTCCGCGTTATCCGGGGTGCCCTTGCCACCCAATTCCGCGGATAATCGGGACTTTACTGTAATAGAAATAACCTTGGATGACTTGCAAAACAAAAGAAAAAAAATTAAAGATATAAAAATAATATTTCAGGCAAAAATAGACAAACGTAATACAGTAAAAAGGGTATTTACAGATGAGGAACGCCTGAGAAGATCAGAACGAATGAAAAGCTACTGGGCAACTCGGAAAGGAAACTTACTGAAGAAGGGGACCAAGAAATGATTGATTGAAGTGGTCCAATGAGGTCCTAAAAGCAGAAGAAGAAGATTCTTCGGTTATTGATTAATCATTTTCAAATTATTCGATTAATCGAACATCGCTCATTACCAGCTCGAGTCTCACTGTAAGTGAGAAAGGCAAGAATTAATGAGGCACATTGAGGCACCCGAGAAACTTCCAAAGAAGTTGATCTCCCAAGATCCCTAGAAAATTTAAAAAAATCTCATTACTCCCGAAGGGGGCTGAGTTAGTGTGTTCAAAATACGGGGCCCAGAAACAAAACATGCATAAGTATGCTAAAACATTTTCTTTTAAATCCAAAGGGTATTATATTTCCAGTTAAACCTTCATGAAAGTCAAAATTATTTTTTATCTTCAAACTCCAAGAAGTTGAGAGAAATATTTGAGATATTAAGTAGCCAATAGCACAGTACAAAACAGATCTGAGTAAACAGGAAAATAGGTACGGTATGAACACTTAAATCTTTGGCAGAACTATATTTTACCAACTCCTTGGGAAAAAATTCTTGAACTACTGAAATAAGCCAAAATAACTGTGGTAAAGGTGGTTTCAGTGCGTAGTTGGTAGCATGTTGAGCTTCTATGCCCAAGGATGCGGGTTCAAACCCGGCCGAAGTCGTTGGATATTTTAAGAGCGTCAAAAATCCCTCAGTATGCCTTCCTTCGAGGAGGAGTAAAGCGGGCGGGGCCCATGTTATAGATGTATGGCATGTAAAAGAACCTTCCACTAACTAAACTTGTGTGAAGCAAAATTTTGTAAATTAGGTTTGATTAATGCTCCTCAGTTCCAACGTTTGTCACCAGGTGCTGGTTGCGATGCCATCTAGTAGTAGCCAAGTTCACAGCTAGGTGTCGTGGACGGTAGCATTTGGTAGCGAAAGTAGGAACTACTTGAAATTATCGTCCGCAGTCCTAACTTGAATTTAAAAAATATAACACACACTAATATGGTCATCACAATCAACACCGGTTATCAGACAGCTTCTACACACACCCAAAGTACATGGGGCTACATGACCGCGTTGTCGCAGCCCCTAAACTAAGGAACCAACCAACCCGAGCATCCTGAGGAAACTTTGATCTGGTTCACAGACGGGTCAAGAGACGACTCAGGGGCAGACTCGGGAGTATATGGAATGAGACCAGGAAAAAGCATTAGCTTTCCCCTGGGAAAATATCCCACGGTATTCCAGGCAGAAGTTTATGCAATACTACAATGCATATATGAAAATATAAAAAGATCTTATACAAATAAGAAGATTATTATATACTCAGACAGCCAGACAGCACTGAAGGCTTTAATAAGCCCCAAAGTGAACTCAAGACTGGTGGAAGAATGTCTTAATGTCCTATCCAAACTGGGGGAACATAACAACGTCAAATTGATATGGGTCCCAGGACACAAGGGCATTGAAGGAAACGAAAAAGCCGATGAACTCGCCCGAAAGGGAGCGGCAACAATCTTTTATGGACCAGAGCCGGCTCTAGGAGTACCTAAATGCTCCATAAGAGAAGCTATTAAAGACTGGATCAAAAAGGAACATAGGGATAGATGGAAAACTAACCCTGGTATGAAACATGGGAAAATGTTCATCAATGAACCATGTAAGAAAACGGCTGGAAAATTACTCAGATGTAAAAAATTCAGATAAGATACTCAGTGGCTCTTCTCACGGGCCATGCTCCCGTGAAAAAGCACCTAAATAAAATGGGCATAATCAAAGGAAATCTAGACTGCAGACTTTGCAGGAAAGAAACGGAGACAGCCCATCACATAATCTGTTCTTGCGAAGCTCTAGATCGCAGAAGATTCAATCTTTTTGGGAGACCGACAATTGAACCAAAAGAAATCAAAACAGAGTCCATCATGGGACTGTATTATCTTATTAAAGACACAGGGATAATGGACTGGTGCTGAGTACACAGGGCAGTACAATAAGCCTCAAGGCTGCAGTACATCTGGACGGGCCCTTGGTATATATATATAAAAATTAAAAAAAAGGAACCAACCAACTAACTGTGATAATGGTTGGGAAAAAATCTGGAGATGATGTAACACATGTTTCCTGCTCCGCTGTCTATAACTCATCTGCCGTCCCCTTTTTTGATCACGACTTATATAGATGAAATTCCAGCTGAGTCCGCAATTATAAGCCTGATTTAATAACAAGTACAGTATTGCCAACTCCATGCATTTGGTTCTATTTCACATCCGGTATCGTAAAACAAAAAGTGCCGTTCTAGCCCAAAGGTTTTTGTCTAGACTAGGGCCGCAGGGCTGGTTTATGTCACACACAGTGGGGGTAGACATCATCATCATCTTGCAGAGTTTCCAGCCACTGGCCGGGTCTGTTTGGAACACAAGCCTCTCCAACGTCTTCTGTCTTCCCACCATCTCTCAGCCTCCACCCTTGTCCAGTCTTCTCCTCTCTTCTTCACGCTTTCTTCCACCCCCTTCAGCCACCTGTCTCTCGGTCTCCCTCTTGGTCTCTTTCCTTCCCACTTCGTCTCGTGTATCCTCCTGGGTATCCTCTTCTCCTCCATTCGTTTTACATGTCCATACCACCATCTAAGTCTAGATTTCTCTATACCATCCTGTAATGGTACTCTGGTCCTCTCATTTTTTATTCTGTCCCTCTTTGTAGCTCCAATACTGCTTCTCAAGAACCTCATCTCACTGGCCTGTATTTTGCTCTTCTCCCTTCCTTTCATAACCCATGTCACCGAGGCATACTTCAGGATAGGGACATAGTACGTCCAATATATGATCTTTTTGCTGTTCAGAGGGACATCCTTGCTTCATAACATGCTTCTCACACTCCTCCGGGATGCTTCTGCCTGTCTCCCCCGCTCATTTACTTCTCTATCGTTTCTTCCATTATCTTGTATCAGGCTACCCAGATACTTGAAACTCTCCACTTTCTTCAGCTGTTCCCCACCAATTGTTATTCCTGTTGTGGTTCTTTCCTTCTTCCTTGTTGTGATCACCATCTCACTCTTATTCATGCTAAATTTCATCCCATATCCTTGTATTATTCCTTCCCACACGTCCAACTGTTCCTGTACCTCCTCCTCCTTGTTTCCCCAAATCATCAAATCATCTGCAAACACCATTGCTTTCATCTTTCCTTCCCCAATTACTTGTGCCACTCGGGTCATTATGTCATCCATCACCACAATGAAAAGTAACGGTGACAGTGCACTTCCTTGTTTCAGGCCGTTTCTCTTTTCCAACCAGTCCGATCTCTCTCCTCCCACTTTCACACAGCTCACGCTTCCCTATGTGATAAACAGTGTTATTTTTCTCCGCGACTCGTCAATAATTTTCATCCAAACCAATGGTTTTTGCCTAGACCAATAATTGCATGTATTATAGTTACTCTCTGTCTTACGTATTCTAAGTATGTTTTCTTCATTGAAATTGGTGTGTTTTGTATGTAAAGTTCAATATACACAATATAGCCAATATACACACCCATGGTTGTTGCCACGCACAGTGGGGGTAGTCACACATCAATAATCTTTGTCCAGACCAATGGATTTCTCAATTATTTCTTTTATCACATGTCAAAAGAAAAGAGTTTGATTGTCCGCCTTTTCAATAAAAATTTTATAACAAAGTTTATTAACAGGTACATGTTTCGGAGGTCATTTCCTCCTTCTTCAGCCTGTCTTTCATTAACATAGAAGAACTTTACATACAAAACACACCAATTTCAATGAAGAAATTACACACAAATACATTAAAGACTAGCATGTCCTTTTATCCTTCCTTGTTCTATGTACGCTGTTGGGTTTAAAGGTCCTCTTTTATTATCGTTTAGTTGAGCTTGGTGTGCGTCGCGGAGAAGAATAACACTGTTTATCACATAGGGAAGCGTAGTGATGTGGGCCGGGCAAATGCCCAGTGGGCAGGACATCTATAAATGGACATTTGCCCGGGCATTTGCCCAAAGCAATTTTAAGCGCCCAAAATCTGGGCATTTAAGAAAACTTCTTTTTAACTTTTTACCACTTGTGATTGTTACTAGAGCATCTAAATCATAATAATCAAAGGTACATTTCATGGATAAACTAGTAATGCCTGAATATTGCTAATAATAATTTAATTATCCTGTGTCAATGTTGTCAATAACATCTAAAAGGGAATTATGTATATCTGGTTTGAATAAACATTGTATTACTGAGTTAGGCCTGCAGGCCTACTGATTTATATTTAGGAAAATTCGGTCTCCCATAAGTCCAACCCCTCGTCCACGTCGTGGGAGACGGGCAACGGCACAAAGTAGGGGATCGCCTGTAGAGGCGAAGTACAGTGGGGACTTCGTGTGCCCCGGGACCGTTACGGTAGCTGTGAAGTTCCTACAGGAACCCTGAAAAGTGACGGCTAACGGGGCTCTGGTGAAGCTACGATAGGCCCAGTAAGCCAGTAGTGGATGAGCCTCGGACATGATGGATTTAATAGACGACGACACGGCTGTACACACGGACTAAGATTTGGAACTTTAAACCTAAGAACGCTGACGGGGAAGGTGGAGGAGATAGTGGATATGATGGAAAGAATGAAGTTGGATTTATTGGGATTGGCAGAAACAAAGTGGAAAGGGGAAGGAAGGAGAGAACTGAGAAAAGGCTATAGACTGTACTGGGAGTGGGAACGAAGAGGGAAAGAGGAATGGAGTGGGAGTAGTAGTACGAGATGGTTTAAAAGAAGAAGTGAGGAGAATAAGTGATAGGATGATGAAAGTGAAAAAGTAGCACAGAGGGGAGAGACCGTAGAAATAGTGCAAGTGTATGCTCCACAAGTAGGCTGCGCCTCTGAAGAGAAGGAGGAGTTTGAAGAGGAATTGCAGAAGCAGCTGGTAGGAAGAAATATGATTGTTATGGGGGATCTCAATGCCCATGTAGGAAGAGAAAGACAAGGTTATGAGAGTGTTCTAGGACCAGAGGGTTGGGGCGGAAGAAATGAGGAAGGAAAGAGACTGTTGGACTTCTGCCAGAGGAACAGCCTGCTAGTTGGGAACTCCTGGTTTAAGAAAAGAGAGAGCCACACAATCACATGGTACAGTGATGACTTGACCAGGAAGTCGGTGGTCAACTATATACTGTATGAGAAAGAACTAAATAAGAACATCACGGTCATCAAGGTTATACCATCGGAGAACCTGGATAGCGACCATCGATTGCTGGTAATGAACCTGAGAGGGAGTAAGGAGAAGAAAGGGACTGAGAACCAGGAAAGGCGTATAAGGATATGGAAACTGAAAGAAGGGGATAGAAGGGTCGAGTACCTCAAAATGGTAAAGGAAGGAATTCCAACAATGAAGAAAGAGGGGTGGAAGAGGAATGGGCTAGATTTAAGAAGACACTAGTAGGTGCAGCAGAAGAAGTATGTGGGAGGATAAGTAGTAAGAAGAGGTGGAAGGAAACACCATAGTGGAATGACAAGACAAAAGATATACTAAGGGAAAAGAATAGAGCCTTTAGGAGGTGGTATCAAAATAGGACGGTAGAGACAAGGGAAGAGTACCAGGAAAGAAAGAAGGAGGCGAAGAGAGTAGTGGCTGAGGAGAGAAGAAAGTGGATGGAAGAGTGGACAAAGATGATGAAGGAGGATAGTGAAGGTACAAAAAGGTCCTGTATGGGATGGTAAAAAATAAGAGGCGGAAGGATCCTAAGGATTATGTTAGAATGGTGAACAAAAGGGGACAAGAGATAGAAAATAGGGAAGAACTGAAGAAAATGTGGAAAGAATATTTTGAAGAACTTCTGAACCCAAATGGAAAAGATGATGAGGAGGAAGAAATCGGGGAAGAGGAAGATGAACTGCAAACAGAAAAGGACTTAACATGGAAAGAAGTGGAAGATGCAGTGAACAAGATGAAAGGAGGGAAGGCACCGGGTGTGGATGAGTTGAGTGTGGAGATGGTGAGAGCAGCAGGAGAGGTGGGGATACAGTGGTTGTACCGAGTGATGAGGACAGCATGGAAGGAAAGGAAGACCCCAGAGGACTGGAAAAAAGGAATAATTGTCCCGATCTTCAAGAAAGGTAGTAGAACAGATTGCAGAAACTATCGGGGAATAACACTGATGAGTCATTGTGCAAAGATCTTCAAGAAAGTTTTGGAAAAGAGAATTAGGACAAGGATAGAAGGAGGGATGAGGGAAGAACAACATGGCTTCAGAGCAGGAAGGTCCACAGTGGATTTGATTTTTGCTGTAAGGCAGTTACAAGAACAGCACTATGAGTATGGAGCAGATCTACCGATGGCCTTCCTGGACATTGAGAAAGCATATGACAGTGTATGCAGAAACAAAGTATGGAAGTCCCTGGAGGATAGAGGAGTAGAGAAATGGACTATAAAGAGGATAAAGGAGATGTACAAGGGAAGCGTGAGCAGTGTGAAAGTGGGAGGAGAGAGATCAGACTGCTTGGAACAGAGAAACGGCCTGAAACAAGGAAGTGCACTGTCACCGTTACTTTTCATTGTGGTGATGGATGACATAATGTCCCGAGTGGCACAAGTAATTGGGGAAGGAAAGATGAAAGCAATGGTGTTTGCAGATGATTTGATGATTTGGGGAAACAAGGAGGAGGAGGTACAGGAACAGTTGGACGTGTGGGAAGGAATAATACAAGGATATGGGATGAAATTTAGCATAAATAAGAGTGAGATGGTGATCACGACAAGGAAGAAGGAAAGAACCACAACGGGAATAACAATTGGTGGGGAACAGCTGAAGAAAGTGGAGAGTTTCAAGTATCTGGGAAGCCTGATACAAGATAATGGAAGAAACGATAGAGAAATAAATGAGCGGGAGAGACAAGAGGAAGCATTCCGGAGGAGTGTGAGAAGCATGACATGGAGCAAGGATGTCCCTCAGAACAGCAAAAAGGTCATATATCGGACGTACTATGTCCCTATCCTGACGTATGCCTCGGAGACCTAGGTTATGAAAGGAAGGGAGAAGAGCAAAATACAGGCCAGTGAGATGAGGTTCTTGAGAAGCAGTATTGGAGCTACAGAGATGGACAGAAATAAGAAATGAGAGGACCAGAGAATTAATGAAGGAGGAGCCATTACAGGATGGTATAGAGAAATCTAGACTTAGATGGTATGGACATGTAAAACGAATGGAGGAGAAGAGGATACCCGGGAGGATACACGAGACTAAGTGGAAAGAAAAGAGACCGACAAACAGGTGGCTGAAGGGGGTGGAAGAAAGCGTGAAGAAGAGAGGAGAAGACTGGACAAGGGTGGAGGCTGAGAGATGGTGGGAAGACAGAAGACGTTGGAGAGGCTTGTGTTCCAAACAGACCCGGCCAGTGGCTGGAAACTTTGCAAGATGATGATCACATGTGTTGTGTGGTGTATTTTGTATCAGACATGTTGCCAACTGTGATAGGACGTGATATGATGTCAATGAGTGTCCCTAAATCATGGCTGCTGTCGTTGAATGGGCAGGAAATAAAAACATTTATTTACGTAATAACAAATATTTCCGGTGCAGCAGTAATAATTGACAATAATTTCAATTCCTAAAGACCCGAGGAAGGTATGTGAATCTTATATTTTCAATAACCTGCCAGGTACAAGTGTAAAAGCCAGGAGTAGGTACCAGCAAGAATTAATAAATATTCTAGGTCTTTGCTGGTGTTTAAATACTTGGCTGTGAAAGCCCTTACTTCATCTTTCAGGAATAACAACTTACTTCCAGGCACCCAAAAATTTTTAAATTTAGTGCCATAAGAGCTTATTTTCCTCAAGTTCTTCCCACTATTAATCCTGTTTCTTCGGGGTCTATGTATGGAATTTTGGCCTGATGCCTTTCCTGAAGCGAGCTCATGAGTGGTGAAAAATATTAAGAACGAAATTCAAGAGCTTATTTTCCTCAAATTATTCCCCTTATTAATCCTGTTTCTTCAGGGTCTATGTATGGATTCTTAGCCTGATGCCTTTCCTGAAATCAGCTCATGAGAGGTGAAAAATATTCAGAACGAAATTTAGTAAAAGAATTGTTTTTCAGTCAGTCAACATGTTCATGTCTCCAATGAAATACAGACGTCGGTGAAATGAAATTAACAAGAAGTGCAAAGAAGTGACAGAAGAATGGTTGAAAGGGAAATGTGCAGGTATAGAAAATTGTCTGAAATTAGGAAAGGTAGATACAGCTTATTGAAGGATTAAGAGTATTTTTGGGGAAGAGAAGACTAAATGTTTAAGGACTCAGATGGAAAACCTCTAAGAGATAGGGAAGAAAAGGTTGAGAGATGGAAAGCTTACATAGAGTTAAAACTCAGCAATTCTTCTAGGTTTGTGCCATGTCTTGAGTGGGGTTTCGCCTAGGACACCAAGCTGGCTCATCGGCGGGCTCTTGGTGTCCCCGCCCTGATCCCCTCAGGAGTGACGAACTGCGCACCACCTCGCTTTATATTAGGTGCAACTGCACCACTTGACTAACTAACCTAACCCCGTGGCACTACAGCACTTGAAGGACCTAGGCCTACCAAGCGACCGCTGCCCAGCCAATTGGCCTGCAGATTTTGGGGGTGACGCGTGGTCAGCGCGTCGGGTCCCCTCGGCCGTTAACCTTGGTTTTCGTGACCGGGGCACTGTCTCACTGTCAGACAGCTACTCAATTGTCCTTACGAGGCTGAGTGCACCCCGTTCCAACCCTCACGGAGCCAGGGATCGAACCCGGGGCGTCCGGGTGAGAGGCAGGCGCGCTACCCCAACACCACGGGGCCGGCTGCACCACTTGACTGCGAGAACTAAAAGCTCAAGCAGCCTTAACCTCCCCATGAAGGCTTCCAAAAAGATGGTATATTGGCTTTCACGGCCGGTGAATTAAAACTCAGCAATTCTTCTAGGTTTGTGCCGTGTCTTGTGTGGGGTTTCGCCTAGGACACCAAGCTGGCTCATCGGCGGGCTCTTGGTGTCCCCGCCCGGACCCCCACAGGAATGACGAAACCCACACAAGACACGGCACAAACCTAGAAGAATTGCTGAGTTTTAATTCACCGGCCGTGAAAGCCAATATACCATCTTACATAGAGTATTTGTATAAGGCAGGCTTGCTCACACCGGCCATTTCACCAAGTGGGCGCCCGCTCTGTACACGGGCGGCGAGCGGGCAGAGAAGCTGTGTTTAGTCTTGGCAGCATAAACCAGCCGATTGCCTCACTGCAGTGACAGTTGTTGCTTAGAGGAGACCAAGTTCTAGTGCAAATAGCATGCAACAAGAATCCCAATGGGAAGGGCAGTGGCTTTTTATGACAATTGGAGAACGTGCTAAATGATTAGTATGTGGATATTCTGTGATAGCTAAAAAATATAACATTCGAAAGTGGCAGCTATAATGTGCATGTTTGGTTCTACATATTTATGTGAGCTACTTTTCTCCGCTTTAAAGCTTTGAAAATCGAGCCATCGATCACAAATGATAGCCATCGATCACAAATGATAGCCATCTGAGGGCCGTTCTTCGACTGCACACCAGTAGTAGTATTTGTCCAGACATTCCCTCACTTACAGCAAAACATGGGACATACACCGTACATAATAATGTACACACATGAATGCATACATTTTTGTAATGTAATTACATTGTCAATAATAAAACAGTATTAGATTCAACCTGCCGCCTCTGAAACCCTATCGCCGCTCGCAATGCCTGCCCGGTTCAACTGGGCATGCTCTCTCGCTTCGTCTTACTACACTATGACGTATGCATGCTGGTAAACCACCCTCATCTACGTCACACCTGCCCGGCTGCACTGGGCGCCCAGCTGACCACCTCTGGTATAAGGGAAAGGAGATTGAGAATGGAAAGGGAAGAGGAAATTGTTGAGGATGAGAAAGGGATTTATTATTGAGATCATAATTTGACAGAGTTTTGGAAGACTTAAGCATGAACAAAGCACCAGGCATAGATGATAATAATGATTGAGTTGCTACGCTGCATAGCTGACGAAGGTCTGATGAGGTTATTTCACTTGGTGTGAAGGATTTATGAGAAAAGCGAGGTACCCTTTGATTTCAAGAAGAATGTTAATAATAATACTACTAATATCGTCTGGCCTCGGGTGCCGGGTGCAAGCTTTGTAATTTGACAAGAGAAGGTAGCTTGAATGTCGAATTTCGTTGTTCCTCGAATCACTATGAAAGTCAAGGAGGTTAGATATCTAAGCTCCTTGAACACTATAGCACTTTCTAGTAGAGAAATGAGGAACTTTGTGTTGGTGGAAACTCCCAAGATTAATTCTGCCATTATGAACACGGCCTACTGAATTCAAATGGGTTCGTTGACATGCCAACATCGTATGACATGCGTGTCGTATTTTTGCAGCCTTTCAAAAATCACTTACCACGGCTAGGAGCGTACCTGCAATCTTGGGGTTAGTAGACCGACACGCTATCCACTCACCCGCCGTGGCAAGCTAAGAAGAATGTTATCATCACTAAACCCAAGGAAGCAGGAGCTGACAGATGTGAAGAATACCGTACAATCAGCTTGATCACTCACACTTCAAAGATCCTGTCTAGAATAATTTACAAGAGGATGGAAAGACCAGATAGAAACGGAGTTGGGTGAAGACCGGTTTGGTTTCAGGAGAAATGTAGGAACAAGGGAAGCTGTCTTAGTCTGATTTTGGAAGGTAGAATAAGGAAAGATAAGAGAACGCTCATGGCATTTTTAGCCTACCTTTCACATTTTGCAAAAATGAGGAAAAAGTAGACTTATGAGATCGATCCAGGAAAATGTGTGTCTGTCTGTCCTTCTGTCTGACTGTGTGTGTGTGTGTGTGTCCCCCCTATCAACTCCTAAACGGCTGCAGCAATCGAAACCAAATTTGGTATGAGTAAAGATCTAAACTGGGACATCTCAATGTCACACTTGAAAATGATGTCAGTGCTACCAACTGCTGAAAATTCGCTATTGAAATTTGAGCTCCATGTTGGATATCTTGGAGAACTATTTCAAAATTGGCACACATAGAGATAATAATACTTCAGTTTAATTTTCAGGAGGCCATACATGACAGTGTTGCCAAAATTATTTTAAGCCTACTGATAGGTCCCATTTTTAAATTCATATAACTTCTACACTATTAATTGGATTTCAACCAAATTTCGAATGTACTATGTGTACATAAACAGATATGACTGAGCATATTATTAAGAGCCACCAGGGCTGCCAACTGTCAATAAATGCTTTCTCTATTTTTTTATCCAAATACCAATATATCAGAAATTATGCGAGCCAACAGCTTCAAATCTTGCAGACGTATAGTGCCCGACATTCTGCATTAACTTGGAGCAACTTATGTATGTCAGTGCTACCAACATGATTCTAAGCCTGCTGATAGCACCAATTTTTAAATTCATGTAACTTCTATACTATCAATTGGATTTCAACCAAATTTCGTATGTGCTATGTGTACCATAACAGATATGACTATGCGTAGTCTTAAGAGCAATCAGGGCTGCCAACTGTTAAGAAATGCTGCTTATATTTTTTACCCTAATATCAATATATCAGAAAGTATGCAAGCCAACAGCTCTAAACTTTGCACACGTATAGTACCTGACATTCTAGATTAATTTGGAGTAACTTATATACTTCAGTGCTGACAACATCTAGCCTGCTGATATGCCCAATTTTAAAATACCAGTAACTTCTATACTAACAAATGGATTTCATCCAAAATTGGCACAACAATAGATCATAATATTTCAGATTATTTCTGACCAACACATGCATGACATTGCTGCCAACATGGTTTTACACGCGCTGATCGATCCAATGTCTAACTGCATGTAACGTCTATGCTATCCATTGGACTTCAACCAAATTTTGTATTCTGTACCATAAGAGATGGAACTAAGAATATATTCTGTCAGCAGGGCTGCCAACTGTAATGCTCTATTAGGCTACATTATGCCAGGTATATTTCGAACTAATTGGAAATTTCGATATTACCAACTTAATTTCGTCATTATTATGAATAGGTCCTTATAGATTAATCATTGGCATGAATCTTAAATTTAAGAAAAGTAGGCTCTTTAGTTTGTCACGGAACTTCTTGTTACACTTAGAAAAGGCTTTTGATAATGTTGGTTGGGGTAGCCAAAGTTGTTTGACATTTTGAGCAGGGTTGGAATAAAGTACAGGGATAGGAGGGTAATATACAATCTTTACAGAAACCAGACATCAGTGTTATTCGAGCCGAAGGACATGAGGAAGAAGCTGGTATTCAGGAAGGTGTAAGGCTGCAACCCACACTTTTCAATCTATACATTCAACAAGCAATGAAGGAAATTGGCGAACATTTTAAAGTAGGAGTAGAGATTCAAGGAGAAATAATTTCAACTCTGAGATTTTTCTGATGACATCGTCATCCTAGCCGACACACCAGAGGATTTGAATGAGCTTTTGATGTGTAACATCTTTCCACTCGGTTGCTGGATATTTTTGTGGGAGTGATTTTGAAAAATGGGACGGAAGTGGATCGGAACGATCGAGGTGGCAATCGAACGGAAGTGTAAGAAGCTCTGCCAACTCGATCGATCCAGCTGGCAGTGGTAAGATCCATCTGGCAGTGGTAAGAGAAACAATGAACGTGCGGTGTCGGAAATTGATACCATGACGTACTCTCGGCCATGTGGAATGTATATGACATACTGAACAGTAAACGCTCATGCGAACTCTGGTGTTAAATGATTGAAACAAAGCACATGGTACATGTTCGAAGTCTTCGTATCAGTATTTAAATGGTAAAATGCCTTAATATCAAACATTGTAAGTAGTCGGCATTGCCGGTATTATGTTTCTGCACAATGGCTATTCAAATATTAACCCACATAACGGTAATGCAGTCATCAATATAATATGATCGTTGTGGTTATACACGAATTGAGCAAGCCTTCATGAACTATTGCGGAATACATTCTCTTTACTCACAAGAGGGCCTGTTCATAATGCACATTAAACTCAATTTCACGCAGGAACATTATCGAAACAAGCAAAATATAAATGAAACTTAATTCCGTAATGCAGTATTATTGGAACGTGGAAATAAGTCACCATCTTGTGCACAATAGTTGCGTAGTCGAAATAGCTGTGGAGTTAGCGCCTATGACTGTGAATCTAGAGATCTCGGGTTCGAATCCCGGACGGGGTATATATTTTTGCTACCAGATTATCATTTTAAACGATATTTATCATATCAATATGACTCATTTTAACAGAATCCATATGAAATTACGTGTTGGTCTGTGAATCAAGAGGTCCTGTTTATAAGGAATTTAAAGTTATGAGCGTTGTCGCGTCTATTAATCAAGTTGATCCATATCGTATTCTTTATTTAGGCAAGTGCTGGTGGAAGCTACAAATCATCTAATAAAATGAGTTCCGTATTATAAACTACAATATCTGTAAAACACTCCCTTTTACAATAGATTAATATTTGTGCCAATAATAGTATAAAATACCGGTGTATCGACAATTTCACGTGGGGTTTGACCTCTGTCTTGAGAAAGAATTTATGAGGAAAATTAATACTTAAATGTAAAACAAAAATATTGGAATGTAGCCGAAAGAAATCAGAAACCCCAATGGACGTCAAATTGGCAGGTGAAAAGCTAAAGGAAGTTGGATACATCTGTTACTTAGGGAGCAAAATAACCAGAGATGGACGAAGCAAAGAGGATATAAAAAGTAGATTAGTACAGGCAAGGAAAGCATTTTTACAGAAAAGGAATCTGTTGACAACAAATATAGACTTACCTTAGGTATTAGAAAGTCATTTTTGAAAGCTTTGTCTGGAGTGTGGCGCTCTATGGAAGTGAAACTTGGGACTATTGGCACAGCAGAAAAGAGGAGAATAAAAGTATTTGACAGGAGAATGAAGGTCAAATGGGTAGATAGGGTTACAAATGAAGAAGTATCAAGACAAGTGGGAGAGGATAGATGTTTCTGGTGACTGCTAATGAAGAGAAGAGATCGGTTGGTAGGACACATACTAAGACACCCAGGAACAGCAATAGCAAACTTAGTTATGGAACGAAGGGTCGAGGACAAGAACTGTAGGGATGGACCAAGTTTAGAATATGTTAATCAGATTGCCTCGGATGTAGGGTGTGGTCTAGCTATGTAGAGATGAAACGATTAGCTCAGGACAGGGAAGCATGGAGGGCTGCAACTAACCATTCAAAAGGCTGAAAACTCAAACTACAACAAGATGGCCATTGGTTGCAATAAATACTTCATTCAATACAGGCTTAAGGCGTTAATTACAGAGTGTCATCAGCAAGGATTCCACCAGCCCTTCAACCAATCAGGACACCTGCCAGTACATTCTGCAACTGGGTTCTAACATGATAGAGAATGGCAAAATCCTATCATTGAGTAAATCTACCGATATCTGAAGACCTAATAAAATTATTCGAACGAACAGCAGCAACAAACACAACTTACTTTAAATCCTTGAAAACGTATACGGTAACACTTCGGGAGTGATGAACTAAGTAGAAAACTAGTTAAATTAGCCGAAATACCTTGTGTTATGATGAATAATAATTGTAGGAGTGATGTGGTAATAGATGTTGTCTCCTCCGCTGACTATAACCCACCCACCTTCCCCAATTAATAACACGACTTATATAGTGAAATTTCAGTTGTGTCGTCCATTGTAGGCGTGGCTTATTTGACAAAGAAGATATTGCCAACCACACGTATACGGTAAACACGGCCATGTGTTGTTTGTTTTGAGTGGAGTGAGCGATGTGAGCGCGCTCGCTTATTTCTGTTTCTATAGGGACATCCTGAACTAGCTGCAACAGATAGCGCACAGGTACTATGTGGAATCACTTTGTTCTTTATTTCAAATAGCATTTAACAGAAACACACAATTGACTGTTGCAAACTATTTAAAATGAAAATTTAATGTATTTTCAACTCGTCATTCTTCAAATTCGATGTGTATAGAATTCCAACGGAAGGCAAATCAATTGAGTCCCACATAGAACAGTTACGCCATCTGACGGAAAATTTTCGCATACGATATCCCTATTCTTTGGTGTTGCGATTGTTGATACTCTTATTCGAAAGACAAAACCCTAATACTATGTTATTAATGTTTTACATACAAAAACAAGCCTAACCTGGGGCTTACGCCCCAGACCCCCTTGCTTGTGGCACTAGCAGTAATTTTCGGCAAGACAGTGCATAAGTTAGTAGCGGACATAAATGCCTGTAGTATCTAGCCCCGCTTCGTAAGCCAATAGTTTTTCGCTTCGCTGGATTAACTATCTACGCTCCTGATTCGTAAGCCAATAGTTTCTCGCTTCGCTCAATTAACTCTCTACGCTCTCTTAGCTCACTACACATGACCTGTGTCGTGTATTTTGTGTACCATGCATTGGCAACAGTGAAATGACGTCTCGTTAACAATTGAACACGCCCAATGCGCATCCTTACTTCAGTAGCAGGCAGTTGAGCAACGACAAGCCATTACAATTGCCGTCGTTCAATGAACAATAAATAACTACTTACGTCACATATTTACGTGATTTTAGTACTTATTTCCTGAGCAGTATTGATAATGGACAGTAATTTCAATTGATAATGACTCCCAGAATATCAAATAAGGTATGAAAATCATACATTAGGTAAGTAACAGTGTAGGATCTTGGTTCATCACTCCCGAAGAATTACCACGTATTCTTCCTTAAGCTCCGTTCCTCTCATAACCTTCAAAGAGAAGAATATAGAAGTGCATTAAACCCAAGAATATCATACCTGAACAGTGATTTTCACATAATACATGCATAACGAATATATTACCAGGTATAATATCATATAAATATACAAGATATAATAATCTCTCTCAGTAAAACAATTAAATAGCTGTTTTAATTGGTTTTGTTTCCCAGCATTAGTAAACAAACAGCATTGCCAATGCATTTTTCCTGAAAAGCGCTAGGACACCATAAAGAGTCGGAACATGCCTACGTTATCAAAAGAGAAAATGTATATTTCTCTTAGTAAATGGATGTTAGAAGTCTATATTCAAGCAATAAAATCGTATTAATCTGTCGCAAAAATATATGCAAAAAATAACCAAATGGGCAACTAATTGCTAAAGTTGGCTACATTGAAAAAAAAAAAATATGTTGATCGCATTTCGAGAAGTGAACTCACTATCCAGCCACAGAACTAATGAAAAGATTGCTCACCCAGCTCACCAGTCTATATCACCGGCCTAATAAATGAGGCTTTTTTACATAAAATCCCGTTAGTTACTCAACTGCTCACACAGCACTGTCAGCCAGCATAGCATTATAAAGGTTAATGGTGATATTTGTCATAATTTCCGCAATATCAAAATGCAAATTATATCACAAAATAAAATAGTGTGATATCAAATCTGAGAGAAACTAGACATACCTTTCACCTTATTAAAATTGAATTCCATTAGGTTCACTTGGTTTTTATAAAAATTCATGAACTTTCCTGCTGAGCGGTTAGTATAGAAGTCATTTGGAAACAACCGGTATTTCGGCTTGTGCAATACTATCCGTAATCGGTGATACAAATTTCTCTGCAATGACGCTGGCAAGTCCGTTGCTGCGATTAGGTTAACGAGTGGAGAGGATTAGAGTTCTGTAAATGAAATCCAAGCTTTTCATACAAGAAATTCTTTCCACTGTGCATACAACGTAACCCGGACTTGCAGTTTTCATTATCGGCAAAGGTATTGCTGAAATTGTAATTTGATGATAGTTGATTTTAAAGGGCCTAACATCGAGGTTATCGGCCTCTAATTCTTTGGGAGTGAAAATGAAATATGATGATGAAATGAACACTAGAACTAAAACTAACTACAACTTGCAACTAACTTACGGATTGTTGTTGTTTGAGTCTTCAGTCTTTTGACTGGTTTGATGCAGCTCTCCATGCCTCCCTGTCCTGAGCTAATCGTTTCATCTCTACATAGCTACCACACCCTACATCCGAGGCAATCTGTTTAACATATTCTAACCTTGGTCTACCCCTACAGTTCTTGTCCTCGACCCTTCCTTCCATAACTAAGCTTGCTATTCCTGGGTGTCTTAGTATGTGTCCTACCAACCTATCTCTTCTCTTCATTAGCAGTCGCCAGAAACGTCTCTCCTCTCCCACTCGTCTTAATACCTCTTTGTTTGTAACCCTATCTACCCATCTGATCTTCATCATTCTCCTGTAGCACCACATTTCAAATGCTTCAATTCTCCTCTTTTCTGCTGCACCAATAGTCCAAGTTTCACTTCCATAGAGCGCCACGCTCCAGACAAAGGCTTTCAAAAATGACTTCCTAATACCTAAATCTATATTTGATGTCAGCAGATTCCTTTTTTGTAGAAATGCTTTTCTTGCCTGAGCCAACCTACTTTTTATATCCTCTTTGCTTCGTCCATCACTGGTTATTCTGCTTCCTAAGTAACAGAAATCTCCTACTTCCTTCAGCTTTTCACCTGCCAATTTGATCTCCATAGAGGTTTCTGATTTATTTCGGCTGCATTCCAGTATTTTTGTTTTACATTTATTAATTTTCATCATGAATTCTTTCCGTAAGACGGAGTCCATACCATTCAAAAACTCATTCAAATCCTCAGGCTTGTTGGCCAAGATGACGATGTCATCAGCAAATCTCAGAGTTGAAATTATTTCTCCTTGAATCTTCACTCCCACTTTAAATTTTTCTCTAATTTCCTTCATTGCTTGTTCAATGTAAAGATTGAAAAGTATGGGTGATAAGTTGCAGCCTTGCCTTACACCTTTCTGAATACCAGCTTCTCTCTCATGTCCTTCAACTCGAATGACTGCAGTCTGGTTTCTGTATAGATTGTATATCACCCTCCTATCCCTGTACTTTATTCCAATCGATTTCAAAATGTCAAACAATTTAGTCCAATCAACGTTATCAAAAGCCTTTTCTAAGTCTACAAAAGCCATGAACGTTCTCTTATCTTTCCTTATTCTACCTTCCAAAATCAGCCTAAGACTTAGTACAGCTTCCCTTGTTCCTACATTTCTCCTGAAACCAAACTGGTCTTCACCCAACTCCGTTTCTATCTGGCTCTCAATCCTCTTGTAAATTATTCTAGACAGGATCTTTGAAGCATGAGTAATCAAGCTGATTGTACGATAATCTTCACATCTGTCAGCTCCCACTTTCTTTGGTATAGGGATGATTACATTCTTCTTGAAATCAGGGGGTACCTCACCTGTCTCATAAATCCTACACACCAAGTGAAATAACCTGATCAGACCTTCCTCTCCTATGCAGCGTAGCAACTCAATCGGTATATCATCTATGCCTGGTGCTTTGTTCCTGCTTAAGTCTTCCAAAGCTCTATCAAATTCTGATCTCAATATTAAATCTCCTTTCGCATCCTCATCAATTTCCTCCTCCCTTTCCATTACATGATTCTCAATCTCCTTTCCCTTATACAAACTCTCTATGTAAGCTTTCCATCTCTCAACCTTTTCTTCCCTATCTGTTAGAGGCTTTCCATTTGTGTCCTTAATATTACAGCACTTAGTCTTCTTTTCCACAAAAATATTCTTAATCCTTCGATAAGCTGTGTCTACTTTTCCTAATTTCAGACAATTTTCTATACCAGCACATTTCTCTTTCAACCATTCTTCTTTCGCTTCCTTGCACTTCTTGTTAACCTCATTTCTCAGACGTCTGTATTCTGCTTTCCCCTTTTCATCTCTTACACTCTTGTGCTTCCGCCTTTCATCCATCAATTCGAGTATATCCTCAGTGATCCACGGTTTTCTACCTATTCTCTCCTTCCTACCAATGTTTTCTTCTGCGGATTTTGTTATTTCATTCCTCAAAAGTGCCCATTCGTCTGCAATTGAAGTTTGTTTCGGGTTTTTCATTAGTCCTTCCTTTATACTCTTCTTGAATCTTTCGTTTACATCCTTCTCTTTCAGTCTGTCTATTGCCCACCTTTTTGGCTTTTGACTTTTCTTCAGTTTCTTCAACTTTAATCTGCATTTCATTACAACCAGATTGTGGTCAGAGTTTATGTCAGCACCAGGATATGTTTTACAATCCAAAATCTGGTTTCGAAACCTCTGCTTGACCATAATGAAGTCGATTTGGTAACGCCCTGTATCTCCTGGTCTCATCCATGTGTATATTCTTCTATTGTGGTTATTGAATAAGGTGTTAGCTATGACCAACTCATGCTCAGTGCAGAATTCTACCAGCCTGCTTCCTCGATCATTCCTTTCACCTAATCCGAAATCTCCTACTATCTTCCCTTCTCTCCCTTTTCCTACCACAGCATTCCAATCTCCCATTACTATAACATTTTCATCACCCTTGATATACCTCAGAATTTCGTCTATTTCTTCGTAGACCTTTTCAACATCCTCATCATCAGCTTGACTGGTAGGCATATAGACTTGTATCACTGTGGTGCAGGTAGGTTTAGTATTTATTTTTGCTACAATAATCCGTTCACTATATTGCTCATAATATTCCACCCGCTGTCCAAGTTTCCTACTCAATATGAGGCCAACCCCTGCTTGGCCATTGTTTGATTTAGTGCTAATGACCCTATAGTCTCCTGACCAAAAGTCCTGTTCTTCCTGCCAGCGCATTTCACTAATCCCAACCAAATCCAACCTCAACCTATCCATTTCCCTTTCTAAGTTTTCTAACCTTCCATTTCCTAGCAGACTTCTAACATTCCACGCTCCGATCCGTAGAATGTCAGAGTTCCTCTTTGTCACGGATTAGGAGAAGAAAAGGACAAAAAGGAAGGAATAGGGGAAATAAAATATACGATAGGTGAAATAAATGCCCTCAACCTTCGAAAAATGAGTATTGACGGATTTGGAAGGATATAGAGCAATACAAGGCAGATAGGAAGAGAAATAGGAGAGAGTACGCCCCAAAGTCACTGGAAAAAGGG
This sequence comes from Meconema thalassinum, assembly GCA_946902985.2. Classification (NCBI taxonomy): domain Eukaryota; kingdom Metazoa; phylum Arthropoda; class Insecta; order Orthoptera; family Tettigoniidae; genus Meconema; species Meconema thalassinum. The sequence goes on from OX336399.1 coordinate 34,629,630, forward strand.
AAAAAACAGATCCAGCTCAGGTATCCCTCCGAACTCAACAGCCGTGAGCCCTTGAGGGTGTAGCACTATCCAAGGCGCACCTTCAGTGGTGGGGTTACACACACCCTGCCTCCTTTATGACCTTGTGCAGAAGGCAGGAAATATGATGAAAAGAAAAACAAGAGGTCTGACCCTTTGGAGAATGAGGGTATCAGGAAAGATGAATCAAGGTCCAATTAAGGCGGGAATTTGAAGACTCCCTAGACCTCGGATATCCTAATACCGTCAGGGTCGGAAGAGAACAAGAGTTGATCAAGGGAGGCCGACAGGAAATATGTCAGAGAGGACCCCGGCACAATTAAGTGCAAGCAATCGCGAGCTCAGCTGGGGCCCACTGGTCGCCAACCAACGTCCCACAAGCTGTAATCCCCTGAGAGAGGGAGGGGGGGGGGGGGGTCATAATGTCGTAATTGAACGAGAGGTGACCAAGGATGGTTGACATGAAAGATGACAGAAAGGAGCCCGGCACAAGTAAGTGCAAGCAATATCGGATTCAGCTGGGGGTCCCGTGGTCGCCAAACACACGTCCCACTTGTCGTGAGCCCCTAGGGGACGTACTGAAGAATGATTCAACAGAATAGTAAGAAAACATTATGATACCCATTTTTCAGAAGATACCGGTACCTTATGGGTATGCACTGGACGGTTGATTCCGTAGTTAATTGGATATCTTCGTAGGTTTCAGAGGCCAGGAAGTCCTTAACATGTGCGTTTTAAGCAGTGGTAAAGTATTATCCCGGCATTTGTCTGGATGGAGTGTAGAAAAACCGCACTCGGGATATTTTCTGTCGGTACTGGGTTTTGAACCTACAATCTCTAGACTTGCTACAGCTGCCCTCGTAGCCGTGGTGTACGATTAAACGATCACAACTACAGGGGCAGATGACCTCGTAGTTCCACCCCTTGAAACCTCAATAAATAAATAACTACAATCACAACTACGTTGCGGGACTCTTATAGTGACGACTACACACAACAGACGAAGGAGAGTTTGTGCCCGGAACTAAGTTATCGCGGGAAATCACGTTAAGCCAATAATCACACCTATCTCTGTCACACGGAAACTCGTGAAATGAAATCATACCTCCTATTTTCTTTCTATTTGAAGTGCAAATTGGCACAAAAAAGACTAGCTGGATTAGATCATTGGCGGTCAAACCATAGTTTATAATAATATTTCAATTTCATCAGCAAACACTCCAAACAACGTAGGAATTCAATATATTAATACAGACTACTTACAATAATTGAAACCCGGGGCAGTTCTAGGCGTAGTGCCACCGTGCCATGGCACTGCCCTCTAAGAGAAAATACATTATTCATACTCCTGAAAGAATAATTTCGAACGCCTACGTTTAATACCGGTACCGTATCTAATTAGTTTCAAATTACTTTGTAGTTAAAATATTCCGTTCGTAAAGTATGATCATTGATTCCATCTTCATCGCAGTGATATCTTGAGCCGCGGTCTATACGGCACGGTTGACGCATGCGCAGTCCAATTTACGATCTTTTCTGTAGCCTCTCTCGCCACTCGCTATGAGGAAATATGATGGTCTCCGTGCCGAATAGAGTTTGGCTCAAAGCGGTATTGAAAGTGAAGTGCAATGCTATCTATCGGTCATTACGAGGTACTGGGCCAGCGATATGCTTGTCACAAGCTGTCACAAAGGGTGGAAGGGAAGAGGGTGTGGGTCAATGCCTTGATTGGCTGGAAGTAATTTGACTCATTGGTTATGGGTGGGACATCAAGGTTATACCATCGGAGAACCTGGATAGCGACCATCGATTACTGGTAATGAACCTGAGAGGGAGTAAGGAGAAGAAAGGGACTGAGAACCAGGAAAGACGTATAAGGATATGGAAACTGAAAGAAGGGGATAGAAGGGTCGAGTACCTCAAAATGGTAAAGGAAGGAATTCCAACAGATGAAGAAAGAGGGGTGGAAGAGGAATGGGCTAGATTTAAGAAGACACTAGTGGGTGCAGCAGAAGCAGTATGTGGGAGGACAAGTAGTAAGAAGAGGTGGAAGGAAACACCATGGTGGAATGAGAAGACAAAAGATATAGTAAGGGAAAAGAATAGAGCCTTTAGGAGGTGGTATCAAAATAGGACGGTAGAGACAAGGGAAGAGTACCAGGAAAGAAAGAAGGAGGCGAAGAGAATGGTGGCTGAGGAGAGAAGGAAGTGGATGGAAGAGTGGACAAAGATGATGGAGAAGGATAGTGAAGGTACAAAAAAGGTCCTGTATGGGATGGTAAAAAATAAGAGGCGGAAGGATCCTACGGATTATGTTAGAATGGTGAACAAAACGGGACAAGAGATAGAAAATAGGGAAGAACTGAAGAAAATGTGGAAAGAATATTTTGAAGAACTTCTGAACCCAAATGGAAAAGATGGTGAGGAGGAAGAAATCGGGGAAGAGGAAGATGAACTGCAAACAGAAAAGGACTTAACATGGAAAGAAGTGGAAGATGCAGTGAACAAGATGAAAGGAGGGAAGGCACCGGGTGTGGATGAGTTGAGTGTGGAGATGGTGAGAGCAGCAGAAGAGGTGGGGATACAGTGGCTGTACCGAGTGATGAGGACAGCATGGAAGGAAAGGAAGACCCCAGAGGACTGGAAAAAAGGAATCATTGTCCCGATCTTCAAGAAAGGTAGTAGAACAGATTGCAGAAACTATCGGGGAATAACACTGATGAGTCATTGTGCAAAGATCTTCGAGAAAGTTTTGGAAAAGAGAATTAGGACAAGGATAGAAGGAGGGATGAGGGAAGAACAACATGGCTTCAGAGCAGGAAGGTCCACAGTGGATTTGATTTTTGCTGTAAGGCAGTTACAAGAACAGCACTATGAGTATGGAACAGATCTACTGATGGCCTTCCTGGACATTGAGAAAGCATATGACAGTGTATGCAGAAACAAAGTATGGAAGTCCCTGGAGGATAGAGGAGTAGAGAAATGGACTATAAAGAGGATAAAGGAGATGTACAAGGGAAGCGTGAGCTGTGTGAAAGTGGGAGGAGAGAGATCTGACTGGTTGGAACAGAGAAACGGCCTGAAACAAGGAAGTGCACTGTCACCGTTACTTTTCATTGTGGTGATGGATGACATAATGACCCGAGTGGCACAAGTAATTGGGGACGGAAAGATGAAAGCAATGGTGTTTGCAGATGATTTGATGATTTGGGGAAACAAGGAGGAGGAGGTACAGGAACAGTTGGACGTGTGGGAAGGAATAATACAAGGATATGGGTTGAAATTTAGCATAAATAAGAGTGAGATGGTGATCACAACAAGGAAGAAGGAAAGAACCACAACGGGAATAACAATTGGTGGGGAACAGCTGAAGAAAGTGGAGAGTTTTAAGTATCTGGGAAGCCTGATACAAGATAATGGAAGAAACGATAGAGAAATAAATGAGCGGGGGAGGCAGGCAGAAGCATTTCGGAGGAGTGTGAGAAGCATGTTATGGAGCAAGGATGTCCCTCAGAACAGCAAAAAGATCATATATCGGACGTACTATGTCCCTATCCTGACGTATGCCTCGGAGACCTGGGTTATGAAAGGAAGGGAGAAGAGCAAAATACAGGCCAGTGAGATGAGGTTCTTGAGAAGCAGTATTGGAGCTACAAAGATGGACAGAATAAGAAATGAGAGGACCAGAGAATTAATGAAGGAGGAACCATTACAGGATGGTATAGAGAAATCTAGACTTAGATGGTATGGACATGTAAAACGAATGGAGGAGAAGAGGATACCCAGGAGAGTACATGAGACGAAGTGGGAAGGAAAGAGACCGAGGGGAAGACCGAGAGACAGGTGGCTGAAGGGGGTGGAAGAAAGCGTGAAGAAGAGAGGAGAAGACTGGACAAGGGTGGAGGCTGAGAGATGGTGGGAAGACAGAAGACGTTGGAGAGGCTTGTGTTCCAAACAGACCCGGCCAGTGGCAGGAAACTGTGCAAGATGATGATGATGATGGTTATGGGTGGGGTGGGGTGGGGCGTTGGTTGACACAAACTGACAACCAATCGCTCTCACACAAAGAGCATTACAGTGAAACCCCTCAAATCCGAACTAATTGGGGCTGTAGTCAGTTCGGATTTCAATTTGTTCGGATTAGCCAAAAAATATCCATATAGCAGGTTGTGAGGATGCTGGAGAAGGTTCTCTAGAGTAGTGGATGACAGTTGATGTCAATGAAGAATGCACCGAACATTAAATAGTGAGTCAACATGACAGCAATGTAGCTAGTGACAGTGAGGAAGAAGAAACTTGGACAGACGCTGTGACTTATACTGAGGCTGCATCTGCTCTGGACATCGCATTGCGCTTCGTAGAACAACACGAAGCAGCCATGCCAAATGATGTCATGTTCATGCGCAATTGCCTCTGCGGGAATGTTTTCGCCACTTCGACAATAATTGATGATAACTGATTTCAAGTGAAAGATTATGTGATATTTTGTGTGTTTCTACTGTTATTTCATTGTTCTTGCAAAGCGATTAACCTAAGAAATTACAATAACCAACTTTTCCGATTTTCAATCCAGGATGAGATAAGTATGCAGGCACATTTACACTGTGTTACGTATGCTAACTCTACTTCTTTGATAATTTTTCGACTAATTGTTGAAAAATAAGATTTTACTGTAGAATATATAATTATTGTTTTATGGCCAAATAAATACGTTTCTCTGTTTGGCGCGTGTTTTTAAAACTTAAAATTGTCGAAGAAAACTCGTTCGGATTACCCGGGATTTCGGATTTCCGGGGTTCGGATTTGAGGGGTTTCACTGTAATTCTAGATTTCTCTAAAAGGGGGCTCTGCATCCAACAGTGAAATTTAAACTTGCCGTAATAAACAGTGAAAATAATATGTATGTATTTATTAATTCCTTATATGGTAAAGTGAATAACTAAGCGAATGAATAAAAGAGAAAAGAAAGTAAGATCATGACTACTGTAGGCCTACATGTTAAGGCTTCACGGATTACTCTCGGTAGTTAAATATTTATGGTTGATAAACCATCTGCAACTGTCAGGCCTGGATGAAATCGCACGAATTCCTGTTTGTAGTCTAGCCTATCTTCAGTTCTTGTTAACGGTTCGTGGTTATTTTTAGTGAGTCAAGGTGTTAAAGAGTCAAACATTGAGTTTGTGTTGTAGGCTATTACTGAGTGAATGGTTGAGTGCTGAAAAAGTTTCTTTTATATATTTTCTTGTCGTATATATTTTATTCGGTTAGTCCCGATGTGAAATTTTGACTATCAAGATTAGTGTAGGCCATATATATACATCGGAAATCGAACCCTGCTCTGATATAATGTTATGAAAATACCAATATTTTCATATATTTTACTTGGCACTACCCCTTGTGCGTGACTGGAGCCGCCTCTGATTGAAACTGAAACAAAACTTCGTTGCTCTACACGTATCACTGTGAGAAACACATTTAATAAACCTACTGCACAGCTGTTTACTAATCGCGCTTATATAATACATGAGTTGGGGTGCGCTCTATCGGCAACTAAAGGCAACTTTTCAATTACACGTTATGCATGGGTTCTAACTGGGAATGTCAAGGTCAGTCTCATAAGGAAATAATTCAAAAGTAGGACAGATCCCGCTAGTGGTGCATTGTTGACATAAGATCAGAAATGGGCAGATCTAATATCATTCTTGCAAAGTGGGGCTACATTAAGGAAGATGGCATTCAGTGTGACTGAGGAGTAGATCAGACTGTGAAACATATGCTTCAGTGTAAACTGTGCCCGACCTCCTGCACAGAAGATGAACTTTGCATCACAGAATGTAGTGGAAGTGGCCAAGTTTTGTTCAAATATTATATAATGTCTGTAGTCATAGTATTTGTATCTGTGTTTTATTTTATGTTTTCGGACTCGAGAATAATAATCATTCATTCATTTCCGTGTCCGGTCAACATTTCCAAAAAACTGCAGCTTCGATGGTCTTGTTACTTCCTCTAAAAACATCTTCCATTGTGCATGGGTTGTCCAGGAGGGGGCAGATAAGTAGGTGGCTTGGGTCTTGTTCAGCTCCACATTCACAGGAGGTGTCTGCGTGTGCTGGAAGGATCCCTCATTTTTGCAGGTTGGTCTTGCATCGAGGGACACCCACTCTTAAACGGTTGAGGGACCTCCACACGGGATAAGGTAGGTCGGCGCCAGGAGCCAGTTCTTCCTTTGGTGATATGTCTGTGGGCAGTGAGCTCCTCCATCTGTTGAGACGAGTTGTCTCTGGTGTTCTCTCCAGCGGTAGAGTCCTAGCAAGGAAACTCTTGCCGGATCTGAGGCGAGGCCTTGCTGCCTGGTGACTATATAGTGGATGTCCATGGTCATTCTCCTGCTTTGTTCTCTCGGCATCCGCAGCAGTGACCCTCCGGATGTTGGGTGGGGCTATTCCAACAATAAGGTGCACTGGTGTTGGTTTCAGGCATCTCGAGATTATCCGTGCAGTGTCGTTGACAGCAGTATCAACCTGCTTAGCACGTGCTGAAGCGTTCCACACAGGAGCGGCATACTCAGTGGCCGACACACACAGTGCAAGTCCGGAAGTCCTCAGGATGAGCGGGCTGGCTCCCCAGGTGCTGCCGATCAGATTCTTGAGTATGCCATTGCGAGCACCGACCTTTTGTTTCGTGTTCAGACATTGCTGTCTGTACGTTAGAGCACGGTTTAGTGTAATACCTAGGTAAACTGGTGTTGGGCAATGTTTCAGTCACTCCCCTCGCCATGTGGTATCCAGCTATCGCCGTGCTTCCCTGTTTTGTAGATGGAACCCACACACTTGTGTCTTATTAGGGTTCAGCTTCAGATGGTTGGCATCATAGTACTTGGAGAGTTCATCCATCGCTGAAGTCAGCTTTCCTCCCACTTCTTCAAAGGATGAGCCCTGAGCAGCTACTGCTGTGTCGTCGGCACTGATGATGAGCCTGGTACTTGCTGGAATCGACTGATCATTTGTGTAGATGTTGTACAGCGCTGGAGCCAGCACGCTTCCCATCAGGGAGACCGTTCTTCTGGGTTCGCCATCTACTCCTTTTACCCTGTAGCGAGACTTGGAATCTTCTGTTCTGAAGAAAGATGCTCATTAGGGATGTTAGTTGGTGATTCTTGGGAAGGTGATACTCTTTCTTTGACAGCTTCCTATGATTCACAGTGTCGTATGCAGATGTTAAGTCAACGAAGGCGGGACTCCCGTTATCTCGCCGCGCTCAAATACATCCTCGATGTGTTGGGTGAGATTCAAGATCTGGCTACAACATGATTTGCCAGCACGAAAGCCTGCTTGTTGTGGAATGACCCTTCGAGGATGCTACTGATTCGGTTAAGTACCAGGCGTTCCAGTATCTTGAAGATATGGCATAACAGGGGAATAGGTAGAAAATTTTTCGGGTCATTTGGTTCTTCCCAGGCTTGAGTAGTGCAATGACTCAAGATTTCCTCCACATTTTAGGGATATGCAGCTTGGCAACACATGTGTTCATTAGGCTTAGTAACCACTCCAATGTTTTACGGCCAAACTTCTTTATCTGTTCTACTCGTAGGTCATTGACACCAGCAATCTTATACATCTTCAAGTTGGAGATGGCAGCTTCAAGTTCAACCATCGAAAAGGGATCTCAAACGAAGTGATTCTCTGCTTCCAAATCACGCTGAAGAGCTCCTGTGGTCGCCCTCCCTTTTTTTTAACCATTCAGCAGGAGCTGCGTCGCCATTTTATCAGGTGTCACTCCAGTGAAGTTCTTCTGTGGTTTTACAGCGTCGCTGCTAAGGTTTTTAAGCAGTTTCCAGGCCTGTCTACTATTCAGCTTCATATCAAGGTTCTCTACCAGGTTGCTCCACTTGGCCATGCGAGTTCCTGTGATGGTTTCCAACAGTGTTTCTCCAGCATGGATAGTTTCTTCAGCAAATGGATCCTCTTCATAGAGGGCCTGCTACTTTTCTAACAGCTGTTTGTCATCACCGGATATGCCTGGAACGTATTGAGTTCTACATCCTCTCGGAATAGTTTTACTTAAGGCAAGATGGCGACAAGTGACAAATCAACCAAGTGCGGTCAGTGTGAAAAATTTGTAACTGATAACGAAGACTACATAATTTGTGATGGGGAATGTGGTAAATCATACCACAGAACCTGTGTAAACATAAAAAAGAAAGTTTTTAACCGGCTTTTGTCCGACAAAGCCAAGCAGTGGCATTGTGTCGAGTGCAGTGCAGTAAGTAGGTCTACTACGGAAAAGGTTTCGCCAGACGAGAATGTAAGTAAACCTGATTTAGAAGATCTTGTTTGTGAAATCAACTTGCGACTGATAAAACTCGAAAACATTGAAAATACTCAGAATGACATGCTCAAGTCCGTGACATACTTTTCTGATTGTTTCGATAGTATGAAAAGTGACATTTCAACTGCCACACAAACTCTGAAGCAAGCCTTGTCAGAAATTACAAAGCTCAGGCAAAGAGTTTGTGAGTTAGAGAAAGAAAAGGATATCGCTTGCAGTGAGGTTAAAATGTTAAAGCAAGAGAATCTCGAGCTTCAACAGTACGTTCGGCGAAACAACCTAGAGCTTCATGGCGTGCCGCACACTTCAACCGAAAACACCGCTCAGATTGTCCAGACTATCGCTGACCAACTGGGTGTCACAGTTGTTGAGTCCGATATTGATGCCTGCCATCGGCTACCACAAAGCAGAGAAGGTCTTCCATCTCCTTTACTAGTCAAATTCTGCAGCCGGCTAAAAAAAGAGGCAATTTTAAAAGGCAAAAGGTCCAAACCCAACCTGAACTCAAGTGATGCTGGAATCAATGCAAGGGCTAGGCCTATCTACATAAACGAGCATTTGACGCCAGCTAATAAAGTACTCCACAAACAGGCAAGAGACCTCCGTAAATAAGGTTTTAAATACGTCTGGACCCGGGACTGCAAAATATTCGTCCGTAAATCAGATAGTGACAAGGCTGTCAGGATCAGTTCACCGGAAGACATTGAAAGGCTAGTAAGAGACTCTTCCATCAACAAGGCTCAGCCATCCCATTCACAGAAATAATAATGAATCAAGACATGGACCTACTAGTTGATGTTGACTTACACTCATCAATTGATGAGCGTAAATATGACTGTATCCACGTCTACGTAGCAGACACTAAAAATGAGGTTAGCCAAATCAAGTGTCTTTACCTAAATAGCAGAAGCATCAAAAATAAACGAGAAGATATCGAGATACTAATTCATATTGTTGAAAATCTAGATGTCATAGTGGTAACCGAGACTTGGGTAAAAAGTAATGAAGCTAAATACTTCAACCTAAACAACTATTCTGTTGCTTTTGTACACAGAGAGAATCAGGACGGTGGAGGTGTGGGAGTTTATGTCCACAAAAAATGGAATATAAAAGTTCTTAACCTAGTTGAGAGTAACCATAGCTTGATCCAGTTGGAGCTTATAAGAAGTGATACTGTTCGTTTCTATAACCTGCATACTATTAATATAATTGCAGTATATAATCCTAACATAAATAACGCAACAAATTTCATGCAATCTCTAGAGCACATTCTTTCGAAAAATAATGCCAATCTTTGCTTATGCATTGGTGATACAAATATTAACTTACTAAACAAAAATAATGTAACCAAATCATACCTCAATCTACTATCATGCTATGGTTTCACACAATGCAATACTCGGTATCCAACAAGAATATGTGAATCAACAAGTACACTCCTTGATCAGGTAGCCACTAATAACTGTAAATATACCTATAGGATAAGCAATATAAATAGTGATATTAGTGATCATAATATTCTTGTAACTGAGATTTTCTGGTCAAATTACTATCCAGGCAAAAGCCCAATCTCGAACATGACATTTAAATACCCCCACAACAAGCAAAGGTCTAGTTCAAAAAACGTAAATAAAAATTACTGGTACGTGAATAAAAACATATTCTCTAATGATCTCAATCAAATAGACTGTTTAGATGATGTAAAAGAAACTTACATCGCCATGAAACACAAAATCTTGACACAGACACCCAACAAAGAGAACACTGACACACCTTTGAAGGAAATACACCAGAACCACAATAACCCATGGATAACAACAGAATTAATTCAGCTAATAAAACGAAGGGACCTACTACATGCTAAACTTAAAACTAACATTCACAGAAACAACAACCTCTTAAAGGAAGAGCACATAATATGTAGGAACAAAGTGACAGCTTTAAAACGGAAACTGAAATCCTCATACTATGAACATAAATTAACATTGAACGCCAATAGCATAAAAGATACTTGGAAAGTAATCAATGAAATGATCTACAACTGCACAACTGAAAACAAAGATGGTCCCAGTGAGATAATAATTGACGGTAAATCTTTCACAGGAAAAGAAAATATTTGCAATGCTCTAAACACTCACTTTATAAACATAGCACACAAGTTAGTCAAAAACATCCTCCCAGGGAAGAAAGTTAACAAAATTAATGTCAACACAGATTCCATATTTATGACCCCGACTAATGAGATGGAAATTCGCAATATTATATTAAGCCTTAAAATGAAAAGTAGCCAAGACAAAGATGGTATGTCAGTAAAATTGTTAAAGAACTCCATTGACATACTAAGTAGCCCACTAACTACTTTAATTAATTTATCGTTAGAGACTGGCCTGGTACCTGATGATCTAAAAATAGCACAAGTCATACCAGTCTATAAAGGAGGTGACAAAAGCAATCCAGACAATTACAGACCCATTTCCATCCTCCCACCCATATCCAAGGTACTCGAAACAGTAGTAAAAAACAGAATTGTTACATTTTTAAATAAAAATGATTACTTCTACAAAGGGCAGTATGGATTCCGAGAAAACTCAAGCACAGAAATAGCCACAATTGATATAATCTCTAACTTGCAGGATGTCATAGACAATAAGATGACAGCGAGTGGCCTTTTCATAGACCTGAAAAAGGCGTTTGATACTGTTGACCATGAAATTCTTTTAGGGAAACTTGATAAAGCAGGTATCCGAAGAGTAGCTTGGACATGGTTTAAAAATTACCTGTCTAATCGTAAGCAGTATGTTGAAATAAATGGCTACAGAAGTGAGGAGGTAAATATTACCCATGGTGTGCCCCAAGGATCAATACTGGGTCCTTCCCTCTTCTTAGTATATATTAATGACATAGCAACACTCAGTTTTCATGGTAATATAACGTTGTTTGCAGATGACTTAAGCATCTTTTGCAATGCGTACACCACCAACACGCTGATTACACACATGCAGGAGGACATGAATACAATACTTGGCTGGACCCAGTCAAATAAATTAACAATAAATGAAGGTAAAACAAATTATTTAATAATATCTAAGCGTAGAACAAAGTTAGACATCACTCGGAATATAATGCTGAATGGAAAGGCAGTTAAAAGGGTCTCATCTGTCAAATACCTAGGCCTGATAATAGATGAAAATCTCTCCTGGCAAAAGCACATTGATGCATTAGTTAAAAAAATATCACCTGCTGCTGGGATGATAAAAAAAAATGAGCTACTATATCCCAAAATATCTACTCAGGAAAGTGTATTTTTCCTTAATCCATAGCCACTTACAATATTTGAATACAATTTGGATAAAATGCTCAAATTACCTAAAAAAGGAAATTGAGGTAATTCAGAATAGAGCCATCTATATATATAAAGCACAAAGTTTGTCTGTCTGTTTGTCTGTTATGTATACAAATCTACACCGTTTCACCGATCAGAACCAAAATTTGTATACTTACCCTTTAGAACCTTGCGGGTAACCCTGTCAACTTTAAATTTCGGACAGACCACCCCATTCCCTGCATTTAGGCCCTTTTGCTAAAATCTACACCGTTTCACCGATCTGAACCAAAATTTGTATACTTACCCTATGGAACCCTGCGGGCAACACTGTTCACTTAAAATTACGGACAGACCACCCCATTCCCTGCATTTAGGCCCTTTGGTCCAAATCTACTGCGTTTCACCGATCAGAACCAAAATTCGTATTCCCACACTCTGGTACCCTGCGAGTAACACTATCTGCTTGAAATTGCGGACAGACCACTCCATTCCCTGCATTTAGGCCCTTTGGCACAAATCTACACCGTTTCACCGATCTGAACCAAAATTTGTGTATTTACCCTTTGGAACACTGCGACTAGCACTGTCTGCTTGAAATTGCGGAGAGGCCACTCCAACCCCTGCTTTTAGGCCGTTTGGCACAAATCTACACCGTTTCATTTGACCCAAATTTGACATACCTACCCTTTGGAACCCGATGAGTAACACTGTCCACTTGAAATTTCTGACGTACCACTCCATTCCCTGCATTTAGCTCAGGAATCCCTCGGGGTTGCCAGCTTCCTAACTCACCAGCCATGAGCCCTTGAGGATGTACCAGAAGTGGTGGGGCTACACACACCCTGCCTCTTTGAGGGCCTTGAGCAGAAGACAGGAGATATTATGAAAAGGAAAAGAAGGCAGACCCCTCAAAGAATGAGGGCATCAGGAAAGATGAGACAACGGCCAATTAAGGCGGGAAATTGAAAGACTCCCTAGCCCTCGGATACCCTAATACAGTCGGGGTCGGAAGAGAACAAGAGTTGACGAAGGGAGGCCAACAGGAAAGAGAACTGAAAGGAGCCCAGCACCAGGAAGTAGAAGCGATGCCAGACTCAGCTGGGGTCCCGTGGTCGCCAACCCACGTCCCACAAGTTGTGAGACCCTGGGGGGGGGCAGTTGTGAGAATAGCTTGCTGATTCATCGCAAGGTGACATGAGAGGACTTTCCAATGCCCGCCGTGTTATCTGCTGTCTATGCTGATGCTCAAGCCACTGTGGTGTTGCGAAAGAGTGAGTGATTCCCCGGCCAATCTAAATACGGCGGGAAACCCCGAACGTGTGTCATCATATTTCATCATCATCTGCGATCATCTCAGGTTCATGCAGCTTGGACCCATATTCTTTGCCGAGCAGTACGCCATAAGCTCTTTCACTAGACGCATCGAGTACAGGCCTAAGCCAGAAAATAAGGTTGAGACTTTGGAAGACATCGAAGATAGACATCTGAACTACCTATATCAGTTTTAAAATTACACCATGTTCGTTTAGTAGTCATTTTTAATTACCTTATTATTATCATCTTAAGTGCAAATGACCTAGATGTTACGCGCATCATACCACTAATCACCGCCGCATGAAGTCTTTCTCGACTGTGATTTTTAAAATATTTATTTTTATTACAGTACATTGTGTACATTATAAGTTGAAGTGTCAATTCCATACAGGTAGTAGTTTCCCTTATCATCCTCATCATAAGGGCAAATGACCTAGATGTTACGCCCATTACACCATTGATCACCACGCACAATAAGTCTTCCTCGCCTGTGAATTTTGAAATATGTATTTCTATTACGGTAGTTTGTAAGTTTGACGTGTCAATTCAACAGTAGTTTTCATTATCATACTTATCAAAAGGGCAAATGACCCAGATATTACGCCCTCATTGTCTTTGGGGACAAATGACCTAGATTTTAAGTCCATTCGATTTCTAAGGATACTTTGAGACATTATCAACATTCAACCGGGCGAAGCCGGGTACTACTGCTAGTAAGAAATATGTATAACTACCCTTTTTTAACACCTACCAAACACCTTTATATTACGAGTAAAATTCAACCAGTAGCCCTAAATGCAGAAATCAAATGTCCTGATGTACCAAATCCTACACAAAGGTATCCACACAAATTTAAACTTCACTAAACAATCTGATTTACACGCTTACCAAACTAGACAGGCAGATGACATATCACTTTTCCATATCCATTCCAAACAATATGGCAGTAATAGCATTAAGTATAGTGCCTTTGTAAAGTTCAATAGACTACCAGAAAATATAAAAATTGCACCTAGCCTAGCAATCTTTAAAAGGAGGCTAAAACAGTTTATGTGGAATGATTATAAAATGTCAGTTTAAGAAATTCCAAAATCTGAGAAGACAAAAGAAGACTACATTGTGTACAAAAACGTATGAAAGCTACAAAATGTTGTATATATTTTCATACTGAAAACTTGTAAACTAAACATTGAATTGTAATTTGTCGCCAACAAGATAAAACTGTACGATTCCTTTGTATATGAGTCCTTGACTCGTTAAGGGATTAATAAAATGCATTATTATTAAACTTGCTGGATGCATTCAACAAAGTGGTTGTACATTTCAGGTTATGGAGGAATGTTTATTATCTCCGAGTCAAGCTCTTCACTGAACTTCGTCCAGTCAGCCTTCTTGAAGTTAAACCTCCTCTTGAATGGTAGCCTACCTCTTCAGGCATCACCACGGAATTGACGGTGCAGATGACAGGACGATCTTGAGTGCGAGGGATAGGGCAACCGATAGTCTTCACACATGCCCAGATACCTTTGAGATATTGTCTGGATTGTACCCATTTTCCACCTGCCACTGTTGAAGGAAGATGGGAGCTCTGGGTTGTGGATCAGATGCAAGATATTAGCCTCAGACCATATTTCTAGACTTGTTCCATTTGCATCAGAATCTGGGTATCTCCAAGCTGTGCTTTTACAGTGGAAATTGCCAATGACAAAGTTGTCCTGGTGGTTGAAGTTGGCTGTGTTCCAAAGCTGAAAGTGGTCTCGGGTGGTTTGTAGACTGATGTGATGCAGAAGAATGGAGTACGCACTGTGAGGATGTCATTGTCTTCAGTCAATGAGGCTGAGATGATGTTCATGTTAGGTCTGGCAAAGATGGCACTGCCATATTTGTTGTGAGGCCTTTCCAGAATTGGTTCCATACCAGCAATTCTTGGACGGTATCTAGTACTCCCCATGTGTGTTTCCTGGACAAGCAGGATGTCACATGCATGTTTTTGGCATAAATTAGCTAATATGACTTCTTTCTCTCGAGAAGGTCCCTCGATGTTTATAGAGATAAACACAAGTGGTCTTGAAAAAGACCTTTCGGAATTGTGCAATCCATTTGGATGGAGACCGGTTGTGAAAGGATCTGCCGTCAGCGCATTTTGTTGCATCGTCTGACGTCTTCCAGGGAACACCCGACTGCTATCCGTTTCTTTACATCTATAATTTCAATCTTCTTTGAAGTTCCTTTCATGTAACTTACCCCAAATAATGATAATAATTGACATACACGTACATGTACGTGCATAAACATTTCCACACAAATCTCGGAAACGTCATCATAGTAAACACTCGTATCGAATAGGTTGGCCTTCTAATTCGGAAACGTACCAGTACGCTTATTATAAATAACGTGGTAATTTAAGGGGTTGAGGGAATTGAGGCTTGGACCACTATTGCGCCCATTTCCTCATATAACTTTCAAAGTGACATAATGATTTTTATTTTGATAAACCTTTATCTGCATTTAAAATAAATTTTATGACCGTATAATAATTAATACAGTTTGAATGTATGGATATTTCATATTAGGGCCTACATAGGGAAATTTGTCATCATCCCAGAGTTGTACTATCTTGCTGCCTCTGTTAATGAGGTACGACAGTGTAAGCAATTGTAATAATGGGAAGTTATGAATGGGGTTGGTAGCCTAAAACTTCCAAATCTAAATTTCACCCTAATATTTTCCTTCAGTAAGACCATTTTTATTGAAATTGAATTCCACCTGTTTCTCCTATCGGTACTTTCGGTTTTTGTATCCGTGTACCGTATGTCTGTCGTCGTTGTCCCGCGTGTCAATTCAAACACGACGAAACCGAATTTGGTACAGAGATAGCACTAGCAAAGGGCACCTCAGTGTCATATTTTATATCACCACCATTTTAGCGAAAACAAAATGGCGGTCATCCAAATGCTCAAAGCTTAAATTAAATTACGACTAAACTAATCATCGGTTCTTTACCAAAATTTGAGAAAACATACCTTCGTATGGAAAGCGTCTTGTGCTCTAACAACACGGTTATCAGCCGAATAGTTTCAAGATGGCGGCCGTGCGAATCATGCATGAATTATAATCCAATGTTCACAGTACCGTACTTGGCAGTTTTATATGAAGACTATCTTTTAACAACGTGATGAGTACGGTATATGAAAGTGTATATTGTGCGCAGCCACCATCTTGAAATCATGAAATATAAAAATAAATGTAAGTCTTATCACTTGAGAGCTACAGTTACAAAAATTAGTGACGAGGTAGGACCGTATAATGTGGCCTTATACCAAGGCAAAAGAACACTCTCTCCATACATCCAAGATGGCAGCTGCGCAAATTATTAGAACATTAAAATCGACAATGAAATTGGGCTTGTAATGAACTCCAGAATGTTCCATATTGCCCATACTAATTTTCAACATTTTATTTTTTCTCAGAAACTATTAAGGAGAGGTTGTAAGCCCTATCCCCGCCACATTAAATTTGTGAATTTCATGTTCCTTTTTCTCATTAAGTATTTAACACCTTACAGATATGTAGATCTGTAATTTATCTTTAAATGGTTGTTTTGGGAAATGTGTGTGTTTGTATTTTTTTTTTCAAAGTTACATTTTTCAACTTATTTCTCTACGAAGACATAAAATATTATTTTTTCTATTCATGATAAAATCACAGGAAAATATACAATCCTTAGATTCAGCATGGTCCAACCCGCGGCCCTCGGGCCTGTTAATGTTTGTTGGCCCTTGCCCTTTTTACCGCCCTCTACTCTTCGACAGTTATAATCCGTGGCGAGCCTACTTTAATTTTCACTTTCATTCAGTAATGTTACGAAGGAGCCAGGTGGGAAAGGAAAGATCCGGTAAAATACGCCAGTAATCAGAATTGTCTTACCACGAATACGTAAGGTACGAGAAGCGGCCCCGCCTCCAGGCGACAACTGGTTGGCTGCCATTGATTGGCTGCCGATAAGTTTGCGATCGTTCATGTGCTGCGGCGGATTTCCCTATAAAAGGGAGCCCAGGGCTGTTCGAAGAGGTTGTTTTTGACGAGAGAGGTTGGTCGAGAGATATCGTACGACGAGAGCTTGTTGCCATCGTTGTTGCGAGAGCGGTACCTAATATGGCGGGACTTAATAAACGGAGAGTTGAAGATGCGAAATGACAATTTCAGTCATAGTGGCAGGAAAGTTACTTTCTTGTTGAACATAATGGAAAACCACAGTGTGTTATCTGTTCTCAAGTCTTAGGTGTTTCGAAGGAGTATAACGTGAATAGACACTATACCAGCTTGCATAAATCAAAATACGATCAATACCAGGGAAGTGCCAGAAGTTGTGTGTTTAATGATTTGAAGCTGAAACTATCAAGACAGAAGAATATATTTCAGCAACCAACAAACACTGCTGGTTTAAAGGCATCGTATAAGGTATGTTTAGAGCTAGCTAAAAGTAAAAAGTCTTTTAGGGATGGTGATCTCATTAAGAGATCATCATCATCATCATTTCCCCTTATCCAGCTCCTGCCGGGTCGGGGTATTTATGGCACTTCTCCACTTTCCTTCCACAATTCTTCTTCCACGATCTTGTCCCAGTCCAGATTTCTTTTTCTCACACTGTTCTTCACTGAATCGATCCACCATGTTCTAGGTCTTCCCCTTGCTCTCTTAGCCTTGCACTTGGCCTCCAGCATCTGTCTTGGTATTCTATTTTCCTCCATCCTCTTTACATGTCCAAACCACCATAGTTTATTCTTCTCAATTCTCTCATTTAGTTTTCCCATCCCAACTTCCTTCCTAACATCTTCATTCCTCACTCTGTCTTTCCTATCATACTTCTTAGGAATTTCATTTCACTGGCTTGGATTCTACTTCTTGCCTGCTTGTCAGGGTCCAAGTCTCAGCTGCATAAGTCAATATGGGTACATAGTACACTTTATACATTACCTCCTTGCTTTTCCTTGGTACTTCCTTATCCCAAACAAGTTTTCTTACACTGTGATAGAATGCATTGCTCTGCTGTACCCTCCTGCCAATCTCCATGTCCAACCTACCAGTTTGCATCAATTCACTTCCTAGGTATTCGAACGTGTCCACAATTTCCAAACTCTGACTTCCAATTTTCACTGTGCCCTTTTCTTGTCTTTCCCCTCTTGTCATCACCATGGTCTTGCTTTTCTCTATACTGATTTTCAGGCCGTACTTCTGACTGAATATTTTCGTCCAGTGCGTCTAGTTGTTTTTGCACTTCTTCGGTGTTCCTTCCCCAGACCACAATATCATCTGCAAATAACAGTAACTTCATTTCTTTATGTCCATATACTTCCTTTGTTCCTTTACAATTTCATCCATTAAGCTACCATTATGAACAAAAGAGGTGACAGCACACTCCCTACAGACCGCTCAGGTGTGGATTACAGGACCCACAGGTTTAAGCAAACTTACTCGCTGTGTTCTCGACGCAGGAAGTCAGTCGACCTTCATCTCCAAGTCACTAGTAGACGATCTTCAGCTGGAAGTAATTAGACGACAAGAACTGACTATTTGTGCCTTTGAGTCAAACCCTACGAGCTCCAACACTAGACGACTTGTACGATTCAATATGAAAGGGTTTTGGACTAACACGAGCGTCTCTCTCTATGGTTTCGAAAGTCTTCACGTTCTTTCACCACAACCGTCAGTTCCACAAGACATTACGGCATTGGCACATGCTCGTAAGTTACAGTTAGCTGATCCTAGGACGGATTCCCATGAAGATCTACCAGTTGAACTCCTTATCGGCAGTGACCACTACTGGAAAATTATCAGAGACAGTCCTCCCTTACGTATCTCCACGTCACTCGTGTTGGTTCCTTCTACCATCGGCTGGATACTCAGTGGGGACCGATCCGGTATGCACGTGCATTCAGCCACAGTCAATTTCATTAACCTCGAGCAGGCTTCTTTCCAGTCAGACGAAGACTTCAAGAAGCATAGGACCGTTGAGCACCCAAGTGTGGGGTATTATAGCGTGAAGTTAGGAAGAACAACACCGTGACATTCACTATTTTATTCCATTAGTAACTACAACATACAACACACTCTAGCGGCAAGTTACATAAACACATTGTCCTTGCTTCATTCCCCAACATCCTCCCCACCCTGGTCAACCTCAAGGGGGATGACCAGCTGGACAGGTCGGGCGATCTGGGTCCCCTCTGGCGTGGATAGAATCACCGTCCGGATAAGTCCATCTCTGCCTGGTTTCAGCTCCTGAATCCGGGCCTTCCTCCACAGATGTCGAGGCCGCACCTCGTCCTGGAGTAGAACGATGTCTCCGAGCCTCAGTCGTGGTGACGTTCCTTTAGGTTGCTTCACCTGGTGGAAACTCTGAAGCTGAAGCAGGTATTCCTTGCTCCATCGTTTCCAGAAATGGTCCGCCAGTTGTTGCTGAAGTCTGTATTCTTTAATGGGACAACCGGGCTGAGGTTCAGGTCCAGAGGGCAGTGCATTGAGTTGTCCACCGACAAGGAAGTGAGCTGGGGTGAGCACGTTGGTGTCGTCGTATTTGGTGAGTGGTCTGGAGTTCAGCGCGGCTTCGATAGATGTCAGTATCGTCTGCAAACCATCTTCATCTACAGAAGAGCGCCCAAGTGTCTTTCGCAAGCATCGCTTGGTGGAGCCAACCATTCTTTCCCACCAGCCTCCCCACCAAGCCGCGCGTGGTGCGATGAACTTCCACGTGATGTTGTTTCGTGATAGGTACTGGCAAGCCTTCGTATCGGAAACGGTAGCCCATAGTCCCGCCAATTCTCGATTTGCACAGTGGAATGTCTGGGCATTGTCAGAATGGATAGTGTGTGGAATGCCACGTCTCGCCACAAACCGCTGCAGTGCTTGCAGAAACTTGTCAGTGCTCATATCTCGGCAAAGTTCTAAGTGAAGGGCTCGGGTCGTTGCGCACGTGAAGAGCGTGATGTAGCATTTTTTAGTTGTATGACCTTCCCTTACGTATAACGGTCCAGCAAAGTCAATGCCTGTTACTGCAAAGGCCTTCTGTGGAATGACACGCTGTGGAGGGAGTTGCGCCTCAAGTACTTGACTGGGACGATTTCGGGCCATTTTGCAAGGAAGGCAGCGATATAGTATCTTCTTGATGGCACGACGAGCACGCAGTATCCAGAAGGTCATCCGAAGGTCTGAAAGAACAATTCGCACTCCCAAGTGATGGAGGCGGATGTGTGTGTCTCTGATCATAAGTTGTGTAAAGTGATGGTCGCCATCGAGAATTATGGGATGCCTCTGCTGGTGAGTAATGTCAGCACTCTCCAGTCTCCCTCCAAGCCGCAGAACACCGTCTTCTAGAAAGGGGTTGTAGCATCGTAGTTTGGATCTTACTGGGAGAGGGACGTTGGATTGTAGAGCTCCAAGTTCAGCAGGAAAGCAGTCTTTCTGCACGACCTTTATCCAGTAGGTACGCGCCGCAATAAGTTCTTGAGCAGTGAGTTCCCCGTTTTCGTGGTCTTTGTGGCGAAGGATTCGCGTCAGACGAAGTACCCAAGCTGTAACGCGTAGAAGGCGCGTGTAGGAACTGAACTGGGTGGAGTCTATGATCGATTCTGGCAAATCGACGTGAAGGACAGTCTGCACAGTGTTCTTTGTTTCTGGGAGTGATGGAAGCGATGGTGCGTCCTGAGGCCAGTAAGAATCTTCCTGTGTTAACCAGGAAGGTCCATGCCACCATATATCTAAGGACTGGATCTGACCAGGAAGAAGTCCCCGAGAGAGGTGATCTGCAGGGTTGTCAGATCCGGGGCAGTGTCTCCACTGTGATGGTGTTGTGTAGGACTGTATCTCCGTCACACGGTTGCAGACGAAGGTCTTCCATTTATTTGGATTTCCTCGTATCCAACCCAATGTCACAGTGGAGTCCGTCCATAAAGTAGCATGGGAAGTGTCGAAATTGGTTGCTTTTGCAAAATATCGTAGAAGCCGTGCTCCCACTAAGGCTGCAAGGAGTTCAAGGCGTGGTAGTGTGACTTTCTTAACGGGAGTCAGTCTGGACTTGCTGTAGGCTAGGTGAGTGGAGATAGTGTCCTCATTAGTTGCGCGAATGTACAAGGCTGCTCCGTAAGCTCGCTCTGAAGCGTCGCAAAACACATGAACCTGAGTGTCTTCTTTACTTGAAGTGTGGAGCCAGCGCGGTATGCGTATTGGCGAGAGCGAGGAGAGCGTAGATATCCAAGCATGCCAGTGTGCGGCAAGATCGTTGGGTAACAGTTCATTCCAATCAATTCCCCGGCACCAAGTATCCTGAAACAATCGTTTCCCGACAAGAGATACCGGAGTGAACAAGCCAAGTGGGTCGTAAAAGCTGCTGACGATCTTCAAAAGCTGTCTTTTTGTGGTTGGTCCTTCTGGGTTAGACATAGTGGGTAGTGTAGACTGCTGGCTTAAACTATTCACCACTATAACGTAATTCTCTCTAGCACTTAAAATCGGAGTTTTCGGCACCAAGTGTGGGGTATTATAGCGTGAAGTTAGGAAGAACAACACCGTGACATTCACTATTTTATTCCATTAGTAACTACAACATACAACACACTCTAGCGGCAAGTTACATAAACACATTGTCCTTGCTTCATTCCCCAACACTCCCCTGTCTTAGTCCAGTCTTGTTCCTAAACCAATCTATCTTTCCAACTGGGGTCAGTACCCTGCTAACACAGTTGTTGTACATTGCTTGCACCATTTCCAACATTTCTTTTCCCAGTCCCTTCTTAACCATGGTTTCCCATACCTTCTCTCTGGGGACACTATCATATGCCTTTTCTAGATCTATGAAAGTCATCCTCTCCATATTCCCAGTTCTTTTCCATCACCTGCCTCAAGCTAAAGATTGGGTCCACTGTGGATCTTCCACTCCTGAAGCCATACTGTTCCTCTTGCAACTCTCCTTCCACCTTTCTTCTCATTCTTCTTTCTAATATCCTTTCCAGTATTTTTACTCTCTGTGATATGAGGGTGATCCCTCTATAGTTATCACACACTTTCTTGTCCCCTTTCATTAAGAGATGTGCTGTAAAAATGGCATCTTCATTTGGAGATAATTGGATTTCTAAATTTTTTTAAACAGTTACCTTGTCTCATCAGACAGTTAGTAGAAGAATTAATGATATGACTGGTGAAGTTTCAGGTTCTCTCAAGAGCATTTTGGAAAAATGTGAATTTTACTCTCTAGCTGTCGATGAGAGCACAGATATAGCTGACATCGGCCAGCTCCTTATCTTTGTCACAACAAGGCTAAAGCAATGGTTGGTCCTAAAATTTGTTTAGTAGGACTGTGTAAAGAAAAAGGATTGAATTTTTAGTTTTTCTACTGCATTATCCACCAGGAGGCTCTCTGTGGAAAAATTATAAGGCTCAGTGAGGCAATGAAAACTGTTGTAAATACTGTACATTTAATAAGGGGAGGCAATAAAGCCCGTAGACACAGAGCATTTATTGCATTTTTGGACAATTTGGAAGCCGAGTATGGTGTCATTTCATTGTACTGTGAAGTGCGATGGCTAAGTGCTGGAAATTGCTTGCATCAGTTTTTTGGGTTGAGGAATGAAATTCTTGCTTTTCTCAAAAATGAAAACATTGGGCATGAGTATCAAGAAAAACTGGAAGAAATCCTTTTTTTTAAATAATCTTGCTTTTCTGACAGATTTAACATCCCATCTAAATGCTTTAAACCCTAAATGACAAGGCAGAAAACAAAATATCTCCCAACTTTATGGACATATTTAAGGCTTCCGCAAAAAACTTGATGTAATGCAAATTGCATTGAAGGCAAATAATATGGCACACTTCCCATCTTGTCAGCAGTTGGAGGAAGAAAAAAGTTAAACAAATTTTAGTACGTTTCATGAAATAATAATAGATATCAAGAAAGAGTTCCAGAATAGAATCCAGGATTTTGACTACCTAAAACCAAACCTTGCACTGTTCAACAACCCCATGGATATTAAAGTGAGTGAGGTGCCCTGCGACTTTCAAATGGAAATTCGAGATCTTCAGGGAGACCCATTCTACCAGACTAAAAAGTGTGTTGACCCTGAAAATTTCTGGAAACTGATTTCTAAAGAACGTTTTCCTAAACTGCTTAAATTCTCTCTGCAAGTGTTATCGCTGTTGGCAGTACGTATGTGTGAGAAAGTGCTTTTTCTGCTCTCAAACAAATTAAATAAAAAACGAGAAATCGAATTGAAAGTGCTTCACTGGAATCGAGCCTGAGACTTTGCCTTACTGAACTTATAGTGGAGATTGTTACACTTGTATCAGGAAAGCAGTGCCAATCATCACATTGATTTCTCGAATGTAAAATGAAGTGGTATATTAAACTTCTTTTAATATAAATTTTAATAAATGTTTTTGAATAACATATGTACTACATTTTCTTTCTGGAATGTCTCTGGCCCTCACATTCCTATACTAAAGTTTGATTGGCCCTCGGGTAACTAAAGGTTGGACCACCCTGCTTTAGTTGATCATATTGAATTACTGAAAAAAAATCAGGGCGCTATTGTTAATACTTCCTGAGAAAAAGGAACATTTGTCTCGCAAAAAACAAAAAAGAAGAAAAATGCTCTTAAAGATAATTGTTACCTTGATGTGCACCAGGTCCATATTCAGGATCATCTGGGTTGTCTTCATCTTCTCTGTCCCTCTTCTGGTTTCTCTTAACTTCCTAGCTTCTTTAGAGAAAGAAAAGGAGAAAGAGAAGGAGGAGAAAGAAAAGGAGCAGGAGGAATAGGAAAATGAACAGGAGAAGGAGAGGAAGAAGCAGAAGAGGAGCAGAAAAAGAATGATGATGATGATAATTGTTGTTTTAAGGGGCCTAACATCTAGGTTATCGGCCCCTAATGATCTGGGTGATAGCGAAAATGAGAATGAAATGGAAACAAGAACAAAAATTATGGGAGACGGAAAATACGTACAAAGAGAAACTCAGATGGAAACAACTCACAATATAGTCTTACAAAAGGGAATTTAGAACGAAAAGATTCACAAAAAGAATAGATTGAAAAAGACCCACAAAACGTAGGCTAGATTCAAAATACGTACAAAATGCAATGTAGCGTCGAAATACTTACAAAATGCAACTGAAATTCAAAATACTTACAAAATGCAAATGAGATCGAAAATACGTACAAAATGCAATTGCGGTTCAAAATACTTACAAAATGCAATTGAAATTGAAAATACCCAATGCAATTCAGATTGAAATATCCCAGTTCCAATCCAAATTATTCACAAAGTGCAATTGAAATTCAAAATACTTGCAAAATGCAATTGAAATTGAAAATGCTTACAAAATGTACGGTAGATTCAAACGACTCATGTGGATTGACAATACTTACAAAATGCAATTTAGATTGAAAATACTTGACAAAATGTAATTTAGATTCAAAATACCCCAAAATGCAATTGAGAATCAAAATATGTGCAAAATACCCACCAAACAAAATGCAATTTAGATTCATAATTCGTGCGAAATGCGGTTTTGGTTGAAAATACTTACAAAATGCAATTGAAATTCAAAATACTCACTAAAAGGCCCGGCCACCTGCATTGAAAGACTTACTAAAAAGCAATTTAGATTGTCAATCTTTACAAAATGCAATTGAGGTTGAAAACAATCGCGAGATGCAAATTGGATCGAAAAAACGTACAAAATGCAACTTAGATTAAAAATGCGTTCAAAAATCGCTAAAAGGGAATTTAGATACATGGTGAACCAAGTAACAAAAACAGTGCAGGAATCTTAAAGAGAAAAGGAAATATAAGGAAAAGAGGAGAGGAGAGTGGAGAGGGTCCACCCCAAAGGTAAGGGACAAAAGGGGAAAACGGACCCAGCTCAGGAATCCCTCGGGATCGCCAACTCCCAAACTCACCAGCCGTGAGCCCCTGAGGGTGTAGCATTATCGACGGTGCACCAGAAGTGGTAGGGCTACATACATCCTGCCTCCTTAAGGGCCTAGAGCACAAGGCAGGAGGTAAAAGGAAAAGAAAAAGAAGGCTGACCCCTCACAGAAGGAGGGTATCAGGAAAGATGAGACAAGGGCCAATTAAGGCGGGAAAGTGAAAGACTCCCTAGGCCTCGGATAACCAAATACCGTCGGGGTCGGAAGAGAACAAGAGGTGACCAAGGGAGGTCGACAGGAAAGAAGACGGAGAGGAGCCCGGCACAAGTAAGTGGAAGCAATGCCGGACTCAGCTGGGGTCCCGTGGTCGCCAACCCACGTCCCACTAGACGTGAGCCCCTGGGGGAGGAATAAGAATGAGGAGAAGGAGAAAGAGAAGAAGGACTTGTATGTCTTCATGGATCTTATCATTCTTGATCTTATCACGTCTCGTTTTCTGAAGCATTGTCCCAGAAATTTAATTTCCCCAGTCTGAAGTCTGCTTCTATTAATTGTGCACGTTTCCAGGCCATATATTGTTGTTGGTACAAAGTAGGCTTTATACAATGTAGTTTTTGATATTAAAGGAATTTGACTGCCCCAAAGGCGATTCCTGACATGGTGGTACAAATTAGCTCCCTTCTGAAACCTATTGGTAATTTCTGCTGAGCAAGGACCATCATCATCATCATGCAGAGTTTCCAGCCACTGGCCGGGTCTGTTTGGAACACAAGCCTCTCCAACATCTTCTGTCTTCCCACCATCTCTCAGCCTCCACCCTTGTCCAGTCTTCTCCTCTCTTCTTCATGCTTTCTTCCACCCCCTTCAGCCACCTGTCTCTCGGTCTCTTTCCTTCCCACTTCGTCTCGTGTATCCTCCTGGGTATCCTCTTCTCCTCCATTCGTTTTACCTGTCCATACCATCTAAGTCTAGATTTCTCTATACCATCCTGTAATGGTTCCTCCTTCATTAATTCTCTGGTCCTCTCATTTCTTATTCTGGTCCCTCTTTGTAGCTCCAATACTGCTTCTCAAGAACCTCATCTCACTGGCCTGTATTTTTCTCTTCTCCCTTCCTTTCAGAACCCAGGCCTCCGAGGCATACGTCAGGATAGGGATATGGTACGTCCAATATAAGATCTTTTTGCTGTTCTGAGGGACATCCTTGCTCCTTAACATGCTTCTCACACTTCTCCGGAATGCTTCTGCCCGTCTCCCCCGCTCATTTACTTCTCTATCGTTTCTTCCATTATCTTGTATCAGGCTTCCCAGATACGTCCATCACGAGTTATAATGCTGCCAAGGTATTGGATCTGATCAACTTCTTGCAAGTTCCTTCCAGCCAACATGATATTCAAATTACCCTTTTGTCTACATACCTTCATGGCTACTGTCTTTGTAGGACTAACTCTTAGTCCAAACTCATTAAATTGGTTGTTCCAGGTATTTAATTTCTTCTGTACTTCCTCAACTGTGCAACCCCAAATCACCACATCGCCTGCAAAGGCCAATGCCGTGAAATCCGTTTCAAGATGCTGTTGTTTTACCCTTTTTATGATTTAGTCCATTACAGAGATGAACAGCAATGGCGACAATGCACTTCCTTTGATGTAACAAACCAATCTGAATATTTACTCCCTATTTGAACACAACTCTGACAATGGCTATACAGCATTTTCACTCTACTGATGAGAGATTGGTTCCTCAGTTTAGGGGGCTGCGACAACGCGGTCAGGTAGCCCCGTGTACTTGTGGATACTGTCTGATAACATGGTGTTAATTGTGATGGCTGTATTAGTGTGTGTTATCTGTTTTTAATACAAGTAAGGACCGCAGACATTTCAAGTAGTTTCTACTTTTGCCGCCAAATGCCTCCGTCAACGACTACTAGTTCAGAACTTAGTTACTACACTACTGTTTGTAGAAAGTGAAACACCCAGAAGAAATGGTCGGAGACACTCCCAGAACAGGGGTCGTATAGGCCTGCGGTACCATACTAAGTGATTGAAATCGCAGAGAGATGGCATGCACATTGGTCCACCAGTGCCCTCTGTCGTGGGACCAGACAGGTCAGTGCTCTGCACAGCTCTGTCGGCGTGGGACCGTCATACCAAGTGGAAACGTGTAAGCAAGTGCAACGATGCCTCGCCGACATCACAGGGTGGACTATCAGCATGTGAGTGCGGTTGAATGGGACAGAATGCTTGGGCTCCGGTAGGCGGGTCTGTTGTTCTGGGACATTGAGGCTCGTACAGGGCACGCTGCGTCAACAGTAAGGCGTACGTGGATCCAGTGGAGAGAGGAGGGCCGTACACAGCGACGACAGGGTACAGAACGACACAATGTGATCACAGCGCGAGACGACCGCCATCTTCTCCGCATGGCCGTATCAGACTGAACAACGTCCTCGGTGTTGGAGCACTGCAACGGAGGTGGACATGTCCGCGTCGGCGGTACGGCACAGTCTTTTGAGGGCTGGACTGATAGCACACATGCCACTGTGTCGGCTTCCATTGACTGGGAACCACCGACTCCTCAGACAACAATGGGCAAGTGCACGCCGACACAGGCAGGCTGAGTGGCGAAATGTAGTGTTTTCGGACGAGTCCCACTTCAACCTGTCCTAAAGTGATGGCCGCATACACATTTGACGCCTTGGAGATCGCAATCAGGCAGACTGTATTGTTGAGTGGGATAGCAGACAAACACCAGGTGTAATGGTTTGGGGTGCAATTGCCTATAACAGGCGATCGCGCCTCGTACGTCTTGCGGGCAATCTGAACAGTGACCTCTACATCAAGGAAGTTTTACAGCCCATGGCACTGCCCTTCTTGCAGGCCGTTCCACAGGCCATATTTCAGACAATGCCGGACTGTCCTTCTAATCAGTAATGTATTGTCATGTCCCTAATTCAGACCTGCACAAGCCAATCCCATCGACGCTTCTGTATGCTGATGATGTCATGTTAGCTGCAAACAGCAAACTTGAACTCCAGCACCAAACACAAATGTGGAGTGACCGATTAGCTGAATATGGCCTGTGACTGAATAAAAGGAAGACGGAGTATATGACTTTAGATCTCCAAGAAGTTGGGACCATCAGCGTTGACGGAGAAGATCTCCCTTGTTGTAACAAAATTCAAATATCTTGGATCTACTGTCTCTGACAATGGAAGAATCATTGATGAGGTCAACGCAAGGACGCAGGCGTCTTGGTTAAAATGGCGTACGACGACAGGTGTCACCTGTGACCGCCGGATGAAAGACCACCTTAAATCCAAGATCTACCGCACTGTTATCCGTCCAGTCGCACTCTATGGTACCGAGTGTTGGCCCACTACAAAAGAGGTGGAACGTCGGCTAAGCGTCATGGAGACAAGGATGCTTAGGTGGACAGGCGGCGTCACTAGAATGGATCACGTTACCAATGTTGATATACGGAAACATTTCGGAGCGGCGCCGATCCATCAGAAAATGCGGGAAGGCCGTTTACGCTGGTTTGGCCATGTGCTGCGTGCAGAAGAAAACACAATAGCTAAGTCAGCATATAACCTGGAAGTCATGGGAAAGAGGCCCAAGGGACGACCAAGGCAGAGGTGGGTTGATACAATCCATAATGACCTGAAGACTGCACATCTACACCCAGATATGGCTCAAGACTGAAAGAAATGGAGACAACGAATCCTCACAGCAGACCCTGCCACGAGGCGGGACAAATGCTAGGAAGAAGAAGAAGAAGAAGAAGATTGTCATGTCCCTAATCTGTGTTATAAAGTGCAATGTGGTCACATCTTTTGTTCTTGGTGTTTCACTTTCTACAAACAGTACTGTAGATGCCACCGCAGTTGGCTCCTGGCGACAAACATTGGGACCTAAGAACGTTAGACAAATTTAACCTATAATTTAGCTTCACACAAGTGTAATTAGTGGAAGGTTCTTTAACATGCCATAAACCAATGACATGCGACCGCCAGCTTTACTTCCCCTCTGAAGGAAGGCATACTGAGGAAATTTTAACGCTCTTAAAAAATCCGACACTTCGGCCGGGTTTGAACCCGCGATCTTGGGCATAGAAGCTCAGTATGCTGTGATAAGAGATTCTGGTATGTTTGTCTTTAATAAAAAATGCCATATCTTTTCCCTAAGCAAACTGTCATAAGCCTTTTCGAGATCCAAGAAGACAAAAATGATATCCCGTCCTTTCTCCCAGTATTTTTCTATAATCATGCTAATAGTAAAGATGAGGTCAGTAGTTGTTCTCATCACTCCTAAATCCACATTGCTCAGTGATGTTCCTGATTCGCTTATCAATAATTTTTCCCATCAACTGCATAGTGATCAATTTATTACATTGCAACTTTTCAGTCTGCCAACTCGTATTACAATCCAATTATTGGGAAATGTGAAACAACCTGAAAAGAAATACATGTGATTAAAAGTACAAATAACTTTTAAGCACATGTAAATTTTTCCACTCCAGTCAGAAACAATTTTGGTAAGTAACATCAGTACCTTCAACACAAGTAAAAAATTAGAATACTCTTGTCCTTTCATATCTTTATTTACAGTGTAAATTATAACAATTGATTTGTCTGCCAACAACACAAAACATAGATACAAAGAAGTGACAGTTTGGTGTGATAGAATATTGGGCTACTAAGCTATTATGTATATTTATAAAACAATATTTCCAGTGTTCTTTACGTAAAAAATTTTCATTAGGTTACAAAAGATGCGGAAATGTATGAAATACAAACAGGGAGACAAACTTGAGGCTTTATCAACTTTCCAGTAGTTGATATCCTGCCAACAGCTGCATCATTGAGATTTATTTCAAGTCACCAGCAAGGATAAAAGAATCAAGCTTACCACTCCATACAAAAAGTGAATAACTAGTCTGATGAAATTCTTACAATATCCAAACAGATTAATGTGGTTCACGACAGCCAAAATCTGAGATAATTTACCATCAGGATAATTAGAATATGTATGATTTTAGGCTTTAGTATGTATTGTTCTGAGGTCTGACCTTTTTTTATTTTCTGACAGAGTTATGAAAGATTTAAACTTAAAAAACTTTTTTGTTCAAGAGTGGATATTCCCTCTTTTTGAATATTTTATGGTGTGCTGTTGAGAGGAATAGTGGTTTCTCAATTCAGAATAACCAGGAAGTCTACCCCTAGTAGCCCATAAATGCTAAATTCTGTTCCAAATGCCTCCTCATATACACTGGCCATTCTAAACCACTATTCCCCTCATATATTGAATTTCTTTTCTATACCTGTTCCCATTCCTTTCTTCTTAGATTCTTTAACACTTTAATACTGATTTCTCTCGTTCAACATACCTTTTATCATCTCTAAATGTTCATTATTCCTCCCATGTTTCTTAAGGATATTGCAGTGAACACCTATTATTACTTACAGGGTGCCGCACGAAATGTTCCCATGTTTAAAAAGTCAATAACATATTTTGTACTTTGTATTCCAAACCATTCAACATTTTCCTATGAATAACTACAGTATAGAGGTCAGTAAACTGCAGGTAATTGTCCATCATTGCTACTTTTCTGCCAAGAGCGATGTCAAACATCTTGCTGTTAACTAGAGCACTGAAACTGTAACCAGTTATACCAAATGCAAATTGTATTGTATTGCAAAGTGCATATTGGTATAATATATCATAATCAATATGGGAAAATCTAGAATAATGACTTAAGTCATAGATATTCAAAATGCAAAAGTGTTAGGGAGCTATGAAGAAAATTATGAGACATGTTTCAAATTCGATGTATTTCCAACTGAAAAAACATCAATCACACGGCTTGTATTAAACACTTGATGGGACAAATAATTAATAAGACGGATGAGAAATTAACTTGGACACAATCCATGCATTCTTGTTGTAATGGCGGATTATTTTTCTTTGTGCCACGATTTAAAGTGTAGTGATGTCTGCTGTGTATCTAAATTGAACCAAACACTGCCAAGAAAATGCATGTGTGGATTCGTCTGTGTGTGGCGAGATCAGAGGTCCGTGTCAGAGAATATTCAGGAACACGTGGGCTCGTCTTGAAAATATACACGGCAAAGATTGTCTAATGGATCATTATTTTTGAAGGGTATGCTAACCATAAATGAAAATATAATTTATATTCATTGTGAACTACAGTTGTATTTATATGTAGGAACTATTCATACAACACCCAGTAGTTTTCCCACATTTAGTGTGTATCTCTCGGGGTACCAGAGAACAAACAATCGTAGCACAACCCCATACAGTGTCTTCCTTAATATAAGGTACACTTGGGACAGGGTCCATTGTAATTCCCTAGTTATATTTTGATTTTACAACGAATGCAATTAGAGCATAAATCAATTCTGGCACAAAATTAATGTTTCTTGTTTATTACAATTTTTTAAAAGGCATTTATGCAATTAAGTATTCCACCTTCCAACAGAAAGATTATTCTAACTGTTCAATATGATAATTTCAATTACATTTTTCAAACCACCACGTTTATGCTCTGGAAACCACACTTCACTGGGAAGGGGAAATTGGCAACTATTTTCCTAGGAACTTGTACCTGTAAACTATATCCCCATCTTTTACAGATCACAGAATTCAAGTATTTAACTGACCATATGAACCAAGGCAGAAATATATAACTTCTGCATGCATCAGATGTATATGCATAGAGTGCAAAGTACAGAAGACACTATTAGGGAGGGTCACCCACTTGATATCCGAGTAATTACCGGTATATCTCATTTAGACGGCACATTCACAATCCAGATTAAGTTAGGTGGTCTAAACGCTAAGGGATTTCAATATTAACTCTTCTCCAAACAAGATTAGTCTGATCCTATTCCTGCAACTAGACAATCTTGTTTGTGGTCATTGCGATTGTCGGAGAGTTTTATCCTCCTGCAATGTGTAAATTTTGCCTATTTTGAATTATCTTGGTTTTTGAAAAAGTGTGTAATGTTGGCCATGATTGATATCAAGATATACGAAAACTGAGAGACACGAAATGGAAGGAGAACAAACATACCCGTATTTAAACACCGAGAAATTTCTAGCATCAGGGGGAGTCATTGAAGACATATTGTATATTTATTAGAATAGACACAGAAGGGGCCTTGGAGGCTGGATTTAGACAGCTCCTTAACCCGGTCCATGAGGCAATTTTAATTGGCTACATGGATAACTCTTGCCAGGCGCGTCCACGTCGCGGGGGTGGGCAACGGTACTGTAATATACCATGGAACTACAGTACCGGCTAAGTTCTGGTGAGGACCCAGTCCTATGGGGTATAACATAGGCCCCGTGCACAGGGTTACGGGCGAAGACCTCAACGGAATCTGCAGCAGAGAAGATGGACTTCGGAACGGTGGAGATTGCGGAAGAGGCAACCCAGTACTCAGGGAATAGTAAGAGTACAGCATCAATCGGCAGCGTCTGTTTCCCAGGTTAGGGGCGGCTGCAAGGGCGTCTGTTTCCCATGTTAGGGGCGGCCTGTATAATAGCTGGCAGTAGCTTCATAAAATGCCTTTGGGAGTGGCGACCCCATCGTAATAATAGCCTAAAATGGAAATGGCACTTCGAATGAATCGGAAAAGGTTAGGGCGTACCCTGCAGGCGACGCTCAGTTCTTTTGGTACTGGGGGAACTGTGAGAAATGGGCGACCAGTAACCGAAATGAAAGTGGGAATCATGAATGTCATGACCCTCACAGGCAAGGTGGAGGAGGTGGTAGACTTCATGGAGAGGGAGAATGTTGGATTGATGGGGCTGAGTGAAGTGAAATGGAAAGGTAAAGGAAGGAAGAAATTGAGGAAAGGATATACATTATACTGGAGTGGTGGCCAAGAGGCCAAACATGGCGTGGGACTGATAACCTCGAAACAACTGGAGGAGTATGTTGAAGTGGTCGAGTGTGTGAGTGACAGAATAATGAAAATTAGAATGAAGATGAAAAATGACGTGATGGACTTCATACAAGTGTATGCACCACAGACTGGAAACAGAGAAGAAGATATTGAAGTATTCCTGGAGGATGTAGAAAGAGTAATTTCAGATGTAGAAGTGGTGATCATGGGAGATATGAATGCACAAGTCGGAAACGAGAGACAAGGAAAGGAAGAAGTCATTGGACCATATGGATATGGGAAAAAGAACCGGGAAGGAGAGGAACTTGTAAACTTTTGTGAAAGGAATGGACTAATAGTGGGTAATTCATGGTTTCGGAAGAAAAACAGCAGGAAAATTACGAGATATGGTTGGGGCGATAGAAGAACAAAATCAGTAATTGACTACTTTCTGGTGGAAAGGACTAATCGCAGAAAGCTGATAGATGTGACAGCTTTACCAGGAGAAGCATTTGATGGGGACCATAGAGTTGTGGTGGCAAAATTTAGATGGGAAAAATTGGAAAACCTAAAGGAGATCAGAGAAAGTAAAATAAAAGTATGGAAATTGAAAGACAAAACCGTACAGGAAAATTTTCAGGAGAGATTGAAGCAACAAATCCCAGTTACTGAAGTGGAAAACATAGAAGAGGAATGGTCTCACTTTAAAAAGGCATTTGTTGGTGCAGCAGAGAGTGCTTGTGGTAGGACGTCAACAAGAGTGAAAGAGAAGGAGACACCATGGTGGAATGAGGAAGTGAGGAAAGCAGTGAAAGAAAAGAAGTCTGCATGGAAAGAATGGAACCGAGATCAAACAGAAGAAAGCAAAAGGAAGTATCACGACAGCAAACGGAGGTGTAAGAAAGTGGTAGGAGAAGAAAAGAAGAAAAGTTGGGAAGAATTTACACGAAGAATGGAAACAGATGTAAGTGGCAGTAAAAGGATGCTGTATGGGCTTCTAAGAAGTAAGAGGAAAGAAAGAGTTACTACAAAGCTAGTGAAAAAGGAAGATGGAGAGTTGTTAACACACCCAGAAGAGATAAAGGGACGATGGAAGGAGTATTTCGATAAGCTTTTGAATGTGAGCAATGGTACTGGTGAGATGGAAGTGACACAACCTGACGACTCTATAACAGAAGATGATATAACAATGCTGGAGGTGGAATTAGCAGTACAGAAAATGAAGATGGGAAAAGCAACAGGGGTGGATGAAATCAGGGTAGAAATGATAAAGGCTGCTGGACCTGTTGGTATGCAATGGTTGTATCGACTGCTAAAGTGTGTGTGGAAATGGAAATGTGTACCAGAAGACTGGAAGAAAGGGCTAATAATACCAGTGTTTAAGAAGGGGGACAAGAAGGTGTGTGATAACTATAGAGGGATCACCCTCATATCACAGATAGTAAAAATACTGGAAAGGATATTAGAAAGAAAAATGAGAAGAAAGGTGGAAGGAGAGTTGCAAGAGGAACAGTATGGCTTCAGGAGTGGAAGATCCACAGTGGACCCAATCTTTAGCTTGAGGCAGGTGATGGAAAAGAACTGGGAATATGGAGAGGATTTGATCATGACTTTCATAGATCTAGAAAAGGCATATGATAGTGTCCCCAGAGAGAAGGTATGGGAAACCGTGGTTGAGAAGAGACTGGGAAGAGAAATGTTGGAAATGGTGCAAGCAATGTACAACAACTGTGTTAGCAGGGTACTGACCCCAGCTGGAAAGACAAATTGGTTTAGGAACAAGACTGGACTAAGACAGGGGAGTGTGCTGTCACCTCTCTTGTTCATAATGGTGATGGATGAAATAGTAAAGGAAACAAAGGAAGCATATGAACATAAAGAAATGAAGTTACTGTTATTTGCAGATGATATTGTGGTCTGGGGAAGGAACAGCGAAGAAGTGCAAAAACAACTAGATGCACTGAACGAAAATATTCAGAAGTATGGCCTGAAAATCAGTATAGAGAAAAGCAAGACCATGGTGATGACAAGAGGGGAAAGACAAGGAAAGGGCACTGTGAAAATTGGAAGTCAGAGTTTGGAAATTGTGGACACGTTCAAATACCTAGGAAGTGAATTGATGCAAACTGGTAGGTTGGACATGGAGATTGGCAGGAGGGTACAGCAGAGCAATGCATTCTATCAAAGTGTAAGAAAACTTGTTTGGGATAAGGAAGTACCAAGGAAAAGCAAAGTGTACTATGTACCCATATTAACTTATGCAGCTGAGACTTGGACCCTGACAAGCAGGCAAGAGAGTAGAATCCAAGCCAGTGAAATGAAATTCCTAAGAAGTATGATAGGAAAGACAAGGAAAGACAGAGTGAGGAATGAAGATGTTAGGAAGGAAGTTGGGATGGGAAAACTAAATGAGAGAATTGAGAAGAATAAACTAAGGTGGTTTGGACATGTAAAGAGGATGGAGGAAAATAGAATACCAAGACAGATGCTGGAGGCGAAGTGCAAGGGTAAGAGAGCAAGAGGAAGACCTAGAACAAGGTGGATGGATTCAGTGAAGAACGGCGTAAGAAAAAGAAATCTGGACTGGGACAAGATCGTGGAAGAAGAATGGTGGAAGGAAAGAGGAAAGTGGAGAAGTGCCATAAATACCCCGACCCGGCAGGAGCTGGATAAGGGGAAATGATGATGATGATGATGATGATGAGACACAGAAAGGATTTTGATAGAACCAAATGACTCTGGATGAACAAATATTTTTTTTAATAAAGATCTTAGATGTATAGATATTCTAATAATATTCTTTTATCCTCACCAAGAGTCATATCTACATATCTGGTTGAATTTTAATTTATTCACTTGAATAAGTATTAATTTTCTTCCGCCCTTGTCAATACAATGTTTGTTTAGTTCAATTCTGTACATGTTTCGAGCCCAAATTGAGCTCTTCAGCGTTATTGCACCATTACTTAAAAACACTTATTTTTGAAACAAGCATTATGAGACATGTCAATTAAAAATACTAAAATTTGCAACTTTTAAAAAAGTATGCTAAATACAATAAATTAAAAATAAATACTGTATATAAAATTATTCGCTCTTAAAACATCTTGTGTGTGCAGCTGTATCATATCGGGACCAACGAAAAATAATATTATTTCACTCAGTCTTATTTTATCTTTATAGGTGTGATTCTTCGATTATTATGCTGTTTTTCTTTTAAAGGTGTATTTGCCTTTGGTAAGTTGTTGTAATTAAGGAAGGATTGAGCCAAGAGTTTTGCAAATTTGCTTCAGTTTGCTAGTCTCGCTACTACGAGGCTGCGATCGCTTGAAGGAGGATACCTCATCAGTAGGGATCCTGATTTATGGTAATACAAAAGGCTTCAAAGCGGTGAAATGAATTGCTCAAAGAGGTGAAATAAAATATCCATAGCGGTGAAATGACAAAAGCGAGGTGCGAGTGTGCTTAATAACCATGTGTATGGTGCACAGATTTGGTTAAATAATTAACACTATACAAACATTTGGAGGATTAACGAAGTTTTTTTCTTCTTTTTTTTTTTGAAAGAACTTAAACTGATATGAATTTGTGTTCAATACCTAACTAACATTTACTTCTCCATGACTACCATAGTCCTTCTCTCACTAACAGGTGAACTCGTATGCTGTCCCCATACTTATGCAGAGCATTGTTTCCATGTTTTCAGGACTTCAACCAATCAAGTCTGAGAAGGGACTTTGTTATCCCGCATCTTATGAAACTTTTATAATTTTAAGGTTTCTTATTTTCTATGAAGGGACTATTTCAATTAATTTTAAAGCAAATATTTTTAAAAATTATCTTATTACCATCAATTCGTTGGCATTTAGGGTGAAAATAACATATTTCGCAAAACAAATTTATTCCGCGATATATCGCGGCTACAATAATTTAAAAAATGGCTTATTTACAGTAAATATATTGTTGTGATAACATAATTTGCTGATATATTTCGTGGATATCGTTAAAACCAAAAATCCGGGACTCTACTCATCAGCCGTGTTAACTCGCACCTTCTCTTTATCATTTGATTATCTGTCCCTGGACATTGTACTTTCACTGATTTGAGGGTCGAGTCTCCCCCCAGACGGTTTACCATCAAAAACCCATGGATGATGTTTTTTGTTTTTTTTATTGGTCCCAATATGATTCAAGAATCAATAGCTGCACACAGAAGATATTTCAAGAGAGAATAATTTTATTTATGTTTTTTTTATAATTTACTGTATTTGACAATTTATTTTAAAAAGTTTAAACGTTTAAAATTTTAGTATTTTTAATTATGACATGTCTGATATCAAACTGCTTCTAAGTAATAGTGCAATACAGCTGAAGAAGAAGCATGTACTGAAATTAACTAAACAAACATTATATTGACAAAGGCAAAAGAAAATTAGTGCCTATTCAAGTTATTCCAAGTCAAAACAGGGGGAAAAAATGAACAAACATGGTTTTTGTCATGTCCACTTATTTACTAGGCTAGGTTAAAAAAAAAAAAATTAAAAAAAATGAAATGCTCCATAATTCCTACTACAACACACTTAGAATTCAAAACTTGGCAAAACAATGCAATAATGTATTGTTTTACTCAATTATCCTTTTGTTTCATATTGAGATATCTCAAATCACACTAGTGACAAATTAAGTCGATCTGGGTTGGTCATTATCCTAATTAGAATCGTGCAGTCTAAATGAGGTATTAGGATATGAATGGAAAATGAGCACAAGTAACACCCATACTTATAAGATTTTCTAACTTGTAATTACCTCCACTTCATTTGTTCAGTTTCTGAACATATTCATTTATCAGTGCCGAAGCACAATGAAAGTTCAGACTGACCAGTTTTTGAGTAACAGCATAAGCTGTAGTGTCTTCTTTTTTCTAGGCTACCATATATCTGTGAATATTACCTGCCATCGAATAATTCCTGCGCCCTAATTTTAGGAAAGAAATTGAAGAAAAAATAGAGGTTTAATTTTTTGTTTTTTTTGCGGCCTGCTGGTGCTGCTCTCTGACTGGTTGAAATTCTGAACTTCTCCTTGCCCGTCCGCCCTCAAAGTTGTGTCTAGAGTAAGACTTTAATTCTGCCGGTCATCATCAACAGTTTAGTGCAGTTGGCAATAAGATATTATGGTGTGCACACACCAAGAAGATAACGACTATCACTACCACTGCAGCAAGATATGCATTCCACCGGCCATCATTTTGGCAGCCGCGGGAGTTGTGTTTGCAATGCTATGGTATGTGCATGCCCGGATATAAGCTCGACGCCACTCATGAGCCTAAGACGAATCTCAGCACCGCAATACCAAGCGAGTTTGCCACGACCCCATTGGCAATCTATTGGCATTGTTTTAGTGCCCACAGGAGTTGTTTCCACGATATTACAATGTGTACATGCCCAGAAATAATATTGGTGTCCCTCACGAGCATAAGTATTGCAATCATTAAGGCACCATTTCAGTGGCTGCAGGAGTTGGTATCAAGATAATGTTCGGTAATAATATGAACGTACGTCACAAGACTAAGTATTGCAATCATTACGGCACTGTTTCTTGGCTGCGGTTGTTAGTATTGTGATAATACGGAGCACACACTCCCAGAAACAATA
Source organism: Meconema thalassinum (assembly GCA_946902985.2). Classification (NCBI taxonomy): domain Eukaryota; kingdom Metazoa; phylum Arthropoda; class Insecta; order Orthoptera; family Tettigoniidae; genus Meconema; species Meconema thalassinum. The sequence continues at coordinate 34,668,095 of OX336399.1, forward strand.
TCAGTATCACTCACAAGCCTATAATTATCACTAGGGCCCGGATGTTGATGACATGTCATCCTTTTACTGAGCTGTCTAAAACAATGCTGAAGTACATAGAAACTCTGGACAGGCCATCCCGTCTTCAAATATGTCATTTTTTTTGCATTTTTTTTCTTTCTATTTTTCCATTTTAAGAGCATATTTTGAAGTTTGGTAGATTTTTTGGCCATATTTTAGAGAAATCGACCTTTTAAGGTCATTTTCCCCCCAATTTAGTCATGTCACAGCATGAGGGAGTTACGTCTCTCAGAGTTAGCAGCAAACAACCTTCCTCACTTCAAGTATTCTCCGATCACATCAGTTGATGTTGAACGCAGCTTTTCGAGATATAAAAACTGGTTGGCTGATAAACCGCAGCTGATTTACATTTGACAACATCAGAATGACATTAGTAGTGCAGTGCAACTGAGACTAAAGTGAACATAAACCGTTTGTTAAGTGCTAGAAATCTATTTTGATTGACTTTTCAGTTTGAGCTAAAGATGTCATTTTTGAATTATGGGTGAGTTTATTATTATGAGATCATTTTCTCCATTTCATAGTGCATTTTTCGAATTTTTAGCTCATTTATTACAGTAATTTTTGAAATTTTTAAGTGCATTTTTTAAACTTTTTAATGGCATCAACATCCGGACCCTAATCATCACTAATCATTTAAGTCTGCAGCAAGACATGCATTTTACTAGCCGCCATTACAGCTCTGTTTCAGAGTTCGTAGGAGTTGGGCAAGTTATTGTGCACGTGTGCTCGGAGTTGCAGTCGGCATCATTTCACTGTATATCACATGTGGCACGTCATTGACATAGAAATTATGATGGAGGTGTGTTTGGTACCAACCTTGAGCCAAGTTTGAAAAGAAAGAAAAAAAAACCAACAGTGCAGGTAATATTCGAGTATATACAGTATATATTTGAGCAACTTTATAGCTCATATTAAATGCTGAAGGATTCTAAGAACTAAAATATACTGTTCAATTCATACAACAAAACAAATCTGGAGCAAACTAAAATTAGCAAAGATATAGGTTTTGGAAAACTAACAAACAGGAATGTAAATATTAACTGTGGGCAATGGACAAACTACAGTATTGTATTTTTAGATTATTTTTCACTAAATCTTCTCCAAACTGGAAAAAAGAAAAAGTAGTTTGTTTTTTGGGGAACATTGTCCAATCTATGAGTCATAAAATTCTAGTATTAAAAAAAATTCCTTTGATGTGAAGATGAAGTGCAAGATAAAACTCAGTTTTGAGAAAAGGGTAGAGAAAGACTGGAATGATATCCTCGTCATATTGTGAAGTTTTATCTATTTACATAGTCATTTCTCCGGTATGAACATCAACGGATAGCACTCACATTCGATCACACCAACGAGAGAAGAAACATATTTCTTCTACACAGTCTCTCCACTTCTGTCCTTTCCATGAGAAAGTCTGCAACAGGATTCTCACAAAAGGGGAGATTCCAATAGTCACAGATATAATACAGTATGTAATTTCCTCCTCTTCTTTCTTCCACTGATAGCGAGGCATTCAACAGACACCACATCGTTCAGCCATCATCCTTTATCCACTACGCCAGGAATATTACAAAGAAGATAAAGAAAAAAATGAGCACTGCAAAGATCTTGATCATGAGCCACCGATTAGAAGTGACAGTCTGGAAGTATTTCAGAATTTCTCCATGAGCAGCCTCCACATTGAGTTCAGCATCCGTGACATTAGCATCGATCCTGTAAGAGAGATATAAAAGTATGTTCAGTCACATTTGTTTCAACTTAAAGGCATGGGGTCCACAGGCAGGAAAAGTCAGGAAAAAGTGTGAAAAAATGGCGAAAAGTATTAGAAAGTCAGGAATTTTATATTAACCATACAGTATTTTGTGTTTTACAGCCATATTTTGATGTTACTAGTTCAACTAATCTCGGAAGATAAAAAGCAATAACTCACGGGACATTATGGTACATTTCCATTTTTACAGTACATCATAGTAAAAACCTCTTTTACCTACTTTTTGTACGCTTTTTTGGCGTTGACGTAGGGATGTGGCGACCCCATCACTATAGTTTAGGTTATTAAGTACTTTAGTTATTGTTGTTTTAAGGGGTGGAACTACGAGGTAATCTGCCCCTCATTAAGTACTTTGATTTATGTATTATTGCATTATAATTTACTTCATTTTCTATTTTAAATGAATAAAGAGGCGAGCGTTGGGCAAATTCTGCAAATGAAAAAAGATATATACATACTAGCGGACCCGTGCGAGAACTCTCACATAATGGATTGTGTGTGTCCCCATGTGTACAGACTACCCGCTCGGTTTAGTGCTCTGTGGGCTGTAGGCGACAGATTTCTCGCAGGGGCTATCGTCTTGTTTATTTGTTTCAAAGCACTTTATAAACAAATAAATTATTTCCGTTGACTTTTCAAGAAATGCAAGATTTTTCTTGTACTATTGAGACGATTTGGAAGATTTTGGTACAAACCACACCTTCTAACTCGTTCTGATTTAGGAGCTTGAGTTTTGTGATCCATACACCTTAGTCTTAGCGTATTATATAATAAGATTTGCTCAATAAACCTTTTTTCCGATGTTACGATGACTTCGCGAGACAGGAATTTTGTTGAAAAATGGTCAGGAAAAGTCAGGAAAATTGACATTGAAAATTCTGTGGACACCATGAAAGGGCAAACCATTATATATCCAAATGGGAAAACTATAAAATAATTGGGAAACAAATGGAAGCCTTGGAGGCTGGATTTAGACAGCTCCTTAACCCGGTCCATGAGGCAATTATAATTGGCTACATGGATAATTCTTGCCAGGCGCGTCCACGTCGCGGGGGTGGGCAACAGTACTGTAATACAGTATACCATGGAACTACAGTACCGGCTAAGTTCTGATGAGGACCCAGTCCTATGGGGTATAACACAGGCCCCGTGCATAGGGTTACGTGCGAAGACCTCAACGGAATCTGCAGCGGAGAAGATGGACTTCGGAACGGTGGAGATTGCGGAAGAGGCAACCCAGTACTCAGGGAATAGTATGAGTACAGCATCAATCGGCAGCGTCTGTTTCCCAGGTTAGGGGCGGCTGCAAGGGCGTCTGTTTCCCATGTTAGGGGCGGCCTGTATAATAGCTGGCAGTAGCTTCATAAAATGTCTTTGGGAGTGGCGACCCCATCGTAATAATAGCCTAAAATGGAAATGGCACTTCAAATGATTCGGAGAAGGTTAGGGCGTACCCTGCAGGCGACGCGCAGTTCTTTTGGTACTGGGGGAACTGTGAGAAATGGGCGACCAGTAACCGAAATGAAAGTGGGAATCATGAATGTCATGACCCTGACAGGCAAGGTGGAGGAGGTGGTAGACTTCACGGAGAGGGAGAATGTTGGATTGATGGGGCTGAGTGAAGTGAAAAGGAAAGGTAAAGGAAGGAAGAAATTGAGGAAGGGATATACATTATACTGGAGTGGTGGCTAAGAGGCAAAAAATGGCGTGGGACTGATAACCTCGAAACAACTGGAGGAGTATGTTGAAGTGGTCGAGTGTGCGAGTGACAGAATAATGAAATGTGCTTCAATATATGCCTGGTTGGCTTCATTATGAATATCTATGACTTTAGTCAACTTAAAAAAAAAAAAAAAAAAAAATTAGAATGAAGATGAAAAATGACGTGATGGACTTCATACAAGTGTATGCACCACAGACTGGAAACAGAGAAGAAGATATTGAAGTATTCCTGGAGGATGTAGAAAGAGTAATTTCAGATGTAGAAGTGGTGATCATGGGAGATATGAATGCACAAGTCGGAAACGAGAGACAAGGAAAGGAAGAAGTCGTTGGACCATATGGATATGGGAAAAAGAACCGGGAAGGAGAGGAACTTGTAAACTTTTGTGGGTAATTCATGGTTTCGGAAGAAAAACAGCAGGAAAATTACGAGATATGGTTGGGGCGATAGAAGAACAAAATCAGTAATTGACTACTTTCTGGTGGAAAGGACTAATCGCAGAAAGCTGATAGATGTGACAGCTTTACCAGGAGAAGCATTTGATGGGGACCATAGAGCTGTGGTGGCAAAATGTAGATGAGAAAAATTGGAAAACCTAAAGGAGATCAGAGAAAGTAAAATAAAAGTATGGAAATTGAAAGACAAAGCTGTACAGGAAGATTTTCAGGAGAGATTGAAGCAACAAATCCCAGTTACTGAAGTGGAAAACATAGAAGAGGAATGGTCCCACTTTAAAAAGGCATTTGTTGGTGCAGCAGAGAGTGCTTGTGGAAGGACGTCAACAAGAGTGAAAGAGGAGACACCGTGGTGGAATGAGGAAGTGAGGAAATCAGTGAAAGAAAAGAAATCTGCATGGAAAGAATGGAACCGAGATCAAACAGAAGAAAGCAAAAGGAAGTATCACGACAGCAAACGGAGGTGTAAGAAAGTGGTAGGAGAAGAAAAGAAGAAAAGTTGGGAAGAATTTACACGAAGAATGGAAACAGATGTAAGTGGCAGTAAAAGGATGCTGTATGGGCTTCTAAGAAGTAAGAGGAAAGAAACAGTTACTACAAAGCTAGTAAAAAAGGAAGATGGAGAGTTGTTAACACACCCGGAAGAGATAAAGGGACGATGGAAGGAGTATTTCGATAAGTTATTGAATGTGAGCAATTGTACTGGTGAGTTGGAAGTGACACAACCTGACGACTCTATAACAGAAGATGATATAACAATGCTGGAGGTGGAATTAGCAGTACAGAAAATGAAGATGGGAAAAGCAACAGGGGTGGATGAAATCAGGGTAGAAATGATAAAAGGCTGCTGGACCTGTTGGTATGCAATGGTTGTATCGACTGCTAAAGTGTGTGTGGAAACGGAAATGTGTACCAGAAGACTGGGAGAAAGGGCTAATAATACCAGTGTTTAAGAAGGGGGACAAGAAGGTGTGTGATAACTATAGAGGTTGATGATGATGATAATTGTTGTTTTAAGGGGCCTAACATCTAGGTTATCGGCCCCTTAACTATAGAGGGATCACCCTCATATCACAGATAGTAAAAATACTGGAAAGGATATTAGAAAGAAGAATGAGAAGAAAGGTGGAAGGAGAGTTGCAAGAGGAACAGTATGGCTTCAGGAGTGGAAGATGCGCAGTGGACCCAATCTTTAGCTTGAGGCAGGTGATGGAAAAGAACTGGGAATATGGAGAGGATTTGATCATGACTTTCATAGATCTAGAAAAGGCATATGATAGTGTCCCCAGAGAGAAGGTATGGGAAACCATGGTTAAGAAGAGACTGGGAAGAGAAATGTTGGAAATGGTGCAAGCAATGTACAACAACTGTGTTAGCAGGGTACTGACCCCAGCTGGAAAGACAGATTGGTTTAGGAACAAGACTGGACTAAGACAGGGGAATGTGCTGTCACCCCTCTTGTTCATAATGGTGATGGATGAAATTGTAAAGGAAACAAAGGAAGCATATGGACATAAAGAAATGAAGTTACTGTTATTTGCAGATGATATTGTGGCCTGGGGAAGGAACACCGAAGAAGTGCAAAAACAAGTACGGCCTGAAAATCAGTATAGAGAAAAGCAAGACTATGGTGATGACAAGAGGGGAAAGACAAGGAAAGGGCACTGTGAAAATTGGAAGTCAGAGTTTGGAAATTGTGGACACGTTCAAATACTTACGAAGTGAATTGATGCAAACTGGTAGGTTGGACATGGAGATTGGCAGGAGGGTACAGCAGAGCAATGCATTCTATCACAGTGTAAGAAAACTTGTTTGAGATAAGGAAGTACCAAGGAAAAGCAAGGAGGTAATGTATAAAGTGTACTATGTACCCATATTGACTTATGCAGCTGAGACTTGGACCCTGACAAGCAGGCAAGAGAGTAGAATCCAAGCCAGTGAAATGAAATTCCTAAGAAGTGTGATAGGAAAGACAGAGTGAGGAATGAAGATGTTAGGAAGGAAGTTGGGATGGAAAAACTAAATGAGAGAATTGAGAAGAATAAACTAAGGTGGTTTGGACATGTAAAGAGGATGGAGGAAAATAGAATACCAAGACAGATGCTGGAGGCGAAGTGCAAGGGTAAGAGAGCAAGAGGAAGACCTAGAACAAGGTGGATTGATTCAGTGAAGAACAGCGTAAGAAAAGGAAATCTGGACAGGGACAAGATCGTGGAAGAAGAATGGTGGAAGGAAAGAGGAAAGTGGAGAAGTGCCATAAATACCCCGACCCGGCAGGAGCTGGATAAGGGGAAATGATGATGATGATGAGTATGAATCACAAGGAAAACCAAAAGAAGAGCAGTAAGAATTCACCAGAGGATTTGAATGGGTTTTTAAATAGTGTAATGTTTCTCCAATTACGTACACTGAAGAACATGGAAATTGCAACACCCAGAAGGAGTGGTGCTACATTGCTGCAAATGTACATGCAGGACAAGTGTTCGGTTGTGATTCGATTAGTACACTTTCAGGTCCTTCTGACCGCAAGTTTGGACAACAATCAATACAGGATGTGCCCACCACGAGCTGCAATACATTGATGAATTCGGCGAGGCATGGAGTCAATAAGGCCCTGGATCGCTTCCTGAGGAATTGTGGCCCATGCTTGCTGCACTGCACGGGTCAGTTGTTCCAGAGTTGTGGGTGGCTGAGGACGGTTGGCCAGTTGTCGACCCATCATGTTCCACACATGCTCAATAGGACTGAGGTCCGGGGATCTGGCGGACCATTCTAAGGTTGTGATGTGGAGAGCTTCTCTGGAGATTCGTGCAGTGTGAACACGGGCATTGTCCTGCTGAAACATCCCATTAGCAATGTTCGCCATCATAGGGACAACCACTGGATTGAGTACCCTATCAACGTACTGTCGAGCAGTCATAGTGCCCTCAACAAGCACTAATTGTGATTTCACATTAAAGCCAATAGCTCCCCAGACCATAATGCTTGGTGTTGGCCCTGTGTGCCTCTCGACAATAAGGTCTGGGCCCTCTCCCCGGTACATCGGCGCACACGATTCCGGCGATCACTGCGGGCAAGACAGAAGCGCGACTCATCACTTCGTCGACCCACGTCGATCGATCTCGAAACCAGGCCAGCCGTACACGTCGCTGTTGTGGGGTCAATGGAACACCTTCTGCAGGGACACGGGATCGTAAGCCAGCTGCACGCAGGCGATTACCAACTGTTTGTTGTGTAACATGGGGTACCACAGCTGCTCGAATTTGCGCTGCTGTTGCATGGGGTTCCATCTGGGCCATCCGAATTATGCGGCGATCCTCTCTCACAGTTGTCTGTCGCGCTGGGCCTGTGCCAGGTCTACGAGTGTGGGTACCTTCATTTGACCACTGCTGCCATACACGTTGTACCGTAGATGCCTGTCGGGCAACACGTGCAGCGACAGTCCTTAGCGATAACCCAGCCTCACAGAGCCCAATTATCCTTGCCCTCTCAGACGGTGACAGTTGTTGATAGCGTGCTCTTCTCTGTCGTCAAGGCATGTATGACGGGGAACACTTCACTGCACAGACTGCAAGTCAACTACGCTACACCAGAGTCCGTATACTGGAGTTGATTCCTCCGCGACCAATCACGTGGGGAGACCTGTAGCAACAATCCAAAGGGTCTGATCGGTTACATACGTACATGGCATCGTTCCATTTCTTGAAAATCAACAGAAACGACCAATGTCTTTATGATGTTGCAATTTCCATTTTCTGCAGTGTATTTAGGGTAGTGGGTGTATAGCACACAAGGGAAAACGTTTTATAAAAATTATCTCTTCTACTACAAGCCTCTTCATTCATAACCATACAAAAATCAACATAAAATATCTATCATATTCTCCTTTCAACAAAAAAAAATCTCAACAACTCCTTTCTTCTTATCTTTTCCTTCCTTTCTTTAGTCTGCTTTTTTAATTCTCTTCAGCTTCTTTGTCTTGTAAGCCAAGTTCCTTTCACTATCTCTTCTTCTTCGATTCTCCTGCCTTCCATCTTGTCCTTGTCATACCCATCTTTCTTCTCCAACGATTCTTGACCTTATCTTTTTCCAGTATGTTGTCTTCTTCATGACTCACTCCTGCACGTTCACCCTCATCTTTAGCCTCTTTCTTGGCTGCTACTGTCCTCCTCATGACCAACCTCATCTGATAGTAGTTTCTCTTCTACCTTTTCTTCTCCTTCACCTGCTTCCTCTCCTTCTTTACTTTCGCCCGTATCACCTGCTTTATTTCGTTCTTCTGCGTTTCACCTTCTCCCTAATCCGTTTTTCCTTTCTCTTCTACCTTTTCCTTTCTTTCACCTGTTCCTCTCCTTCAGTTTCTTCCATATCACCCGCTTTCTTACGTTCTTCCATTTCACCTTCTCCCTTATCCGTTTCTCCTAAGGAAAACCAAAATAAGAGGAATTGAATGCGTTCTTAAATAGTATGGACTCCGTCTTGAGGAAAGAATTCAATAAATGTAAAACAAAAATAATGGAATGCAGCCGAAAGAAATCAGAAACCCCACATGGACGACAAATTGGTAGGTGAAAAGCTAAAGGAAGTAGATGACTTATGCTACTTAGGAAGCAAAATAACCAGTGATGGACGAAGCATAGAGGATATAAAAACTAGTTTGGCTCAGGCAAGGAAAGCATTTTTACAGAAAGGGAATCTGTTGACTTCGAATGTAGATTTAGGTATTAGGAAGTCATTTTTGAAAGCCTTGGTCTGGAGCGTGATGTTTGAAAATGGTCTTATTTAGAAGGTGTTAAAGTGAAACAGTGTTTTGTGTTTCTATTCTCATTTACCAAAATCTTTTTAAAGTGTATAGAACATTGTATATATATTGTAGGATATGGACTGTGCTGGCTGCCGAGGCCTGTCGCACTCCCCTGGGGCAATGATTAAATGAATGACAGATGAAATGAAATGATAGTGGAGAGTGTTGCTGGAATGAAATTTTGAGAGGGAAAACTGGAGTACCCGGAGAAAAACCTGTCTGCCTCCGTTTTGTCCAGCACAGATCTCATATGGAGTGACCGGGATTTGAACCACGGACCCAGCGGTGAGAGGCCGGCGTGCTGCCGCCTAAGCCACGGAGGCTAGTTCCAAAAATAGTGCTCTGACAAAATTCAGAGGAATATTATACAAGAAAAATTTGACAAACACTACTCAAATGAAGGAAACAAGTATAAGTGTACACAAATGTAGTCGTCGCATTTTACAAAACGCTTATTGTGATTTAATAGTGAGAAAACCAAGAAATGATTCTATTATACTCCTTGATAAAGACAAGGAGTTATAACTATACCCATACATTTAAGAGAAAGTAGGCTAAATGTTCTTTACTGAACATCTTGTTTAGACCATGAGGCATTACTTCCCAGATGGATCAACTAATGAATTGTCCCCACAAGGCTGAGTGTACCCATTTGCAGGCACAGCCAGGAATTCAATCAACAGTCTCTTAGGTAATAAGTCCTGTGTACTTGGGTGTGTGTATGTACAGTATATATAAATAGTTTATCTGATAACCTGTGTTATTGTGATTGTGTGTATTTGTAATTCGGATGAGGATTGGGAAGAAGGCAGCTGTGGCCGTAAGTTAGGAACCACCCTGGCATTCGTGTGGTAGAAGTGCGAAACCACTTCCAGGATGGCTGAGGTGGGAATCAAACCTGCAGTTTTACATCACAAGGCTCTTAGGTAAGAGACAAGCATGTCACCCCCCTACACCATTTCTATTAGATGACAATCAGTTATGGATATAGAGCATTCAACAGGAATCTTACCGTTCTACCATCTCTTCTTGCTCCTTTACCATGTGAGCCAACTGTTGAAATATTCCTCCAAGTTCTACTATGGTAGATTCTATATTCTGCATGGTTTCTGCCCTACTTTGAATGTAGTTATCCTGTAACAAAAGGAAATATTAATGACAGGGTAGGTTATTGTACAACTATATTAATACAGTACAACCTGAGTTCAACGGATTCTTAACTAAACGGAAACTTGTCTCCAGGTATGTAGATACGTTTAGGTAGAAAATCCACATTTTTGAACCGATTCCTCTGAATCTTTTACCACACATGAAACCCAACCATCAAATTCTTGTATCAGATACTTTCTTTTCTGTTTTCAGTTCCCTGAATTTTTGAAAAATAAAATAAAAAATTACATTTTTCAAAATGTCCTAAAATTACTAATTACTATTTAATCATCAAATTTCTTTTAATGAGTTCTTCTCTTGAATGCATATAATGTTCAGAACAGGTGAACACTGGGTTCGTGAAAAACAAAGGTCAAATATTGACAAAACCACAAGAGATAACGGACAGATGGAAAGAATATTTCAGCGAGCTGTTGAAGGTGAGACGCCAGGCATGCGGAGAAGTTACGCAAACAGCCAAAACGGTGGAGGAAAAAATAGAAGAAGAACCAGACATTACTATGGCAGAAGTGGAATGGGCAGTTAGGAAGATGAAGATGGGGAAAGCTGTGGGAATGGACAAAGTGGCAATAGAAATGATCAAGGCGGCAGGACCAGTGGGACTGCCGTGGATATACAGACTTCTCAGGAGTGTGTGGAGAGAGAAGAAAGTTCCTGAAGCCTGCAAAAAGGGAGTAATATTGCCAATATTCAAGAAAGGAGACAGGAAAGTGTGCGGTAACTACCGAGGAATCACCATCATCTCGCATGTTGCCAAAGTAATGGAAAGAATCCTAGAAAAAAGAATTAGAGTAAAGGTAGAAAGCCAAATAGAGGAGGAGCAGTTTGGATTTAGAGGGGGCAGGTTAAAAGTAATAATAATAATAATAATATCGTATGGCCTCAGGTGCCAGGTGCAAGCTTTGTTATTTGACACCCTGAGGGTAGCTTGCATGTCGAATTTCGTTGTTCCTTGAATCACTATGAAAGTCAAGGAGGTTAGATATCTAAGCTCCTTGAACACTATAGCGCTTTCTAGTAGAGAAATGAGGAACTTTGTGTTGGCGGAAACTCCCGAGATTCATTTGGCCATTATGAACACGGCCTACTGAATTCAAATGGCTTCTTTGACATGCCAACATCGTATGACATGCATGTCATATTTTTGCCGCCTTTCAAAAATCACTTACCACGGCCAGGAGCGTACCTGCAAGCTTGGGGTTAGTAGACCGACACGCTATCCACTCACCCACCGTGGCAAGCTAATTTGAGAATGTAGCAGTAGAATGAGAAAATCCAAGGCAGGATTATGTAAAACGTGCAGTTCACGCCACGGTTTTAGACCGGTCAGTCTTACAGAGGACAGTCTGCTAACCTCACGCATGTGCATTGGATATTTGAGTTTTCAGTTGCACTGAAAGCAACTCACGTATCAATTGCACATGCGTGAGGTTCACCACCTGTCCTCTGTACGACAGCGTAATCGGGGCTCACCGGCCAAAAACCGTGGCGTGAACTGTACGAGAGAGGCACAAAATAAACAATCTTGGTGCAAAAGCAGAACAGTCACATTTTAGGTGGTTTAGGCTCTTGAATGATAATTGGTGTGAAGGCCACCTTTGAAGATGGCAGTGTGTTCGGCTGGGGTGATGTTCTTGTTCTTTTTATGCGTTAGTCCCTGTATTTCTTTGGAGTTTCTCCTTCTATCTTTATCCTTTTCCTGCGATATTGATGTTTTACACACTCTTACAACATCAATCCACTCCATTGCTCTTCTACAGCTCCTCTATGACGATGATGATATGGGTTTTATGTTCCCATTTAACTACTGCGGCTTTTAGAGATGCTGGAATTTTTCTCTGAAGGGGATCTTGAACGAGCCGGTAAATCTACTGACTCTGCTCCCTCATAAGTCAACCGACTTTGGGCATAGAAGGTGAGAATAATACTACTGCACCAAGCAGGTGGACAGAGACATTTCTGGTTTGAAGAACGTTATTTCCGCAGTTTGTATTGGGCTGATGCCCCTGCTCATCATCTGTTAAGATAGCGAACAGGCACAGTGTAATAATGTTTGTCTGTGGGGGGCATGCTGGTGCAATGGTCAAGCTGCTTGCCTCTCGTCAAGGCAGACCTGAATCGAGTCCTGGTAAATGGATATGAGATATTTTTAAATTGAAATATCACGTCCTGTGGATCAGATTCCATGTAAAAAGGAGGTCCAATGGCTCATTATTGTGAGATTAATGCTCAAGTTAAAAACTACGAGCTTCCTTCCTTCCTTTAAACTTTATAATGTTATCTGCTTGTTCAATAAGTGCTATTTTCATTAAATAATAGCATGTTATTAAGGAAGGGCTTCCAGCTGATGAGTGTTTGGAGAGCTAAGCAGATTGAAGGCAAGACTAGATATGCACATAGGGTGGAGAGCGAACCTTGAAATTGGTGAAGCTTTATTCCAGTAATTAACATGATGTTACCCAGCCATCAATGATGGGTAACACAGCTCTAAAGATTTAAATAATAATAATAAAATTAAATATACTCACGGTTTCATCATAAATCATAGCTTGGCTCTGGATTTTGGGGAGCAAAGGACTGGACGCATCATCCATGTTGACAACAACTTGTTCTTCTGCCAAAAGAACAGATCCCTGACGATGACCTGATATGGCCGAAGGTGGCAGAGATGAGGACAACTGGCCCTGCGAGAACTGATCCCTTCGAGATTTTTGCTTCTTCAAGTTCTGCAATCGAAAGGTAATAAATGAGAATTTAAGGTTCAGAAATTAGAATCTGAAGTTGTCCCACTGGAACAATGTGATCCTTGCAACCATAACTTAATTATTATTAGTTTATTTCACTGCAATTAGGGCACAACGTCCAGGTGGCAAGATTTAAAACCATAAAAACTTTTCAAATTAACTTCACATTCAATTTTTATTAACAAAAATAAAAAATAAAGCATTGATGAAGGAAAATAAATTCATAAAAACATTCAATTCTTTTTAAAGTTTCAAATGCCAAGAACTAGGCTGCAGCCCTTCAATTCCAGGCAACTGATTTTTGATTCCTCCAGCCAGAACAGTAAATACATACTCCTCACCAACTGTGAATAACATTCGCTTGGATTATGCCAAAAAGTGCTTGGAATATCACAAACAAAACAAGTTATATAAAAGTATGGTAATTATCCTTACTATCATGCAATTCTTTCATATCAAGGACCTTCCCTATTACAGGCTGGAATAAAATAGAAGCACTCCCATCAAACCAAGTTACATACAATAATGAAGTGAAATAGCGGCTTCGGTGATGTGGTCGGTAGCATGCTGAACTGCCATACCCAAGATCGCGGGTTGAAACCCGGTCGAAGTCATCGAAATATTTAAGAGTGTTAAAATCCTTCAAGATGCCTTCCTTCGGAGAGGAAGTAAAGCCGGGGTGCCCATGTCATAGATTTATGGCATGAAAAAGAACCTACCACTACAATTGGTAGTGTAGCTAAATTTGTACGTTATTTGGTTACAAACGCTCTATCAAGTTCAAACTTCCCCGCTGCATGTTAGTGACGTCTGGAAGCCAAAGTTGGAACTGAGTGCTCAGTGTCCTCAGACACTCGTGGCACTAAAAGCCACAGGCTAAATAATAAGAGAAATAATAATCTCACTCGATGATGTTTGTCTTTTAAAGGGGTCTAACTTTCAGATCACTGAATCTTATGAAGTTAAATAACTAGGTTAGGATTTATATGTACTTAAAAAGTATCAAAATATGTACATCATCATCATGAAGTTTCCACTCCAGTTTACCGGGTGTGGTTTACGAGCGCTCTCCATTTTAGTCGATTGATGTACCACTGCTCCTTCAAGACTTCATCCCAGTCGATTCCCTTGGATGTGATATCTTCCTTCACTTGTTCCAGCCATCTCCTCCTAGGTCTTCCAACAGGTCTCTTTCCAGTATTTTCAGTATGCAAACATTGTTTTGCAATTCTTCCTTCTGTCATATGCTTGACGTCACCAAACCATCGCAAACGTGCCCTAGTTGTGGTCTCCTTCAGGGACTGATTTATTCCAGCTTGTTCTCTAATCTTCTATTTTCTTACTTTGTCTTTCCTAGTTTTATGAAGTATGCTTCTTAGAAACTTCATCTCTGAAGCCTGCTGTCATCTTTTTTGGTAGTTATGCAAGTTTCCAACCCATAAGTCAATATAAAGATAAAGTATGTTCGAAACAGAGTTTGTTTTGATCTTAGTGGCACTTGCTTATTCCAGAGTAGATATCGAACTTGCTGATAGAATGGATTTGATTTCTGAATACAGTTATTTAATTCAAGCTGTATTCTTTTGTCACTTGATATTATGCATCCAAGGTACTGATACTGGTTTACTGTTTCCAATTGTATGCTCTCCAGCATTATATTATCTTTACTTCTCTGTCTGTTAACAGACATTATATATGTACATATATAAGTAAATAAAACTTTTAATATATGGTAATATCTGAACAATAAAACTAAAAAATGCCAAAATATGTATACTAACAAAAGTATCCGTTCTTTGAACAGTCCTCGGCATTAATAGCCAGATGTTATCAATTGAACTATTGTTGCAATGGTTAGGGGCTTGTGATTCTTTCATCAGTTTACCAAAGCTAATTTATATTTTCCTGAGAATGTCATAAACACTTAAATTTATGGCCTTAAAATATGGAGGAGGGAAGTGAAGGGACTGTCAGCAGCCTGCCGTGTTATCTGGAATTCCTGTCTATTCTAATACTGCTAACATAGGGCCCTTGCCTAAACCAGTGTGGTGTAAGGTGTTGCGAATGAGTGAGTGGGTGACCGACCAATGTATTTGGTTTGGTTACCAAGCTTGTTACGGTGGGTGAGTGTTTGTGAGAGTAGATAAATAATTATCCTTTTATTCTAGATCCTTGCAGTCAATACTAACTTTTATTAAAATGTAATCATGGATCACATATTTTACAAGTACATGTTTCGAGATCCTACATCAATGATCCCTTCATCAGCTAACAAAGTGACAGGCCAACATTCATGACAATTGCTCCATTATGTGAAAACATATTAAAATAGGGAGTGAGTGGTTAACGTGTCTGTCTACTAACCCCAAGTTTGCAGGTTCACTCCTGGCCATGGTAAGTGATTTTTGAAAGGCGGCAAAAATTTACGAACACATGTCATACGATGTTGGCATGTCAAAGAACCCATTTGAATTCAGTAGGCCGTGTTCATAATGGCAAAATTAATATCGGGAGTTTCTGCCAACACAAAGTTCTTCATTTCTCGACTAGAAAGCGCTATAGTGTTCAAGGAGCTTAGATATATAACCTCCTTGACTTTTTCATAGTGCTTCAAGGAACAATGAAATTCGACATGCAAGCTACCCTCTGGGTGTCAAATAACAAAGCTTGCACCTGGCACCTGAGGCCATACGATATTATTATTATTATACCAAGCACGGACTGGGAACCCCCACGTCTCTCCTCATCGTCCGTGATCCACTTTTTTATCAGGTTCACAGAGCTTGGACTCAAGCAGTACTTGGCCTAAGACTGGAGTCTTTCATTCATCTTATCGTTCTTCCCGTGTATCCTTCATACAAGTATTTTGTCAGGTTGTGCTGCCTGTTAGTGTAACGAATCAAGTTAGAGTGAAAGGTGGTGAAATATCTTTCCTTTCTCGCTGCTCCCTTGGGCGTGTGACTTACTCGTCCATCACCGAGTCCCGTTATTTATGAACGAATGATGGTAGTGAGAGCTGTGAGGAGGGCTTGTATTACAGTACTAATGAAATTAATTTTCTGGGAATATATCAGAAACTGTTGATTTTAGGTTCTTAAAAAGTGGTTTTCGGAGCACTTATGGACCCCGAGTTTTGTTTCTCACGTAGAGGGGCTGAAAATGAGCTTTGTCTCATCTTACGCCTATTTCAGCATGTATTTTAAGGGGGTAGCTCCTCTTTTATAAGAGGTATGAAGAAGTTACATCAATGATTAGTGTCGTGCCTCTGATGGGTAACTACCAAATTTTATGTCGATACACCCAGCCATTCTCGAGTTAAAAGCGTACAAAGTTGTACACAGACAGACAAAACATTTGTTTTTGCACGCAAGGGTCATAAAACAGTCTGAAATGCGTTAATAACGCAAGTTTCCGTGGAAATTCACAGCAAGCAGAAAAACTTTTATTTTTATAGAGACAAAAGTTTCATGCTTTTCAGTTGGTCAACATGAGTGTAAACAAATGAGATGGGTTATTCCCTAATCCTTGGGGAAAAAAAAACAAAAACAAAAAAACAAAAAACAAGGGATTAAGAAATACACTTGGATGACCAGTTTCGATTGTCAAACGATCACCAGATCCATTACTCTTAGGCTATAAAATTTATGTGTGAAAATATAGGTGAAAATATTTACAATATGCACGCCTATTTAGTTGTCAACTTGTCAATAAATAAGTGTACATATTGTAAATAATTTCACCCATACATTCAGATATAAATTTTATAGCCTAAGTGTAATGGATTTGATGATGATCAAAACTGGTCATCCAAGTGTACCGGTATTTATTAATCTCATGTTTTTTTTTTTTTCAGGATTAGGGAATAACCCATCTCATTTGGATACAATCGTGTTGACCGACTGAAAAGCACCAAACTTTTGTTTACTAAGGAAACACTGGCTTCAAACACCATAATATATATCTTATATATAAAAGTGAAAGTCTGTATGTATGTGGGTATGTCTGTTCCGTATACAAATCTACACCGTTCCACCAATCTCAACCAAATTTTGTATACACATAGTTTAGGACCCAGAACGAACCGCTGGCTACATGAATTTTCGATAGTCTTTCTCATTCTTCTGATTTCGGCCCTTTTGCACTCAAGCACAGGCTAATCAAATCATAAAATATACTCATGAAGGAATGGCAAGGCAGATAGTTCCCATGGCAACATAGCTCAAGTCGAGACACGGCCGACTGGATGCCATTCGCGCTCTGCACTACCGGTATAGAAAATGAGGATCTTTACTTGAAATCCCGTTAGTTACACAACTACTCACACAGCACTGTCAACCGAGTTTAGCATAACAAAGACTTGACACCATCTTCTACTATATATTTGTCAAATACCACTCACTCACTCATTCATTCATCACGAAATCTCAGAAACCACCGAACGGATTGGAATGAAATTTGGTATGCAGCTTCCTCAAGGGACGCAAATGCTCACTAAGAGAGGATTTTTGCATATTCAGGTTCTAAAGTGGTGTTAAGGGGGTAGACCTGCATTTCATTGAATAGCAATATGTCCCGATTGGTTTCATTGGGGGATGTGATACTCGGCATATAAACTAATCATTAAAAATAAGAATACATGTGTCTGAGGGTTTTTCGATGTGGTGTATATTATGAGGTGAAAGGGGTGAAAAGTGGGGATTAAAAGATTCCTAACGGAGCGTGTATCTCTTAAACGACATAGGCGAGGAGTTTGAAACTCAGCGAAAAAAATCAACATAAAAAAGAAGTAAATATGTGTTTGACCGGTTTTTCATAAATCCAATTTATGGGGCCCACGGGGAGGGGTGAAAAATTCTGGAGGGGGGGGGGGGGGGGGAACTGGAAAGAAAGTGACCTAACTGATTGGCTGACTGACTCACTCATCAAACTCAGGGGAAAATTAAGTAAGTAAGTAAGTAAATAGCTGTTTGACAGTTTTTTTTTCTTAAATAAAATTTAAGGGGTTCATGGGGAGGGGTGAATTTCTGAAAAAAGAAAATTGAAAGAAAATGTCCTGACTCACTCATCATCGCCCAGCCAAAATTATTGAAGTTAGAAACATGACAGTTTGGGGATATATTCATTGTTTGTCAAAACCGTCTACTAAGGGAGGATTTTCGGATAATCAGGTTCTAAAGGGGGTCTTAAGGGGGTTAAACCTGCATTTCATTGAATAACAATATCTCCCAATTGGTTTCATTGGGGGATGTGATACACGGCATATAAACTCATCATTAAAAAGTAAGAAGACACCTGTCTGAGGGTTTTTCGATGTGGTGTATATTATGAGGTGAAAGGGGGTGAAAAGTGGGGATTGAAAGATTCCTAACGGAGCGTGTATCTCTTAAACGACATAGGTGAGGAGTTTGAAACTCAGCGGAAAATAAATCAGGATAAAAATAAGTAAATATGTGTTTGACAGTTTTTTCATAAATCCAATTTAAGGGTCCCATGGGGAGGGGTGAAATTCTGGGAGGGGGGGGGGGGGGGGGGCAGAAAAGAAAGTGTCCTAACTGATTGACTGACTGACTCACTCATCAAACTTAGGGGGGGAAAACTGCTTTAAAGTAAGTAAATAGCTTTTCGACAGTTTTTTGAACAATCAAATATAAGAGGTTCATCGGGAGGGGTGAAATTCTGAAGAAAAAAAAATTAAAGAAAATGTCCTGACTCATTCTCTCACTCATCATCGCCCAGCCAAAAATATTGAACTTGGAAACATGGCAGTTTGGGGATATGTTCGTTGTATGTCAAAACCGTACACTAAGGGAGGATTTTTGGATATTCAGGATCTAAAGGGGTCTTAAGGGGGTTAAACCTGCATTTCATTGAATAACAATATCTCCCGATTGGTTTCATTGGGGGATGTGATACACGGCATATAAACTCATCATTAAAAAGTAAGAAGACACCTGTCTGAGGGTTTTTCGATGTAGTGTATATTATGAGGTGAAAGGGGGTGAAAAGTGGGGATTGAAAGATTCCTAACGGAGCGTGTATCTCTTAAACGACATAGGTGAGGAGTTTGAAACTCAGCGGAAAATAAATCAGGATAAAAATAAGTAAATATGTGTTTGACAGTTTTTTCATAAATCCAATTTAAGGGTCCCATGGGGAGGGGTGAAATTCTGGGAGGGGGGGGGCAGAAAAGAAAGTGTCCTAACTGATTGACTGACTGACTCACTCATCAAACTTAGGGGGGGAAAACTGCTTTAAAGTAAGTAAATAGCTTTTCGACAGTTTTTTGAACAATCAAATATAAGAGGTTCATCGGGAGGGGTGAAATTCTGAAGAAAAAAAAATTAAAGAAAATGTCCTGACTCATTCTCTCACTCATCATCGCCCAGCCAAAAATATTGAACTTGGAAACATGGCAGTTTGGGGATATGTTCGTTGTATGTCAAAACCGTACACTAAGGGAGGATTTTTGGATATTCAGGATCTAAAGGGGTCTTAAGGGGGTTAAACCTGCATTTCATTGAATAACAATATCTCCCGATTGGTTTCATTGGGGGATGTGATACACGGCATATAAACTCATCATTAAAAAGTAAGAAGACACCTGTCTGAGGGTTTTTCGATGTAGTGTATATTATGAGGTGAAAGGGGGTGAAAAGTGGGGATTGAAAGATTCCTAACGGAGCGTGTATCTCTTAAACGACATAGGTGAGGAGTTTGAAACTCAGCGGAAAATAAATCAGGATAAAAATAAGTAAATATGTGTTTGACAGTTTTTTCATAAATCCAATTTAAGGGTCCCATGGGGAGGGGTGAAATTCTGGGAGGGGGGGGCAGAAAAGAAAGTGTCCTAACTGATTGACTGACTGACTCACTCATCAAACTTAGGGGGGGAAAACTGCTTTAAAGTAAGTAAATAGCTTTTCGACAGTTTTTTGAACAATCAAATATAAGAGGTTCATCGGGAGGGGTGAAATTCTGAAGAAAAAAAAATTAAAGAAAATGTCCTGACTCATTCTCTCACTCATCATCGCCCAGCCAAGAATATTGAACTTGGAAACATGGCAGTTTGGGGATATGTTCGTTGTATGTCAAAACCGTACACTAAGGGAGGATTTTTGGATATTCAGGATCTAAAGGGGTCTTAAGGGGGTAAAAACCTGCATTTCATTGAATAACAATATCTCCCGATTGGTTTCATTGGGGGATGTGATACACGGCATATAAACTCATCATTAAAAAGTAAGAAGACACCTGTCTGAGGGTTTTTCGATGTAGTGTATATTATGAGGTGAAAGGGGGTGAAAAGTGGGGATTGAAAGATTCCTAACGGAGCGTGTATCTCTTAAACGACATAGGTGAGGAGTTTGAAACTCAGCGGAAAATAAATCAGGATAAAAATAAGTAAATATGTGTTTGACAGTTTTTTCATAAATCCAATTTAAGGGTCCCATGGGGAGGGGTGAAATTCTGGGAGGGGGGAGGGGGGGGGGGGGGGCAGAAAAGAAAGTGTCCTAACTGATTGACTGACTGACTCACTCATCAAACTTAGGGGGGGAAAACTGCTTTAAAGTAAGTAAATAGCTTTTCGACAGTTTTTTGAACAATCAAATATAAGAGGTTCATCGGGAGGGGTGAAATTCTGAAGAAAAAAAAATTAAAGAAAATGTCCTGACTCATTCTCTCACTCATCATCCCCAGCCAAAAATATTGAACTTGGAAACATGGCAGTTTGGGGATATGTTCGTTGTATGTCAAAACCGTACACTAAGGGAGGATTTTTGGATATTCAGGTTCTAAAGGGGTCTTAAGGGGGTTAAGCCTGCATTTCATTGAATAACAATATCTCACGAGTGGTTTCATTTGTGGATGTGATACTCGGCATATAAACTAATCATTAAAAATAAGCAGACATGTGTCTAAGGGTTTTTCGATGTGGTGTATTATTATGAGGTGAAAGGGGTGAAAAGTGGGGGTTGAAGGATTCCTAACGGAGCGTGTAGGCCGATCTCTTAAACGGCATAGGCGAGAAATTTGAAACTCAGCGAAAAAATCAGCTTAGAAAGTAAGTAAATCGGTGTTCGACCGTTTTTTCATAAATTAATTTAAGGGGCCAATGGGGTGGTGTGAAATTCTGGGGGGGGAAAAGGAGAGAAAGTGTCCTAACTGACTAACTCACTCACCAAACTCAGGGGAAAAAGACAGCTTTAAAAATAAGTTAATAGGTGTTCAAGCGTTTTTTCATCAATCCAATTTAAGGGGCCCATGGGGAGGGGTGAAATTCTGGTAAAAATAATTGAAAGAAAATGTCCTGTCTGACTCACTCACTCATCACGCCCAGCGAAAACTATTAAAGTTGGAAAAATGAAATTTTGGGAATATGTTCGCTGTATGTCGAAAACGTCAACTAAGGAATGATTTTTGTTTATTTGGGTTTTAAAGAGATGTTAAGGGGGTAAACGTGCATTTCATTGAATAACGATATATCATGAGTTGTTTCTTAGGGGATGTGATATTCGGTATATAAACTAATCATTAAAAATAATCAGACATATGTCTAAGGGTTTATCGATGTGGTGTATATTATGAGGGGATAGGGGTGAAAATTGGGGGTTGAGGGATTCTTGACGGAGCGTGTATCTCTTAAAGGACATAGGCGAGAAGTTTGAAATTCGGCGGGAAAAGAACAGCTTAAAATACAAGTAAATAGGTGTTCGACTGTTTTTTTCATAAATCCAATTTAAGGGGCCCTTGGTGAGAGGTGAAATTCTGGGGAAAAAAAAAAAACAGGAAAGAAAGTGTCCTAACTGATTGACTCACTTACTCATCAAACTCACGGGGGAAAACAGCTTTAAATAAGTAAATAGGTGTTCGACCGTTTGTTTCATAAATCCAATTTAAGGGGTTCATGGGGAGGGGTGAAATTATCAAAAATAAATGAAAGGAAATGTCCTGACTGACTCACTCATCATAGCCCAGCCAAAATTATTAAAGTTAGAAACATGACATTTTGGGGATATGTTCGTTGTATGTCGAAAACGTCCACTAAGGAAAGAGTTTTGAATATTCAGGTTCTAAATAGGTGTTAAGGGGGGTAAACGTGCATTTCATTGAATAACCATATCTCATGAGTGGTTTCATTTGGGGATGTGATACTTGGTATATATACTAATCATTAAAAATAAGCTGACACATGTCTAATGGTTTTTCAATGTAGTGTATATTATGAGGTGAAAGGGATGAAAAGTGGGTGTTGAAAGATTCCTAACGGACCGTGTATCTCTTAAACGACATAGGCGAGGAGTTTGAAACTCGGAGGAAATCAATCAGCTTAAAAATAAATAAATAAATAAATAAAATATGTGTTCGACCGTTTTTTCAGAAATCCAATTCAAGGGGCCTATGCGGAGGGGTGAAATTCTGGAAGAAAAACGTCCCCTAAGGAAGGATTTTTGGATGTTCACTCTCATCGACCAACCCAAACGATTAAAGTTAGAAGAATGATATTTTGGGGATATGCTTGTTGTGTGTCGAAAACGTCTACCAAGGAGGGATTTTTGGATATTCAGGTTCTAAAGGGGTGTTAATGGGGTTAAACCTGCATTTCATTGAATAACAATATGACGCGAGCGAAGCGAGGCTAAAAATGAGATGATGTGCGTCTATGTATTACTCAATCACGCAAGTACCACTGGTCCGATTTACATGAATTTTACATGGAAGTAGCTGATTTACCTGGTTAACATATAGGTTACTTTTGATTTCAATACTTTGTACTATTTAAAGATGGTGACCATTTTAGTGACTTCACTACACCCTTTGGTTTAAAACTTTCATATTTTCATTTCAAATACAAAGAGAACGCTAAGAAATACCAAACTTTTGATGGTATATACGAGGTTAAAAATTACATTTTCTATCCGAAAGGTATCTCCAACCGTTAGCGAGTAAAACCTAAATTTGTGCTATAAAACACGGTCAACGCCGAGCGGTGTAGTTAGACAAAATGTTCCATCCTTAATCTCCCTCTGCGCAGCACCTCGCCTATCCCCTGTTTTAACTGTCACCTTTATATTTTAATTTATTTATGACGCGTAGCGAAGCACGGGTACTTCAGCTAGTAGAGATATATTTTGCAAACTATGGACAATAACATTAATTTAACCACTGAACACTACATTTGGTAACTTTTAAAGCCTACATTTAAAATACTGAATTCATAAATTAAATTATTTTCAATTTTTGTATTAGTTATTCATTGATTATTTCTGCTACCGGTACAGTGTGCCTCAAAATGTTGTTTTCAAACTTGAAGCTTCTCCTGTTGTCTCGCAAAAGGAATTTGTGGCTGAAGCTTCGCTCTACCGCACGAGGTGATAGGCGCATATTTAATATTCACTGTATCAGCAGGTGATATATCAGATTCTAGTTTTACATTGCACATTTCTTGAAAACCTGTGCATCTTAAGGTCCAGATCTATTTTTATAAGCACTGGTACCTGACTCAAAGGGATGCTTGCTATTGTTACAGCGACATACTTAAATCTTTCTTTGCTCAAAAACACTTTATGGACATAACTGTAAACTTGTCCTGTGTTGCCATATTTTCCGTCACTGAAAACGATAATTCTATATATCTTTACTCCTAGAATAAAAAATATAGGCTATAAATAATGCATTAAAAATCACTGAATATGAAAAAAAAAAAAAAAATTTACTTATAAAATAATAATATTGTATGGCTTCGGGTGCCGGGTGCAAGCTTTATCATTTGACCCCCAGAAGGTAGCTTGCATGTCGAATTTTGTTGTTCCTTGGAGCATTATGAAAGTCAAGGAGGTTATATATATCTAAGCTCCTTAACACTATAGCGCTTTCTAGTAGAGAAAGGAGTAACTTTAGGCTTGGCGAAAAATCCCGAGATTAATTATGCCATTATGCACACGGCCTACTGAATTCAAATGGGTTCTTTAACAAGCCAACAACGTGACATGTGTGTCGTGATTTTTGTCTCCTTTCAAAAATCACTTACCATGGCCAGGGCAAAGCTGCAAGCTTGCGGTTGCTAGACCGACACGATAACCACTCACCCACCGTGGCAAACTCATATAAATATGTACATACCTGCCAACTTTTGAAAAGGGCTATCAGTAAAACTCACGCGCGACAAAAAAATCTAAGGATTTTCGACATATCCCGGCTTGACGAAAATAATAATACTTCTGGGCTACAAAATACAATAACTCATGCTTTAAACAGGATACTTCAATGAAATCATATCTACTTACATAATTTGTAGATGAACATAACAATCAAGAAGAAATCCATGTTAATCAGCAGCAGGCGTGGTGAATATTGGTTTGGAGCAGACATAACAGGACTTCCTTGATAGATTACGCTGATATACGATAATTGAAAAAGGCTTTAAACAATAAAACTTGTTTAACGTAACACAGGCAAGAAATAATATAATACACACTGCAAATCACATGCTAGTTCGACTTTTAAGTCATGGTTGTGGCCTTTTTAGCTTCCTGCAAACAGTCTTGAGAAAATGTTTTGTCATAACAGGGACCAGAACTCCTGGTCTTCAAAATAGAAATAGACTCCAGAGATTCATTGGACATGGATGACCTGAACTGTGTTCTATTTTTCTTCACAAGGCTAAAAAAAACGTTCACATTCTGCATTGCTATGGGGTATGGTGAGAATAGAGAGCAATACTCTAGAAATTCGGTTATACTTAAGAAGTCCATCGGCTCCACGAATTCTTGATATTTGTGTCCAACTGGAATCACTTGCAGCATCTTGATGTGCAGCCAAAGTGTCATCTACCTGAAGAGCTGTGAACTGCCTCTGAAGCTCATTCACCACCTCATCTGTAGTTTCATTCTCTTCCTTGCATAACATGATAGGAAACTTTTCCAAGAAAAAACGAATGGAAGATAACTGTGCATCTTCAATTTTGTCTAACCTAGCAACTTGAGAATTCTTTAACACGTCATCCTTGAGTGGAAACTTGTTGATGATGTAGTCACAGGCAGTATAAAAGTAGTGTCTCACTGATGAAAAGAAAAGGGATTTATCTGTATCCGGTCCGTTCTGAAGGCACTTAACAACTTCAGATGATGCATTTTTTGCCATTTACAATACATGTCGTTTTCGTGCGACCACAACTATATTTCTTTGCAACTTCTGATGTGGGAAACATCTTAAATAAAGCACCAGCATGATCAGCCGCACTTAAGGGCACATTGTGCTCCACCAAAAAGGAAGTAAACAGACACTCGGCCCTAATTACGTCATTGTCAACGTTTCCAGACTTAGCAAAAAAGGTGTTGATTTTCTTGCTATCTTCCTTCGATTTAACATAACTAATGTGTTTACCGCACTTCACATGATTACTTAAATCGTTTTTTCCACCATGTGCAATATTAATATCACACCCACATACCGTGCAAAAGGCAAATTTTTCTCCCTTTTTTGATTTTAGTATGCACGGAAAATCAACCGAGTATGATTCTTTAAATGTCTGGAAGTACTGTTTCTTGTTGGATTTGTTCATTCTCGATATCTACTAAAACATCGAAAGGAACCTGGATCACTGAACGCCACATAAAATTATAACATAAAACACTTAAGACAGCCAACACTTCATTAAAACATGTCAAAACACACAAAGTCTTAAACCACGATGCCAACCTCGTGAAGAAAGAATATGCACATGGTAGAAAGAAAAAAAACACACACACACGTGGAACGAATGTAATTAGTCCAAGGAATACAGGAAACTGCGAAGCACGAAGTTATAGCACAAAAACTCGACCGCTTCATTAAAATATGCCATAACCTTAAAAGACGAAAACATTCAAGGAACGCCAACTTCGTGAACAATGAACAACTAACGTGGTCAAAGAATATGGTTTAAATCGCAACGAGCGAACGGAGCGGAACAAAGAATATGCGAAGCAGAGCCTGTCGACACCTAAGATTCACATGGAAGAACGGTTATCCCGGCTTCAAATTCAATTACAAATGACGACACAACCATCACACGGTTATAAGTACGAATCATATCAAAGAACGACTTATCGACTATCGTGGACTTGCCTTCGACCCACGCAAACAATCGATTGTACGGAAGTGGGCGGTATTATCGAATGTAAATTATCGTTTCAAATTTTTTCCGCGAAATCGTAAAATGACACCGTTCATCCGTAAAACCGTAAAATGCTGCAATTTCCGTAAATTTTACGGATAAACCGTAAAAGTTGGCAGGTATGTATGTACCAATGTCAGAAATATGTAAAATTTGTTTAGTTTGAACAGAGGACAACATAATGCACGAAGATAAGTTCAAAAAATGTCTGTGTGTGTAATTTTAAAAATGTGTGATTACATAAGTAGAACAACTAGAACTTAACAGTGAAAGGAGAAAAATGTCCTCAATTCTTGAAGAATAAGGAACCCAGCTGAGGAATCCCTTGGGTTAGCCAAATCCAGAGCTCCTCAGCCATAAGAGAGGAGACTTCTTCATGTTACCCAGGATGTATTGCAATTTAATGCCCTTACGACAGGCAGGATATAGGCGAATTGAAAAGTTTTTTTTTTCCTTCTGGTTGACCGGGGCAAGCAATCTCTTCTAAGGAAATGGCACAACTCACAGCCACTGTACTTGTTGCTGGCAGGAGACTAACTCCAACATGTGTTTTCGACGAGTCTATTGTGGTCAATGCAAATCAGCCCTCTGCCACGACATTTCAATTCATCTCCATACCGTGGATGAATTCAATTCCCCACTCATAGGCAAAAGGAAAAAAAGAGAGAGCTGTCTCCTGAAAAAATGAGCATACAAGGAAGAAAAAGAAGAGGAAAAATTAAGTCAGAAAAATAAAACACCTCCTTGGCCTCAGATATTCCAATACCATTGGGGTCAGAAGGGAACACGATACCAAGGGAGGTGCACAGAAAAGATGAGATACAATGTCAATATATTGGGTTATATGTTCCTTTTAACTACTGTGGCGTTAGAGGCAATGAAAGACTGGAATTTTGCTTTGGGAGGGATCTGTAAATGTGCCAGTAAATCTGCTGACATGACTCCCTTGCATTTATGCACCTTCAAATGCCAACTGACTGCATCAGGATTTGATCCAACAACCTTGGGAACAGCAGGAAGATCACAACCACATTGCCATGCAGCCAGGCAAATGAAAAGGAGGATGCTGGCACAAGCAAGTGGAAGCAAAGCTGGTCTCAGCTGGGACCCCGTGGTAGCCAACCCACGTTTCACTAGTTGTTAGGCCCTGGAGAGAATCTTGTTCAGCTCCTGTTTCTTGAATGATTCTTTACATTTTAATAAACCCGTCACAAAATTGAAGAAAGACAATAATACTAGAAAAATGCTCGCCACTTTCACTAGATCACGTCTCTGCAGTAACTAGCATCTTAAAAAAATATAACATAAACATTGCTTTCAGAACCAACAACTCAAATTTAAAAAAAAAATCAATTCAAATAAAATGAGCGCCACAAACACTCAAAATCGGGTATTTATGGACTAAAATGCATTGAATGCAAAGCTATTTACATTGGACAGACCGGAAGGAGCTTTCTAATTCGTTACGCTGAAGACTGTTCAGCTATTAAATATAGAACATTTTCAGCAATGGCAACGCATATGGAGGAATCCGGGCACAAATTCACAACAATAAATAACATCTGATGAATGTTTTAGAGGCCATTCATATGAACATATCACAGAAATCAAACACATCCAAGAACTTAAATGATATTAATTTCGATACAAACATGCTATTTGATACGATTTCAGATCACATTTTATGTGACAGAAAACATAAGCCTCCATAGTCAAACCCCTCAACAGCGCGCAACTTGCATTCCCCTCTCACACCTCCATCTTGTTTCTCCCCCTCCCGCCCTAATCTTGCCAGACAAAATAAATCTATCTATCTATCCTTTCCTTTTCTCCCCCACCTCTCCCTTCCACAGCCGCTCCGCTCCATCAACACATGACAACAGCACGCGATGCCAGTATCAGGTCACACTAAGCGGAGCATCGGACTCCCCGAGACTTCGTAACATAGCAGCTTCATTTGACATCCAAGTTCAACTTTCACGGAAAAACTACGCCTCTCCTCATTTTTCACGCTATTTAATCTTTTACATTTTTATAGCTGGCTTCTTAAAGGAGACCAAAACACAAAAGTCAACTTGCCTCAAAATCAAAGTATGTATCAGGCAGTGTTCAACTATATATTAGCTTTTGCTCTATGTCGCTCCTCAGGCCGGTAAATGAAGGAAACACGAGTAGCTGTGACGTCACTGGGCCGTAAGCAGTGAGTGAGCTATCCGCTCCATTCAGTTGATTGTTGCAACAAGCGCGCTGCCACTCTTCCGTTGATTAGTGTTGTTTATTATAATCGAGTGTAATAGCTAGTTGGCAAAATGCCTTCGTGTAGTGTATACGGTTGTAACAACAGAACGAGTAAAAACCGAAAATGTAGAGAAAAAGAAGTACATTTCCATAGATTTCCAAGTCGTAGTAAATCGCCACGTAGATTTAGCAGTTGGGTACAATTTTGCAAGAGGAAACATTTTTCTCCCGGTAATGGGGCTAATGTGTGTTCAATGCATTTTAAAAAGACAGACTATGATGAAACGCAACGTTTGAAAATGAAGTTGATGCCTACGGAAAAGCTACAAGGTCCAAAATTGAAGCCAGGAGCTGTTCCTTCAATAAGCTGTAAGAGAAAGAGAGAGATATGTCACATTACATAACGGAGTGTTTGGGCGGTGAGGGATGAAATAATATAAGAGTAAATTGAGTTGTACAGCATTGACTTCTAATCACAGTCTTGCTATGTGAAGTTTTCACGAATGAGTTGTGAGCATTTAAATTGCGATTGAAGTGTTAAAGTAAATTAACATTTATGGAGAACTTGTCCACGGTGAAAAAAGAGTAAAAGTGATTATGCACTAAGAGGGGGATAGGTTCCGCCTGATCAATACAACGTAATTCACATTTAAAGGGTTGTATTAACACCCTTGTGGTACATGTTTCGGGTCCTTATTATGGCCCCTTCATCAGCCTCAAAACAACAATAGATATCAGTATCATATAGGATTCAATAAAGGTAAAATCTAACATGAAATGTATGAATGACATGAATGAAAATTAAACATAATGAACAAGGAAGGAAGGAAGCTTGTAGTTTAACGTGACCGTTAATCTCGCGATCATAAGCCACGGGACCTCCGTTTTACGTGGAATCCGAACCACAGGACAAGGCATTTCACATCGAAAATCTCACATGCAGTGACCGGGAATCGAACCCGGTCAAACATAATGAACAATTATGGGTAATGTGGTGAAACATATGAAAAAACATATCATAGATGGGGACATAAAACTATTACGTACAAGACAAAGATTAAAAACACATTAAAATAGCAAGTTGCAATTACAAGCACTTCTGGTGCATGTCGAATAATGTCTTGCAAAGTTCGTATTGGAGTCCTATATTATAACACAGTGCTTGATCCAATTCTGCTTCCGTGTCGTAGAGTCCATTATTATTAAATGGTTGAAACTTGTAGAGAAAGCCTTATGGTATCTGTAATCTCCTATTAGACTAGTAGTCAAATCATAATACATCACCATTGACGTTTAAAAAACAGGCCAAGCATAAGAGACAATATCCTGATGGTAGAGGTGGTCCATTGGATACGAGATGTAGTAGACAGAACGGGCAAATCCCAAACTGCTCTGCTCTAACGTAAGTTGTGTCTTAATTTTGTACCACTATTTCTTCTCATATTTTAATATAGCTGTTTCTCTCGTATTGAATATTTTCAATATTTTCAAAATATAATATTTCTTTCCCTCTCGACGACACGTCTTTCACATAAATATTTTGGTTTACCCTTAGATTCTTAAAGGCCCGTGTTCACCTAGACGAAGGAGTCCCCTCTCCTCTCTCTTAGTGCATAATTGTTCAATCAATACGGAACCATGACAAATACGAATATGAGTAAAAGTGAAACAAAATACATTTAATTAAATGTTCCTCCGCTACGCTGCGAGACATCGGATCAAAGGTATGTTTTTCAGATTTAGATGATGAATACTTGTTGCCTTGGTAACCATATATGAATCCTAGATGGTCTTTACACTTCAGATTTGCAGCTTCAGTAGCGAAGTTGGTTGCACGCTGAGCTTCTATGCCCAAGATCGCGGGTTCATATCTGGTCGAAAACGTCGTATTTTTACAGTGCGTTAAACATTATTCAGTATGCACTCCTTCGGAGGGGAAGTAAAGCCGGCGGGCCCATGTCACAGATTTATGGCATGTTATAGAACCTTCCACCAACTACAATTATTGTATGAAGCTAAATTTGTAAGTTAGATTTGATTAATGCTCTGTTAGGATCCAACGTTCGTCGCCAGGTGCTGGTTGCAGTGGCATCTAGCAGCCAAGTATACAGCTAGGTGTCGTTGACGGTAGCATTTGGTAGCAAAAGTAGGAACTACTTGAAATGGATCGTCTGCGGTCCTTACCTAAATTACAGATAGCACACACTAATACATTCATCACAATTAACACCGTTAATCAGACAGATTCTACACACACCCAAAGTACACGGGGCTACATGACCACGTTGTCGCAGCCCCTAAACTGAGGAACCAACCATAGTTCAGATTTAGATGATGAATATCTGATGCCATGGTAATCATAGAGGAGGCCTAGATGACCATCTCACATTTTGAACTTATTACTCAAATTTTTAATTGTTCTCCATCTCAAAGATCTTCAAGTCATAATCAGAGTATAGTGCTATGTGATTAGACCATTACACAGATTTTATGAACCACGAGCAGTAAAATTGTACTGTGAGAGATATGATTTCTAAATACCAACAACTGCCTGGCAGATCAAAATATACTGTTTCCCGATAGATCTGTGATATTTTTGTACTTCAAATGAACATAACGACAATGCACCAAATAAGATTAATTGGAGGATTATCCATTTCGCAAGGTCCGTATTGACGTGTACAATGACAATTTAATGGGTTTAAGGGGTCTCCGCCCAATCAATACAAGTTTGTATTGATTGGGCGGAGACCCCTTAAACCCATTAAATTGTCAATGCACCAAATATCAAAGTAAATTGAAAAATAAGATTTGCACTGAATTAGTGGTCCATCACTCAATATTGTGTACAGAAGTGGAACTAACACATCTAAATATGAACGAAACTTGGAGAAATAGTTCAGGTACATATTGATCGACAACTAGGAACGACTTGCCAGTTTGCTTCGAGATGGTAAATAATGTTCGTTCTGGCTCAAAGTGATACGGACGAATGTTATTTACATCCATTATAAGTCTTTTGACTAACACTAACAATGGTAACAGAAGAACACGGCGGCAGCAGCAGATGGAGTGCCGGAAAAGACTGGCCGAGGCTGCTATGTATACTCGAGAGCACAGTGATGTCACGAGCAGTTACTAGTTTCGCACATAACTTGAGAACGGTTGCACGCAGAGGCACCGGATCAACGGCATTCATATTAAATTTCCATGTTTCATATTTAGCAATAAATAACAAAATATGTGTTTTTGTGTTGTAATCTCCTTTAATTTAAATTACCGCCTTTTCTTCCTCAGGGTTCAGAATTTCTATTTCTCACACTATCCAGAAACAAGATGGGCTGGTCTGGAATTGTTTTTGTAAGTTTGCGGTTTCCTCAACGATTTGATTCCATTTTTCCTTTAACATCCTTTTTCATTCCAAAAGAACTTAGAAATTTTACGTCATTCATTTCAGGTGCCGTATATAGAAGAATTTTCAGTTCCAAAGAGAGATGGCCTATGATCCATTTGAAGTTTTACAAGAATGACCACATCACCCATTAAGTGTTTTATCTTACCAGTTATATTCGGCCATATCGTTGAAAGAAGTTGCCAAAGAGTGTTTTAAACAGCATAAGTTACACCTCTCAATGAGCGCCTTACAGGACAATTCAAATACAGACACTGAATAGTTCAATATGAAATTTCACACTTCCACATCCACAGGGTGTTTTTAGTGCAGAATTATTGCACAGGAGTTAAAATTTTAACAAATGTACCATACCTGAAAGTTGATAACTAATAGCATGCTATTTTAATTGGTTCTTAAACTATTATGTATTCATTGTGTTTTCATTGTATTGAGAGTTCGATGTTTTTAAGATGTGGTCCTATGCACGATAACATGGGCTGAGGAAGGGGCTAATGTAAGCCACGAAACATGTACCCTAATTTATGAATATCTTGTAAGTTTATAAATTTAAAGATTTATATTTGAATGATTCTTTAAATCCAATCAACAAGCTGATTACCTCAGTCCGCACTTCCAACACTTGTTTGAACTCCGTCGACATGGTCGCGAGTTTGGACTGCAGAGCGAGAACCACACTGGACGAATGCGACAGGAGATGGCGGCCATTCTGCTGCGACTGCCGTTGACTGCGAGCCACTTCCTGTAGCCTCGCTATCTGCTGATTCAGACTGTTTAAGTCCTCTTTAATGATGTAAGTCAGTTCTTGAATTTCAGTTGGACGGTCATTAAAGAGAGACTTCCTCTTGGCCACTGAAACAATACATTGTGTGTTGAGAAGACGAGGACAGTTGTTCTATTTGGCAGATCTGCCCTTGCGATATTCTAGGTCAAAAAGAAAAATACTAATAAATTATGTTTAAATCCTGGACTCATTTCTAGAAATCAAAGATTTAACAATCAAAACATCACTGGAGCCACAGAATACTCACATAAAGTCAGTTTTTCCAACTTTGTATAGGTGCTGCTTATGTTCTTTCCTATGGTCCTGAAAAAATTGAATAGAATTAATGGAAACATATCATTTATTATCAGGATAAATTGTGAAATAGTTGTCAGGAAGAAAGAGGTATTGTTGTGAGGCTTAGATTACTAGCTCGTTAGGTAGAATAGTGACCTCAAACCTCAATGTAAAGAACTGTTTTAGATTACCATAAAAAAAAAACCCAAGCCATTAGTTTAATAGCAATGTTGCACGAATGGACTCAAAATATTTTTTTAACAGATTTTGGGTATCAGGTACTCAAGTTTAGAAAAAGGGCTCTACTTTTAGAGGAAATGCCACTGCACTGATTGAGGTGGTACAACTGGTGTCTTATAGCACATCTTTATCTTTTAGAACGAAACTTATTTCAGAATGCTTGAAAAAAGTTAATAACTCATTAAACCCTCAGAATGGACACCCAAATAACTTGCTTTTCAGTGTTTTACTTGTACAAATATGATGACTCGACCACATACTGACACCACACATTGCATTCTGGAATGTGTTTGTCTTTTGTTTTTTACAGATTGTGCCTGTAAATCATAGTGAGCCCCAAAGGGGTGAGAATGAGTGACAGAATAGGTTAGGTTTTGGCAGAAATTATATTTGTAATAATACAGACATCTTGTAGCCGTTTAATAGGTTTCTAGCTTATTGAAATTCATTAGGAATGACGAAATCAAATATTAACAAGTACCAAATGGAAGAGTGGGTCTGCCAAGATTTGCTGCTTTTATCCATAAATATGAATTTCCACAAAGAATAGCTTTACAAGCTCTGTGGAATCAAATAGAGTATAATGGTCATCTGAGTTTACCAATCCTATGATCTCAATTGATTTAGTTATTTATTGAAGGAAATGTGCAGAAAACAAATATACAGTGTAGCTAATCAAATCTTCTTTCTATTTGCACTGAGCTTTGCGTATTCACCGATCGTTTTTGTTCGCTTTTTACATAGTTCTATGTGATAAATCCATGTTTCCCCACAGAATTCACATACGCATGTAACCACTGGGATATGGAATGTCTTGTTTGTGATGATGAAAGCCATGCACAGGCAGCCTCGTCAACATGTGCCGCAATTCAACATTTGGCCATGTTCAGTTTCTAACAATCCTAGCTATTGTAAGTTACTACAGAATTCCATCCAGATCTCAGTCTGATGAACCTTTGAGCTCTGGAGTTCTTGCTCTACATCTGTGGTCGATGGAAGGACAAAAGATGATCTCAAACCCTCAAAGAAGAAAGTTTCTCTACATAACCAGCAAGTATACAAGGCAAGATACCCCTAATGCCCTTTTTAAATAACATGCTTTGATTTTTTCCAGAGCAATAAGATTTTTATTGTTAGGGTTAGGCCAGATAACTTCTATTCCATAAGTTAAGACAGGTGCATCTTTTGTTTTGAAAAGTTTAATTGCCATTTCAAGGCTGAAGCTTTGCATAATATCTTAAATCGTTAATTGCAAGGATAACTTTTGTGGCTCTTTCCGATAATTGTTTTGTGAAGCACTTGCTGCTAGGTTGTAGTGAATTTAGGTATTGGATCCAAGGTTTAGTGACCCGTATTCACAATTTTTTACTGCATTCTAATAAAAGTTTCAGCGGCATCAGATGCGTTCAGCTACAATGGATCACCTCTAAAGATTAATACATTTAAATTAGGAACAACTTTTCAGACAAACTTATTCCATATAAGTTAAGAGTCAAATGACAACATGCCACAGCTGCGGAGAAGAGCTCTTACCTCGTACTGGCGTGAAGTTAAAGTCAGTTTACAATTGATACGGTGTCTGTAATATTTCAATCGAACAGTGTGCTCATATAGGTAAGAGCTTTTCTTCTCGCGTGTTATAATTACTCTTAACTTATATGGAATAAGGTATAGCAGCGATAATAGCAACAGACGACATAGAACATCTGTCAGCTATCGATTACGACAGCTATTCAACTGTTCCGTCTAAAAATTACACCAATAATGACCTATGGCATTGAAATCATATGGACCCTACTGAAAATTAAAGACTTGAAGGAAATAGAAAGGGTCAAAGCAACCTTTCTACAGAAGAGCTGTCTGCGTATTTAAATGCACCCCTTCTAGACTTGTGTACGAGCTGACTCGAGAACTCTTTCTCATGGAGGACTTAAGATGTAACTTGAAACTACAATCCACCAAAGAATATCAGGAGCTCCTGCATGATTTAAAATTAAAGAACAAATACATTTGGAGTGATTTTTACATCTCAGATGTAATGACGGACAACAAGCGGAGTCCTGATTGCTATGAACTCGGACACATGGTAAAATGTGCGGCGGTTCATGGATTCCATCTCAAGGCTATAAGGTAAATGCACCAATAGTCGTCATGTTAAGACTGATTTGGTCAAGAGAATACATATATATTATACCTTTTGGTAATTTAATACAACAAGACCACTGTACCTAACCTCAAACTCTACTCAAACACTAGGAAACTCTCAATGTCGAAAGTATTTGTTTTAGGAAAAATTATGTATTATTAAAAGAAATGTGTTTTTGCGCTAGTAATTGTCACGATGTATTTAGATTTTTCCAATATTCGTCACCCGTTTGCACCAATTGTCGTCACGTTGTTCGATGTCCTTATCTGCTGTTTATAATGCATTTCTGTCAATATTGTTGTGTAAGGCACTGATTTATTGACATGGAGGCTAACATTTACGAATAATGCAGTACCAGTAATTGTTTAAAAAAGGAAAAGACCAAAAATCGGCATCGGCAATGGTGGGTCGACATACGGAGATGAAAAGATCATAATTTTGCTCTAAACACATTTAACTTATTAAAAGTTATTTTTGTATTTCTTAAAGAACATTAGAAATACAATAATAATAATAATAATAATTGAAATTCAAACAATATAACCACACGAACGTGTATTGATGCCGGCGTCCCCCGACCGGTGTTCAAGAGCGAATAGTCATTTTCCGGGCTGTTATGCCGTGATCTTTTTTATTTTTGCCGGGAGATGGGAGGTGTAGTCACATAAAACGTGAGACCAGACCCTGGCATAACGTAACGTCTGCGTTGAACAATCAGTGAGGGTCTGACAAGATAGACTGTAAGTCGTTTCCCCAAATAACTGTAGGTTTTAATTTGATGTTCTGGAATATTGCAGCACGGTTCACTGTCAAATTTTGAGGGGTTCGCAAAGACAGGCTCGTATTTCTTTTTAGGAAAGATTACACATATCCTCCCTGGCCGCCCATCTTTGAAAGAAGAGTCCCTCTTCAATGCTTTTGTGAGGCTCAGTGACGAAAACCGGTACAGTTACCTTATTTCGATATCATGAACTGAACAGAGTGTATACTGTATCGCTATCACGTCTTGCAGTGTCCGAGGAGGCCATGCTCTAAGTTTGAACTATCGTGCAAATGTGTGATTTTCTGTCTTATATTACTTTTCTGTATGGTCATTGGCTGCGATAAAATTATATTTATATAAGTTGCATTTCATATAGTTCAAAGACAAGGATATATGCTACAATGATACCAGTGCCGAGACAGCTTAACAGTAGCCTATGGTGGCGGAGACTTAAGCAGATTCTTTCTTTCAGCTCCTAACACATGAAGCTCCCATGCACTAGAACTGAAGATAAATCCCAGCAAACACGCCAAAAATAATGGAACTTTTCTTGTGCACACAGAATATGAAGAAAACTTGTATTTAAG
This sequence comes from Meconema thalassinum, assembly GCA_946902985.2. Taxonomy (NCBI): domain Eukaryota; kingdom Metazoa; phylum Arthropoda; class Insecta; order Orthoptera; family Tettigoniidae; genus Meconema; species Meconema thalassinum. The sequence continues at coordinate 34,704,424 of OX336399.1, forward strand.
GCAAAATGAAGGAAAATTTTCTGGCATTTGAAGAGATAATACTACAGTATTTTATATTATAATATGAGCACACCTATCCCAACCATATGGATAACCACCATTTGCCGCCCTCCATCCCATTTTAGTCACAACTTAGCCGTGTTAGTCATTTATTTAATGATAAAATAACATTTTGGCAATGCTGAATGAAATGTCACTCGTACTATAACATTTTCTTAAGCCTACTGAAACTAGCCAAAATACCTATTGTGATGATGAATAATATATCAGGAAATGGTGTATACACTGATTTACAAAAGATGTTCAGTGAAAGCTGTCATCCTTTTGAAGGGTGAGGTGAGGAGTGGAAACGAGAGGGGTAACGGTCTCCATAGCAACAGCAAGCAATGTTGCAATATATGCCGACACAGCAGTGAGCACATGGTTTGACTCAGTGTCTCTTCACTCGTCACGGTCATTAGAGCGCCAGGCAGGGGGGCTAACTTCCCCAGTATTTGTGTCTTCCTGCAAGCCTCTTGGAATGTTATGAGTCATGATCTGCCTCAGTAGCAACGCAGCATTTCCCCACGTGCTAGCTTTGACAGCTGTCAGCGATCATTATTGGTAATTCAGAGTATAGTAACAGATGTTTACTCCTTTGCTGTCCACAATCCACCCTCCATCCCTTGTTTAGACCACGACTTTATAGTGAAATTCCAGCTGTGTCCGCCATTATGCACATGAATTATTGTCATATACAGTATTGCCAATCCTGCACTTGCGTTACTACTGTGTATATAAGAGACCAATGGCTTTTGTCTAGACCAATAATTGTTAGGTAGCATGTTAGCCATATACCTCTGGTTTTTGTTACCCACAGTGGGGTAGTCATGCATCAATAATCTTTAATTAGTGTGGTGTATTTTGTATCGCACATGTCGGCAACTGCCAGTGACACTAAAGTGTGCGCGCGTTTTTGCTTGGATGTACCCTTCACAATGTTCAACCAAATTCTGAATTCTGTCATACAGCTTTCTGCACAAAACATCAGAATTGTATTGTTCTTCAGTCCAAATTGCTGTACCATTCCAAGCTTGCAAGCAAAAATGCATTGACAATCAATACACAATGCATTTAAGCTATCCAACGCCATGGTATTAAAACCAGATGATGATGTGGTAATTGTTTTAAAGGGTGAAACATCTAACTTAAATTTGAATTTATGCCTTCCTTGTAACCAGGGGCAGATGACCTCGCTGCTCCGCCCCATAAAACATCAATAACTAACCATAACTTCCTTGTAACCAGTAACAGAACATGCCACGAAGTGGTAGAAGGGGTTAAATTTTGAAGCTGCCCTTTCTGAATAGGGTACCCAGGCTAAATATGAAAAACTGAGTGTCAATTGTTTTGTTTATGGTTATCAGCTACGTTATGAATAAGTTAGCAGTCTTTGAATAGCGACAGAGCAATTTCACATACCTGGCTATCATCATAAATTCAGCATAATTCTGAATGTATTTGGCTTTCCGTGGATCACGGACAGCCACGGCTCTTGCAACATGTCGTCCTTGTAACGAGCGTATAGCATTAGCAAATTCAGTAGTCCTATCCCTGGAAGTCATTGCAACTATTTTAATTATCTTTTCCTTCTGTGCTGATAAGTCTTCTATGTGTGTATCTCTTGGTGCCTGTCCATTGCTGAGATATATTTGTTGAGCACTGGCTTGTTCAGAATACCACGAGTCTTCGACAGAATATGGTCCCCCACTCTTCACAAGGAGGGGTGCCTGTTCAGACTCTGAGCCACCTCGACGCCGTCGAGCAGTCATTGGTTCATTAATGATGATCTGGAACCACTGGAAACCTTCCAGTTACCTAATCACACATTAAACAAAATGCACATTTAAAAATCTTATACACATGAATACCAATAGCTAGCAAGAAATAGGTAAACAGCTGAAGCAATTCGATCTTCCAAAACTTTTTTAAAACAAACTTGTCAATTTAAATGGAAAGTCAAACCATGTTGGCACTTATAGACCTTGACACTAATACAAACTTGCCTCCAGAATTCATATCGATCATTTGTGTAAATGTGATTCAATTTCTATCCATTCACAAACACATAGTACTTTGAGGAAATATATTAACAAAATATTAAACACCTATTACATGAACATTTGGCAATATTCCGCTTACTTTGTTCAATGACGACTTTTCACGTTACGTCAGCAATAACAGCTGACATACCAATGCAAAGAGGTTTCAAAACGGAAGTTTTGGAAGATATTCCTCTTCAGCAGCCACTCGACAACATACTAAAACATAAACTGTACATTAGGAAAACATATTTCACTGTTACGTTGAATGTTTTTGTTTAGAGAAATGGTGGTTTATAAATAATTCAATTTGTATTTTTAATACTGAACTTTTCAACACAATTTTTAAATTAATAATTGAAATATTTCATTTTTCAAGCAAAGATTTTGAATGTTGGTGTTATTGTGTATGACGTATGGTGGATTCTCAATCTCATTGGCTTAAATCTGTCCGCTGAAATTAGGAATTTTCTTTTTTTGTTTGTTTCTCTTTTGTCAGGCTAACATTTGTAATTGCCAAAGAACTGCCGACGCTGCAAATGTTTAATTTATTATCTATGCAATTTTCAGCGATTATTGACATACGCCAAATTAGAATTTCAAGTATTAGTGCGAAACCATTAGAAATAGAGCTGCATAGATAGTGCGCATTGAAGGGAAAAAAATTGCAAATGCGCTGAACGCCATATTTATTAATCAGCTGTTGAAGCTTTGTGATGTGATAGAATAGCAGATGTCGAGTGAGATGGGATTTGAGTGCAATATCCTGTACCAATATATGTACCCTTAAAGAGTGCAATGACTAAATAACATTGTACTTAATTTGCATTTCTACTACTGGAAACACGTTGCAGTAAGATCAGTAGAGAAATGTAAATGTCATTCATGTGATTTTTTAATTTTTGGTTAAGCCTTTTGTAATCATCAGTATGCCAATGTATTTTTCCATTTCCAGCAGCTGTCTCCCGAACTATGGGGAATGCTGGCAGTAGTGCAAGGGATCGTCAGAAACCGGGGGAGAGTGCTGCACCCTCTTCTCCTGGCAAAGATGGACAAGCCTTTGTTTTTGACAAGAAACCAAACACAAAGTTAGTCTTTCAATCCTCACATGAAGAAGAAGAGCCTTATTTTTCCAAGGAACAGTCTCAGGTAGCCCAACAGCATGAATCCAGATTGTATTCGTAGTAATCATTGACTGTTTTCTTTGGTCAGGTTTAGTGGTGCGAATAACTTTTTAAAGTGCCTATGTATGGCTTAAATCTACTGAAATACAGCATTTTTATTTTATAACAGAATCAATCTAATTATAGGGTTACTTATCATAATACTTGTGATAGTCCAATAGAATAACGGCCTTCAAATCCTGCAAATAAAATAGAAACTTAAGAAGACATTTTATTTTATTAATTCTCCAGTAACTTTCAACAAGGTATATTACTGAAAATATAGTATTTATGAATGAAATAAAAGGCAAAACCATTGGCCTAGATAAAAGATTATTGATGCGTGACTTCCCCCACTGTGCTTGACAAAAACCAGGGGTGTTATCTATTAGCTGGGCCGCGCTATCAATCCTCCATTGGTACCGAATGCGTGGGGTTGGCATTATGGACTCCTTCACAAACATTCACAAAGATGGCCGTCAGAGCAGCAATTTCAGAGTATTCCTCTATTAAGCCTGAAGCAGTCGATTGCCACAGAAAATAGGTGGTAGCGCTGCACACCGTGAGAACATGTGTATAAAAAAAATTGAGTAATGAAATTAGCCAAAGTACCTGTAGTAATGGTATCTGGAGATGATAAATTAATAGATGTTGACTCGTCCGCTGTCATAGACCCACCCAGCCATCCCAAATAGCAACACTACTTATATAGTTGAAATGAAGTCTCTAGAAGACATCTTTCTCACGAAGTCAGGAATGCCAACCCCACACATTTGATACTATCTCGCACCGGGTATACAAAGAAACAAAAGAGCGTCGATAATGTAATATACTATTGCGCCGAATCCAACTCGTCAGTCGTACTTTAACCATGGATTGTGTGGCATGTGAAATTACTTCATAAATTCTATCTTATTAATGTTTTACATACAAAAACAAACCTAACCTGGGGCTTACGCCCCAGACCCCCTTGCTTGTGGTACTATCAGTAATTTTCGGCCAGGCAGTACCTAACCTTGTAGCGGACATAAATTCTATCTTATTAATGTTTTACATACAAAAACAAACCTAACCTGGGGCTTACGCCCCAGACCCCCTTGCTTGTGGTACTAGCAGTAATTTTCGGCCAGGCAGTACTTTACGTCTTTACGTGTGAAATGGTGAATGGTGAATTTTGTATGCGACATGTTGGTAACCCAGTCACATTTCCGTCTGTCGAGTGTCCAAGATGGCGTCCGTAGTGAAACGAACACAATAAAAATTCTTTATTTTCGTAAAAAAACATTATTGAGGTGCGGCAGTTGTATTTGAGATTGTGAAACGACTCCCAACAACTCCAAGAAAGGTATGTAAATCATAAATCCTTTATTTTCAATAATATACCTCGTTAAAAGTTACGAAAAGGCATGTTCTCACGGCGTGCAGAATTACCAAATAGGCTATATAACTTAGTACAGAGTCTTCTATTTTGCTTGGCAAGGACATTCTCGCTCATGCGCTCATCATTGACTGTTTTCTTTGGTCAGGTTTAGTGGTGCGAAAAACTTTTTAAAGTGCTATAGTAGGCCTATGTATGGCTTAAATCTATTGTAATACAGCATTTTGATTTTATAACAGAATCAATCTAATTATAGGGTTACTCATCATAATACTTGTGATAGTCCAATGGAATAACGGCCTTCAAATCCTGCAAATAAAATAGAAACTTTAGAAGACATTTTATTTTATTAATTCTCCAGTAACTTTCAACACGGTATATTACTGAAAATATAGTATTTTTGAATGAAATAAAAGGCAAAACCATTGGCCTAGATAAAAGATTATTGATGCGTGACTTCCCCACTGTGCGTGACAAAAACCAAGGGTGTTATCTATTAGCTGGGCCGCGCTATCAATCAGCCATTGGTCTCGTCAAAACCATTGATACCGAATGCGTGGGGTTGGCATTATGGACTCATTCACAAAGATGGCCGTCAGAGCAGCAATTTCAGAGTATTCCTCTATTAAGCCTGAAGCAGTAGATTGCCGCAGAAAATAGGCTATATAACTTAGTACAGCGTCTTCTATTTTGCTTGGCAAGGACATTCTCGATCACGCGCTCTGCCAGTGATGGCTCGGTTGCCGGCAACCACACACGCATATGTACTGCAGAGTACGGTGCTTAAAATCGGTATCATGCATTTTTAATGACTATGTTTACAGTAGACTCTGAAAATGTACCCCATCCGCTGCCAAACATAATCGGCATCTCCTTATGAAGTTTCTGGTTACTCCGGTTAATTTAGATGAATGCAGGACATTCGCATTTGTGTGTTGGCACAGGCTAGAGTAAAATGTGGCTTTTCACCGATGTCTTAGTCTCACTCAAGGCTGTGATTATATGGAAGCTACTGAGGTATGGGTGGTGCTTAGTAATGACATTCAGGGCACAGTCAGTCTGTTGGCACAGGCTAGAGTATCACCGCTGTCACAGTCTCGCTCATGGCTGTGATAATATGGAAGCTACTGAGGTATGGGTGGTGCTTAGTAATGACATCCAGTGCACAGTCAGTGCCTGTGGATGCTGTGAAAGGTTCTACTTATAGGGTTAGTACTGCTGTTCTGACCCAGTGAGGAAAGCAATGACAAACTACCTCACTCCTCATCTTGCCTAGTATGCCTCAATATAGCACTGCCTTGGGTTTTTGTGGGTATATACCCACAACCTAACGGCGGTCCTTTTTGAGGATCCAACCAGCCTTCGGGCTGACCACCTAACAGGCAAGGAAATAACGACCATTACATCTATTTTTATTATATACTGAACCTGTACGTTTGAATCTCTTAGCCAGTTGTTTTATTGTCTGATTTATAGGAATGGGTCTCCTGGAAATTTCACTCAAAACTTTTGTCTTGTTCTAGCACACGAGTACGTACATAAAGTGCAGGAAATCGTGCGCTACTTTACCTTTACATAATGAATATTTCACATAAGGCATTACAGCACTATACACAATCACAATAAAACATCTGTCTATGAGATTCAAACATACAGGTTCAGTAAACTATAATAATAGACGTAAAGGTAGTTATTTCCTTACTGAGGCTAAATTAACTGGAGTAACCGGAAACTTCATAAGGAGATGCCGATTATGTTTGGCAGCGGATGGGGAACATTTTCAGCATCTACTGTTAACATGGTGAGTTAAACAGCATGATACTGATTTTAACCCTTTGGATGCCGACCCCGGATAGATCATCATATGCATAGAATGCCAGGCATGTTTCAATGGATTGTGCATCACTGCATAAAAAAATTAATAAAAGCCTCAGTTTAAAAGATCTGAAAATACAATTTGGTATGTTAGCTTGATATACTCCAAGGATTATAAACATGAGACTTACATTTGACAAACAAGTAGTTCCGTGAAGAACTATACAGCCTATTTTCATATATCCTACTTATGTTAATTGCCTCTATCAACATACACAATTTCAGTTTGATTGCTGTAATAGATTTGTAGATATTGAGAACCGACTAAATATTTTGGATCGTCGCCATGTTGGATTGTTAAATGTATAGGCCATAGAGGCATGTACCATTAAAGGAAAATTATTGTGTAGGTTCATTATTCAAACTTTCACTTCGATCGCATGACTACATCACAAGAAATAAAAACTTAATTTTAAAATTCGCACAGCCGCCATCTTGAGGTTATGTAAACTTGAACTAAATTAGATACCAGTGCATTACAATGTGTATAAATATTTCCTGTACCAGATTTCACTGCATTTGGAACATTAAATCGCGAGAAAGATCTATTTAAAATTTTCAAATTCGCTTGGCCGCCATGTTCGTTTTGTAGTTAACCGGTTTTTGAAAGTCGTATAGATGGACATCCAGTAGTGCCCTTTATCTTCGTACAAAATTTCAGGGAGATACCGCTAATAGTTACAGAGATATAGAATGCCAGTGAAATATTTCGCACATCCGCCATCTTGTAGTTATGTAAACAATTGAACGAAGTTAGATGTCGGTGCATTACAATGTATATAAACAAATACTGTACCAAGTTTCATTGCGTTTGGTTGGTTAAATCGCGAGAAACGTCTATTTAAAATTCGCAACTTCGCTTGGCCGCCATGTTGGTTTTGTAGTTACCAGGTTTTCAAAGGTCACATAAGTGAACTTATAGTAGTTCCCTTTATCACCATACAAAATGTCAGGGTAATATCTGTAATAGTTTTGGAGATATTGAATGCTGGTGAAATATTTCGCACAGCCGCCATGTTGGATTGGTGAGTCGTAACAAAATTTAAAGGGCACGGTCGGGGTCGCCGGGAATAGTGCTACTTACCGAGTTTCATTGAAATCGCTCCAGCCGTTTAGATTTTATTAGGGGGGGACACACACACGAATCACACACGCACACACACATGGACAAAAGGTGATCTCATAAGCCTATTTTTTTTCAAAATTGAAAATAGGCTAAAAATATTTCATGGACTACTTTGCACATTTTTTTTATAAAAAATAAAAAAGTTATGATTTGAAATAAATGAGCACATTGTACACTAAATCAAAAGTGTATAAGTGAAGATAATTAATGTTATCTCATGTTTAGGATCATATACAGGGTCTTTCATATAAAATAAGAACGCCAAGCGGCGGGTTTGTTATCCGTTAGTGTGGTGACCTTGACCGAGCTTGTGGTGAGCCGTGGCCCCCTGCTCTAAGCGTGTGTACAATCCTCTATGAAATATTACCTTATAAAAGTTGCTGGAAGTGTCGTCCTTCCTGGATTATACAGGCATTGTATCTGGTAACCACATTTTAGCTGACGCGAGTGAGTCATGCCACAGTATTTTTTCTGATTTTTTATTTTGTGCTTTTATTGAGCACTGAACCAGTAGTGTCAAAGTTATGTACAATTACGTGAATCTGTGCTTGTGAAGAAAGAAATTGCTGAACAAATGCATCACGTACCCGCCGAGCCGAATCGTAATTAAAATAAATTTTACATACAAAAATACGATGTTGCAATGATAACTGTCTCAACATGTTAGCAGCTGAGGTTAACTGGCGACTGACAACACCTGCACGCTTATTGCAAGGTCAAGTTTGTACTATGCGCGTGCTTTCAATACTACAGCAGGGGGCCGTGGCGCGTCATAAGCTCGGTCAAGCCGGCTTCAGCAGCGAATGACAAAACCGCCGCTCGCCGTTCTTACTTTATATGAAAGACCCTGTATACTAATTTATTTATACTGTTATAGTAGGCCTACTTTGCAATTTATAAATTAACTTCCAAAAACATGCCTACATGATGGCATGCCTTCTTGCCACAAATATACTATTTACAACTTTACTAAGTCCAAGATAAATTGCTACTGAACTATTACTACAGTAGAAATAATAATAGACTTAATATATCACGATAAATAATTCAAATGTGTCAGTTAGAGCGTAAAATGATCAAAAATAAATCACAACACGCGGACATAAACAAACAAGGTGGCTGCCATATTGGATCATAGACGTCAAGCGCGCGCAGACTATACACTCATAATGTACGAGTAAACACGCAAAAAATAAGCTATGTCAGTGCCATCTGATGACATACGAAGGATTACAAACATTCTACCTTCTTACTACGTGATTTGTAGAGCAATCTAGCACCACACCGCATAACTACAACACATATAAGAGCATGCCGATCGAATCGGCATCTTGTCATTTTTTGTACGGAACTTAAGTGCCGATGCATCGGCATCTTGGCACTGTAAGGGTTAAGCACCGTACTCTGCCGCACATATGTGCGCGCGGCAGCCATCACTGGCGGAGCTCGTGAGCGAGAATGTCCGTGCCAAGCAAAATAGAAGACCCTGTATTATCGTGTTTTCTCGAAGCCCTTTATATTATCACAAAATGGAGATATTGTATATTTAACATCTGTAGCAACTACTCTAGTTTCTAAATAATTCTGTAATCACTGAAATGATTATTGTATTATAACAAGTTGAATGAACCAACGCATTTGCCTACGCGGTAGAAGTGAGGAGTTTAGCAACCTTGTTCTCAGACCATATGGCGAGACGAGGAAAGTCAATCACATTCTCCCAGCTTACAGAGTATGTCTTTATGAATGATATTTATAAATATACCGTATATCAATTCCGCTGAAAATCCCATGTCTTTTATTATTTCACTTGTAACATTGTCATCTAAATCTTAATTCATTTTCACTTCTCAAATTAAAAAATTAACACTTTGTCTGTTTTGGGTTTCCTCTCCATGAATAATTATTGCTGAAACTGAGCACACTTACGTACGGAAAATAAAAAGAATATTACAGCCACATTGCACGATGAGCCCACCGTTTCACTAATCAACAGATTACGAAGTAAGCAGCGATCGTAATCCACTACAGAAACTGGTACGCAGAATTATTTCTCATTTCATATTCGATAGAGTTATGCTTTATTACATTGCCTCTTTCAAAGTTACCGTTACTACAATACCATGTACATACATTTCAGGGAATTATTGGCGCTAAATGTGGAATGTAGGAATGCTGAATTATCCGTACTGAAGGTGAAGAGTTTTTAAATCTTTCGTTTCAAAAAAAAAAGTTTTTTTTTACTTTACCCCAACACAACTCTAGTAATGCTAATGTAATTTCCTGTTGGCTTTAACAATGTCTTGGGAAGTGGGTCTGAGGTTAATTTTGAAGTGACTCGAGCCCGCCCAGCTATCGTTACTGGTTGCCCTTTATGAGAGAGATTTGTTTTCTGGAGTAATTTTCTCATCTTACAGGATGAAGTTGGTGCACCAAGGCAGCGTTCAGCCACAGTTTCAGAAGGAACCAAAGTAAACGACAAAGTCTTACCCACCGTTTTCAAATGGGAAGGAGGTGGAAAGCAAGTTTTAATTAGTGGAACGTTTTCTGGTTGGAAAACATTACCCATGGTGAAAAGGTAAGATTAGAAAATTGATCTGTGCTCTTACGAGTCTCCAATTTTCAAAATCTTTTAAACCCAGAAAATGTGGGTACCAGTAATTAGGAATTTTGTATAAATTAGCCTTAAAAGATGTTTGCGCTTACTGTGATGGGTATCGTAGCACACTGGATTCCTAGTGGATTATTAGTTTCAATCGATCACCAGTTGGAATTATGTTGGCCCCACTCCAAATATGCAGGAACACCAACTAGCAATACAATTTGAGACCTCGCTTATAGCTTTTATGGTTGCACTCGTAGAATATAATATTAATATTTAACTCTCATACCTAGTTTCATATTCTGGGCGACATTATTAATTGGCAGCACTTGTCAATTATCACTAATGCACTGGAAATCTGTACTAAATTACACAAATATGAGTTTTTATTTCTTAACCATTCAATGATGGCAGCCATGTTTGTCCTTGTTACTTTCTAGAAAGAGGAACTCTGTGTAATCAAATCAGAGTTGCCAACATATAGGTCCACCTCCTGGTGTAGCGGCTAGCATTCTTGGGTGTCGCCCCGATGGTCTGGGTTCGATTCCCACGTCTGCCAAGAAATTGATGCAGCTTTCTATGCTTCCCTATCCTGAGCTAATCGTTCCGTCTCTACATAGCTACCACATCCTACATCCGAGGCAATCTGTTGAGTATTCTAACCTTGGTCTACCCCTACAGTTCTTATCCTCGACTCTTCTTTCCATAACTAACTTTGCTATTCCTTAGTATGTGTCCTACCAATCTATCTCTTCTCTTCATTAGCAGTCTCTAGAAACATTTCTCCTCTCCCACTCGTCTTAATACCTCTTCATTTATAACCCTAGCTAGCCATCTGATCATCATTTTTCTGTAACATCACATTTCAAACACTTCAATTCTCCTCTTTTCTGCTGCATCAATAGTCCGAGTTTCACTTCCATATAGCGCCATGCTCCAGACAAAGGCTTTCAAAAATGACTTCCTAATACCTAAATCTATATTCGATGCCAACAGATTCCTTTTCTGCAGAAATGCTTTCCTTGCCTGTGCCAACCTACTTTTTATATCCTCTTAGCTTTGTCCATCACTGGCTATTTTGCTTCCTAAGTAACAGAAGTCTCCTACTTCTTTAGCTTTTCACCTGCCAATTCGACATCAATAATTGTTTCTGATTTCTTTTGGTTGCATTCAAATATTTTTGTTTTATATTTGTTAATTTTCGTCATGAATTCTTGCAAGACAATCCATACAATGTATAACCGATAGTACATTAGCTGCACGCACTTGCCCAGAATGCTGAGACTCAGAATTTGAAGGGCATTCTCATTTTTCATAGTGCTTTTTTATTTATTTTTATTCGTGCTTAAATAAACAAATTCATGTATCATGAAGTTTCACACTTTGTTTTTTCAGCCATGGAGACTTCGTTACCATTATCGACCTCCCTGAAGGAGAGCACCAGTACAAGTTTTATGTGGATGGTGAATGGAGACACGACCCATCAGTGGTGAGAGAGTTTCATAAAATATATGTATATTTATGTATTTACATAGTTTATGCCCACAGTGGAGCACTTAAATCAAACTAAATACATTTAAGACATCAGAGAATCAACAGGGAATTTAGCTATCATCATCTTTCTTCTCTCGCAAAACCCCTTCATTCTGGCTGACCTGGGGCCTGTTCCACGAATGAACTTTGCAAATTTTTGCAATTTTCAGATTGTGTTCCACCATCACTTTTCAGATTTGTCTAGAAAAGTGAACAGTTAGGAATCTTTTCACTTTTGAAGCCTGTTATGTTCCTCCATTGGTGCAGAAATGCAAAGTGCAAAGGAATGAAGTGAAAAGTTTTCAGAAATCTTTGCTAAGAGGAGATTCCCTTTTCAGCTGTCAATGAACAAGTCTCGACACTAGTTTCTCGGCGCAGAATTTGGTTTAGTGTTATAAATATGTTACGAGAGCTTTTGTTAACATCAAGTGAGGATAGTGATGAACAATCCAACAAGACGACATACAAAGACGGGATGAATTTTCATAACCTCACTTCGACGGAATTGCGTGAGTGTTTTCGTATTACCCCAATACATGCTGACTATATTCTTGAAATAATTCGCCATTTATTGAAACCTGCAACAAATAGAAGTCTATCTCTTTCCAAAAAGAACAAATCTTATATGCTCATTGGTATAGCAGCAATGCATGGGACATCGGTTAGTTATAGCTGATTAGTTATTGTTGTTTTAAGGGGTGGAACTACGAGGTCATCTGCCCCCATGGGACATCAAAATCAACTATTTGCAGAACTGGTACTAAAGTCCTTAAGTTCACCACAAAAAATAAAGCATTAAATCATGGAGTATTATACAGTTTGTTCTTGGAATAAACATGATCGGATCATTCCTACGCAAAGACTTTTCACTTTGCAAAGAAATTGAAAAGTAATACATAGATCATGGTGGAATAGAAAGACGTTGCACTTTGCAAGAATTGAAAAGTGCAAAGGGAAAAGTGAAGAGTTGCAAAATTCATTCGTGGAACAGGCCACTGGCTGCGCTTTCTTCATCAGATGTGACATACCGTCGATCTTGGTTAACTCGAAGCTCAAAGGACCGAAGAAAACTTCAAGTTATCCAAAATGGTTGTTTGGGATGGGGTAGGGTGTATAATAATGGAAAACGACCTTCAAAACATCAAATTCTTTTATTTTATGCTTTTTAATGACATTTTAAATGAAATTACTGTACCTTTTTTTTAAGAAAATAATACTGTACTTGAAATGAACTAAAAATTAACTAAACCAGTCTTAAATACTCTAATAAAAACAAAGTCTGCGTCCATTCCGAGGCGTTGTCGAAGCAGGGGGGGGGGGAGGGCGATAAAGCGAGAGAGAAAGAGAGATGCGCTTACTGACCTTGAGAAGAACCGAAAATCAAACGGACTGGGCTTGAAACTGACAAAACCTGTTTCTGCGAAACAAATCTTTACGACCTCCAGAACCAAAACTTCTAGTTATCCAAGTTCGACTGTATTATTTTCGTTGCATAGTTTCTAGTGCAAGTCTTATAATGTTTGTTCTGCAGAATCCGTCTTTCTTCTCTGCAAGGTAGCATGCTGAGCTTCTATGCCCAAGATAGCGGGATCAAACCCGGCCGAAGCCGTCGGATTTTTTAAGAGCGTTATATATCCCTCAGTATGCCTTCCTTCGGAAGGGAAGTAAAGCCGGCGGTCCCATGTCATATTTTTATGGCATGTTAAAGAACCTTCCACTAATTACACCTGTGTGTAGCTAAATTGGATAGATTAAGAATGTAAACAACGCTCTTTGGTTTCTACGTTCGTTGCCAAGAGCCGACTGCGGTGTCGTCTAGTAGCTAAGTTCTGAACTTGGCCTAGTATCCGTTGATGGCGGCGCTTGGCGGCAAAAGTAGGAACTATTTGAAAAATTCTAAGTTGCAGTATGTACTTAAGTTAAAAAACGGATAACACACACTAATACAGTCATCACAATTAACACCGGTTATCAGACAGATTCTACACACACCCAAAGTACACGGGGCTACATGACCGTGTTGTCGCAGCCCCTAAACTTAAGAACCAACCAACTTCTCTGCAATTTGCTGCATTGTAATATTCAACTCTTCTAAATCGTTTAGAACTTCTCTGAACCAATTATTTTTTGTTTTACAAGTCTATCGTCATTTAATTTCTATATATGAAGGATATTTCTTAAGTATGGTCCTTGGAAGGTTAAGTAGCGTCTCGTGCACAGTAGAAGCAAACTGCGTGGAACTGCATTGCTCGTTCCTGGCTGGCCAGTTCCTCTGCTGAGGCGGAGTGTAGACAGGTAGAAGGGGAAGTGAGCAAATTTCCTAGCCAACCCTGCATTACACAGATTATCTCAGATGTAGGGTGCAGTAGCTACATAGGCATACCTGCCAACTCTCCCGATTTCAGACCATTTCTCCTGCCCTCCCGCTTAACGTATTAAATCTCCCGATTTTCAAAAATCCCACGTGTAATTTCAGACTGAATGTGCGAGATGACGAACTCCAGTCGTCTATCAAAATGATCGATTTTACGTGTTTTGAAGTGTGTTTCGATACCGCAGTTTCGCTCTGTATCGATAATCGACAACTGAGTATTAACCCCTGCGTACTGCTGTTATAAAAACTTGGCTTCGAATACGTCTTTGTTTGAAATCGTCGATGGTTAATTCAGCGCTTGTTCCTAGATGTTTTGCATAATGGCCTGTGGGTGAGAGGTAGTTGTACGCTGTGGAACATTGTATCCGCTTCACACGTGAAATTATATGATTTATATATAACTTAGATGTTGTTGGCTATGCCTGTAGGCTATTGTGATTTTTTGATCTGAGTGATTGCGTCGGTTCCTCAGTAATATGGCGAAGAAATATGATGTGACATTTAAAAGTGTGTACAAAGATAACTTTCCGCATCTGAGTCAAGAAGAGGTGCAACATTTGCATTTTGTAGTGACTGTAGGTGTGATTTCAGTATCTCGCAGGGGGAAAGGGGGACATATCAAAACATGTGCTCTCAAAGAAACATAAAGACAATGTACAATGTGTTGGGAAAAACAGGAAACTTGATTATTTCAAGTGTAAGGAGGAAGACACTGATAGTATAACACGTGCAGAAGTATTGTTTTCATCGTTTATTATTGAACATAACCTCCCTGTCAATTGTTCCGATCACGCAACAACGACCAGTAATGTGATCTTCGATACGTCACTAGTTTTGTATGCCTGAGTGTGGTCGAAAGAAAGGTATGCTTATTTGATAGGCTAGTTAGAATTTAAAATTACTCAGTCTTGAGTACATTTGTAAACTGGGATGTCATAACATGTTAGTGTTGTTGTTGTTGTTTCTTATGGCTAGCCCGGATTCCAATCCATCAGCTTTCTTGCGTTCCAATAGAGTTGTGTGAGGTTTCCAGAAGTTCTAGCAGTCACATCAAGTATGTTGCAATGTAGCAGGTACCCCTTATCCATTTTACTTCCAGGTTCGTGACAAAGTGTGCATTCTTCAGATCTCAGGATGTTGATTCGTTTCAGATGAGCTGCAAGGCAGTCGTGGCCAGTGTTAAGTCTGAAGAAGGCTACAGCTTCTCTTCTTGGTGTTAATTTATATTGATCCCATTTAGCATCAATGTCTTTCCATAATTTGGTTTCTGCTGTTTTCTTTGCCATTTCTTCATACCTGTTTTTGATAGTATTCTTCAAGATAGTTTTTGCTGACATAAAATCAGTCTGACTGACAGGTTGTTGTAGTGTGGTACCTTTTTTGCTAATCTGTCTGCCTCTTCATTTCCTACTATTCCAACATGAGAAGGGATCCACTGAAATGAGATGTGTTTGTGGAGTCTTTGAAGGGTTTTTATCATACAAAAAATTTCTTTCAGTTCTTTATTTTGGGGCTTATAATTTGATGAGATGGCTTGGATGGCTGCTTTTGAATCTGTAATGATAACGCATTTTTGATAATCGATGTTTCTGCCTAATAACTGATGGAGTGCATGTGAAATTGCTCTTATCTCAGCATCAAAGTTTGTTTTGTTTTGTTTTGGCCTACTGGGAAGAAGAGTGAGAAGAGAGATGAATGTATTCCTGCTCCAGTTCTATGTTCTTTGTCTTGTGAGCCATCTGTAAATATTTTTAGCCATTGATTAGATGGATATCTTTCTCCTATTGTACAGAGGGCCAGGTGTTTTAGATCTTGTGGTGAAGAGCCTTTCTTGCAGACCTCTTCTAACAAAGTAAGATCCGTAGTCACTTGTATATATTCAATGGGGTTGACTGGCATACAGAGTGGTTCAAGTTTTATTTGCAGATTGCTCTTATTGATGTATTCTTTGGCGAGACTTAAGGGATCTTTTTGTGTTTTAAGATTGGGGCTAGAAACTGGTTTTTTGATCCATGTCATTTGAGGTAGTCTTTGTATACTGAGATATGCATGTTAGTTATGTACAGTTTAATAGTGTAACTTATATATTTGCTGTAATGTCTTGGCCTGTGTATGTATTATGTTGCATCCCCCTCCGCGTCGAATCTCCCGATTTTTCATTTTGAGAGGTTGGCAGGTATGGTTGATCAGAATGGTGGAACACTTGTGTCTACAGACCAATGACTCAAACACGCGTAATGGCAATGAAACCAGTTTCAGTGTTATACAATACAACTATTTTGCCTGTAGTAATCTTTGTTAGGCATAGTTCCCTTGCATTATGGAAGAGCTTGTTAATTACATTGCTGCTGTATTGTATGTTAGCGATGTTTCATTGTCTTGCAGCGCATCATTGACAACGGAATGGGGTCGAAGAACAACTTGATATCTGTCAAGAAGTCAGATTTTGAGGTGTTCCAAGCTCTTGCCATGGACAGTGAGAGCATGGGGAATAATATACAAAGTAAGTTATGGCATATATATTTATCACTAAGAATAGCCTGTAGTTAGTTGTAGGTCTTTTATAGTTTGCTATAAATTTAGTTTTGTTTATTAAGGAAATTCATGCAGGTTAAAATCTCTATGTGATCAGATGTATGTAGACACTCGCGTGAAGGTGAAGTTTGGGTCAGCCTACACTGCTGACCATGGCCTCCAAAATAAAACAAGAAGTATATGTAAGGCATACATGGAGTTCCTATTCTCCATCTTATTTCAAAATTCATCTTAATTTTCTGTCGATTATTGTGTTTCTTCTCCATGCAGTTTCAAATAAAAATGTTCACAGACACAACATTTAGCTCTTTTCTCTTCTGACAAGATACAGCATGGATCTGTAAAAAGATCAAGATTCCTGGTTTACACGATCATCATCAACATCATCTTGCACAGTTTCCAGCCACTGGCCGGGTCTTTTTGGAACAAGCCTCTCCAACGTCTTCTGTCTTCCCACCATCTCTCAGCCTCCACCCTTGTCCAGTCTTCTCCTCTCTTCTTCACGCTTTCTTCCACCCCCTTCAGCCACCTGTCTCTCGGTCTCTTTCCTTCCCACTTCGTCTCGTGTATCCTCCTGGGCATCCTCTTCTCCTCCATTCGTTTTACATGTCCATACCATCTAAGTCTATATTTCTCTATACCATCCTGTAATGGTTCCTCCTTCATTAATTCTCTGGTCCTCTCATTTCTTATTCTGTCCATCTTTGTAGCTCCAATACTGCTTCTCAAGAACCTCATCTCACCTGCCTGTATTCTGCTCTCCTCCCTTCCTTTCATAACCCAGGTCTCCGAGGCATACGTCAGGATAGGGACATAGTACGTCCGATATATGATCTTTTTGCTGTTCTGAGGGACATCCTTGCTCCATAACATGCTTCTCACACTCCTCCGGAATGCTTCTGCCTGTCTCGCCCGCTCATTTATTTCTCTATCGTTTCTTCCATTATCTTGTATCAGGCTTCCCAAATAATTGAAACTCTCCACTTTCTTCAGCTGTTCCTCACCAATTGTTATTTCCGTTGTGGTTCTTTCCTTCTTCCTTGTTGTGATCACCATCTCACTCTTATTTATGCTAAATTTCATCCCATATCGTTGTATTGTTCCTTCCCACACGTCCAACTGCTCCTGTACTTCCTCCTCCTTGTTTCCCCAAATCATCTGCAAACACCATTGCTTTCATCTTTCCTTCCCCAATTACTTGTGCCACTCGGGTCATTATGTCGTCCATCACCAGAATGAAAAGTAACGGTGTTGAGTATTTTTGGACTGTGGAACAATAATTGATTATCTTGTTTGAACAACATGTGTTTTTCAGTCAATTTATTTGTAGGTGTTCTAAACTGTTTTTATCTTCCTCAGGGGAATATTCTCAAGAGATTCCTGCCAACAAACCGTGGGAGAAAGTGTCTGGTCCTCCCGTATTGCCTCCTCATCTTCTTCAAGTTATTCTAAACAAGGACACACCCCTTTCGGTAAGTCTGACCCGTATATGCTGTCAACAACTTTCATGATTGTTGCAAGGTCACTCGAAGGGTTATCAACTGAAAATTTTCATATGCCGGACTATGCTGTGAAAAAAGTCGAACAACATTGATACAAAAATCTGATGCTCTACCTACCTTTAAGAACTTTTTCTTAACTTATTCAGTCCTTGCTGCAATTCTTCTTTGAACCTTTATTTGCCAGCATAAGCTATGATTTTAGAAAGAGGAGAAATTGCTTTTTTTTTTCTCTCCAGTAGTCTAGATATTTGAAAAATTCTTCACTTAGCATGCTCTTTCAGTTTTACCAGTTGCATTCATTTCACTGATTCAGTCAACGAATGGTTCCAGTCTTTCTACTGCAGTAATGGGAGAAGAAGAAAAAATTATTCAAGAGAGGTATTGGAATGACATAATTAAAACTAACAATTGTTCAAAAGTTCTAACATTAGTTGGCCTGGTTTTCTCTATGATTGGGCCATACCAAGTCTGTAACGCACATCTTCATTTCTGTTATGGTCCAAGAGAGTCAATCCCAGTGATCATTGCAGCATTCTAATACCCATAGCCTGGAGGAATTGTCCATGTTTTTTGAATACCGTACTTCTTGACCCAATATCCTCAAAACCTATTCTACTGACCATGAAAACTAACATTGTAGGATTATTTTGTTTTAGTGCGAACCTACTCTGCTGCCTGAACCAAACCACGTGATGCTGAACCATCTGTATGCCCTGTCCATCAAGGATGGAGTCATGGTGCTAAGTGCCACACAC
This sequence comes from Meconema thalassinum, assembly GCA_946902985.2. Taxonomy (NCBI): domain Eukaryota; kingdom Metazoa; phylum Arthropoda; class Insecta; order Orthoptera; family Tettigoniidae; genus Meconema; species Meconema thalassinum. The sequence goes on from OX336399.1 coordinate 34,723,348, forward strand.
CGCTACCGCAAGAAGTACGTGACGACTCTCCTGTACAAGCCCATATAGCAGTGCCACCGCCACAGATAGAGGTGTCGAGCCATCGGCCGCTGGTGTTACTGACACTAATGACAGTGAGGCCGAGGCTCTGTTCCGAACTATAAGACTCGTGCCATCGAGAGTGTATGCAGGCGCTATCCACACTCGCTAGCTTGCCTATTAGTAATAGGAAGAGAAATGCAGTTTTGATCAGATATCAATGGAAAGACAGTACAGAACAATAAACAGCTATTTATTCTCCCAAAGAAGTCTCGTATAAGTGCAAAACCTGCAGGAAAATTTTCCAAAAATTTTCCAAATTCTGGCTGCTATCTGCTTTGTTTGCCTTATTGTGTACATCACAATTGGGATATTTTGAACTCATTGATAGTTTTTTTTTTTTTTTTTACAGGTTAATCGTATTTATCTGCATACTTTCGATTCCTACTATTTCCAGTGTGTGGATCACCTGTGGTTGGTGGCTAACCATACAAGATAATTCATACAAGATACGTATATATAATTTACACTACTGTTAGAATCCTCAGTAATGTTAGCTCGTGTAGAATTATTTTTTGAAAAGTGGCATTTCAATCAAAAAACAGTACTGCAGGCGTGAGTCTTACCAACTGTGCAACACGTTACTAAATGATTGAAATAAACGTATCTTTTAACAAGTAACTGCTTCTATGCGATTTTGATTGTCTGGCCAATATATTGAAAGGTTTGGTTACATTCTCTGATGGCTACGAAATCTCAATTTTTGAGCCGTTACATGTTTTGGGTGATAAGAAGATCTAGTCTACTTCGTTGTGACCTCAAAATGCTGGGAAGAAGTAAACGCGTTAATCATTTCACGGATGAAGAACTTGCATGGAATGCAGACAGTTTGTATCCAGCAACTTAGTAGAAACACATCATTATTGTTGGAAAAAGGTCTTTTAATTTTAGTGGCTCACATTGTCAATACTTTTGGAAATCTGAAGTCAAAGCATGTGGGAATTTCATAAAATCAGCATGAGTAGGTTTGTAGGTTACCCAGTCATGGCTGTCATTGTCTGATGAACATAAAGTCTATGTAGATATTGCCAGTAAAACATGCTAATCATGTCACAAACGCAACAGGAAATACGTATTTACTCGCCTATAACACCCCCCTCAATTTTCTACTATTATTCGGGGAAAAGATAATTAAAAAAAAAAAGGAATTGCAAAGGAGATATAATCAGAAAATTGTAGCAAATAGGCCTACAAGATTCCAGGTAACGGTAAAACCCGTGCTTTTGCCTGTACCCCCTGTGCATCATTGACCTCGACAATGGTTACTCACTCCCCCCACACCCCAGCTTACGAGTTCCGTGTCTCGCGTCCCGCACGGCCATGTGTAGTGTATAATTAAGAAGCTTGCAGTACACAGGCAGGACTGAAAATGAGCAAGAGAACAAGTTTTACGGCATACTTCAAGTTGAAAGTGCTAGAATTTGCTGCAGAAAATGGAGTGAAAGCGGCGAGTTGTAAATGCGAAGCACAGCCTTGTATGATTCGTTATTGGAGCAACCAGAAGGACAAATTATTGGGAACCAAGAAAACTTCTAAGTCCTTCCGCGATATGAAGAAAGGAGAGTACGAAAATGTGGTCAGTCGGTATTAGAAACAAATCATCCGTATTTCAGTTGGCCTAGTTGACGCTTAACATTGAACTCGATATTGTTCTGTGATGCACGCAATGCTGTGCGCGGCTGCAGCACTGTCTTAGTCCTGTGGCCAGTCAGCTGTGATGATGCAAGGGAGTGGCTATTTAAATGGGCTGTTATCACTTTTATCGTAAATAAAGTCTAGGTTAGAATAACTATTTTGTGTGTTGATTTAAAGGTGATAGGTGGTCCTTTGTGTGCCTTTATACCACGCCATCCTAACCTATATCAAGTTGAACCCAAAATTTCGGGGGAGGGGGGAAAAGGGGGTGTTATAGGCGAGTAAATACGGTATGTTGGAACATTTCCGATATACAAGCTTTAAACATGCTCCAGAGTTTGAACATTTGGCTATATGTTCTTTTGTGATTGTATTATGCATTTCTGATTTGTTTACAACTTATTGGTGTTCATCCTCCCTCATTTGTGCGTCTACTTTGGTCGATTGAAAAGTTTCAATAAATATTTCTAGCCATTCAAGAGAGTGGGAAGAGATTTGGTAGGATCAGGTAGAAAGTTAGGTTATGAAAGTCTTGTAATTAAGGAGTTTGCAAATTTTACTACTTATACAAATATTATTGTAGTTCTATGAAGTTAGAGAACAATATATAATTGTTTTAAAATTAAATTAAGGCATTGGAGATATGAGAGAGCTCTCTAAAGATACTGTAACCTCTTGATTATCTGGCCAGGGATTATCCAGTTTGCAGATTATCCATGCATAGTGCAGTAAAAAGAATGCTCCTGTTCTGTGCTGATAAAAAAAATCTGTGCAGTGAATGCTTATAGTTAACCAGCGCCAATGGGAATGCATTGCTGATTGTATTTACCACGCCTCGGGTAGTCTGCCAATCGTAAGTCGTGGTGGATGTTATTCAGTATCGCAGCACTTACTATGATCCTAATTAGTAGCAATCATGACATGGCCGAAGGGTTTAAACGTATTGATCTATCTACTGTATAGCGACAAAACTAGACATGACAAATAAGTTACAAACGGGTGATTCAGCTTCAAAAGTGATAAAACATTTGTGAGGCTGAGCCATGCTCATGGTGAGGCGCAGTAGAGTGAAGGTGAAGGGAAGGTACACCAAATCTAAAACCAATTCCTTATAACTTGTCGCCTGAAATTGTCAACATCTGTAAGAAAACGCCTTTGTTATTAGTCAGTTCATGGAAGTTGCATGTTAACCATGTGAAACTGACCAATCACTGCACCCATATGCTCTCTCAGGCGCACCCTGGCACATTTGTTTAGATTAGGCGTCAAGTTACAAGGAACAGTAATTTGACTACACCAACCTTATGATGATCCAGAAAATGAGGACTGTTAGGCAATAAGAAAGAAAAACAAATGTATGATTATTTGCTGGAAGCGAACGCAATGAGTTTTGTGTTTCATATGTTGCATGGTTAGTAAATGAGAGTGTCATTTTCATGTAAGGTTATTTTTGTATTAACCATGTTTTTCATTTAATAATGCGATTGCAAGTCTGCATTAATAGAGAGTTTTTCACTGCTTGTGAACTGCCAGCATAGGCAAATAATACAGTATGAGTGTCTATTGTATTCTGCATTAAGGAACCTTCAATTCATGAAAAATAACAATTTAAAAAAAATGTATGGGACATATTTGTGTCTTGAATGAGATATTCATTCATTCATCGTGGCATTAAAAAATAATACACTTGATTACACTGATCACCATGTTCGCTTCCTTTGTCACAGTTAGGGTTGGCCAGAATAGCTTCGGGCAGTTCTCCGTGATAAGCAACCTTATATACATGACTGTACTTGTGCTCCACACAAGTGTAATGTAGTGCTATAATGATTTTGTGTTTAAGATACATTGGAAGGCTGAAAATGTGATGCAACACCGCCCCAAGGCACGTACTGTTAGATTAAATATATTAGGGTAAAATTCCGAAGTATTGACATGGCAGACCACTAAAACTAACAAAACTTTTTCTAACAAGTGTTACCGTACATTATCAATATGGAACCAACAAAGATATTTACCGTAATTAAGGACTCATCATTTCACAACTCATTTGTGGGTTGAATTCCCACACATTATTAGAGTAAGAAAAGGTCGAGCCAGCTTTGCCAGGATTGTGGCCAACGACCATTAATGAAGACACAGAGAAGACCAACTTCTGTAGTGTATCAAGGGATATCATCAAATCATTACCAGGCTGTTTTCGTATGATGATGTTATCCGTTCAGTCAAATCCGACCATCGGCTATTCTATGAATCATCGCTCTCCAAGTTGTCCTGTGCCACACTGCATTCTTTAGTTCCAGGGTGAGGTTAGAGCCTGTTTTAATGGTGTCTAACCAAAGTGTCTTCTGGTATCGCTGATCATTCCTAGCAAGATTGCTTTTTCTAATGCATCTGATCGCATATCGTGGCCAAAGTATGCTAGCTGCAACTTCATGGTCTTGCCGACCAATGACATATGGGGCTTGATGCGCTCTAATACTGCCTAGTATACCTTTCAAAAATTCTTATCAATTTGGAATGACCTAATAATTTTACATTTGAAGAAAGAGACATAGTTGTGTTGTTTCCCTAAGTTGAACAAACTGGGTGTTACTGGTATTTAGGGTAGTGACCTCTTCAAAATTGGGAAGAAGGGAAAAATTTATATACTCCCATCGGAAACCTGCGTTTAAATTACATATGATGAATTATGACCGTGCGTTAAGGTAGTATTAGGTCATTCTTATTCTTATAAAATTAGAAAATATAGTTTATAGTGAAAGATGAGAATTCCTGCATGGAGATGCCTCTTATAACTGAAGACATGTAGACTTTCCTTCTAAACATATCACTGCCATATGTAAAACTGAATCACTTCCACTGTGTGTTCAGAATGTTGTCTTAATTTACCAGTTTGAGAAAAGTAACTTATAAAATTACACTGTAATAATAAGGGGCAGATCATCCTGATGTTCTTCCCCTTAAAACAACAGTCGCCACTACACAATAATAATAATAATCCCATACAGTTCCCGTCTCAACAGGATCAGAGACGAGATGCAATGAATATCCAATGTGGCAGGTTCTTTTTATGGCCAAATGCCCTTCCTGATGACTACTTCATGAGAGCAGTTAATGCGGAATGAAATTAATGAAACTGAGCCAGGAGTAGGAAGGTAGAAGGGACCATCCTGGCATTTGCCTGGACTTGAAAATGAGAAACCATGGAATACCAACTTCACGGCTGGTCAATGGTGGGTTTTGAACCCACCTATTCTACTGAATCAGCAGATAACTTGGCCCCATGACCTAGTACTGTGCCTTCCCAAGTATAGCTTTTGCTCTTGGCTACACATTATAATAACTGAAGTATTTGAATGGCTTCAGGTATTGGGTGGTGACATGTACTTCATTTACAAACCAATGTCAGTGATTCATTTCCACTACCACCTTGCAGGTAAATGGAAACTCTATGTGCGTTACAAGAACTGATATTTAAATGTCTCTAACTCTTTAAGAAGCCGACATCATATGACTAGTGAATATCCCTTGCCCTCGGCTAGGAATCTGAACCCAGCGATCTTAGGAACATGAGATACATCAGTCAGCAACACGGAGCAAGAGAAGTGTGTGTATAGTAAACAGTTACTTACTTACATGATTTGAGTTGATCTATTTCTTGGTTTGTTTTTTTCTTTCTTCTGCTTGACTTCAATATGCACTAAGTAGAAACACAGATTTGGGATGAAAATAAATGGACAAGTCCTTCAATTTTGGAAGAGTTGTTAAATATGAATATTCTTAAATAAACAATCGTGTATGTATGTTTTGTCATTCTGGGTAAAGATTAATTATCCGTGGATTTATACCTCGAATCATTATCAAATATTGTCTAAATTGAGTAAAGCATAACTTATAATAAACATACGAGTAATGGCTACATGTGCATATCTTCTAAACCATTTATTGTAGAAGCACCATGCATCTGGAGCAATATCCTACAACATGTTACACCCATTGCTAGACGGGTGGAAAGCGCAGAATACCAGCAGCAGACCCGCCTTTGTTGATGTCGGCAACAGAATGCCCTACTGCTTGAAGTATCATCTATGAAATTGCTTCTGTTGGAGTGATCCCCTTAGTTTGGGAAAAACATCAGTTGCAGGGACTCATGCTCCAGGACCTTCCACCTCTCTTCCAGGAGTGGCATTGTGACAGCAGGCATTATTGTACAGGGTGATTCTTTTCTTGGAGCGGGGCCGGCTGCCCGGCGCGCGCGCCTTCCGACAGCCAACCGAGGTCGGGTCGCGGATAGCGCGCAGGTGGTAACCGTAACAAGGTACATTAATTAATGGTAAATTCTCCAGCAAATCATGATTAAAGACCTTACCTATCCACAGGAGATGCTGCGAGTGTTCTAGAGCTGTCAGGCGTTGTACCATGTAAATAAATTTGCGTTTACACATTGTGATTCCCTTCTGTTGTGAGGGATATTTGCTGCCATATATTGTTCTCCAGCTCCACTAGAGTACGGGTAATTGAACTGTACACTTTGTATTTTAAATTACCCCACAATTAAACATCAAACGGGCTTATGTATGTCCGTGCTTCGATTAATTACAGTAGGCACGCAGGGGGTACAGGAGTAGCTACATAATGTAACGATGTAGCTTCCAAAGTTACCGTCTGTCAGCTGAAGGAGAATATTTTTAGTATCTTCGGTGAAAAGGTAAGTTCTAACCTTTAACTGGTGACGTAAGGTTATCTAGATTCCCAAGAAATAAAAAATAACATGTGTGCTTCTTTAATTAAATCTAGCAGCTGTTGTTTATGTTACCTTCTTATCTGTGCGCTGACACTTCACACCCTCGTTGATGAAAGTTTAGTGACTTAACGACTTTAATGACCCTGGTTAGTTCGCCTGCGGCCCGATCTCCGTTGGCTGGAGGAAGGCGTGCGCGCCCGGCAGTCGGCCTACGGTCCCGCTCCGGCAAAACAATCTCACTGTACAAGATAATGGGCAGATACATTTGGAAATGGATCTTTTCTGACGCAGATGCTTCAGAAGCTTCCGCACTTTTGGCAACAGGTGCAACATGTTGCAGGCCTGTAGATGTATGGTTTTACAATAAATGGTTTAGTATGTATTCATGTGTTGCCACCATTTTCTTTACAGTCCTGATGACATATGGACAAGCAACATTGCTAAGAGCCACTTGAGGAATGAGGAGAGGTTAGGGTCATCCCAAATAAAGACTGATATCTTGTGATGATGTCCAGTTTAAACAGGAAGCACCTTTGTGTTTGTTGTTATAAACAAAATCTTGTTCAAAGTTTAGTTTTCTTTTCATCAAACCAATAAAGTGGCCTCAGATTAGTCTATTGAAGTATGTTAGGATATTGATTGACAATGACTGAGCAACATGAGTAATAGATTTTATTTCAAATAGTGGATGAGTTAGGCTGTCAACGAGCATTGTTGGAAGGACATAAATATTTCAGTATTACAACATAGCTCAAAAACCAAACCAGATAATTTAATGAGATTTTCATAGGTACTTGCCCAAGTGTGTATATATCTTGCCAAACATGTATCTCTCCATAGGCAGGTTTTCTTCTGCAAGATTTGTTACACTCATGTTTCAAGAGAGACTTACGACGTGTGAACAATATAATCCTCTGTGGAACGAATTGTTGATTAATTGTGTATAGTGATCTTTGGCATTATTGATTGGCCATTCATAAGTGCATTATTGCCTCTTTCATATGAAATGTTAACAGCAGTCGTAGCATCTAGTGTGTACCTGTGCGAGTGTTATGAAACGAAAAGTACTGTAGAAATAAGAAAGGTTTCTAAAACATGTAGGCTGTCTGTTGCACTTCTCCCACCTAGATGACAGCAACCCAAATAAAACTGGCTTTGCCAATCATGGGTGACCAGTTGCCAGAGGAGAAGTAAGTTATTGATTTTTCAGAAACTTATTGATCATGTCCAAGGATGATTCAGAGAGTTCAAACTATCAATGTACTCAAGGAACTCCTGAGTTAATTGGAGTATGTTCTCATTCAAACATCTGTACAGTGTGTTTTACAATTTGTGGTTACTTTCAGCAGAACATACAGACACGCTTGAGACACAACATCTTCTTAAAAGATGAGCAATTGGGAACCCCTTGTTTTTATCACAATTTCAATTGTAAATTAGGCAACACTGAAACAAATGGCTTCAAAGCTTTCTATATACCGTAAGTTCAATAAGTATTGACCAAGTTACCATTGATTAGTTTGATTAAAAAGGGCCATCTCCACAAGGCTGATACACTGCCATCTTCAAAGGGTGGCATTCTTGCTACCAATCAAATCAATAGCTCTTCCATGCTATAGCCACCAAGGAGAGCTATTGATAGGATTGATGGGATGAATCTCTATCTTGAAAAATGGTGGTTACGATGACCTTTGTCCTTTTAATGTGCCTTTTTTTCTTTTTCTTTCTTCTTTTCTCTCTCCCTGCCTGTCCATTATGTTTCTCTTTTATCAGAGTTCTATCTTACTTTTCCGGTCCATTGATTCATTTCATTCATAGTGTCCATGTCACCTTGTGTGTTCCTATGTAGATTTGTGTGACTGTAGAAGTGTGATTTATAAATTAATTGGAAGCCAAAGCTTTTATTTTCTAAACATATAAGTTAAATATACAAACAGCAGTTTCAGAGAACTTACATTTAGAGGAACCATTTGGTTGTTACTTGGGTTTACACTTTGTTCTTACACATGTAAAATATTATTAAATAGATACATCAGAAGGTTAAATTTTGGAATATGATCAGTCACTGAAACGAGGGAAAATCCTGTTATAAATGAGACATCTCTATCTGGTCACCCTGTTGTAACACTAACTCCATCAACAAATTGAAGATACAATATATAGCTCAGCTGATATACAACAAGAGTTGCACAAGTGATGCTCATGTTACTGTTTATCTGAAGTGCCAGAGCTCGATTAGTGTGGGAAGTTAAAATTCAGTACGTAACTGATTCAAGACAAAAGCCAGAACTTTTTCAGAACCAGGATAGAGGGGGACCTTTTTGCTGCCCTTTTCAAACTCTAAAACATGATTACACCATAGTATGTTTGGTAGTTGTCTGGTTTCCACAGATATTGGACTTTTGACTGTTAACTAGTTCCATGTTGCTTAGGTGGGAGGACTGCCTTCAAATGAATTGTTATTACCACGTACACCTCAGTGCATTTCTGTGGGTTTACATGCACTGCCAGGTATTGTATACTAACTTCTATTTCAGCAGTATGTTAATTTTGAACAAAAAAGTAGATGAAGAGAACAATGTTAGTGAGTTAGAGAGTTTATTGTTGAATAAAAAAACTGTTTAATCTCTTTCCTATTTCTTTAACCCTTTGTTTCGCTTCATCTTATCCCAGTTCTTGCTTTTCTCTCATGTCTTTTCTCATTCTGTGCACTTATTCTTGAGTGGGTCTATATCGCTCTTCTCCTCCACCTCAAGGTGGTCTGATTGTGGAGAGGTTGTAGGCAAAGCAAGCAAATTCGAATTGTACCAAAAGATTTTGAGTTAAAAATACAGACACATTGGTCATAAAATATCGCAATTTAGGGCAATATGCATGACGGAGAAAGGTGTACCGTATCTTTTTCTTAGGAATTCGCATTGTGGAATGACTACACGAAATACATTTAGTGTGAAAAGTATTCAGACAACCGTGGTTATCGCGAGGAGGCGCCCTAAGATGAGAGAAGACTGGGATATAGCGGTTTAAGAATTGCATTTTCTGTCCACTGACATCAGCATTTATTCATCCGTAGCAAAATTATACCAATATAGCAGTAATAATGCCTGGTAAATCACAATAAGAAAGAAAAGTTATCTTTTTGCGGCGACAAAACATATTCGGACACACCAGTACAACTATGATTTAATGCAGGGCCGGGTCCTGATATTGTCCAAATATCACAAACTTAATACTTCGTTGTGTGGCCCTTGGTACACTGACGAAAATGGAAATTGCAACACCCAGAAGGAATGGTGCTACATTGCTACAATTAAACATGCAGTACGAGTGCTCGGTTGTGATTTGATAACACTTTCAGGTCCCTCTGACCGTAAGTTTGGACAACAATCAATACAGGATGTGCCCACCATGAGCTGCATTACACTGATGAATTCTGCGAGGAGGCATGGAGTCAATAAGGCCCTGGATCGCTTCCTGAAGAATTGTGGCCCATGCTTGCTGCACTGCACGGGTCAGTTGTTCCAGAGTTGTGGGTGGCTGAGGACGGTTGGCCAGTTGTCGACCCATCATGTCCCACACATGCTCAATAGGACTGAGGTCCGGGGATCTAGCGGGCCATTCTAAGGTTGTGATGTCGTGGAGAGCTTCTCTGGAGATGCGTGCAGTGTGAACTTGGGCACTGTCCTGCTGAAACATCCCATTAGCAATGTTCGCCATCATAGGGACAACCACTGGATTGAGTACCCTATCAACGTACTGTCGAGCAGTCATAGTGCCCTCAACAAGCACTAATTGTGATTTAACATTAAAGCCAATAGCTCCCCAGACCATAATGCTTGGTGTTGGCCCTGTGTGCCTCTGACAATAAGGTCTGGGCGGCCCCTCTCCCCGGTACGTCGGCGATCACTGCGGGCAACACAGATGCGCGATTCATCACTAAAGACGACCCTATGCCATTCGTCGACCCACGTCTATCGTTCTCGACACCAGGCCAGCCTTACACGTCGCTGTTGTGGGGTCAATGGAACACCTTCTGCAGGGACACGGGATCGTAAGCCAGCTGCACGCAGGCGATTACCAACTGTTTGTTGTGTAACATGGGGTACCACAGCTGCTCGAATTTGCGCTGCTGTTGCATGGGGTTCCATCCGGGCCATCCGAATGATGCGGCGATCCTCTCTCAAAGTTGACTGTCGCGCTGGGCCTGTGCCAGGTCTACGAGTGTGGGTACCTTCATTTGACCACTGCTGCCATATACGTTGTACCGTAGATGCCTGTCGGCCAACACGTGCAGCGACAGTCCTTAGCGATAATCCAGCCTCACAAAGCTCAATTATCCGAGCCCTCTCAAACGGCGACAGTTGTTGATAGCGTGCTCTTCTCTGTCGCCGAGGCATGTTTGACGGGGAATACTTCACTGCACAGACTGCAAGTCAGCTACGCTACACCAGAGTCTATATACTGGAGTTGATTCCTCCGCGACCAATCACGTGGGAGACCTGTAGCAACAATCCAATGGGTCTGAAACTTGGATCGTTTACATACCTACATGGCATCGTTCTATATCTTGAAAATCAACACAAACGACCAATGCCTTCATGGCGTTGCAATTTCCATTTTCTTCAGTGTATTTATTACAGCCTGAATATGGTTCGGCATTGGTCTGACGAGGGATTTGGTTAATGATGTTGGTATTTTATTCCATTTTTAATTATTATATTGTCACTAGTGGATTCTATCTGTCTGACAATAAAGAATACATACATTCTTCCTGTTGTGCTGTTATGACTATGAGGCTTGTTTTACTCGAAATGTCTCTCTTCCGGATTGCCTTCTCGAGTTAACTCCACAAGTTCTCGATTGGGTTTAAATCTGGCGACTGAGGTGGCGTGTGATGAGAGGTGTTCAAATGAAAAGGTACGAAACGATTCTTTGGGTACAATTTATTCATTATTCAAAAGTAATCACCACAGGCCTGTGCACTAGCCGCAGGATTCCCGTTCCCAGAAGTCTTGTGGTTGTGACAGGAGCCCATCCTGTATGGTGTCCTTAAGGTTGTCGTCCGATTGGAAACGTTTTCCCTTGAGACGAACCATTAATAGTGACGTATATTGTGCGACACTCTGCAGCCTACGCAAGTCCATCAAGAACAAACGGCCTGGACTGCTCACGAAGGGAGTGATTCTGCTCCATGATAACGCTCGCCCACACGTCTCTAGCCACGTTCAAGTGGGAGCAAATTGAGCAGCCACCCTACAACCCTGACTTGTCACCCTGCGACTTCCATCTGTTTGGTCCGTTAAAAAATACATCTCAAGGGGAAAAGTTTCCAATCGGACGACGAACTAAAGGACACCTTACAGAATTGGCTCCTGTCACAACCACAAGATTTCTGGGAACAGGGAATCCTGCGGCTATTGAAGCAATGGGACACGTATGTACAGGCCTGTGGTGATTACTTTTGAATAACGAATAAATTGTACCCACAGTATCGTTTCGTGCCTTTTCATTTGAACACTCCTTATATATAGCACCCACAGCCGCGTGTTAAGCGCCGTGTGCTTAGGATCATTGTCGTGTTGAAATACAAAATTGTCACGAATTCCTAACCCTTTAAAACGTCTATGTAGCCTATTTCATATGGTCCATGATGCCGTCGATGACATGACGTCTTTCGACCCTTGAGGTGCTCATACAGCCCCACAGAGCCTCCTCCGTGTTTCACCGCAGCTTTTAGATTCGCCGGTTGTAGTAGTTCCTTATTTGTCTTCCACCATACCAAAAATATTAAATTTACTTCCGTCACTGAAAATAACCTTATCCCAGACCTCATGGGTGTCATTGCGATGCTCCTTCGCAAACTGTAGTCGCTTCTTGCGATTTGCTTCTCTTATCCATCCCTTTCTGCGGGCTACTCTACCATAAAAGCCTTCTGCGCGGCACACATTACTCACTGTACTCACGGATACATTCACTCCTCTCTTGCGTATGTCGGCTGCTATTGTAGGGGCACTGGTCTTGGGGTTCTTCTTTTGTCGCACGATGAACCGCCTGTCCGCGTCCGTGAGGGAGCGAGGGCGCCCACTTCAAGACTTGTTTTCCACCATCTTCGGGTGCCCAAAACGTTCAATGACATCATACTGTCATCGCGGCAGGAGATGGCAGTTGAACACGCTGGGACGGGGTGCGGGGGGTCTTGCAGTACGTATGCGCGGTCCACCTATTCCTAACTTAAATATATCGGCTACCCGCATGCCAATGGTTCTTATTGGAGCCGACGACACGCAGCTAGTGAAAGAAGGAACGTGCTGAGTGAGTGAAGCAAGTAGTGACAAACTGAATGTTTTTAGAATGCGTGATACGCAGTGAGCGGGAATACCTCTGCAGTTCAAACCCAACTGCCATCTCCTGGCGCGATATCAGTACACCGTCGATTTTGGCCTTCCAGTGAGCGTTGCAATTTCTCTGAGTATTTTACATTGATTGTGCAGCCGTACAATCAACTTGTGCTTTGATTTCGTTGTCTCCCGTACTTTGCGACCCAACAAAAATAAACACTGCCATTCGTCCACTGAGCTGTTCGTCTGATACTGTTAAGTCGGGCAGGTCGGTGGAAATCATATGACAACGTCATCACATTCGTGATCCCCATGTAAACCCCCAAATGTCCCGGTGTCCGAATACTTTTTGTCGCCGCAAGGGACACTTCTTCTATCTTATTGCGATTTACTAGGCATTGTAACTGCTATGTTTGTATATTTTTGCTACGTATGAATAAATGCAGATGTCAGTGGACAGAAAATGCAATTCTTAGACCGCTACATCGTCTTCTTCACGCACCTCCTCGCGATAACCGCGGTTGTCCGAATACTTCGTACACTAACTGTTGATTGTTACGAAGTTGCAATATATCGCAATACGGCAGCGATACAGTGAAGACCGACTACAATTCTAGATGATTTAAGTTCTTGCGTTAAATCTAGATCCCCGTAAACATAATATAGGCCTACTCTTCGCAAATCACACATTCTTGTCCCAGAAAATCTTACGCTGTGATCGACCTCTATCTCGTTGCGCAAGTCTCTTTGAGAGAAAAAAGAAACAAACCGAATGCACTGCGGCGTTTTTGTTTCCCTCTTACATTAATAAGCGGTGATTACACTTGTTTTGTTGAAATAACTTCATGGCAAGAGGACCAACGCCGAGGATGACAAAGATGACGTCTCCCTCATTAAGATTGAAGAGATGCGGAATAAACTTGACAAGAACGACTATGAGTTTTCCGATTATGAGAACAGTGCTGAAAATTAGGTCTTAGTCTTGTCATCTAGTGTTGCAATGAATCATGTTTCATTTTGATACAAATGGCGTCGCAATATGAGCTCATTGATGCACCACATGTACTCTTTGCCGATGTACATTGTATTTGCCAACAAGTCTGATTATTATTTAAATGTTTTCAAAGTTAGGGTGCGCATTAGATTCAAGAAAATACGGGTAAGTGCAGGCACAATGTGTCAATTTTCTGTCAGAATGAGTCAATGGAACGAACCGAGCAAGTTGGAATGGGCATGATTATTAGGTCGCGAGAATAATCCTGGTCCGTTTTTTTTGGTATATTCCCACGATGGGAGTTTAATATTTTTTCAGTATTTTCTTTACTTAAGCACTGACCTTAATTAGGGCTGGGAAGTTAACATTTGTTTTACGCAATTGGAAATTGACGGATCATTCTGTAGAAAGAGAGGTGTTGGGAACCTACCCGAGATATTTCACTGAACCACTTCCATCGTCATTATCACATTCACACACGAGGAGCAGATGACCTTACTGTTCCTCTCCTTTAAACAACAACTACCATCATAACATTAGACACAGTTGCAGATTATACATACGGCGTCTCTAAAAGCAAGAGTAGTTAAACGGGATATAAAACATTATTATTATTATTATTATAGACTACATACACGTACACGGAGGAAGATGATGATCCTGAAGAAATAACGTTCCCACTGTCGTTTTAACGCATTGTTGGATGTTGAATCGTAATCACAGATTCCGTTTGCAGATCGGATTTAATACTTCTGTGTATTATGATTATAATGGGGGTTTGATTGATTGATTGATTGATCCAATCACCAGCACAATGAAGAAGATTTTTTTTTTACATCTTACGGCTTCCAGAAAACAGAATTGTACGCCAACTGGTGATGAGAAATCTAGGAAAGAAAACTGGAGGAAAATGGATCCAAGAAATCCAATAAGATCTCAAAGCAGTTGGACTCAATATAACAGAAGCCGGGGAGAAAAATAAAATTAACACCATTCTTAAAACTCACAAATATTTTGCAGAAATGACACATAGAAAGCCTATGGAGATTTCAGATGAGTTGAGAAAATCCCGATTTGAAAGAATGAAAAAGTACTGGAAAGAGCGCAAGAACCAAGCAGTACTACCTTCAAAGAAGAAGTGATTGTGGAACGACTCAAGTGGTCCAATGTGACCAATCAAGATTAATAATTACAATAATAATATGGGTGTTGACATTACTGTACTGTTATTCGACCAGAGGCTCTGTATGCGGCTGAGACTCTAATAATGGACAAGAAAGATCTAATGGAAAAACTAGAGGCTAAAGAAAGGAAGATTTTGAGGAAAATCCTGGGTCCCATTAGAGAAAACAGCGAATACAGAAGGCGTCACAACCACGAATTGTACAAGCACGTGGAGAAGATCAGTGACACGATTCGAAAAAGAAGGATTGCCTTTTATAGCCACGTGACACGAATGAGCCCAGGCAGGATATTGTTACGGCTGTGAGTTCGTTTCATCGCTCGCCGTATGAGTCACAACTGCCCCAGGGCTGGGCCGCTCTGCCTCAGTGTATTGCGTACCGGGTGAGTTAGCCGTGGTGGTTACGGCATGACTGATGGCAGTCGCTCACATCCGGGAGGCGAGGAGGTTCGAATCCCCCCGCCGGCAACCTTGAAGATGGTCTTCTGTGGTTTCCCATCTTCCTTCCAGGCAAATGCCGGGGTTGGTCCCTAACTATAGGCCACAGCCGCTACCCTCCAACTCCTCGCCCTTACATTCCAACTTCCCTCCTTCCCTCCCCAACGGTACTTGTAGCTCACCCATTGGGTGTCCGTCTCGAAGCAGCTACAAAACTGGCGAGCCGAACATGTCCTCGGACACTCCCGGCACTAAAAGCCATACGCTAAAAAAAAAAAAAAAAAAAAAAAAAAAAAAGTGTATTGCGTGCGCTTTATGCAACAGGACTAGGCTACTAGGACAAAGGGATGTTCCAGAATATTCGTAACTCAGCCAGTGAAGGAAGCCTCGAGAAGCCGTGAACCCTGGATGGGTCTAGAAGCATTTATTGAGTCACCGGCCTGCTATATAAGAGCGACCTCTCAACCAGTGTTGTTGTGTTTTACGAGCTAGTGCGAGCGTTTATCCTGAGCGACAGAAGTGTGGTGACTTGCGAAACCCCTAGTGAAGCTGATTCTCTTGACAGCGAAGGGAGTGAGAAGCATACAGGGGACTGCCTGTGTTTTGAGCGAGTGTGCTTACCTAGTGCGACAGAGGTCATTGTGGTGAGTTGCAAAACAGTGAGTGACAGACTTGGTGCAGCTATTTCCAGCCAGCGTACGGGACCGGACTCATTAGCGAGAGGATTAACTGTGGTCTATTGACAAGTGAAAGGGGGCAAGAACGCTCCATAAGGAAGAGACTTGAGGAAACTGGAGTAAGGTCCTAATTGCTTGTATTTGCTGATGAGTAGTGTATCTTTCTGGCAAGCAATAAAGCTAACTTTTCTTTAAAGGAACAATCTGTGTTGTGCTTCAAACCACCGTAATCCAGTTAACAAAAGTGTCACTAGGGGGGAGGGGGGGGGGGGGTGGCACGTAACAACTGGTGTCAGAAGTGGGATTACGAACTCAAGTACAAGCACAACACCTGACGGTCCTGGTTTCAAAATCCGAGCAGGTCATTTTTTTTTAAATTTTCCTGTGAGTGCATGCCCTTTACAAGAAAAACAACCAAAATGGAAGTGAAATTGGCAGCATTGATAAAAAAAGTTAAGTGGCATGGAAACCAAATTAGAAGACGGCCAGAAGAATTTAACAAAGGACCTAACTGCCAAATTAGAAGACGGCCAGAAGAAGTTGGAAGACGGTCAAAATAAGTTAACGGAGGACCTGAAGAAGATGGAGGACGGCCAGAAGAAGATGGAGGACGGCCAGAAGAAGTTAGCCGAGGACCTAACTGCCAAACTAGAAGACAGCCAGAAGAAGATGGAAGACGGTCAAAATAAGCTAGCGGAGGACCTGAAGAGGATAGAGGACGGCCAGAAGAAGTTGGAAGACGGTCAGAATAAGTTGACGGGCACAGGACCTGAAGAAATTAGAACTGGGTCTGCGTGAGGAAGTCACGGCAGTGGAAAAGAAGTTCGACGCCTTACAAGTGGAAGTTGCCGAGCTGCGCCAACGCCCGCTGATGGGGGTGGAGGAGAAATTCAACGCCTTACAAAAGGAAGTTGCCGAGCTGCGCCAACGCCCACTGACGGGGGTGGAAGAGAAATTCAACGCTTTACAAAAGGAAATTGCTGAGCTGAGCCAACGCCCGCCGACGGGGATGGAAGCGAGATTCAACGCCCTACAAGAGGAAGTTGACGAGCCGCGCCAACGCCCGCCCACCGTTACACCGGGAATATCAGGAACGGGACATAGCAGAGTGACGCCCCCAACCTTCGACGGAAAGGTCCCGTGGAGCACCTACTTACGTCAGTTCGAGGCGGCCTGTTCCATAAATAACTGGAACAACACAGAAAAGGCTACAGCTCTCATTGTAGCGCTGAGAGATGACGCCCTTAACGTCCTTCAGGCCATCCCGACTGGATCCCAGGACTTCGTTTCACTGATCGCCCATATGGAGTCCCGATATGGAAATAGCCATCTTCAGCAGGCCTACCACATGCAGCTCCGGACCCGGATACAGAAGAACGCGGAAACCCTGCAGGTGTTCGAGATGGACATCGCACGCCTCGTAAGGCTCGCCTATCCAACAGCGCCGGCCGACTTTCTGGAACAGATTGCGACGCAGACCTTCACCGACGGGCTACGGGACTCGGACACTCAACAAGCGCTGCGACTCGCGCGCAATAAGACCCTGGCAGATGCGCTGAGCCACGCACTTGAATTCGAGACGGCAAAACAGGCATCTAGAATGCACGCGCGGGTGCGTCAAGTGGACGTCGACGAACCAGCAAAAACCAACGAGACCAAGCCCCTGGCCGACGAATTGATGGAGGTGCTAAGCCGTTTCTTCGATAGTCGCGGCACCACCAGCAACGACACAGCCGGAAGGCGGCCCGGAAGAGGACTACCGACCTGCTGGGCCTGTGGTAAGAAAGGCCACCTGAGCAAGGACTGCGGTGATCGCCGCCGCCGAGGATATCCGACGGGAAATCAGTCGTCTGAAAACCGCGCGGCCCAGGGAAACGAGTATTAGCCAGCCTTGGGGGGCAAAGGTTGGCTTGTGACAGTCGTCAAGCCCCGGCAGTCCAAGTGCGTGTGACGAAGTTACGGAGGGACAATAGCAGCCAGATGGTCGACGCAGTCGTTAACGGAGTGAGCTGGCCCATGCTGATTGACACGGGAGCATCGAGGACCATCGTCAATCCCACCGTGATCCCGAAGTGGAGAGTGCAACCCACACAAAGGAACCTCCAGCTAATAACCGCGACCAGAGAGACCGCACCGGTACATGGCGAAGCATCACTGGAGCTCGTCATTGGTCGACGGGTGGTGAAGCATCCAGTGCTTGTGGCTGACGTATCAAACGAAGTGATCATCGGACTGGACTTCTTGGACCAGAACAACATCATCTTGGACCTGAGTACCAACACTCTGCACTTCGGAGGTGAGGAACTTGCTTTGCAACCAGCACACGAGGCCATCACCGCACGACGAGTAAGGCTGAGAGAGGACGTCATCGTTCCCGCCAGGACGGAGGTCAGCGCCGCCATAATTGTCGACGGAATTGCTGAGGGAGTGGCGGCTGTCATCGAGCCAAAATATGAGGACATCCAGACAAAAGGTTTGCTAGTTGCCAAGACCCTCATCAACACTACGTCTTGGCCGTACGTCCGCCTGTCCAACTTGAACGACTACGACATTACGGTTCACCGGGACACCAACCTAGGAGTCTGCGAGCCCGTTACCTGGATTTCCCGCATCACAGATACGACGGACGGACACCTGCAGACGGAAACCCGAAGAAGACGCGCACTGCCAGAAGAACTACAGAAGCTGTACAAAGGATCCCAGGACCATTTAGACGAGGAACAATCACGCCAACTTCAGGAACTGCTACGCGAATTACAGGACGTCTTCACCGTGAGGAGCAAAGACTTCGGCAGGACAAGCTTGGTCCAGCACAGAATCGACGTTGGGGACAGCGCACCGATTAGGGCCCCCATTCCGACGTGTCCCGCTCGCCAAGCGAGCCGAAGTCGACCGGATGGTAGAAGAGATGAAGGAGCAAGGGGTGATCGAGCCATCACATAGTCCTTGGAGTTCTCCGGTAGTGCTTGTGAAGAAGAAGGACGGTTCCACCAGGTTCTGCGTGGACTACAGGCGGGTGAACGACGTCACGAAGAAGGACAGCTACCCTCTACCCCGGATCGACGACACCCTGGACACCATATCAGGGTCGAGATGGTTCTCCACCTTGGATTTGAAGAGTGGCTACTGGCAGGTGGAGGTCCACCCTAAGGACCGCGAGAAAACGGCGTTCTCTGTGGGCAGAGGGCTCTGGCAGTTCATCGTCATGCCATTCGGTCTGTGCAACGCCCCTGCGACCTTCGAAAGGCTAATGGAATCCATTCTGAGGGGGCTACACTGAAAGTCCTTCCTGGTCTACCTAGACGTCATCGTTCTGGGAAGAAGCTTCGAGGAGCACTAAAGCAACCTGAAGGAGATCTTGACGAAGCTACGGGCTGCCCAGCTGACGTTGAGCCCCAAGAAGTGTCAACTCTTCCAGAAGCAGGTCCAGTACCTTGGGAATATTGTCTCCGAGGAAGGGGTGCGCACCGATCCAGAAAAGACCGCAGCCGTGAGTGAGTGGCCAGTTCCGAAGGACAAGTCCCAACTACGAAGCTTCCTGGGACTCTGCACTTATTACCGTCGCTTCGTGAGAGGATTCGCCGACATCGCCAAACCACTGCATCAACTGTCTGAGAAGGACCAACTCTTCACTTGGACGGCAGAATGCCACAGTGCATTCGAACAACTCAAGCAGGCTCTGTGCACCGCACCTATTCTGACCTACCCCAGACCTGGAACAAGGATCATCGTCGATACCGATGCCAGCGACTTTGGCATAGGGGGAATCCTGTCGCAAATAGTGGACGGCGAGGAGAGAGTAGTGGCCTACTTCAGCAAAGCCTTGTCAAAGCCAGAGAGGAACTACTGCGTCACCAGGAAGGATCTGCTCGCCATCGTGAAGACCATTGAACTTTTCCACAAGTACCTGTACGGACAAGAATTTCTCATCAGGATCGACCATGCATCCCTGCGGTGGCTCCTGAACTTCAAGCAGCCCGAGGGTCAACTCGCGCGGTGGTTAGAGAGGCTTCAACAGTACAACCTTGAGATCCAGCAAGGAAAGGGCAACTGCATTCTAACGCCGACGCCCTGTCACGAAGACCGTGCCCCGAAGACTGCACCTTCTGTACCAGAAGGGAGGAGAACACCGGGATACAGTGCCGAAGGACTACCGTGGAACTTCAAGGGAGCTGGAGCCGCGAATCTTTCACGCTCGCACAAGCAGAAGATGATGACCTGGGACTGATAGCCGAATGGAAGAGGGCCTGTGTCCCCAGACACGGGTGGAACATTGTGAGTGACTGCAGCCCAAAGTTTAAGTCCTACTGGGCGCAGTGGGACTCGCTGGTTGTAAGGGATGGCCTCATCTGTCGTACCTGGGAGAGCACCGACGGGAAGACATCTCGGGAGCAATTCGTCGTTCCAAAGGCTATGACGGAGGAAGTCTTGAAGGAAGTCCATGGAGGATCACCTGGTGGACACCTAGGGATAAAGAAGACCCTGGAGAAGCTGAGAGAGCGGTTCTACTGGATCGGATGCCGAACTGACGTGGAGAACCACTGCGCGAGGTGCCACGATTGCGCAGCCAGCAAGGGCCCAGGACGAAGACGATGGGGTCCACTGAAGACCTACAACGTGGGCGGCCCCATGGAGAGAGTGGCCATCGATGTTGCTGGGCCATTCCCGTTAAGCGAGGCAGGGAACCGCTACATATTGGTCGTCAGCGACTACTTTACCAAATGGCCGGAGGCGTATGCGCTCCCTAACCAAGAAGCCGCGACGATCGCAGAGACCCTGGTGAAGGAATTCGTCAGCCGGTACGGAGTATCCCTGGAGCTGCACTCCGACCAAGGGAGGAACTTCGAGTCGCAGGTGTTCCAGAACCTATGCCAGCTGCTGGGAATCCGGAAGACAAGGACAACGCCGCTACACCCTCAATCCGACGGGATGGTAGAGCGATTCAATCGCACCATCGAGAACCATCTCCGAATAGTCGTCAGCGAGCACCAGAGGGATTGGGACAAACATCTTCCACTATTTCTCCTGGCCTACCGCGCCGCCGTGGATGAAGCCACCGGGTGCACACCAGCCCGGGCCATGTTTGGGAGGGAGCTCCGTCTACCTGTCGATCTTGCCTTCGGCCGACCTGAGAATGATCCGGTCCCGGCAAGCCAGTATTGTCAAGAACTGGTCGACCAACTGGAGGAGGTGCACGCGTTCGCGAGGAGGAAACTGCGGATCGAGACCGACCGAATGAAGACCCGATACGACCAACAGACGGATGCCGGCGGATTCCACGAGGACGACCTGGTCTGGCTCTTCAACCCATTACGGAGGAAAGGCCTGTCACCCAAACTGCAGAAGTCCTGGGAGGGCCCGTACCGAGTCGTGAAACGGATCAACGATGTCGTCTACAGGATCCAGCGGAGCCCGAGGGCGAAGATGAAAATCGTACATCGAGATCGCCTGGCAGCCTACGGAGGGACACAGACGGGCCAATGATTGATCGGGACGATCAGCCTTTTAGGAAGGGGGTGGTGTTACTGCTGTGAGTTCGTTTCATCGCTCGCCGCATGAGTCACAACTGCCCCAGGGCTGGGCCGCTCTGCCTCAATGTATTGCGTGCGCCTTATGCAACAGGACTACTAGGACAAAGGGATGGTCCAGAATATTCGTGACTCAGCGAGTGAAGTAAGCCTCGAGAAGCCGTGAACCCTGGATGGGTCTAGAAGCATTTATTGAGTCACCGGCCTGCTGTATAAGAGCGACCTCTCAACCAGTGTTGTTGTGTTTTACGAGCTAGTGCGAGCGTTTATCCTGAGCGACAGAAGTGTGGTGACTTGCGAAACCCCTAGTGAAGCCGATTCTCTTGACAGCGAAGGGAGTGAGAAGCATACAGGGGACTGCCTGTGTTTTGAGCGAGCGTGCTTACCTAGTGCGACAGAGGTCATTGTGGTGAGTTGCAAAACAGTGAGTGACAGACTTGGTGCAGCTATTTCCAGCCAGCGTACGGGACCGGACTCCATTAGCGAGGGGATTAACTGTGGTCTGTTGACAAGTGAAAGGGGGCAAGAGCGCTCCATAAGGAAGAGACTTGAGGAAACTGGAGTAAGGTCCTAATTGCTTGTATTTGCTGATGAGTAGTGTATCTTTCCGGCAATCAATAAAGGTAACTTTTCTTTAAAGGAACAATCTGTGTTTTGCTTCAACCCACCGTAATCCAGTTAACAAAAGTGTCACTAGGGGGGTGGCACGTAACAATATCAAAACGGATATTGACGTACTTTCATGATAAGAAAACCAAAGGGGCATGGTTTACGGAAGTTGAGAAAGATCTACGTGAAATGGAAATTTCCCCTAAAGATATCCAGGAGCGTGTTCCACTTCAGGAAGAACTACGTACGCACAAAATTTTCCAGGAAAAGCCGAAGCTGAAGACAGGGAAGGCGTGGTCCTAAGAGAGAAAAGAACAACACCGGAGACGAATGCGGGAACACTGGGCGGTAGTTAGAGCTCGGAAGAAGAGACAGTTGAACTGACGTGGTCCCTAGTTGGCCAAATCGAAGAAAGAAGAAGATTATGGGTGTTGAAGCCATTTTTCAGTGTTGCTTCAGTGGACAAAAGTTGGATGCTTTTCAGTCGGTCAACCCGAATGTACCCAGAAGAGTTGGGTTATACCCTAATCCTGAAACAAATTACATGTGATTAATAAATACACTTGGATGACCAGTTTTGACCGTCAAGCGATCATCATCAGATTCATTACACTTAGGCTATAAATCTATGTATGAAAATACAGGTGAAAATATTTACAAAATGTACACTTATTTAGTTGCTGTATTGGTACTGCAACTTGTCGGTATTTGTTACTTGTAGTCTATGTAGGATGTGCATGACCGGGCTAAATGGAGGAGAGCTGTCAGAAACATCGACCCCACATAGGAGTGGGAATGATGTAAAGAGAAAGTAGAAAGTCTATATGATGTTTTAGTGAGATGCTGAAAGTTGTGATAGAACTCCGGAATTTGTCTGTTTTTGGAATGACTGTGTGGTTGTTGTGAATGGTCAATTCTGATTGTAAAGTATTATACAGGTTACTTATCTGGTTAGGGGACTTGTGCAGTTCGGCAGCGCGCTGTTCACTCGGTGACTTAACTCGCGACTGAACTGGTTTGGTATCTCCCAGGGCTGCTTCCCCTCTCCCCGCATCCCTAAATACTGTTTGTGTCAAGTTCAAATGTAAAAAAGGAAGGAAGGAAGCTTGTAGTTTAACGTGACCGTTAATCTTGAGATCATGAGCCACGGGACCTCCTTTTTACGTGGAATCCGAACCACAGGACAGTTCAAATGTACTTGATGGTTTGCCAAGACTATATATAATTATGGTGTATGTTACTGTACCGCATGCAGATAGGTCATCAACTATTAAAGACCGTGGAACATTCCTCGCCACGCGTAGAGTAGAAGCCATTCATACTAAGAGCACCCGGTATCTGAGAAATAGGGGGGATAGGGGGATTTTAATAGGAAAATGTTATCTGGATCAGGATGTACGATGTACTTTTTTTTTCATCAATAAACCTAGGCCGTTACTCACGGCAGTATTAAAGGTGCCGGAACTTTCTCAGAGACGGGTGCACTTAGTATGAATGGCTACTAGTCTACACGTGGCGAGGAATGTTCCACGGTCTTTAATAGTTGATGACCTTCCTGCATACAGTAACATACACCATATGTCTAGTCTTGGAAAACCACCAAGTACACTTCCACTTGACACAAACAGCATTTAAGAATGCGGGGAGGGGAGAAGCAGCCCTGGGAGATACCAAACCAGTTCAGTCGCGAGTTACTAGTCACCGAGTGAACAGCGCGCTGCCGAACTGCACAAGTCCCCTAACCAGATAAGTAGCCTGTAAAATACTTTACAATCAGAATTGACCATTCACAACAACCACATAGTCATTCCAAAAACAGACAAATTCCGGAGTTCTATCACAACTTTCAGCATCTCACTAAAACATCATACAGACTACAACTAACAAATACCGACAAGTTGCAGTACCAATGCAGCAACTAAATAAGTGTACATTTAGTAAATATTTTCACCTGTATTTTCAGACATAGATTTGTAGCCTAAGTGTAATGGATCTGATGATGATCGCTTGACGGACGAAACTGGTCATCCTAGTGTATTTATTAATCTCGTGTTTTTTTTCAGGATTAGGGTATAACCTAACTCTTTTGGGTACATTCGTGTTGACCGACTGAAAAGCACCAAACTATTGTATACTTCTGTTTGTTTCTTTAACTGTTTGTTCCATGGATATTTACCGGTACGTATAGAAACGTGAGATAAGATGCGGTACTCACAGTGAACACTTCGGGAATTACGGCAAAAACGTCGCTAACTCGTCGCAAGCACGAAATGTTCTACGGGCAATACAGTATGTGCAATTGGCGAAAAAAGTTTCGTCCGTTAGTGAGCAATGAGCTGCGAGTAGAATCAGCGCGCGCCCGCTTAAGAGCAAAGTGCGCAGTAGCACCTAGCGATTGCACCTGTCGCTGGCCTATTTGGCGAGATTCTTACTGTCCCTACAGTTGAGATTTTGTGGCCGGGAACAGAAGATATCGCGATATTATGCAATCAACGCCCACTCTCGGCTAGTTTGTTGAGATTTCCACTGTTCTAACTTTCACATGGGAAGTCAAGCCGGCGGGCCAATGTCAGATGTATGGCATGTAAAATAACCTTCCACTAACTACAATTGTGTTGGTTAGATTTGATTAACGCTCTTTAAGTTCCAACGTTCGCCGCTGGTTGCGGTGGCATCTAGTAGTCAAGATCACAGCTAGGTGTCGTTGACGGGAGCAAAAGTAGGAACTACTATAAATTGATCGTCTGCGGTCCTTACCTGAATTACAGATAGCACACACTAATACAGCCATCACAATTAACACCGGTTATCAGACAGATTCTACAGTACACACACCCAAAGTGCACGGGGCTACATGACCGCGTTGTTGCTGCCCCTAAACTGAAGAACCAACCAACCAACTGTCACTTGTTCACGCAATCGGGCACGGTAAAATGTGTATAATCCAATCTGGCTTTAGGCTGAGGTGACAAGTAGTAGGGAGGCCGTGCACATTCGGCCATTTTCTAAGATGCCACTTCGGGGGGTTGACGTTAAAATTAGTCACTTAATATTTCGTATTATAGGGCGAGAATTGAATGAATATCATCGAAAAGGACTCATTTTTCTTTCGAATGGCAGAATTATTACTGGTATTCAGGTTCTAGAAATAACCAGCTTCTTTTACACGCAGCATAAACCTGACAGTGGCGGCTCCAAGCTTGCGGGGCCCTGGGTGATATGATAAGGTGGGCCCTAAAACAATACGAAATAAAACAAGTAGTTTCGTGAAGAACTATACAGCCTAATTTCATACATCCTACTTATGTTAATTGCCTCTGTCAACATACAAAATTTCAGTTTGATTGCTGTAATAGATTCGTAGATATTGAGAACCGACTAAATATTTCGGATGGTCGCCATGTTGGATTTCATGTATGTAGGTCCTAGAGTTATGTACTGATACATGAAGATTATTGTGTACGTGTAGCATTCAAACTTCAATCGCATGATTAGGACACAAAAAGTAACAAGGAGATTTTAAAATTTCGCACAGTTGCCATCTTGTGATTATGGAAACAATTGAAATAAATTAGATGCCAGTGGATTAACATTCGTATAAGGATTTACTGTACCAAGTTTCACTGTTTTCGGATGGTTAAATTGTGAGAAACGTACATGTGAATATTTATACTTCGCGTCGCCGCCATGTTGGATTTGTGATCACCAGGTTATTTAAAGTCCTATAGGTGAACTTAAAAATACCAACCGACTGGAAGAAGGGGTTGATCGTCAAGTTACCGAAGAAAGGGGACACCACAAACTGTAACAACTGGAGGGGAATCACCTTGCTGTCCATTCCAAGCAAAGTACTGGCGAGAGTCATCCTGAATCGTATAAAAGACTGCGTAGAAAAAAGGCTTCGGAAGGAACAGGCTGGAATTCGACAACATCGCAGCTGTGAGGATCTCATCAACACCCTCCGAATCATCCTGGAGCAGAGTGTGGAGTGGCGGAATACCCTTTACCTCACATTTGTTGACTTCGAGAAAGCTTTCGACTCCGTAAATCAAAGAATCATGTGGAAGACCCTCGAGGAATATAAAATTCCAACAAAGATCATCAGAATCATGGAAGAGATGTACGAAGGGTATGAGTGCCAGGTTCTACACGAAGGCAAATTAACAGAAAAGATAAAGGTCAGTTCCGGAGTGAGACAGGGGTGTGTCCTTTTCCCCACTCTGTTCCTGTTGGTCCTGGATAGTGTGATGAAGAAGGTAATGGGAGGACGGAAGAGGGGTATTCAATGGGGTATAAATGACAGGCTTGAAGATCTGGATTTCGCGGACGACATTTGTCTTATGGCACAACGGTACCGAGACATAGAAGATAAGCTGGGGAGGTTGCAGAGAGAAGCAGAACGTGCAGGACTGATGATTAACACCAACAAGACCAAAGAGATGAGGATAAATTCTGACGTCACGACTAGCTTGACAGTCAACGGAAAGGAAATTGAGCGAGTTGAGTCCTTCCTCTACCTTGGGAGTATAGTCACAAATGATGGGGGAGCAGAGGAAGATGTTCGAAGCCGTATCAGGAAGGCAAATGGTGCCTTTGTCCAGCTCTACCCCATCTGAAGAAATAGAAACATTTCCAGGAAGACCAAGCTCCACCTTTTCAATAGCAACGTAAAGTCGATTCTTCTCTATGGCTGTGAAACATGGAAAGTCACAAAACCGATCAACAACCAGCTACAGGTGTTCATTAACAGATGTCTGCGTCGCATCATGAATGTGAGGTGGCCGGACATAATCTCAAACGAAGATCTTTGGACCATCACCAATCAACAACCGATTAGCATCCAGATTAAAGAGAGGAAATGGCGCTGGATCGGTCACACACTAAGGAAGCCGGACGGAGCTGTTGAGAGGGCGGCGCTAGACTGGAATTCTCAAGGTGCCAGGAAGCGAGGTCGACCTAAGAAGACCTGGAAGAGGACGATCGAAAATGAAATTGCAGAGGTGGACAAGAACTGGAGTCAAGTGAAGAGAATAGCCAGGAACCGTAGGCCTACTGCGTGGAGAAATTTCGCCAAGGCCCTATGCTCCGGAAGGAGTGGCAGGAATTAAGTAAGTATTAAGTAAGGTGAACTTAAGTTCATAGCCCCTATGAACATAAACAAATTCAGTTTGATTGCTATAATATATTCGTAGATATTCAGAGCCGTCTAAATATTTCGGATGGTCGCCATGTTGGATTGTTATATGTATAGGACATAGAGTCATGTACCATTAAAGGAAATTATTGCGTAGGTTCATTATTCAAACTTTCACATCGATCGCATGATTACGACACAAGAAATAAAAACTTAATTTTAAAATTCGCAAAACCACCATATTGAGGTTATGTAGACAATTTAACTAAATTAGATACCAGTGTATTACAATGTGTATAAACATTTCCTGTACCAGATTTCATTGCGGTTGGAACATTAAATCGCGAGAAATGTCTATTTAAAATTTTCAAATTCGCTTGGCCGCCATGTTCGTTTTGTAGTTAACCGGTTTTTGAAAGTCTTATAGACGAACTTCCAATAGTGCCCTTTATCTCCGTGCAAAATTTCAGGGTGATACCGCTAATAGTTTCAGAAATATAGAATGCCGGTGAAATATTTCGCACATCCGCCATCTTGTGGTTATGTAAACAATTGAACCAACTTAGATGTCGGTGCATTACAATGTGTATAAACATATTCTGTACCAAGTTTTATTGCGTTTGGTTGGTTAAATCGCGAGAAACGTCTATTTAAAAGTCGCAAATTCGTGTGGCCGCCATGTTGGTTTTGTAGTTGCCAGTTTTTCAAAAGTCACATAGGTGAACTTCTAGTAGTTCGCTTTATCACCGTAAAATATTCCAGGGTGATATCGGGAATAGTTTCGGAGACATTGAATGCTGGTGAAATAATTCGCACAGCCGCCATGTTGGATTGGTGAGACGTAACAAAATCTGAAGGGCACGGTCGGGGTCGCCCGGAATAGTGCTATGAACTTACCGAGTTTCATTGAAATCGCTCCAGCCGTTTAGAAGTTATTGGGGACACACACACAGACAAAAGGTGATCTCATAAGCCTATTGTTTCAAAATTGAAAATAGGCTAAAAATATCAAATCAAATGGAAAGTAGTTTCGTAATAATAATAAAATAAAGAATAGTTACAATATTCTGAATACACTACAGTACATTTTTTTAAATAATATGAAAGAAACCTTGAAGAAGATTATGTAAACTATGAAATTTTAAAATATTACTTTGCGACTTTTTTTCTGGCTGAAGTCTTCTATTATTTCACTGAAATCTAAACTTGCTAAACGATCACGGGAGGTCATAGCTGCACTGAAAGCAAAAATGAATTATAATTTTGTTTGAAAAGTTTGGAAAGTATAATTAATTAATTAATTAAATTTAAAAAATCCATGGCGCGAGGCCCCCCGGACCGCGGGGCCCTGGGCGGCCGCCTTCCTCGCCCTCCCCTAGATCCGCCCCTGAAACCTGATGACACCAAAGTTTATAGTAAAACTCGAATATCGCAAAATTTTGATTTTAGAGATCTTAATTCACCAAGATTTTACCATGGTAAGACTACTTCTTGCACGGCATTATTATCACATGTAAATTAACCATTTCCCCAAACTTGCATAAAATGTAAACAAAATAATAATCACCGTTAGCCTATCGTAGTGTCTTGTTTAAAGAAGCATACAGGATTGCATTTAAGAAGCATACTATTTTAACAATGTTTTCATTGTTTTTTTAGTTATCTTGCTAGTAAGAAAAAAATCAACATAAAGTTGTCACATTCAAAAATATCCACAGTCATGAAACTAGTGGGCAGAATAACTATTTTCAAAAGGGGGTAAATAAACTAGTGAAGAGAGCGATGGACAATCATTTTCTAGCACTACAGCCCAGAACCCAGAAGTTCTTGCAGACTATCAGTATGGACGCTTGGGAAAGGCATTTCCAGAATATTTTCAATACCGGTAACTCTTGCAGGGTAACGACTCTTCATGGACAAGCTGATTTCCTTCCAATTACTGAGGTGGAGGTTGTGAAAACTATACTCAGTCTTAAGGCTGGCAAGTCCCCCGGGCCTGATGAAATATTTAATAAACACTTGAAGGAGGCGTTGCCTTACTTTCGTGACATATTGCCTACACTTTTCAATAAGTGTCTTGAAGCCTGTACAATACCGTCATCCTGGAGAACGTCATTTATCAAACTACTTTATAAAGGGAAAGGAAGTGCAGACTCTCCGGATTCTTATAGAGGAATAGCGCTCGAGGACGCAATATTCAAAGTATTCACAAGAATTTTGACGGACAGACTGACAGAAAAAGTTTCTGACAAGATCCCAGACCAACAGTTTGGTTTTCAGAAAGGTAAATCAACTCTACAGGCAATTGGAAACCTACTGTCAGATATTGATGAGGCACTTCGTCACCATAGAGGTAAATTTCACGCCATCTTTGTGGATTTTAAGAAGACCTTCGACCTGTTAAGTCGACAGGTCATAGTTGAGAAACTTCAGACTATACTCGGTGAATCTGATTATCTGATAATAACCAACATTCTACATCACAATACCGTGTTTATCTCCGATGGCCTTCAGTTCTCAAAGCCTATTGAACAGATAAATGGTGTCCTACAGGGTGACCCAATCAGTCCACTGCTGTTCATTCTCTCAACTGCTGACATCACGGGTATCCTCGAGTCTTTGGAAGAGAAGATATCTCTTTATACATACGCAGATGATGTAGTAATTGGAGCAAAGAGTTAGGAAGTTCTGCAGGAATGTATGGATCGTCTGCTTCTCTGGGCCGAGAGGAACAAATTACAGATCAACGAGAATAAAACAGCCCACATGGTCTTCCGTAAGGGAGGAATGATTTCGAATAGAGATAAGATTTATTACAGACCTGGAGATTTACCGATAACAACCGTCAAGAATTTTAACTATTTAGGGTTAATTTTCCAGACGACAGGAACTTCTTTCACAATGCATGTGAGAAACAGAGCGACTGCTGCACTAATAGCTATGAACAACATACAGCATTTGCGTAAACTATCTTTAGTTACTGCTATCACAGTATAGTTCCAGCAGTCTTTGAAGAGTGAGGAAGTGTTTTTACTGGGATAACGGAGATCCCAAAGCTTTGTCCGAGTGCGACGACTGTCGACTTGTGGAGACGCTAGGTTAATAGGTAGAACGTTGGAGATTGCCGCACTTCCATTTTATGTGAAGTTGTGAGGAACATTGAAATTAGTATATCTCTTATATAATTGAGATTTGAGTTTAACTAAGTAAATATATATAAAGAACAGGTAGAAAACTACATTATGCTGAAAGTCAAGCGTTCTAAAATGTACCGTTTCGACAATATAAGTCTGTTAAGACAGATTTTCAAATGTGTTGGAAATAAAGCTGAATATCATTTAAGATTGCAACGTGAAGTTGGCGAACGCAGTTCAAGTAAACAGTAGCGGAGAACTTTTAACATTGGCGCAACAAATAAATATTATCATAATGACTATCATTATTCTTCAAGTGGTTTCATTCAACATAATTAACACTGTTGATATGATGAACTAAATAGTCATGCGCCAGAGACATATTCGATAACAGGAGTTAAGATACAACGATGGAACTTCGTTAGACGACGTATTCTTGAATGCAGACGTAGTGTACGTTCCATCTTGTACATTTTCGTCAGTCTACGAACACTAATGTAACATCAATTAGCAATGGAAATATTTCATTCACCATTTATATGAATATTTCTTTAAATTATATTCCAATGATGAGGCTGATACATATTTGCGACGGAGAATGAAGATTCTACAGAAGAAATTTGTCAAGATGCTAGGGGGTAGCCCAGCAACAAAAGAAGAATTTGCCAGAAGGATGTCGTTCGAGCCCAGGCGAATGTTGGTTAATTCCAGAGAGGGACGTTTCCTATCTCTGAGGTCGCAGATCCGAGGTTCGAATGCAGATCCATCTCAGTATCTTGAACTGAGGAAACATCTAAAGTATTGTGTGAATACTTACATAGATCTTCAAGTTTTCGTCCAAACAAGGTAGCTGTGTCTCTTATTTTTAGTATAGAGCTTGATTAGTGACATCACGTTTCATGTATTTCAGTGTTCTCATGTATTTTACACTTCAGATGTGTGCTAAGATTTGTATGCTTCAAGATTATTGTACAGCCCAGGGGCAGTACCCCTAAAGACCCACCCCTCCATCTTTCATCAAACTCATAGGCATACCATAAGCCTCATATACTTCTTCAACACAAGCAGGCCCGGCAATACCGCTGACGGCCACGCTTACATAATACACACACTAACACAATAACTGGAGCGGCAACAGTGAAGAAACGCTGGCCAAGCAGTGGGGGAAGGCTTTAAAGGCTAGGCCCAGAAGAGCCCCATTATCTGTTCGTGGCCAGCGGCCCTGCTCCTACGAGGTCCGTTCCACCTCTTCACCAGGTGAGAACTAGCCGTGTGCTCAGATTCCTTATCATTGTAACACCTACCCTGAACACTTTTGTATTTTACACCTTGTACTTTATTTTATATCTGTCTAACACTTAAAAGGGACAGTACATCACAGCTACTGGCCAATAAATACTTGGTCAGTAAACACACACGTTTATTACTAATTACACCCCATTTTACATCCTTACACCCAACCTGACCTTAGTCATAATTGCCCCTGACCGTGGATACCATGAATTGCATCGTCAGGAATTCTATTGTACTCGAGCAAGCGGCCCGGCTGCAGAGTGTCAAGTCGCCGATTCTGCACGTGAGCTCGCTGAATCGCTCACTCTACTCAATTGGCAGGCTAAGTCATTAGCTCACCTTAAACGTTCATCCCCTAGCAGGTAAACGCATCCTGTAGGGACGCCTCCAATAGATCACGTACTCACACCAACACACTACACTGGTAGTCTCCCCCAATTACGGGAAACTACCCTTATTCGGAAACAGCCGTTAAATTAACACATCTACACTACCCTGTTTATCCCACCCCCAACAGAGGGATAAAACATAGTGGTGGAGGCGCCGCTACCACGCAAAATAAGGGTAAGGGACTCAAACAACGAGCCCTCGTGGTAGAGCGACCCATACTGAAAGTAGCCAAGCGAGACTAATTTTTTTTCTTCTTCCAGAATACGCCCCACATTTCCCCCCTCCCTTATTACACGGGGATTTGTATTATTACACCCCACCCCCCACCCCATAATGCAAGGTAGGTGGAAACTAAATGACCACGTTTAGAACCACACTAAGGGACTTTGCGCACCATTTGTCGGCTAGCACAACTCCACTCTTACCGAAGTTGAAAATTAAAAACGGCGACTTAATAACTGAACACACTGCACCACGCTTCCTTCAGGAACTCGAATTAAAGGCATTAGAAATCCGCGCTCAATACCCTGCAGCGGCAGCACAAGTCACACATTTTACACGATCCCAGGCCCAGACCAGTGCGCAGGGACAACATTCACCAATATCCAGCGCTAGTGAGGCAGATTGTTTACCAACACTCCACCCCCTATTGTTACAGCAACTGCAAATCACAGAGCAAAAGACTGATAATCTGCTCACGCGCATCACACAGTTACTGGATACAGACGCTGTTAAGGCAGACAACCCCACGACAGAGGCGGTCCTAGATATACATACTATTCTAGAGACAGTAAAACAGGATCTAGACAGGACAGTGGAAGTAGTGAAGTCCACACAGTACGACATTACACCATCGATCAGTGACGACATATCAGGCGACGAGCCCGCTGGCAACGTAACACACGTGTCATACACAGGGAGTGAGGATAATTCCCCTCAAAACAACACAAACCCAAACACCTCATCACACGACAGAAGTGCGGACAGCGTAAACGGACTAGAATCCTTACACAGCCAAGGAGAGGTAAACGAGCAGGATATGAATAGGCACACGGAATATCCAATGATCCACCCCACAAAGTTCACTGGGAGGGCCAGGATCCGGAGGAATACCTCAAGGCCTTCAATAGAACGGCTCGGATCAATGGCTGGAGCGACGAAGTCAGGAAACGGCTCCTACCTGCATACCTAACAAAATCGGCCATGACATGGTACGAGCTCCATGAGGACAATCTAGAAAACGCCACATGGAACGAAATCACTTTGTTGCTGAAAAGTGAATTTCAGCTCACACCAGACGATGAGGACCTGTATGACCAAATTAGACAGAGGTCACAGGGGCCTACAGAGAGCGCACAGACGTATGTAAATGCGAAACTGCTGATGTGCGACAAATACAACGCATCCATGCCTCATAAGCAAAAAGTTAAGCTGCTAATGCAAGGCCTCATGCCATCCATCGTGGACAAATTATGTATCATGAACAATCCTACGGTCCAGCATATGCTTAACAACTTAAAAACAATAGAGGCCGGGAGGAAGATCACGGAAAAAGCTACGGAGAAAGCCGTGAATTAGCATTTTCATCCAGAAAAGGACGACACCAGTCAAAAGATGGATGAGTTAGTGGACAGGATGGAGAAGCTAACAATAGCTGCCATCCAGGCAGGCGGGGGACCACTCAGGAGTTAACACACTGATACAGATGAATTATACTATCCCGAGAGGGAGAGGGGATGCACGGAGAGGAGACACTACGAGCGGGAGAAAACATACTACCCTCCACAGCGGCCAACAACACCATATACGCAGGACAGGCCACACTACCCTCCACGATATTCACCGGTCTCATACACACATGTAGAGCCAACCTACCCCTCACGGCGACCGTCATCCCCATACACACCGGACTACTACCCTTCAGAGTACGACCACAGTATCCCCCGGCGAAGCAGCCCGCCACCGAGTAGGCAAGGCTATGCATCCCCACATTATAGGGGAAATGGGGACTATCGGGAAAATCCGCCCCCAAGCAGGCAAGGCTAGGCATCCCCACATTATAGGGGAAATGGGGACTATCGGGTAAACCCACCCCCAAGCAGACAGGGCTATGCATCCCCACAAAACAGGGGTAACGGGGAATACCGGGAGAACCCACCCCCAGGCAGACAGGGATATGCATCCCCGCAGTACAGGGAAAGGGGAATCGCCGGGAAAACCCGCCCCCGCAGCAACAGACATACACCCCACCCTGTCGAAGACAAGAACACAGGCCACAAATCAGAAAACGCGGAACAACAATCCCACAGAAAGGACCGGAGGCCCGTGACACGTACACGAAGGGGCCGGAACACTATCCGCTCCCCGACGAACACCCGAGGGAGTTTAGGGACAAGGCACCCCACCGGACAGACAGGAGGGCAATGCTTCCCACACCCGGTTACCCACCGCAAGCGGGGAGTTGGAGCAGCCACCCCGAGGGGGGACAGGCATACAGCCCGGGGAGACACACACCTACGTTTCCAAAAAACTCCTAGACGGGGAGGTTCGGCCAGCTAAAAAAGCGGCGGAGGTTCCTCCCCTAACACAACACCAGAGAGGCTCCTCACCTAAGCAGGGGGAAGAAGCAGCCAACTAAAACAAGGGCTGACGATCCGCCCCCGAACCGTTTCCAAACACACCCCGTAAAAGGGGACGGCAATTGTCTGTTCAGGGCCATTAACATTTTAGTCCGCCATCCCGAAGATCACCACAGGGAGTACAGGCGGGAAACGGTAAAACACATCCTGGACAACTGGGAAGAGTACCGGGATTTCGTGGCGGACGAACAGGAAAACCCATTCCAGACCGGGGCAGACTACGAACGACGCATGGGTAGGGATGGTAACTATGCCGGCGGCGTAGAAGTGACCGCTCTCGGCAAGGTACTTAAGCTCAACATACATGTATACACTGACGTACACTCGCCGCCACTATTCACCACCACGGGATTCTATAGGGCCTGCACATACTATTTACAGGGAACCCTAGGGCGGGACACTATATGCCCCTCACAATCAAGCGCGAACAAAACGCAGACAATCAGCCCACAACACCGCCGGACATGAATATATCACAAGCAGGGAAACAGGGGGAAAAAGGCAAATCCACACCCTCCAGACGGGAAAACATACTCCCTACACCACAACACGGGGCGGGAAGTGACCCCACACAGGCGCAGGACGCGAACACACTTGGCATAGGGGAGGCAGCAACAGGAATCGAACTCGCGACCGCCTGGAACAAAAAACGAGGTCACACGTGCAAACGGAGGGTTAGGTTTGCAGACAAACCCTCACAGGAGGAGGAGAAGAACAACACACCCACACAGAAACTGGGGAATGAAAATACATTAACCGCCCACAAGAATTCCTGTAGTTCAACAGCACAGGCAATGAAGAGAGCACGGAGTATACAGACGGGGCACATTTCGCTGAGCGAGGCAAAGAACTTAAGCCAGGAAATGAGTCACGCGGCCAAGCGTGCTAAGTACAATGAGCGGCCAGCTCTATGCCTCTTCGGCACAAATGTTACGCAGGGAGAAAACAGTGAAGCACATAAGGACATGGACACTAAGGCAGAAACAACAACAACAACATTCACACTCTATAATACATCTTTACAGGGGGTAGGACACCAATTAGCGGCACTGACAGTACACGCCAGCATAAATGGCCACAGACTGCAAGCCCTCGTTGACACTGGTGCAGCGGTAAGCTGCGTGAACAGCAAACACGTCACCGAAGGGCAGATACACGGTGTCACGGGTGACATCCGGCTGGTAGCGGCCAATGCTCAGACGCTAGAAAACTCGGGGGTGGCAAATATACACATCAGGCTAGACCATTTTGCGACACCACACCCCATGTTCGTGATAGAAAATATTTCTGCGTCAGCAATAATTGGCATGGATTTCCTCGTTAAATACGAAGCTAGCATAAATTATGCTAGCGGCAAGATGCTTTTAATCCATAACCAGAGGCTCACTACACATCCCATGGTATACACCAGGAACACAGATGGGATTCGAGCGGAGCGAGAAATCCACGAGCACCAGGCCTCCACACTGAACACAATCGACAAACACACAGGAACACGCACAGATAAAACGCTCAATCACACCCACAGACAGGACCTGACACCGGAACAAGATAGGAGGCTCACGGAGCTCCTGGAAGACAATAGGGATATCTTTGCCCATTCGCTGAAAGATCTCGCGGTGACAGACCTTATCGAGCATCATGTCACACTCACCAATGACCGGCCAGTCCACCAGCCCCCCTTCAGTGTGAGTCAGAAGGAAAGGCACGCTATCGACACTCAGATTAAAGAGATGCTCGAAGCGGGGGTAATCGAACCAGTGATCTCGAATTACAGTGCTCCGGTCTTGCTGACCAAGAAGGGAGACGGTTCCCACAGGTTTTGTACAGATTACCGTAGGCTCAACAAGTTAATAGAAAATGACAGTTATCCTCTACCACGGGCCGACACCTATTTGGATGCCCTCGGTGGGGCCAGCTGGTTTAGCTCGATGGATTGCTATAGTGGCTTCTATTCAATCCCCGTTTATGAACCAGACAGGCACAAGCTGGCGTTCGTTACAGAAAACGGCCTCTATTCCTATAAAAGGTTGCCAATGGGCCTCCGTAACGCCAGCCAGACCTTCCAAAAGCTGGTGGATAAGGCATTTTCAGGGCTAAAATGGCGGTCGGTGCTCGTCTACGTGGACGACATAAAAGTCTTCTCCAAACCTTTGACGAACATCTCGTACACTTGGAGGAGGCTTTCGCAAGGATCAGAGAGGCCAAATTAAGGCTTAAACCTGCGAAGTGTCAATTTGCCAGACAGCAGATTAATATCCTGGGCCATATTGTTAACAGAGAAGGCATTATTCCCGACCCAGCGAAGACGGACGCAATAACGGGCATCCCGATGCCTACAAATCTGAAACAATTGCGTAGCTTCATGGGTGTGGCTTCCTATTACAGGAAGTACATCTATAGGTTCGCACACATCGCCCACCCCCTAACCGAACTCACACGCGAAAAGACGCCCTTCCACATTAAACAAGAACATATAGATGCCTTCAACACACTTAAGCAACTATTGACCACCCCACCATTACTGCAACACTTCCATAGTGATAGGCCCACATTTTTACACGTGGACGCAAGCCAGTATGGACTGGGAGTTGCCCTATTACAGGAAGATACGGAGGGGCAAAAACGGCCAGTGGCTTATGCCAGCAGAAAATTAACGGCCGTCGAAACCAGATACTCTGCCACAGAGCGCGAAATGCTGGCATTTTCATGGGGAGTGAACTATTTCCGGGTATACCTCTATGGTATCCAGTTCACGGTAATGACTGACCACG
Source organism: Meconema thalassinum (assembly GCA_946902985.2). Taxonomy (NCBI): domain Eukaryota; kingdom Metazoa; phylum Arthropoda; class Insecta; order Orthoptera; family Tettigoniidae; genus Meconema; species Meconema thalassinum. Next base: position 34,760,939 of record OX336399.1, read on the forward strand.
CGAGCCTGCTTTTTTGGGACAAATTCAAAAACCCAAATTCGCGACTCAATAGGTTTATATTCCGTCTTTACGAATATAACTTCGTGGTCAAGCATAAGAAGGGCGCTACACACCTAGATGCAGATGGGTTGTCTAGGCTGCCAGTAGCCGATCCCCCAGATAACAGTAAGGGCCACGAATGGGACGATATGCCAATTTTTCTCCTGACGTTGGTTAACATAAAGCAGGAACAAGAGCGTGATCCATACCTGAAACAGATTCTAATGGCACTAGAAAACTTGGAAAAGGTAAATTCCAAGACAGCACGGCTGTCTAGGCGATTTTTCCTAGACAAAGACGGGGTACTGAAATTTAAACCCACAGCCATACACGATAATGCACATATAGCGGTTCCGGACTCATTGAAAGAATAGTATCATGACCGGACACCATAATAGCCCAATGGCAGAGGCACATTTGGGTACGCATAAAACGTACTATAGAATCCGGGACAAGTATTACTGGGTAAACATGAAGGGCGACATAGACACCTTCGTAAAGACATGTCACACTTGCCAGCGATTTAAAACAAGACCTGGCAAACCTCATGGATTACTCAACCCTATTCCAGTAGGAGAGCTATTCCACAGAATCGGGATAGATGTTAAAGGCCCCATCTCCACATCTGAAAAGGGTAATAAATACGTACTTGTGGCCACAGAGTATCTTACCCGATACATGATTACAAAGGCAGTTCCCAAAGCAGACACGAACAGCATAGTGGAATTTCTATTCGACATAGTTACGCGATATGGCCTATTCCAAACCCTATTATCCGACAGAGGGACTATTTTCACCTCGAGAGTGCTCCAACAGTTTTTGGAGATACTAAGGATAAGGGCATACACAACCACGAGTTTTTCCCCACAGACCAATGGGCTCACAGAAAGCATGAACAAAATCATCGGGACAGCGCTAGCCAAGTTCACGGGGGACACAGGGGCAGACTGGGATAATTATCTACTGCCCATCACATTCAGTTACAATACATCAATATCCACGGCCACAAAACACTCTCCACACTTCCTGTTCCACGGCTACACACCCAGAAGTCCCATAGACAACATATGCATCCCCCTGGACACTCTCACAGACAACGCGGCCTGGTTAGAGTATTTGCAGATAGCTCGCATGAACGCCAGAAAAAATATAACCGCGGCACAGAAGAAACAAAAAGAACGGTACGATCGTCAAAGGAAGAGCGTGGAATACACACCCGGGCAATTGGTTATGGTTTCCAATTCCGCCCGTAAAAAGAACATGTCCGAGTTCCTCCTACCACGTTGGACAGGTCCCTTCAAAGTCTGCAGGAAGGTATCTGACCTAAACTATATAGTGAACGTGCGGCATGGACACAAACTCATTAAGGACACTATACACGCCCGCCGTATGAAGGCGTACCACACCCGGAAAACAACACTCACACGTAAGGGCGGGAACACTGCGAAAAGGAAAGGAAGTGACTCCGCTGGCAGACAGGGCAAGAAAGCCAAGAGATAGCCTTCGAACCCCGAGGACCTCACCAGGATACGATCCTGCCACTGACATCTAGCTGCCACACAAGCATTAACACGGGAAGGTTCTTTTACATACGGGGAATACATGAATAAGCACATAAACTACACAAGTCTGACACAGATAGTGTCACCACGATGGTAGGGCAAAAATATAAGGCGCGGTCATCATGAAGAAAAGAAGGGCCTCCTGAAAACATATTTTAGAAACACTCACACCATTTGTGACAAGGTCGCAACATAACTGCTGTACACTTCAAATGTTCACTGCCGGACAGGACATACGATCCTGGCAGCGCTGTTATCACATGAGGTAACCCAACACTTTTGCATGCTCAGCGCGAATACGTGACACACTGGTCGGCTGAAGGCACTCACAGACAGCCCAGTATTACACTCGACAGAATATCATTCATTAGGGGATTCAAAACCACACTACGCCCACAAATTAAGACCAGGGCCAACCAAAATTCGCACTGACGACATACATGGGACATACATACAGGGGCGTAGGCACGTTCTAAGGTACTCGCTATAGTAGCCTACTTAGGGCATTAGCGACCCCGGGACTACCAATAGGGGACGTACAGGGAACACCAGGCCTCTACGGAGACCACAAAATACTTTTTTGGACCATGGCGCCCGAAAGCTGAAAACGGGAGACGCCACGGGCACAGACACACGCTCACACAAAGTAGGTAACACCACATCTCTACAGCCAAAAATCATGGCAATATAGATTACCCCGGACATTAAAATAATAGAGCAATACACAATGGGGAAGTATTCACGGAAACAAATTGCCAAACAAGCTTGTGAGCGAAAAAAGGTGACAAGTTAACACGTTGGCCTTTCTAGAATGCAAACACATGTCGACACACGGACAGTAGCGGAAGTCACGTTTTGTTAGCCTTCCTGCAAATCATTGAAGACTTTCCGTACACAAGGACACTAAACGAATATACAAAAAACACTGCGCTGCAAATAAGCGAATTCCAGCGCGTTGCCACACACTGTTGACGGAAGAAAGTCTTGTAGCAGCAAGACGTGACAATGACATACAGATATGATGACACTAACATAAATACAATAACAATAAAGATATACAGTGACAACACGGATGTGGATACAGGAAGTGAGCGCGGCATTACATTAGGCTCCGCGTCATATATTACACAAACATTGCAGACCAGATTGATCTCGGAAGACAGACTATTATACGCCTATCACTAACAGCACTAGGAACATGTATACAAAGCTGATAACACTCAGTACACGGCACGTGACAAGTAGCCACGCGACACGAGATAAGCCTTCTCCGATAACACCACACGCGCCGGCAGGAGTCAGCGGTGGGCGACTTCATACACACAAGCGCGCCAATTACAGCCACGGCCGCTTCCTTCCCACACGCGAACAACACTTAGGGGCACACAGGCAATTACACGCGAACATACAAACACTTAGGGGCGGATACAGACAGATTCCATGGAGGAACAAATCCCCCCCCCCCAATAATTTATTTTCGTAGTTGTTTTTTTTTTCTTCTCTAAAATCCATTACAGGCAATTATGCTATGCCGAGTTATACTCACAGCCACATGCTACCCTGTCCCACGTTATGAACAGGGGACCAGATTAGGCCGTGAACGACACAGCGTCACCACACTTAAACATCATAAGGGCAGCCAGAGGGCGGTGCCCACAGACACAAACATTTTTACACGACGTAGGTATCACAGACCCACGGGCACTCCTAAGACTAGTATTTTAGGAGACACTAGGTGCTATATGGAATCTCAACTCAGCCAGCGTACATCCCAAAGAGCGGGTAGAAAACACATAGCGACCAAGAGAGGATGACACACTACAATAGGAGTAGAGGTGGATAATGCCATCAGGATGGCCATAGTACCAGCTACGGGCTACCATCCCCATACCCTTCCTCCTACATACCCTATTACCTGCAACACTATCCAACACAGACATACAGATACATAAAAACACCTACACTACATTGCAAAGTATACATCGGGGTTGATAGAATTCATGCTCCTCACAAATTAAGGTTTGCTACACCTTGGACCCGAACGCCTACACCTGAGTATTAGAGGTGATTCGGAAACAAATATTAAGTGGCGATGCACATCTCTATATAGAGAGATGAGGCCATACTGATACTAACTAATATTTTATTAAACAATCCCGCATGCAAGGGACATAAACTAATTGTATCCTAAGCACACGCCTTATCCTCAAATGAGAGCATCTCACTGCATGGGATATCCTACCCACACACCAGGGATTGCATTATTATTACACCCGCATGACATTTTCAAATTTTGCACACCTCGGAAAAACCCACCCCATCCACTCACAGTAAATACCTCCTAACAGCAACATCGGCTCCCGGCCACCATAAAAATGGTGTCCAACGATGCACGACCCCCTCCCACCACGCTTTAACGCCATTCAGCAAATAACACCCCCGGATCCTAATAACAAGGGACCAAACGCCCTATAAACCAACTAATACCCCCAGAAAAGTACCAAGGCATCAGCTCTGGAAATCCGACACGGCAATGACAGGCCTAAAGTAGTCACTGCATTTCGAATTTTCTATAACCCCAGAACACTAGGAATTTTACATAATTACATAGTACACAAAAATATATTTACAAATCACACTAAACACTGCAGTATACAGTAACACACTTACTTTTAAAGGGATCTGAAATCACACTAGATGGTGATGAGAAGGTAAATGGAGAGCAGAATCGCCACACGAGGACAGAGCTGGAGAAGGCGGTGATGAAGTCTGACCCAGTTTAATGACAGATGGACATAAGGTCGAAGCGCCGATGACTCAGTGCGGGCAAACTTCGGAATCCTGGGAGACCTAGCCTGTTCCCTGGGACGAAGAAACTTACACCCATTATGCACTGCGGTCGTCGAAGCCAGACCTGCAGGGGAGACTTTTGACGGCTAGTAGGAGAATTAGCCAGCTCCATACTTGACTCAGGAGACGAACCTAGAGACGACCAACTTGGACTAGACTTTTAGTTAGTGTGTAATATAAGTAGCGTTCCTAAGGCGGGGAACAAGTCTTCCATTCGCGTGAAGTGAAGATAGTGTGCTAAGGGTCCTGCGGGACAACCCCTGGCCACGCAAGACCTCATCCGGGTAAGGGGCGAAGAGGATTCCCGGACGCTAAATTCCCGGATGATATTATTTTATCGGATGATTTTTCCCGAACGATGTCCCGTGCCCACATAAATGGATGACAGCGAGTCTCCAGAGCTTAAATGGTAACGCAGCGAGCGGCCAGAGATGTAAATGAGGAATGCAGCGGGCACCTCACAGCGGCCTGGGCCACCTATTAATAAATATACAACGGCGAATAATGCCAATATAAGCATGCATTAGACCAACGGAAAGGATTTCCGCACGAAGCGTTTGCTCCCTAGCAACGCAGTCGCACAGGCCTATATTAGTTATTAAGAGGGGGAAGTCGACAGTTAGTTTATAGGAGGGGACTACGGGCTCCTGTCGGGTTCCGGTCCCAGCACGATGTCACAAGGGCACCTCGGAAGGGAGACCGACCGGGGGGATCCTCATGTCAAAATTTTAGTATATAAGATACAGTTCCATTTAGAAGGCAACTTAGATTTAAGCAAATTTAACAAGCACTGTTGTAAAACAGTTGCTACAACATATTTCGGCATTAGGTTAAGGACTATTTCGGCATGTATATACAAATATTTTTTATACAGCATTAATTAATATAATCTAGGTTAAGCACTTTTAATTAAGACAGAGCGTTCGGCACCTGGCAACTAAAACCGTTACCAGGGTAAGACCGACAACACATTGCAAAAACAGGCATATGCGACGCGAACGCGACATATGGCGTTCGGCACCATATAGTGTAAGACCGAACAACATTCAACGGCATATGTAATGTGAACGCGACACAGAGCGTTCGGCACCTGGCGGCTAGACGTTGCCAGGATAAGTCCGATAAATCGATAAAGTAACGATAAAAAAACATAACAGGGCGGAGGCACTGAAGCCGTCCGACCCACCAGCGAGGTAAACGGTACAGCCACTGGAGATGACCGACCTCGATAATACACGAGACGCCGAAGAAGTCTCAGGGGCGGTAGCACCGCAACCCGACCCTTAAACGGCGCTGCGCGGTAGGTGCGCAATATATATATTTGGCCAAGGGTATTGATAACAAGTTTTCATATTTCAGCAAAAGAGCTCCAACACTGCACCAAGGAATGGAACCCAAAAATGATCATGGTATAAGGTAAGGTGGACCACCGAACAAACATACACTCATACACTAGTATACACTGAGGAGACATAACAATAAACACAAAGATATAGCCATAAGTCATAGCCGGCATGAGAAGGTATAGAGTAAGGTAAGATAAGAAGGCACCAGACAAAGAACAAGACGGACGACACGAGTGAATTGACAGACTATAATACCTGTAATTTTGATTTCAGAAGGTATACACGCCGACACAAGAGGCGATATGGAGATTACGCTAATGATTACATGTTTTTTTGACTTTACTTCTCCACTTTACAGACGGCGGCACCAGATACATGACATTGGTGACGATAATTTCACCGCCATACAGCAGAAACATGTTTTTTGTGCCATGATATTATTATGTACCATCTTTACTCACTAATTTGTACTCATTCTAACATAATGCAACACACTCACCACCATTCTTTTACAGCTACACTCCAGAACACAGAAATCTGAACAGCAGGGTTGATACCTGTGGGGTATCAGGCTTACTGACAGATCAACAAAACATAAAAGCGTCAAATATGTGACGCAACATACGGCAATGAGGGCGCAACCAATTTGTGGCGGCGACTCTCACTGTCAAGTGTGGAGGCATTCGCCCACAGAGAATGATCCACAGGATAGGGGTATGTCAGCAGCACGACCACTAAACTGCACCGGAAACGGCCGGACAGGATTAGCCATGAGACGGCACATGAATACAAGGGTAGAGTGCACGCAAGTTACAGTAGACATGGCCGTCTAGGTATAAAATAATTAAGATAGATATAAGTGAATAATGAAAAAGAAAATAATGTAATACTGATAAGAGGCACCTTACACAAAATTTGTTACCAATGATGCCACACATTGTAGACACACATATTCTTATTTATCACACACATGTACACACTGACTTTCCTTTCTACCCTTCTAACTTAAATTTTGTAAAAATGTCTTACCTCACCTCGAGCAATAAAAGCATATTATATTAAACCAGTAAGCACACTTTAAAACATTTATTTCTTCTTTATCTCTACACTATCTCTTTAAGGGGCGTGGTGGCGCAGCGGTCAAGCTGTATGCCTCTCACTAAGGCGGACCGGGTTCGATTCCCGGTCAATGCATGTGAGATTTTCGATGTGAAATGCCATGTCCTGTGAGTAGGATATATAGGCCGAAGCTGGGACAGGGGCTAATGCGCAACATGGCCGCCGCGCGCAAACACTCTATGTTATTCTTATGGAGGGGACAGTCATAGCTGGGTCAGGGGCTAATGCGCAAGATGGCCGCCATACTCTGAGACCGTGAATAATGTCACAGGGGAGTTCGACCGTGTAGTCGCTAAATGGAATATTTATTATTATTATTATTATCATTATCATTATTATTATTTTTATGTAATTATTGATTAATCATGTACAATCAAGACCAGCCTTACATAATCCACTTTATGATTAAGTGGCAGAATTCTTGAATGTCACTGTGGAGTCTCCCCGGTCTGAGTCCTGGCTTTGCCAAGAAATTTAATTTCTGGTCTGATAGTTGGAATGGGGTACACTCAGCCTTTTGAGGCAAAACTAAAAAGAGTGGGGGTTAATTCATACCTCAACCATTTTGCCTAACCCAACTTTACCTAACCTCACCTAACCTAACCTAATCTAACCTTACCTAACCTAACATAACTTTAGTTCACCGAACCAAGCATTTCCTCACTTGACTTCACCTAACTTAACCTAACCTAACTTTACCTAACCTAACCTTTAAAGCTAAGCCAAAGGCTAATCAACACACTCAAAGTATATAAGGGCACATGCAACTATCTTTTTGCTAGTCTTATAGAGAGTAAGGTAAAGCTAACAATTGCACTGTGGCTACTGTGCAAAATGATCGCTACACACAACCAGCTTAGGATTACAAAGTCAGTTAAGTTTTAAAAAGTAAAAGCTTTTATTCATTTTTTCTCTTTTCATTTTCATATTACACACATTGCAATTTGTCAAATTCCAATTTACAGTTTTTAAAAATTTTAGTTTTAAGTTTGTTTTTTTGAATGTTGTCAGTATGGAAACATGGATTTTTCAATTTTGTTGTTTACATGTATTTGATTTAGTCCGTGTCTAAAGTTCATATTTGCCAAACACGATATTTTCATTACATATAACAAGGTTGTATACCTTATCCCAAATCATACTATACTTTTGAGTACCTAGTTTAGCTAACTAAAGCAATTTCTCAAAATTACTGGAGGTTAACTGTTTGGATTAGGAGTGGGAGGTGGGTAGTAATAAAAAAATTCCAAGCAGTGTTCATACAATATTTTTTTAATCCATTTTAAATATATTTACACTATTTACACATAATACATTTGTTATAATTACAGTTGTTTTATTTTTGTTTTCTATTTTTATTTATGTTTGCGTATGAATACCATTTTTTTTCTTTTTGTGTTTTCTATGTTTAGTGCTATTGTTTTATTTCCTAAATTGTTTTGTTTTATGTATTTGGTATATGCAGGCAGAGGATTTTGATATTCTTAACTTAACTCTTTAAGCATGGTCAATGATTGAGTAGTGACCATAGGCATGAGTACCTATACCATTAGTATCAATTACTCTTTTATCATCACCAGGACACAAAGCAATTTTGTTTAGTCTTATAGATGATATGTCATGTTGTTTAGAAGCGATAATGTTCATTGGTATTCTTTTTACATTGTTTTTCATGACACAATCTTTATAATCTTGAAAGCTTATACAATTTTTGACAACACTTCTACTAATACCTTTAATCTTTTTGATTTCTTTACCATTTATGTCTAAAGCATACATTTTAGCTCTAAGTCCAACAAATGCTTTAATAATTTGTCCACAAGCCTCGTCTTTAAATTTTCCCAACGTTTTCTTGTTTGATATAGAGTAACATATATGATTAGTAGGATAATCAGATGTGTCCAGGTGTTCTAGAAAATCCAACTTGTCTTGATATACATCTTGAGTGTTAACCAAATAAATGAACGAGTCTGTATCCATATACATGAGTTTAAGATTGTCCATGCCATAATAGGGTAGCAGGACATTATAGTGGTGGGAATACATGAGAGTTTTTGAAATATCCAGTATACACATTCCTATATATACAGGCTTATTGAATACAATGTTACGTTTAGCCATGTGGAAAGCAGCTAGGTTAGGACCATAAATTGTTCTGTCAACAAATGTCGGCTTTGCTATTAGCTTTTCAGCCTTTTTGCTGTCAGTCACAAGACGTATGTCTATTCTTTTACGAATATTTTCCATTGTTTTTCCAAAAATGGCATTGTTGAATAATTTGTATAGATTTTTCTCAAAATCATTTTTGGCTTGTTTTCGAAGGTTGTTATTAAAACCAACGTATGCCTTTAGCCAAGGTCTTTGTTTAAACTTTAACACACGATGAATTTTTACCAATTTTAGTCCATGATCTAAAGCCTGTTTAAGTGCCATGTAATGAACAACGTACCGCTTTCGATTTCCAAGATGAGGAATTAGTTTCTTGAGAGACGAATCCTTAGGTTGTGTACACTCTGGTAGGAAAGGTAAATCGTTGTGTAGATCATGAAGGTCGCATGGGTAATCAACATCAACTTCTAGAATGTACCCCACAGGATCGTCTTCCTTTAGTGTTTCTAGATCAACAGTATCTGGAGAAACCCACTGAAATCCACCATAAGGAAGAGAGTGGCACATAGCCCACCCGTATTGGTTGTTGGCATCATCATAGGTAATAAACTGCGATGGTTTCTCAGAATCATAGGTTTCCATGTATTTATTGTTAGCTTCAGCATACCGATGAGACACCTGGCATATGCCTCCACGTATTCCAGACTCGATTAAAAGAATCTGATCGTAATCCTGTAGCAATTCCAGTTCAATTCCAGTGTAAAGGAGCATTGCCTCGAAACTTAAACCAGGCGATGTAAAAAAGTGTGCAGCATCCACTCGGTGTGTTTCTAATGTTTTGTTTCTGAACGTTTCAAAGCTGTCTGCAAGTAGGAGTACATCTGAAGTTAGGTAGAGGTCACTATATTCCCCTAGAGTTTTAATGTTGAACTGATTCCATACATTTTTGGCATGTTCATAGTCTTTTTTACTAACATCTTCTTGACTTAATTTGCTAAAGAATGCCTCTTTTGGAGGTAAACACGTTTCACTTAACTTTTCCCATGAATCGATGTAATCATAACAAAATACCCCTTTACGAGTCATGAGCATTGCATTTTCTTTTCCAAAGTACTTGTCTGTTTCAGGGTATGATGTTAAATTGGAAACTAAGTTTTCCAAACTACTTGGCATTAACCGAAACGTGTCCACAAATCGAAGCTTAACATTTCCTACATATTTGGTGAAGGAAATGTACTTTTCTTTGGAGTTAGCAATAACATCCACTCTCTCAGTAGTACATCCCAATTGTTTAACAATGAAATTTGCATCGTAGCCACTCATATTATGTAGAAATACAGGAACGGGGTTACGTGTTTTACACCTCAAATTACAGTTATTGTGAGCACTTCCACGGTATTCCCCTGTAATATGGCAATGGTCTCGAACTTTCCAGTCCTCTTTGGTAAATGGTTTATAACACAAATAACAGGTTTCAGAACATTGGAACTCTGCTTCTTGATCCTGAGTTAAGGCCTTTGGAACATTTAAGCTGTAAAGGCGATCAATTTCATTAGCTATTGAGATCAAACTGTCCATAAACTTTTCTGCAGCGTCAGGACCACGATAAATAAGAGGTTGGCTTGGAAGGTTTGTCTTTATGTGTTCCACAGCAGGTGAGGGTTTAACGTATATACCAAAGCTCATAGGAACATGACTCTGGTATGGCACTGTATAACTTGCCTCAGGATTGGGTAGACATGTTTGATATGGTAGAAGTATACTTTCAAAATCTGCATAGATAACGTAAGGTATTCTCAACATTTTTTCCACATTTAAGAATTTCACAATTGGGTTTTTAATAGGCATTTCAACCCTAGCAATGTCATGTTGGACACACAAAGCTCTATGTTCTTTTAATTTTTCAATTCCTTGTTGTCCATATCGATTATCGAAGTGAGTAAAACACCGTTTACATGTATATATCTTATGTCCATGGCGGGTAATCTGATGTCCTACTAGTTTATCAAAATCTTTGATAAAGACGTAGTGGTTCTGGCCGGATGAAGAACTTAGCAGGAGGAGGTCACGATGGTCTTGTAACTCTTGATCCACAACCTTTAGAGGAAACAGTTTGTTGTCTTCTTTCAGTCCAAATACATTGATTGATATGTCGTTGGCTTTCTCAAATTTGGGAATGTCAGCTAGCGATGTAGGAAACGATATTACTGAAAAATCATACTTGTTTTCAAGGTCCTTGTATTTACTAATGCGTTCAGCTTTCGTTTTAACCAGTTTTGCTAAAATGGCGTACATAAAACACTTTTCGTCCTTAAAGTTTTGAGGATTAATGCAGGCTTTTCTTGCTTGTATAGCTGCTGGTAATGAAATATATGTGCTGCCACGCAAGGGATTATACTTATTTATTTTCAATCGAACTCCTTCCACTGCTAATAAAGCCCAATTACTGCCTTTTAGCTCAGATTCTTCCATTTCAGTAGTTAACTTTGTAAATTGTGTTTCCAAGAAACTACTTAAGTCTGATTCCAAAAATAAGGCCTGATTTCGTGTTTTAAAAGCACGATCTGTAATTTCATTGGTAGATGTATGAATGAATCTACATTCAGCCACAAGATTAACTTTGATTGACTTGTGCATTGCTAGTTCTTTCTGCATAGCTTGTATTATTTGCTGTTTGGACTCTTTAAGGTATGAATTTAAATCCTTACACGTATCACAACGTATAAAATAGGATTTAAGACGACCTTGAAAAGACGTTTCATATTCAGTAAGTCCATTATTATCAGGAACCATTGAGAGCAGGTAATGTTTTGTAGGCTCAGTTTTTTGTCTTTTAGCTGCTGACACAACATTACAACATTCCTCAAGGCGACGTCCATTGTAGGCATTGTTAAATTTACTGCCACAAGTTTTGCACTCATAAAATTTACCACACGATACTTCGTGACGCTTTCTATCATAGTCCCGAAGAAAAGTCTTTCCACACTCTTTACACATATAGCTAGGCATGGTTTCTTCCATTATGGATGATGATTTTCTGCAAACAGCTGCTTACTGCGTATCACAAGGCTGTAGGCTGGTCAGTGAGACGGTCTTTCACGATGTGAACACTGCAAAAGGTAGTAATCAACTGATTGTATTCCTGCTAAGAGAGACCTCTTATATAACCTAATCAAGACCAACAGCTACTTACCACGTAGTACACGGCTAGAGCCTAGTGGGTGAGACGATCTTTCACAATGTGATCACTGTTAAGTGTAGTAGTCAACTGAAAATATTCTTACACCCTACTAAAGGTTATCAGGTACTTACTGCATATCAAAAGGCTGTACACTCATATGTTAGACACTCTCTCTTGCTAACGAACCCTATATTCCCTATAAATGGCTATACATGTTAGTTCTAAACACTTAATGGTTATTTGTGTATTAACTTTATATACACAGCTTATACGAGCACGTTTTTCACGCAATAAAACTTTGTCAAATAGCCACATGCGACACGCAAAGTATGTTTCCGCTATCTAGCGGTGACTATGAGAACTACCTGAACGACAGCATGGCACCTAGCGCTCTGTATCATTACTGAACGATCAGCATGCTATCTAGCGGTCGATATCAAAAATTAGTCAACTACCAGCATGCTACCTACCGGTAGATATGACAACCCACTCAATTACTAGTATACATCCCAATAATGAACACATTTGCTCATATCCACTAACAATACACACAGCGGGTTTGCTTTATCGTTTAATACAAATATATCTTGTTTAAATAATGTAACAAAAAGTTACATGGCACAATTGTATGGGAATGTTGCATTACCTAAAATGTAATAGTATGTAAGTGTTTAACATTAACAATAGGCTTATAATGAAGGATTATGGTGGTGGCTTATCGTGGTGGCTTAAGATGGTGGCTTATGGTGGCTTAAGATGGTGGCTTATGGTGGCTTATGGTGGTGGCTTATGGTGGCTTATGGTGGTGGCTTATAGTGGTGGTATATGTTGGTGGCTTATTTTTGGTGGTTTACGTTAATACCTTATTTGTAATGGCTTATTTGACAAGTTATTTTTGTCAATGTATTTAGAGGAATTTTCTCTTGGTCTTGGAAAGTATTTCAACCCTTTTTTTATGGTAGCATAATGCTTACCGCCATGTTTGTAAGCAACAACAACACACCAAAATTCCAAGAATCCAAAGTACTCTAAGATTAATGATTGTCTCCCAACTCCGTTCATTGCCTAGTCAAAAACATTATATATTTTCAAATTTTTCAAAAAAAAAGGTAAATTGGGAAAGTAGGCTATATGTTTAAACTAAAAATCATATCAAATCATATGCTAACTCCAACACCTACGACTATCCCACTCTCAGTCAAAAAAATATAATATTCTTTAAATATTTTTTCCAAAACAATATTTGGAAAGTAGGCCATATTTTGAAAACTATTCATCCTATAAAGTCATATATAGACTCAAACCAATGGCTTTTATATCCTTAATCGTAAGAACAAAATATGGAATCGTTGACATTTTTTCCAAAAAATGTTCTTTTTAAAACGGGGGCTATATTTTGGAAACTAGGAATTTTACAAAAAAGTTTGTTTAACGTAAATGACAGGTATTTACCCCCACTACCCACAAACCAAGTCCCAGGTCTCTGGGACAAAATTCAAAAAAGTTCAATTTGGAAAGTAGGCGATATTTTGAAAACTATTCATCCTAAAAAGTCATATATAGACTCAAACCAAATGGCTTTTATGTCCTTAATTGGTAGAACAAAACTTAACATTTTTTTCAGTTTTTCCAAAAAAGTCCAATTTTCAAAATTGTTTATATTTTGGGAACTAAGAATTTTACAAAAAAGTTTGTTTAACGTAAATGAAAGGTCTTTACCCCCTCTACCCCAAAAAATACATATCAGGTCCCTAGGACAAAAACTGTGCAGTAGTGTGTTTTGGACAGTTCCGCAGCCTCCTCCTCCACCCCTCCTCCAAGATGGCGGCCGTAGCTTAACTTAACCTAGCCTAACCTAACAAGATGACGGCCGTAGCTTAACTTAACCTAGCCTAACCTAACAAGATGGCGGCCGTAGCTTAACTTAACCTAGCCTAACCTAACCTGACCTACGAGGTGTGATCAAAAAGTTCCAAAAATGTGGCTGCAACTTAACCAAACCTAGCCTAGCCTAGCCTAACCTAACATACAAGGTGTGATCAAAAAGTTCCAAAATGGCGGCCGTAGCTTTACTTAACCTAACCTAACCCTACGAGGAGTGATCAAAAAGTTCTTAAATGGCGGCTGTAGGTTAACTTAACCTAACCTAACCTAACCTAACCTAAACCTACGAAGTGTGATCATAAAGTTCCAAAATGGCGGTCTTAGCTTAACTCAACCTAACCTAACCCTACGAGGTGTGATCAAAAAGTTCCAAAAATGGCTGCCGTAGCTTAACTTAACCTTTGAGTCATTTTTTTTAACGGGTCCCGGAGGACTGGTCCTTGTTGACGGATCCCTGTGGGCGGGTCCTTTGGACTGATCCCTATGGACTGGCCCTTGCATTTTAACCAAATTATGTCAAAGGGGACCCGCCACAGGGACCCGTCAACAAGGACCCGTCCTCCGGGACCCGTTAAAAAAATGACTCAAAGGTTAAGTTAAGCTACGGCAGCCATTTTTGGAACTTTTTATCACACCTCGTAGGATTAAGTTAGGTTGAGTTAAGCTAAGACCGCCATTTTGGAACTTTATGATCACACTTCGTAGGTTTAGGTTAGGTTAGGTTAGGTTAAGTTAACCTACAGCCGCCATTTTAGAACTTTTTGATCACTCCTCGTAGGGTTAGGTTAGGTTAAGTAAAGCTACGGCCGCCATTTTGGAACTTTTTGATCACACCTTGTATGTTAGGTTAGGCTAGGCTAGGTTTGGTTAAGTTGCAGCCACATTTTTGGAACTTTTTGATCACACCTCGTAGGTCAGGTTAGGTTAGGCTAGGTTAAGATAAGCTACGGCCGCCATCTTGTTAGGTTAGGCTAGGTTAAGTTAAGCTACGGCCGCCATCTTGTTAGGTTAGGCTAGGTTAAGTCAAGCTACGGCCGCCATCTTGGAGGAGGTGAGGAGGAGGAGGCTGCGGAACTGTCCAAAACGCACTACTGCACAGTTTTTGTCCTAGGGACCTGATATGTATTTTTTGGGGGTAGAGGGGGTAAAGACCTTTCATTTACGTTAAACAAACTTTTTTGTAAAATTCTTAGTTCCCAAAATATAAACAATTTTGAAAATTGGACTTTTTTGGAAAAACTGAAAAAAATGTTAAGTTTTGTTCTACCAAATAAGGACATAAAAGCCATTTGGTTTGAGTCTATATATGACTTTTTAGGATGAATAGTTTTCAAAATATCGCCTACTTTCCAAATTGAACTTTTTTGAATTTTGTCCCAGAGACCTGGGACTTGGTTTGTGGGTAGTGGGGGTAAATACCTGTCATTTACGTTAAACAAACTTTTTTGTAAAATTCCTAGTTTCCAAAATATAGCCCCCTTTTTAAAAAGAACACTTTTTGGAAAAAATGTCAACGATTCCACATTTTGTTCTTACGATTAAGGATATAAAAGCCATTGGTTTGAGTCTATATATGACTTTATAGGATGAGTAGTTTTCAAAATATGGCCTACTTTCCAAATATTGTTTTGGAAAAAAATATTTAAAGAATATTATATTTTTTTGACTGAGAGTGGGATAGTCGTAGGTGTTGGAGTTAGCATATGATTTGATATGATTTTTAGTTTAAACATATAGCCTACTTTCCCAATTTACCTTTTTTTTTGAAAAATTTGAAAATATATAATGTTTTTGACTAGGCAATGAACGGAGTTGGGAGACAATCATTAATCTTAGAGTACTTTGGATTCTTGGAATTTTGGTGTGTTGTTGTTGCTTACAAACATGGCGGTAAGCATTATGCTACCATAAAAAAAGGGTTGAAATACTTTCCAAGACCAAGAGAAAATTCCTCTAAATACATTGACAAAAATAACTTGTCAAATAAGCCATTACAAATAAGGTATTAACGTAAACCACCAAAAATAAGCCACCAACATATACCACCACTATAAGCCACCATAAGCCACCACCATAAGCCACCATAAGCCACCATCTTAAGCCACCACGATAAGCCACCATAAGCCACCATCTTAAGCCACCACGATAAGCCACCACCATAATCCTTCATTATAAGCCTATTGTAAATGTTAAACACTTACATACTATTACATTTTAGGTAATGCAACATTCCCATACAATTGTGCCATGTAACTTTTTGTTACATTATTTAAACAAGATATATTTGTATTAAACAATAAAGCAAACCCGCTGTGTGTATTGTTAATGGATATGAGCAAATGTGTTCATTATTGGGATATATACTAGTAACTGAGTGGGTTGTCATATCGACCGGTAGGTAGCATGCTGGTAGTTGACTAATTTTTGATATCGACCGCTAGATAGCATGCTGATCGTTCAGTAATGATACAGAGCGCTAGGTGCCATGCTGTCGTTCAGGTAGTTCTCATAGTCACCGCTAGATAGCGGAAACATACTTTGCGTGTCGCATGTGGCTATTTGACAAAGTTTTATTGCGTGAAAAACGTGCTCGTATAAGCTGTGTATATAAAGTTAATACACAAATAACCATTAAGTGTTTAGAACTAACATGTATAGCCATTTATAGGGAATATAGGGTTCGTTAGCAAGAGAGAGTGTCTAACATATGAGTGTACAGCCTTTTGATATGCAGTAAGTACCTGATAACCTTTAGTAGGGTGTAAGAATATTTTCAGTTGACTACTACACTTAACAGTGATCACATTGTGAAAGATCGTCTCACCCACTAGGCTCTAGCCGTGTACTACGTGGTAAGTAGCTGTTGGTCTTGATTAGGTTATATAAGAGGTCTCTCTTAGCAGGAATACAATCAGTTGATTACTACCTTTTGCAGTGTTCACATCGTGAAAGACCGTCTCACTGACCAGCCTACAGCCTTGTGATACGCAGTAAGCAGCTGTTTGCAGAAAATCATCATCCATAATGGAAGAAACCATGCCTAGCTATATGTGTAAAGAGTGTGGAAAGACTTTTCTTCGGGACTATGATAGAAAGCGTCACGAAGTATCGTGTGGTAAATTTTATGAGTGCAAAACTTGTGGCAGTAAATTTAACAATGCCTACAATGGACGTCGCCTTGAGGAATGTTGTAATGTTGTGTCAGCAGCTAAAAGACAAAAAACTGAGCCTACAAAACATTACCTGCTCTCAATGGTTCCTGATAATAATGGACTTACTGAATATGAAACGTCTTTTCAAGGTCGTCTTAAATCCTATTTTATACGTTGTGATACGTGTAAGGATTTAAATTCATACCTTAAAGAGTCCAAACAGCAAATAATACAAGCTATGCAGAAAGAACTAGCAATGCACAAGTCAATCAAAGTTAATCTTGTGGCTGAATGTAGATTCATTCATACATCTACCAATGAAATTACAGATCGTGCTTTTAAAACACGAAATCAGGCCTTATTTTTGGAATCAGACTTAAGTAGTTTCTTGGAAACACAATTTACAAAGTTAACTACTGAAATGGAAGAATCTGAGCTAAAAGGCAGTAATTGGGCTTTGTTAGCAGTGGAAGGATTTCGATTGAAAATAAATAAGTATAATCCCTTGCGTGGCAGCACATATATTTCATTACCAGCAGCTATACAAGCAAGAAAAGCCTGCATTAATCCTCAAAACTTTAAGGACGAAACGTGTTTTATGTACGCCATTTTAGCAAAACTGGTTAAAACGAAAGCTGAACGCATTAGTAAATACAAGGACCTTGAAAACAAGTATGATTTTTCAGTAATATCGTTTCCTACATCGCTAGCTGACATTCCCAAATTTGAGAAAGCCAACGACATATCAATCAATGTATTTGGACTGAAAGAAGACAACAAACTGTTTCCTCTAAAGGTTGTGGATCAAGAGTTACAAGACCATCGTGACCTCCTCCTGCTAAGTTCTTCATCCGGCCAGAACCACTACGTCTTTATCAAAGATTTTGATAAACTAGTAGGACATCAGATTACCCGCCATGGACATAAGATATATACATGTAAACGGTGTTTTACTCACTTCGATAATCGATATTGACAACAAGGAATTGAAAAATTAAAAGAACATAGAGCTTTGTGTGTCCAACATGACATTGCTAGGGTTGAAATGCCTATTAAAAACCCAATTGTGAAATTCTTAAATGTGGAAAAAATGTTGAGAATACCTTACGTTATCTATGCAGATTTTGAAAGTATACTTCTACCATATCAAACATGTCTACCCAATCCTGAGGCAAGTTATACAGTGCCATACCAGAGTCATGTTCCTATGAGCTTTGGTATATACGTTAAACCCTCACCTGCTGTGGAACACATAAAGACAAACCTTCCAAGCCAACCTCTTATTTATCGTGGTCCTGACGCTGCAGAAAAGTTTATGGACAGTTTGATCTCAATAGCTAATGAAATTGATCGCCTTTACAGCTTAAATGTTCCAAAGGCCTTAACTCAGGATCAAGAAGCAGAGTTCCAATGTTCTGAAACCTGTTATTTGTGTTATAAACCATTTACCAAAGAGGACTGGAAAGTTCGAGACCATTGCCATATTACAGGGGAATACCGTGGAAGTGCTCACAATAACTGTAATTTGAGGTGTAAAACACGTAACCCCGTTCCTGTATTTCTACATAATATGAGTGGCTACGATGCAAATTTCATTGTTAAACAATTGGGATGTACTACTGAGAGAGTGGATGTTATTGCTAACTCCAAAGAAAAGTACAT
Organism: Meconema thalassinum; assembly: GCA_946902985.2. Taxonomy (NCBI): domain Eukaryota; kingdom Metazoa; phylum Arthropoda; class Insecta; order Orthoptera; family Tettigoniidae; genus Meconema; species Meconema thalassinum. Next base: position 34,779,843 of record OX336399.1, read on the forward strand.
TTCCTTCACCAAATATGTAGGAAATGTTAAGCTTCGATTTGTGGACACGTTTCGGTTAATGCCAAGTAGTTTGGAAAACTTAGTTTCCAATTTAACATCATACCCTGAAACAGACAAGTACTTTGGAAAAGAAAATGCAATGCTCATGACTCGTAAAGGGGTATTTTGTTATGATTACATCGATTCATGGGAAAAGTTAAGTGAAACGTGTTTACCTCCAAAAGAGGCATTCTTTAGCAAATTAAGTCAAGAAGATGTTAGTAAAAAGACTATGAACATGCCAAAAATGTATGGAATCAGTTCAACATTAAAACTCTAGGGGAATATAGTGACCTCTACCTAACTTCAGATGTACTCCTACTTGCAGACAGCTTTGAAACGTTCAGAAACAAAACATTAGAAACACACCGAGTGGATGCTGCACACTTTTTTACATCGCCTGGTTTAAGTTTCGAGGCAATGCTCCTTTACACTGGAATTGAACTGGAATTGCTACAGGATTACGATCAGATTCTTTTAATCGAGTCTGGAATACGTGGAGGCATATGCCAGGTGTCTCATCGGTATGCTGAAGCTAACAATAAATACATGGAAACCTATGATTCTGAGAAACCATCGCAGTTTATTACCTATGATGATGCCAACAACCAATACGGGTGGGCTATGTGCCACTCTCTTCCTTATGGTGGATTTCAGTGGGTTTCTCCAGATACTGTTGATCTAGAAACACTAAAGGAAGACGATCCTGTGGGGTACATTCTAGACGTTGATGTTGATTACCCATGCGACCTTCATGATCTACACAACGATTTACCTTTCCTACCAGAGTGTACACAACCTAAGGATTCGTCTCTCAAGAAACTAATTCCTCATCTTGGAAATCGAAAGCGGTACGTTGTTCATTACATGGCACTTAAACAGGCTTTAGATCATGGACTAAAATTGGTAAAAATTCATCGTGTGTTAAAGTTTAAACAAAGACCTTGGCTAAAGGCATACGTTGATTTTAATAACAACCTTCGAAAACAAGCCAAAAATGATTTTGAGAAAAATCTATACAAATTATTCAACAATGCCATTTTTGGAAAAACAATGGAAAATATTCGTAAAAGAATAGACATACGTCTTGTGACTGACAGCAAGAAGGCTGAAAAGCTAATAGCAAAGCCGACATTTGTTGACAGAACAATTTATGGTCCTAACCTAGCTGCTTTCCACATGGCTAAACGTAACATTGTATTCAATAAGCCTATATATATATATATATATATATATATATATATATATATATATATATATATATATTGGAATGTGTATACTGGATATTTCAAAAACTCTCATGTATTCCCACCACTATAATGTTCTGCTACCCTATTATGGCATGGACAATCTTAAACTCATGTATATGGATACAGACTCGTTCATTTATTTGGTTAACACTCAAGATGTATATCAAGACAAGTTGGATTTTCTAGAACACCTGGACACATCTGATTATCCTACTAATCATATATGTTACTCTATATCAAACAAGAAAACGTTGGGAAAATTTAAAGACGAGGCTTGTGGACAAATTATTAAAGCATTAGTTGGACTTAGAGCTAAAATGTATGCTTTAGACATAAATGGTAAAGAAATCAAAAAGATTAAAGGTATTAGGAGAAGTGTTGTCAAAAATTGTATAAGCTTTCAAGATTATAAAGATTGTGTCATGAAAAACAATGTAAAAAGAATACCAATGAACATTATCGCTTCTAAACAACATGACATATCATCTATAAGACTAAACAAAATTGCTTTGTGTCCTGGTGATGATAAAAGAGTAATTGATACTAATGGTATAGGTACTCATGCCTATGGTCACTACTCAAATTGTGGAAAAAAAAAATTATGTATAAGAGACTGATAAGTTTCATAGAAAAAAAATAAAATATTATCAAACTCACAACATGGATTTAGAACGGAAAAATCTACACAGACAGCAATTTACGAATGTAGTAATAGTATACTGAAATTAATTGACAATAAGGAACATGTAACTGGCCTATTCTTGGATTTATCGAAAGCATTTGATGTAGTTGACCATAAAATCCTCCTTACCAAACTAAATCAATATGGTGTTAGAGGTCTAGCTAATAAATGGATAGAGTCTTACTTAACAAGGCGTAAACAAATAGTAAGCTTGAGACACAAGGATGATGGAACCAAATTACTTAATGAAACATTGTCCAATGAGGGAATTATTGAATTTGGAGTACCCCAGGGATCGGTTTTGGGCCCACTACTCTTTCTTCTATATATCAATGATATAACACAGAACGTTCATTCACATAAGGAAATTTTGTTTGCGGACGATACAACACTCGTAATAAAAGGTGAAACTAAACAGGTCATACAGCAGTCTGCTGACTCCGTTACAGGAGAGTTAACCAAATGGTCACAAGATAATCGCCTCATAATAAACTATAAAAAGACAGTATGTCTAAATTTCCACACTATACAGAATAGGAATCCTGCGATGCCCAATATAACATTAAATGGTCATCAAATAGAAAATAAATCAGAAACAAAGTTTTTAGGACTATGGATACAACAAGACTTGAAATGGAATAAACATATACAATATCTGAATACTAAACTGAACTCGATGTGCTTTGCGTTACGTATTTTGAAAACCTGCACTAGCATGCACACATTAAGAAATACTTATTTTGCTTATTTCCATTCATACTTAAGATATGGGATCATATTTTGGGGTATGTCGCCAGATGTACTAAGCACGTTTAGGATACAAAAGAGAGCGATTAGAATTATGGCAAATGTACACTCTAGAGAATCATGTAGACCTCTGTTTAAAGATTTAAACATTCTCCCACTGCCCTGCATATATATCTTTGAAAGTATTATGTTTTTTAAAAAGAATTTAATGAATAAAGATGTTTTTCTTAAAACAAACAATGATGTTCATAGGCATAACACAAGACAAAATCAAAACATTCATATTTCACACACACACACAAGCATATATCAAAAAGGAACTTTTCACACTGGAGTTAAATTATACAATAAACTACCCCAGTATATAAAACTGGCCCCAAAAATAAAAACCTTTGATAGAATGTTGAAAGCTTATCTGCAGTGCCATTGTTTTTACTCAGTAGTTGAATATTTTAGCGTATAGGAGTGATGGAATCTATAACTATATTTTACTTTTTTAATTTAATTTTAATACCTAGCTGTATGTTGTTGTATTTATAGAATTAAGTTTTCATATTATGATAATAGAGTGAGGTGTAAATAGTTGTGCAATAAGATTGTATCTATTAAGATTTGCTATTATAATAAGTTATAAATAGTTTTAATCTTAGTAATATATACCTGTTAGTTCTTTTATTTTATCCATGTAAATTCTGACGTGTCCTATATCAAAAATGTATTGAATGCATGTATTTGATCAAATGGAATTAATAAAAATCTATCTATCTATCTATCAATCATTGACCATGCTTAAAGTGTTAAGTTAAGAATATCAAAATCCTCTGCCTGCATATACCAAATACATAAAACAAAACAATTTAGGAAATAAAACAATAGCACTAAACATAGAAAACACAAAAAGAAAAAAAAATGGTATTCATACGTAAACATAAATAAAAATAGAAAACAAAAATAAAACAACTGTAATTATAACAAATGTATTATGTGTAAATAGTGTAAATATATTTAAAATGGATTAAAAAAATATTGTATGAACACTGCTTGGATTTTTTTTATTACTACCCACCTCCCACTCCTAATCCAAACAGTTAACCTCCAGTAATTTTGAGAAATTGCTTTAGTTAGCTAAACTAGGTACTCAAAAGTATAGTATGCTTTGGGATAAGGTATACAACCTTGTTATATGTAATGAAAATATCGTGTTTGGCAAATATGAACTTTAGACACGGACTAAATCAAAAACATGTAAACAACAAAATTGAAAAATCCATGTTTCCATACTGACAAAATTCAAAAAAAACAAACTTAAAACTAAAATTTTTAAAAACTGTAAATTGGAATTTGACAAATTGCAATGTGTGAAATATGAAAATGAAAAGAGAAAAAATGAATAAAAGCTTTTACTTTTTAAAACTTAACTGACTTTGTAATCCTAAGCTGGTTGTGTGTAGCGATCATTTTGCACAGTAGCCACAGTGCAATTGTTAGCTTTACCTTACTCTCTATAAGACTAGCAAAAAGATAGTTGCATGTGCCCTTATATACTTTGAGTGTGTTGATTAGCCTTTGGCTTAGCTTTAAAGGTTAGGTTAGGTAAAGTTAGGTTAGGTTAAGTTAGGTGAAGTCAAGTGAGGAAATGCTTGGTTCGGTGAACTAAAGTTATGTTAGGTTAGGTAAGGTTAGATTAGGTTAGGTTAGGTGAGGTTAGGTAAAGTTGGGTTAGGCAAAATGGTTGAGGTATGAATTAACCCCCGCTCTTTTTAGTTTTGCCTCAAAAGGCTGAGTGTACCCCATTCCAACTATCAGACCAGAAATTAAATTTCTTGGCAAAGCCAGGACTCAGACCGGGGAGACTCCACAGTGACATTCAAGAATTCTGCCACTTAATCATAAAGTGGATTATGTAAGGCTGGTCTTGATTGTACATGATTAATCAATAATTACATAATAATAATAATAATGATAATAATAATAATAATAATAATAATAATAAATATTCCATTTAGCGACTGCACGGTCGAACTCCCCTGTGACATTATTCACGGTCTCAGAGTATGGCGGCCATCTTGCGCATTAGCCCCTAACCCAGCTATGACTGTCCCCTCCATAAGAATAACATAGAGTGGTTGCGCGCGGCGGCCATGTTGCGCATTAGCCCCTGTCCCAGCTTCGGCCTATATATCCTACTCCTGTGGTTCGGATTCCACGTAAAACGGAGGTCCCGTGGCTTATGATCGCGATATTAACGGTCACATTAAACTACAAGCTTCCTTCCTTACTATCTCTTTATTTTATTGTTACATTTTACACCTCACGCTGAAGGCAATTTTTTCATCCAACTGCAAAGCAGCATCACAGCAACCACCGATGTTTTTTCCCTTCTGCAAAACCATGAATGAATAATAATGGGCGAACGGGCCGGCTGCCGCGCGCGCCATGAGGGGGGGGGGGGGGTGCAAAATCCCAGACCGAAAATTATATTCTTTTAGTTTACGAAAATATAGTTTGTTTGTTTTTAGGAAAAATATACTGTTTTATTGGTCAAATTTTCTTTATTACTTTGTTAAATACTGCAGTAATATTATTTAGAAATGAAATTAACGTTTCGTTTTAAACTATTTATAGAAAATACGAAATAGTTCATGGGCGCCGAGCACACATGTAAAGTTTACGGTGTACGGGCGAACAGAGCGCCTGAGCCGGAATCAGAGCGGTGTTGGAGAGGGGATGCGTGGTTGATGACGGTGCCGGCCGGCGCGGGGTGGGGACATCATGTCACAACAGAATTGACGATTGCTAGTTTGCTAGTCTTGAAGTGTATTCCTTAACCTTAATGCTTAGTTTACTTTATTCGTTTGTGGAGTTGAGTTGCGTTCATTTCGCAGTCCTTGTGAATATACAGTGTGTTTACACGTTTAGTTGAAAAGTACGAGTAATTCGTGTTCATGCACAATTAGAAAAATGATTAGTGCAATTAGCACTAGCAAAACATATTAGGTGAAATTCTCTAAAACAATTTAAAACTGAACAAAAATAAAATAAAAATAAAAAATCAGTGTTTCCTCTATTTCGTTTGTTATAGACCTCATGCGCATGGATGTTGCTGCGCTCTGGCGGCAAGTCGTTCGAATAGTCCATGGGGTACTTGTCAGTGAAGTGAAGCAACGTGATTACCAGGCTGCGTTTGTTGAGGTGCGAATTAAAGTTCGAGATGGAAGAAAGTTTTACAAAGAGTAACTACTCCTACAGAAATTGTCCGCCTGGGACGAAGTTCTTCGTATTCCCAAACATTAAACAGCACATGCATAGAAGGAACGCTTGGACTGTGGCTTTAAAACGGGACACGAGTGATGGTAAACCTTGGCATCCTACAATTAATTCACGTGTTTGTAGTCGGCATTTTATAAACGGAACACCGACAAGAGTCCTGACAGTCCCGGTTACATACCGAGGCTCTACATGAAGCCACATTTATCGGATCAGCACCAGCAACGAGAGGGCAGTAGAGTAACTGCGAGATACAAGAGGCGAAAAATGAGGCATGAAAATGACGGGGGTGAAGGAAGTGTGATGGAGTATGGTTCATTCAGTGACGCGAGCACACAGACGGATATTGTGACCGTATATAGTGACAAGACGGAGGTGAACATATTGTTTTCTTCTTTGAGAAATAATTGCGAAGCAGAAGTCCAGACAAATCTGCCAATGCCCCCTGCGAACAAACAAACAATGACTAACACTTGTTTAAAACAAGACTCTAGTGTTCATGTCGACCTTCTGGATAAGAAGCATTATTTTTGTGGATACCGGTCAGTGAAAGAAAGCGAACATAATCTTGTTGAAATAGCGGGTATAAAGCTGGCTGTGTTTCGTATCCTGTTATCGTTGTTACCTTCTGTTCATCACAATTGTACTCTTGACAAGGAAAATATGTTACTTCTCCTGTTAATGAAGTGCAAACTGGGTATTAGTTTTGCTGCACTCGGCGTTATGTTTAACTGTCACAGGCTTCTGCTGCCTTTAAATTTACACTCTACCATCTTTTTGAGAAAACTAAGGAATGGATTTTCTGGCCACAACGATCCACTATTAAATGTACTATGCCAAATTCCTTTAAACGTCATTTTGAAAATTGCACGTGCATTATAGATTGTACTGAAGTATACTCTGAAAGACCCCTTAAAGTGTTCGTCAAAGAATTTTAATGTTCTCTCATTACAAGAATGCATTCACTGTAAAATTTCTGGTTGCCATTACTCCATCAGGTTATATTTCTTTTCTTTCTAAATGTTATGGTGGAAGAGCGACTGACAACTACATTACAGTACATTCCGGTATACTAAATCATATTCAAGCAGGAGATCTTGTTATGTGTGATAAAGGGTTCCCACAGATAAAAACGTGCATTGAAAATAAGAACGCAGTAATAGTAATGCCACCATTTGCATTTAATGCACAGTTTTCAGCTGAGGAAGTAGAATCAACATATGATATAGCATCTGTCAGAATTCATGTTGAAAGAGCTATACATAGAATGAAGGTTTATAAAATATTAAGTAACCGAGTTACTATGGATTTGGTACCTCATTTAGACAAGATTGTTCATCTCATAGGTATCTTAGTGAATTTCAGTCCTCCTATCATTAAATTAGACGACTGATATACTTTAGGCAGGTCCTTAACTTAGACATGATTATATAATTATTGAATTGTACATGATTACACCAATCTAATATTGTCATTTAGACTTTCACGGCCCGTGTTATTATTCATAATGTTGAATTTTGGGCTTATGCCGTGTTTTATTATATTGCAATTCGACGCGTTTCGAAAGAAACCATGTCTTTCATCGTCAGGAATAATCTGGAATACGACAATGTTGCTAAGAGAAAGCAACGAAGAACATATAGATGGTGCCCAAAGATGGACGCCATTATAGCCCCATGTTAGGGACAACGGAAAGCAGCAGTGAATTACTTTCTCAGGGTTCTGATAATAGGTAGCCAGGATTCACTGAGATTGTAGCCGGTGTCGCGGTTGAAATTATCTGGGTGTTTACGTATTTCAACCGCCTCCCTGATGATTCTGGGACGATATTGCTTTATACGGGCAAGAACATCCACCCCTTGGAACATGACATCATGGCCAGGTGTTAAAGCATGATCGGCAACAGCTGATTTATCAGGTTGAATGAGCCTGATACATCTATTATGTTCCTTAATGCGAGTGCATATTGTTCTCGAAGTCTGCCCGATGTAAACCTTGCCACAAGTACAGGGAACTCTGTAGATACCCGGTTGTTGCAATTTAGGCAAACTGTCCTTAGTTGGTCGCAGGAGTTGCCTAATCTTAACAGAAGTTCCAAATACAGTCCGTATGTTGTATCGACGTAGGATCTTAGCAATACGATCCGTTGTGTTATGTATGTACGGAAGGTAAGCAGTTCCTCTTACATCTCTTTTCTCAATTGACGTCCTATTATTATTTTTTGGTTTCAGAACCGTAGAAATCAAAGCCTTGCTATAACCGTTGCTCTCAAAGGTGGTTCGCAGGGTGTTAATTTCTTCTTGTAAAGAAGACACTTCACAAATCCTCCTAGCCCTGGTAGTTAGAGTTGTAAGGATACCATGTTTCTGGGCAGGGTGATGGTGAGAACTTGCGTGGAGATATCTATTGGTGTGTGTTGGCTTACGAAAAACGCTGTGTCCTAAAGATCCATCCTCTTTCTTGGTGACGAGAACATCTAAAAAAGGTATTTTTCCGTCAGATTCCTTTTCCATGGTGAAACAAATAGAAGGGTGCTGGAGATTAAGGTGATCCAGGAAATGGCTAAGATTTTCCTCACCTTCCGTCCAAACAACGAACGTGTCATCCACATAACGCCACCAGATCTTCGGTTTGAAAGGAGCCGACGACAAAGCTTTCTCTTCAAAGTTCTCCATGAAGAAATTAGCCACAACAGGAGAGAGAGGACTACCCATGGCCACACCATCAGTCTGCTCATAAAAATTCCCATTCCATAGAAAGTAGGAGGAGGTCATGCATGACCTATACAATTTAGATTCACACAGGTGTAATTAGTGGAAGGTTCTTTAACATGCCATAAATCTATGACATGGGACCGCCGGCTTTACTTCCCCTCCGAAGGATGGCATACTGAGGGATTTTTAACGCTCTTAAAAAATCCGACGACTTCGGCCGGCATGGAAAGACTAGTTAGTTAGTTATTGTTGTTTTAAGGGGCGGAACTAAGACTGTTGTGGTATATGTACAGATGGTGCACAATCTATGTCTGGGAAATTTAAAGGTTTTTACTGCCAGAGCTCAAGATTTTGCTGCAGTGTTTAACGAAGTTGTGAAAATGGTGAACTACATCAAGTCTCGACCTTTAATGTGCAGGATTTTTAAACAGTTATGTCTCGCAACGGATGCACCTCATACCTCTTTGTTACTTCATACAGAAGTATCGCAGATGTCGCGGGGTCGTGTATTGAAGCAGTTTTTTGAACTTAGAGAACAGGTGAAAACTCTTTTTAAGGATGAAAATCAAGATACATTTTATGAGCTGTTACTAACTGATTCTTGGTGCTTGGAACTGCCGTATCTGGCAGATATTTTTCATAAACTGAATTAACTGAATGTTTCAATGCATGGTCGACAGGAAGCAATAATTTCCTCAACCAATAAAATGAAAGATTTTAAAAGAAAACTTAGTTCTTGGAAGTCTGCAGTTCAGAAAGGAGATCTTTCAAACTTTCTTCATCTGGCAGTAGATAACGATCTGGGTAAGCTGAAAGACCGCATCTGTGATCACTTATCAAGATTGCAAGATGCAATAGATACATACTTTCCATCTATTTCCACTATGAATGTCGACTGGGTTGTCTCACCATTTGATTTCATAGATAGTGCGGAGGAAATAGATTTCACTGGTTGCGAACGAGATGAATTTATTGATCTTTGTGCCGATTCTTCACTCAAAGGTAAGTTCAGCAAGAGTGAGGCGTAGGTGGCTAATTTTGGGCTTCAGCGGAGAGAGTAGTATCCTAACCTAATGAAGAAAGCAATTAACACACTTTCGCCCTTTCCAAAATCCTATCTATGCGAGCAAGCCTTCTCTGCTCTGGTGACAATAAAATCCAAAGCAAGAAATAGACTGAATAACCTTGAGGATGATTTGCGTGTTTCATTGTCAACTGCAAGGCCCGATATCACGTATCTGAGCTCTAAGCATCAATTACAAGTTTCACATTAATGATTTATCGAACAAAATTATTGATGTATTTTTGCTCACTGGCTGTAGTAAAGTTGACTGTATTATGTTGTGGTGTACGTTACTTATTATAAAATATTTCAGTAAATTTCCATATGAAACATAATTCTTTTTTTATTCAATGAATGGTGCCCCTAGTGTTTAATGTTATTCCCAAGGGTGCCGTGAACTTCAAAAGGTTGGGAAACTCTGCTCTAGACTGTGGTCGTGTAGACTGGCAGGATGAGTCAGGGAGGGAGGGGGGCGGAAGCTGCGATAGCAAAGGTGTTGAAGGAGATGGGAAGGCAGGTGCCCGAGCGCGCTCTTGCCCAAGACCTTGTCTTACCGCTGTGTGTGTGCGCGCGTGTGTGTATGTGTGTGTGAATGATTCAACCTGCGTTTTGTAGAGTCTGAAAAGTACATGCACCACGGGTATATCGCTGAACCAATTTTCTTTATCGAACTTTTCTACTGCTCAGAATAAGAGCCACTTCAAATTAATATAACTTTGAAGTTAATATAACAATTTTTTCTCACTAAAAATGGTATTCAAATCTGAAGAGGTTAATACAAAATTTGAATTTCGTAATAAGAATTGTTCCTATTGCAGGTACTACTACAGGGGTTGTTGTACAGAAATGTCGGTGTCTTCCGATTATTAGTTTCGTCGTGGTGATTGTACCTTTAACGCTCAAAATAGCCACTTTGAAGCCATGTCCTCAGCAAACGAGCCGTCGTTATTTTCTTCAAAACGCTTATAATATCTCACAAAGACCTACATTAGAGATTAAGAGTAAAAATAAAAATAAAATTTCAATTTTTGACCGCACAGCCTTAAGAGGGAGTGTGCCTCACGCCTGATTGGTGGCTCAAAAGATCACGTTTGAAACGACTGCCCTCCTGTACTCGCGCTCACAAGTTGCGCTGCGTCACGGGACATTAATGCTGCATCTTAACAATATATACGTGTCTACGTTCATAGTACTGCTTTCTATACAACCAGTTATGATTCCTGTAAATAGCAATAGCACAACAAATAAACACATTTGTTACAAGAGACGAACGCTAGAAAGCCAGATAGGCACAAAACCATCAATATACCATCCAAACTGTCCAACATATCCTGTTATTGAATGCTGAGAGACCTTTCCATACATTTTCCTCCTGTCAACATGTAACTTTTGCAATGTTAACATGCAATGCATGGGACACCACCGTCTGTCGCCTCTCATTCGGTGATTGTACGCTGTAGGCTGTGAACCACAGTACGGTTGGGAAGCAACCTCTGACGCAGCCAATGAAGCTCACGCCCCTGGCGCGCCAATTTAAATGTGTAAATCTTAATGTTTCATCTAGTACAAGGAGAAGTTAATTTCCGAAAGATTTATCTTCACAGTTCTGCCTATTTGGGCTCACGCAACTTAACTGCAAAGTTCCAGCAGGATCCGTGATTCCCCGGTTCTGAGACTTCCCTTGTAAGATCTCTATTGTGCTCCGCTTTACTTCATATTTCCAGGAAAGTCAAACATCATCAGTGGGTTCCCCTGGCATTTTTCGCTTAACTCTTTGTCTTCGTTCCGTGGGTTCTCCCCATTCCCCACACTTCTTAGTAGCTTTTGATAAAACATCAACTGGAAGGGTTTCTCTCCACATATTACATAATTGAACGAAATGCCTTCGATTTGCAAAGTTTTCTGCTTTTGGTCAATTTTTGGAAGTGCCCAGAAAAATAGCTGAGTTACAAAGTCAAATCTTTCTTTTGCATTAATTAACAGCGCTGCACTCTGTCTGGTATCGACTGTTTCAGTTGCAGTGTATCTCAATTTTTCTTGAGCACGAAGCACTGCTCTAACTGAGATGATAGGCTTTCACGGCTTCTGCTGGTCCGTCTGGTATCTGAGTGGCTCTTGAGCAATATGCTGACATGTTCCTTGAGGACACTCCACCTGTGAATCGAACTAGAGAAAAAGTGACAGTCAGTCTGAAAGACTAGACGTTGTATCATTTTAAATGCTACAAATGCTGAAAATTGCTAGAAAGGCTGGAGGCTTCTCGCTTCGCTCGAAGCCAAAGACTCGCATGTTAGAAAATTATCTGCATAATACTTATCTTGCTTTATAATACTTTACCTTGTTTCAAATTACTCGCGAACGGCAAGGGCAAAGCAAGGTCAAGCGCGCGGAGGAGATGGCTGGATGATGTGCCCCTTCCATCCAGTCTAAAAACACTTATAGTGGGCGATGTATTGAAGATAGAGATATGCTCTCCCGGACTTTTTTGTAGAACATTTCATGCTGACCAATACTTACGCTCATAGTATATTGATATTTTTAACGGTTTGCCCAGCGTAAGCTTAAAAAGCGCATGGACGCCAAGTTTATTTTCGACCTTTTCACTGAAATCGTTACTGCTTGGCTTCTTTTGATCATACACAAATTATTTTCTACAGAATCTTTCCTCGAGATATCCTTTACATAATGTTGAAAACCGCATCAAAATCCATCCAGTGGTTCTCGAGATTACCCGTGACATCTAAGAATCGGGGTTAGAGATTGTCGGGGAACACATGCACCAAGCGCTACTATGACGTCACACACCTGAGCGCATTCTTGGCACATTTCGTCCTGTCACCGTAACGTAACGCCAGATCCCAGCGTAACGACGAAGTCGACAAGATCATTTAAAATGATAAATTGCATCCACTTGTTGAACTGTTCCAAAATATGTAACTGCACAAACGTTTACATGAGCAGCATGAACGTCAACTAAATTGAGTGAGTGGTTGTCACAGAGAACAAACACGGCTTGATGGTTCAATTGTTTTAAACGTTGTTGGACACCATTGTGAATTCCAGCCATTGGCGCCTGATTGTCGTAGGACTGACCTCTACAGTCTGCAAAGTTCAAGCCATCTTCCTCCAGTTTCATTTTTATTACCTCAGCAATTCCACTGGTAGTTTTGTATTTGATTGAATTAAAATCTATAAAACACTCCTTGATTTCAACTGAACTTTGCTTTACTTCTACAAATCTTATTACCTGTGACATTTGTTCGTCATGTGACGTGTCAGGAGTGCTATCAAATATAATACTGAAGTACTTAGCATGCTTGCAGGAAGTAATAATATTGCTACGAATGTGGTCCCCTAAAAGGTTTATAACTTTATTCTGTATTTTATTTTTACTCTTAATCTCTAATGTAGGTCTTTGTGAGATATTATAAGCGTTTTGAAGAAAATAACGACGGCTCGTTTGCTGAGGACATGGCTTCAAAGTGGCTATTTTGAGCTATAATGGCGTCCATCTTTGGGCACCATCTATATGTTCTTCGTTGCTTTCTCTTAGCAACATTGTCGTATTCCAGATTATTCCTGACGATGAAAGACATGGTTTCTTTCGAAACGCGTCGAATTGCAATATAATAAAACACGGCATAAGCCCAAAATTCAACATTATGAATAATTACACCAATCTAATTCACTGTTTTTTATATTTCTAACTCGAGTAGAAATTATATAATGTTTTGAAATGTCTGATTAGTGGTAAAACCCAGCATGAGAATGGTAACAATGTAACACTATGTATAACGCTAAAAATTAGCGGGAGGTAATGCTCGAAATAAAACATCTCTACTGTGGGAATAATATTTGAAAGGAATTCTTCATTTCTGGAGACACTCACTTTCACACTTTTCTTTGGAGAATATACAAATAAGTCACAGAAGTTGAGGTTCAAAATATACAACGATGCCTGTACCTGGGTGTAATATACATGAGTTTCCTTTAACTTGATATCACCATCAATGTTAATATACAAATATGGAACACTACAAGTGTTGTCATCAACCACAGGCTTTTACCGACACGTGTAAGGGCACTTAATCTCCAAAAGAGAAAGGCATTCCTGACCTAGCACTATCCCATCCGGGCTGCAGCAGAGCCAGGCTTGCTCTTCTTTTATAAACAAATCCAGCTGTGACACGCAACATTGGGACGATAAACAGAATTCCTGAAGTGCCCTCTGCTCATTATCTCTTCCGTATCTCACTGCAGGACTGTTTATGTATTTAGAAATAAGAAGCTGAGATGTCAGTTTATTAAAATCTCCACTCTGCAGTGTCATGATCTTGTGTACGCTCTGGCTGGCCGATATGCGTAATTTTCTTTGATGGAACCAAGCAGGATTCTTAGATAGAGCCCTAGTCTCATTCGCAATAGCATCCTTTTGCGATTTTGTGACTTTCACGTTGTCAAAATAAAAATTCAGGACTCACTTGGCAACATGGACTCATAATTTTTTGGCACTAGTGATATCTTGCCACTTGTCAAGTAATTTATTCCATAGCATCTAAACAGTTTATGAACGTTTTGATGGTCTAATTGCTGAAGACACTGAAGTAAAAGTCTTGTTTCGCTCTGTTCTACATCATCATCCACGATAGATTCAACAATAGAAGTGGAGATAATTATGGATTCACCTTCACACTCGGCCTTCAAAATTCTTGTAAAAGCTTATTTAATCTATCCTTGAATATTTCTCCTAAATGTTCACCTTTAGAATATTCCGCGATAAAATTCTTAGGTTTCTCCCATTGTTGAAGGAAGGAAGTCTTCGAAGAATCTCTCTCGGTATTAACATAAATGCAAAGCGCAGCAATGTACTTGCAGCATTTGGAAAGGCCTGATTTGCATTCACATTCGGCTGACTAAATGTTCCTGTTGCAATCGATCTGTTAAAAAAAAGGACTAGCATTAATTAATGAAAAAAATAATTTACAACGGCAATGGATTCGGGAAATATATATAATTAAGTTATGTTTAAAATTAATAGTCTAAATATACATATGATTTGTGGACCAAAAAGAAAGGTAAATATTACCTTAAGTTTGACAGCATAAGGCGGTTGATTAATGCTCGTTTCTCTGAAACAGAAGCTGGATATTTCTTCTCCCAATAGTTCCTTCACCTGAAATATGTGATTACTTTCATTGAGCTGTTTGCCTTTCTTTAGCGTAGAAGCTCTAAAACACGACGTATCCCACCGAATCGTCTGAAAGCCCACCTGAACCTCTATGGACGACGACATTTCAGCGTTAAATTGCTTCCTTCACTATCACATTTGATTCTGCCGCACAAGCCAGTACACACACTGGCCACATGGATGTTCTGAGCGAGTTGCCGCTAGGAGCGCCAGCAGGTAAAATATCGTCATGCGCACGAGGTCTACAGGCTGAAGCAATTTTAAACTAGAATCATTGTTGATCAACACCAAGAATCTTAATTGATAATCGTAAAAATTAATTTGTTTCATTGTATTTCAGTTTCCATTATGAAACGACACAAGGCAAGTGGGGCTCAAAATAGACAAATGAAACAGCAACGTACCAAAGCACTTGCGAGTTTGAAATCGTTTATGACGGCTTTTATAAAAGGATTACCGAACTCTGAAACAATGAAACTCGGAAAGAATTTAAATTTGACAGTATCAACTTAAGCCTTGTGATTAATGAATCGAATATTGCAGTAGTTAATAAATTGACTAAACACGACGATCTTGATGGTACCGGTAACTGTCTGAAAGCAGACGATTCAAATCTCTCAATCCAACTCTTGGAATCAAGTGCAATTGGCGCTGAACCTTCATCGAGTTCAAATAACGAAAATGAGCCAAAGGAAACTTTGATTCAACATAACAATGAAAATTTTGATAAAATGTGGTTAAGTGACATTGGATCGTAGCCTTGGTAGATTTCACAAAAATTTCGTGATATAGTTGTAATGCAAGGGTTTTATCAGTTACAAAATAAAGATTCTACTTTTCCTGCGGATGAATCATGGCGTTCTCTGCATAAAAACTGCTTTGAAAAAACTTTGAAGAACGGTGAAAAGGTTAACAGATCATGGATGTATTTTCCTCCGTCCAAAAAAGCTGTATTTTGTTTTTGTTGTGTGTTAATTCCTCAAAGAAACATGAAATCTAGCTTTAACAATGAGTTAGGATTTGCAGTGTGGAGAAACTTAATTCGGCGCATTCAAGATCATGAAAACATCCCTGCCCGTAAGATTGCCTTTATGGAGTGGAAAAGCTCAGAACGAAGGTCAAAACAAGGCTCAGTAATTGCCAACACTCTTCAGCAACAAATATGAGAACAAAGCAGAATTCGGAGAGAAGTTCTGGAACGCGTAATTGCTACCATACAGTCAATGGCTCAACAGAACTTAGCCACAAGAGGCCACAGAGAATCAGTGTTAGAAGAGACTACATGCAGTTCAGTAAATTTGTTTGCTCTATTGCAATATTTGGTTAAATTTGATCCTGTTATGAGAGCCCATTTTCAATCAGTATCCAAAATCCCTCTATTTTTCATATCATTCACCTAGAATACAGAATAAAGTTATAAACCTTTTAGGGGACCACATTCGTAGCAATATTATTACTTCCTGCAAGCATGCTAAGTACTTCAGTATTATATTTGATAGCACTCCTGACACGTCACATGACGAACAAATGTCACAGGTAATAAGATTTGTAGAAGTAAAGCAAAGTTCAGTTGAAATCAAGGAGTGTTTTATAGATTTTAATTCAATCAAATACAAAACTACCAGTGGAATTGCTGAGGTAATAAAAATGAAACTGGAGGAAGATGGCTTGAACTTTGCAGACTGTAGAGGTCAGTCCTACGACAATCAGGCGCCAATGGCTGGAATTCACAATGGTGTCCAACAACGTTTAAAACAATTGAACCATCAAGCCGTGTTTGTTCTCTGTGACAACCACTCACTCAATTTAGTTGACGTTCATGCTGCTCATGTAAACGTTTGTGCAGTTACATATTTTGGAACAGTTCAACAAGTGGATGCAATTTATCATTTTAAATGATCTTGTCGACTTCGTCGTTACGCTGGGATCTGGCGTTACGTTACGGTGACAGGACGAAATGTGCCAAGAATGCACTCAGGTGTGTGACGTCATAGTAGCGCTTGGTGCATGTGTTCCCCGACAATCTCTATCCCCGATTCTTAGATGTCACGGGTAATCTCGAGAACCACTGGATGGATTTTGATGCGGTTTTCAACATTATGTAAAGGATATCTCGAGGAAAGATTCTGTAGAAAATAATTTGTGTATGATCAAAAGAAGCCAAGCAGTAACGATTTCAGTGAAAAGGTCGAAAATAAACTTGGCGTCCATGCGCTTTTTAAGCTTACGCTGGGCAAACCGTTAAAAATATCAATATACTATGAGCGTAAGTATTGGTCAGCATGAAATGTTCTACAAAAAAGTCCGGGAGAGCATATCTCTATCTTCAATACATCGCCCACTATAAGTGTTTTTAGACTGGATGGAAGGGGCACATCATCCAGCCATCTCCTCCGCGCGCTTGACCTTGCTTTGCCCTTGCCGTTCGCGAGTAATTTGAAACAAGGTAAAGTATTATAAAGCAAGATAAGTATTATGCAGATAATTTTCTAACATGCGAGTCTTTGGCTTCGAGCGAAGCGAGAAGCCTCCAGCCTTTCTAGCAATTTTCAGCATTTGTAGCATTTAAAATGATACAACGTCTAGTCTTTCAGACTGACTGTCACTTTTTCTCTAGTTCGATTCACAGGTGGAGTGTCCTCAAGGAACATGTCAGCATATTGCTCAAGAGCCACTCAGATACCAGACGGACCAGCAGAAGCCGTGAAAGCCTATCATCTCAGTTAGAGCAGTGCTTCGTGCTCAAGAAAAATTGAGATACACTGCAACTGAAACCGTCGATACCAGACAGAGTGCAGCGCTGTTAATTAATGCAAAAGAAAGATTTGACTTTGTAACTCAGCTATTTTTCTGGGCACTTCCAAAAATTGACCAAAAGCAGAAAACTTTGCAAATCGAAGGCATTTCGTTCAATTATGTAATATGTGGAGAGAAACCCTTCCAGTTGATGTTTTATCAAAAGCTACTAAGAAGTGTGGGGAATGGGGAGAACCCACGGAACGAAGACAAAGAGTTAAGCGAAAAATGCCAGGGGAACCCACTGATGATGTTTGACTTTCCTGGAAATATGAAGTAAAGCGGAGCACAATAGAGATCTTACAAGGGAAGTCTCAGAACCGGGGAATCACGGATCCTGCTGGAACTTTGCAGTTAAGTTGCGTGAGCCCAAATAGGCAGAACTGTGAAGATAAATCTTTCGGAAATTAACTTCTCCTTGTACTAGATGAAACATTAAGATTTACACATTTAAATTGGCGCGCCAGGGGCGTGAGCTTCATTGGCTGCGTCAGAGGTTGCTTCCCAACCGTACTGTGGTTCACAGCCTACAGCGTACAATCACCGAATGAGAGGCGACAGACGGTGGTGTCCCATGCATTGCATGTTAACATTGCAAAAGTTACATGTTGACAGGAGGAAAATGTATGGAAAGGTCTCTCAGCATTCAATAACAGGATATGTTGGACAGTTTGGATGGTATATTGATGGTTTTGTGCCTATCTGGCTTTCTAGCGTTCGTCTCTTGTAACAAATGTGTTTATTTGTTGTGCTATTGCTATTTACAGGAATCATAACTGGTTGTATAGAAAGCAGTACTATGAACGTAGACACGTATATATTGTTAAGATGCAGCATTAATGTCCCGTGACGCAGCGCAACTTGTGAGCGCGAGTACAGGAGGGCAGTCGTTTCAAACGTGATCTTTTGAGCCACCAATCAGGCGTGAGGCACACTCCCTCTTAAGGCTGTGCGGTCAAAAATTGAAATTTTATTTTTATTTTTACTCTTAATCTCTAATGTAGGTCTTTGTGAGATATTATAAGCGTTTTGAAGAAAATAACGACGGCTCGTTTGCTGAGGACATGGCTTCAAAGTGGCTATTTTGAGCGTTAAAGGTACAATCACCACGACGAAACTAATAATCGGAAGACACCGACATTTCTGTACAACAACCCCTGTAGTAGTACCTGCAATAGGAACAATTCTTATTACGAAATTCAAATTTTGTATTAACCTCTTCAGATTTGAATACCATTTTTAGTGAGAAAAAATTGTTATATTAACTTCAAAGTTATATTAATTTGAAGTGGCTCTTATTCTGAGCAGTAGAAAAGTTCGATAAAGAAAATTGGTTCAGCGATATACCCGTGGTGCATGTACTTTTCAGACTCTACAAAACGCAGGTTGAATCATTCACACACACATACACACACGCGCGCACACACACAGCGGTAAGACAAGGTCTTGGGCAAGAGCGCGCTCGGGCACCTGCCTTCCCATCTCCTTCAACACCTTTGCTATCGCAGCTTCCGCCCCCCTCCCTCCCTGACTCATCCTGCCAGTCTACACGACCACAGTCTAGAGCAGAGTTTCCCAACCTTTTGAAGTTCACGGCACCCTTGGGAATAACATTAAACACTAGGGGCACCATTCATTGAATAAAAAAAGAATTATGTTTCATATGGAAATTTACTGAAATATTTTATAATAAGTAACGTACACCACAACATAATACAGTCAACTTTACTACAGCCAGTGAGCAAAAATACATCAATAATTTTGTTCGATAAATCATTAATGTGAAACTTGTAATTGATGCTTAGAGCTCAGATACGTGATATCGGGCCTTGCAGTTGACAATGAAACACGCAAATCATCCTCAAGGTTATTCAGTCTATTTCTTGCTTTGGATTTTATTGTCACCAGAGCAGAGAAGGCTTGCTCGCATAGATAGGATTTTGGAAAGGGCGAAAGTGTGTTAATTGCTTTCTTCATTAGGTTAGGATACTACTCTCTCCGCTGAAGCCCAAAATTAGCCACCTACGCCTCACTCTTGCTGAACTTACCTTTGAGTGAAGAATCGGCACAAAGATCAATAAATTCATCTCGTTCGCAACCAGTGAAATCTATTTCCTCCGCACTATCTATGAAATCAAATGGTGAGACAACCCAGTCGACATTCATAGTGGAAATAGATGGAAAGTATGTATCTATTGCATCTTGCAATCTTGATAAGTGATCACAGATGCGGTCTTTCAGCTTACCCAGATCGTTATCTACTGCCAGATGAAGAAAGTTTGAAAGATCTCCTTTCTGAACTGCAGACTTCCAAGAACTAAGTTTTCTTTTAAAATCTTTCATTTTATTGGTTGAGGAAATTATTGTTTCCTGTCGACCATGCATTGAAACATTCAGTTAATTCAGTTTATGAAAAATATCTGCCAGATACGGCAGTTCCAAGCACCAAGAATCAGTTAGTAACAGCTCATAAAATGTATCTTGATTTTCATCCTTAAAAAGAGTTTTCACCTGTTCTCTAAGTTCAAAAAACTGCTTCAATACACGACCCCGCGACATCTGCGATACTTCTGTATGAAGTAACAAAGAGGTATGAGGTGCATCCGTTGCGAGACATAACTGTTTAAAAATCCTGCACATTAAAGGTCGAGACTTGATGTAGTTCACCATTTTCACAACTTCGTTAAACACTGCAGCAAAATCTTGAGCTCTGGCAGTAAAAACCTTTAAATTTCCCAGACATAGATTGTGCACCATCTGTACATATACCACAACAGTCTTAGTTCCGCCCCTTAAAACAACAATAACTAACTAACTAGTCTTTCCATGCCGGCCGAAGTCGTCGGATTTTTTAAGAGCGTTAAAAATCCCTCAGTATGCCATCCTTCGGAGGGGAAGTAAAGCCGGCGGTCCCATGTCATAGATTTATGGCATGTTAAAGAACCTTCCACTAATTACACCTGTGTGAATCTAAATTGTATAGGTTAAGAATGTAAACAAAGCTCTTAGGTTCCTACGTTCGTTGACAAGAGTCGACTGCGGTGGCGTCTGGTAGCTAAGTTCTGAACTAGTAGTCATTGACGGTGGCGTTTGGCAGCAAAAGTAGGAACTATTTGAAAAATTCAAAAGACTGCAGTCCTTACTTGAATTAAAAACAGATAACACTAATACAGTCTTCTCAATTAACACCGGTTATCAGACAGATTCTACACACACCAATGTACACGGGGCTACATGGCCGCGTTATCGCAGCCCCTAAACTTAAGAACCAACCAGTCTTTCCATGAAAGATCTTGGTCATTGAGAAAGGAATTAATAGAAACGAAAATATCATGGCCTGAGGTTGTAGTCTCCAGCGGTCTACAGAACAGACACTGCTCATTAATATCTTTATCATCAATATATCTGGTAAAACCAAGGAGTTGCAGTTTGTCACCACTATCGATACTCTCATCTACTTGCAAAGCAAATGCTCTATCAGTTTTTATTTTCCCCACGACTTGTTCGTTGATATTGCAAACATTTCAGATATCCTGCGACTGATTGTGTTGTTGGAAAGGGGAAATTTCGAAATTTGATTAGCTGCTCCTTCACCAAGTATTGTTGAAACTATAACTTTCCATGCAGGACCTATGATTTCCTCTCCAAGAGTATGAGGTGTGTGTGTGATTATTTTTTCCTATCAGTTCTGCTACTTTAAACGAGGCTTCAAGAGCAGTATCACTTATGGTCATTCTCTTTACCATTCAGACAGCTGTTCTTTTTCTCCCCTTCTAGTACACGTGAAAAATACATCACACTCTTCCCTGACCCACTAGGATGCTTAATTGTGAGATGCCGCTTCAGTTTGCTAGGTAGGCCTACCATGGCCTCGTGTTTCGCCACAAACTAAACACACAGGGATAGGGTTTTCCTCGTTCTTAATCCGCGTAAATCCAGACACTACGTAACTGTCCAGGTATGTTCTTTTCTTTCGTTTGTCTTCTTTATGTTGAATTCGACGGTTCGGGAAAAGGAGCCGACTGTTCACTTTCACTCTCCAGGCGTTTACGTTTAACAATGAACTGTCCATAGCTAAACACTGCTAATCAACGCCAAGAAAACAAGATAAAGTGGCGTAAGAACGCGTACACTTTTAAGTGACTGATGTGAAACATCTTATGTCAAAGCATTTCGGCCCTGAGTGGTACAACAGAGAGGATCTAGGCTTCTACCGAGACTTGCTACTATGTGGCGAAGACATAGCTCGACAAAATGTATCTGATGAAGAAGACGACGACCCCATGGAACATGACGTTGCTGTGCAGTCCAATGGACTCGATTTCGCCTAGTTTGATAAGCTGTGAGCATATTGTG
Source organism: Meconema thalassinum (assembly GCA_946902985.2). Taxonomy (NCBI): domain Eukaryota; kingdom Metazoa; phylum Arthropoda; class Insecta; order Orthoptera; family Tettigoniidae; genus Meconema; species Meconema thalassinum. The sequence continues at coordinate 34,801,945 of OX336399.1, forward strand.
AATGGAAATTTAAGGTTGAAAGGTTAAATTATTGTATACTGGGTAGTTTCTTAGAGAACTTTAAAATATAGCAATAATTTCACTTTCACATAGAAACCATAATTACTGACTTAATGAAACTAATCCAAAACTACTTAAGTCCTAGATCCTGTATCAAAACTGCTTAAGTGAAATATATTCTCTTATTACGTAAAAACTGCTTTTACTGTATTTTTAAAACATACATAAAATGAAAACTAATCGTATTTTGTAACTATTATACAAACTGTTTCTATTTAAAGGCGCATGGATAACTCACCACAGTTTTTTGCCCTTTCTTACAAATTTCACGAAATTGACTTATTTGTTATTTAATTTCCAATGAATTTGTTATTATTAAGTCCCTTTTATTGTTGTTAAATTTTATTGTTTGTTTTCTTACTGTCAATACTTTATATTGTTATACAGTCAGTGTAAAATGGTGTTCTTCGTACCTGTATCAGATTATTACAACAACAAAAAAGAAGGTGTTTCAATATAGAACAATATGATAAGTAAATAATTTTTCAAAATCTGAAATAATAAAATTTATTTTCATGAGAATATTTGCTCATAATAAAATATGTGTGTGTTTCGTTTACAGAAGGTTAAAAATTATTTATGAGTTACTTTATAAAATTCTGTAAGTTATATTCGCAGAATAAAACATGTTTAAGATCAATAGAACTTTATAGGCCAGGCGACAGGTCGGAAAAAAGCCTCAATAAGGAATTAATTAGTGGAAAGCTGGAAATTGCTTTAATCGCTTTATTTTGACCCAGATATTACTCTCCCAAGTTTCCCCCCTCGAGCGAAGTCGGCGTTGGCCCTTCAGGCCCTAAGAAGGTACCATTTTTTTTTTCAAATATCTCCCAAACCATCAACTTTATCAACAAAATGCCTATTATAAAAATAATTTAGAGTAAATTTTCTACAAAAATGTTCCCTACCTTTTGTCTCTAATGAGATCCGTTACGATGCTACGACCATTCAAATTGGAGCCCTTTTTGATTCTTGCGGAAAAGCTATGGAAATGATATGCCATATCAAAGTTTCTACATATTATAAAATATTTGTCAGCATTCCAGGTGCACAAGCTGTTAACTTGTTACAAGTATAACAGCTTTTCAATGTAAACAGCTGTGGCCTCAATTTCTCCGTCATCGCTTTCATCGTCCGTATCGGTACATTTGTCCGACGTCACAGGGCGCTCAAGATTAACATCGATGTCTCCGTCACAATCATCCATATCATCTTCCTCGGCAGCATTTGTACATGACCGTCCCATACAATTCATGCAGATTCTGGAGCATCGGAGGCCCGTTTTCCTGCAACCACACGCTGCGTTACATCCTTCCGAACATTTGCTGGACACTGTGTTTAGAAGCGTTTGTGGCGCCGGATCCCTCGAGGGTATGGGAGCCAAACCACATTGAGAATTTTTCCAGCCCCAATCCAGTGGATTTGTATAATTTCCATACCATGTTTGGATTTGATGATATGTTCTTAAAGAGTGCTCACGTGCCGCTGATTCGGTGGGAGGTAAGCTTGCGAGATTAAATCGATGTTTGCTTAGAGATTTTGCAAACAGTTGGAACCGCAACTCATTCAGGGTATTTCGCGTGGTTTGTTGACATAAAGCCCAGCCAAAACCAACTGGCCCGCTTTGTCAATTTTATCGGGGTTTGCGTTCACGTCTCGGAAAACCCTAACAGCTGTCTGCAGTTCCTCATTACTCTTCAGCAGTGTTACGAATTTCATTTTGCCCTGCCTGTGAAACGAAGACGTTATATCGCACCCACTAAACGCATGCAAAAAGAGGATGTTTTCTTCCACACATGGCGGAAGATTGAAACTTGTTGTGCAAAATAGTTGTTGTTTGGTTGAACCTTTAGCGGGTTTCATAAAATACATTTTTGTGGAGGGTGGCACACAAGCCGCCAAGATGACCAGGATATCTATATCTTTAGCCACTATAATGACTGAATTGTCGGGCCGAGATAACTCGAGTGGGGTGGTAACGATGAGCACATCGGCATCTTCTGGAGCTTGACTGGTTTCAATTCCTTCGCTTTCGAATTTGACGCGCAACAAGTCGATCAATCTTCGTTTGTTTGTGTCATTAGACAAAAAGTTTGCTTGTGGCATAGGTGCCGTCATGGACTCATAAAAAAACCATTAGCAGCTTCATGCTTGTGCGATCGTCGAAGACGTTCAACGGAATTGGTACTGCGAGCTGCTGGGTCGTCAGGATACCCATCGAAAATAATGACACTGTTTTTGAGTATCTTTTAACGTAATTCACATATTTGGCACTAATGTCGACAAAAGTATCGGTTTGGTGCCAAATTACACGGTGCAGAAGATATTCTCCGTCGAGAACATGATGTAGGTCCTCAAATATGGGCTCATCGGTAACAGGATCGAATAATTTATAGAACACAGACTTTTGCGTCTACGCATTCCCGCTTCATCAAAGATCGCAACCGGATACGGAGCTAGTTCAAACTGGAAATACTGTTTCAATTCTGCATCGGATTTCTTTGCAAGGCAAATGCTTTGGAAAAGCACAAGAGGATCAACAGGAGTATCCGTGTTGCGGATTTTTTAATATTTTCGAATTTACCGCGCGGAGAGGCATCACGCGATTTTTTCTAAGGAACTTCACATCGTGAAAATTGTTGCCGGTTATGCCTTTTTGCGCTGCTAATCCAATTTCATGGGTCATATGACAAGTGATTTGTCCATCCCTGACAACTCCTGTGCTTAACGAAACAACGTGTTGTCCACGAGGAAAGGGATCGTGAGTTGATAACCATCCAACACATTTTCTCAAGTCCGCATCATCCCGCGAGATCCGCGCACACCGTGCATCCACATGCTGTGCTGTAGTCGAAAACTCAATATTGCAAAATGATACTTTGCCACAGCTGTTTACATTGAAAAGCTGTTATACTTGTGACACGTTAACAGCTTGTGCAGCTGGAATGCTGACAAATATTAAAACATGTAGAAACGTTGATATGGCATATCATTTCCATAGCTTTTCCGCAAGAATCAACAAGTAGTTCCGTGAAGAACTATAGAGCCTATTTTCATATATCCTACTTATGTTAACTGCCACTATCAACACACAAAATTTCAGTTTGATTGCTGTAATAGATTCGTAGATATTGAGAATCGACTAAATATTTCGGATGGTCTCCATGTTGGATTGTATTTATGTAGGTCCTAGAGTTATGTACTGTTACATGAATATTATTGTGTACGTGTAGCATTCAAACTTCCATCGCATGATTAGGACACAAGAAGTAACAAGGAGATTTTAAAATTTCTCACAGTTGCCATCTTGTGGTTATGGAAACAATTGAAATAAATTAGATGCCAGTGGATTAACATTCGTATAAGGATTTACTGTACCAAGTTTCACTGCACTTGTATGGTTACATTGCGAGAAACGTCCATGTCAATATATGTATAGTTCGCGTCACCGCCATGTTGGATTTGTGATCACCAGGTTATTTTAAGTCCTATAGGTGCACTTAAGTTCATAGCCCCTTTGAACAAAAAATATTCAGTTTGCTTGCTATAATAGATTCGTAGATATTCAGAGCCGTCTAAATATTTCGGATGGTGGCCATGTTGGATTGTTAAATGTATAGGCCATAGAGTCATGTACCATTAAAGGAAAATTATTGCGTAGGTTCATTATTCCAACTTTCACTTCGATCGCATGATTAATACACAAGAAATAAAAACTTAATTTTAAAATTCGCACAGCCGCCATCTTGAGGTTATGTAAACAATTGAACTAAATTAGATACCAGTGCATTGCAATGTGTATAAACATTTCCTGTACCAGATGTCATTGCGTTTGGAACTCCAAATCGCGAGAAAGATCTATTTAAATTATTCAAATTCGCTTGGCCGCCATGTTAGTTTTGTAGCTAACCGGTTTTTGAAAGACTTATAGATGAACTTCTAGTAGTGCCCTTTATCTCCGTACACCGTTTCAGAATGATACCGCTAATAGTTTCAGAGGTATAGAATGCCGGTGAAATATTTCGCACATCCGCCATCTTGTGGTAATGTAAACAATTGAACGAAGTTAGATGTCGGCGCATTACAATGTGTATAAACATATACTCTACCAAGTTTTATTGCGTTTGTTTGGTTAAATCGCGAGTAACGTCTATTTAAAAGTCGCAAATTCACGTGGCCGCCATGTTGGTTTTGTAGTTACCAGTTTTTCAAAAGTCACATAGGTGAACTTCTAGTAGTTCCCTTTATCACCGTATTAATCCCAGGGTGATATCGGGAATAGTTTCGGAGATATTGAATGCTGCTGAAATATTTCGCACAGTCGCCATGTTGGATTGGTGAGACGTAACAAAATTTGAAGGGCACGGTCGGGGTCATCCGGAATAGTGCTATGAACTTACCGAGTTTCATTGAAATCGCTCCAGCCGTTTAAAAGTTATTATGGGGGGACACACACACTCCTCACACACACGGACAAAAGGTGATCTCATAAGCCTATTTTTTCAAAATTGAAAATAGGCTAAAAATGGCTCCACTTTGAATGGTCGTAGCATCGTAACGGTTCACATTAGAGACAAAAGGTAGGGAACATTTTTGTAGGAAATTTACTCTTGATCAAGTTGAAGGTTTGGGAGATATTTGCAAAAAATTGTAAAATGGTACCTTCTTAGGGCCAGAAGGGCCAACGCCGACTTCGCTCGAGGGCGAAAACTTGGGAGAGTAATATCTGGGTCCAAATAAAGCGATTAAAGCAATTTCCAGCTATCCACTAATTATTTCCTTATTTAACTACCTGTCGCCTGGCCTATTATGCGAGTTGTAATCTTCAATATACATCAAAATAATATACATATATCGTCGTTGTTTTTATGAAACCTCCTATGTGAGAAAATCATAATTTTTCAGGAGGAAGAAAAAACGAACTTGGTGCGAATGAACCATGATATTGTTGAATTTATTGATCAAAAACAGTGTGTTATGCAAAAATACACACTGCCAATTAAAATGCATTAAACATATAATTGGTATTACGCAATACCTTTGATTTTATACTAGAACTGTCACATAGGATATATCAAACGGCTGATTTGAAATACATAGGAGCTTTCGTTAAATGGCTGATAACACTGGTTCCTGTAAACCTATTGACATTTGTTATTGTTTTAATGTCAAATTTTACATTTTATCATAATTATGTATACCCTTGATGGATGCATTTGATAAAAATCAAAATATATCCTCCAAAACATGGCTGTGTGTATTTTTTTTTTGAATTTTTTGTTCAATGTCCAATGCTACTCCACATCATTTTATGTTAGGATACGATTTCAACTAAAGTTTTAAGTGTTTAATTATTTCCTTTCAGTAAACTTAATAGTACCGTACAAATAATATTTTCAAAGCTTACGTTAAATTTTATTCAATTTTATTAGGCACAACTTATTTTGAGAATAGCTCTAATCCTTCGATATGATTTAAATCATAAGAACCTTTTAGAATCCAGGTTTTAATAATATCGTTAATCATTATCTAAATTTCCCTTCCTGATTACAATAGGTGTCGAAGAAGAGAATCACCACGCTTTCAATAGCAGCCTCCATATTACCCAAATTCAAATCTGCCTTTCCTAAATCCTTCAAGTAACATACCGGTTCAGTTGATCTAAAAAATTCAGTATATTGACGAAACTTACAGGGTAATATTAACTCCCAGATCTATTAATTCAAGATTCTACTTCTTTTTCTTATCTGGCGTGAAGGGGAGGCTGTCATAGAAAGCATGATGATCCTTCTTTCAGTTCTTGTAAATGTCTAAATTTGGATTCACTGATAGGCAATGGTCCATTGTATAACGCTCGCGCATAACAGGGAACACCGGTAGACCTTCTTCTCTTTTGTAGCAATGGTTCATAGAGGACAGTACGATCGTTCTTGAAAAGAATTTCACCATTTGGGAGATACTGTAGAGCCCTTATATCAAATACAACCGGATCTCCAGCTTTTTTCCAGGTCGAAGTGATACGAGATTTGAAGGAACTTCCTCGTAATTCTTGAAGAATGTGCAATCACATACGTTAACTTTGTACGGATGTGATGGTCTGGCCAGTCGCATAAGAGCCACATAGTCAGATGGAGAATTTATTGGAGGTTTGAAATATTTCTCTAATGTGGCATGGACACTATCTGCCTCCATCATAGTGTGCCCTTTCTCAAGAAAAGGTTGTTCAAACACAATTGATTTCTTTTGTGCAACGTCACTCAGAGCACTGGCAAGAACTTTATTCCTATTCTGGTAGCCACAACCATCAGAAATAAGAGTGACTTTTTTACGGAATCAGGTAATTTTATAATGAAATCAATAACACAACTTGTGAACTCATTGGCCGTGTCATTTCCGTTTGCTTCGTGCCAAACATACAGTGTGACGTCTCCATTGTTAAGTTCATAAAGAGTGAAGTTGTGCAGTTGTAATTTTTGTTTATAGTACAACTGAGAGGCTAGTAATTTAGGGCATAATAGCACACTTTGTAAATCCATTGTAAGGACCAAGTGTTCCTTACTTTCAGAGATTTTAGCAGCATCTGGGCTGTTCTGGCATCATCTTTCTTTTTAAGGTGTGCCTCATATGTCTCTACTAATTGCACCCACTTTAAAACTACAGCATACATCACACTGGTCTTTGCGAGGCATATGAATGGCAATTTTATCCGATTCCAAAACTTCATGGGATAAACTTCTTGATGCAGATGGGAAGTTTTTCACTGCACACGACTCCTTGTAGACACTGGACAAGTGAAGCTCGGATCCAGGTAGATATAGCCTGATGAAGCTCTGCAGTAGTGGCTAGGAACTTTAGGAAGCAATCCTAACCAACATTTTACTCTCTCAACCATTTCAGGTTTCCTTCTATTCTTAGTCGGGGCTCTGTCCAGTCTTTGTTTCTTTCTGGTAGGCTCACAGTGTTGGTGTTTGGATCTCTGAAGGTCCTGTGTTTCCTCATCTGGGGGTATGTCCCGTTTCACCCATCTTTTATGTGTGTCCTCGCCAAGATCAAGAGTCGCTAGAAAAAATTTACGGCACACCCTCACTCTTTCTTCCTTTTCTACTTGCAGAAATATATCACGTCCTTCCTCTTTCTTTTTATATTCTCCAGTGTCGTTTTTTCTTTTTCGAACAATTCTTGTGTTCACCAATCCTTTCACATAAGCCTTTTTCTCTTGCCATGTTGGCATTCTCCAAAACTCCTTCAAAAGTATTTCTCTGTTCGTCTCTGTAACTCGAGCACATAATAAAGTTTGGTCACTTTTCTTATCAATAGCTAAATGGTTACAACGTAACTGAACTCTTCTACCTGCTTTCAGAACATTCTGAATTACTTTCCTTCCTCTTCTGTTGAAGCCTATTTAAGGCAGACCTAAAACTCGATTGTGTTTCACAGTCCTGTCCTGTAGAAAGTTTTCACCCTTTGCCTCTTCCTGTAACGCTTCAAGAGTCTGCTCCCCTAAGCTAGGTATTGCGTCCTGTGGATGAATCTGCACAGTTTCAGCTGTATCCTGTAAACCAATTTCTTCCTCTTCTGAGGTATTTTCTGCTTGTATCATTGGGGGTAATTCCATCCTGAGGTATCTCTTCACTCCTTTCTGTGACTTCAATAGTTTCTTCTACACACACGGTCTTGTTCTTCTTTTCTACATCAACAACAGATACTGGTATTGTTAACACATCTCTGTTTTCCAATGCCAAATTAATCATTGTGTATAGCTCATCACCGGGATTCAAAATAACCTCATTTAAACCTTCTTTGAGCACGTCGACTTTTTCACTTATCACCACCTCGGGCATATTATTTGTATTCTTAATATCGTTAACTGCAGTAGCAACTTTATCTCTGCTGGCATTCTCCATTGGCATACCCACCATTTTCCTTCCACGAGATGCCATAATGCCTGCAAAAATGTATAATGAAGTAATCAATTACGGTAACTGAAATTGTGAGCTAGCTGACTGACATGCTCTATTTTGAGGTTAGCTTACAGTATCTTCCAAACAATATTCCTTCTCACTAAATAGCTTTATGCTCTCTAACAAACAAAAATAGTGGGCTTTTAACAGTTATTAAACACTTACCTCAATTCGCGCCACGATATTCAAGTAAAATACGAACAGTAACTTCTCTCCCATCTGCAAAAGCCACAAAACTAAACAATGATAAATCAACAAACAGCGTTGTCAATACCTCCTATGTGAATGATATCACCTATGTGCATTTCTAGTGACCAGAGGTGGCCATGAGTCCAATATATGATAACTCCTATGTGTGGTCTGAGCACATAGGAGATATTTAGCAGCAACTTTTTCTGAAACCACATAGGATATATCGTTTCCAAATGCTTTAATGGAATATAATGTGTGTTTTATCCACATAGGAGGTTTTCTAAACTGTAGAGCTTGGACAGCTGATTCAAATGATACCATGACCTCAAAATAGCCAATTTTGTCACATAGGAGGTTTCATAAAATCAACGACGATATATATATTACAATTTGCCTAACGTCGCACCGACACAGATACTGTAGGTCGTATGGCGACGATCGGATAGGAAAGACTAGCAGTGGGAAGGAAGCGGCTGTGGCCTTAATTAAGGTACAGCGCCCATTTGCTTGGTGTGAAAATGAGAAACCAGGGAAAACCATCTCCAGGGCTACCGACAGGGGGATTCGAACCCACTATGTCCGGAATGAAAGCTCACAGTTTCACAACCCTAACCACAACCTCACTCCGTGAATCATATCATACTATATCAAAATATAATCATAATAGGCCTATATCATAACGTAATCTTTTTTTATTGGGCTGGACTGAGGGAGAATGCCTAGTCCACAAATTGGCAATACGGCTCGGAAAGCAAGTCTGGTTTGTTTTTCAGATGCAAAGCAACGCTATCAGTGAGAGAGAGAGAGAGAAGACATTGAGTAACGAGGTGCAGCGGTGGGAGTAGGGGTGGAAGGAGGTGATAAGTGAAGGGTAGACACGTCACTAACACAAATGCAGCGGCTGCCATCAGTAATACAGTAGTGCTGCCATCTCTTGCCTTGCGATTGACGGCGGTGCTGATCGCACAGACTTAACCAGCGCGCACAGTTCAAAATTGTTGTATTTACTGCCGTCTACGGTGGGTAGGAGTTAATTTCCGAAATATTTTTCTTCACGGTTCTGCCTATAGAGCGTCCAGGGTTAAGAAAAGACTACAGGTCTTATGGGCTAGCCGCACTCCGCTATTGCCATATCTCCTCGCACATCGCCGCCCGGACACTCGTTGTGAAGTACAGTTACGACATAAAATTATACTTCGCCTAGTGCAGCTGTTTTAGTGACTGAAATAAGTTAGATAATAATACTACTTCTACTGCTACTACTACTACTATTATTATTAATAATAATAATAATAATAATAATAATAATAATAATGAAATATGATCAACTCGTAGTGTAGCGGCTATCATTCTTGGCTGCCACTCCGGAGGTCCGAGTTCGATTCCCAACTCAGCCAAGAACTGTAATTATAGTCAAAGCCCTGCGCGGACGCGTATATCCGCATCTGTTCTTGCCATGCGGATATAGTTAGCGTGGCTGTGCGGAGAGCGAATAAGCTGCGGATAATGTTTGGAGAAAAATTGCGGATAGTTTTTAAAATACAATCCGAATTTATTTAATATCATTATTAAGATCCGGATGTTTATGACATACCGGTGTCATATATTGGCGTTATGTTTTTCTCATGACAAATGTAAAATGATGATTTAAGCTAAGCACATTCAAATTATGTCATTAAGCAGAATTACCACTCCGAACAGGAAAGACTTGCAATTCCGGCTGTGTAACATTGATTGTAAACATAGCACATGATATACATAGCCTAAGGGAACGACGTTTCCTCACATGTCTCAATATGTTGCTTTAGTAATGTATGCTTTATCTAATTGAAAATATTAATGTAATGCCAGTAGGTTCGGATAACAAACATGGGGATGGGGAAAGAGTCATGCGGATGCGGGGCAGATGCGGATAACAACTGTGCGGATGCGGGGCGGATGCAGATAACAACTGTGCGGATGCGGGGCGGATACGGATAACAATTGTGCGGATGCGGGGCGAATGCGGATAACAACTGTGCGGATGCGGATAACAACTGTGCGGATGCAGGGCGGATGCGGATAACAACTGTGCGGATGCGGGGTGGATGCGGATAACGTTTTGTTTATCCGCGTAGAGCTCTGGAACGGAGTACACAGACTCGTGATACGGGCATTTCAGCCATCCTGGAAGTGGATTCCCCACTTCTACTCCAGGCGAATGCCATAGCCCCCCCCCCATTCCCAGTACTCATCTGAATTACAAATACACACCACTACATACACCACAGTAACATAGGTTATCAGGCAAATTGAACACCTGGTTTAATCAGCCCCTCGAATGAGACAACAAATAATACAAGAGCAAATTATCACATATGTGTCCAGAACCTGAAGTGAATCCCCAGCTTGCATCGCATTGTTCCTTATCAGCAGGGGTCACAGCGCTGAGGTAATTACTTTCCGGAGACATTTCACAACGAAGACGGCTATAACACAAAAGTACCGTTGACAGATTGATGCGTGAGTGACAGCTGGACCTGCTCTCACCAGCTGGCTATAAATATCGTACCTCCAGTAATGTTAATTTACTCATAAATGATGACAGATGCGAAATTTTGATCGCAACAGTCAATAGATATTCTTTCTACCCAACGTAACTTAAAGAAGAACAAAAAGAAAGTCGAAAGTCCTATTTGCAAGAGAAGCACATTACCGACAAATACGAGTATAAATTAAATGCATTTTGAAAGTAATTTTAAAATAAATTATCTACTTACATTATCAGAGGTGCCATGTTCATCTATTCCATTTCAACACTGCTTGAAGAATCTTCATCTGAAGAGTCACCGAGACGGACGATGATTGGTTCGATGTCATCTTGAATTTCATCAGCCTTCCACATATCGCCTTCAATTTTCTTTACATGGTTTACGTAGTTCCTCCAATTATCAGGTGTAACACAAGCTAAACCTTCCTGAATTAACTTTTTCATTTCTTTCACTTTGAAGTCCGTATTGTGTAACACGTCATCCATCCTTGCATATCGAATTTCTTCCAGCCTTTTGTCGGTATTGGCTCCTTCTTCCTGCTGTGGTAAGAAGCATTATCAATAACAATTACGGAATTGGGAGGCAAATTTGGAAGAAGCTTTTCTGAAAAGTATGTTTCATAACACACCCCGTCCATTTCATCATGCGCATCGGCAGTATTTTTCTTACACAAAAAAAAAAAAAAAAAAAAAAACATATTCAGCGTTAGGCACGAACCCATTTTCGTTCCCTGCGTGAACAATAGCAAATCGTGGCCCACGAGCGGTAGGGGTTTTCAATCCGATCGATAACCCTGCAAGAAAAGCTTGCCTTGGTGTGGTAACCGTTTTGTCTTTCCACTCTTTAGCCACGGTTATTCCAGTGTTAGCCCAACTTTCGTCTGTATAAACTATGTTCCGACCTTCTTCTCTATACCTTTTAATTTGTACGAGATACTTATGACGCCAAGACACGATATCATCCCTTTCTATTAACATTGCCCTATTTCCCCTTCTTTCATAAGTAAAGTTCATTTCCCTGAGAACAACATGCAACGTAGATTTCTTAAAGTCGGGCAGTTCTGGGTTAGTGTTGATAGAAGTCAGGACTGTCTTCAGAGTTGGGGGTTGATTTCTAAAATAAAATTCATGAATAATCCTCCGTATTCCACTTCTGACAAAATCATCATATTTAATGAGCCTAGAGTTACTGCGAATTAACTTTTTCCTTTCCCGTTTCTTGCTGGGACTCTGAAGTGGCCCTGCACTGGCTTCCTTCCTTATTTTGAAGACGGAAGACCTTGAAATTCCTAAAGACTTAGCGGTTTCGTCCACTAACCAGCTAACACTCTGTCCTGGATGTTCCGTTTTCAAGTATGAAAATACATTAAGTACCATCTGTCGTTCCTTTCTCCTGAGAATTTCCCCACTTCTCCTTTTCACATGTTCAGCCATAACTACAGTTATCACTCGCTACTTTAAAGTATGATATGTGAAAACGAAACAGACAAAAACAAAAAATGTAACTATACACACAACGAAAAGTAAAATGTACACTATGAAGCACAATACAAGGTATTTATAACACTATGCACTCTCCAAAGCACTTGCACCTGACAAATAATAATTTTCACGTTCTTTTATGCCCACTGCTGTACGCTCACTCGTTTCTCCTCTCTGAGTACTGGCGCGAACTGACATTCCCGCTCGGCTGTTCCTTTAAGTAAGCCCACTATTCTAACACTTTAAATGACAAACTGAAATATATCAAAATGAGTTTACGTCTTCTTCAGTGTCGTAATGCACAAACAATACATGTTTCATAAGGAGACGAACGCATTTTCATAGGACTTCATTATAATACTAACTTACAGTTTGGAGCAATAGGGGTGAAACCAACAGAAATAAAAGCCCATAAGGCCTGTAGTTTTTTCTTAACCCTGGACGCTCTATAGTTAGGCTCACGCAACGTATCTGCTAAGTTCCAGCAGGATCCGCGATTCCCCGGTTCAGAGACTTTCCTTGTTAGATAAACTTATTCGTGAGTTAAGGGAACGGTTCGCCTATATCAAGGAACTGGATAAACGTTTTGGCTTGCTCTGTAATTTTGATGAATGCATTCATAATGAAACCCCAAATGAAAACGTTTTGAACAAAAGAGGAAATGTTTCGAACTTGCAGAGAAGTACCCTGAAGATTTGAACGGAGAAGAACTCTTTGAAGATATAAAGGATGCCATCGTTTTATTACGAAGATCAAAGAAGAATAATGGAAAGGTCGACTTGAAAAAAACACAAAGATATTTTGTTATATTTATCTTGTTTGGGGTTAGAGGCATACAGTAACTTGATCCTCGCTTTCAAACACCTTTAACGATTCCAGTGTCTGTTGCATCTTGTGAACGATCCTTTAGTAAGCTGAAGCTTATTTAAAATTATTTAAGATCCACAATGATGCAAGAAAGACAACGTAATTTAGCAATTTTATCAATTGAACGTGATGTGGCTGCTACTATAGACTTCGGTAGGTTGGTTCCTCAGTTTAGGGGCTGCGATAACGCGGTCATGTATGCCCGTGTACTTTGGGTGTGTGTAGAATCTGTCTGATAACCGGTGTTAATTGTGATGGTTGTATTAATGTGCGTTATCTGTTCTTAATTCAATTAAGGACTGCAGACATTCGATTTTCAAGTAGTTCCAACGTTTGCTACCAAATGCCACCGTCAACGACCAAATAGTTCTGAACTTTGTTACTATATGCCACCGCAGTCGGCTCCTGGCGACGAACGTTGGAACCTAAGAGCGTTAGTCAAATATAATCTATAATTTACGCTTCACACAAGTGTAATTATTGGAAGGTTCTTTATCATGCCATAAATCTATGACATGGGACCCCCGGCTTTACTTCCCCCTCCGAAGGAAGGCATACTGAGGGATTTTTAACTCTCTTAAAAATCCGACGACTTCGGCCGGGTTTGAACCCGCGACCTTGGGCATAGCAGCTCAGTATGCTACCAACTACGCCACCGAAGCCAGACTTCAACTGTATTATAATTAAGTTTGCAGATTTGTAGATTTATCCTACTTGGTGAGATTCCTATCTTCACCACAAGGTGGCATATCAGATAGATTTGGCAATACCATCAAGACAGAGAAAGAAACAGTATAATGAGTAGCAAAATAGGAGAGATAAATAAACCAGGATGTAAGTAGGAACGTACAGATACATATTTTTCATCGCGTCATTAGTCATTGGTTACAATAATAAATATATGTGAAAATATGTTAACTATTTCCAATTCCAACATTATATGTCCTCATTTTCTTGTTGGCGGTAAATTTGTTCCGTCCAGATTGGTAGTGACTAGATGGTACTTTTGATTACAAATCCTAACGCCAGGTGGCAGCTCAATAATGCAAGATTTCTCTTAGGAAACGAGGCCGTTGGAGAATATTTACTTACTTTCGGAGGTGAGATTTGTTGCTTATATACCCTGTTATAATTTGTGAAGTTGTTAATGTTCGTTTGGAAAGTATAAATGCTTTTATGCTATTTCGTGCCATTGACTTTTGATGTTGTGTACAATCATTTAGAGACTACTCGGACTAAGAAAAGAGCCACGCGGTATCGCTTTCCTTGTCCACGTTTTTCATAACTCTTTTTATAATCTCTAATAGAGAGTGCTTATACGTATTGTTTTGGGCTGTAGTATATGGATAGTATTAGTTATTTCTGAAGTAGAGGGTATAATGCAAATACGGCGTTTAATTTCCGATGCTCTTCGAATTTGACACCCTAAGACTGGGTATGCATAAGATTCAGGTTATGAGATGTCTGACAACGTGGTATTCCTGAGTAAATGTGGACGGAACTTTACCCATAGTTTTGTTGTTTCTTTTTTATGATTTAAGATATTGATAGGGGCGTTATTCTAATATTCAGTTTGGTTAACTTTTTATGGACTAGAAGTTTTATTTTAATCGGCGCGATCGTTTTATTAGATATGCCTAGTGGCATGTGCATGACCTTGGAGAGATATTGCAATTTGCAGACATTGAAAAATATATTTTACGTTTATTGTATTCCATTTCACTTCTTGCACAAGCTTGTGATGAGTGTCATGTTCCCAAGGTGTTCATCTCTTAAAAGTCATAATTGTGACAGGTTTAGCTGAATTCTTGAAGTAATGTAAGGCTCTCGTGTGGTGAATGGTGTCTCGTTTCAATTTTGTTATTTTTGTTAGTAGCACACTGAAAATTGTTTGTACTTATTGTGCCATGTTATTGAAGCTGTTTTAAGAAACACCACATTCACACCTTACAATATCAACATTCACTTTGAAGTAATAAACTCACGAAAAAGCATGTTGCCGTGCTGGATAAGGCTTGTATCAGGCAATGTTGCCAACTTCACCGCACTCCCCTGTAGCGAGGTCAGACGACGGTCTGGACGAAAATTAGTGATTTACTAAAATGGGTGAGACAAAAGGCATAATGCTTCTTGACAAAACCATTGGTTGCTTCTTGGTTAGACAGTCTGAACGAATCCATTTGTTGCTACTTGGTTAGACGACTGTCTGGGCAAACCAGTGGCCGGTACTAGGTTAGGTGACTGTGGGGATGAAAATTACTGCTTGTACTACAAGCAAGGGAGTCTGGGGTATAAACCCCAGGTTAGGTTTGTGTTTGTATGTAAAACCTTGCTTCGCATTCACTACAGTACTGCAATGACCACACTTCCATGTTACGAACTAAGTGGTAACCAGTGCCAAATAGTAATGTTGGCACTGCTGAAAAAATGCAATAACACCCTCTAGCGATAAACTGATCTACTTCTGTATCTTAATAGCATTATTCACTTAGAACATTTTCCGGATTTTGATGGAGTTTGCCACCGTACACCTACACAAGTTCCTAATGTAAATTTTTTATTAAAAAATACATTTTATATGGACCTAACCATAGGAAAATCTGATATTTTGTAATGCTTTTTCACTGCCATTTGTTCAAATGAAACATTCACCAGAGTTGTCATTAGCATAGCCTCTGAATATCGACACTGTGTCCCGTGTCGCATCTGGCTGTATGTACTGGTTGCCAATTGTCAGGTTTCTGACATTGGAGCCTTCAGCATAGTTCAGTAGCTAATTGGGCTCTTGTTTTCCAAAAGAGATGCATGGCCAAACTATATTACAATTTTGTAAATTACTCTACTGCGCATGCATCACAGATGCAAAATACCAACAATATCTTATAGCTCTCTCGACAGGCTGCGCCGCTGTCTGTCTGGCCGAAAATTACTGATGTCCTCAAGTTGGGTGAGACAAAGTCTTAGGTTGCTACTTGGTTAGAAGACTGTCAATAAAAATTACTGCTTGCACTAGAAGAAAAGGGATCTGGGGCGTGAGCCCTAGGTTAGGTTTGTGTTTGTATGCGAAGTCTTATTCCACGTTCACTACTTTTGAACTAAGCGGCAAAACCAGCGCCAAACCATAATGTTGGCACTGCTGAAAAAAATAACATCCTCTAGCAATAAAATATTCGAACTCCTGTACTACTATAGAAAATTTGGTAGCAGTGTAGAAGACCGGAATCTAAGATATTTTTTTTAACTACTGAAATTTGCGATACATACCTTTTCTAACATGATTCAAAATTGATCTGGGAATGGTGTAGTTCACTCCTCTGCTGTCTATAACCCACCTACTTTCCCAAATTATAACACTACTTTTATAGGAAAAATTCAAGCTGTGTCTGCCATTATTGCAGTATTGCCAACTCCACACATACGGTACTAATTGTATAGGCTTTTTCTTGAAACAAAGGAACGCCAAACTCAATTCGTAGAGAGATCCTTTTTTTTTCTGCGTTATAAAATTTGTTTTTGTAAAAGTCACATTTGCCTAGACCAATCATTTTGACAATGGTTACAGCCTAACACTTAAAGTCCAATGGTTTTTTGGTTAACAGTGTCCCGCTAGCTTCCTGCGGCCAGGACCGCATCTCGACCTTCGTTTTGTCCAATCCAATGGTTTTTGACAATGGTTGCAGCCTTAATACGTCCAGATCAATGGTTCTGACAATGGTTACAGCCTAATGCGTCCAGATTTGAGTTTCCCGTCACCAGGGCCTCGTAGACGAATGGGTTTTGCCTAGTGGTCGTGTAGGCCTATTTTATATCTTCAATGTTGGGCACACTGCTGTGACATTGTCATGTCTCGTCAATGTCTCTCCCAGATAACAATTCACGAATGCCTTCTGAGTAAGCCTGGAGTGGGCAACATGGCTGCCGTAGTTCAAATTGAACGAGAATGAAACACAGTGTGTGTAATTTAGCACATATTTCCACTATACTAGTCATAATGAACGGCAATTTCAATAGATATTGTCCCTTGGCACCTCTGAAAACTTGTGAAAATCATATATTATCATTTACCATCCAAGTGGAACTGTAAAAGTCTGGTTTCTGTTTCCTTCACTACTAGGAAATTTTCCATATTTTTATGGTGGCCGACCCTATTCCCTCTCGTGTTTTCTATCATAACATAAATATCTCAGTGCTCCATGAAGATTGTTTTGTGTGGGTATCTTTTCATCCCATCTGCTAGAGTGTAACTTCCTAGCGCATGTGCATTGTCAAAGCTACAGACTTAGTCCAGATCCTCCCGTCCCTTCTGAGAAACATTTCTCCCTATAGCCTGTCCTGTGGCTGAGCTTACATCATAACTTGGGTTATTGTTCTATACAGCAGACTTAGGGTTTAAGAATCATGGGGATAAGGAAAGCAAGAAGGATTATTTAAACTTGTTTGCTAGTTTTCTATATCCTGTTTAGGGGTGTGAGGGGTGCATTAGTCAAGGTCACCAGAGTGAACTGGATGCGATTCCTGGTCAATGCATTAATTGTGCACGACATATCACTCTTTTCCTTTTTGTTTTGACATATCATTTTCATCTTTTGGGGGGACATTATAATAATAAGTCCTGGCACTACAGCCCGTGAAGGGCCTAGGCCTACCAAGCGACCGCTGCCCAGCCATTTGGCCTGCAGATATTGGGGTGACGCGTGATCAGCGCATCGTGTTCCCTCCGCTGTTAATCTTGGTTTTCGTGATCGGGCCGCTGCTTCACTGTCAGACAGCTACTCAGTTGTCCTCACGAGGCTGAGTGCACCCCATTCCAGCCCTCACGTCAGTTTCTAAAATCCCTGACAGAGTTGGGAATCGAACCCGGGGCCTCCTGGTGAGAGGCAGGCGCGCTACCCCAACACCACAGCGGGACATAATCAATTGTAACTACTAACCTTGATCACTTTTGCACCGACTGTACTGAATAGATGTGCTAAATCACATAAATATGGGTTTTTATTTATTACTAGCTGTTACCCGCGGCTTCGCCCGCAATAACATTTGGAATCCCGTTATAACATTAGTTATCTAGATAGATAAGCATGGGTCCTAGTGGAAAATAATTCTATCACCTGAAACCAAAAATGCATGGGACGAAAAAAAAACATCAAAATATCATGTTGGTTTCGGACCCTAAAAGACGTGAAAAATATAATAAAAGTATAAAAAAAACTATTTTGAAATTTCATTCGAATCAATTTTTATGTCATTCCTGGGACAGAAAATTCCGGCCAAAAATTACAAAATCATTAATAACTCCGTAAGTATTCGTCGTATGATGAAATAGCAAGAGACAAAAAAGATGTAATGTGTTATTGTTAGGGGTCGACGGTGCACCGACTTTTCGGTTTCGGTACGGTACAAAGGAAATTACCGACCTCGGTTCGAGACGACAAAAAACTCGGTAAAAAGTTCGGTTCGGTACAAGAGACATAAATACCGTAATTTAAGGAAACCTTTTTTTTTTATAATTTAACACTTGGATTTTCTGCCAAATCAATACTTTTACTTATGTAAAAAAAATTTATAGGTACATGTTTCGGGGATCTTACTGTCCCCTTCTTCAGCCCTCTTTTGTTGTTACAAACATCGTGTCACATTCAACATCCCATAAAAATAAAAAAAAAATAAAAAAGTGACACGATGTTTGTAACAACAAAAGAGGGCTGAAGAAGGGGACAGTAAGATCCCCGAAACATGTACCTATAAAAAAATTTTACATAAGTAAAAGTATTGATTTGGCGGAAAATCCAAGTGTTAAATTATGAATACGGTCAATACGGAACCTGAAATGAATGCTGTACCTAATAACCTTTTTTTTAGACATCCAAAGTATTGTTCTTTATCATCAATGTTTTACTTCAATAGTTAGTTAAATACAGTAAAACTTCTTGTATACGGTTCATATTTATAAGTTTTCTATACGATTTTTTCCTGGTCCCGGCAAAATGCCTATACTTTCCATGTTAATTTATCTCCGATATACATTTTGCATTTATTCGTTATTCACGCTTATACGATCATATTTTAAGTCCCTTGCAATATAAAGCGTCATTTATACGTTGCGTGTTCCGAGAAAGTACGTATGTTCGAATGCAAACTTTTGTTACCGCCTGTACTTCCGTACGGAAGGATGCACCGCGTGCTATATTATGTTACGATGGCCTTGAGCGACACCGGTGGTCACGGCGATACTCGCTTGCTAGAGTGTCGTAACAAGGAAGAACAGCTTGCGTAATAAGCAAGAGCTATTATTGTGTTAGCCTTTCAAAATAACAGGAAGCAGCCATAAAACACAGTTAACAGCATCTGAAGCTTATGTTAAGATGAGCGGAAGTGTTTTACGATCGCCGATATATTTAAAAAAATATTATTTCCGCTTTTATAATTTTCATTCGTGTTTTCTTTAGGACTTCTCGTCAAACTATTAAAAATACGCGATTGATTCTGTGTTATAATACTGCATCTTCAGACAAATGAAAATCCATTAATTTAGGCCTACACTACGGTATTTTATTAATGACGATGAAGAGCCGCAGAATAATACAGTGGATTTTAATGATGCTGTCAATGCTCTATGGACTATCAAACATTTTGTGACGCACCATAACGTTTCTGAGGAAATAATGGCCGAATTATATCGGTTTGAAAATACTGTTCACGCCGTGGCCAACAAGAAACAAGTCAAGATAACAGACTACTTCGTAAAGTGACTCAATTTTCTTCGTTTTGTTTTATCTGGGTGCATTTCTCTTGTAGTTGTTTTGTTACATATTGCCGATTATAGTTAAACAATCGTATTATTATTTCTTGTTTTTCACTTCTTAACGGGGACCCTCGCTAGCCCGCCGCCCGCGTTGCTAGCCTGTCTCCCGCCAGGCACTTTGCCGTAATGCGTAGCTCGCGCGGCACAGCCATTGAGTAGACTATAGCCTATAGTTTACAGCTGGTGCTGAAAATGTTCGCCATTCATTGCTACACATCGCTGGCACCACTTCATGAAGTTGTCATTTACGTTCTGAAGTTCCTCAGCACCGATTGACTCTATTTCAGCTGTAATATACCTTAGTCCAAAGAATATGGACTGTTAAAGCCGTGGCGTCAAGAAGCGCATTACGGCAAAGTGCTTGGCGGGAACCGGCTCGCGGCGCGAGCGAGGGTCCCCGTCGCTTTTAAAACAAAGTCCCTGTATAACCCATATTGTCCCATACAATTTTGCAGTTTTTATTTACCGACTTTCATTTACGCGTTTTTCACATTTATGCACTTTTTTCCCTTTGGTCCCCTGGATATCGTATAAGTGAAGTTTTACTACTAGAGCACAATAACTCTTCTGATTAATAAAATTAAATTATGGACTTTGGTATTCCAGTGTGAGCCTAATGTCTATTTAATGTATGCTTCAATTGGCTTACTCCACACTAAAAGGGCAAGTTTGAAAGTTAATGGAACATTGTATGAGATTATTAGCTGTACATTTTTTCTGTATTTTAAATAAAAATTGTGCTATTTGGCAAGTATTTGGTTTACTGTATAATCATTAGAACTCATGTGTTACTTTTTTCTTAATGGTTTACAAATTACTCTAATTTAGCATGTTAAAATCAGCCGAGCTGTACCGAACCGATTTTGTACCGAGAACCGAAGTACAATTTTTTTTACCGAACCGTACCGAACCCAAATTTTCAGTACCGAAGACCCCTAGTTATTGTCTACAACATAGGCCATGTATAATTTTACACTCAGACATATTACGTTCCCCCCCCCCCCCCATAATTTCACCCCTCCCCATGGACCCCTTAAATTGGATTTATGAAAAAACGGTCAAACACCTATTTACTTATTTTTTATGCTGATTTTTTCCCGCTGAGTTCCAAACTCCTGGCCTATGTCGTTTAAGGGATACACGCTCCGTTAGGAATCCTTCAACACCCACTTTTCACCCCTTTCACCTCCTAATATACACCACATCGAAAAACCCTCAGACACGTGTCTTCTTATTTTTAATGATGAGTTTATATGCCGAGTATCCCATCCCCCAATGAAACCAATCGGGAGATATTGCTAGTCAATGAAATGCAGCTCTACCCCCTTAACACCCCTTTAGAACCTGAATATCCAAAAATCCTTTCTTAGTGGGCGTTTGCGGCCCTTGAGGAAGCTGCATACCAAATTTCATTCCAATCCGTTCGGTGGGTTCTGAGATTTCGTGATGAATGAGTCAGTCAGTCAGTCAGTGAGTGAGTGAGTGGTATGTGAGCTTTATATAGTAGATAGCTGTTACCCGCGGCTTCGCCCGCAATAACATTTGGAATCCCGTTATAACATTAGGTATATAGATAGATAAGCATGGGTCCTAGTGGAAAATAATTCTATCACCTGAAACCAAAAATGCATGGGACCAAAAAAACCATCAAAATATCATGTTGGTTTCGGACCCTAAAAGACGTGAAAAATATAATAAAAGTATTAAAAAAAACTATTTTTTGAAATTTCATTCGAATCAATTTTTATGTCATTCCTGGGACTTGGAAAATTCCGGCCAAAAATTACAAAATCATTAATAACTCCGTAAGTATTCGTCGTATGATGAAATAGCAAGAGACAAAAAAGATGTAATGTGCTATTGTCTACAACATAGGCCATGTATAATTTTACACTCAGACATATTACGTTTCCCCCCCCCCCAATAATTTCACCCCTCCCCATGGGCCCCTTAAATTGGATTTATGAAAAAACGGTCAAACACCTGTTTAGTTATTTTTAATGCTGATTTTTTTCGGCTGAGTTCCAAACTCCTGGCCTATGTCGTTTAAGAGATACACGCTCCGTTAGGAATCCTTCAACCCCTACTTTTCACCCCTTTCACCTCATAATATACACCACATCGAAAAAACCTCAGACATGTCTTCTTATTTTTAATGATGAGTTTATATGCCGAGTATCACATCCCCCAATGAAACCAATCGGGAGATATTGCTATTCAATTAAATGCAGGTCTACCCCCTTAACACCCCTTTAGAACCTGAATATCCAAAAATCCTTTCTTAGTGGGTGTTTGCGGCCCTTGAGGAAGCTGCATACCAAATTTCATTCCAATCCGTTCGGTGGTTTCTGAGATTTCGTGATGAATGAATCAGTCAGTCAGTGGTATTTGAACTTTATATAGTAGATTTGACAATTTGTCATGTTCGTCAGCATATTTAGTATGTGAAACTGCCGCAGCGAGCGCACACATTGACGTCGATAGTTGCCAACATGTCCGATATATACACCAGACGACACATGTAACGTCATTATGTGAGAAAAGAAATAATTTGTGTATTATTTGTAATTAATGCTTGTATGATGCAATAGTGCCAACTTCACTTAACCGCAATTCCCTGTAGTGAGGTTTGGCGACTGTCTGGATGAAAAATACTGATGAACTAAAATGGGTTTTGGACTAAACGATTGGTCGCTACATGATTAGACAACTGTCTGGATGAAAATTACTGATTGCACTACAAGCAAGGGGGTCTTAGACGACTGTCTGGACGAAAATTGCTGATTGCACTACAAGCAAGGGGATAGGCTTGTTTTGTATGTAGAACTATTGGTTTGGATGAAAATTATTATTGAAAGAGCACAAATTATTACAGCGAAGAGGACAACAAAGAAACACATTCAATGTGGAGAAATCAAAACAAGAAACGCTACTTTTAGTCAATGCCGATTGAAATTACTTATAGTAATGAGACAGCTTGCACAATCCATTGCAAACTGGTTTAAACTCGGCACACTGTCAAGTGAACTCAGCGCTAATTTGTTTCACGGTACAGTGCATATAGAAATTAGTACCGTAAGTGCGGGGTTGGCAATAGTGTACTAGTGCATACAGTAATTAATGGCTGGAATTTCATCTATATAAGTCTTGATCCTATTTGGGATGGTGGGTGGGAGGAGGCGGAGTAGTCAACATCTATTACGGTATGTTCTCCAGATTTTTTCCTGACGATTACTACAGGTATATTGGTAAATATTTGTACTTTAGAAAAGTTATGAGGGAGTGATACATCATGTACCGCTACTGTCAACGCATGTATCATTTTTGAAGTGAAGTGTCTCGTCCAGTGGTTTGGATTCAACTTTTAAAAAAGGGTGTCCCATGGCTGATGGTCACAAAAAATACAAGCTTCCTTTCAAATCCCATCATGGCCGTGGCCTCATCCATATGGAGCAAATTTAGCGAGTAGTATAAATTGCGATACACAAACAAAATGGTGGCATTAATGACTCCATGGGCAACACTAAAGGTTTCTACCTATAAACACAACATGGCAAGATAGTAGGAAATGTTGGGAATAGCGGGTCTTGGGTGATGTAAAGTCATCATCATAATCATTTCCCCTTATCCAGCTCCTGCCGGGTCGGGGTATTTATGGCACTTCTCCACTTTCCTTCCACCATTCTTCTTCCACGATCTTGTCCCAGTCCAGATTTCTTTTTCTTACACTGTTCTTCACTGGATCAATCCACCTTGTTCTAGGTCTTCCTCTTGCTCTCTTACCCTTGCACTTCGCCTCCAGCATCTGTCTTGGTATTCTATTTTCCTCCATCCTCTTTACATGTCCAAACCACCTTAGTTTATTCTTCTCAATTCTCTCATTTAGTTTTGCCATCCCAACTTCCTTCCTAACATCTTCATTCCTCACTCTGTCTTTCCTATCATACTTCATAGGAATTTCATTTCACTGGCTTGGATTCTACTCTCTTGCCTGCTTGTCAGGGTCCAAGTCTCAGCTGCATAAGTTAATATGGGAACATCATCATCATCATTTCCCCTTATCCAGCTCCTGCCGGGTCGGGGTATTTATGGCACTTTACACTTTCCTCTTTCCTTCCACCATTCTTCTTCCACGATCTTGTCCTAGTCCAGATTTCTCTTTCTTACGCTGTTCTTCACTGAATCAATCCACCTCGTTCTAGGTCTTCCTATTTCACTGGCTTGGATTCTACTCTCTTGCCTGCTTGTCAGGGTCCAAGTCTCAGCTGCATAAGTTAATATGGGAACATAGTACACTTTATACATTATCTCCTTGCTTTTCCTTGGTACTTCCTTATCCCAAACAAGTTTTCTTACACTTTGATAGAATGCATTGCTCTGCTGTACCCTCCTGCCAATCTCCATGTCCAACCTACCAGTTTGCATCAATTCACTTCCTAGGTATTTGAACGTGCCCACAATTTCCAAACTCTGACTTCCAATTTTCACAGTGCCCTTTCCTTGTCTTTCCCCTCTTGTCATCACCATGGTCTTGCTTTTCTCTGTACTGATTTTCAGGCCGTACTTCTGAATATTTTCGTTTAGTGCATCTAGTTGTTTTTGCACTTCTTCGGTGTTCCTTCCCCAGACCACAATATCATCTGCAAATAACAGTAACTTCACTTCTTTATGTCCATATGCTTCCTTCGTTTCCTTTACAATTTCATCCATCACCATTATGAACAAGAGAGGTGACAGCACACTCCCCTGTCTTAGTCTAGTCTTGTTCCTAAACCAGTCTTTCCAACTGGGGTCAGTACCCTGCTAACACAGTTGTTGTACATTGCTTGCACCATTTCCAACATTTCTCTTCCCAGTCTCTTCTTAACCATGGTTTCCCATACCTTCTCTCTGGAGAGACTATCATATGCCTTTTCTAGATCTATGAAAGTCATGATCAAATCCTCTCCATATTCCCAGTTCTTTTCCATCACCTGCCTCAAGCTAAAGATTGGGTCCACTGTGGATCTTCCACTCCTGAAGCCATACTGTTTCTCTTGCAACTCTCCTTCCACCTTTCTTCTCATTCTTCTTTCTAATATCCTTTCCAGTAGTTTTACCATCTGTGATAGGAGGGTGATCTCTCTATAGTTATCACACACCTTCTTGTCCCCCTTCTTAAACACTGGTATTATTAGACCTTTCTCCCAGTCTTCTGGTACACATTTCCGTTTCCACACACACTTTAGCAGTCGATACAACCATTGCATACTGTGCCCAACTGGTCACGGCAGTCTGGTATCGAACTCAGGGCCTTATCAGAGAAGACCAGGCAAATGGTTATGCCTAAGGTCGAACCAGTGGTCTCTAAGGGGGAGCCATTATATGGAACCCACAATGAGAGGTCTACTGACACATAATAGTCTAGCGTGATTTCACGATTATTTAGGTGCAAATCATAGCAATTTAAAGGAAAAATTATAAGCAAAATGCAAGGAAATGTACGTTTTCAGTGCATACGAAGTCGAGAGAGGCTAGTATTGAAGTCTGACAAATGACTTTAACAAGTAGGCGGGGTAGGCATGGCGCCTACGGAACTATTTCCGTCTAGGGCGGTCAGACAGCTCAAAATTAATGACCCGGGAATCCACCGGTCGACAACGAGCAAAGCTTTGGCGGGACCAAGCCCACAAGAAATTAATTAATTACAGATAAATGGAGCATTGTAATGCAATGGAACATACACACAGATGAATGTATTCACGGAGGAGTAATTTAGGAGTGGCTTTTCACCTAAAATTACGCCTATTTCTCAAAATGACCGCATTACAACCTAACTCACGCTCGAGAGCATGAATACTTTAACCAACCAGCGGGAAATCCCCACCGTGGCATCCCACGCGCTGAACTAAGGCAATTAATTGTAATTAATTGGCCGAAGCGATCGCCGGCACGCGAGTGTTTTTAAAACCTCCACGCCTAGATAAACAAGATGCAGTTGTTATTTCGGCTGAAGACGGAGTATTTCAAGAAGGGAGTCGCTCTCACGTGTCCCGTGAACTATTTTGTGCAAGAAACCAATATAAGGGAAGAGCACCCTACGCCAAGGGTCAGTTATGGTTCAGTTGGAAAGCAGTTGAAGACGTCAGACGGTCGCTCGAGTTGTAAGTTAGTCCTTTGTCTACAAGCGCTCTGCAGTAAGCACGCCAATTATTAAAATATCAGCGTACCGCCGTTGAAGACAATGGAGGCAAATTGTAAGCTTCATCAGTAATAATGAAGTGCATAAAAGGTAACAAAGTGCAGATATTTCTGTATTATCTGACACAGATATAAATTCGCTACTGCGAATAGGAACTGATAATGTTTGGAACAGTTCGTATACCGGAAGGTATTGTCAATTATATGACATCAGCATTAGGAGCACTCCAGTGATGGGAGAGTGGAAGTTATTGCCACCTATCCAGGACAGTGAGGTGAACGGGAGTGCAGGGAACTAGGATCGAACATCTATAAAAACGCTACTAGATTTCACGGAGACCAGCGGTTATCATAAGTCATCGCATCTCTGAGGTCAAGCATAGGTGAAATCCAGATTAAGGATCAACATGTGAAATGATAGATGAAGTGTATAAATTGTGAAATAATAATTTAAAGTGTTAATGTGTTTAATGTTTAATATTCAGTGTTTATCAGTGGTAAAGGCCACTTGTGGTAATATGTGTATCATGTGTAAAAAGTGTGAATCTCAGTGTTGTGTATTGGATATCATGATGGATTAAGTCAAATCGTCATGGTAGAGCTCAGGCGGAGATACTGGTACTTTCCAGCCAGAAGGAAACGTGAGTAAACATGCAAATAATAGCATTATAATGGCATAGTTCACCATATAACGATTAATCACTTTGAAATTAAAGAAGTAATAGTCACTTACTGAACGAGTTTTCACCACTCGTCTTGAATAAAGTATGACTTGGAAGGTGATTTGCTTAGGATCATGTAGGTCAAAAATAGTGATGGATCTAAACGTTAAAATAATAATAATAATAATAATAACTGGGGTCGGCAACCATAAAGTAAGGGCAAAGTTGGCCTAAGTAATGTTCAAATAGTGTCATGTCTAATTTAAGATACTGTCATTTGGTAAACAGTAAAGAACGTAGTGTGGAATATCGCGAATACGAGAGCTTTTCTCAGTGTCAGTGAAAATTTGAATAAATATGTGAAATTAAAGTAAGCCAGTATATTTATACATTTGTGTTGGGAGCTATGTAAAGCTTTGGCTTAAATAGTATAACAGGAAGAACGCAGGCACCTTGATAATGGAGTCATATATGTGAAATATTGTTTAGCCGCATATAGCGTGCAGATTAACGTAGAATCCAGTGATTTACGTAAGATAAGCACGGGAAAGACTAGTATAGCTTGCGCGTGAGGTGAAAATTGGCTTAATCTTCGAGAAGTATCGCCTTTGTGCATACTGTATGTGTTACGCAGCGATTTGGATAGATTCTGTCTATTGCCAACGCTTGCATTGAATTATAGCCACTATGGACGCCCAGCGAGGCGCGGTGAGCATTTTTACTTATGGTCTGCCCGAGAGGTAGAATCATATTCGTCGACGAGGAACGTGGTTCCCAAATATATGTAAATGACAGCTGCTGATGATAACCATGGGGTTTCATTATGATGCGCGTCTTATAAGCCACAGTAATCACCTTAGAACGGCAATGCTATCATTAGAATTCCACCCCTGCCATGAATGTTTAATAGGAGCCATTTGAGCCCAAATACACTGTAAAGTTAGGTGTTAATTAATTAAATGACTCAATTACCTAGGACTATGCCTAGCGGATCTTATTGTTATATAATTGTAAACAAGTATGGCCTTGACGGTAGAGAGAGACAGGAAATGTAGACCATTTCCGTGGCAGCCATCTTGGAGAGCTGTCTGGAACTAATTTTATGACCTGCTGAGGGGAGGGAGGTCGCTCGACCGATCCCTTGTCAATTACAGTCACAATAGGACACTGAGAGATCTCGGTATTCAATAATGCAATTAAAATATGAGTATTTTAGTGATGCAAATGGAATTAAATGGTGTATGGCAACTCACATATGTGGTTGAACCATAGAAATCAGATGATATTTGGCGAAGTTATCCTCTGAGGGGGAAGGCTGAACCAAAATAATGTAGGCATCTTCTTTAAAGTGCATTTTGCCAGTTTATGCTAATTTAGGAAAAACGGGTATGTGTTTTTCCCAGAATATGACACAGTTGTATCTGTAATAAGTCCGACAAGACCCAGCTAATCGTTATATGGTGAAACTATAAATATTCTATCCATGTTTATGTTTATTTTATGATTAAGAAGCATGACTCAATTTCCTAGAGCGTTCGTAGGGATGGAAAGAAGGAAGATGATTCGCACGACACAACAAAAATATTTGCTAATAAATGTAGGGAACATTGAAGTAATGCTAATTAAAGTAAATGTCGTAGGAGACGGAATAATGTCTTAGAAATTCATGTTTATGTGACATGTGGTTTTTGTGTTAAGATACTTCCATTAAATAAAATTGTGTCACATGACGGACACTATGAAAACCTTGTAATCTGAACTATTATTGACAGGATATTAGAAGTAGGTTTTGAGTGCATTGTCGCGCTATTTTTAAGGAGAAAGCTCACAGAATAACCCTATTTATTTGTGGGAATTAATTGTAAATTGTCCTTTGTTTTGTATTTGTTGTACAGCCATGATTTTAGACCAGTAAATATATTTTATTCATAGGAATGTTGTGTATTTCCTGTAGAGTAGTTACCTGGTAGACTCAAATCCTGAACATGTGGTCGTATTGTGGGCAGGAACGTCCCATACCTCGAAAGACCGTGAGCTAGTTGGGATACGAACACATGGTCCACATGGTGACAATCGGGTACATGGGGGAGTTGTCTCTGTACTTGGATTGAGTCACAGGTAATTACGTAAGTCGGTCAAGGTATTAATGGTAGAAGCAAATATAGCATAGAAATTAGGACAGAATAGGAAGACCGCATCCCATTTGTTAATAAGCCACCACATTAAAAATAATTGTTAATCCTCCATAAGACATGCTTATATAATTGTAACTTTCATAAACCATAGCCATAGATAACCCATATAAAATAACATGACGCCGATGTGTGGGGCCAGTTTAAAATACAGGTAACCTCCACGTAAGCATCATGAGCATGGCATAAATAAGCATGTTGACTACCCTAATTTAACATGTCACCCACCTGTGGGCCATGACAGATTAGATTAACATGGCACCCACCTGTGCATGACCCATAAAATTAACATGGCGCCCGTACGTGGTTGGCTTATGGGATTTAGAAAAACCCCATAATAATAGCATGGTTTTCATGGGGAAAACCATAGAAATAATTTTTTTTCCTCAAACTTGGTTTGAGCGATTGTGAGTCTTTCTAGATGATGTTCAGACGTCAGACAAATGTTGTCAGACGGGTACGAGGGTCTATACCCATTCCATAGTTAGTTTTGACATTTTATAATATGTTGTTGTTGTTGTCGCGGGATCGGAATCTTTTCTTTCCAATAGAACGCGCCAGTGTCTTCAGCTAGGGCCTACCTGAATCTCAAATTAAGTAGTACAGGATGGCCGGAACGGAAGAAGTACTCAGGTGTATCGCCGAGTTAAGGGAACATTTCGATGTTATAAATGCTAAAAGTAAGGAAGAATCCAAAGCATTTAAAGATGAAATAGCGGGTAGATTGGATGCCAATCAAACCGAAATAAATACTAGACTAGAGGCTAATCATGCCGAAATAAATACTAGACTAGAGGCTAATCAAGCCGAAGTAAATACTAGACTAGAGGCTAATCAAGCCGAAATAAATACTAGACTAGAGGCTAGTCAAACTAATGTAAACACGCAGTTAGAATTAAACCTAGGAGAGGTTAATAAGAAAATGGACGACGTTAAAGAGTCTGTCCAGAGACAGGTAACTAAGAATATTGTTAGCGTGATCTCAGAAATGCAAAATGATAACGAAAAACGCTTTGAGTCTATTGAATTAAAATTAGAAAGCAATTTGCAAATGTGCAGAGAGTCACAGCGTGAAATTAACGATAATTTAAACAGTATGTCCCGGGAGCTTAAAGACATTCAAAGTCAGAATGAAGCTAACACGAAACGTCAGTTAGAGCAATTTAACACGTTTACTCAGACCGTGGATCATAGGTTCGAGGATAATGAACTAAAATGGAATACGCGAATGGCAGGTTATGCCAAGGCTGTGGACGAAGCTTTAAAAAAGCAGGACCAGAATATCCTTGACCAATGCAAGGAAATGCAGGAAATAAAGACGTCTGATCGAGATAATAAGGAAATAATGTCTAATATGAAGATACAAGTTGGAAAAGTGCAGAAAGAGTTGGAACAAACTCAGAACGACTTAGCAGTTATCCATAAAAGACAGGACGAAGACCAAGGAGAAATCACGAAAATGAGGACTGAAATCTCTCATATACAAGGTCACATTCAACGGGAAGTTACAGGCTTACGCGAAGAGTTAAGAGCTTCGAGAAGGCTTAAAGACTGAAGCTAGTGATAAGACTCTTGCCGAAGTAAGAGAAAGTCTAGCAGGAGAAATTGTCCACCTGAAGGAAAACCTTAAGGATAATAAAGAAAAGGTATTTTCTATGGCAGAAAGAAACCGAGATCGCCTCGAGAAAATAGAACGAGAGGTATTAGCTCGTTTGGAAAGGACTGAAAACAGGCACAGCCAATTAGAAACGAGAATGATAGCGCAGGAAGAATCCATGTTGCGGAATCCTAGGTCTAGCGAAGGAAGTATAGACGAGAATAGGAGGAATAAATGGGCAGAGATAGAAATACAGCCCACTCCAAAGAATGCAGCAATGCCAAGTGACAGCCCGTATGCCACACCTGGTATGCCAATGGCTATGTCAACACCGCAGGAAAATGCTGTACAGAACCAAATAGTCACAGTTATAAGGGCTAGTGATGAAAAACCAAAGAAATACTCTGGGAGTAATTCTAATATGACACCCAAGTACTGGCTTAAAGAAGTTTCCGAGTACTTGAATGATGCGAAAGTACCGCCAGAGCGCAGGTTGAGAGCGATTGAAAAACTCACCGAAGGAGAGTGTGCTCTATGGTTTAGAAGTTTTAGGTACACGTTCGACACCGTTGAGGAATTTCGCCAAGCATTCTTAAGCAGGTATTGGAACGCGAGCGTACAACAAAACCTCAGACTGGACTTGTATTCCAGGCGTTACAGTACTAGTAACCCGACCAAGTACGGAGAGTTTTTTGTGAACCAATTATGCCGTTTTCGCGAGCTCGACGAAGGACTCAGAGAGTCAGACTTATGCATAGCAATAGCTAAGCAGCTGCCGTATGAAGTGCAGCGCCTGCTAATCTCAGCAAACGCAAAAACTGCAATCGATATGGAGGAGGTGCTGAGACAACTTGATTTAACCACAGTGCAGCACGCAAGACAAAGCCGACATGTGGAACAGGTTAATATGACGAATACGCCGATCGAGCCAACGAAGGTGCAGACGAAATGCAAGTCTACAAGCACCGAAACAGAAAAATCCGACTGGCAGCGCGAAGGACGCGAAAACCAAAATTGGAGGCCAGCGTATCGAGGAGGTTCGAACCGTGGTAACCGAGGAAGGAAAAACTGGAATCAGCGTGGTACCAGAGACCAGCAGCTGGATAACAGAAGAAATTACGGCCGAAATGGGAATAACCAAGGATGGAGATCCCAAGAGCAGAGTCGTGGGTTCGATGAAGAGGCGGAAGAACGCTATCATGCATCTTTAAGATACATGGAAGAGCGCGGAGATGATCCAAGACAATCGCGAGTTCACTGGGATGAAGCGATTCGAAATAGAAGGTCACCCGACATATATCAAAATGATGATGGTGCCAAAAGTCTGGAACTTCAACAGCATGAAGACAGGCAGAAGAACTCCACAAAGAATGGAGCAATTGAAAAAAAAAAACACCAATTTTAAATGACCAGAGAGAGATAGGTTCAGGATGGAATACAGTAAATGTTATTAACTGGATTGCCAAACCTGAGGAGCTTATCGAAGACCTCGATGAAAGAACGGTCAATGTAAGAAGGGAACTACCTATTATTATTGTAAACATTGCGGGAACGAAAGTAAGAAGTCTCATCGATACAGGATCAACAGTGAGTTTGATAACCCAGGCATTATATAATGAAATCCAGAGTAAAATCCACGTATTGAAAATACCCATTTCAAGCGTGAAAATAAAAGGTGTCATACCAGACAAAGTTATGATATGCAGATACCAAGTATTTTTAGATCTGCAGATAGGGAACTCTACATTCTCACAGAGCTTCCTACTTGTAAATAAGCTGCCATATAACCTTATTGTTGGAATGGATTTCATAAGAGAGTATAAAGTTATTATAGATCTCTCGCAAGACATTGTAATGTTTCGCGCAAGTGAGGGAAAGGAAGACTTAGAACTCTCATTAAGGCATAATGAAGCGAGACAAGAAGAATACGTATGGCATACATACGGAGATATGACTGGGGAGGCAGTGTCGACAATAGAAGATATTGAGGAAGAGTTGGCAACACTGGCCGCAGACATTGAAAAAGATCTCGAACCAAAATTTGAAGAATGCCTGGAAGAGAAGATTGAGGAAGCTAAATTTGGTCCAGAATATAAGAAAATGCTAAGGGAACTGCTATTCGAGTATAAAGGAGTCTTCGATTCGAGACCTGGCCGGATCAAGAATTTCCAGTATGCGTTTCAAGTCAGCGATTGGACGCCATTCAAACAGAAGCCGTATCCTGTAGCTGAGAAACATTATTTAAAGGTCAAAGAAGCGATACAGGAAATGCTAGAAGCAGGCGTCATTGTAAAGACAGCCACACCTTATGTCAGCCCACTGGTAGTTGTACCGAAACAGGATGGAAGTGTGAGGATATGCCTGGACCTACGAAATTTGAATTCCAAGGTTATACCGGAATTTGATACAGTTCCACCCATTAAGGAGGTACTCAGAAGGTTCAAAGGAAAGACTGTATTCTCAAATCTTGATCTCACGGCAAGTTTTCACCATCTTGCTCTGGAAGAGAAAACAAGTCTGTTAACCGGATTTTTATTTGACCAGCACACGTACTCCTACGTCCGTCTTCCATTTGGATTAAAAACCGCAGGTTCAGCGTTGATACGAGCACTAGATAGGAACCTATCCGAAGAAGTAAAAGCTACAACCATATGCTACGTAGATGATATACTACTGACCTCTGAAACAGTTGAAGAACATGTCAGAGATCTACGCAAGTTGTTATATGACCTAAGTCAGGCTAACTTCAAGGTCAATATAAAGAAGTCTAATTTTGCTCAGAGAGAAGTTAAATTTCTAGGTCATGTAATCGATGCACAAGGAGTTAGGCCTAATCCGGGAAAACTGGAAGTCATAAAACGTTTCCCGAGACCAACGAAGGTGAAGAACGTCAGGCAATATCTAGGCGTTATTGGATTCTTTTCGAACCATTGTCCGAAGTACACCGAGACTGGAGCACCACTCCAAGACTTACTTAAAAAGGGAGGAAGATGGCGATGGACGGAGCAATGCGAGGAAGCCTTCGTGAAATCTAAACAGATGTTGTTAGATTATGTGAAATTGGGATATCCTGACTACACTCAGAAATTTATCATCCAGACTGATGCATCCTTCGTAGGCATTGGAGCTATGTTGTATCAGGAAAATAAGGACAGGCCAGAGGAGAGAACTTATATCGCATTCATCAGTAGAAGGTTGAGGCCTAATGAAAAGAATTATACGGTCACGGAGATCGAATTACTTGCGATACTGTATGCATTACAGTATTGGCACAAGCTGATTTATGGTTTTAGAATTATTTTGAGAACAGACCATAAAGCCCTAACGTTCCTGCTGAAAACTGACTTGTCGAGTCAGACTGACAAGGTGGTCCCTGTACATACAACAATTTCAAGTGGAAATAGAATATTGCCCGGGGAAGGACAATATCATACCTGAATTGCTAAGCAGATACCCTACAGCAGAGGAAGAAGAAACTCTAGCTATTGAAATAGAAGATAGAGATCAGAAGACCTTAGATGATCTGAGGAACATCACCGTTTTTCAACGTGAAGATCCCTGGATACGGTTGATGATAAATTACTTCGAGGGAAAGCTGGATAGAGGAACCCCGATGTATATGGAAGCTGAAGCACTTTCAACGGAATATCTATGGTTTAACCAGATGCTACATAAATGGAGCGACTCTGACCACACAAAACCTAGGATTGTTGTACCACCAGCATTGCAGAGAAGGCTAGTTTGGCTAGCACACCGAGCTTTTGGACATTCAGGTGTAGATAAGACTGTTGCCCTGCTTAAAGAGGCGTTTATTTGGCCTAAACTTAGAGAAACAGTCAGAAATACTATCAGGACATGTGATATGTGCCAACGAGTAAAGCCTAACTCGTACTTAATGAGGCAGAAACCTATACCACTCTTACCAGAGAAGCCATGTCAGCTCCTGGCGCTGGACAACTTTGGGCCCCTGCCTAGAGCTAGAAGAGGAAATAAACACATCCTAGTTGCACTAGACGTGTTTTCCAAAATGGTAGTCCTGTGTCCAATTCAGAAAACCAGTACAAAACAAGTACTTAAGAGGCTGAAGGAAAGAATCATTCCTATATTAGGACAGCCAGAAAACATCTTATCGGATCACGGAAGCTGTTTTACCAGCGTAGAATTTCGCAGGGAGTTGGAAAATCTGGGCATAAGACAGATTTTGTCCACGGTTAGGCACCCGGAGTCGAACTCAGCTGAGAGAGTTATGAGGGAGGTGCAAAAATACATGAAGATATACTGCTCTACTGAGAATTGGAAATGGATTGACGTGCTTGAGATTATTGAATATTGTATCAACAATACTGTGCACGAAGCTACAGGAGAGGTGCCAGTGAGCCTACATCTCGACAGAAGACCCGAGAGGCCATGGAATAATGTCATCCAGACACCCGTCGATGCACAACTTGGACGTGAGTTGAGAATCCAGAGGACGTTCGAGTATCTCAAGAAACAAGCAGATAAATGACAGCGGAGAAACAGGAGGAAACGCTATCATAGACCGCTACTCGTGGGAGAATACGTCTTATTGAAAAAACCCGCCAGTTCAGATCCAGAGAGCAGGAAATATAAAAAATTCCAGCACGCTTATCTCGGACCCTACCTGATTATAAGGGATCTGCAGAATAACGCATATCGGATTAAAGATGAGGCAACAGGTAGAGAAGTTGTGGTAAATGTAGCAAATCTGAAGTTATATAGTCCACCAGAAGACTATGAAGCGAGAGAAGAGCAAGCTACACACATCCAAGTGAACGAGGAATCATTACGTATGCACGGAAAGGTTCTGGAGAAAAGCTTGCAGGCTCGAGAAGGGTCGAAGAAAAGAAAACAGCTCGCCAGCCCAGCGGACACGAGGGGAGAGTGCAGCTGTCGACTGCAGGAGTTTTACGACCAGTTAAAGGGAGCCGCTGTGGAGTTAGAGGAGATGAATGAACAATTGAGACAGGAAAACGAAAGTCTACGAGACAGCAGACAAGAGTGGAGTGGGAAAACGTGAAAGCCCATTGCCAAGAGCAATGACCGCTTAAAGCAAACACTGCAAGGAGTTGATACCAGCTGATAGGCCCGAAAAATTCACTTATGAAATGAATTTTTCGAACTTAGCAGGAGAAAGATGTGCCCAACTGGTCACGGCAGTCTGGTATCGAACTCAGGGCCTTATCAGAGAAGACCAGGCAAATGGTTATGCCTAAGGTCGAACCAGTGGTCTCTAAGGGGGAGCCATTATATGGAACCCACAATGAGAGGTCTACTGACACATAATAGTCTAGCGTGATTTCACGATTATTTAGGTGCAAATCATAGCAATTTAAAGGAAAAATTATAAGCAAAATGCAAGGAAATGTACGTTTTCAGTGCATACGAAGTCGAGAGAGGCTAGTATTGAAGTCTGACAAATGACTTTAACAAGTAGGCGGGGTAGGCATGGCGCCTACGGAACTATTTCCGTCTAGGGCGGTCAGACAGCTCAAAATTAATGACCCAGGAATCCACCGGTCGACAACGAGCAAAGCTTTGGCGGGACCAAGCCCACAAGAAATTAATTAATTACAGATAAATGGAGCATTGTAATGCAATGGAACATACACACAGATGAATGTATTCACGGAGGAGTAATTTAGGAGTGGCTTTTCACCTAAAATTACGCCTATTTCTCAAAATGACCGCATTACAACCTAACTCACGCTCGAGAGCATGAATACTTTAACCAACCAGCGGGAAATCCCCACCGTGGCATCCCACGCGCTGAACTAAGGCAATTAATTGTAATTAATTGGCCGAAGCGATCGCCGGCACGCGAGTGTTTTTAAAACCTCCACGCCTAGATAAACAAGATGCAGTTGTTATTTCGGCTGAAGACGGAGTATTTCAAGAAGGGAGTCGCTCTCACGTGTCCCGTGAACTATTTTGTGCAAGAAACCAATATAAGGGAAGAGCACCCTACGCCAAGGGTCAGTTATGGTTCAGTTGGAAAGCAGTTGAAGACGTCAGACGGTCGCTCGAGTTGGAAGTTAGTCCTTTGTCTACAAGCGCTCTGCAGTAAGCACGCCAATTATTAAAATATCAGCGTACCGCCGTTGAAGACAATGGAGGCAAATTGTAAGCTTCATCAGTAATAATGAAGTGCATAAAAGGTAACAAAGTGCAGATATTTCTGTATTATCTGACACAGATATAAATTCGCTACTGCGAATAGGAACTGATAATGTTTGGAACAGTTCGTATACCGGAAGGTATTGTCAATTATATGACATCAGCATTAGGAGCACTCCAGTGATGGGAGAGTGGAAGTTATTGCCACCTATCCAGGACAGTGAGGTGAACGGGAGTGCAGGGAACTAGGATCGAACATCTATAAAAACGCTACTAGATTTCACGGAGACCAGCGGTTATCATAAGTCATCGCATCTCTGAGGTCAAGCATAGGTGAAATCCAGATTAAGGATCAACATGTGAAATGATAGATGAAGTGTATAAATTGTGAAATAATAATTTAAAGTGTTAATGTGTTTAATGTTTAATATTCAGTGTTTATCAGTGGTAAAGGCCACTTGTGGTAATATGTGTATCATGTGTAAAAAGTGTGAATCTCAGTGTTGTGTATTGGATATCATGATGGATTAAGTCAAATCGTCATGGTAGAGCTCAGGCGGAGATACTGGTACTTTCCAGCCAGAAGGAAACGTGAGTAAACATGCAAATAATAGCATTATAATGGCATAGTTCACCATATAACGATTAATCACTTTGAAATTAAAGAAGTAATAGTCACTTACTGAACGAGTTTTCACCACTCGTCTTTAATAAAGTATGACTTGGAAGGTGATTTGCTTAGGATCATGTAGGTCAAAAATAGTGATGGATCTAAACGTTAAAATAATAATAATAATAATAATAACTGGGGTCGGCAACCATAAAGTAAGGGCAAAGTTGGCCTAAGTAATGTTCAAATAGTGTCATGTCTAATTTAAGATACTGTCATTTGGTAAACAGTAAAGAACGTAGTGTGGAATATCGCGAATACGAGAGCTTTTCTCAGTGTCAGTGAAAATTTGAATAAATATGTGAAATTAAAGTAAGCCAGTATATTTATACATTTGTGTTGGGAGCTATGTAAAGCTTTGGCTTAAATAGTATAACAGGAAGAACGCAGGCACCTTGATAATGGAGTCATATATGTGAAATATTGTTTAGCCGCATATAGCGTGCAGATTAACGTAGAATCCAGTGATTTACGTAAGATAAGCACGGGAAAGACTAGTATAGCTTGCGCGTGAGGTGAAAATTGGCTTAATCTTCGAGAAGTATCGCCTTTGTGCATACTGTATGTGTTACGCAGCGATTTGGATAGATTCTGTCTATTGCCAACGCTTGCATTGAATTATAGCCACTATGGACGCCCAGCGAGGCGCGGTGAGCATTTTTACTTATGGTCTGCCCGAGAGGTAGAATCATATTCGTCGACGAGGAACGTGGTTCCCAAATATATGTAAATGACAGCTGCTGATGATAACCATGGGGTTTCATTATGATGCGCGTCTTATAAGCCACAGTAATCACCTTAGAACGGCAATGCTATCATTAGAATTCCACCCCTGCCATGAATGTTTAATAGGAGCCATTTGAGCCCAAATACACTGTAAAGTTAGGTGTTAATTAATTAAATGACTCAATTACCTAGGACTATGCCTAGCGGATCTTATTGTTATATAATTGTAAACAAGTATGGCCTTGACGGTAGAGAGAGACAGGAAATGTAGACCATTTCCGTGGCAGCCATCTTGGAGAGCTGTCTGGAACTAATTTTATGACCTGCTGAGGGGAGGGAGGTCGCTCGACCGATCCCTTGTCAATTACAGTCACAATAGGACACTGAGAGATCTCGGTATTCAATAATGCAATTAAAATATGAGTATTTTAGTGATGCAAATGGAATTAAATGGTGTATGGCAACTCACATATGTGGTTGAACCATAGAAATCAGATGATATTTGGCGAAGTTATCCTCTGAGGGGGAAGGCTGAACCAAAATAATGTAGGCATCTTCTTTAAAGTGCATTTTGCCAGTTTATGCTAATTTAGGAAAAACGGGTATGTGTTTTTCCCAGAATATGACACAGTTGTATCTGTAATAAGTCCGACAAGACCCA
This sequence comes from Meconema thalassinum, assembly GCA_946902985.2. Classification (NCBI taxonomy): domain Eukaryota; kingdom Metazoa; phylum Arthropoda; class Insecta; order Orthoptera; family Tettigoniidae; genus Meconema; species Meconema thalassinum. The sequence continues at coordinate 34,840,662 of OX336399.1, forward strand.
GATAATCGTTATATGGTGAAACTATAAATATTCTATCCATGTTTATGTTTATTTTATGATTAAGAAGCATGACTCAATTTCCTAGAGCGTTCGTAGGGATGGAAAGAAGGAAGATGATTCGCACGACACAACAAAAATATTTGCTAATAAATGTAGGGAACATTGAAGTAATGCTAATTAAAGTAAATGTCGTAGGAGACGGAATAATGTCTTAGAAATTCATGTTTATGTGACATGTGGTTTTTGTGTTAAGATACTTCCATTAAATAAAATTGTGTCACATGACTGACACTATGAAAACCTTGTAATCTGAACTATTATTGACAGGATATTAGAAGTAGGTTTGAGTGCATTGTCGCGCTATTTTTAAGGAGAAAGCTCACAGAATAACCCTATTTATTTGTGGGAATTAATTGTAAATTGTCCTTTGTTTTGTATTTGTTGTACAGCCATGATTTTAGACCAGTAAATATATTTTATTCATAGGAATGTTGTGTATTTCCTGTAGAGTAGTTACCTGGTAGACTCAAATCCTGAACATGTGGTCGTATTGTGGGCAGGAACGTCCCATACCTCGAAAGACCGTGAGCTAGTTGGGATACGAACACATGGTCCACATGGTGACAATCGGGTACAATACCAACAGGTCCAGCAGCCTTTATCATTTCTACACTGATTTCATCCACCCTAGTTGCTTTTCCCATCTTCATTTTCTGTACTGCTAATTCCACCTCCAGCATTGTTATATCATCTTCTGTTATAGAGTCGTCAGGTTGTGTCACTTCCATCTCACCAGTACAATTGCTCACATTCAATAGCTTATCGAAATACTCCTTCCATCGTCCCTTTATCTCTTCTGGGTGTGTTAACAACTCTCCATCTTCCTTTTTCACCAGCTTTGTGGTAACTCTTTCTTTCCTCTTACTTCTTAGAAGCCCATACAGCATCCTTTTACTGCCACTTACATTTGTTTCCATTCTTCGTGTAAATTCTTCCCAACTTTTCTTCTTTTCTTCTCCTACCACTTTCTTACACCTCCGTTTGCTGTCGTGATACTTCCTTTTGCTTTCTTCTGTTTGATCTCGGTTCCATTCTTTCCATGCAGACTTCTTTTCTTTCACTGCTTTCCTCACTTCCTCATTCCACCACGGTGTCTCCTTCTCTTTCACTCTTGTTGACGTCCTACCACAAGCACTCTCTGCTGCACCAGCAAATGCCTTTTTAAAGTGGGACCATTCCTCTTCTACATTTTCCACTTCAGTAACTGGGATTTGTTGCTTCAATCTCTCCTGAAAATCTTCCTGTACAGTTTTGTCTTTCAATTTCCATACTTTTATTTTACTTTCTCTGATCTCCTTTAGGTTTTCCAATTTTTCCCATCTAAATTTTGCCACCACAGCTCTATGGTCCCCATAAAATGCTTCTCCTGGTAAAGCTGTCACATCTATCAGCTTTCTGCGCTTAGTCCTTTCCACCAGAAAGTAGTCAATTACTGATTTTGTTCTTCTATCGCCCCAACCATATCTCGTAATTTTCCTGCTGTTTTTCTTCCGAAGCCATGAATTACCCACTATCAGTCCATTCCTTTCACAAAAGTTTACAAGTTCCTCTCCTTCCCGGTTCTTTTTCCCATATCCATATGGTCCAATGACTTCTTCCTTTCCTTGTCTCTCGTTTCCGACTTGTGCCTTCATGTCTCCCATGATCACCAGTTCTACATCTGAAATTACTCTTTCTACATCCTCCAGGAATACTTCACTATCTTCTTCCCTGTTTCCAGTCTGTGGTGCATACACTTGTATGAAGTCCATCACATTATTTTTCATCTTCATTCTAATTTTCATTATTCTGTCACACACACTCGACCACTTCAACATACTCCTCCAGTTGTTTCGAGGTTATCAGTCCCACGCCATTTTTTGCCTCTTGGCCACCACTCCAGTATAATGTATATCCTTTCCTCAACTTCTTCCTTCCTTTACCTTTCCATTTCACTTCACTCAGCCCCATCAGTCCAACATTCTCCCTCTCCATGAAGTCGACCACCTCCTCCACCTTGCCTGTCAGGGTCATGACATTCATGATTCCCACTTTCATTTCGGTTACTGGTCGCCCATTTCTCACAGTTCCCCCAGTACCAAAAGAACTGCGCGTCGCCTGCAGGGTACGCCCTAACCTTCTCCGAATCATTTGAAGTGCCATTTCCATTTTAGGCTATTATTACGATGGGGTCGCCACTCCCAAAGGCATTTTATGAAGCTACTGCCAGCTATTATACAGGCCGCCCCTAACATGGGAAACAGACGCTGCCGATTGATGCTGTACTCGTACTATTCCCTGAGTACTGGGTTGCCTCTCCGCAATCTCCACCGTTCCGAAGTCCATCTTCTCCGCTGCAGATTCCGTTGAGGTCTTCGCACGTAACCCTGTGCACGGGGCCTGTGTTATACCCCATAGGACTGGGTCCTCACCAGAACTTAGCCGGTACTGTAGTTCCATGGTATATTACAGTACCGTTGCCCACCCCCGCGACGTGGACGGGCCTGGCAAGAATTATCCATGTAGCCAATTATAATTGCCTCATGGACCGGGTTAAGGAGCTGTCTAAATCCAGCCTCCAAGGCTGATGTAAAGTGCAGACCAAAATTAGTGATAACAATGTTTGGAAACATGTGTTATGATCTTTAGTGGGACCCACTTAGGTCAACCAAACAGTGATATGTTTTTTCCAAATAAGCAGCAAAAAAAGAACAATCATAATTTTGCTACTGTATTTGCACAGTTCACTCCACAGAATTCGTGGATTGAGGAGAGGTGCTGCGGACAAACAGTGGAGCAGACAGCTTGTGTTTTATCCACGATTGTGACCCAGCCAAGCTGATAATTTATGTATCGACTCGCATGCTCTCATACTATATGCTATCCTGACAGAGTATCCAGGGCATACCGGAAGAAAACTGTGGAGTGAATTGCACTTATTGGTGTTGCTGTAATAAAATTTTCCGTACAAAACCTCCCGTGCTTGTATAGTTAAAGAGTTGTTCAACCAATTGCAACCAACAGTTTTGTCTTAAGAATGGGTTTAGGGAAGTATGGTGCAAACTTTGAATTAAAACTAAGGCCTGTTCTTACAATCTCCGGTTAAATTTAGGGCAAGTTTACTGGAACTTCAATACCTGGTTAGTGACAAACTGACAGTAAAATAAGCCTTAACCGGCAGTGAACTTTACTGTAAACTGCTTTACTGCCAGATTTACTATTATAATCTCAACGCCATACATCGTCCAATATGCCAAAAATTATCCGTAATTTCTTGGTTTTCGTAAATGCTGATGCTGTTCAAAGAAGGAGACTGAAAGTATATAAGAATCAAAGTGATTATTACGAGGAGTTAGATGATCAAAACTTTTTTACACGATTCCGTTTGACTAAGCTTTTCCTCTTGAGGCCTTTATTTGTCTCATTTGGAGATAATTGTCCTTCCATAACTAAGATTTCTGGTTATAATCGTAACGTAACAAACAGATTGCGCCAAAAACACAGATCGAGATCAAGGAATATAAAATATATACTTATTATTTACTCCCTGACGCAGATCCACTCATGCCAACTATTGAGAGGTATCAAGAAATCTGCAAATCGAACCAGAAATATGTACCAACTGTTGAAAATCATGCGCAGATCTGCTAACCTACCGTAAACATTAACCGGAACATGGTAAGAAGGATCGAATATTTACCGGGACTTTACCACGACCGTAAAGCCAACTGTCGGTTAGAGTTTACTGTCGCTTTACTGGAGATTGCAAGAACAGGCCTAAAAGTAATAAACCTCTCACACCGTTGGACTTGAACAAGCGACCATATCCACAAGTAACTTCACAATGTTTTAAACCTCATACCAACATAAAACAACTAAAACAGAGGTGTTAACATAGTGGGAATTCGTGGCACTACATCAATGTCCGTACGGCATCCGTGACGTCATAGACTACACTAAAAATTTCGTTAGCCAGGTACATGTTGTAACAGTATATATTTGACTGCAAATTTCCTTCTCTCTGCCCTCTTCTTTCATGCTTATTCAATAGGATTACTGCATAATACACCGGGTGAGTTAGCCGTGGCCGTTACGGCATGACTGCTGGCAGTCGCTCACATCCGGGAGGCGAGGAGGTTCGAATCCCCCCGCCGGCAACCTTGAAGATGGTCTTCTGTGGTTTCCCATCTTCCCTCCAGGCAAATGCCGGGGTTGGTCCCTAACTATAGGCCACAGCCGCTACCTTCCAACTCCTCGTCCTTACATTCCCACTTTCCTCTCCAACGGTACTTGTAGCTCACCCATTGGGTGTCCGTCTCGAAGCAGCTACAAAACTGGCGAGCCGAACATGTCCTCGGACACTCCCGGCACTAAAAGCCATACGCAAAAAAAAAAAAACTGCATAATACAATACCAGAGGTAATGACATCACAACACAAACTGAGGACAATCCCTGTGAAGTGAGGTTTTTGGGTGACATTGACATAAGCAAAATATTGGTATCATAAAATGCAGTAAAGTCCATTGTGCTCAATTGTTATGCCCTACACAGATGGTGGTTGTCATAAAATACAATTAGGCCATGAACTTAATGAACTCTATGCCATAAACCAGACTAGCTAGGAAATACTACTAAAATTTTGCAGAACTCCGCACTGGCATGAATTTTGATCTTCTGAGTTGTGCAATCTGGCAACAGTATGTGGATGTTTCTACTGGATACTGGTTTCATTATTTTCAATTTGTTTTGAAGGTTTTCTGTACTTTCTTGTTCTCAGGTAGGCTACAATGCAAATTTTCGTGAAGACCCTCACGGGTAAGACCATCACCCTTGAGGTGGAGGCTTCCGATACAATCGAGAATGTGAAGGCCAAGATCCAGGATAAGGAGGGTATTCCTCCCGACCAACAGAGGTTGATCTTCGCTGGCAAGCAGCTGGAGGATGGACGCACCCTCTCAGACTACAACATCCAAAAAGGTGAGTTCCCAGAAGGCCAGAGCTCTGAAAGAATCTCTGGGCATGATCACAAGGTTAAGACACATGTAAAATTTGCTCGTGTTTGGCAATGCTATGAATAAAGAGAAGACACTGTACTTCATTTTATGTTGCTCACTCATTCTCGTGTTTGTTTGTTTGTTGTTGTTTGAGTCCTCAGTCTTTTGACTGGTTTGGTGCAGCTCTCCACGCCTCCCTGTCCTGAGCTAATCGTTTCATCTCTACATAGCTACCACACCCTATATCCGAGGCAATCTAACATATTGTAACCTTGATCAACCCCTACCGTTCTTGTCCTCGACCCTTCCTTCCATAACTAAGCTTGCTTTTCCTGGGTGTCTTAGTATATGTCCTACCAACCTATCTCTTCTCTAGATTAGCAGTCGCCAGAAACATCTCTCCCACTCGTCTTAATACCTCTTTAATCGTAACCCTATCTACCCATCTGATCTTCATCATTCTCCTGTAACACCACATTTCAAACGCTTCAATTCTCCTCTTTTCTGTTGCACAAATAGTCCAAGTTTCACTTCCATAGAGCGCCACGCTCCAGACAAAGGCTTTCAAAAATGACTTCCTAATACGTAAATCTATGTTCGATGTCAACAGATTCCTTTTCTGTAGAAATGCTTTCCTTGCCTGAGCCAACCTACTTTTTATATCCTCTTTGCTTCGTCCATCACTGGTTATTTTGCTTCCTAAGTAACAGAAGTCTCCTACTTCCTTTAGCTTTTCACCTGCCAATTTTATGTCCATAGGGGTTTCTGACTTATTCTTGTACCGAAACTTATATCAAGTGGACAAGCACACATTGACTGCAGAGTATTTTACATTAAGCCAGAAGCATGGCTGGCCAGGAGTGGTTAGTTTTGTGTGTGATGGTCTTGGCAACAGACCAACCCTTTGTAAGAGAAACTCAAGGCTAGCAACTAATGTTATGTTATTGTTTTAAGGGGTGGAACTACGAGGTCATCTGCCCCTACAACTAATGTGACCAGCGGCACAGTGTTATGCTGTTCCACTGTATTTGAAATAGCATGTGGATTAGGGCAGGGGATAAATCTTATGAAAATTATGTAGAGGTGAGAAATATCAGAGTAAATGCGGTATTATGTAAACTCATTTTTCAGCCAGTGTTATTCCTTGCGTCAGGAAACTGTAGGACTTTGAGATGGTGTCAGTAGATGAGATTTCCACCAACTCGACGGTCTAAAATTTGCAAGAACCCTGTGCTTATTAATGTAAATATGATTGCTGACTGACATTATGCAATAATTTCCCCAAGTCTATGGTCACAATTTCGCAACAATGATGAGCGTTTTTTATAAAAGACTAGCTATTCCAGTCATGCGTCGCAATGCCAATCGAAGACAGAAAGGAAGATAATGAACCCCCGGCCAAAAACCGTGGCGTAACTGTATTGGAATAGCGATACTAGATAACACGGTGGGCTGCTGACTCTCTCTTCATGTCACCTCGCGATGAATCTGCAATCCTTTCTCACACCTTGCATTGCGGTGTCATAAGTATACAGATTGTGCAATTGAGTTACTGTGGGATTTAAGGGTTCCTGTTAAGTCCCTCACCCTTTTGTGTTACATAAATAATTTGTAGCCAGAAACCTTCCCTGGAGTGCACACAACAACTCACCCAAATTTCATAGCATTTGGATGAATGGTACATGAACGCATAGGGGACAGAAAGACAATCTATCCCGTACCATTGATTTTTATATATTATATAGATTGTGATATTAGGTGCCATTATCACTAGTTCTACAATCGTGAGTTTATGGGTACAACATTCACGGCTTCTCATGGTAAAATTAGTTTTCCGACCAAACTTGTGCCATCACAAATAAATTATGTTTTGTAATAAAGTCTCAAATTCTTGAAATAAATGGTAAATGCTCAACACTTTCGAAAAAATCGTGGGAACCAAATGCTGTCAAACACTTGGTACAGTTCAAATCTGTTTAAAAACAGAAATTGTGAATAAAACATTCGCAAAATTAGGGTGTCTGCTATGGATAATTTCTTTACAGGGTTGTATTTGGTAGTTCTATGTCTGAAGTTGGTTATTGGTTGCAGAATCCACACTCCATCTGGTGCTGCGTCTCCGAGGGGGTGTGATCGAGCCCACCCTGCGTATTCTGGCTCAAAAGTACAACTGCGACAAAATGATCTGCCGCAAGTGCTATGCTCGCCTTCACCCTAGGGCCACCAACTGCCGCAAGAAGAAGTGTGGCCACACCAACAACATCCGCCCCAAGAAGAAGTTGAAGTAGATGGCAAATTGCTCGTTATGTACAGTATACATCATGGCAGGGAAGATATTTTCACACAAATTTGTTGTATAAATATACTTGTAAAAAATTCTTGGGGGGTTCCAAATCTACCTGCTATTTATATACGTGATACTGTACATGATTGGAAATAAATTAAGTGGATTTTGAATTACTATATAAAGCAGGAAATTGTTTTCTTTCGTATGACTGGCTGAGTGTATCCCATTCCAGCCCTCAAACCAGAGCGGGGAATAGAACCTGGACCTCCAGCCAAGAATACTAGCCGCTACAACACGAGGTGGACTTTCGGTAAATTTTAAGGTTGTAAATACAGTGGTATTTGGATAATTCAAAGCTGATGGACCTACAAATAATTCTAATTAGAGAAGAAGTTAAATGGTTTTGGTGTTTGGTTTGGTTGAGTCTTAATAAATGCATGATGGATCTCTATCGAAACTCTCACAACACTGACACAGTAACAGTACTCGTAGGAAGCTCAAGTGACAACTAAGTGGGAAACACTGTCTGGGAAAGCAGGGAGTATGATTTCCATGAATGTTGTTACCAGGTAAAACCTGCCATTGTCTAGTCAGAGTGATGACCTCTGTACAATAAGGGTAGGAGGTTTGAAATATCACTCTCAGCTTCTATGTGACACGAAGATCCCGCGCCGTTCCCACAAAATGCCTCCACTGAACTCTGTTTGGGGCGGGTTCTTGCCAGATGTCTACAAAGTTTGGAGATTTCATTTTTCCAGGAACTTTGGTCTTCCTACAGGCCTTTTTCCTCTTGGTTCTTCTTTAAAGATTTGTAAGACAATCCTATCATCTCCCATCCTTAGTAAATAACCAGCCCATTGAAGTCTTCTGGAGTTAATGATGTTGAGTATTGGTGCTTGCTGCGATAGCCAAAAGATGGTCCGAAAATTTTCTTGTACACTTTATTTTCTAAAACCGACAACTAGTGTTCTTCCTGTTTTGTTGAATTTCTCGTAAAAAATTGGATCCCAATAAAACTGCAAAAGTGAAATATCACTTACTATTCCCGCAATGAATAGCGAGGGGACTTTTAGCACTAACTTTTGACTTATATTTTAGTATCTGTGTAAAACAAAACTTTCAGTTAAGGTAAACTTTGAATTATCCACAATTTTTTTCCATTGATTTGATAAGTTGAAGGAACTGAAACAAATCAAATTATGGGAGTTAGAATTATCGGAGCCCTGCTGTAAATATTTGGGAAATCTGTTAAATGTGAAAGGAAGATGATTGGTCCAATTTTTGATTACCCAAAGGTCTACTATTCAGACTTTCTGCATAAAATTTGGGTTGAAAAATATGAAAGCTGAAGTAAAAACTTTGGTTAGTGGACCATGGACTTGTCTGAGTGCTTCAGTAGTTCTCTGAAATCAGTTTGCTCAAACATTCTTGAAGATCCCGAGAGAAGTGCCTGCCTACAGAAACTAGAGCAATACAGTGTTGAGCACGTTTTATTATTAAACTAGATGACCCGAAATACATCATTCTGTCAAAGTAAATGACAATGAATTGAACTGTCTGTACTGCATGCAAAAATCAGAAAAATGCAAATCACTACATCAACATGAAATTAATTTTCTACTGCTTCCAAAAGTTACTATGAAATTGGGTTTTCAGTAGCTGCAATATTAATATCTTCATAGTGACTAAGGAAATGCTCGAAAAGATATCGGTAAACTACTACCCAGAAATAACCCTTAGTTATTGTTGTTTCAACCATGGTTAAGAAGAGACTGGGAAGAGAAATGGTGCAAGCAATGTACAACAACTGTGTTAGCAGGGTACTGACCCCAGTTGGAAAGACAGATTGGTTTAGGAACAAGACTGGACTACGACAGGGGAGTGTGCTGTCACCTCTTGTTCATCATGGTAATGGATGAAATTGTAAAGGAAACGTAGGAAGCATATGGACATAAAGAAATAAAGTTACTATTATTTGCAGACTATATTGTGGTCTGGGGAAGGAACACCGAAGAAGTGCAAAAACAACTAGATGCACTGAACGAAAATATTCAGAAGTACGGCCTGAAAATCAGTATAGAGAAAAGCAAGACCATGGTGATGACAAGAGGGGAAAGACAAGGAAAGGGCACTGTGAAAATTGGAAGTCAGAGTTTGGAAATTGTGGACACGTTCAAATACCTAGGAAATGAATTGATGCAGACTGGTAGGTTGGACATGGAGATTGGCAGGAGGGTACAGCAGAGCAATGCATTCTATCAAAGTGTAAGAAAACTTGTTTGGGATAAGGAAAAGCAAGGAGGTAATGTATAAAGTGCACTACGTACCCATATTGTCTTATGCAGCTGAGACTTGGACCCTGACAAGCAGGCAAGAGAGTAGAATCCAAGCCAGTGAAATGAAATTCCTACGGAGTATGATAGGTAAGACAAGGAAAGACAGTGAGGAATGAAGATGTTAGGAAGGAAGTTGGGGAGAATTGAGGGGTTTGGACATGCAAAGAGGATGGAGGAAAATAGAATACCAAGACAGATGTTGGAGGCCAAGTGCAAGGGGAAGACCTAGAACAAGGTGGATCGATTCAGTGAAGAACAGCGTGAGAAAAAGAAATCTGGACTGGGACAAGATCGTGGAAGGAAAGAGGAAAGTGGAGAAGTGCCATAAATACCCCGACCCGGCAGGAGCTGGATCAGGGGAAATGATTGTTGTTTCAAGGGGCAGAACTAAGAAGTCATCTGCTCCTAACCCTGGCTGACTGTTGCGTAGATGAAAACGGTTTGGCAGGTCTTCAAATCCCTCACTGAGCCATAATTATCCCCCGTTGCAAATAGAGTAATTTGGTAAGTTGATGCTGTGAAGATAATGTGCCAAAACGTAATCTTCTTTCTTTGGGTGAAATAATTATAGAAAACACTGATTCCAATCAACACTATGAATACAAACTACTTTAAAAAAAACTGCTGATTTCACTGGCGTAAGAGTGTTCCTCACATGATCACAATTCTTGGGTGTGGCTAATAATTTACTGCCACATAATGAAATACTCCCACAAGTCCAAACCCTCCTCCACGTGCTGGGAGACGGGCAACGGCATGAAGTAGGGGATTGCCTGTAGGGGTGAAGTACAGTGGGGACCTTGTGTGCCCCGGGACCGCTGCTGTAGCTGTGAAGGCCCTATGGGAACCCTGAAAAGTGACAGCTGACGGGGCTCTGGTGAAGCTACGATAGGCCTAGCAAGCCAGTAGTGGATATCATATTTGCTTTCAAAACAGGAACAGGCCTCGGAAAGGACGGATGCAAACGACGACGACCCGGATATGCTAATGGACTACGAGTTGGGACATTAAACATACAGACACTGACAGGAAAGGTGGAGGAGATTGTAGATGTGATGGAGAGAAGAAAACTGGATATACTGGGCTTGGCAGAAACAAGATGGAAAGGAGAAGGTCGCAGAGAACTGAGGAAAGGGTACCGGTTGTACTGGAGTGGGAACAGTGAAGGAAGGAGCAGCAGAGTAGGAGTAGTAGTGAGAGATGGAATGAAGGAAGAGGTAAAAGGAATAAGTGACAGGATCATGAAGATCAGAGTAACTGTAAAGGGAAGAAGCCTGGAGATAGCCCAGGTATATGCCCCTCAAGTTGGATGTACAGCTCAAGAGAAGGAAGACTTTGAGGAGGAGCTACAACAGCAGTTGAATGGTCAGAGCATCATTGTCATGGGAGATTTGAATGCACATGTAGGAAGTGAAAGGCAAGGATATGAAAATGTATTGGGAGCAGAAGGATGGGGTAGCAGGAATGAAGAAGGGAGAAAGTTGCTGGATTTTTGCAAGAGAAACGGTTTAGTGGTAGGCAACTCCTGGTTCCGGAAGAAAGAAACCCACAAGGTAACGTGGTACAGCAGTGATTTAACAAAGAAATCTTTGGTAGATTACATGCTGTACGACTGGGAAATGAAGAGAAGTGTCAGAGATATAAAGGTAATACCATCAGAGGCCTTAGATAGCGACCACAGAATACTTTTAATGAACCTGGGAGTTGTTAAGGATAGCAAGAGGACAGAGTACCAGGAAAGGAGAATCAAAGTATGGAAACTCAAGGAAAAGGAAGTCGAGGAAGAATTCCAGAAGATAATACGGGAAAGGATGCCAACAGACGATCCTAAAACAGGGGAAGAGGAATGGAAGCAATTCAAGAACACAATGGTGGAAGCTGCAGTGGCAGTGTGTGGAAGAACAAGCAACACCATGGTGGAATGAGAGAGTAAAAGAAGCTGTGGGAAGGAAGAACAAGGCTTTCAGAGTGTGGTTCCAGGAAAGAACTGATCTGGCAAGGGAAGATTATAAGATAAAGAAGCAAACAAGATTGTCGCAGAGGAGAGGAAGAAGTGGATGGTAAAGTGGACAGAGATGATGGAGGAAGACAGCAGAGGAAATAAGAAAGTACTTGATGGGATGGTCAAAAGTAAGAGAAGAGGTCTGCGAGAGGATGTGGTAATGATGGACAAAAACGGAAATGAGGTACACAACAAAGAAACACTCAAGACAGTGTGGAAAGAGTACTTTGAGGATTTGCTGAATCCAAATGGTCATAGGGAGGAAGACAATGTATTGGAAGATGGAGAAGACAACACAGGAATGGAAAAGGACCTGAATTGGAGAGAACTGGAGATGGCTATAGACAAGATGAAAGGAGGAAGGGCATCGGGTGTGGATGAAGTGAGTGTTGAAATGGTGAAGGCAGCAGGGGAGGTTGGGAAACAGTGGCTGTACCGTGTGATGAGGGTAATATGGAAGGAGAAAAAGACCCCAGAAGATTGGAAGAAAGGATTAATTGTCCCAATATTTAAGAAAGGAGTGCAGAAATTACAGGGGAGTCACACTCATACCTCACTGTGCCAAGATATATGAAAAGATATTAGAAAGTAGAATACGAGCCAAAGTGGAGAGAAAATTGAGAGAGGAGCAGTATGGATTCAGACCTGGGAGATCAACAGTGGATCTCATATTTTCAGTGAGACAGCTCCAGGAACACCACTACGAATTTGGAGAGGATCTGTCGATGGCCTTCCTGGACATCGAAAAGGCCTATGATAGTGTGTGTAGGGAGAGGGTTTGGAAAGCAATGGAAAACATGGGAGTGGAAAAAGGGACTGTAGGCGGAGTGAAGGAGATGTATTGTGGAAGTGTGAGTTGTGTGAAAGTTGGAGGGGAAAGAACAGACTGGTTGAGACAAAAGAGTGGCCTGAAACAGGGAAGTGCGCTGTCACCCCTTCTCTTTATTGTGGTTATGGACGAGGTAATGACACGGATAGCAGGAAAGATAGGAGAAGATAAGATGAAAGCAATGGTGTTTGCAGATGATCTCATGATCTGGGGAAACAAGGAGGTGGAAATTCAGGAGCAACTGAAGGCTTGGGAAGAAACAGTGGGAGAGTACGGATGGAAGTTCAACATCAGTAAATGTGAGATCCTGTTAACAACCAGGAAAAAGGACAGACCAATGAGTGGGATAACACTTGGAGGTGGACAGCTGAAGAAGGTGGAAAGTCTCAAGTACTTGGGAAGTATAGTGGAGGAAAATGGGAGAAATGACAAAGAGATTACGGAACGTGGCAGACAGGCAGAAGCATTTCTGAGAAGCATTAGGAGCTTAGTGTGGAATAAAGATGTCCCACAAAAAAGCAAGGAAGTGTTATACAGAAGCTACTATATCCCGATACTGACCTATGCTTCAGAAACGTGGACAGTGAAGAAAAGAGACATAAGCAGAATACAGGCAGGTGAAATGAAGTTCCTGCGAAGTAGGATCGGAGTAACAAGAAGAGACAGGGTGAGGAATGAAAAGGTCTGGGAAATGGTGAAAGAGGAGCCCTTGCAAGGTAGGGTTGAGACATCAAGACTGAGGTGGTATGGACACTTAAAGAGAATGGATGAGAAGAAGATTCCCAAGAAGATACATGAGATGCAGATGCAGAAGAAACGACCAAGGGGAAGACCAAGAGATAGATGGCTGAAAGGAGTGGAGGAATGTGTCAAGAAGAGAGGCGAGGACTGGACCAGAGTGACAGCGGAGAGGTGGTGGGAAGAAAGGACCAAGTGGCGTGGCTTATGTTCCAAACAGATCCAGCCTGGGGCTGGAAACTGAACAAGATGATGATGATAATGAAATACTTCTTGCACATTTAATAATACTGACCAGTTCTAAAGACTGTAATGCTTTATGGTAAACAATACTCTTTGTTTGATTACCTGGTGCATAAACAAACAAAGTTGGTTTCCCAACACGGGAACAGGTAACATACAATTGGCCATGCTAGAAACATGGGGTTTCAAGATTAATGCCGCAAACACTCAATGACTGCCCCTGTGATTTATTTATGGTCATAGCGAAAGCAAGCCACACTGGAAACTGCAGTTATTAAAATTCAAATGGTATGTCAGTGGGATGCATGGTATCAAAATGTCTTCTCCTTTGTACTTGCCCTTTAGAATGGTTGCTTCGATCACGTTCATTAATTTTTACGCCGTGTGCCGTTACGAAGACGCGGTTGGTTCATATTTCGCAACATTCTGACCACCAATCCGATCTTTAATTGAAGATTGTGAGGCAGCAGCAATCCTGTCAAATCCAGCGAGTTCAAAAATTCGGGTAGATAGTTTACGGCATCATCTTGGTTGGTAGCGGAATCAACTGATTAGTGTGTCCTCAAATCGCCGGCAATTTGATTTTGAGTTTTGAAATTTAATTCATTTACATCCATGTTTTTGGCAGCAAAAATAGCTCCTTCACTCAACCAAATAATGATCTCTAGTTTTGAGCAACTTTTGGGAACACTCTTTTGAATGAGTTTGTTTTTTTGAATCGGTAAACTGACAAAAATTTCCAGAAAATGTAATGCAACCAGTAAAAACGTCTCTAGGGAATTTGCCATTTCCGATGTCAACGAGTTGTTTTGAAAATATTTCTCCAGATGGATGATTTTGCAACTCGACGTGCACATTCATGCTTAAATTTAGTATCTTGATCTCTTGAAGGAAAGATGAAAGGAATGGTGTTTGCAGGTGATTTGGGGAAACAAGGAGGAGGTGGTACAGGAGCAGTTGGACGTGTGGGAAGGAATAATACAAGGACATGGGATGAAATTTAGCATAAATAAGAGTAAGATGGTGATCACAACAAGGAAGAAGGAAAGAACCACAACGGGAATAACAATTGGTGGGGAACAGCTGAAGAAAGTGGAGAGTTTCAAGTACTGCTTGGGTCCAAGCTCTATGAACTTGCGGGGTGAGGGGAAAGGGTCGGGCGAGAAGAGAAGGATCTGCCAACAGCCCACCGTTTTAAAAATGGTATTCCTTTCTATTCCAATACTGCTAACATTGGGCCGTTGCTCAAACCACTGTGATGTTAGGAATGAGTGAGTGAGTCACCGACCAATGTATTTGGTTCTGTACTATGCACAGACCGAGAAACCTCATCACTCGTCAACACCACTACTCGTAGTCCGCGATGCACATTCCTCTCAGGTCCACGCAGCTTAGACCCGAGCAGTATCTGGGAAGCCTGATACAAGATGATGGAATAAACGATAGAGAAATAAATGAGTGGGGGAGGCAGGCAGAAGCATTCCGGAGGAGTGTTTGTTAGTTAGTTATTGTTGTTTTAAGGGGTGGAACTACGAGGTCATCTGCCCCTACCGGAGGAGTGTGAGAAGCATGTTATGGAGCAAGGATGTCCCTCAGAACAGCAAAAAGATCATACATCGGACGTACTATGTCCCTATCCTGACGTATGCCTCGGAGACCTGGGTTATGAAAGGAAGGGAGAAGAGCAAAATACAGGCCAGTGAGATGAGATTCTTGAGAAGCAGTATTGGAGCTACAAAGATGGACAGAATAAGAAATGAGAGGACCAGAGAATTAATGAAGGAGGAACCATTACAGGATGGTATAGAGATGTAAAACGAATTGAGGAGAAGATGATACCCAGGAGGATACATGAGACGAAGTGGGAAGGAAAGAGACCGAGAGACAGGTGGCGGAAGGGGGTGGAAGAAAGCGTGAAGAAGAGAGGAGAAGACTGGACAAGGGTGGAGGCTGAGAGATGGTGGGAAGACAGAAGACGTTGGAGAGGCTTGTGTTCCAAACAGACCCGGCCAGTGGCTGGAAACTGTGCAAGATGATGATGATGATGATGATCGGTTTCCACAAAATGGAGGACTTTAAACATGCATTGACGGTGGAATCCCTGGCAATGCTTGAAGAAAATCTCCTGCTAACAAAATCATCGCACCACCAAATCGGTTTTGATTGTTCAGCAGATCTTGCATGGTTCGGTCTAATACCTCCAAAGACTTTTTATGTGCCATCGTGTATTCATCCTACACTACCAATTAACATTGCTGCAAAACTTTTGCAATTGCAGCGTTCTTAGAATTGTTGCAGGTCAGAGTTTCGTTGCTTTGCATATTCAATGGCAATTTTAGGGCTGAATTGGCTGTTCGACCACCTTTCAACAATGTAGCTGCAATGCCTGATGAAGCAAGTGCGAGTGCTATACTTAGATTCTGCCTGTGGCGTTACCTGTTGACAAACTGTGTTACTGCAGTAACAATAGCAACACATTGTATGGTACTGAAAAATAGGGTTTTTTTTTACATTTTCCAGGCAATTTTTCCAATTTTTCTCATTATAAACACCTTCTTCAGACTTAAACAAATATTTGAACAAAAAAAATACCCCAATTGGCCCAGCCGTTCTCGACTTTTGCGCTTAGCAACACATTTAAGAGATTCATTTTTATTAAATAGACTAGATTTGTCCTTGTTTTACTACCTTCTTGGCTTATAAAGGCCATGGATAATGGAGAAAGGCTAGCATACCTCAGAAACTACTGATGCAAAAGGCATGCAGTATTCATTGGCCCCAAATTCAAAAAATTCTGCATGCTGAGAACTTTGTCAGGAAGTCAAATGTTAAGGAAGTATTGACCTGGAAAGCCTGTGAAGTACTGAGATACAGTATAGCACAAGAATCCCTGGATAGTACGTTACAAACAGCTAGGATACAAAATTTGTATGAAAATTAACTTTTGCCATTCCTACCTGAATTTTTCACTGTGAATGACAGCCTCATCATGGGGGAAATTTCCATCAAGACTTTTGAAAGTTGGGATAAGAGATATAAATAGAGCTTTGCATGGATAAACAAAACGTTATCCGCATCCGCACTACTGGCATTACAATGAAAAATGAAAATCCACAGCCTGCTTCCAGTCGACCGACCAGGTCAGGGAATGGAATGAATGAAGCCCCCATCTAGCGACGAGGATATGAACTGTGCCGGCTGCCAAAGCCTGTCGCACTCCCCTGGGGCAATGATTAAATGAATGAAAGATGAAATGAAGTGATAGTGGAGTGTGTTGCTGGAATACAATTTTTGTGACAGGGAAAACCGGAGTAACCGGAGAAAACCCTGTCTTCCTCTGCTTTGTCCAGCACAAATCTCACATGGAGTGACCGGGATTTGAACCACGGGCCCAGCGGTGAGAGGCCGGCATGCTGCCGCCTAAGCCACGGAGGCTTGGCATTACAATAATATTCGATAAAGTAAAAGCAACACATTTACACATTTGAGGAGAAAGTCGTTCCCTTAGGCTGTGTTTAAAATGGATGTTACACAGTCGGAATTGCAACCCTTTTTAGTTCTGAGTGTTAATTGTGCTTAATTACATAATTTGAATGCGATTAGCCTAAATTATCATCTGACATTTATCATGAAAAGAAAAATATGATGGGTCATAAACATCCGGGCCCTAGAAATAATATTCAACAAGTTCAGATTGTATTCTGAAAACTATCCGCAAATTTACTCCAAACGTTATCCGCACAGCCATGCAAACTATATCTGCAGCATCGCAGAGCTGTAGATATAAAGGGCGACTACGGCTGGTTTTAGAGGAAGCGACACTGAATATGGAAGTCACATAATTTTCCAGGCGCGTCCACGTCGCGGGGGTGGGAAACGGTTCTGTAATATACCATGGAACTACAGTACCGGCTAAGTTCTGGTGAGGACCCAGTCTTATGGGGTATAACATAGGCCCCGTGCACAGGGTTACGTGCGAAGACCTCAACGGAATCTGCAGTGGAGAAGATGGACTTCAGAACGGTGGAGATTGCGGAAGAGGCAACCCAGTACTCAGGGAATAGTATGAGTACAACATCAATCGGCAGCGTCTGTTTCCCATGTTAGGGGCGGCTGCAAGGGTGTCTGTTCTCCATGTTAGGGGCGGCCTGAATAATAGCTGGCAGTAGCTTCATAAAATGCCTTAGGGAGTGGCGACCCCATCGTAATAATAGCCTAAAATGGAAATGGCACTTCCAATGATTCGGAAAAGGTTAGGGCGTACCCTGCAGGCGACGCGCAGTTCCTTTGGTACTGGGGGAACTGTGAGAAATGGGCGACCAGTAACCGAAATGAAAGTGGGAATCATGAATGTCATGACCCTGACAGGCAAGGTGGAGGAGGTGGTAGACTTCATGGAGAGGGAGAAGGTTGGAATGATGGGGCTGAGTGAAGTGAAATGGAAAGGTAAAGGAAGGAAGAAATTGAGGAAAGGATATACATTATACTGGAGTGGTGGCCAAGAGGCAAAAAATGGCGTGGGACTGATAACCTCGAAACAACTGGAGGAGTATGTTGAAGTGGTAGAGTGTGTGAGTGACAGAATAATGAAAATTAGAATGAAGATGAAGAATGACGTGATGGACTTCATACAAGTGTATGCACCACAGACTGGAAACAGAGAAGAAGATATTGGAGTATTCCTGGAGGATGTAGAAAGAGTAATCTCAGATGTAGAAGTGGTGATCATGGGAGACATGAATGCACAAGTCGGAAATGAGAGACAAGGAAAGGAAGAAGTCGTTGGACCATATGGATATGGGAAAAAGAACCGGGAAGGAGATGAACTTGTAAACTTTTGTGAAAGGAATGGACTGATAGTGGGTAATTCATGGTTTCGGAAGAAAAACAGCAGGAAAATTACGAGATATGGGTGGGGTGATAGAAGAACAAAATCAGTAATTGACTACTTCCTGGTGGAAAGGACAAATCGCAGAAAGCTGATGGATGTGACAGCTTTACCAGGAGAAGCATTTGATGGGGACCATAGAGCTGTGGTGGCAAAATTTAGATGGGGAAAATTGGAAAACCTAAAGGAGATCAGAGAAAGTAAAATAAAAGTATGGAAATTGAAAGACAAAGCTGTACAGGAAGATTTTCAGGAGAGATTGAAGCAACAAATCCCAGTTACTGAAGTGGAAAATGTAGAAGAGGAATGGTCCCACTTTAAAAAGGCATTTGCTGGTGCAGCAGAGAGTGCTTGTGGTAGGACGTCAACAAGAGTGAAAGAGAAGGAGACACCGTGGTGGAATGAGGAAGTGAGGAAAGCAGTGAAAGAAAAGAAGTCTGCATGGAAAGAATGGAACCGAGATCAAACAGAAGAAAGCAAAAGGAAGTATCACGACAGCAAACGGAGGTGTAAGAAAGTGGTAGGAGAAGAAAAGAAGAAAAGTTGGGAAGAATTTACACGAAGAATGGAAACAGATGTAAGTGGCAGTAAAAGGATGCTGTATGGGCTTCTAAGAAGTAAGAGGAAAGAAAGAGTTCATACAAAGCTGGTGAAAAAGGAAGATGGAGAGTTGTTAACACACCCAGAGGAGATAAAGGGACGATGGAAGGAGTATTTCGATAAGCTGTTGAATGTGAGCAATTGTACTGGTGAGATCGAAGTGACACAGCCTGACGCCTCTATAACAGAAGATGATATAACAATGCTGGAGGTGGAATTAGCAGTACAGAAAATGAAGATGGGAAATGCAACAGGGGTGGATGAAATCAGTGTAGAAATGATAAAGGCTGCTGGACCTGTTGGTATGCAATGGCTGTATCGACTGCTAAAGTGTGTGTGGAAACGGAAATGTGTACCAGAAGACTGGGAGAAAGGGCTAATAATACCAGTGTTTAAGAAAGGGGACAAGAAAGTGTGTGATAACTATAGAGGGATCACCCTCATATCACAGATAGTAAAAATACTGGAAAGGATATGAGAAAGAAGAATGAGAAGGAAGGTGGAAGGAGAGTTGCAAGAGGAACAGTATGGCTTCAGGAGTGGAAGATCCACAGTGGACCCAATCTTTAGCTTCAGGCAGGTGATGGAAAAGAACTGGGAATATGGAGAGGATTTGATCATGACTTTCATAGATCTAGAAAAGGCATATGATAGTGTCCCCAGAGAGAAGGTATGGGAAACCATGGTTAAGAAGAGACTGGGAAGAGAAATGTTGGAAATGGTGCAAGCAATGTACAATAACTGTGTTAGCAGGGTACTGACCCCAGTTGGAAAGACAGATTGGTTTAGGAACAAGACTGGACTAAGACAGGGGAGTGTGCTGTCACCTCTGTTATTCATAATGGTAATGGATGAAATTGTAAAGGAAACAAAGGAAGCATATGGACATAAAGAAATGAAGCTACTATTATTTGCAGACGATATTGTGGTCTGGGGAAGGAACACCGAAGAAGTGCAAAAACAACTAGATGCACTGAACGAAAATATTCAGAAGTATGGCCTGAAAATCAGTATAGAGAAAAGCAAGACCATGGTGATGACAAGAGGGGAAAGACAAGGAAAGGGCACTGTGAAAATTGGAAGTCAGAGTTTGGAAATTGTGGACACGTTCAAATACCTAGGTAGTGAATTGATGCAAACTGGTAGGTTGGACATGGAGATTGGCAGGAGGGTACAGCAGAGCAATGCATTCTATCAAAGTGTAAGAAAACTTGTTTGGGATAAGGAAGTACCAAGGAAAAGCAAGGAGGTAATGTATAAAGTGTACTATGTACCCATATTAACTTATGCAGCTGAGACTTGGACCCTGACGAGCAGGCAAGAGAGTAGAATTCAAGCCAGTGAAATGAAATTCCTAAGAAGTATGATAGGTAAGACAAGGAAAGACAGAGTGAGGAATGAAGATGTTCGGAAGGAAGTTGGGATGGGAAAACTGAATGAGAGAATTGAGAAGAATAAACTAAGGTGGTTTGGACATGTAAAGAGGATGGAGGAAAATAGAATACCAAGACAGATGCTGGAGGCCAAGTGCAAGGGTAAGAGAGCAAGGGGAAGACCTAGAACAAGGTGGATCGATTCAGTGAAGAACAGCGTGAGAAAAAGAAATCTGGACTGGGACAAGATCGTGGAAGAAGAATTGTGGAAGGAAAGAGGAAAGTGGAGAAGTGCCATAAATACCCCGACCCGGCAGGAGCTGGATAAGGGGAAATGATGATGATGATGATGTTAATTTAATTTAATGAATTATTTTATATTACCTAATGTGGACATACCGAAGGATGCTGAAGATACCTTGGACAGCCAAAATTACCAATGTAGAAGTTCTGCAGCATCTGAACAAAAAAAAACAAAAACAAAATATTATCAATACCATTAAGAGAAGAAAGCTTTGGTCATATGACATGAAACAGTAAATACCAACTCCTTCAATTAATACTCCAAGGAAAAATTAATGTAAGACTTGGTCCGGGGTGAAGAAAGTTATCGTAGCTCGACAACTTAAGCCAGTGGTTTGGTGTGACAAGACTTGAACTGTTCAGAAGAGCTATGAACAAAAACCAGATCATGCTACTGATCGTTAACGTCCTGAGAGGACAAGGCACTTGTAGAAAAAAGAAGATATTATAGCTTGCCCCGCGGTATTAGGGGTAGCATGCCTGTCTTTTACCCGGAGGCCCCGGATTCGATTCCCAACTCTGTCAGTGAAGGCTAGAATGGGGGTGCACTCATAAGGACAATCGAGTAGCTGTCTGACAGTGAGCAGCACCCTGGTAGGGAAAGTCAAGATTAATGGCCGAGGGGACCCACGTGTCGCCCCACAGTCTTATAGCCAAATGGCTGAGCAGGGGTCACCTGGTAGGCGAAGGCCCTTGTGGTGCCACAGGATTTGGTTTTATTTGTTCATACAGTATTATTATTATGTGCGAATGGAACCAGATGGATCACGCAGTACTTTTATGATTCGCCTTTCTGATCTTCCATATTCTCTCTCCATGGGCTATCTTCCTTTCCTCAGTCCCCTTGGTTCCTGGTCTCTGTGGAGCGTCATTGTCTGGTGTTACTATCCATCCATTTACCCTACATTGGAATAGGTTCCTGTCCAAGACTTCCGCTGTTCTTACTTGAGCCTTTTCCAAGTCCCGTTTGACTTGCTGAATCCATGGTATATTCATCAGTGCTTGTGTGTAAGCGTAGTTGGTGGAAGTCTTGGAACATGTCCACAAAATTTCAATCTTTCAATTTCTAATGTCTGCCACAAGATAAGATAATTTCTAAGTTGCTTTACGAGATTTCAACCTGTATCCATCTTCTGTTCTTTCTGGGCCAAGAATTTTCCTCAAGATCTTTCGTTCTTCCTTAAGGATGTTTTCCAAGCCACCCTTCCTGTTAGTAAGAGTTTCACTTGCATACAGAGCTTCTGGTTTGATCACCGTGTTGTAGTGTCTCATCTTTGTATGTTTGGACAGTATGATAACTGCACATTATTGGGTTACTGACAAACCAAGGAATAAACTACATGCTTAGATGAAGTAATATTGTACCATTTATTAAAATTACATAATAAATACAAATCACATTACAAGCGAAGCTTGTGTGTGTTTGTGGTAATATTCCTATAATATCTTCTGTCAAGATGGCAAAGCATTTGTAGAAAATTAATCAGTCTCTCACAGACATTGGACAATTTCTGGTACTACATAATATTTATGTAATTAAAGTTTAGACCTACATACTATTTCAACAGAAAATAGAGATAAAACATAAAGTTAACTACAGTAAAACCCGCCTTCAACGGATTCTTTATTGAACACAAACGTGTTGTAAATGTAAATACGACCTCGTATTTGACGGTCCCGTGATCTTACGGGTGAAAACCGTGTTAAATTACCTTCATTTAACGAACTGCATAACGCGAACTACGGAAATTAAAATACGCATTTTAACGAAAAATTTCCAAATTTCAAAATGCAGTAGTAGTAAGCGTTTGCTACACTCCAAATATTGCATCATCATGACCAGAAATTGCGTAATCCTGATGACGTCATGGGATGACGTCATGGGTCCTTAGAGCGAGCACGTGGTCCAGGAGCGAGCATGTGCGGTGCACGTGTTAGCGTGGGAAGGGGGTGACCTCTTGGCTTGTTTATGTGAAGCTGATAAAAAGTTAATGGGTGTTGACGTCATGGGGGTTGTTTATTTGGATGCTAACTGTCATCTGACACCCGTGTCAGTGCCAGCGATCCGCACATGTGGTGTGCTGCTGTTATGTTTTTGTTTATGCCCGCGATGGGTGGGCTGAGCGGGGAGGCGGTTCCCATCCACACATGTGGTGTGCTGCTGTTATTGTTTTTCTGTTTTTTTTGCTTTGGATGCTAACCATCATTTGACACCCGTGCAAGTTTGACCATGTGCAGCAGTGTGATTGATCTCGTCTGCTGTGTTCGCGTGAGACAGAGTTGACCTTTAACGTCATTGGCTAAGAATGTAATCTTTGACTTCTTTAAGCAATAGTGGAAAAAAAGAAATGATTGCGTTAGAAGCTAGTTTGCAGCATATGGTTTCTGGAGTGTGGGTGGGGGTGAAGGATATATAAATGGATGAGTGCATGGAAGAGTTTAACTTTTACTTTTGCGCGAAGAGTGTGTGTGTGTGTGTGAAAGAAATAAAGAAAGTCAACGACGAGGAACAAATTGTGTGATGGAAGCTCTAACGAAGTTCAATAACTTATCATCTTGTACTGAGTATTCTAATAAGAAACTAGCTGAACTAGTCATTGATTTACCATATGTGGTCCAAATTATTCGCCCCGTACAGACGAGGTTTGGAAGAAAAATAGTTGTGGATATTAACATTGAAGATGAAGTAACAAGTGTATTTCTACCAGCAGTATTTTCAAAATTAAGCACATCAGAGATCGATGAACTAAACTCAATGGGAGGCACACTGATGCTGGTGTATTTAGGGGTGAAGAACCGCTCACATCAAGTCATTTTGAAACAGTACTCGAAGGCAAACTGATGACGGTGTATTTTGGGTTGAAGAACCGCTCACATCGACATGTTTTGGTGAGTATTGGATTATATATATTATGTATTGATTGATATAACGATTGATATATTTAGTTGCTAATTATTTCTTAATTTGTTTAATTTTTCAGATTATCTAAAAAACTAATAAAACAACCAGCATAATGAAGTGGAAAACTGTTAATTTCCTGAGTGGAACTGATCATCGATCGCACCCGCTAATAGAGTATCATCGTGTATGCTTTCAACAACCGGAAGAAGAGGAAGAAGATGATAACGAGGTGAGTCGTAATGAGAAAGAAGCTTGTTTTAACAAATGGACATCTTCGAGTGGAATTTCAACATTTTCAGTCTACGTTACCAATGTTAGCAAATCAGAGGATAGTCAGCGAGAGGTGACAGAAACAGTTCTAAGATATCTATTGAAAGAATTATGTGAAGATGAACATTTTATTTGTTTCTTCGGATACAATACATTTGATGAAGTTTTCAAAATCGAATTTTCCATGACGTGTTACGATGTAACAAAATTGAATGTGTATAGAAACAATTTGCTTGGTAAACTTCAGGATGAATTTCCTTTTGAGGCTGTTCATTGTTCATTGGAGATTACAGGCAGTAATTTATCACAATGGCTTGAATATACTTTAAAAGATTATAGGTTTATGGTAAACCGATGTTACAGCAACTGCTGGTGGTGTATTAACAATAGTGCAAATTGGACGTATGCTTAGACATCAGTGATGGTACACCAAGTGTTGGTGGTGTATTAACTTTAGTGCAAATTGGACATTTGCTTAGACAACAGCAACAATGACCTCGCCTCCTAGCAAACGTAGAAAGGTCGATATTGTAATACATAATAATAACAGTGAAAATATAAGAAACCAATTGGACAATGCATTTGAAAGTGTTTCTAATTTTCGAAGTGAACTAAACGGTGCTATTTCAGTATCATACCAAATCGGGGAAAACACTCAAACCGAGTTGATTGAGAACAGTGATGAGTTGATTGAATGTTGGAGAGTTATTAGTGAGCATATATTGCAACAAGCTGTGAATTTCAAAGAAATTACAATTCAAATAAAGGATGAATCTTTCTTGAGCTGTGAGTTAATTGAAACGGCATTCAATTCTAGAGTGTACACACTTGCAGTATCAAATGTTAAGAATGAGTTTTTGGATCCTCGCGAATTTTTAGCGAATGCTAATATTTGGTTTACAAAGTATGTTAAGAAAGCGTTAACTGTACAAGCTTTAAAGGTGAATTCAGTTTTGTGTGCACAATACGTGCTTCGCGACATATCAGAAACAAAATATTTTGCTATCAAAAATGAGGTAGTTTTCGAGTATACTGATTTAAATGAATTTTATAATAAGAATATCATTGAAGGTACATTGACAAAAATGAGCGAATTTGAAGCAAATGGTTCCGGGTGGGCTTTAGAAAAAATTCATAGTTTGAGAATTAATATAAATAAATATGTTGGATTTCGAGTAGGAATGTCCAATACTAGTCGATTGCCTGATGTAATAGTCAATAAGAATGCAGTGCTAAATTTGTATGATACAAAGGAAGCTTGTTTTGCGTGGAGTGTGGTTGCTGGTTTGTATCCAAAAACTCGAAACGTGAATCATCTTTCTTCCTATCCTAATTACAGAGATGTTTTTAAATTTAGATGGTATTCCAATTCCGATGGAAATGAAATATTTAAACAAGTTTGAAAACCAAAACAATATTTCTGTAAATGTGTTTGGAGCACAATATGATGAAAACAATTGGGTATGTATGGGAACAAACGAAGTAAAAGGAAAAAAAACTTTTACTATTGTACCTTTGTATGTATCAGATAAAGTATATGAAAGGAGTGTAGACTTATTGATGTTGCAGATTGGAAACAGTGAAAGTTATCACTTTTGTTTAATTAGAAATCTTGCTCGCCTTGTGCGTTCAAGCCTCACTAGCACTCACAGAAGGATTTATATATGTAGACGTTGTTTGTCATATTATTTTCTTGAGGATGAGTTAAATGTTCACTTTGCAGACTGTAAACAGTTTCCTGTTGCAAAAAGCATAATGCCGACTGATGAACAAAGATTTGTTAATTTTACAGAATTCCGAGTTAAAGATACAGTTCCATTTATAATATATGCAGACACTGAATGCCTCTTGTCTCCAATTTCCTCATGTTTTCCAAATAGTGACAATCATAACTCTACTTTAACACATAAACATATTCCTTACAGCATTTCTTTATACCTTCATTGTAATTTCGATAGTGAATTGTGCAGTTTCAAGCTCTTTAGGGGAAATAATTGCATTGAATTGTTTGTAAAGGAACTTTATAGTATTGTGGATAAACTTCAAACATATTACTTATCGGTTAAGCCAATGTTAAAGATGACCGAAAATGAAGAAAGATTATTTTTGTCAAGTAAAATGTGTCACATTTGCGAGAAACCGATTGCAGTTAATGAACTCAAAGTACGCGATCATTGTCACTTAACTGGAAAATATAGAGGAAGCGCACACAATAGTTGTAATTTAAATTACAAAGTAACAAAGGTTTTGCCTATAGCATTTCATAATCTAACAGCCTATGATGGACATTTTATAATTAAAGAAATTTGCGAGAAACGTGATGGAGAGGTGTTACATAATCCTGGTCATATAAAATTGTTAGCGATGAATATGGAACGTTACAAAGGGTTTACAAAGTATGTACGGGCTAAGAATGGATTCATTCAGTTAAGATTTTTCGATACATATAATTTCTTGTCCTGTTCACTAGATCAATGTTCATCTTCGTTAAGCGAAGATTCAAAGCAAATAACACGACGTTATTTTAATGATGATGCACAGTTTCGACTTACTGCGAGAAAAGGTGTGTTTCCCTATGAATACGTCACGAGTATGGATGTTCTTAACGAAACTAAATTACCTGAAATATCCAAGTTTTATAGCAGTCTTAATGATCAAACAATATCGAATGAAGAGTATGAGTTTGCTCAATCGGTGTGGGAAACGTTTTCCTGTCAAACATTAGGAGAATACGCAGATTTGTATTTAAAAGTTGACACACTTCTTTTGGCGGATGTCTTTGAAAATTTTAGATCGAATGGCATGGAAACTTATGGCATTGATGCAGCTCATTTTTACACTGCTCCATCTATGTCTTGGTGTGCTATGAAAAAGATAACCAACGTTCAACTTGAATTGCTTCAAGATATTGATATGTTACACTTTTTTGAACGATCTATTCGAGGAGGAAATGTTCAGTGTATAACACGACATGCGATTGCTAATAATAAGTATATGAAAACTTATGATGAGAAAAAGCAAGAGTCCTACATAATGTACTTTGACGTTAATAATTTGTATGGATATGCGATGATGGAATATCTTCCAACGGGTGGCTTTAAATGGATTGCAAATGTTGAAGGCTTTGATGTTTTAACTATTGATGATACTTCAGAAATTGGATATATTTTGGAAGTAGATTTGACTTATCCTCAAGAGTTACATGACAAACATTCAGATTACCCTCTATGTCCCGAAAAGTTGACAAAGCTAATGGCTACCCTAGATAATAAAGAACGTTATGTTTTGCATTATAGATTGTTAAAGCAATGTATTCAACTAGGAATGAAATTAGATCGTATTCACAGAATAATTGAATTCAATCAGAGCCAATGGCTAAAACCATATATTGATGTGAACACAGAGAAACGAAAACAAGCCAAAAATGATTTTGAAAAGAATTTTTATAAATTGATGAATAATGCAATTTTTGGTCGTTCACTGATGAATGTGAGGAAGTTAAGGGACATCAAATGGGTCACCAAATGGCATGGAGCTCGTGGTGCTAGGTCTTTAATAGCTAAGGCTAATTTTAAACATAGAATTATATTCGATGAACAATGTATGGTCATCGAGATGAGTAGACTAAAGATTTTTCACAATCAACCAGTATATGTTGGTGCATCTATATTAGATTTGTCTAAATGTAAAATGAATGACTTTCATTACAATGTTATTTTAGCAAATCCTGAATCAAATGTGAGGTTGTTATACACAGACACCGATAGTTTTATGTATATATTCTATTATGATATTTATGAGTTCATGAAACAACATTCAAATTTGTTTGATACTGGAAACTATGAAACAAACAATCCTTTTGGCATTGTGAGACAAAATAAAGGTGAAATTGGTTTAATGAAAGATGAAAATGCTGGAAGGATTGTTGAAGAATTTGTGGGGTTACGACCCAAAATGTATGCAATAAAATTGTGTGATGAAATGAATAGCTTGTGTAAGGCTAAAGGCATTAAGAAGAGTGTGAGTAAAAGTATGAATATTGATGAGTATCGAAAGTGTCTTTATAACAGAGAAAAAGTCAACAAAGTTCAAGTTTGTATAATTTCAAAATCTCATTCTGTATTTACTGTTCGGCAAAATAAGTTGGCAATTTCATCAAACGAAGATAAAAGACACATAACTGAAAACGGAATTGATACTTTACCGTTTGGTCATTTTTCTCTGAAAAATGATTAGAAACAAATTGAGATTAAAGCAGTTCATCTCACTTACTTTATTTCTTTCACACACACACACTTTTATGCCGGTAATATTACTAATTTTTTGTGTGTTCCTTTGCTTATGAAAAAAGAATAAATAATAACCCAAATTTTGTGTGTATTATTTAAAAAAAAAACACCTCCCCCCCCCCCACCATTTCCCATTTTCCAGATATATATATGTATAATTACTTTATATTACATATCATTTAGTAATGGTGCGTTGTAAGAGGAGCAACTCTACCACTCAATATAAACGAACAGGAAGTGGATCATTAATCAGTCGTGTACTTAATAAAACTATTGATAATTTACCCGTGGAATTACACATCCCGGGATATGAATATTGTGGACCAGGAACAAAATTAGAAAAGCGATTGAGCCGTGGTGATCCAGGAATAAATATATTAGATAAAGCGTGCAAAGAGCACGACATTGCTTACGCAAAGCATAAAGATTCAAACAAAAGAAGAGAGGCTGATGAAATTTTAGCTTCAAAAGCTTGGTCTCGTGTAAAATCCCGTGACGCATCATTTGGAGAGAGAGCGGCTGCACTAACAGTGGGTGGCATCATGAAAGCTAAGTCTAAGATTGGAGGAGGTAAGCGAAACTTAAATAATAAAAATAAAAAAACAAGAAAAGATTAAAAAAAAGAAGAACATCGAAAAAGCAAGGTGGTATTTTACCCCTACTTCCGATATTTGCAGCCTTGTCGGGCTTGGGGGGTCTAGCAGGCGGAGCAGCAGGGGTGGCGTCTGCTATAAACAAGGCGAAAGCTGCTCAAGAAGAACTAAAAGAAATGAAAAGACACAATCGAATGATAGAGGAAAAGGAGGTCAAGGCATTTATTTAAATCCTCCTGCATACAAAAGATAATTAACCAAATACCAAATAAAGCATTAAGTAATTTCGATTTAGCTAAATACGCACATCAATTAAAGATTCCAAATTTTAGAGGAGTCTTTATGCGAGATACGTTACCAAGATATCCTCGAAAAAATGAAAACTGTATTGTTAACCTTGAACCGATGGATAAATCCGGTTCACATTGGGTAGCTTTCAGTAAACATGGTAAATATGTGCATTATTTTGATAGTATTGGTAATTTAAGACCACCATTTGAAATTTTAACATATCTTAAAAATTGCTATCTACAATATAATTTTCATTCATATCAATCGATTACTTCTTCGATTTGTGGACATTTATGTTTAGTCTTCTTGTATTGTATAAATAAGGGAAACACAGACCGTCTTTAAACATTTCAAAGATGGCTTTCGAAAGACGGATAACTCTTGAAGGTAAAGGCTCGAAGATTGATGTTACATTGGAGAACCCGATTCATCTTGTAGGAGCAGAGTTTTTTGAAATAGGACTTGCAGGATTGTATACATCTAATTCTATTCGAAATGTTACCAACAGAAATAATAAATTTCGCATTCATTTTACTAATTTTTTATCAATTGATTTAGTGGTACCACCGGGTATTTATGAATTTGAAGATCTAGCCTCAGCTTTTGATGATTTACTTAGTTATCACTCATTGTCGAAACTTATACCAGAACATTTAGAAAAAACAAAATTGTATGTGGAAGAGGATATAGATGGAAAAAGAGACAACCGTCTCGTTTTGTCTTCCCCGTTTAATATTGATTTCACTGTAGCCAACAGTGTAGCAGGGCCTTTAGGTATTGAAAAGAAAGTTTACCCTAAAGAGAATAAAAGAGAAATTGAAATTCATCGAAAAATAGAATCGATAATGAAGTTTGCAATTAACGAGAATAATAACATTTTGGCTATAAAGTTGAACGAAGCGGATAGAGCGATTTTAATAATACCCAATGCTAGCTATACGTTAAAACAATTAAGTGAAAAGATTGATGATTTATTAGTTGAACATTTATTAGGCGACAAAGACAAATTCCCATCATTTTATATTAATTATGATAAAGTCTTTTATCATTGTAAACTACATTCGAAAGTGTTTGCTATAGATTTTGGTGTTGCAGATTCTATTGCAGATTTGTTAGGCTTTTCTCATAGAAAGTTCAAGGCAAACACAACTCATCATTCTGAATATATGATTAAAATTAACACTGTTAATAGTATTCGAGTATGTTGCAACCTTGTGCTTGGTACGAGTTCTTATTTGAACCATAAACCAACACACTCTTTATATAATTTTAAAGCTCATGTTCCTGCTGGTTACCCGATTGTTGTACAACCAACAACGATTAATTTTTTGCCCATGAACACCAAGCTTATTCAACATGTATCTGTGCAACTTGAAGATCATCTTCAACAGCTCATTGATTTGCAAGATGAAGATTTAACTGTAGAATTAATTATTCGTCCAGCACGATATCTTGCTATATAAAGTAATGAAATACTGTTATGTTTTCATTCTACTTGAGTAAGCATACTAGAAAACAATCACAAATATGGTTATACTATATAATACTCAAAGTTTGAAAAAAAAGAAGTCGACTCTGATTCGAAAAAATAATATAAATCAATCAGCTAAAATTTGTAAAAAAAACAAACAACGACATCGCACCTTGAAATCTAAGAAACAGTTATCGAGTAACAACAAACAATTCTTACAGTCTTTAGGCTATCGCGTACTTTAATTTCAATATAAATATATATGCAATTGTTAATCTTATTTAGTTTCTATCTATAGTTGAAGCTGTTAACATGTTTAACATAACAGATAAAAGAGAGGTTGACAACAGAGTTGTGCGACGAGAAGAAAGAGTTTATCAACCTTATTCAGCTAATAAATTCGAAAATAATGATGAAATTCGAATACCGATTCAAAATGAAGAAAACATAGTTTTATTATCAGAAGGTGTTCTTCACTTAGAAGGTCAAATTATTACTTCTAACATAAATCCAGCTGCTTCTACTACAGCGCATCCTGACCAAAATTTTGGGGCTAATCTTTTTAGCGAAATTCGCATCACGTTA
Source organism: Meconema thalassinum (assembly GCA_946902985.2). Taxonomy (NCBI): domain Eukaryota; kingdom Metazoa; phylum Arthropoda; class Insecta; order Orthoptera; family Tettigoniidae; genus Meconema; species Meconema thalassinum. The sequence continues at coordinate 34,871,696 of OX336399.1, forward strand.
AATGGTAAAGAAATTGATCGTACACGCCATCTAGGTATAACAAGTTCTATAAAAACCTTTGCATCATATTCAAAAAACGAATATACAGCTTTACAAAATGCCGGTTATTTTCCCTCTTTAACAACGCCAGCAAGTGAAGCAAATATTGTTGATAGTAACACAAAACGTTTTCATATAATACTTCCTTTAAGCAACCTGTTAGGAATAGCAGAGGATTACAGAAAGCCGATTTTAAACTGCAAGCATGAGGTAATACTTCTCCGATCGTCAAGTGACGCACGTGCGTTGCAATCGACAACCGAAAACGATCTTTCTAAGGTCAAGTTATTTAAAGTTTATCTAAAAATTCCCGTTTTATTATTATCAGACGAAGAACAAATTAAAAGATTAAAACTAATGCAGAAAAATATTCCCATTCAGGTTGGTTATCGATCGTGGGATGTTCACGTCTTGCCTTCTCTTCCTAGAACAACTAAATATAGTTGGACTGTAATGACAACTTCTGAAACTCAAAAACCGCGTCAATTTTTATTAGGTTTTCAAACTAGAAGAAATTTACTAAACACATGCTCTTCCTATTTCGACCATTGTAACATTAAATCTATAAGAGTTTTTTTAAATTCAATTTTTTATCCCTATGAAATGCCAACTTCTGAAATTGCCATAAATGACTACAGCGAGTTGTATGACATGTTTGTTAAATTTCGTAATGTATATTATCAGATCGATGATGTTCGTTCAGAGACTCTGGTTTCACGAGATGAATTTAAGTCTCTTTGTCCTATTATTGTAATTAATTGTCTCGAACAAGTGGAAGCAGTGAAGACATCTTCAGTCGATGTGCGAATTGAAATCGAGACAAGTGAGAATATACCTGAAGATACAACTCTTTATTGTGTTCTTATTCATGATCGTCAAATATCTTACAGACCATTAACGAATGAAGTAATTATCTAAACCAATATTTGCTAAGTTATAAGCAAGCAAGTAAACAAGTATTCTCACTTTAGTTGCAATCATGGAATTGACAACAACAAACTCTCCTTCTACTGATGCTGGCACGTGGAATAAGAAGCAACCAATAGTTGCAGACATTCGCAAGCTACCAAACGGCAGTTTGGAACTTGCTTACTGTATGTTAAATAACGGCAATATACCTTCATTCAGCCCCGTGATCACATGGGTTGCAGCATATTGTGAAAAAACTCTTTCTTCTTTTTTTGAGTCTATTAAGAATAAATATGATTATTTAGTTGTATATAATTTGCCACAGGAATTTTCTTTGTTTGCACTAAAAGCACTTTCCCCAGACTCATTATTCGATCTTAATACGATTGATGGAATGTCAGACCTAATGTTGAGGCATAGCCAACGTTTACCTACAGATTGTCCAAAACATTTACCATCTCTAGCAATGGGAAGCAATAGTTGTGCTAAATTCAACGTCAATGCTGTTCAACATTGGTTAAATTCTTCTGATGGCATCATGAAAATCGTGTGTTCGATAATAAACAAGTTTCGAAACAGTGGACTTCGAGGTTTTAATAAGTTTGATTGGAACTACTTTCCTATAAACGTGCTGACTATATATGAACCACAACGAATTCGTCTAGAGTGGGAACATCTACCAGATCATCTAAAGAGGAAATTTCAACTGTTTCATCTTCGCTGCAAATGTGACAACTGTAATCGCTATCTATAAAAGGTGAATAATTTAGATCTACTACTGTAGTTGACAGCTATACATATTTTGTTTTTAGTTTGCTTTTTAACACAGTGTATCTTTTTTTTGTCTACAGAAAATAATCATCTGGACAACTAAAAAGAAGAAGATCATCTCAACACAGCCACACTCATCTGGACAACTAAAAAAAGAATGAGATTACTTCAAGAGAAATAAAATTGTATTAATTGTAATTCTAAATGAATAAAGAAGAAAAAAAAAATGTCTTTTGTACCATTTCATATGAAAGTTCTTATTAATGATCAATTACCTCCTCACTCTACATGTAAATAAAATAATAATAATAATAATAATAATAATAATAATAATAATAATAATAATAATAATAATAATAATAATAATAATAATAATAATATTGTCAGGTGAGGGATTCGAACCCTCGCTTTCAATTTCTGAAAATTAGATCTTAAGTCTAACGCCTTAGACCGCTCGGCCAACCCAACACGTGCATATTAGCCAACGTGTTTTGTTGATTCATGTCAGTTCGCATTTAGCTTTGTGTGGTGAACATCTTTTCTTTGTGAAGTAAACCAGCATCATGAAGTATTTTAATTGTGTAAAGTATTCCAAAAAACAGTTAATGCAAATGATATTGAGTCAAAAAGAAATGAATTTAAAATCTGAAAGAGATCGGCTAAAAACATTTAAGACCTGGTCTTCAGACAGTTTTACGAACACTGCATGGTTAGCAGCTGCAGGATTTTTCTATTTTGGATATAAGGATATGGTTAGGTGTGCTTTCTGTAATCTGCAACTTAGTTATTGGGAAGAAGATGATGATCCGTTTGAAGAACATAAGAAATGGGCTTTTTCTTGCCCCTACGTAAACAATATTTCTCCTAGCATAGAATTGAAATGCGAATATGAAAGACTTAAAACTTTTCAAAATTGGCCTCTTCCCTGTCCAAACGAATTTTGTTTAGCACCAGCAGGGTTTTATTATACTGGACATGGTGATAAGGTGAAATGTATATTCTGTAAGATTGAAATTGAAAATTGGAGGGAAAACGATAATCCTTTAAATGATCATGAAAAATGGGCGCCATATTGTCCATATATAAGAGGGTTTTACGTCGGCAACGTTGATTTAAATCCTGAAAATCCTACTATTATTCCACATAATACAAGTTATGATACGTGTGGAAGCAATATATGTTGATGTGATGTGATTTTTTGTGCAGTGTGCATTCTCAGACGTAAACGTAGACATGTTGAAGTTTGTTAAGCAGTCAAACACTCTACCAGTAATTTCATTTACTAATGCTGAAAACCAGAGTAAAAGTGAAAAAAGAAAGCATGGTGTTTTACTACCGAACACAATTCGATGTATCATTTGCGGTCCATCGAACTGCGGTAAAACAAACGTAATGCTAAATTTATTATGCCACAAAAATGGAGTTCGTTTTGAAAACGTTTATATTTATTCTAAATCACTTGCTCAAAGTAAATATGTTGAATTAAAAAAGTTTTTGGACTCCATAAAAGAAATAAAAAGTGATTTTTTTTCCGATAATGATGAAGTAATGCCTCCAGAAATGGCTAGAAAAAAACTCTATATTTGTTTTTGATGATGTAGCCAGCAATAAACAACAACACATGAAAGATTATTTCAGTAGAGGTCGTCATCACGACGTTGACGTATTTTATCTTTGTCAAACATATTCTTGTATACCTAAACATCTAATTAGAGATAACGCTAATTTTTTAATTCTTTTTAAACAAGACGGAACAAACTTGCGTCACGTATATAACGATCATGTAAATACAGATATGAGCTATGAACAGTTCTTTGATATTTGTTCGTATTGTTGGCAAAACTCTAAGTTTGGTTTTTTGGTTATCGATAAAGATAGCGATTTACAAAATGGTCGATATCGCAATGGATTTGATGTTTATTTTCAGTTATAAATATGACTTCAAAAAGAGGTAAATGGCCATTCGTGTTATAGCTTTTGCGTGGTTAACAACTTAACTATGACATCGTTTAACAAAACCAATAATGTGTCTATCGGACGACCGACTTCACGACATGATATTGCAACTAAATCATATGTTGATGATAAGCTAGTGCAATATGAAAATCAACTAACAACAACAACAAGCGACGGACATCTAAGTATTAACGGCAAACGGTTAAAAAATGTTGGAATGCCAATACATGTTGAAGATGCATGCAACAAAGGTTATGTAGTGAAGTTATTAAATGAGCTAAATAAAATCGAGTCTAAAGAAGACATACAACGAAACTTTAACGAGCTTAAAGGTTTAATTTTTTCAATTTGTAAAATAGAGAAAAAAGAACTTGACTTTCAAAACAAACGTCTCGCGGGCTTAGCTTTACCATCATCTGCAAATGATGCAGTAAACCTTATTGCAATGCAGCAACATACATCGAATATAAAAAAATATCTTGAGACCCGAATAACAGAAGTGTTACAACGAGTAGAATTCATTCATGGTTTAGTGCGAGAATTTTCAGAAGATCACTTTCCGTATGATCAAGATACTCTCGACTTGGGTAACAAAAGAATAAGAAATGTTAAAGATCCAATTCAAAATCAAGATGCGGTAACGTATTCTTTTCTTAAAACTCATGTAACAAATGAACTCGATGAAATTAAAAAATCTCTTTTGAATATAAACAGAGATGATGAAACTGTAGATATGTTAAATAGAAGAATAACAAACATATCTCAACCAATCGATTCGTTAGATGCAATAAACAAATATTACTTAGAAAACTTTGCTGCCTCTCGAAAAGATCTAGAAGACTTAATCGCTAAATTTAATAAACAAAACGTTTTAAACGTAGACGATGGTGGAACTTTAAATATGATGAGTAGACGAATTACTCACGTAAACAACCCCATATACGATAACGATGTTGCAAATAAGACGTTTGTTGAGCAATATGCCGCTTCCCAACATGAATTTGATCAATTGAAACAAACTGTAAACAATCTACAACATCAAAAACAAACAAATGTTGAGTTCCCTGTTAACGACCAAGACGTGACAAATAAACGGTTTGTAGAACACTATGCTGCGTCACGAACTGAAGTTAATCAACTAAAAGAAATTTTAAGCAATTTACAAACTCGTATTGAGGGTGTTGCTAACAATCTCAATATTGTTAAAAAAGAAGATCTTGAAAGTTATGCTGCTGAATCCAAAGAAGAATATAACAAGTTAAAAACTGAACTGGAAAAAATTGAGCAAATGGTTAACAAAGAACCACTCGAAAGTTTTATTGCATCCAAAGAAGAATATGGTATATTAAAAGATGAAGTAAAGAAAAAGAACTTATCGAAATTTATTCTGAAATTCTCCAACACACCATCAATCCATTCACCAGTATACACGCTTCATAATCATAACATACAGTACCAACTTCCCTACAAAGGTGTATTAAAACCAATTTTTGTTTCACCAAGATCTCCAATTGTGTATGCAATTTTAAATATACGTCAAGAGATTGAACTGGATGGCAGTGATATTGTCGTTGAAGAGCAAGATGAAATTCAGTTTCGACTTAGAGACCCGAAAAAACATAAAACTGATGATCTTCCTCTTCAAATCGATTTTGAATATACTATAAATAAGTAAAACAACCACAATTTCCGTTTAGTCATGGAGAAGAGCTCAAAGATTAAAGCTGAAAGTCGAGTAAAGGATAAACTTTCTCGCTTAAAAAAAGATGTTAAAGACAAGTATCTTTCACTTCAAGATGATGTTAGACGAAAAGAATTAGATATAGAGACTAACTTTAAACCAGTAACAAGTTCATTAAATCAACTTGTAGCTATTGCTAATACGTCGACTCAAAATAAAGAAAATCGAAAAAGAAAAGGAAAATATGACGATTCTGAATCCACTGCTACTTCAGACGAAGAAGATGGAGATAGCATCAAAATAATTTCACTACTTAACCGCTACTTTGATCCGTTCATTAAACAAAACGTGGATAGAACATTTGGTATAACGATAAGAAATGATAAACAATACTTGGGACGCGAACGAGTTTTCTTCGATAAAAAGTGGATAAAAGTTGGCGGTGAAAAATTTCCTATTACAGAAGGTCTACTTGAATTGATTCAAAGGAAAGTACCAGACCCCACTCTAATAGATAGGAGTGATTTAAGTTCATATTTGAAATTATTAAATGTTTCAAACGTGCACAAAAGAAATTATACAAGCAATGCAGCTCCAAGAGGAACGCAATCTTATAAGTATAGACATATAATTGAACCCCTTCTCACTGAAGACATAGATAGAATTATAAAAACAGCAGATGAAAATGAAGAAGCAAATACTACAATGCATACTGGATATGGTCAAAAAAAACACATCGCGCCACAAGCCATTTGGAAATTTGAAGGCGGAAACAATATTGAATTCGTTCACTGGAATGAACCAAACAAATTGGTATCAAGACTTAAAACATTAATTGCATCGAAAGCTGCAGGTCACACAGGACTAGACAGCGAAATCTTTGCAATAGAAGAAGAACTAAGAAATGCTGGATATATTGAATAAAAATTCCAACGTTTGTAAAACAATGCACAGTATGTTATAAAACATTGTTTGGAAAATAACTATGAACGAAATCAGACGAGAAATTGCAAAAGAACTTCACGCACCGCTTAGAAAAAAGTTTAAAAGACGACGTGTTATTAGCAAAGGAATCGATGACCTCCATGAAGCTGACCTTGTGGACATGTCCAAACTTGCAAAATGGAATAATGGATTTAAATATTTATTAACCATTATTGACGTTTACTCGAAATATGCATGGGCAATTCCTCTTAAAACCAAAAAAGGAAGTGAGATTGTGAAAAGCTTAAAATTTGTTTATTCTCAAAGTAAAAGATTGCCCAATTATTTTCACACCGATCGAGGAACGGAATTTTATAACAGTGAATTCAAAACATGGTCTCAGAAACAAAATCTAAAGCATTATTCCACTGGCAGCTCCATTAAAGCGAGTGTGATAGAAAGATTTAATCGAACTCTTAAGGAATCGATGTGGAAAGAATTCACAACACGAGGTTCTTACCGATGGGTACATATTTTGCCTGAGTTACTAGTAAAGTATAATCACAAAATACATCGCAGCATTGGCATGAAACCTAATGATGTGAAAAGAAACAATCCACCCCGCTTGCCAACACAATATAATGAAACTTTAAGAAAACCAAAATATAAAATCGGCGACATTGTAAGAATATCAAAAATCAAGAAACACTTCAGTAAAGGGTACGAAGGTAATTGGACAACAGAATTATTTACAATTTATAAAGTTCAAAATACTAATCCACGAACATATCTTTTAAAAGATAATAAAAATATCCCAATATTTGGTGCGTTCTACGAAGCAGAGTTACAACGAACAAAACATCCTAATATTTACTTAGTCGACAAAGTACTACGTAGAAAAGGAACCCGAGCCTTCGTATCTTGGCTTGGATTCGATTCAACTCACAACTCTTGGATCCCCAACAAAAATATCTTATAATTAGAACAGTGTAAGTTTTTTTATTTTTATTTTTTATTCCTCACAAAAGATATTATTATTATTATTATTATTATTATTATTATTATTATTATTATTATTATTATTATTATTATTATTATTATTATTAATGTGTCTCTATATATATATTTTTCAGCTCACTAAAACCAACACACGCAAGAAAGAAAAGAATGATTGTACTTACCCCGTGCACAAGACCAGCATATTCCACTCTGCAAACAACACAGCATCTTCAATTCTCTCTGCCGCTTGTTGGAAAAAGAACTACTTACCACTTTAAGAACGAAGATCATATCATTTTTCACTAATTCATATTATATAATTAATGTAAACCACAAATGATCAAATAAATATATTTTTAAAAAAGATTTACACCACACAAATTATTATTATTATTATTATTATTATTTTTTTTTTTTTAATTTTTTTTTTAAACACCCACTGTCCAACGTCCATTTAATTAATCATTTGGACTTCTTCTTCTTCTTCTCCACCTTCTTCGGCATCCATACGATCTTCACCCCCCACACTCTCTTCCTCCAGCGGTGGAAAATCGAGCAGCTCGATACTGTCGGAGTCGATTGATTCCAGCCGCTGAATGATCACCCCCAATATGTGGGGGGTTACGCCATCCGCCGTCAACTCTCTACAATGCTGGCGGTCTCGAATTATTTCCAATAACTCGCAATTATACATGTCCTGCTGAAGATTGCTAAGCCCGTTGAACCAAACGTCCTCTTCCACTTTGAACGCGCTCACTGCGAAGTTTAGCCCCAGCCTCTCTGATTGTTCTCTCAGAGATTTTATCTCATAGAGCTGCTGGAGCTTAACTAAAAGATTTCCATACATGGTCATGTTGATTGTTAACTGAGTTGCTTTGAAACTAAGTGTTACTTCATAGCTATGTGCTCTTATATATTGCGAATATCAAACTGCAAAAAGCTATTTTAAACATTTTCACATGGAGCTCTGGGAACCAACATCCAATCTCGTTCTCGCATTAAAAATTACAGACTTGACTAATGACATCTGGGAATCTAAAAACAAACAGATCGAAATTCATTTCACACACTCAAAGTTATACATGTCATATAAAACACTTTAACCAGATTGAGATCATGAAGCAAGCCAGAACACAAAAAATGTTAACATCATTTAAATTAAACAGACATAACATAGCGAGAAGGAGTAACACAACTCCACTCCCACGCTGTGGTAATATATGTCGTACTTAAACAGAGTGTCGCATTACAACATCTGATTACTTATTTAGCTTGCGCGAGCAAAAACTTTAACGACAACCATGCACTACATGCGCTGGCTACTCTCATGGCTTGCCGCACGGCGCGAGCAAAAACGGAACAGCTGCACACCACATGTCTGGTAGCGATCCGGCTATGTCGAGTGCCTCACCGTACACTCTCATTCAAAAGTTATGACACACAAGACTCTCTACACTTCCTTGGGAAATTACCAAAATATAATTCAATAATCAATCAATACTTAATAACCATGATACACAGGCTGGCCCGGGAATTAAATAACAAAACACAGAATCGAACCAAGAAACTCCCCTGTAGGAGTGGAAGAGGAGTCTGAATTTCGAGTTACCATCCTAATAAACAACCCCCATGCCGTCAACACCCATTAACTTTTCATCACAATCACATAAACAAGCCAAAAGGTCAACCCCTTCCCACGCTAACACGTGCAGTGCACATGCCCCGCTCCTGGACCACGTGGTCGCTCTAAGGACCCATGACGTCATCAGGATTACGCAATTTCTGGTCATGATGATGCAATATTTGGAGTGTAGCAAACGCTTACTACTTGCAGTGTTAAGAAAAATTTCCGGCACCCTGTGAAAGTCTACCTTATCTGCTGCAACAGTTGATTCTGTAGCTAACAAGTAACATGCAAATAGGTCTTCCTCCTTTTGTTCTCCAACTTATACGTCAAAGTGTATGATGGATCATTTACCTTTTTAATGTTGCCCATTTTATAAACTGTCATTAGGGCTGGAACTGGGTGCACTCAGCCTCGCGAGGACAATTGAGTAGCTGTCTGACAGTGAGACAGCGCCCCGATGACGAAAACCAAGATTAACGGCTGAGAGGACCCGATACGCTGACCACGCGTCACCCCAATATCTAAGACCAGTTGCACTGTATGGCACTGAATGTTGGGCTGTCAATAAAAGTGCTGAACATTCTCTCCACGAATGGAAATGCGGATGCTGCGACGAACTATGGGCATGGGCGTGGTCCCAATTCCTGATAAGATGGCTGAACAAAGACTCCGATGGTATGGCCATGTGTTGAGAGCAAGACGTAACACTGTGGTAATACTGCCTACCAACTGAAGCTTGATGGGAGAAGACCAAGAGGAAGGCCCAAACAACGGTGGAAAGACATTATCAACACCGATACGAAAGCTGCAAATCTCCAACCAGAAGATGCAGCTTGTCGAGTGAAGTGACGCTCCATGATCTGAAAAGCGGACCCCATCCCAATGGGAAAACGCTAAGAAGAAGAAGTGGCTGGGCAGTGGTAGGCCTAGGCCCTTCATGGGCTGTAGTGCCACGGGGTTTGTTTTCTTTCCTGTTACCCTTATATTCTTTTGCCTACAATTAGAGGTCTTAAAGGAGCAACTGTGTGTGTAGCTCACCACGCATGGTGCACCCTCAAGGGCTCAAGCCTGGTGGGCTCGGACTGTTGGCGAACTCAAGGGATTCCTGATCTAAATCCGTTTTTCCCTTTTATAAATTGACATTGGGGCGGATCCTCTACTTACACTTCTGCCTTTCATAGCACAAATTCCTTTCAAATCCCTAAGTCCTCATTTTCATTTATGAAGAAAATAGGCTTCTAATAGGTGGGAGCGATTTCAATGAAACCCGGTAAGGTCATAATACTGTTTTGTCTGACGCCGAACATGTCCTTCAAATTTCATTAAGTCTTACCAATCCAACATGGCGGCTGTGCGAAATATTTCACTGGCATTCTATATCTCGGAAACTATATCTGATATCACCCTGAAATTTTGTACGGTGATAAAGGGCGCTACTATAAGTTCACCTATGTGCCTTTCAAGAACCTGTTAGGTACAAAACGAACATGGCGGCCAGGCGAATTTGAAAAATTTAAATAGACTTTTCTGACAATTTAACCATACGTGCGCAGTGAAACATGGTACAGCAAATGTTTATACGCATTGTAATGCACTGACATCTAATTTAGTTCAATTGTTCACATAACCTCAAGATGGCGGTTGTGCGAAATTTTAAAATTAAGTTTTATTTCTTGTGTCCTTGTGCTTGATGAAGCTTTTCGCTCTACCGGTAAATGATCGCTCATTTTTGCGTTAAAGAGGCTTTCTTACATATCTTACTGAGACTGAGCTACTGTAGATTATTCAAGCTTACGAAACAATACTGTGTTACCGAATAACAATGTCACCGCCAAAACAAAAGTTCACATTGTTTTCATTAAATGCTGCTAGTTTCTCTTACAGACTGTATTGTTGCTGTGTTCTTGCTAATGAGCATTCCTTTTTAAACAGTCTTCTTCTTGGTCGTAGTTCGATTTTGGAACGTCGTGACCTTTCACGCAATGCTATTAACAATACCCCGCCATACACCGCGGTCTTCTGCAGTGTGCATTAATTTCTGAAGTGGCAGATTTGTCCGACTCCTTATTTGGTCAAGGTACCGGTTTGGGGCGCGTCCCCTCAGCCGTTTTCCGTCAACTTTACCCTGGATGATACACTTCTCAATGCCTTCTCGCCGGATGACATGGCCGAAAAATCTCAACATATGCCCTTGGATGTTTAGGAGTAAGCGTGCTTTAGGAGCAATCCTTAGCTCCTTCAGAATAGATTCATTTGTTCTTCCTGCTACCCATGATATTCGTAGTAGTCTTCGATAACACGTCATCTCGAAGGCTTCGATTCTCCTACGGCATGCAGCATTTATGGTCCAGGACGTGACGATAGGAAATACCAAAGCTTGAACCAATCGCTTCTTTGTTTCTTTGGTGATTTGATGATCCTTTCATAATACATATTCTTGTTAGACTAGACAGTACTTTCTTAGCCATACCTAGTCGTCTTTTAATTTCTCCTTCAATGTTTCCCTTAGTGGAAATGTGAATGCCTAGGTAGACTATTTCTTCCTTGAGTACAGGACATATAAAAGTGTAGGTACGGTAACTAACTGGTAACGAATACAAGCCGCACTCAGATTTTTTACCCAAATCATGTTAATAAAAAGTGCGGCTTATTTTCGGGCAAATGTGGTAGATGCTATGCCCCTTAATACAACAACCACTACCAACAAGAATCCTACTAGCAATTTTTACACTTTAAATTTTGTGATTCACCTAGATCAGACTTTTTAGCCTAAGGGCCACACTGGCTTCTCCACTAACTCCCAAGGGTCAATATCCAGCTACCCCCCCCCCCCCTCCCGAAATTTTTGTCACATATATTATTTGTTTATGATTTAAAACATTAAAAACCATTATAATCATGTACTATTGTTACTAAGCGACGTATGGCAACGTTGCAAAGCAAGGCGAAGGTACTATTGTTACTAAGTGACGTATGGCAACGTTGCAAAGCAAGGCGAAGGTAGGGCGATGTAAACAGTGTGACAATCAGTTTGCTCTGATTTCATGAGTAACAACATAACCTCTTATTACTCTCCAGTGCATTCGCTCTTATGAACGAACCAAGAACAGCAACAAGTGCCCTTGAAGCGTGTGACAAAAGTTTTTCCCTAACTTTTATACCCTCATCAAACTTTTGGCAAATTTGCCCCTCTCTGTAGCTACCGGTACTGCCGAACGGAATTTGAGTTGGTAGAAAACATACTGTTACGGCTGTGAGTTTGTGTCATCGCTCGCCGCATGAGTCACAACTGCCCCAGGGTTGGGCTGTGTGTGCTCTGCCTCAGTGTATTACGTGCGCGTTACGCAACGGGCTGCGAAGTGAAAGGGATGGTCCAGAATACTCATGACCCAGCCAGTGAAGGTAATGTCGAGAAGCCGTGAACCCTGGATGGGTCTAGAAGCATTTATTGAGTCACTGGCCTGCTATATAAGAGCGATCTGTCAAGCAGTTGTTGTTGTGTGTTTTACGAGCTAGTGCGAGCGTTTATCGTGAGCGACATAAGTGTGATGACTTGCGAAACCCCTAGTGAAGCCGTTTCTCTTGACAGCGAGGAAGTGAGAAGCATACAGGGGACTGCCTGTGTTTTCGTAAGTAACTGTAATTTGTGTACATAGGGGAGAGTTGCATGTAGTTCTGTCAAGGCCACCAGACTCATTAGCGAGAAGATTAACTGTTGACGAATGAAAGAGGGCAAGGGCTCTCCATAAGCAAGAGACTGAGGAAACTGGAGTAAGGTTCCAATTGCTTGTATTTGATGATGAGTAGTGTATCTTCCTGCAAGCAATAAAGCTAACTTCTCTTTAAAGCAGTAATTGGTGTTGTGCTTTCTACCCACCGTAATCCAGTTAACAAAAGTGCCACTAGGGGGTGGCACGTAACAACTGGTGTCAGAAGTGGGATTACGAACTCAAGCACTACACCTGACGGTCCTGGTTTCAAAACCCGAGCAGGTCATTTTTCTCTAATTTTCCTGAGAGTGCATGCCCTTAACAAGACAAACAACTAAAATGGAGGCGCAATTGGCAGCATTGCTAGAAAAGTTAAGTGGCATGGAAGCCAAGATGGAAGACGGCCAGAAGGACCTGAAGGATGACCTGAAGAAGATGGAAGACGGCCAGAAGAAGATGGAGGATGGCCAGAAGAAGTTAGCCGAGGACCTAACTGCCAAACTAGAAGACGGCCATAAGAAAATGGAAGACGGTCAAAATAAGCTAGCGGAGGACCTGAGGAGGATAGAGGACGGCCAGAAGAAGATGGAAGACGGTAGGAATAAGATGACACAGGCCCTGAAGAAATTAGAACTGGGTCTGCGTGAGGAAGTCATGGCAGTGGAAAAGAAGTTCGACGCCTTACAAGTGGAAGTTGTCGAGCTGCGCCAACGCCCGCTGATGGGGGTGGAGGAGAAATTCAACGCCTTACAAAAGGAAGTTGCCGAGCTGCGCCAACGCCCACTGACGGGGGTGGAAGAGAAATTCAACGCTTAACAAAAGGAAATTGCTGAGCTGAGCCAACGCCCGCCGACGGGGATGGAAGCGAGATTCAACGCTCTACAAGAGGAAGTTGCCGAGCTGCGCCAACGCCCGCCCACCGTTACACCGGGAATATCAGGAACGGGACATAGCAGAGTGACGCCCCCAACCTTCGACGGAAAGGTCCCGTGGAGCACCTACTTACGTCAGTTCGAGGCGGCCTGTTCCATAAATAACTGGAACAACACAGAAAAGGCTACAGCTCTCATTGTAGCGCTGAGAGGTGACGCCCTTAACGTCCTTCAGGCCATCCCGACTGGATCCCAGGATTATGCTTCACTGATCACCCATATGGAGATAGCCATCTTCAGCAGGCCTACCAGATGCAGCTCCGGACCCGGGTACAGAAGAACGCGGAAACCCTGCAGGAGTTCGAGATGGACATCGCACGCCTCGTAAGGCTCGCCTATCCAACAGCGCCGGCCGACTTTCTGGAACAGATTGCGACGCAGACCTTCACCGACGGGCTTCGGGACTCGAACACTCAACAGGCGCTGCGACTCGCGCGCAATAAGAGCCTGGCAGATGCGCTGAGCCACGCACTTGAGTTCGAGACGGCAAAATAGGCATCTAGAATGCACGCGCGGGTGCGTCAAGTGGACGTCGACGAACCAGCAAAAACCAACGAGACCAAGCCCCTGGCCGACGAATTGATGGAGGCGCTAAGCCATTTCTTCGATAGTCGCGGCACCACCAGCAACGACACAGCCGGAAGACAACCGGAGAGGCGGCCCGGAAGAGGACTACCGACCTGCTGGGCCTGCGGTAAGAAAGGCCACCTGAGCAAGGACTGCGGTGATCGCCGCCGCCGAGGATATCCGACGGGAAATCAGTCGTCTGAAAACCGCGCGGCCCAGGGAAACGAGTATTAGCCAGCCTTGGGGGGCAAAGGTTGGCTTGTGACAGTCGTCAAGCCCCGGCAGTCCAAGTGCGTGTGACGAAGTTACGGAGGGACAATAGCAGCCTGATGGTTGACGGAGTCGTCAACGGAGTGAGCTGGCCCATGCTGATCGACACGGGAGCGTCAAGGACCATCGTCAATCCCACCGTGATCCCGAAGTGGAGAGTGCAACCCACACAAAGGAACCTCCAGCTAATAACCGCGACCGGAGAGACCGCACCGGTACATGGCGAAGCATCACTGGAGCTCGTCATTGGTCGACGGGTGGTGAAGCATTCAGTGCTTTTGGCTGACGTATCAAACGAAGTGATCATCGGACTGGACTTCCTGGACCAGAACAACATCATCTTGACTTGAGTACCAACACTCTGCACTTCGGAGGTGAGGAATTTGCTTTGCAACCAGCACACGAGGCCGTTACCGTACGACGAGTAAGGCTGAGAGAGGACGTCATCGTTCCTGCCAGGACGGAGGTCAGCGCCGCCGTAATTGTCGACGGAACTGCTGAGGGAGTGGAGGCTGTCATCGAGCCAAAATATGAGGACATCCAGACAAAAGGATTGCTAGTTGCCAAGACCCTCATCAACACGACGCCTCGGCCGTACGTCCGCCTGTCCAACCTGAACGACTACGATATTACGGTTCACCGGGACACCAACCTAGGAGTCTGCGAGCCCGTTACCTGGATTGCCCGCATCACAGACACGACGGACGGACACCTGCAGACGGACAACCGAAGAAGACGCGCCCTGCCAGAAGAACTACAGAAGCTGTACCAAGGATCCCAGGACCATTTAGACGAGGAACAATCACGCCAACTTCGGGACCTGCTACACGAATTCCAGGATGTCTTCTCCGTGGGGAGCAAAGACTTCGGCAGGACAAGCTTGGTCCAGCACAGAATCGACGTTGGGGACAGCGCACCGATTAGGGCCCCATTCCGACGTGTTCCGCTCGCCAAGCAAGCCGAAGTCAACCGGATGGTAGAAGAGATGAAGGAGCAAGGGGTGATCGAGCCATCACATAGTCCTTGGAGTTCTCCGGTCGTGCTTGTGAAGAAGAAGGACGGTTCCACCAGGTTCTGCGTGGACTACAGGCGGGTGAACGACGTCACGAAGAAGGACAGCTACCCTCTACCCCGGACCGACGACACGCTGGACACCATATCAGGATCAAGATGGTTCTCCACCTTGGATTTGAAGAGTGGCTACTGGCAGGTGGAGGTCCACCCTCAGGACCGCGAGAAAACGGCGTTCTCTGTGGGCAGCGGGCTCTGGCAGTTCACCGTCATGCCATTCGGTCTGTGCAACGCCCCTGCGACCTTCGAAAGGCCAATGGAGTCCATTCTGAGGGGACTAAACTGGAAGACCTGCCTGGTCTACCTAGACGACGTCATCGTTCTGGGAAGAAGCTTCGAGGAGCACTACAGCAACCTGAATGAGACCTTGATGAAGCTACGGGCTGCCCAGCTGAAGTTGAGCCCCAAGAAGTGTCAGCTCTTCCAGAAGCAGGTCCAGTACCTTGGGCATATCGTCTCCGAGGAAGGGGTGCGCACCGACGCAGAGAAGACCGCAGCTGTGAGGGAGTGGCCAGTTCCGAAGGACAAGTCCCAACTACGAAGCTTCCTGGGGCTCTGTACTTATTACCGTCGCTTCGTGAGAGGATTCGCCGACATCGCCAAACCAGTGCATCGACTGACTGAGAAGGACCAACTCTTCACGTGGACAGCAGAATGCCACAGTGCCTTCGAACAACTCAAGCAGGCTCTGTGCACCGCGCCTATTCTGGCCTACCCCAGACCTGGAACAAGGTTCATCGTCGATACCGATGCCAGCGACTTTGGCATAGGGGGGATCCTGTCGCAAGTAGTGGACGGCGAGGAGAGAGTAGTGGCCTACTTCAGCAAGGCCTTGTCAAAGCCAGAAAGGAACTACTGCGTCACCAGGAAGGAGCTGCTCGCCATCGTGAAGACCATTGAACACTTCCACAAGTACCTGTACGGGCAAGAATTTCTCATCAGGACCGACCATGCATCCCTGCGGTGGCTCCTGAACTTCAAGCAGCCCGAGGGTCAACTCGCGCGGTGGTTAGAGAGGCTTCAACAGTACAACTTTGAGATTCAGCACAGGAAAGGCCAACTGCATTCTAACGCCGACGCCCTGTCACGAAGACCGTGCCCCGAAGACTGCACCTTCTGTGCCCGAAGGGAGGAGAACACCGGGATACAGTGCCGAAGGACTACCGTGGAACTTCAAGGGAGCTGGAGCCGCGAATCTTTCACGCGCGCACAAGCAGAAGATGATGACCTGGGACTGATAGCCGAATGGAAGAGGGCCTGTGTCCCCAGACCCGGGTGGAACATTGTGAGTGACTGCAGCCCAAAGTTAAAGTCCTACTGGGTGCAGTGGGACTCGCTGATTGAAAGGGATGGCCTCATCTGCCGCGCCTGGTAGAGCACCGACAGGAAGACATCTCGGGAACAAGTCGTCGTTCCAAAGGCTATGACGGAGGAAGTCCTGAGGGAAGTCCATGGAGGATCATCTGGTGGACACCTAGGAATAAAGAAGACCCTGGAGAATCTGAGAGAGCGGTTCTACTGGATCGGATGCCGAACTGACGTGGAGAACCACTGCGCGAGGTGCCACGATTGCGCAGCCAGCAAGGGCCCAGGACGAAGACGACGGGGTCCACTGAAGACCTACAACGTGGGCGGTCCCATGGAGAGAGTGGCCATCGATGTTGCTGGGCCATTCCCGTTAAGCGAGGCAGGGAACCGCTACATATTGGTCGTCAGCGACTACTTTACCAAATGGCCGGAGGCGTATGCGCTCCCTAACCAAGAAGCCGCGACGATAGCAGAGACCCTGGTGAAGGAATTCGTCAGCCGGTACGGAGTACCCCTGGAGCTGCACTCCGACCAAGGGAGGAACTTCGAGTCGCAGGTGTTCCAGAACCTATGCCGGCTGCTGGGAATCTGGAAGACAAGGACAACGCCGCTACACCCTCAGTCCGACGGGATGGTAGAGCGATTCAATCGCACCATCGAGAACCATCTCCGAATAGTCGTCAGCGAGCACCAGAGGGATTGGGACAAACATATTCCACTATTTCTCCTGGCCTACCGCGCCGCCGTGCATGAAGCCACCGGGTGCACACCAGCCCGGGCCACGTTTGGGAGGGAGCTCCGTCTACCTGTCTATCTTGCCTTCGGGCGACCTGGGAATGATCTGGTCCCGGTAAGCCAGTATTGTCAAGAACTGGTCGACCAACTGGAGGACGTGCACGCATTCGCGAGGAGGAAACTGCGGATCGAGACCGACCGAATGAAGACCCGATACGACCAACAGACGGATGCCGGCGGATTCCACGAGGACGACCTGGTCTGGCTCTTCAACCCATTACGGAAGAAAGGCCTGTCACCCAAACTGCGTAAGTCCTGGGAGGGCCCGTACCGAGTCGTGAAACGGATCAACGATGTCGTCTACAGAATTCAGCAGAGCCCGAGGGCGAAGATGAAGATCGTGCATCGAGATCGCCTGGCAGCCTACGGAGGGACACAGACGGACCAATGATTGATCGGGACGATCAGCCTTTTAGGAAGGGTGTGGTGTTACGGCTGTGAGTTTGTGTCATCGCTCGCCGCATGAGTCACAACTGCCCCAGGGTTGGGCTGTGTGTGTGTGCTCTGCCTCAGTGTATTACGTGCGCGTTACGCAACGGGCTGAGAAGTGAAAGGGATGGTCCAGAATACTCATGACCCAGCCAGTGAAGGAAATGTCGAGAAGCCGTGAACCCTGGATGGGTCTAGAAGCATTTATTGAGTCACCGGCCTTCTATATAAGAGCGATCTGTCAAGCAGTTGTTGTTGTGTGTTTTACGAGCTAGTGCGAGCGTTTATTGTGAGCGACAGAAGTGTGGTGACTTGCGAAACCCCTAGTGAAGCCGTTTCTCTTGACAGCGAGGAAGTGAGAAGGATACAGGGGACTGCCTGTGTTTTCGTAAGTAACTGTAATTTGTGTACATAGGGGAGAGTTGCATGTAGTTCTGTCAAGGCCACCAGACTCATTAGCGAGAAGATTAACTGTTGACGAAAGAAAGAGGGCAAGGGCTCTCCATAAGCAAGAGACTTGAGGAAACTGGAGTAAGGTTCCAATTGCTTGTATTTGCTGATGAGTAGTGTATCTTCCTGCAAGCAATAAAGCTAACTTCTCTTTAAAGCAGTAATTGGTGTTGTGCTTTCTACCCACCGTAATCCAGTTAAACAAAAGTGCCACTAGGGGGTGTCACGTAACAATACTTAAGAAATTCTACTTCTGAAAACAGACTCAACGGTCTAGTATTGTCATCTACTCAAAGAGACATACATCTCACTGACGATGAAGTTATGAATCGATTTGGCAATGCTTATAGAATCCTTGACTTTATATTATAGTGTGAGTTGTAAATCAAAACAGTAACATTAATTCTTTCCATGTAAATACTATCAAGTGAGCAAGATGATAGCATTAATAAAAAGTATCTTAAAATGGTCTTAGTTGTGTTTGACATTAACCAAACATAAAACATCACAACAAATTGGTTGCAAAAGCGATGCCAGATAGCCTTAAAACTCATCATTTTGCACCAAATTATACAAAAGTTTCCCGGGGAGAACCCCGGACCCCCTATTCTTTGGGCCTATACCTTATCCCCTAACCCCCGGTTGGGCACCCCCAGAAATAAAACTATTTACGCCCCAGCTAACATATTATACAGTAGTTTTGAATTACTCACCATGTTTCTTTTTGGGACTGTTAGGTTATCTGTCTGATAATCGGTGTTAATTGTGATGGCTGTATTAGTGTGTGTTATCTGATTTAATTCAAGTAAGGACTGCAGACAGTAGTTTCAAGCAGTTCCTACTTTCGCTACCAAATGCTACCGTCCACGACACCTAGCTTGCGGGCTTGGCTACTAGATGGCATCGCAGTCAGCACCTGGCGGCGAACGTTGAAACTAATAGAGCGTTATCAAACTAACCTACAAATTTTAGCATCTACAAGTGTAGTTAGTGGAAGGTTCTTTTTCATGCCATAAATGTATGCTTCCCTTCCGAAGGATGGCATAGACTACTGAATTTGTCTCGTAGCCTGTGCTAATGTGCTGTCAGTATGTGCATTTGTACTTCTTCCGGTTTCGGTTCAGGGGCTGGGACAACGTGGTCATTTAGCCCCGTGTACTTAAGTGTGAGTGTGTTTTCCTACTTCTTAATAATAACTAGCGGACCCGTGCGAGAAATCTCGCATGTTCATAAACCAAACTTTTCCCAACAGGTTTATAATGAGAGACTTAAGGAAAAAAGGTTATGTTTTTATTTCAACCAAATTATTATAGAACACTATTTACATTTCAGGATAAAGGAAATACCTCAGAATGTTGTTAATATGACATGAAACAGACGTCACAGCGGACCGTGGACAGCAAATATGGAGCGTATTTTCCTACATCAACGGTGTTTGCAAATCCCACACCTCGTAAAAAAATTTAACAGACATTTTTTAAAGAAATTATAGATATTTATGAAATTATAGTGCAATTCGTCACTGCTAATGTCTATTCTCTTTCATTTGAATGCTCATTTTTCACGATCGGTCGCTTGTGAGCGCCGCAGGAGGGATCTATACTACTGAAATAATATATATGATGAGGAAGATATTGGGGCCTGTTAAGGAAGGGAATGAATACAGACGGCGACCTAATCAAGAGCTCTACACGTACTGTGAAAGAATCACGGATGTTGCTAGGAAACGACGTCTAGCATTTTATGGACACGTCTACAGGATGCATTCTACCAGGTTGACCAACCAGCTCCTCAGTTACTGGCAAAAGCGGAAGACCAAGTCACCATGGTGGTGGGAAGTGAGCAAAGATCTGCAAGAACTTGGAGGGACGGAAAGGGACTTAAAAGACCGGACATTTCTCAGGAAGGTGCTTCAGCAAATGAGGTTCCAGGACAAACCGCCAAGAAAGAAGACAGGTGCCCTCTGGACACAGGAGAGGAGGGAACATCACAGCCAGAGGATGCGTAACTACTGGGCAAACATCAAAGCCCACTCCAAATGTAATAGTTGGAGGTCATGGTCCTTATATGGCCTATAAGAAACAATAATAATAATAATAATAATGGCTCCGGGGCTTTACTTGGAAGTAAAAATATAAACATCAAACCCAGATGTCTGGCCTTCGCGGATGATCTGGCACTTCTAGCTGAAACGGAACAGGAAGCAATAATACAGATAAATGAACTAAAAGAAATCGCTGGGAAAACAGAGCTACAAATCTCTTTTGCAGAAACAGATTTGATGATCACCGACAAGAACTACATGAAGAAAACAGTTAAGACGAAATACGGGAGGGTAAAGGTCACGAAACAGTTTAAATACCTCGGAGAGATTATTAGCAACAATGGACTGGAAAACAGAAGACTTAAACTAGAAAAACTCAACTCTTACACTAAAAATATATACAACAAAAAGAACCTCTCCCTTAATGCCAAACTAGAACACTACAATGCTGTGGTAAAACCGGTGATCTTATATGGTGTGGAGATGGCAAATTTGATGAACCTGGAAAAGCTTCTGAAGATTGAAAGGAGGATTTGCGGCTCAAAAGTGGTATAGTGAACCTCCAGACTAAGATCAAACAAGGAGATATATGAAAGGGAGGAAGACCTGGAAACAACAATTAGGAAAAGACGTTTACGTTTCTATGGACATATGGTTAGAATGGATCCAACAAGAATAAATAAACACATTTTTGATAAAATATATAATCTGAAGAGCCAAGGGGGTAACACCATGCAGATGAAGGAAGAACTCCGTAGGCTAGGAATTACAGATGACGACTGTCGAGACAGAACACAATTCAGGGAAATACTTTCCAACATAAAGGTTCTTGTGGGAGAAAAGAGAGAACGCAGGGGAGGAAGATGGACAGCAGAGAGAAAGGCGCAACACTCTGAAAGAATGAAGGAAGTGTGGAGGAAGAGAAAGGAAGAAAGAACTCATCATCATCATCTTGTACAGTTTCCAGCCCCAGGCTGGGTCTGTTTGGAACATAAGCCTCGCCACTTAGTTCTTTCTTCCCACCACCTCTCCGCTGTCACTCTGGTCCAGTCCTCGCCTCTCTTCTTGACACATTCCTCCACTCCTTTCAGCCATCTATCTCTTGGTCTTCCCCTTGGTCGTTTCTTCTGCATCTGCATCTCATGTATCCTCTTGGGAATCTTCTTCTCATCCATTCTCTTTAAGTGTCCATACCACCTCAGTCTTGATGTCTCAATCCTACCTTGCAAGGGCTCCTCTTTCACCATTTCCCTGACCTTTTCATTCCTCACCCTGTCTCTTCTTGTTACTCCGATCCTACTTCGCAGGAACTTCATTTCACCTGCCTGTATTCTGCTTATGTCTCTTTTCTTCATTGTCCACGTTTCTGAAGCATAGGTCAGTATCGGGATATAGTAGCTTCTGTATAACACTTCCTTGCTTTTTTGTGGGACATCTTTATTCCACACTAAGCTCCTAATGCTTCTCAGAAATGCTTCTGCCTGTCTGCCACGTTCCGTAATCTCTTTGTCATTTCTCCCATTTTGCTCCACTATACTTCCCAAGTACTTGAGACTTTCCACCTTCTTCAGCTGTCCACCTCCAAGTGTTATCCCACTCATTGGTCTGTCCTTTTTCCTGGTCGTTAACAGGATCTCACATTTACTGATGTTGAACTTCCATCCGTACTCTCCCACTGTTTCTTCCCAAGCCTTCAGTTGCTCCTGAATTTCCTCCTCCTTGTTTCCCCAGACCATGAGATCATCTGCAAACACCATTGCTTTCATCTTATCTTCTCCTATCTTTCCTGCTACCCGTGTCATTACCTCGTCCATAACCACAATAAAGAGAAGGGGTGACAGCGCACTACCCTGTTTCAGGCCACTCGTTTGTCTGAACCAGTCTGTTCTTTCCCCTCCAACTTTCACACAACTCACACTTCCACAATACATCTCCTTCACTCTGCCTACAGTCTCTTTTTCCACTCCCATGTTTTCCATTGCTTTCCAAACCTTCTCCCTACACACACTATCATAGGCCTTTTTGATGTCCAGGAAGGCCATCAGCAGATCCTCTCCAAATTCGTAGTGGTGCTCCTGGAGCTGTCTCACTGAAAATATGAGATCCACTGTTGATCTCCCAGGTCTGAATCCATACTGTTCCTCTCTCAATTTTCTCTCCACTTTGGCTCGTATTCTACTTTCTAATATCTTTTCATATATCTTGGCACAGTGAGGTATGAGTGTAACTCCCCTGTAATTTCTGCACTCCTTTCTGCTTCCTTTCTTAAATATTGGGACAATTAATCCTTTCTTCCAATCTTCTGGGGTCTTTTTCTCCTTCCATATCACCCTCATCACACGGTACAGCCACTGTTTCCCAACCTCCCCTGCTGCCTTCACCATTTCAACACTCACTTCATCCACACCTGGTGCCCTTCCTCCTTTCATCTTGTCTATAGCCATTTCCAGTTCTCTCCAAGTCAGGTCCTTTTCCATTCCTGTGTTGTCTTCTCCATCTTTTAATACATTGTCTTCCACCCTATGATCATTTGGATTCAGCAAATCCTCAAAGTACTCTTTCCACACTGTCTTGAGTGCCTCTTTGTTGTGTACCTCATTTCCGTTTTTGTCCATCATTACCACATCCTCTCGCAGACCTCTTCTCTTACTTTTGACCATCCCATAAAGTACTTTCTTATTTCCTCTGCTGTCTTCCTCCATCATCTCTGTCCACTTTACCATCCACTTCTTCCTCTCCTCTGCGACAATCTTGTTTGCTTCTTTCTTCTTTATCTTATAATCTTCCCTTCTCAGATCAGTTCTTTCCTGGAACCACACTCTGAAAGCCTTGTTCTTCCTTCCCACAGCTTCTTTTACTCTCTCATTCCACCATGGTGTCTCTTTACACCGCTTTCTGTTGCTTGTTCTTCCACATACTGCCACTGCAGCTTCCACCATTGTGTTTTTGAATTGCTTCCATTCCTCTTCCCCTGTTTTAGGATTGTCTGTTGGCATCCTTTCCCTTATTATCTTCTGGAATTCTTCCTTGACTTCCATTTCCTTGAGTTTCCATACTTTGATTCTCCTTTCCTGGTACTCTGTCCTCTTGCTATCCTTAACAACTCCCAGGTTCATTACAAGTATTCTGTGGTCGCTATCTAAGGCCTCTGATGGTATTACCTTTATATCTCTGACACTTCTCTTCATTTCCCAGTCATACAGCATGTAATCTACCAAAGATTTCTTTGTTAAATCACTGCTGTACCACGTTACCTTGTGGCTTTCTTTCTTCCGGAACCAGGAGTTGCCTACCACTAAACCGTTTCTCTTGCAAAAATCCAGCAACTTTCTCCCTTCTTCATTCCTGCTACCCCATCCTTCTGCTCCCAATACATTTTCATATCCTTGCCTTTCACTTCCTACATGTGCATTCAAATCTCCCATGACAATGATGCTCTGCCCATTCAACTGCTGTTGTAGCTCCTCCTCAAAGTCTTCCTTCTCTTGAGCTGTACATCCAACTTGAGGGGCATATACCTGGGCTATCTCCAGGCTTCTTTCCTTTACAGTTACTCTGATCTTCATGATCCTGTCACTTATTCCCTTTACCTCTATGAGAAGAAAATGAAATTATATTTGCGTGGTCCTTAGTTTTGGCCGATTCGCATAATGTAATGTAATAATAATAATAATAATAATAATAATATTTTTGTCTGATAACATGTGTTATTGTGGTGTCTGTAGTAGTGCATGCATTTATAATTCAGGGAGGATTGGGAAGGAAGCGGCCGTGACCTTTAAGATAGGAACAATCCCAGCATTTGCCTGGTGTAGAAGTAGGAAAACCACGGAAAACCACTTCCAAGATGGCTGAGGTGGGAATCGAACTCACCTGTTTTCAGTTTTGCCTCACGAGGCTGAGTGTACCCCACTCCTATCTTCAGACTGGAATTGAAAATCCACAGCCTGCTTCCAGTCGACCGACCGGGCCAGGGAATGGAATGAATGAAGCCCCCATCTAGCGGCGAGGATATGAAATGTGCCGGCTACCGAAGCCTGCCGCACTCCCATGGGGCAATGATTAAATGAATGACAAATGAAATGATAGTGGAGAGTGTTGCTGGAATGAAATTGTGACAGGGAAAACCGGACTACCCGGAGAAAAGTCTGTCTGCCTCCGTTTTGTCCAGCACAGATCTCACATGGAGTGACCGGCGTGCTGCCACCTAAACTACGGATGGTTCTCAGACTAGAATTACATTTCTTAATTAATTAAACCTTAAGACATTGATTAATTAATTTAATAAGACTGTTAGTGGCCTCCGTGGTTTAAGCAGCAACACGCCGGCCTCTCGCCACTGGGTCCGTGGTTCAAATTCCAGTCACTCCATGTGAGATTTGTGCTGGACAAAGCGGAGGCAGACAGGTTTTCTCCGGGTACTCCGGTTTACCCTGTCACAATCTCATTCGAGCAACACTCTCCACTATCATTTCATTTCATCTGTCTTTCATTTAATCAATGCTCCAGGGGAGTGCGACAGGCTTCAGCTGCCGGCACAGTTCATATCCTCGCCGCTAGATGGGGGCTTCATTCATTCCATTCCTGACCCGGTCGGTCGACTGGAAGCAGGCTGTGGATTTTCATGTTCAATTAATTATACCTTAAGAAATTAATGATGATGATCATCACGTGGCCTCTGGAGAGGCCGAGTGCTGGTCTTTCTTGTAGACACCTGTGGGCGACCTGCGCGTCGTAATGATGAAGTGATGATGAACACGTCACATACATCCAGTCCCCGAGCCACGGGAATTAACCCCACAAGATTAAAATACCATGATGGCTCGGCCGGGAATCGAACCCGGGGCACTTCGGGTCAAAGCCTAGCACGCTAACCATTTAGCCACGGAGCCGGACAAAGAAATCAATTAATTAATTTTATAAAACTGTTCAGAAATTAAGGTTTAATTCTTTTTGCTGAAGATGGACCTATTGTATTATCTGTTATTCAATACGGCAATGTTCTCACATTTTGCTATAATGGTAAATGTTTTAGCTTTTTATTACATTTATTGTCAGAGCGGCGACTCGAACGCGAACCTCCGGGTTGACAGCCAAGAATGCTAGCCGCTACACGCTTTTGTAACTAAGAATAGGATTGAGAAACTATCTTGGCAGTTGGTGTATTGGCTTTCACGGCCGGTGAATTAAAACTAAGCAATTCTTCTAGGTTTGTGCCGTGTCATGTGTGGGGTTTCGCCTAGGACACCAAGCTGGCTCATCGGCGGGCTCTTGGTGTCCCCGCCCGGACCACCACAGGAGTAACGAACTGCGCGCTACCTCCCTTTATATAGAGTGCAACTGCCTTCATAGGGAGGTTCAGGCTGCTTGAGCTTTTAGTTCTCGCAGTCAAGTAGTGCAGTTGCACCCTATATAAAGGGAGGTAGCGCGCAGTTCGTTACTCCTGTGGGGGTCCGGGCGGCGACACCAAGAGCCCGCCGATGAGCCAGCTTGGTGTCCTAGGCGAAACCCCACACAAGACATGGCACAAACCTAATTGCTGAGTTTTATCTTGGTAGTTGTTTGGATTACAAATGGGAAGAGGCAGATGACATCACTGTTCCTCCCCTTAAACAACAATGACTAAGAAAGGAGATACAGTAAAACCTGCCTAAACCGGACCCTTTATATACCGGAAACTTGGACAAACGGGAAACAAAATTCGGAACGGAGGTATTTCCTATGTAAAATGATACTGTAAACTGGAAAACTGCCTAACGCGGAAACGGAAAGAAATTCAGGAACCGTAGGCGTAAATAACCTGACTAAGACGGATTACCTTATCCATAATACAAAGCTACCGGTATGTACTAACTTTGAGAGCGACTGTACTTGCACCAAAGTCCTAGGAAACATTAACTCTAATTTTTCCTCAAGCATGCAGCAGGTTTGCTACATTTCACAACATCTGTACCATTTCTTCCTCCAACCGTCTTGTGATACACACAGTTTCCTTCTGACAAATGAGAGTTGAAGAAAACAGTGAACTGGAGTAATCTTTAAAGGTGTTCTTTTTATTGTGCACAGCATTTATTTAAGTACTGTAATTCCGTGACAATGACTTCTAAACATAAGACACTTACACTGGAGGAGAAAATTAAAGTTATTGAAGAACACGAGAAGAACAAACATCAGGATAAAGAATTAAATGTGTTGTTTAAAGTGATAAGCAAAAATACTTGCCATAATAGCAAATTGTGTAAATCAGTGATAGAATAATTGAATCGGTCATTGTTAGAAGGCACTAGGTCATTTTTGTAAGAATTGGGATAATTGACAAAAACCGTTTCTCTCACTTAAATTGTAAAGCATAGTTGCTGGTTACGTGTAAGTATCATTGCCCATAATAATACTGTTCTAGAGAGGTCTATTTGAATGGATTATCCTTTTAAAAAGGGAGAAAATAGAAAAAAATATGACTTAGTGCCCTTTAACAATGAATCAGATCTTTAAAAAGTAATTAGTTCATTTATATGACAAATATACAGATTTATAGACCCTAGTATAGCATATTACTATATATTCAATGCTAGCAAGTCAATGACTTAGTTCTCTTGAACACTGAACGTTAAATTCAGCTAGTAGTGATACAGCATACTGAACGGGCAGACTTAGTTCCTTTTAACATAGCTAGATGCGTCGTCATTATACTATACGTATCCATGGAAATTGACTTAGTGCCTTCAAAAATGACCGATTCAATTATTAAAACACTAATCATACTAATATATAACAAGTAGTTCCGTGAAGAACTACACAGCCTATTTTCATATATCCTACTTACTGTATGTTAACTGCCTGTAGTTAAAAGGGACGTAAAACCAATAACATTACTATTATTATGTTAACTGCCACTATCAACATACAAAATTTCAGTTCGATTGCTGTAATAGATTCGTAGATATTGAGAACCGACTAAATATTTCGGATGGTCGCCATGTAGGATTTTATATATGTAGGTCCTAAAGTTATGTACTGTTACATGAAGATTATTGTGTACTTGTAGCATTCAAACTTCAATCGCATGATTAGGACACAAGAAGTAAAAACGAGATTTTAAAATTTCGCACAGCTGCCATCTTCTGGTTATGGAAACAATTGAAATAAATTAGATGCCAGTGGATTAACATTCGTATAAGGATTTACTGTACCAATTTTCACTACACTCGGATGGTTAAATTGCGAGATACGTCCATGTGAATATTTATACTTCGTGTCGCCGCCATGTTGGATTTGTGATCACCAGGTTATTTAAAGTCCTATAGGCGAACTTAAGTTCATAGCCCCTTTGAACAAAAAATATTCAGTTTGATTGCTATAATAGATTCGTAGATATTCAGAGCCGTCTAAATATTTTAGATGGTTGCCATGTTGGACTGTTAAATGTATAGGCCATAGAGTCATGTACCATTAAAGGAAAATTATTGCATAGGTTTATTATTCAAACTTTCACCTCGATCGCATGATTTCGACACAAGAAATAAAAACTTAATTTTCGAAATTCGCACAGCCGCCATCTTGAGGTTATGTAAACAATCTAACTAAATTATATACCAGTGCAATACAATGTGTATAAACATTTCCTGTACCAGATTTCATTGCGTTTGGAACATTAAATCGCGAGAAAGGTCTATTTAAAATTTTCAAATGCCATGTTCGTGTTGTAGTTAACCGGTTTTTGAAAGTCTCATAGATGAACTTCCAGTAGTGTCCTTTATCTCCGTACAAAATTTCAGAGTGATACCGCTAATAGTTTCAGAGATATAGAATGCCGGTGAAATATTTCGCACATCCGCTATCTTGTGGTTATGTAAACAATTGAACCAAGTTAGTGTCGGTGCATTACAATGTGTATAAACATATACTGTACCAAGTTTTATTGCGTTTGGTTGGTTAAATCGCGAGAAACGTCTATTTAAAAGTCGCAATTTCGCGTGGCCACCATGTTGGTTTTGTAGTTACCAGTTTTTTTAAAGTAACATAGGTGAACTTCTAGTAGTTCCCTTTATCACCGTAATAAATTCCAGGGTGATATCGGGAATAGTTTCGGAGATATTGAATGGTGGTGAGATATTTCGCACAGCCGCCATGTTGGATTGGTTAGACGTAACAAAATTTGAAGGGCACGGTCGGGGTCGCCCGGAATAGTGCTATGAACTTGCCGAGTTTCATTGAAATCGCTCCAGCCGTTTAGATTTTATTAGGGACACACACACACACACACACACACCTCTCTCACACACACACACACACACGCACACACACACACGGACAAAAGGTGATCTCATAAGCCTATTTTTTTCAAAATTGAAAATAGTCTAAAAATGAGATGGTGTGTGTCTGTCTGTCTGTGTGTTACTCAATAACGCAAGAACCACTGGTCCGATTTAAATGAAATTTTGCATGGATGTAGCTGATTTACCAGGTTTACATATTATAGGATACTTTTGATTTCGATATTTTGCACTATTAAAAATGGCGACCATTTTAGTGACGTCACTACACCTTTTGGTTTCAAAATTTCATATTTCCATATCAAATAAAAAGAGAACGCTAAGAAATACAGTAGCAAACTTTTGATGTCACATACGAGCTTGGAAATTTAATTTCCTATCCGAAAGGTCCTTATCACTTTTCGTGTATCTCCAACGGTTAGCGAGTAAAACCCACATTTGTGACGTCACTACACCCTTTGGTTACAAAATTTCATATTTCGATTTCAAATAAAAAGAGAACGCTAAGAAATAGCAAACTTTTGATGGCATACACGAGCTTTAACATTTAATTTTCTATCCAAAAGGTTCTTATCACTTTTCGTGTATCTCCAACGGTTAGCGAGTAAACCCTAAATTTGTGCAATAAAACACGGTCAACACCGAGCGGTGCAGTATATCTCTCTATATATAAAAATCAAAGTTTGTCTGTTATTTTCTGAATTTGTATGGAAATTTGAGTTATTTACGCGTTTCAGACTGTTTTATGATGGATGCGAGCGAAAAAAAATTTTTGGTCTGTCTGTCTGTTTGTTTGTCCGTGGACAACTTTGTTCCCTTATAACTCGAGAATGGCTGGGTGTATCAACGTAAAATTTGGTACAGATATCCATTAGAGGCACGACACTAATCATTGATGTTACTCTTCTCCGTACCTCTCACAAAAGGGGGCCTACCCCATTAAAATACATGCTGAAATAGGAGTAGAAGGACGAGACAAAGCTCATTTTCAGCCCCTCAATGTGAGAGACAAAACTCGGGGGCCCTAAAGGGTCCCCGAAAACTACATTTTAAGGCCCTAAAACCAACCGTTTTTGAGATATTCCCAGAAAACTAATTTCATTTAATAAACTAATGAACGAATGCAAGCCGGTAACCATGGCAACAGATTCTCATATATCCATCTATTTCTTTAAGACGCAATGCAATTCCATTAATTACATTACATGTAGTGTGAAAGTTTGCAAACGGCTAGAAGGTTATCATTATCACGGAACCAAATTAAGCTGTAAAATTCAATACGTATAATGCGCTCAAGGGGGTCAAGGGGTACTCTAGAATATTTTCACGCGATTTACACCTGCGGGTGTGGTACGGCAGGTCTATTATATTCATATCCCTATATTATATATTATTATTAGTAGTAGTAGTATTAGTATTATATTATGGCGTACAACGACGAGACAAAGCCCCTCGGTGCCAGAAACAAAACTCGGGGGCCCTAAAGAGTCCTCGAAAACCAACAGTTTCTGAAATATTCCCAGAAAACTAATTTATTCTAATTTAACAGACTAATGAAGGAATGCAAATCGGTAACCATGACAACATTATCTCAAGGGGTGGCATCCAACTTTCCATCTATTTCTGTAAGAAGCAATGTCACTCCATTTATTACATTTGTGTGAAAGTTTGCAAATGGCTATAAGGTTATCACGGAACCAACGTAGACTGTATAATTCATCAATGCAATTAAGGGGGTCAAGGGGTAACCTAGAATTTTTTCATGCAATTTACACGTGCGACATATAGTACAGAAGGTCTATTATATCTCCAAACAGCAACATTATTTTCAAAAATTCCTGAATTGAATCAGCATTTTTTTGTGGCTTTTAGGAATTTAGGCCATTTGAGGATAAAGAACCTGAATTTCCATGCACCACAAGCCTTTATAATTTATGAAAGAGGTCTTACTGTGTATGGGGACCTAACACAACGTAGAGGGTCAGTTTTTATGTGACGTGTATTGCGTTTCGTCTACAAGGCTTTCAATTCTATTTCACGTCAGGAAGTACACGTTAGGTGAATTTAGTTTGAGAGCACATTTTAACTAATATTTTTCTTCTTTTTTTTTGTCGACATACGGGTTCATCGTAAGGGTGATTTTGATTGATACTGTGTGGTAGATATACCCATATTTGGATATCTGGGTGATATGTTGTAGACAATAGAATTGTCTGTCTGTCTTTCTGTGTATCTTTATGTCCGCCTATAACTCGTGTTCGGATGCTTGGTGCATCGTAAAATTATGTATGGTAAACATGAGCCAGGGCGGCTTCGGTGGCGTAGTTGGTAGCATACTGAGCTTCTATGCCCAAGATAGCGGGTTCAAACCCGGCCGAAGCCGTCGGATTTTTTAAGAGAGTTAAAAATCCCTCAGTATGCCTTCCTTCGGAGGGGAAGTAAAGCCGGCGGTCCCATGTCATAGATTTATGGCATGTTAAAGATCTTTCCACTAATTACACCTGTGTGAAACTAAATTGGATAGGTTAAGAATGTAAACAACGCTCTTAGGTTGCTACGTTCGTTGCCAAGAGCCGACTGCGGTGGCGTCTAGTAGCTAGTTCTGAAGTAGGCCTAGTAGTCGTTGACGGTGGCGTTTGGCGGCAAAAGTAGGAACTATTTGAAAATTCAAAGTTGCAGTCCCTACTTGAATTAAAAAACAGATACACACACTAATACAGTCATCACAATTAACACCGGTTATCAGACAGATTCTACACACACCCAAAGTACACGGGGCTACATGACCGCGTTGTCGCAGCCCCTAAACTAAGGAACCAACCAACCAACCAAACATGAGCCAATACACCAATCATTTATAAAATTCTTCACCGTACTTTTCATTCAGTAGAAAGGTGGATATAGGGAAAAACTTCTCAAAATACATGCTAAAATAGGCGGAATATAAAAATTATCCTAGAAGGACACCCAAATCATATGTTGCGCTTCTCAATGCGAGACACAAAATTCGCGAGTCTATAAAGGGTCTCCGAAAACTACATTTTAAGGCCCTTAAATTAACAGTGTGTGTGATATTCCCAGAAAACTAACTTAGTTCTGATAAACTTATGAAGGAATGACAAACCGCTAACCATTGCAACAGTAGCTCAATTGATAATATCTGGTGTTAACACCGAACAACGTTCGAAGAACGGGTACTTCTGCTAGTGCTATATATTCGCCAAATCAATACCAGATGAGGAACATTACAAATTTTTCAGAGATATTTTTCAAAGGATTAAGAATTTTACTAGTTATTTTGAAGAAGATATATTGCAAACGTAGACTATTATTACTGTTGGATAACACCTATAATTGCCTATAATACAAATTTTCATAGATATTTTCAAAGGATTATTAATGTTTTTCTTAATTATTTCATAAAACGTAATGTAAGGATATCAATTTTCTTAGTTTAAGTCTACTTAGGATAAGTTCTCTTAATGTGCTGATAAAGAAACCAACGAGTTTCGAAACATGCACACATAGTCTATAAAATATAAACAATTAGGTGTTTTTAGTATTGATTTGGTGAATATATAACACTAGCATTACCCGTCGCGGCTTCGCCCGCGAATATACTAGTTGTAAAGAGTACTCTTAGCAAAATCTCAATCATGAATGCTATGACTGATTTTTCCTTGGTATGAATACTCAGACTTTATCAATTCAGCTACTGGTGCAGTGGTTAGGGCTTTGTCACTCCTTCATAGGTATATCAGAGCGAAGTTAGTTTTCTGGGAATATCACAGACACTGTTAATTTAAGGGCCTTTAAATGTGGTTTTCGGAGACCCTTTATAGTCGGGTGAAAAAGACCTTTCGTACCACACTCACACGTGAAAATTGAGTGAAAAAATTCTAGAGTGCCCCTTGACCCCCCTAATAGCATTATACTGTATGTATTGATGAATTTTACAGCTTAATTTGGTTCAGTGATAACCTTATAACCGTCTGGAAACTTTCACAGTAATGTAATAATTGGAATTGCATTGCGTCTTACAGAAATAGATGGACCTGTGAGATTCTGTTACCATGGTTACCGTGTTGCATTCTTTCATTATTTCATTCTAAATATACATGTTTTAAGGTATTTATTTAATTGTGAGGCATTTAAAGAGTAAGAGTAAGTGAGTGTGCATTGATTGGGTATGTGTAGGTTGGTGTTAATGGGACCTTAGCAGAATAATATAGGGAGGGATAAGTGTTTTTAATTGCTTAATGTGTAACGTGTTTTTCGAGGGGATTTTACGCCACTGACATAAGTCAGTAGGAAGCCATTATATAATTATTTACGCGGCAAATTGTTCAGCCAAGAGAAGTTTTCATGTTAAATTATTATTATTATTATTATTATTATTAACTTATTATTATTATTAAGGTATTTTTGGAGCATTTTTTTATCAAATTATAAGCATACAGATAGGTTTTCAATGTTATAGAAAACACTATCAAGCAAATTATTACGAATAACATTAACGTAGAAAATTATATGATTACGGAATTTTACGGAGTTTTGTCAGTTAGGGTATTGTGAGAGAGATGAGTCACTGGGAATTCGGCTACAGGCTTATTCTTGTCAAGAAGCATGACGCAAGCTGGGTTGCTGCTTCAAGAAAAGGCGAAATGGCCTGGAACGGTAAACGACATCATCCTCGCGCCGAGTGTATTGACCCTGAGGAGGGGAGTAGCACGTGGTGGCTCAGCCAATCAGGGGAGAGCGAGCGAGAAGAAGCCGGGTCCAGAGAGGGGAGGCGACGAGTGCATATATGGTTTGCGCGCCGTGGAGACAAGGCGACTATCTTTGTAAAACTTGACCAGTGTGGTTGTACGTGTGGTTGGTTCCGATGTTCGGACCATAAGTTATCATATCTACAAGTATCTCATCAACTAACGAAGAAGATGACGACGTCCAGGAGGCTGTGGGAAGCTCTCTTCAACATCCAGTACGAGGGAAATGCTACGGCAATTTCCAGTGGTAAGCGCGAATGACTCAGAACTACGTAATCTCTCGTCTCTTTTTTCATATTCAGTATTTCAGTAACTTCATAGCTTGGGAATAAGTGTAAAATCAGTAATTCAACCGACTCCGTTTTTACGTAATTTTCTAGCGGTAATATTCAAATCGCAACGCTCCAATTTAAATTCAAAATATATTATTATTATTATTATTAATTTTGCTATACTGGTTATATATAATAAATTCATTTCTTTTTACCATTCAATCTTTGCTTTCAGTAGGTAGCATTAGATATAGACCAAATTCCTTCTCCTGATACAATTGTTAGTTGGGTTAATGATCAAATCATACCACGACCTGAGTGAAAAGATTCTTGAAGGTGTTCTACCAGAGCTAGGTGTTGTTAAATATAAATTTAGATTTCAATATAGCGTTGAGGTCTTGGCGCCCATTAAAACAACATATCTTAGTCAGAGTAAATATTTCAAAGTGCAAGGCAGGGCTAATAGAAACCATTACAATTGTACGCTCAACTTGGAGCAAAGGAAACCCAGTTACAAATGTGGGAAAAACTCAAATTATTTCATAGTAATCTTATGTGATAATACAGTATTTCCTTGTAGTGTATTTTGTCTTATTAACACTCCACCCTTTGTAAAACTGAAACCTGCAGAAAAGAACAAATAAATCCGGAATGATTGCGTTCCGCTTTTGACAGGTTTTGCTGTATTGTGGTAATCTAACCCACCCATCCTCAGGCTTGCTTCACGAAGTCAAGTGTGCCCCGTTCCAATCCACAGACTTCAATCATCATACATATTATTTCAGTAGTATAGATCCCTCCTGCGGCGCTTATAAGCGACCGATCGTGACAAATGAGCATTCAAATGAAAGAGAATAGACATTAACAGTGACGGATTGCACTCTAATTTCACAAATATCTATGATTTCTTTAAAAAATTATTTTGAAAAAAAAAATGCACGAAGTGTGCGATTTGCAGATACTGTTGCTGTAGGAAAATACACTCCATAATTGCTGTCCACTTCACATTTTGGCTGGCCACTGTAACGCCTGTTTCATGTCATTTAAACATTCTGAGGTCTTTCTTTTATCATTTTGCATGGATTTCAGAAACTTTAATTCAAAGGAATGAGTACTCAAATCGTATAATTTCATAAATATCGAATAACCGGTGAGTGTTATGTTGATCCAATTTACGGTGATTGTCTTCTTAAGTTAGGGAACGTAGAACTCGGAATTTTCACTAAAATGTAGGCCTAAATAATGTTCTATAATCATATGTTAGTTAGTTATTGTTGTTTTAAGGGGAGGAACTACGAGGTAATCTGCCCCTTATAATCATTTGGTTGAAATAAAAACATAACAACCTTTCTCCTTAAGTCTCTCATTATAAACCTATTGGGGAAAGAGTGGTTTATGAAT
The DNA here is from genome assembly GCA_946902985.2 of Meconema thalassinum. NCBI lineage: Eukaryota > Metazoa > Arthropoda > Insecta > Orthoptera > Tettigoniidae > Meconema > Meconema thalassinum. The sequence goes on from OX336399.1 coordinate 34,906,893, forward strand.
ATGCGAGATTTCTCGCACGGGTCTGATAGTCGAATTTATTAGCGGAGCTGGAATCGACTCCATGGTGATGGGTTAGCACGTCTCACCCGGAGGCCCCGGGTTCGATTCCCGGGTCAGTCAGGGATTTTAGAAACTGGCGCGAGGACTGGGACGGGGAGCACTCAGCCTCGTGAGGACGATTAAGTAGCTATCTGATCAGAGAGGCACGGTCACGGAGACCAAGATTAACGTGCTGACCTCGTGTCACCTCAAACCCTGTAGGCCAGCAGGGGTAGGCAGTGATCGCTTGGTAGGCCAAAGCTCTTCTGGGGTTAAGAACCATTGGGGGCGGTGCTGGAAATCGAACCGAGGAGCTTTGGGACCGATGTCTCAGGATCACAAACTTCTTTGAAGTGTCGCATCACAAGCGACCGTTTTTAACATGGTTTTGATAAGCAATTGCAAAGGATTGGGGTTCTTATCCATGTCAACACAACGACTTTCACCACGCCTGGGGTTGATAGTGTTTCTAGTTGCCACCAGTAGAGCACTCTGGGATCGGCCAGGGCTCCATCGATCGTGAGGCCGTTCCAGACGCCAACACCTTCCCAAGTTCATTGACCTCTCAGCCAAATTGACTGATATAGAGGGTGTCCTGAGGTCATTAACGTTTTTTATATACAGAATATACTCTTTACCCCATCTCATATACAGGATGTCGTGTTGTCCATGACACCATCTCATATACATGATACCATGTGATCATTTACCCCATATCATATACAGAATGTCGTGTTGTCAATGACACCATCTTATATACATGATGCCATGTGATCATTAACACCATCGTATACACAGGGTGCCCTGTGGTCAATAGCCCCATCTCTTAAACAGGATGTCCTGTGGTCAATGGCCCCATCTCATCTACAGGATGTCCTGTGGTCAATAGCTCCATCTCTTAAACAGAATGTCCTGTGTTCAATGGCCCCATCTCATCTACAGGGTGTCCTGTTGTCAATGGCCTCATTTCATCTACAGGATGTCCTGTGGTCAATGATCCCATCTCATCTACAGGATGTCCTGTGGTCAATGGCCCCATCTCTTAAACAGGATGTCCTGTGGTCAATGGCCCCGTCTCATATACAGGGTGTCCTGTGGTCAATGGCTCCATCTCATCTACAGGGTATCCTGTGGTTAATGGCCCCATCTCATCTACTGGATGTCCTGTGGTCAATGGCCCCATCTCATCTACAGGGTGTCCTGTGGTCAATGGCCCTCTCATCTACAGGATGTCCTGTGGTCAATGGCCCCATCTCTTAAACAGGATGTCCTGTGGTCAATGGCCCCATTTCATCTACAGGATGTCCTGTGGTCAATGGGCCCATCTCTTAAACAGGATGTCCTGTGGTCAATGGCCCCATCTCATCTACTGGATGTCCTGTGGTCAATGGCCCCATCTCATCTACAGGATGTCCTGTGGTCAATGGCCCCGTCTCTTCTACAGGGTGTCCGGTGGTTAATGTCCCCATCCCATCTACAGGATGTCCTGTGATCAGTGCCCCCATCTCATCTACAGGATGTCATGTGGTCAATGGCCCCGTCCCATATACAGGGTGTCCTGTGGTCAATGGCTCCATCTCATCTACAGGGTATCCTGTGGTTAATGGCCCCATCTCATCTACTGGATGTCCTGTGGTCAATGGCCCCATCTCATCTACAGGGTGTCCTGTGGTCAATGGCTCCATCTCATCTACAGGGTATCCTGTGGTTAATGGCCCCGTCTCATATACAGGATGTCCTGTGGTCAATGGCCCCATCTCATCTACAGGATGCCCTGTGGTCAATGGCCCCATCTCTTCTACAGGGTGTCCGGTGGTTAATGTCCCCATCCCATCTACAGGATGTCCTGTGATCAATGGCCCCATCTCATCTACAAGATGTCCTGTGGTCAATGGCCCCGTCTCATATACAGAGTGTCCTGTGGTCAATGGCACCATCTCATCTACAGGGTGTCCTGTGGTCAATGGCCCCATCTCATCTACAGGATGTCCTGTGGTCAATGGCCCCATCTCATCTACAGGGTGTACTGTGGTCAATGGCCCTATCCCTTATACAGACTGTCCAGTCGTTATTTACCCCATGTCATATACATGATACCCTGTGATCATTTACCCCATCTCATATACAGGATGTCCTGTGATCATTTACACCGTCTTATATACTTGCTACCCTGTGATCATTTACACCATCTTATATACAGGCTGTCCTGTGGTCATTGACCCGATCTCACACAGAAAGCAAGCAAAACTTCGGCCGTCTATATACCTACAGCAGTGGCTACGCTGGCTAAAGCGCAGCGTTAGGTCATGGGGCCAAGGTCTCTGCTGACTCGGTAGACGCGTGGGTTCGAGCCCCACCGTCGGCCGTCCTTGAAATGGTTTTCCGTGGTTTTCCATTTTCAACACCAGGCAAATGCTGGGACGGTACCTTCTGATAGGCCACGGCTGCTTCCTTCCACATCCTTGCCCAAGTTCATTCATCTTCATCCATTCGATCTCTCATCCCAACGCGCAGGTCGCCCACGGGCGTCGACTAGAAAGACCTGCACTCGGCCTCTCAAGAGGCCACACGACAAAAAAAAAAGCCGTCTATATCATATACTCCCCATTCTAAATAACTTGACGTTCGGTCAAAACATTGAAATCGTTAACATAATGCAAGATGCTTTGCTACAGGTCAGTTCACGGAAGCCACGTGGTCACCACGTGAACCGGTCCAATCACTGCGGGCGAATCTCAGACGTGCCCTAGCGCTTGTGTTTTGTTCGGGCGTCATAGTTCTAATAATTATAATAATAGTGCTATTGGTTTTACGTCCCTTTTAATTATTGCTGCTTTTAGAGACCCCGAGGTGCGGGAATTTCGTCCCGAAGGGGATCTTAAACGTGCCAGTAAATTTAATGACAAGGCTCCCTCACATTTGCGCACCCTCAAATGCCAGCTGACTGCGCCAGGATTCGATCCTGCAACATTGGGCAGAGCATGCGAGAACGTTACCGCTGAGCCAAGCAGCCAGCCGAGGGAATAGTTCCTGAGATGTGAATATAAATCGCAAAGGATGTTGAGCCAAGATACATATTATTAAATTTACACAGTAACGACTTTATTGCGAAAATGATGCATCAAATTTTTCAAAAATTTCAATTTAAAAATAAAACTGCGGTCTGATCTCACCTTAATGAGATATTGAAATAGCCCTCTCGGTCCAAGAGACATTAAAGCTCAAATTTTGCAGTTTTTAATTTCCAGACTAGATACATGGTTTTCCTATATACTGTATAGTCCATTATCTGGTGTAGTGACTAGCATTCTTGACTGTCACCCCGGAGATCCGGTTTCGATTCACGCCTCTATCAAGAAATATAATTGTGGTCCGAGGGCTAGAACGGGTTATTACTAAGCCTCGTGAGACGAAACTGGGAAGAGGTGGGTTTGATTACATATGAGCCATCCTGGACCAAGAGAAAACGTCTAAATTGCAAATAAATTACAGAATCACATGGAACAGGTATAGTAACAAATCCATCTCCCCTAAAGCAACATTACGACATTACAACACGGTAATCAAACCCGAGGCATTATACGCCTCGGAAACACTGATTATTGGGGGCAGATCACTAATCTCTACTGAGTATAAAACTAAGTCCCCAATCCTTGGATGTCACGGGTAATCTCGAGAACCACTGAATGGATTTTGATGCGGTTTTCAGCATTCTGTAAAGGATATCTCGAGGAAGGTTTCCGTAGAAAATAATTTATTTGTGATCAAAGAAAATCAAGCAGTAACGATTTCAGTGAAAAAGTCGAAAAAAAACCTGGCGTCCGTGCGCTTTTTAAGCTTACGCTGGGCAAACCGTTAAAAATACTGTATCTATATACTATGAGTGTAAGAATTGTTCAGCATGAAAAGTTCTACAAAACGTCCGCGAGAGCATATCTCTATCTTCAATACATCGCCCACAATAAGTGCTTTTATGTTTTCATTTCTTCCAACAATATCCATTCAATTACTGAGGCGACAGTTTACGAGCTAGCTAGGGGCAAGTCTATCACCCCAGTTACAGCCTAGCTAGCGGGCGAGCCTATTACCCCAGATACAACCAGCAGCAAACTGTCGAGTCGTGTTGAGTTAAGACTTCAGAGAAGAGTGGTTGTGTTTGGAGTTTCCCTGGAAGTGCAACTCAGCTTTTCTTCATTTCGCCTGTGAACTTTTCGTTGCGCAAAATACACAGCCAAGTTAAGATTGGACGGAAGGGGGATTTGTGCTTCATGCACCTCGCCATTCTTAAATTACGTCTGTCAAGAATTTGTTGCACATGCATGTTCATGATGATATAATTAATAGTCCAGTCAGTGATATTAACCCATCTTACCGAGACGTAAAACAGATATAGGTCGTAGTTGATTGACATCGAAAAGAAAAGTGCTTAGCACGTAAAGCATTCTTAACTGTTCTCGGGCGAAGCCGGGGCGAGTTGCTAGTTAAAGATATACAAAAACTAGAAAGAAAAAATCTTGAGGAAGATTTTTGTCCCAGTTTGTACTGAGGGAATGTTGATGAAAAGGAAATCCCAGGAACTTTATCAAAATTCGGAGAAAATCTCAGACACATTGAGGAAAAGACGTTTGACATTTTATGGGCATATTCTCAGAATGAGTGATCACAGGCTGACTAAACGAATTCTAAATCTTACTCTCTCAATGAAAGCTAAGAACAACTGCCCCCCACCCCCCTCTTCCCCCCGCTGGAATCCCGAGAATATTCGACTGTTCATTGTCACACCAGCTTATTTCATAAATTGAAGTTACTGATTGTTTACTGATTTAGATGTGGGGACAATTCCACAGTAATACAGGGCCCCGAGAATGTTCTCCGCAGTGGATACGTGCAGCTGTGAGTGGTTGAGTCATAAGTTTAGTTGGCTGCACTGCACTGTGTCCTTCAAATGGGGACTCCCGCGTGTGTATTGCGATAAGCGAGCGAGCCTGTATGTCTTCAGTGTGTATTGCAGCATGGAAGAGTGCAACAGGCGGTAATGTTTACTACTGAAGAGAGCGCTCGGTTTACAGAAAATGTAAAATTAAGATTTCAGGCGGGGTTTCCTAATTCAAAGTGTCCAAACCGTGATACCGTTCGGGATTTGGTACCTAAATTTCGTGTGAGTGGCTCAATTCACGATGTACCGGGAACAGGCAGGCCTACGATTTTAACAGACGAACACCTTGATGAAATCTCCGATATAATGCTGCGTAGTCCAAGTAAATCAACACGAAAATTAGCTCAACAAACAGGAATCTCTAAGTTGACAGCACATAGAGCTGTAAGAGACAATCTTCAGTTGTTCCCTTATAAAGTTACCGTGGTTCATGAATTAAAACAAACTGATTACGGAAAAAGAGCGATGTACTGTGAATGGTTCCAGCATCTGTTATGAATGGCTGTGGTGAGTACAAAGTTTACTGTTTATTTGTTATGATGCAAGCGGCAGCCGTGCTACCAATGTAACTGCTGTAGGCGCTGCGGAGAACATTCCCGGACTCACTGTATTTAACTTAGTAATTTGGGATTATTTGAAAAAATCTCCAGTTATTTAACAAGAAGTTCCGTGAAGAACTATACAGCCTACTTTTCATGCCAATGATTATTCTACAGTATATGCACCTATCTAGAATAATGACGAAATTAAGTTGGTAATATCGAAATATCAAATTAGTTCAAAATATACCTCGTATAATGTAGCCTAATAGAGCACTACAGTTGGCAGCCCTGGTGACTGAATATATTCTTAGTTCCACCTCTTAAGGTACAGAATACAAAATTTGGTTGAAGTCCAATGGACGTTACACGCAGTTAGACACTGGACCTATCAGCACGCGTAAAAGCATGTTGCCAACAATACCATGCGTGTGCTGGTCAGAAATAATCTGAATTATTATGATATCTTGTTGTGCCAATTTTGGATGAAATCCATTTGTTAGTATAGAAGTTACGTGTATTTTAAAATTCGACATATCAGCAGGCATAGAATCATGTTGGCAGCACTGCCTTGTATTAATTACTCCAAATTAATCTAGAATGTCAGGTGCTATACGTGTGCATAGTATAGAGCTGTTGGCTTGCATACTTTCTGATATATTGATATTAGGGTAAAAAGATTATAGACAGTATTTATTAACAGTTAGCAGCCCTAATTGCTCTTAACAATACTTACAGTCATATTTGTTATGGTACACATATTGTGCCCAACTCTAGGAATGGGTATTCCAAGATTCAGACACCTAGATATCAAGGGAAAGGCTACAGCCGCTTTTGAAAGTTGAGATATTTGAATATCGCGCTCCATTACTTCTAGAAGGGAATGGAAACTTTATGCAGCCAAGAGCATGTCAAGTGACGTAGCGAGTAGTAGCAGAGGTCGAGACTATTTGTTGATTAAATAGTTAGCCATGGAGTAGAGACTTGAGACTTGGATCAGATTACTGGCACGGCCAAATGAAAGAGAATGAACTTAGTATCAAGTAAATCGGACCAGGGATACCAGAGATATGAGGATTTCCAGATTTCAGCGTGATTCAGCGTGGACCTGACCGTTTTGAATAAAAGCCGGCCGGCCCAAGCAACATCAGCTCACTTCGAACCAAGCTCTTGCATGACAAGGTGCTGCCACGTTGAGCCAAGGCACATGGTTGCCGGATCTACGCAGAAGATATCTTTAAATTGTGATAGTCACAAAAGTGCTGCGATACATGTGGAACATAGTAAGTTTCCGGCAGAGAGAATCACTAAGGTGATTGTTATTTTTCTACGGACACTGGTGAAATATTTTATTTCTATATGGACATATGCTAGACTTTGTCTAGAAAGTACTTTGTCACAGTCCAGTAATAATAATTCAATACTTGGATATTTTAGTCCAATTAGTCAGTTTCATAAATTGTAACTTGATAACCACTCCGATCTTTCAGTATATTGAAGGCCAGTCTATCACGGTGTTGTTCATTAGCCGACGAAGGGAAACTATATGTTGCTTCGCGCATGATAGATGGTGATAAGCCATGCCCAGGGAACGATCTTCAGAACAGCCGTTGATTGATTTAGACTGTCAGTGTTTTCTTGTACTGAAAAGATTACCGTGAGTTATGTTACAACTGACATATTTGAGAATAGATCACTTGGATCTGACCCCATTTAAGCTAAATGCTATGGACTTAATTGAAGTCAATATTAAAATGGATCAGCAGTTACTTCAAACTTCAAGAAATATTTCCACTATGTCGTGTTAGACAGATTGTGGGTATATAATGGCGGCCGATACAAGGATTAGACGTGCGTGTCCGATAGGACATGTATCTGGATAAATCTGGTACAGACCAGGTTCACTACGCTTCAAGACCAACGAGATATGTAAGCCACTTTTGACTTTATATTATGCCTAGCTAATTGGAACAAACTCATTTTCTGCAGATGACCAACACATTTGTTTTTCTTCGTATTTAAATCTTGCAATGATTTACGCAAGACATATTAGAGTTATTCTGAGTATTTTCAGCACTCAGAACAGTTTAGGATCGATGAACGAGCAGAACGAGCATTTATTTGAATGTTTCATATTTTTTGATAATCACGGTAATCAGCCGATGTAACTGTAAAAGTTAATAATTATTTTTGTTGAGAGATGGATATTTTATCCATATTCGAAGAATCGAACATGTGGATTCTCACATAATGAAATAATAATTAAACACATTTAAAAGAATATAAATAATAATAATAATAATCCACTAATAATAATAATAATGATTTTCATAATTTTGCTAAATAATTCTTGGATCTTATATTTTCTAATAATCACATTTATTGAGAGAGAGCTTATGAAGTAGTTTAATCATTTCTAGTTTGGAACAGGTGATTTTCCGAAGGAGAGTGGTTAGCGCAAGCCCGCATTCAACCAACATTACAGTTCTGGTTGAACAGTTAATATTTGCAATGAGCAAAGTATATTTTTCAGATAACACGGAGAGGCATGAAACGGGAAGCAAATGATATTTGTATCAATTAGGATATTTTTGTATTTATATAAAATCATGACGTAGATACACATTCGAAAGTGAAATAAAGATTATCATAAGTATGGTAACTTCACGGTTTGAACTGAATGGTAAAATAAAATAAACTTGTAAGTTTATAAATCTTCCAGTGTTGATAACAAGCAGAGGTTTGATTTATTGTATAAATTTTGGGAAGACATTTATGTGTGTGGAGTAGTTGAAATGCCATTCCCAGGTGCGCATGTTTAAGTCGCAGGAATGAGGAGGTTTTTATTTGAGCATCAATCAAATAGCAGGTTCGATGACTCAGTGTTAAAGAAGGAGTATTGGAACTACACATTGCGTCGTATGAATGACCCAAAGGTTATTTCTTAAAAACCATCAGTTCTTATTTCAACTTTGTTTACGGATTCCATTAAGACTTTGATTTTGCTAGAACCTGGATTTGTCATGATAGTATTTTATTCTTTTTCAGAGGAAGACCTTTGCCGTTGTTGTTGAAATATTGTGTTCTTATAAAAATAATAGAATGGGCCACTGCCAATTAAAAATAATTCTATAACCACGAATAATTTGAAGGATGTTTTCAATCCTAGTGCCATGAACTAAATGAATTTATTATGAAGCTACAATTCTTATTTCCGCATTCTGTTAAAGAATTGCAAGTTGTGAAAGTTACTAAAATGGCCACAAATATAAATATTTTTCTTAATAATGATTCCAAGTGGAAAATCGAATAATTGAATGGTCCAACAATTTATTGATCAAGTTGATGATTCAGAAATCATATATATTTTGTTAGGAACTTGTGAAGTTCATAATCGAGTCACTTCTCGAAACGTTTAATGTCAGAAGAACAATTAATTTTGTTGTGCTTCGCACAGTTCTTCGATGCTATGCTCAAAGGTCAAATACTTTTCAGATGTTGTTATTAATATGTGTACATAATTTGTGTTAATTCAGAGAGAATAATATTTTTTGACAATATTTTTTTTGAAACTGGAAAAATAAGTGAAAGTTAAAAATTCTATGAACAATTATTCTACGAGTGTTAATATTATGTAAAAATTCAACCAGTGAACTACGGTATTTCCAGTAAAGACAATTAAATTTGAACTGGATTTAATCATAAATAATGGATATAATTTTGGAACACAGTCTACAGGACTGATAATCAGACTTGTGTCTCCAAAGAAAATTGTCCAATGTGTTGGAAAATTTCTGTACATTGTGTAAATAGTAATGTGGGTCGCCACACATGAATGATGCTGCTTTGAGCATTTTATTTTTTGCAGTCAATTTTAAATTCAGAATAAAATGAGATAATTTTACATGATGTGTTATGCCCAGTTGAATCTCCTTCTATCCTTATTGTTGCATTGAGCCAAAAATCAGTAAAGCATTTTTTTCATTTGATGTCGTTTTTGGGATTAGCTTTAACCCATCTGGCGCCCCGGGATATTTTGACTCTCGTGCTGACTGATTCTTGGTAAAATGCATATGTGGTCGTGAGGACTCCGGTCTAAACGAGCACATAAAATAAGATAGAGAGAGAAATGGCTTCGAACGTGGGGCCCGAGTTAGACACGGTCAATCGCATGCCGATTTAAATTGTGATAATTTTTTATATAGATATTTTGGGAGTTGAGAGATGTCTGGTTTGGATGAATAAATTAGTAGGAAACCCAATTAGTGGGAAAATTAAAAATTTAACTGGGTTAATAATTAGAATGGGTTTGATTATTTTTGATAATGGCTTAACCATTAGGGCGTCAAGTAAATTCAGTAGTAAACGTTCGATGACTGGACATACGCATTATTAGAATCCAGGTGGAGGATATTTGAGAACTTGCATATTTTTCTTGTGATATTGTGGTAAAGGTAATTCGTAAAAGAAGAGAATTTTGTTTTTCCATCACGTCGACATTAGGACAAATCTCATTTTATTAGAGTGTTCCAATTAGCTATTCATATTTCTTGTTCTAATTATAAGCTTGTGTCTGCCGACATGTATACCCCTAAGTTTTGAATAATAATTGAAAATTATGGAAGAGATGATGAGGAGTTTGGAAGAGAGTTCCAAAGAAGCTGGACTGCGTGTAGCAGCCATTATGAAAGAAAATACAGAGGCTTTGGAAAAGAAACTTAAAGAAAATTCTGATAAACTTAAAGAAAGTTTAAATGATAAACTTAAAGAAAATTCTGATTCTTTAGAAAATAAACTTAAAGAAAGTTTAAATGATAAACTTAAAGAAAATTCTGATTCTTTAGAAAATAAACTTAAAGAAAATTCTGATTCTTTAAAAGACAACTTGAAAGAAAGTTCCGATTTGTTAGAAAGCAGGTTAAAAGATAACTTGAAAGAAAGTTTAGATGATAAACTCAAGGAAAATTCCGATTTGTTAGAAAGCAGGTTAAAAGATAACTTGAAAGAAAATTTAAATAGTAAATTTAATTCTATGGAAAATAAATTTAAAGAGAATTCCGAAATCTTGAAAATGTCACTTGAGAGTAAAATGACTAAATTATGCGAAAAAACACATGAGCTCGAAACTTCATTAGCCACTAACGCAAGTTTAATGGATGATAAATTTCGCGATGCCGATCTAAGATCCCAAAGCTTAGCTGATAGGATAGAACATGGTCTTAGGAAAGTTGGTGAAGACATGATCAACCTAGAAGTCAGAGTGAAGAAAGAGAGCAATGAGATGGCAATTCTAGTTGTTCAACGTTTGACAGAACAATTCAAAGAACTCGTAATGGGAGAAATAAGAGAAGGTGTGATTAATGAATTACAAACTGAAATTAAAACCACAGTTATCGATGAAATTAAAGACACACTCAAGCTGGAGAACCAAGAGGGAGTCAAGGAAATTAGGGAATCTTTGTCATCCCATATTCAAGTAATTTCCAAATATATTCAAGCAACTCAGAAGGACATATCAGATATGACAGGGCCGTTGAAAAGTCACGAGGCTGTTATGAACCAGATATCCACTGATGTCAAGGAGAACTGTAAGGAAACCGAAGCAATTAAAAAAATGGCAGAAGAAAACCATAAGGAAATTGAGGCTATGAAAACCCAAATCAAGGACGAGAAACAGTCTGACCATCTGTTGAAAATGCCAAGTGTAAGGGGAGAAGAACAGATACAGATAAACCTAGGAGCAGCTAGAGAAACTGATAGTCAAAGACAGGATGAGGTCAGGACAGTATTTCAATCCAACCCCATAACTGTATTCAAGAATGTAGAAGATAAGCCTTCTAAATTTTCAGGGCGAGATTCTGTGACACCCGTAGAATTCTTGAGAGAAGCAGGTGATTACCTAAAAGATTCCAAAATCCCTAAGGAAAGACAGATCCGAGTGATAGGGAAATTTTTGGAAGGTCCCGCACTTCTTTGGTTTAGAGTTTTTAGGTCCACTCTCACCAATTTTGAGGAGTTTTCCCGTGGGTTATTAAAAAGGTTTTGGTCCCCGGAAACACAACAGCAAGTCAGAGCAGAATTATATTCTAAGAGATTCGCGACGTCACAACCTACTCGATACTCTACGTACTTTTCTGGACAGCTTTCTAAACTACAACATTTAGATCCACCGATGCCAGATAATGAATTAATTACCGCATTAATACGTCAGTTTCCAGCAGACGTCCAAAGAACTTTGATCGCTGCTGACATTTATAATATGGAGCAATTTGACGAGGTATTGCAGAAACTTGATCACACGAACGCTCAATTCTTCCATCAGAAGGGAGGAAAGAATAACAACGCTGTGTACGCTGTTATGGCCGACAGTTATTCCCAAACACCTCGAGAGATTCGAGAGGGGCGAGAAGAGAAAACGCCGAGGGAAGAGCCCGATAAAAGAGGATGGAATCAGTACAATAACAGATACAGTTACAAGCCTTATGCGAGACCGGATGGTGGATATCGATATAATACTCGATGGAGAAGGCCAAGGGATAATCAAGGAAGGTACCAGGAAAGAAGGTACTATGGTAGAAACAATAACTACAATAACAGAGGGAATGTGAATACTCGTCAGTCCAATGAAGAGTTCAATAAGGAGACGAGGAAGAACTTGGAAGAAAGACACCAAGAAAACTTGCAGTTCTTGGAACAGAAGCCCAATGAACCAGGTCCATCGGGAACACAACAATCCCGGGGGAATGGAAAAGAAAAAAAACTTCGAATTCACAGTAGAAGACAGAATTTTAAACACTTTCACTTCCAGGATTATTAAATGGCAAGCAGAGGATGATGACTTAATTCAACATAATGACGAACGGAAAGAAATGGGTACAAGAATTAAAATGCCAATCATATCAAGCGAAGTATTCGGTATGCCTGTCGATACTTTAATTGATACTGGGGCTATGCTTTGTCTTGTGAGCGAGAAGCTTTATATTCTGTGGAAGCTCAAAGAAAATTTAGAGGAGATTCCAGTATCAGGAATTAAAATCCAAGGAATAATACCCAACAAAATATCTCTGTGTAAAACACAATTATACTTATGTGTTACTACTGGAGGACATGATTTCCGACATGTTTTTGCAGTAATGAAGGACATGGCGTTTGACATGATATTGGGAGCGGATTTCATTCAGAAATATCAAGCAGTGATAGACATGAAGACAGAGACGATCAGATTCAAGAATACCGAAGAGATAAACTTCGAGGGAAAAGAAGAGGAAGACATCGAGGGAGATGCTCAATGGTCTCTGATTTTTCATGAAGCTGAAGTAAGAGAAGTCTACACTGAGAAGGAGTCCCCAGAGCTAGGAAAAATTTTGGAAGAGTATCACGATATTTTTGATATTAAACCTGGTGAAATTAAAGATTTTGAATATCGTATTCGTGTAAATGATGATGCACCTTTCCATGCTAAATTGTATCCGGTAGCGGAAAAGCATCGAGAAAGGGTAAAAGTGCTTATCAAAGAGATGGAAAGCAACAATGTGATTGAAAAGTACACTACCTCTTATGTCAATCCATTAGCAGTAGTGTCTAAGCCAGATGGAAGTCTGAGACTATGTTTAGACGCGCAAAATTTGAATTCAAGATTGCTGCCAGAGTATGACAGACCACCAATCATTAGGGAACTGTTAAGGAAATTCCAAGGCAAGGTCTGGTTCTCTAACATTGATCTCACTTCGTCCTACCACCACATTAGGCTTAGTGAAGATTCCAAAAAGTTTACAGGATTTATGTTTGACCAGCAGACATATGTATTCCGCCGTCTACCATTTGGAGTCAAAACATCTGGATCTGTTTTGATCAGAGCACTGGAACAAAACTTGAGTCCTGAAGTAAAAGAGATAGCAATTCGTTACATAGATGATATCCTAATTGCATCTGAGACTAAGGAGGAACATTTATTACATATTCAGATGTTATTCGCAGAGTTGAGAAAAGCGAACTTTAAAGTAAACCTTCGAAAATGTCAGTTCTTTCGGAAGGAAATAACATTTTTGGGTCACATTTTGGATGGTGAAGGATACCGTCCCAATGAGACAAAGATACAGGTGATTGCAAATTTCCCTAGACCTACTAGAGTGAAGAATGTCCGCAGTTTTCTCGGAACATGCCAATTCTTTGCAGGGCATTGTCCAAGCTTCACCAAGACGGTTGCTCCATTGCAGGAATTATTAAAAAAAGGAAACAAATGGAAATGGAATGAAGATTGTGAACAATCATTTCAAGATGCCAAGAGGTTATTGGTAAACAGCGTGAAATTAGAGTATCCTGACTTTACCAAGAATTTCATCATAGAATCTGATGCATCCACCGTAGGGATTGGAGCTATTCTTCTTCAAGAAGATGACGATCACAAGAGACGTTATCTGGCGTTCATAAGCAGGAAACTTCGTCCATCAGAAAGGAATTATTACACCACAGAGTTAGAAGCACTTGCTGTAATCTTCGCGTTGGAGTCGTGGAAGAAAATGTTAATTGGACATTCAGTAATTGTGAGGACTGATCACCATGCATTGGAGTTTATCTTGAGAACAAACTTTGCCAGTGATAGGATAACTAGATGGTCACTTTTTATTCAACAATTCAACCTAGTTATTGAACACACTCCTGGAAAGTTGAACGTTGGAGCTGATTTATTGAGTAGAGCAGTGGAGTCTACATCTAAGGTTTTTCAAGTTAACCTGACGCAGGAGGATGAGGATACCTTGAGAAGGTTAAGATTGTTGCATTTATCCCAGAGGAGAGACCGACGTTTTAGAAACATTTTTCGTTTTCTACAGGGAGACATGGATCCAAATGACGATGATTTTGTGGAAACTGAAAGAATTTCAAGAGATTTTATGATGTTAGATGGTGTAATCTACAAGTTTGCAGATCCCGACCATACGAAGCTGAGAGTAGTGATACCTCCACGAATGAAAAAACCCATTATCTGGATGGCACATCGAATTGCAGGTCATGCTGGAGTAGATAAGACGGTCAACATGATACAAGAAACATTTTCGTGGGAGCGAATGCGACAAACTGTCAGGAACACTATTCGAGAATGCGACTTCTGCCAAAGGAGTAAACATAATTCTAGATTATTGAGAGAATTACCAAGGCCTATTATTCCTTCTAAGCCTTGTGAAATCTTCGCGACTGATCTATATGGTCCTCTCCCAAAGTCTAAAAGAGGTAACCGATATATTCTGGTGACCATGGATGTTTTCAGCAAATACACTATGTTACACCCAATTCAGAAGGCAAACGCAAAATATTGTGCGAAGAGAATTAGAGACAACGTAATTCCGGAAGCAGGCAAACCGGAATTCCTTTTATCAGATCGTGGACCCCAATTTACATCTTTAGAATTTAGAACCGTCATGAATAATCTTGGGATTAGACAATTGTTTTGTTCTATCAGACATCCTGAAAGCAATCCAGCAGAACGCGTGATGGCTGAAATAGCAAAATTTTGCCGCCTCTATTGTCCAAATGAGCATTGGAAATGGATGGATGTTCTCTCATTAGCATCCGAATCCATCAACTCGACAATTCATGAGAGTACTGGACAGATTCCCATGTTGCTTCATCATGGAATTAAACCAACAAGATTATGGGATCGAATCATCTCTATTCCACCTGAGATTGAACCAAGTCGTCAGATGAGGGAAACTCTAGCTTTAGACAAGTTGAGGAGCCAAGCTGAGAAAAGAGAGCGCAGAGTGAGAGGAAAGCGTTTTCGCAGACCCTTGCGCGTAGGAACTCTTGTTTTAGTGAAAAGACCTACACCCTCTGACGTGCATTTATTTATTTATTTATTTATTTATCGTATGGCTTTTAGTGCCGGGAGTGTCCGAGGACATGTTCGGCTCGCCTGAGTCTGTAGCTGCTTCCAGCGGACGTGCAAAATCGAGTGTACTCGAAGTTTGCAAGCCTTTACGCTGGACCCTATCGTATTGTGGAAGTAAACAACAATGGAAGCTATGAAATCGCCAATACACGAACTGGTAACATCGTGGGAACTTATAATGCAGCGAATTTGAAGATTTACTATTCAAGAACCAGATGATTTAATGTGTAGATAGGAAAAATAAAAAAAATTCAATTTTTATTTTTTGCTAGGTGTGGGGTGGATGTGCCCAACTCTAGGAATGGGTATTCCAAGATTCAGACACCTAGATATCAAGGGAAAGGCTACAGCCGCTTTTGAAAGTTGAGATATTTGAATATCGCGCTCCATTACTTCTAGAAGGGAATGGAAACTTTATGCAGCCAAGAGCATGTCAAGTGACGTAGCGAGTAGTAGCAGAGGTCGAGACTATTTGTTGATTAAATAGTTAGCCATGGAGTAGAGACTTGAGACTTGGATCAGATTACTGGCACGGCCAAATGAAAGAGAATGAACTTAGTATCAAGTAAATCGGACCAGGGATACCAGAGATATGAGGATTTCCAGATTTCAGCGTGATTCAGCGTGGACCTGACCGTTTTGAATAAAAGCCGGCCGGCCCAAGCAACATCAGCTCACTTCGAACCAAGCTCTTGCATGACAAGGTGCTGCCACGTTGAGCCAAGGCACATGGTTGCCGGATCTACGCAGAAGATATCTTTAAATTGTGATAGTCACAAAAGTGCTGCGATACATGTGGAACATAGTAAGTTTCCGGCAGAGAGAATCACTAAGGTGATTGTTATTTTTCTACGGACACTGGTGAAATATTTTATTTCTATATGGACATATGCTAGACTTTGTCTAGAAAGTACTTTGTCACAGTCCAGTAATAATAATTCAATACTTGGATATTTTAGTCCAATTAGTCAGTTTCATAAATTGTAACTTGATAACCACTCCGATCTTTCAGTATATTGAAGGCCAGTCTATCACGGTGTTGTTCATTAGCCGACGAAGGGAAACTATATGTTGCTTCGCGCATGATAGATGGTGATAAGCCATGCCCAGGGAACGATCTTCAGAACAGCCGTTGATTGATTTAGACTGTCAGTGTTTTCTTGTACTGAAAAGATTACCGTGAGTTATGTTACAACTGACATATTTGAGAATAGATCACTTGGATCTGACCCCATTTAAGCTAAATGCTATGGACTTAATTGAAGTCAATATTAAAATGGATCAGCAGTTACTTCAAACTTCAAGAAATATTTCCACTATGTCGTGTTAGACAGATTGTGGGTATATAATGGCGGCCGATACAAGGATTAGACGTGCGTGTCCGATAGGACATGTATCTGGATAAATCTGGTACAGACCAGGTTCACTACGCTTCAAGACCAACGAGAAATGTAAGCCACTTTTGACTTTATATTATGCCTAGCTAATTGGAACAAACTCATTTTCTGCAGATGACCAACACATTTGTTTTTCTTCGTATTTAAATCTTGCAATGATTTACGCAAGACATATTAGAGTTATTCTGAGTATTTTCAGCACTCAGAACAGTTTAGGATCGATGAACGAGCAGAACGAGCATTTATTTGAATGTTTCATATTTTTTGATAATCACGGTAATCAGCCGATGTAACTGTAAAAGTTAATAATTATTTTTGTTGAGAGATGGATATTTTATCCATATTCGAAGAATCGAACATGTGGATTCTCACATAATGAAATAATAATTAAACACATTTAAAAGAATATAAATAATAATAATAATAATCCACTAATAATAATAATAATGATTTTCATAATTTTGCTAAATAATTCTTGGATCTTATATTTTCTAATAATCACATTTATTGAGAGAGAGCTTATGAAGTAGTTTAATCATTTCTAGTTCGGAACAGGTGATTTTCCGAAGGAGAGTGGTTAGCGCAAGCCCGCATTCAACCAACATTACAGTTCTGGTTGAACAGTTAATATTTGCAATGAGCAAAGTATATTTTTCAGATAACACGGAGAGGCATGAAACGGGAAGCAAATGATATTTGTATCAATTAGGATATTTTTGTATTTATATAAAATCATGACGTAGATACACATTCGAAAGTGAAATAAAGATTATCATAAGTATGGTAACTTCACGGGTTGAACTGAATGGTAAAATAAAATAAACTTGTAAGTTTATAAATCTTCCAGTGTTGATAACAAGCAGAGGCTTGATTTATTGTATAAATTTTGGGAAGAAATGTATGTGTGTGGAGTAGTTGAAATGCCATTCCCAGGTGCGCATGTTTAAGTCGCAGGAATGAGGAGGTTTTTATTTGAGCATCAATCAAATAGCAGGTTCGATGACTCAGTGTTAAGGAAGGAGTATTGGAACTACACATTGCGTCGTATGAATGACCCAAAGGTTATTTCTTAAAAACCATCAGTTCTTATTTCAACTTTGTTTACGGATTCCATTAAGACTTTGATTTTGCTAGAACCCGGATTTGTCATGATAGTATTTTATTCTTCTTCAGAGGAAGACCTTTGCCGTTGTTGTTGAAATATTGTGTTCTTATAAAAATAATAGAATGGGCCACTGCCAATTAAAAATAATTCTATAACCACGAATAATTTGAAGGATGTTTTCAATCCTAGTGCCATGAACTAAATGAATTTATTATGAAGCTACAATTCTTATTTCCGCATACTGTTAAGGAATTGCAAGTTGTGAAAGTTACTAAAATGGCCACAAATATAAATATTTTTCTTAATAATGATTCCAAGTGGAAAATCGAATAATTGAATGGTCCAACAATTTATTGATCAAGTTGATGATTCAGAAATCATATATATTTTGTTAGGAACTTGTGAAGTTCATAATCGAGTCACTTCTCGAAACGTTTAATGTCAGAAGAACAATTAATTTTGTTGTGCTTCACACAGTTCTTCGATGCTATGCTCAAAGGTCAAATACTTTTCAGATGTTGTTATTAATATGTGTACATAATTTGTGTTAATTCAGAGAGAATCATATTTTTTGACAATATTTTTTTTTTGAAACTGGAAAAATAAGTGAAAGTTGAAAATTCTATGAACAATTATTCTACGAGTGTTAATATTATGTAAAAATTCAACCAGTGAACTACGGTATTTCCAGTAAAGACAATTAAATTTGAACTGGATTTAATCATAAATAATGGATATAATTTTGGAACACAGTCTACAGGACTGATAATCAGACGTGTGTCTCCAAAGATAATTGTCCAATGTGTTGGAAAATTTCTGTACATTGTGTAAATAGTAATGTGGGTCGCCACACATGAATGATGCTGCTTTGAGCATTTTATTTTTTGCAGTCAATTTTAAATTCAGAATAAAATGAGATAATTTTACATGATGTGTTATGCCCAGTTGAATCTCCTTCTATCCTTATTGTTGCATTGAGCCAAAAATCAGTAAAGCATTTTTTTTTCATTTGATGTCGTTTTTGCGATTAGCTTTAACCCATCTGGCGCCCCGGGATATTTTGACTCTCGTGCTGACTGATTCTTGGTAAAATGCATATGTGGTCGTGCGGACTCCGGTCTAAACGGGCACAATATCACATACGAAATTTGGTTGAAATCCAACTGATAGTATAGAAGTTACATGTATTTAAAAATTGGTACTATCAGCAGGCTTATAATCATGTTGGTAGAACTGACGTATATAAGTTACTCCAAATTAATCTAAAATGTCAGAATATACGTGTGCATAGTTTAAAGCTGTTGGCTTGCATACTTTCTGATATATTGGTATTTGGATAAAACAAATATAGAGAGCAATTATTAACAGTTGGCAGCCCTGGTGGCTCTTAAGAATACGCTCAGTCATATCTGTTTATGTACAGATATTACATACAAAATTTGGTTGAAATCCAATTGATAGTGTAGAAGTTATATGCATTTAAACATTGGACCTATCAGAAGGCTTAAAATTATTTTGGCAACACTGTCATGGTTGGCCTCCTGGAAATTAAACTGAAATAGTATTATCTACATGTGTGCCAATTTTGGAATAGCTCCCATGCAAACCTTGCAAGATATCCAACATGGAGCTCAAATTTCTAGTGCGTTTTTTCAGCAGTTGGTAGCACTGACATCATTTTCAAATATGGACGTGAGCTATTCCGGTGCGCATCTTTACTCATACCAAATTTGGTTTTGATTGCTGCAGCCGTTTAGGAGTTGATAGGGACACACACACACACACACACACACACAGCCAGACAGACAGACAGACAGACAGAAGGACAGACAGACAGAAGGACAGACAGACAGACAGAAGGACAGACATTTTCCCGGATCGATCTCATAAGTCTACTTTTTCCTCATTTTTGCAAAATGTGAAAAGTAGGCTAAAAATTCGGCGAACTGGATTAACATTACCATTTTAATGAACTGCTTGATATTTTTTGTCGATAAATGGTAATATAACTACATTTTCCCCGTATTTAAGAAATGGACATTGTGACGATGATTCACAAAGAAAAGCGAACTTCTATGAACCAAAACTCTGAACCTATTCCTCCTATTCATGCCATAAAGATAATGTACCCAACGATTTCAGAGCAGCCAAATAATAAAGAAATGAAATGGGGGACGGGGGGTGGACATCTCATCATAACATAGTGTTTTTGTTGTTTGAGTCTTCAGTCTTTTGACTGGTTTGATGCAGCTCTCCATGGCTCCCTGTCCTGAGCTAATCGTTTCATCTCTACATAGTTACCACACCCTACATCCGAGGCAATCAGTTTAACATATTCTAACCTTGGCCTACCCCAACAGTTCTTGTTCTCGACCCTTCCTTCCATAACTAAGCTTGCTATTCCTGGGTGTCTTAGTATGTGTCCTACCAACCTATCTCTTCTCTTCATTAGCAGTCGCCAGAAACATCTCTCCTCTCCCACTCGTCTTAATACCTCTTTAATCGTAACCCTATCTACCCATATGATCTTCATCATTCTCCTGTAACACCAAATTTCAAACGACTCAATTTTCTTCTTTTCTGCTGCACCAATAGTCCAAGTTTCACTTCCATAGAGCGCCACGCTCCAGACAAAGGCCTTCAAAAATTACTTCCTAATACCTAAATCCATATCCGATGTCAACAGATTCCTTTTCTGTAGAAATGCTTTCCTTGCCTGAGCCAACCTACTCTTTATATCCTCCTTGCTTCGTGCATCACTGGTTATTTTGCTTCCTAAGTAATAGAAGTCTCCTACTTCCTTCAGCTTTTCATCTACCAATTTGATGTCCATAGAGGGTTACTGATTTCTTTCGGCTGCATTCCAATATTTTTAGCCTACTTTTCACATTTTGCAAAAATGAGGAAAAAGTAGACTTATGAGATCGATCCGGGAAAATGTGTGTCTGTCTGTCCTTCTGTCTGTGTGTGTGTCCCCCCTCCCTATCAACTCCTAAACGTCTGCAGCAATCGGAACCAAATTTAGTATGAGCAAAGATGTGTACCGGAATATATCAAGCCCATATTTGAAAATGATGTCAGTGCTACCAACTGCTGAAAAACACACTAGATATTTGAGCTCCATGTTGGATATCTTGGAAGGTATGCATGGGAGCTATTCCAAAATTGGCACACATGTAGATAATACTATTTCAGTTTAATTTCCAGTAGGCCATACATGACAGTGTTGCCAAAATAATGTTAAGCCTTCTGATAAGTCCAATTTTTAAATTCATATACCTTCTACACTATCAATTGGATTTCAACCAAATTTTGTATGTAATATGTGTACATAAACACATATGACTGAGCGTATTCTTAAGAGCCACCAGGGCTGCCAACTGTTAATAATTGCTCTCTCTATTTTTGATCCAAATACCAATATATCAGAAAGTATGCAAGCCGACAGCTTTAAACTATGCACTGCTACCAACATGATTCTATGACTGCTGATATGTCCAATTTTAAAATACATGTAACTTCTATACTAACAAATGGATTTCATCCAAAATAGGCACAGCAAGATATCATAATATTTCAGCACACCCATGACATTGTTGTCAACATGCTTTTACGCGTGCTGATAGATCCAATGTCTAACTGCATGTAACGTCCATAGGACTTCAACGAAATTCTGTATTCTGTACCTTAAGAGATGGAACCAATAATATATTGAGTCACCAGGGCTGCCAACTGTAGTGCTCTATTAGGTTATATTAAACCAGGTATATTTCTAACTAATTAAACATTTTGATATTACGAACTTAATTTCGTCATTATTCTAGATAGGTTCATATACTGCAGATTAATCATTGGCATGAATCTTAATTTTAAGAAAAGTAGGCTCTTTAATTCGTTACGGAACTTCTGGTTGTTTTACATTTATTAATTTTCATCATGAATTCCTTCCTCAAGACGGAGTCCATACCATTCAAATACTCTTTCAAATCCTCAGGCGTGTCGGCCAAGATGACGATGTAATCGGCAAATCTCAGAGTTGAAATTATTTCTCCTTGAATCTTCACATAGTGACAAGTAGGTAATGAAATGCAAATTATTACTTTCCCCCCTTCCCCCAACCGCTGGAAAAAAAATCCTGCGGGCGCCCATGTTCAGGAAATAGACATCTCAAGTGATATGGTACTGGACAGGGAATCAATTTTCAGACCACCCAAACATTACATTCAACAGAACCCGGACGGAGGAGAGCAAAAAGTGCCATAGCGAGAAGATGAAGAGATTTTGGGAGGACAAGACGGGCAGGTCTATATGTATGCAAAGTTTAGAACTGCTGGCCTGCATACTTTCTGATATATTGACATTAGGATAAAATGTATAGACCGCATGTTGAAATCCAATAGATAGCATGGAAGTTACATGCATTTAAAATTGGACCTATCAGCAGCCATAGAATGATGTTGGCAACACTCGCATGTATGGGCCCCTGTAAATTAGTCTGTTGTAATATTGTCTATATGTGTGTCAACTTTGGAACAATTCCCATGCATATCTTTCGAGTTATTCAACATACACCACTACATTCAATTGCGATTTTTCAGCAGTTGGTAGCACTGACGTCATTTTCAAATATGGCCGTGAGATGTTCAAGCATAGGTCTTTACTCATACCAAATTTGGTTTCGATAGCTGCAGCCGTTTAGGAGTTGATAGGGGGACACAGACTGACGAAGGGACGGAATGAAGGAGCCATGGAATGACTGACGAAGGGACGGAATGAAGGAGCGATGGACTGACTGACTGACGAAGGGACGGAATGAAGGAGCGATGGACGGACTGACTGACGAAGGGACGGAATGAAGGAGCGATGGACTGACTGACGAAGGGACGGAATGAAGGAGCGATGGACTGACTGACGAAGGGACGGAATGAAGGAGCGATGGACTGACTGACGGAGGGACGGACAGAAGGAGCGATGGACTGACTGACGGAGGGACGGAATGAATGAGCGATGGACTGACTGACGAAGGGACGGACAGAAGGAGCGATGGACTGAAGACGAAGGGACGGACAGAAGGAGCGATGGACTGATGACGAAGGGACGGACAGAAGGAGCGAAGGACTGATGACGAAGGGACGGACAGAAGGAGCGATGGACTGATGACGAAGGGACGGACGGAGCGATGGACTGATGACGAAGGGACGGACAGAAGGAGCGATGGACTGACTGACGAAGGGACGGACAGAAGGAGCGATGGACTGATGACGAAGGGACGGGCAGAAGGAGCGATGGACTGACTGACGGAGGGACGGAATGAATGAGCGATGGACTGACTGACGAAGGGACGGACAGAAGGAGCGATGGACTGATGACGAAGGGACGGACAGAAGGAGCGATGGACTGATGACGAAGGGACGGACGGAGCGATGGACTGATGACGAAGGGACGGACAGAAGGAGCGATGGACTGACTGACGGAGGGACGGACAGAAGGAGCGATGGACTGATGACGAAGGGACGGACAGAAGGAGCGATGGACTGATGACGAAGGGACGGACAGAAGGAGCGATGGACTGATGACGAAGGGACGGACAGAAGGAGCGATGGACTGATGACGAAGGGACGGACAGAAGGAGCGATGGACTGACTGACGAAGGGACGGACAGAAGGAGCGATGGACTGATGACGAAGGGACGGACAGAATGAGCGATGGACTGACTGACGAAGGGACGGACAGAAGGAGCGATGGACTGATGACGAAGGGACGGACAGAAGGAGCGATGGACTGATGACGAAGGGACGGACAGAAGGAGCGATGGAATGACTGACGAAGGGACGGACAGAAGGAGCGATGGACTGATGACGAAGGGACGGACAGAAGGAGCGATGGACTGATGACGGAGGGACGGACAGAAGGAGCGATGGACTGATGACGAAGGGACGGACAGAAGGAGCGATGGACTGATGACGAAGGGACGGACAGAAGGAGCGATGGACTGATGACGAAGGGACGGACAGAAGGAGCGATGGACTGATGACGAAGGGACGGACAGAAGGAGCGATGGACTGATGACGAAGGGACGGACAGAAGGAGCGATGGACTGATGACGAAGGGACGGACAGAAGGAGCGATGGACTGATGACGAAGGGACGGACAGAAGGAGCGATGGACTGATGACGAAGGGACGGACAGAAGGAGCGATGGACTGACTGACGGGGGGACGGAATGAAGGAGCGATGGACTGACTGACGGAGGGACGGAATGAAGGAGCGATGGACTGACCGACGGAGGAACGGACGGCCTGAGGGGAGGGGGGACTGCCTTAAGGAGGGACGGCCTGAGGGGAGGGGGGACTGACTTACGGAGGGACGGACTCAGGGATAATCTGAGGTGGAGAAGGATGGAAGAGGCGAAGGACTGAGGGACGGAGAGGGATTAGGAGGGAGGGTTGGAAGAAGGGAAAGACGGAGGGAGAGTTTTCATGTCTACTGCGTTAAATCAAAATTATAATATATTTTTAAATCAGAAATTATCGTACGTCTTGTAAAAGGTCGCTAATGTTCCAAGCATATTGGTAAACAACGGTTAGGTTACAGCTGGGAGGGTAGAGGAATATCATGTCATGTCATATCATGATCTTGTCGACTTCGTCGTTACGCTGGGGTCTGGCGTTACGTTACGGTGACGGGACGAAATGTAACCAGATGCACTGAGGTGTGTGACGTCATAGTACTGCTTGGTGCATGTGTTCCCCGACAATCTCTACTTCGTTAGTATAAGACAAAAATCCCCGATTCTTGGATGTCACGGGTAATCTCGAGAACCACTGGATGGATTTTGATGCGGTTTTCACCATTCTGTAAAGGATATCTCGAGGAAAGATTCCGTAGAAAATAATGTATGTATGATCAAAGGAAGCCAAGCAGTAACGATTTCAGTGAAAAAGTCGAAAACAAACTTGGCGTCCGTGCGCTTCTTAAGTTTACGCTGGGCAAACCGTTAAAAATATCAATATACTATGAGCGTAAGAATTGGTCAGCATGAAAAGTTCTACAAAAAAGTCCGCGAGAGCATATCTCTATCTTCAATACATCGCCCACTATAAGTGTTTTCAGACTGGATGAAAGGGGCACGCCCCGCGCGCTCTGGTGAGCGTGACGGCATCCCGCGCGCTTGACCTTGCTTTGCCCTTCGTTTGCACTTGCCGTTTGCGAGTAATTTGAAACAAGATAAGCAAGATAAGTATTTTGCAGATAATTTTCTAACATGTCAAGAGTCTTTGGCTTCGAGCGAAGCGAGAAGCCTCCAGCCTTTCTAGCATTTTTCAGCATTTGTAGCATTTAAAATGATACAAAGTCTAGTCTTTCAGAATGACTGTCACTTTTTAACCATTACCATTATAACCAACACTGCCTTCGTTCACCTGGTGTCCATGTTACCCTGCTTGGGAATATTGTACAACTGTGTGGTTAGCGAGAGCGCTTGTACAAATAGTTAAACAATGCCATGACAACCTCACTGTGAGGATTTTTGTCACCCAACATAGCAGCGACTAATCTGTGTCTCTGCTCGTTGACTGCTTCGACATAAATAACTCCTGGAAGGATGAGTGGTCAAAGAAGATTTTTGGATCACTCACGCATGTCTTAGATTCCTTCCATCCCCATCTCCTCTTCCAAGAAAACAGTCGTGTTGATTGAGAACCAGGCCCTGCAGATGTAACTGCGAGGGGTATTCCGAAATACAGTAGTTATTGCTTTCTCACAGGAAAACACATAGCTGTGACATGTGATTTCAAATATATAGCACATCCGCCATCCTGAAAAAATGTAAAATGTTAAAATTTTAAAGCTAACATGTTAAAATGTAAAATGTTAAAATGTAAAATGTTAAAATGAAAAATGTACAATATTAAAATGTAAAATATTAAAATGTAAAATGTTAAAATGTAAAATATTAAAATGTTAAATGTTAAAATGTAAAATATTAAAATGTAAAATGTTAAAATGTAAAATGTTAAAATGAAAAATGTACAATATTAAAATGTAAAATATTAAAATGTTAAATGTTAAAGTGTAAAATATTGAAATGTAAAATGTTAAAATGTTAAATGTTAAAGTGTCAAATGTTAAAATGTTAAAGTGTAAAATGTTAAAATGTTAAAGTGTAAAATGTTAAAATGTAAAATATTAAAATGTAAAATGTTAAAATGTTAAAATGTAAAATATTAAAATGTAAAATGTTAAAATGTAAAATATTAAAATGTAAAATATTAAAATGTAAAATGTTAAAATGTAAAATGTTAAAATGTAAAATATTAAAATGTAAAATATTAAAATGTTAAATGTAAAATATTAAAATGTAAAATATTAAAATGCAAAATGTAAAATATTAAAGTGTAAAATATTAAAATGTTAAATGTTAAAATGTTAAATATTAAAATGTTAAATATTAAAATGTTAAATGTTAAAATGTAAAATGTTAAAATGTAAAATGTTAAAATGTAAAATATTAAAATGTTAAATGTAAAATATTAAAATGCAAAATGTAAAATATTAAAGTGTAAAATATTAAAGTGTAAAATATTAAAGTGTACAATATTAAAATGACAAATGTTAAAATGTAAAATGTTAAAATGTAAAATATTAAAATGTAAAATGTAAAAATGTAAAATGTTAAAATGTAAAATATTAAAATGTAAAATGTTAAAATGTAAAATGTTAAAATGTAAAATATTAAAATGTAAAATGTTAAAATGTAAAATATTAAAATGTAAAATATTAAAATGTAAAATGTTAAAGTGTAAAATATTAAAATGTAAAATGTTAAAATGTAAAATGTTAAAATGTTAAAATGCAAAAGCTAAAATGCTTGAATGTTATGTAAAAGCTAAAATGTGAAGTGCAAAATGTTGAAATGTAAAATCTTTACTAAATACCTGAAGGGCAGAGCGACAAGATTGGCGCATGTGCTGACTGCCTAAGCAGAGAGAGAAGCAGCGGATCTGTGTGCCCGAATGCATTCACAAGGAAACCAGTATGGCAGAGAGACGTGTCTGTAAATGCGATTACAAATACAGTAGATGATAATATAATAATAATAATAATAATAATACCGTATGGCCTCGAGTGCCGGGTGCAAGCTTTGTTATTTGACACTCAGAAGGTAGCTTGCATGTCGAATTTCGTTGTTCCTTGAAGCACTCTGAAAGTCAAGGAGGTTAGAACACTATAGCGCTTTCTAGTTGAGAAATGAGGAACTTGTGTTGGAGGAAACTCTCGAGATTAATTTTGCCATTATTAACACGACCTACTGAATTCAAATGGGTTCTTTGATATGCCAACATCGTATGACATGTGTGCCGTAATTTTTGCTGCCTTTCAAAAAAAAAAAATCACTTACCACGGCCAGGAGCGAACCTGCAAGCATGGGGGTTAGTAGACCGACACGATAATCACTCACCCACCGTGGCAAGCAATATGGTAGATGATGACGTCATGTCCCATCGTAGGCTTGGGCGCAGGTGTTTAATGTTTAGTGCAGGTAGGCAGAGTGCGGAAGATGAAGACCGATCTGAGTGCTGCTACACGTCCACAATTCCACAGAGCTTATATCTCTGGGCACTGAATTTCACCAGGATGGTTTCTTGAAATTGATTTCACGGTACAATAATTGTACCAAAGTTGGAGGTGAACGGCCCTCATACCTTCTCTATAAGAGGGAACTGCGACTTCGGGGAGTCAGTCAGTCCGTTACTCCGTCCGTCCATCCGCTACGATAGTGGCAACTAACAGTACAGCCTTTACGAAAACAATAATAATAATAATAATAATAATAATAATAATAATAATAATAATAATACATTAATTAATTAAAGATATACAAAAACAAGAAAGAACAAGAAGTTCCGTGACGAACTAAACAGCCTACTTTTCTTAAAATTAAGATTCATGCCAATGATTAATCTAGAGTATATGAACCTATCTAGAATAATATCGAAATGTGTAATTAGTTCGAAATATACCTGGTATAATGTAGCCTAATAGAGCACTACGGTTGGCAGTCCTGGTGACCGAATATATTCTTAGTTCCATCTCTTAAGGTACAGAATACAAAATTTGGTTGAAGTCCAATGGACGTTACATTCAGTTAGACATTGGATCTATCAGCACGCGTAAAAACATGTTGGCAACAATGTCCTGCGTGTGCTGGTCAGAAATAATCAGAAATAGTATGATATCTTGTTGTGCCAAATTTGGATGAAATCCAACTGATAGTATAGAAGTTACATGTTAGTCCTATCAGCAGGCTTAGAATCATGTTGGTAGAACTGACGTATATAAGTTATTCCAAATTAATCTAAAATGTCAGGTACTATACGTGTGCATAGTTTAAAGCAGTCGGCTTGCATACTTTCTGATATATTGGTATTTGGATAAAAAATAGAGAGAGCAATTATTAACAGTTTGCAGCCCTGGTGGCTCTTAAGAATACGCTCATCCATATCAGTTTATATACACATATTACATACAAATTTGGTTGAAATCCAATTGTTAGTGTCGAAGTTATATGCATTTAAAAATTGGACCTATCAGAAGTCTTAAATTTATTTTGGAAACACTGTCATGTATGTCCTCCTGGAAATTAAAGTGAAATAGTATTATCTACATGTATGCCATTCTTTGAATAGCTCCCTTGCATACCTTCCAAGATATCCAACATGGAGCTCAAATTTCTAGTGCATTTTATCAGCAGTTGGTAGCACTGACATCATTTTCAAATATGGGCTTGAGATATTCCGGTATACATCTTTACTCATATTAAATTTGGTTTCGATTGCTGCAGCCATTTAGGAGTTGATAGGGGGGTGGGGTGGAGGGAGGGGACACACAGACAGACAGACACACATTTGCCCGGATCGATCTCATGTCTACTTTTTCCTCAATTTTGCAAAATGTGAAAAGTAGGCTAAAAATCTCGAGAAAGAATTTTGGCCCAGTTTGTACTGAGGGAATTCGGATGAAGAGGAATTCCCAGGAGCTTTATCAACACTCGGAAAAAATCTCCGACAAATTCAGAAACAGGTGTTTGAAATGTTATGGGCATATTCTCAAAATGAGTGATCACAGACTGACTAAAATAATACTAAATATTACTCTCTCAATGTGAGCTAAGAACAACTGGTTTCTTGAAGTTGAAAAAGACCATCAGTAAGTCTCGACTTTAAATCATTTCAAATGACGCATGCTACAAATGCTACACATGTTAGAAAGGCTCAGGAGGGCTTCTCGCTTCGTTCGAAGCCCCAGGGCTCTTTCAACAGGCTCCATTACCCATTAACTTAGGCTTCCCGCGCGGGCACCTCTTTAAGGGTCACCCTGTATTTGAGTCTGACATCTTTTACAACTCTTTAAGGGTCACCCATTTTTTCAATCTGATATCTTGCAAACCTCTATAAGGGTCACCCTGTATTTGAATTGAATCTAACATACTGTACACCTCGTTATATGTCACCCTGTAATTTGGCTCTGACATCCTGCACACCTCTTTAGGAGGCACCCTCTATTCTTATCTGGCATCTTGTATATCTCTTTAGAAGTCACCCTGTATTCTTGTGCGACATCTTGTGCACCTCTTTAGGAGTCACCCTGTATTCCTGTCTGACATCGTGTACACCTCTTTAGGAGTCACCCTGTATTCTTTTCTGACGTCTTGTATATCTCTTTAGGAGTCACCCTGTATTCTTGTCTGACATCTTGTACACTTCGTTATGGGTCACCCTGTATTCCTATCTGAGATCGTGTACATCTCTTTAGGAGTCACCCTGTATTCCTGACGTCACGCTCTCGCCGTCTCCGTATCGCATAACGCCAGACCCCAGGAGTAAACTCAGACACGGTGCATATGCACTGAACAACATGATGACGTTATACACGCCGTAACCGTATCGCATAACGCCCGACCCCAGGAGTAAACTCAGACACGGTGCATATGCACTGAACAACATGACGTTATACACGCCGTAACCGTAACGCATAACGTTAGACCCAAGCATAACGACGAAGTCGACAAGGTCATTTGAAATGATAAAATAGACAGTACTGGACAGATCTAAATTCAGAGAACTACTGTAGTTGACAATCATCAATTTTCAGACTACCCGAACATTGTATCCAATAGAACCTGGACGGAGAAGCGCAGAAAGAGCCATGGAGAGAAGATGAAGAGATTTTGCGAGGAGAAGAGAGCAAGATCAGCGCTCCTTAGATGGGCATAACTATGTCATTAAGCATAACTAACATTACCCGTCACAGCTTCGCCCGCGAATATTCTAGTTGTAAAGAGTACACTTAGCAAAATCTCAATCATGAATGCTATGACTGATTTATCCTTGGAATGAATAATCAGACTTTATCAATTCAGCTACTGGTGCAGTGGTTAGGGGTTTGTCATTCCTTCATAGGTATATCAGAGCGAAGTTAGTTTTCTGGGAATATCACAGACACTGTTAATTTAAGGGCCTTAAATGTGGTTTTCGGAGACAGTTTATAGTCGGGTGAAAAAGACCTTTAGTACCACATTCACACGTGAAAATAGCGTGAAAAAAATTCTAGAGTGCCCCTTGATCCCCTTAAGCGCATTATACTGTATGTATTGATGAATTTTACAGCTTAATTTGGTTCCGTGATAACCGTCTGGAAACTTTCACAGTAATGTAATAATTGGAATTGCATTGCGTCTTACAGAAATAGATGGACCTGTGAGATTCTGTTACCATGGTTACCGTGTTGCATTCTTTCATTATTTCATTGTAAATATACATGTTTTAAGGTATTTATTTAATTGTGGGGCATTTAAAGAGTAGGCCTAAGTGAGTGCGTTTCGCTTACGCATTGGGTTATGCTGAACCTGTAGGTACCCCATATGTGTAGGTTGGTGTTAATGGGACCTTATTTTCGGTACAAAACTGGAATGGGACCTTAGCAGAAGAATATAGGGAGGGATAATACTCGCTGGACATGTGGCAGTAAGAGAGGAGGATGAAGTGGTATGGACACGTAATGCGTCGAGAAGGCCGGATAACCAGGCAGGTTGTGGAAGAAGACATCAGAGGCTAAAGACCAAAGGGAAGACCAAGGCGGAGATGGATAGATGAAGTCAGAGAGGACATGAGCAGGATGGAACTAACCGGGGAAGAATACATGGACCGAAGAAGGGGAGGAGGCTGATTGGCGAGGCCAAAGACCGATTACGGTTTGTGTGGCCAACCTAGTAAGTAATAGTCCTTAAGAGACAAGAGTGCACCCCGTTCCAGCCTTTCGTCAGTTTCCAAAATCCCTGACGGACGTGGGACCGCCCTGTCGTTTGTATACGTCGTAGCCTGTTAGTGAAATCCGTCATTTCATGAAAATCCTAGGCACCTAGGCATATGGTGTAAAAATGAATAGTTGTACTACCTGACTCGTAGTTTCATAAAATGAATAAAATTCGCCGTCGCATATTGGAAATCGTTTTGTAAATTATATGACGGTAAGTTCAGCCCGTCACTTCATGAAGAAACGCATCAGTACAACTATCCCTTTTTACATCATAATACCGGCTTTTCATGAAGTGCCAAGGATTTTCATGAAATGACGGATTTCACTAACGGACTATGACATATACGAATACAAGGTAGTGTGTTTTAACGTTCAGATGGGAGGAAGGTCCATGGTCTTAAGTTAGGAACCTCCCGGCATTTGCCTGGAGTAGAAGTGGGAAACCACGGAAAACCACTTCCAGGATGGCTGTTGTAGGAATCAAACCCGCCTCTTCTCAGTTTAGCCTCAAGAGGCTGAGTGTACACCGTTTCAGCCCTCAGATAACAGAATTAAATTTCGTGGCAGAGCCAGGAATCGAACCCGGACCTGTGAGGTGACAGCCAACATGCTAACCACCACGCAACGAGGCGGACAAACATAGCGTATAGTGTGGATCTTGCCCTCATATTTTCCAGAGATTCCCACCCTAGTTTCTCTATCATTCGAGTTACACTACTTCTAGGATTAAAATCGTTGAACACGCACCTAGCAGCCTTGGGTCACAAACGGCTGAGCTGTATTCCAATATTGGCCTCACCAGGATCAAATATCCTAATCATCATCTTGTACAGTTTCCAGCCCCAGGCTGGGTCTGTTTGGAACATAAGCCTCGCCACTTGGTCCTTTCTTCCCACCACCTCTCCGCTGTCACTCTGGTCCAGTCCTCGCCTCTCTTCTTGACACATTCCTCCACTCCTTTCAGCCATCTATCTCTTGGTCTTCCCCTTGGTCGTTTCTTCTGTATATGCATCTCATGTATCCTCTTGGGAATCTTCTTCTCTTCCATTCTCTTTAAGTGTCCGTACCACCTCAGTCTTGATGTCTCAATCCTACCTTGGAAGGGCTCCTCTTTCACTATTTCCCTGACCTTTCCATTCCTCACCCTATCTCTTCTTGTTACTCCGATCCTACTTCGCAGGAACTTCATTTCACTTGCCTGTATTCTGCTTATGTCTCTTTTCTTCATTATCCACGTTTCAGAAGCATAGGTCAGTATCGGGATATAGTAGCTTCTGTATAACACTTCCTTGCTTTTTTGTGGGACATCTTTATTCCACACTAAGCTCCTAATTCTTCTCAGAAATGATTCTGCCTGTCTGCCACGTTCCGTAATCTCTTTATCATTTCTCCCATTTTCCTCCACTATACTTCCCAAGTACTTGAGACTTTCCACCTTCTTCAGCTGTCCACCTCCAAGTGTTATCCCACTCATTGGTCTGTCCTTTTTCCTGGTCGTTAACAGGATCTCACATTTACTGATGTTGAACTTCCATC
Source organism: Meconema thalassinum (assembly GCA_946902985.2). Classification (NCBI taxonomy): domain Eukaryota; kingdom Metazoa; phylum Arthropoda; class Insecta; order Orthoptera; family Tettigoniidae; genus Meconema; species Meconema thalassinum. The sequence goes on from OX336399.1 coordinate 34,939,647, forward strand.
CGTACTCTCCCACTGTTTCTTCCCAAGCCTTCAGCTGCTCCTGAATTTCCTCCTCCTTGTTTTCCCAGACCATGAGATAATTTGCAAACACCATTGCTTTCATCTTATCTTCTCCTATCTTTCCTGCTACCCGTGTCATTACCTCGTCCATAACCACAATAAAGAGAAGGGGTGACAGTGCACTACCCTGTTTTAGGCCACTCATTTGTCTGAACCAGTCTGTTCTTTCCCCTCCAACTTTCACACAACTCACACTTCCACAATACATCTCCTTCACTCTGCCTATAGTCCCTTTTTCCACTCCCATGTTTTCCATTGCTTCCCAAACCCTCGCCCTACACACACTATCATAGGCCTTTTCGATGTCCAGGAAGGCTATCAACATATCCTCTCCAAATTCGTAGTGGTGTTCCCGGAGCTGTCTCACAGAAAATATGAGATCCACTGTTGATCTCCCAGGTCTGAATCCATACTGCTCCTCTTTCAATTCTCTCTCCACTTTGGCTCGTATTCTACTTTCTAATATCTTTTCATATATCTTGGCACAGTGTGGTGACTCCCCTGTAATTTCTGCACTCCTTTCTGCTTCCTTTATTAAATATTGGGACAATTAATCCTTTTTTCCAATCTTCTGGGGTCTTTTTCTCCTTCCATATCACCCTCATCACACGGTACAGCCACTGTTTCCCAACCTCCCCTGCTGCCTTCACCATTTAAAACTCACTTCGTCCACACCCGGTGCCCTTCCTCCTTTCATCTTGTCAATAGCCATTTCCAGTCCTCTCCAAGTCAGGTCCTTTTCCATTCCTGTGTTATCTTCTCCATCTTCCAATGCGTTGTCTTCCTCCCTATGACCATTTGGACTCAGCAAATCCTCAAAGTACTCTTTCCACACTGTCTTGAGTGTCTCTTTGTTGTGTACCTCATTTCCGTTTGTGTCCAACATTACCACATCCTCTCGCAGACCTCTTCTCTTACTTTTGACCATCCCATAAAGTACTTTCTTATTTCCTCTGCTGTCTTCCTCCATCATCTCTGTCCACTTTACCATCCACTTCTTCATCTCCTCTACGACAATCTTATTTGCTTCTTTCTTCTTTATCTCATAAGCTTCCGTTGCTAGATCAGTTCTTTCCTGGAACTACACTCTGAAAGCCTTGTTCTTCCTTCCCACAGCTTCTTTTACTCTCTCATTCCACCATGGTGTCTCTTTACACCGCTTTCTGTTGCTTGTTCTTCCACATACTGCCACTGAGCTTCCACCATTGTGTTTTTGAATTGCTTCCATTCCTCTGCCTTTTAATACCCGCATTACAAAATGAAGTGATTTGCACGCTTTGGAAACGACACATCCCACATGGGATCCGCATCCGCATCCACACGACTGTTATCAGCATCCGCATCCGCATCCGCACGACTATTATCAGCATCCGCACGGCTGTTATCAGCATCCGCACGGCTACTATCAGCATCCGCACGACTACTATCAGCATCCGCACGACTACTATCAGCATCCGCACGACTACTATCAGCATCCGCACGACTATTATCAGCATCCGCACGACTACTATCAGCATCCGCACGACTACTATCAGCATCCGCACGACTACTATCAGCATCCGCACGGCTATTATCAGCATCCGCACGGCTACTATCAGCATCCGCACGACTACTATCAGCATCCGCACGACTACTATCAGCATCCGCACGACTACTATCAGCATCCGCACGGCTATTATCAGCATCCGCACGACTATTATCAGCATCCGCACGACTACTATCAGCATCCGCACGGCTACTATCAGCATCCGCACGACTATTATCAGCATCCGCACGACTACTATCAGCATCCGCACGACTACTATCAGCATCCGCACGACTACTATCAGCATCCGCACGGCTACTATCAGCATCCGCACGACTATTATCAGCATCCGCACGACTACTATCAGCATCCGCACGACTATTATCAGCATCCGCACGACTACTATCAGCATCCGCACGGCTATTATCAGCATCCGCACGACTATTATCAGCATCCGCACGGCTATTATCAGCATCCGCACGTCTATTATCAGCATCCGCACGGCTATTATCAGCATCCGCACGACTATTATCACCATCGGCACGACTATTATCAGCATCCGCACGACTACTATCAGCATCCGCACGGCTATTATCAGCATCCGCACGACTACTATCAGCATCCACACGGCTATTATCAGCATCGGCACGACTATTATCAGCATCGGCACGACTATTATCAGCATCCGCACGGCTATTATCAGCATCCGCACGTCTATTATCAGCATCCGCACGGCTATTATCAGCATCCGCACGACTATTATCACCATCGGCACGTCTATTATCAGCATCCGCACGACTACTATCAGCATCCGCACGGCTATTATCAGCATCCGCACGACTACTATCAGCATCCACACGGCTATTATCAGCATCGGCACGACTATTATCAGCATCGGCACGACTATTATCAGCATCCGCACGGCTATTATCAGCATCCGCACGACTATTATCAGCATCCGCACGGCTATTATCAGCATCCACACGACTATTATCAGCATCCGCACGACTATTATCAGCATCGGCACGACTATTATCAGCATCCACACGGCTACTATCAGCATCCACACGGCTATTATCAGCATCCGCACGACTATTATCAGCATCCGCACGACTATTATCCGCACGGCTATTATCAGCATCCGCACGACTACTATCAGCATCCGCACGACTACTATCAGCATCCGCACGACTATTATCAGCATCCGCACGACTAATATCAGCATCCGCACGACTATTATCAGCATCCGCACGACTACTATCAGCATCCGCACGGCTATTATCAGCATCCGCACGGCTATTATCAGCATCCGCACGTCTATTATCAGCATCCGCATGACTATTATCAGCATCGGCACGACTACTATCAGCATCCACACGGCTATTATCAGCATCGGCACGACTATTATCAGCATCGGCACGACTATTATCAGCATCCGCACGACTACTATCAGCATCCGCACGACTATTATCAGCATCCGCACGACTACTATCAGCATCCGCACGACTATTATCAGCATCCGCACGACTACTATCAGCATCCACACGACTATTATCAGCATCCGCACGACTACTATCAGCATCCGCACGGCTACTATCAGCATCCGCACGACTACTATCAGCATCCGCACGACTACTATCAGCATCCGCACGGCTATTATCAGCATCCGCACGACTATTATCAGCATCCGCACGACTACTATCAGCATCCGCACGGCTACTATCAGCATCCGCACGACTATTATCAGCATCCGCACGACTATTATCAGCATCCGCACGACTATTATCAGCATCCGCACGACTACTATCAGCATCCGCACGACTACTATCAGCATCCGCACGACTACTATCAGCATCCGCACGGCTACTATCAGCATCCGCACGACTATTATCAGCATCCGCACGACTATTATCAGCATCCGCACGACTATTATCAGCATCCGCACGACTACTATCAGCATCCGCACGGCTATTATCAGCATCCGCACGGCTATTATCAGCATCCGCACGTCTATTATCAGCATCCGCACGGCTATTATCAGCATCCGCACGACTATTATCACCATCGGCACGACTATTATCAGCATCCGCACGACTACTATCAGCATCCGCACGGCTATTATCAGCATCCGCACGACTACTATCAGCATCCACACGGCTATTATCAGCATCGGCACGACTATTATCAGCATCGGCACGACTATTATCAGCATCCGCACGGCTATTATCAGCATCCTCACGTCTATTATCAGCATCCGCACGGCTATTATCAGCATCCGCACGACTATTATCACCATCGGCACGTCTATTATCAGCATCCGCACGACTACTATCAGCATCCGCACGGCTATTATCAGCATCCGCACGACTACTATCAGCATCCACACGGCTATTATCAGCATCGGCACGACTATTATCAGCATCGGCACGACTATTATCAGCATCCGCACGGCTATTATCAGCATCCGCACGACTATTATCAGCATCCGCACGGCTATTATCAGCATCCACACGACTATTATCAGCATCCGCACGACTATTATCAGCATCGGCACGACTATTATCAGCATCCACACGGCTACTATCAGCATCCACACGGCTATTATCAGCATCCGCACGACTATTATCAGCATCCGCACGACTATTATCCGCACGGCTATTATCAGCATCCGCACGACTACTATCAGCATCCGCACGACTACTATCAGCATCCGCACGACTATTATCAGCATCCGCACGACTAATATCAGCATCCGCACGACTATTATCAGCATCCGCACGACTACTATCAGCATCCGCACGGCTATTATCAGCATCCGCACGGCTATTATCAGCATCCGCACGTCTATTATCAGCATCCGCATGACTATTATCAGCATCGGCACGACTACTATCAGCATCCACACGGCTATTATCAGCATCGGCACGACTATTATCAGCATCGGCACGACTATTATCAGCATCCGCACGACTACTATCAGCATCCGCACGACTATTATCAGCATCCGCACGACTACTATCAGCATCCGCACGACTATTATCAGCATCCGCACGACTACTATCAGCATCCACACGACTATTATCAGCATCCGCACGACTACTATCAGCATCCGCACGGCTATTATCAGCATCCGCACGACTATTATCAGCATCCACACGGCTATTATCAGCATCCGCACGTCTATTATCAGCATCCGCACGGCTATTATCAGCATCCGCACGACTATTATCAGCATCGGCACGACTACTATCAGTATCCACACGGCTATTATCAGCATCGGCACGACTATTATCAGCATCGGCACGACTACTATCAGCATCCGCACGACTATTATCAGCATCGGCACGACTACTATCAGCATCCGCACGGCTATTATCAGCATCCGCACGACTATTATCAGCATCCACACGGCTATTATCAGCATCCGCACGGCTATTATCAGCATCGGCACGACTATTATCAGCATCGGCACGACTATTATCAGCATCGGCACGACTACTATCAGCATCGGCACGACTACTATCAGCATCCGCACGACTATTATCAGCATCGGCACGACTACTATCAGCATCCGCACGGCTATTATCAGCATCCGCACGACTATTATCAGCATCCACACGGCTATTATCAGCATCCGCACGGCTATTATCAGCATCGGCACGACTACTATCAGCATCCACACGGCTATTATCAGCATCGGCACGACTATTATCAGCATCGGCACGACTACTATCAGCATCCGCACGACTATTATCAGCATCCGCACGGCTATTATCAGCATCCGCACGACTATTATCAGCATCCGCACGGCTATTATCAGCATCCGCACGTCTATTATCAGCATCCGCACGGCTATTATCAGCATCCGCACGACTATTATCAGCATCGGCACGACTACTATCAGCATCCGCACGACTACTATCAGCATCGGCACGACTATTATCAGCATCGGCACGACTACTATCAGCATCCGCACGACTATTATCAGCATCGGCACGACTATTATCAGCATCCGCACGACTACTATCAGCATCCGCACGACTATTATCAGCATCCGCACGACTATTATCAGCATCCGCAATACTATTATCAGCATCGGCACGACTATTATCAGCATCGGCACGACTATTATCAGCATCCGCACGACTATTATCAGCATCGGCACGACTATTATCAGCATCCGCACGACTACTATCAGCATCCACACGACTATTATCAGCATCGGCACGACTATTATCAGCATCCGCACGACTACTATCAGCATCCGCACGACTATTATCAGCATCCGCACGACTATTATCAGCATCCGCACGACTACTATCAGCATCCGCACGGCTATTATCAGCAACCGCACGACTACTATCAGCATCCGCACGACTATTATCAGCATCCGCACGACTACTATCAGCATCCGCACGACTATTATCAGCATCCGCACGGCTATTATCAGCATCCGCACGACTACTATCAGCATCCGCACGACTATTATCAGCATCGGCACGACTACTATCAGCATCCGCACGACTATTATCAGCATCGGCACGACTATTATCAGCATCCGCACGACTATTATCAGCATCCGCACGACTACCATCAGCATCCGCACGACTGTTATCAGCATCCGCACGACTACTATCAGCATCCGCACGACTATTATCAGCATCCGCACGACTACTATCAGCATCCGCACGACTATTATCAGCATCCACACGACTATTATCAGCATCCGCACGACTGTTATCAGCATCCGCACGACTGTTATCAGCATCCACACGACTATTATCAGCATCCACACGACTATTATCAGCATCCGCACGACTACTATCAGCATCCGCACGGCTACTATCAGCATCCGCACGACTATTATCAGCATCCGCACGACTACTATCAGCATCCGCACGACTATTATCAGCATCCGCACGACTACTATCAGCATCCGCACGGCTATTATCAGCATCCGCACGATTATTATCAGCATCCGCACGGCTATTATCAGCATCCGCACGTCTATTATCAGCATCCGCACGGCTATTATCAGCATCCGCACGACTATTATCACCATCGGCACGACTACTATCAGCATCCACACGGCTATTATCAGCATCGGCACGACTATTATCAGCATCGGCACGACTATTATCAGCATCGGCACGACTATTATCAGCATCCGCACGACTATTATCCGCACGGCTATTATCAGCATCCGCACGACTACTATCAGCATCCGCACGACTACTATCAGCATCCGCACGACTATTATCAGCATCCGCACGACTACTATCAGCATCCGCACGACTATTATCAGCATCCGCACGACTACTATCAGCATCCGCACGGCTATTATCAGCATCCGCACGGCTATTATCAGCATCCGCACGTCTATTATCAGCATCCGCACGACTATTATCAGCATCGGCACGACTACTATCAGCATCCACACGGCTATTATCAGCATCGGCACGACTATTATCAGCATCGGCACGACTATTATCAGCATCCGCACGACTACTATCAGCATCCGCACGACTATTATCAGCATCCGCACGACTACTATCAGCATCCGCACGACTATTATCAGCATCCGCACGACTACTATCAGCATCCGCACGGCTATTATCAGCATCCGCACGACTATTATCAGCATCCACACGGCTATTATCAGCATCCGCACGTCTATTATCAGCATCCGCACGGCTATTATCAGCATCCGCACGACTATTATCAGCATCGGCACGACTACTATCAGCATCCACACGGCTATTATCAGCATCGGCACGACTATTATCAGCATCGGCACGACTACTATCAGCATCCGCACGACTATTATCAGCATCGGCACGACTACTATCAGCATCCGCACGGCTATTATCAGCATCCGCACGACTATTATCAGCATCCACACGGCTATTATCAGCATCCGCACGGCTATTATCAGCATCCGCACGGCTATTATCAGCATCCGCACGACTACTATCAGCATCCGCACGACTATTATCAGCATCCACACGACTATTATCAGCATCCGCACGGCTATTATCAGCATCCGCACGGCTATTATCAGCATCCGCACGGCTATTATCAGCATCCGCACGACTACTATCAGCATCCGCACGACTGTTATCAGCATCCACACGACTATTATCAGCATCCGCACGACTACTATCAGCATCCGCACGGCTATTATCAGCATCCACACGGCTATTATCAGCATCCGCACGGCTATTATCAGCATCCGCACGTCTATTATCAGCATCCGCACGGCTATTATCAGCATCCGCACAGCTATTATCGGCATCCACACGACTATTATCAGCATCCGCACGACTATTATCAGCATCCGCACGACTATTATCCACATCGGCACGACTGTTATCCGCATCCGCACGACTATTATCAGCATCCACACGGCTATTATCAGCATCCGCACGGCTATTATCAGCATCCGCACGGCTATTATCAGCATCCGCACGGCTACTATCAGCATCCGCACGACTATTATCAGCATCCGCACGACTACCATCAGCATCCGCACGACTGTTATCAGCATCCGCACGACTACTATCAGCATCCGCACGACTATTATCAGCATCCGCACGACTACTATCAGCATCCGCACGACTATTATCAGCATCCACACGACTATTATCAGCATCCGCACGACTGTTATCAGCATCCGCACGACTGTTATCAGCATCCACACGACTATTATCAGCATCCACACGACTATTATCAGCATCCGCACGACTACTATCAGCATCCGCACGACTGTTATCAGCATCCACACGACTATTATCAGCATCCGCACGACTGTTATCAGCATCCGCACGACTGTTATCAGCATCCACACGACTATTATCAGCATCCGCACGACTGTTATCAGCATCCGCACGACTATTATCAGCATCCGCACGACTATTATCAGCATCCGCACGACTATTATCAGCATCCGCACGACTGTTATCAGCATCCACACGACTATTATCAGCATCCGCACGACTATTATCAGCATCCACACGACTATTATCAGCATCCGCACGACTGTTATCAGCATCCGCACGACTATTATCAGCATCCGCACGACTATTATCAGCATCCGCACGACTATTATCAGCATCCGCACGACTACTATCAGCATCCGCACGACTATTATCAGCATCCGCACGACTATTATCAGCATCCGCACGACTATTATCAGCATCCGCACGACTACTATCAGCATCCGCACGACTATTATCAGCATCCGCACGACTATTATCAGCATCCGCACGACTGTTATCAGCATCCGCACGACTATTATCAGCATCCGCACGACTATTATCAGCATCCGCACGACTACTATCAGCATCCGCACGACTGTTATCAGCATCCGCACGACTGTTATCAGCATCCGCACGACTATTATCAGCATCCGCACGACTACTATCAGCATCCGCACGACTATTATCAGCATCCGCACGACTGTTATCAGCATCCGCACGACTACTATCAGCATCCGCACGACTACTATCAGCATCCGCACGACTACTATCAGCATCCGCACGACTGTTATCAGCATCGGCACGACTATTATCAGCATCGGCACGACTACTATCAGCATCCGCACGACTGTTATCAGCATCGGCACGACTGTTTTCCGCATCCGCACGACTACTATCAGCATCGGCACGACTATTATCAGCATCGGAACGACTGTTATCAGCATCGGCACGACTATTATCAGCATCGGCACGACTGTTATCCGCATCCACACGACTGTTATCCGCATCCACACGACTGTTATCCGCATCCACACGACTGTTATCCGCATCCGCCCTGCACGAATGTTATCCGCATCCACACGTTTGTTATTCGAATCTACTGGCATTACAATAATATAAGGTGCGTTCAAAAAGTAACGAGCCAGAGGCATAATTACAGAAACCAGTACCTGTATGTTAGAAGTATTGGCCCTGGCTGTTGAGGCAATTGTCCCACTGTGACACGAGGCGGTGAATGGCTGTCTCATAAATTCTCTGGGCTGCGATGTGAACCAGTTCCGCACGTACAGCAGGACGTCGGCGTCCGAGGTGAATCGTTGGCCCCGCAGAGCCCTTTTCAGGGGACCAAACATGGCGTAATCACAGGGAGAGAGGTCTGGACTGTATGGAGGCTGGCCGAGAACCTTCCAATTGAATTTCTGCATAGTGCCGCGACTGTGTTGGCCATATGAGGTCGTGCATTGTCGTGGAGCAGAATGACCCCATGGGTGAGATAGCCTGTTCGTTTTGTTTTGATCGCTTGGCGAAGGGTGGTCAAGGTTTGCGAGTAACGCTGGGCATTCACTGTTGTCCCGTGCGGCTTGAAGTGTATCAGAAGGGGGCCATCTTGGTCAAAGAAGAACGTCAGCATTACCTTTCCTGCACTCGTGTGGATGGCCTTGCCTTTTTTTTTTTTTTTGGGTGGTGATGACCCTGGATGCTTGTCGTTTGGATTCTGGTTCGAAGTGATGACACTATGACTCATCTCCAGCCACCACTCGTGCCAGGAACCCATTCCCTTCCTTCCCATAGCGCTGCAGATGACCACGACAGTGGGCCATTCGACATGCTTCCTGGTGTGGTTGAAGACTGTGGGGCACCCATTGGGCACACACTTTGCGCAAGTGCAGTCGTTACTCCATGATGGTGTGCACACTTCCGACCCTAAATCCGACCACGGCGGCTATGGCGTTCGCTGTCACTCGGCAGTCCTGGGTAATGAGTGCATCAACCAGCTGGACGTTGTCATCGGTAATGCAGGGGGGTGCCCCAGACCGGGCATCATCGGCTAACGACACCCGTCCTTCCCTGAAGCGCTTGTGTCCCTTCCAAGGGACATGCAGAGTTCGCCGCACACTTGTGACATTCGGCGATGAATGTCCGTTCCCCCTACTCCTTCCGCTGTCAGAAACCGAACAACAACACTTTGCTCTTCGTTTGACGCCTCCATGTCACTGTTTGCAATGCGACTGGCAGCGTTGGACGATTGATGCATGCAACTGCTCGCTTTGTATCGTCACGTTACGTGCACGCGTGCCCTCTAGCGACGGGCTGTGACCTTCCACGCTCTGGTCGGAACCACAGCTCGTTACACACGGCACGATTAGCCGATGTCGTCACCGGTTTGCGCATTACAGCCTCCGGCTCATTACTTTTTGAACGCACCTTATATTTTTTAATTAGATAAAGTATTGAAGCAATATATTTAGATTTTTTTAGGAGAAAGTCGTTCGCCTAAGCCAGGGGTTCTCAAACTTCTTCTGTCACCCCCCCCCCCCCACTCTTCTGATACATACATTTCTAGAGCCCCCCTCCCCCTTATTCTTCTTGTTCTTTATAAGGACAGAATATTTCCGAAGGAGGGCAAGCACTATCACTTTCATGGGGTCTCTTTATACCACTGCTAATACGCCACTTATCCATGGGTAATGACGTTACTTGTACCAGTTTATTGTAAATCGGACTAACCACTGCCACTAAAACGCACTAGAATTCACCTGTTCACTCACTGCCTTTGAACTGACTGCAAAGGCCTGGCTGAATTCGAGTCGACAACGGCGGAAATAGAAGAGTCTGTTCTTGTTAGGAAGTGGCGGTTACATTGTCAAGCGGCTTATTGTCATTAGTGGTTGTTTGGGGGTGACGGGTGAAAGGGTGCTGTGTGGGAAATGTTACTCTACAACTTTTCTCAGAATTCCTGCTGGCAGAATCTACTGGTCAGTTCTTGGGAAATAAGACAGCCAAAGTACGAGTTTTTTTTCTTTGTCTTGAATGCCTGTGCGAGCTTCCTGCTTATGGTAGGTTCATGGATGTGAGGATAGCAATATTTGTTACAGAGCCGGTGGCCCCCTTTATCACTCTCTGTGGCCTCCACTTTGATGATCTCTACCGTAGGCTATGTATGTCATGTGCTGTGTTTAAACTGAATTAAAACTCAGCAATTCTTCTAGGTTTGTGCCGTGTCTTGTGTGCGGTTTCGCCTAGGACACCAAGCTGGCTCATCAGCGGGCTCTTGGGTCCCCGGCCGGACCCCCTTAGGAGTAACGAACTGCGCGCTACCTCCCTTTTTATGAAGCGCACCTGCGCCTCTTTACTGCGAGAACTAAAAGCTCAAGTAGCCATACCCTCCCTATGAAGTTATAGTTATTTTAAGGGGAGGAACTACGAGGTCATCTGACCCCTACATATGAAGGCTTCCAAAAAGGATAGTAGAGCCCGGTGATGAGCCAGGTTGGTGTCCTAGGCGAAACCCCACACAAGACACGGCACAAACCTAGAATAATTGCCGTGAAAGCCAATATACCATCTTTTTAAAGTGAATGTTAAGCCGGCGGTCCCATGTCATATATTTATGACATGTTAAAGAACCTTCCACTAATTACACCTATGTGAAGCTAAATTGGATAGGTTAAGAATGTAAACAACGCTCTTAGGTGTTTACGTTCGTTGCCAAGAGCCGACTGCGGTGGCGTCTAGTAGCTACGTTCTGAACTAGGCCTAGTAGTCGTTGACGGTGGCGTTTGGCGGCAAAAGTAGGAACTATTTGAAAAATTCTACGTTGCAGTCTGTACTTAAATTAAAAAAACAGATACACACACTAATACAGGCATCACAATTAACACCGGTTATCAGACAGATTCTACACTCACCCAAAGTACACGGGGCTACATGACCGCGTTGTCGCAGCCCCTAAACTGAGGAACCAACCAACCAAAGTGAATGTTATACAGCCAGAATTATAATCCTTTTCAGTTCAGGGTGTTAATTATGCTTAATGACATATTTGAATGAGATCAGCTTAAATCATATTCTTACATTAGTCATATAAACACATAACGGAAAAATATCATATGTCATAAACATCCGGGTCCTAGTAATGATATTAAGAGTTCGGATTGTATTCTAAAAACTATCCTCAAATTTACTCCAAACATTATCCGCAGCTTATCCGCTATCCGCATGGCGAAAAATGTTGCGAATATCCGCATTACACATGGGTACTCCTTTTGAGTGATTCCTTACATGAATGCCCAAGTATTTGCACGATTCTTCTTTTTCAAGTATTTTTAAGATGCGTCGCAGACAACGCTTTATAAAAGTCTGTAAAGAGTTAGTGATACTTTTAGTAACTTTCCACGTTTCACATGCATACAGGAGGTTGAGGTTGAAATGGAGGTGGATAGGACATACCGGGAGGAAGCTAACAGGATCCGTAGAACGAACAGCACTAGAATGGAACCCACACGGGGCACGGAAAAGAGGTCGTCCTAGAAAGACCTGGAAGAGGACTACCGAAGAAGAGGCACCATTAGCGGGGAAAAGTTGGAAAGAATTTAAAGCACTGGCAATGAGGAGACCACAATGGAGACGTTTCACGGATGCCCTATTTTCCGAACGGAATGAGAGGAACTAAGTAAGTAAGTAAGTAAGTATCTTATTTAATTGTCAACCCCGCAAGGTTGAGGTCAGTTTTACCTTTTGTTGTTGAATCATTTAAGGGCTATGCGACATCGTGGTCATGTATCCCCGTGTGTGTGGAATTTGTCTTATAACCTGTGTCGGTGGCGTAGTTGGTAGCATGCTGAACTGCTGTGTCCAAGATAGCGGGTTCAATCCCGGCCAAAGTCGTCGGATTTTTAAGAGCGTTCAAAATCCTTCAGTATGCCTTTCTTCGGAGGGGAAGTAAAGCCGGCGGTCCCATGTCATAGATTTATGGCATGTAAAAGATCCTTCACAGACTAAACTTGTGTGGAGCTAAATTTCTAGGTTAGATTTCGTTAGAACGCTCATCAAAGTTCCAGCCCTCACCGCTAGGTATCATTGACATCTGGTAGTTGGAACTACTTGAAATTGAAAGGAACGTGTAGCTCACCCTCTGGGTGTCCGCTGGAAGCTGCTACAGACTCTGGCGAGCCGAACATGTCCTCGGACACTCCCCGCACTAAAAGCCATACGATAAATAAATAAATAAATTGACATGGCTATAGTAGTGTGTGTAGTTGTAATTCAGATGTGGATCGGGAAGGAGCTGGCCGTGGCCTTCGGTAAGGAACCATCCCGGCATTCGTCTGGAGTAGAAATGGAGAAACCACTTTCAGGATGTTTGAGGTGGGAATCGAACCCACTTCTTCTCAGTTTTCCCTCACGAGGCTGAGTGGACCCCGTTCCAGCCCTCAGACCAGAATTGAATTTCTTGGCAGAACAGGGAATCAACCCGGGCCTCCGTAGTGACAGCCAAGACTGTTAGTTACTACACTACAAGGTGGACCAACTTAGGTGATGAGGCGCAGTTTACATTGAACTGTAGATCCAACCGACATCCAAGTACGCGAGTTGATTACCACGAACCGACATCCATGTACGCGAGTTGATGACCACGATGTCCCAGGCGCCTCAAGAAATGGCACTCTGCCACTTCAGCTCTGTGAGGAAGTGATGTTGACCCTGAGTTTAAATATTTGCGCTACTCATGGCGGTTGCTGGCTGCAAGGTGATTTTTAAAAAATTCACCTCTACGTTCCGTAATTCAAACGGAGACAGGTAGAGGGCGCACCAATCAACAATCCCGTGCCACCAAGATTTTAAACTTTAAAGTCAGAGCCGCTGGACAGGATGGGACGGTTCGAAGTTCCCCCTCGTTGAGCGCTGATCGCTGATTGGTCGAGCGAGGCGGGGTGGGGCGGGAGAAGCAGCAAGCTTGGAGCTCGGATTTGGCTTGGCGTCTCAGTCGTCGTTCATGACGGGAACAAGTGAATGTGAGTGTTTAGCAAGTGTATCCCAGTGTTGGATCCCCTACTCTGAGGTAGGTCTCTCTCTTCTATTGTTATTTCTCTTTTACGTTCCCATGACCGTTCTGGAATTTTTTAGCGCCCTAGTTCCAATGCAGGTGTACACTCATGTTATAAAAGGTCATTATGCTCAGCTCGGATATCCGCAAAAAGGAACTCAAGGCCGATCGGGAATAAAACGGAACAGTGTGCACAGCAGTGTATGTTACATTACACCCTCAGCCGAGTACACCTGCACTCAAGTATAATCAAAACAAACGCCTCTGCCGTGCCGCATTGTGGTGCAATGAACTTCCGAACATAACGACAGCAAACCTTCTGTTCCGCCAGAACATTCCTTTACACTGCGATGTTTTAATAACATTAATGGGGTGTCTATGAACTGACAAACAAATTAATATTGATTACTTTTATTAAGTGCTTTATTCAAAGAATTTTAACAACTATGTAGCGTTGAATCTTTTTTAACTTTTATTTTATTTTGAGTGTAATTTGCATGTGACAGCTACGATTTATTTGGCGGTGGATATCAGGTTGGTATTTGTGTATGCGGATTGGTTTAGTCTTGAAGTTTATCTCAGACATTTCTTGTCAGGGTGTTTCTGTCATTATTTCACTGTGGTGTCGTGTTCTTTTGGGAGGTGGCCGATTTAAAACACTTGGTGTTTGGCCATTTTGTGAACCACTGCGCCAGCCCCGGCTGCCTAATCAATAGGGGCAGTGTCGGAGACTCCCTCTGTTACATGAAGCCAAGAACCAACTCCAAAATCTGCATTAAGGGTGCGCTGGACCCAAAGCGTACGCTATTTTATACTATAGTGTGCTGTAATATGTATTTTTTCTCGTCATTCCCTCGGGGATGAGGTAAAAATAGTTTTGTATGCTGCGGGTAGTTTTTACGACCGGACACCCTTCTTGCTGTAGTTTAATTCAGGAGCTTGGACATCGTGGTCATGAGACCCGTGTACTTAGATGTATATGTAAGTATAGGGGCGTAATGGTGCAGGGGTATCGTTGCTTCCTTCCCACTGAGAATATTCACGGTGAAATTTATCATGCGTTAGTTCAGATTCCACGTGAAAAGGAGGTCCCATGGCTTATGATTGCAAGATTATCGGTCACATGAAAGTACAAACCATTTTGACAAGCTGAGTTATTGTGGTGTCAGTAGTATTTTTGCGTGTATTTAAAAAAAAAGTTGAGATTGGGAAGGAGATGACCGTGGCCTTGAATTAGTAAATGTTATTGGTTTTACGTCCCAGGACCCACAATGGTTTTTAGAGACACCGTGGTGCCGGAATTTTGCCCCGAAGGGGATCTTTGATAAGACCAGACAAAAATGGCCTATTTAAGACAATATTGAGTAGTTGTTAATTAATTTAATTATTTAAGCTAAGGGGCTTGGGACATCTTGGTCATCATCTCCGTGTAGTTGTGTGTTGAGCTTGTCTGATAACCTGTATTTATGTAATGACTGCGGCCCGGAAGTTCATGCACTATTAAAGGAATAAATTTGCATCACGTTTAAAAAAATATGCTCTATGAAATAACTACAGCAATTACGATCACTCGGTATTATTTAGTGTTTCTCTTTTGAATATAAAGAAAATATGAACAGACGGATGTAACTACACCTCTTTTTTTTTTAAATATCTCTACTAAGAAACAGTTCTAAATAGTAGGAAATGTTAGTTTATGGAACTTCAAGCGGTGTTGACAATCAATAATTATTTTATTATGTCAGGGGGCGTGGTGGCTCAGCGGTCAAGCTGTTGGCCTCGCACCAAGGTGGACTGGGTTTGATTCTCGGTCAATGCATGCGAGATTTTCAATGTGAAAAATGCCATGTCCTGTGGTTCGGATTCCACGTAAAAAGGAGGTCTCGTGGATCACAATCACAAGATTCACGGTCACGTACTACAATCTTCCTTTTTCCTTATTTTATTAAGTTAATTTTTAAGTACAACTGATATACAATTTTAATAGCCAATGAATTTTTTAAAAATGAAAATAATTTTACAATATTTACATAGTAAATGGTGAATAAAAATAATTGATATTAAGTTGCAAAAAGGACTGAAACGAAGCAGGTATTAACATAATTTGACTATTATTCTGTGTTGGACTCTCGGAGTCCGAATCGTAATGTACGACTTTAAGAACATGAGGTAACAAAATACACTTCATAACAATAGGAAACTAGAATATATGCCCTTCTCCTGCAGATATATGCACTTAAACAGGCAAAGGAGAAAAATATGTTGTATTGTGCCAAAATAACCAAAATATGCGTAAATATGCAAAAATATGATTTTGCATGAACTTCCGGTCCTTAGTGATGAGTAGGACCCGGATGTTGATGACATGTCATCATTTTACTGAGCTGTCTAAAACAATGCTGAAGTACATAGAAACTCCGGACATGCCACCCCGTATTCAAGTGTGTCATTTTTATTTTGCATCTCTTTGCATTTTTTGCTATTTTTCCATTTTAAGAGCATTTTTTTAAGTTTGGTAGAATTTTTTGGTCATATTTTGGGGGAAATCGGCCTTATAAGGTAATTTTTTTTTCCAATTTAGTCATATGTCAGCTTTATATAAGGGAATTACGTCTCTCAGAGTTAAGAAGAAGCTACCAGCTGTGAACATAAACCTTTTGTTAAGTGCTAGAAATCTATTTTGATTGACTTTTCAGTTTGAGCTTAAGGTGTCATTTTTGAAATATTGGTGAGTTTATTATTATAAGACCATTTTCTCCATTTTAAAGTGCATTTTTTCGAATTTTTAGGTCTTTTATTATAGTCATTTTTGAAAATTTTAAGTGCATTTTTTAAACTTTTTTACGGCATCAACATCCAGGCCCTACTGATGACTGTAGCTGCCCTCACGGCCGTGGTGCAAGGTTTAACGAGCGGGAGAATGCTGAAAGTGAGTTGAGAGGAGCAAAATTTCTAGTGACATTCTGTCAATACACAGGCGAACTGTCGGTCAATCGAGGACAGAGTTTGACTGTCAATCAGGCTCTAATGTATGTCGAATTTGATGATGCAAATTCCAGAATAAATTCAGTCTGTAAACTGGATGACGGTTATATCCGGGCACTATTTTTGACGATGCAGTGATACAGTTCATCGTCGAAAGAGTAAAAAGCCCCCTCCCCACCCAAAATCCCTACCTCACCTACATGCCCTTCCCTTTATTGCATGTATATTTTGCAGAGTGCAGATACTATGGACCAGTTTGTAGGAAAATGTTCTGGTATACAGAAATGAGTTTCAAAAAAGTTGAGAAAAACTTAGTACAGGCCACATGTTTAAAACCTAGTACTTGAACTGGAATGTTCCTTTTTCAAACAGTGGCTGACTGCGTGGCTCAGAGGTAACGTTTTCGCCTGCTGTTCCCAAAGTTGCAGGATCGAATCCTGGCACAGTCAGCTGCCATTTGAGGGTGCACAAATGTGAGGCAGCCGTGTCAGTAGATTTACTGGCACGATAAAGATCCCATTCGCGGCAAAACTTCGGCAACCCGGCAGCTCTAAAAGCTGCAATAGTTAAAAGAGACGTGAAACCAATAACATTATTATTATTATTGCTAGCGGACCCGTGCGAGAACTCTCGCATAATGGGCTGTGTGCGCCCCTTGTATACACACTAACCGCCCGGCTCTAGTGCTATATGGGCTGTACGTGACACAGTTCTGCCAGGGGCTATCTGGGCTGTGTGCGCCCCTTGTGTACAGACTACCCGCCCGGCTCTAGTGCTATATGGGCTGTACGTGACACAGTTCTGCCAGGGGCTATCTGGGTTGTGTGCGCCCCTTGTATACACACTAACCGCCCGGCTCTAGTGCTATATGGGCTGTACGTGACACAGTTCTGCCAGGGGCTATCTGGGCTGTGTGCGCCCCTTGTGTACAGACTACCCGCCCGGCTCTAGTGCTATATGGGCTGTACGTGACACAGTTCTGCCAGGGGCTATCTGGGTTGTGTGCGCCCCTTGTATACACACTAACCGCCCGGCTCTAGTGCTATATGGGCTGTACGTGACACAGTTCTGCCAGGGGCTATCTGGGTTGTGCGCGCCCCTTGTGTACAGACTACCCGCCCGGCTCTAGTGCTATATGAGCTGTACGTGACACAGTTCTGCCAGGGGCTATCTGGGTTGTGTGCGCCCCATGTGTACAGACTACCCGCCCGACTCTAGTGCTATATGGGCTGAACGTGACACAGTTCTGCCAGGGGCTATCTGGGTTGTGTGCGCCCCTTATGTACAGACTACCCACCCGGCTCTAGTGCTATATGGGCTGTACGTGACACAGTTCTGCCAGGGGCTATCTGGGTTGTATGCGCCCCATGTGTACAGACTACCCGCCCGGCTCTAGTGCTATATGGGCTGTACGTGACACAGTTCTGCCAGGGGCTATCTGGGTTGTGCGCGCCCCTTGTGTACAGACTACCCGCCCGGCTCTAGTGCTATATGGGCTGTACGTGACACAGTTCTGCCAGGGGCTATCTGGGTTGTGTGCGCCCCATGTGTACAGACTACCCGCCCGGCTCTAGTGCTATATGGGCTGTACGTGACACAGTTCTGCCAGGGGCTATCTGGGTTGTGTGCGCCCCTTGTATACACACTAACCGCCCGGCTCTAGTGCTATATGGGCTGTACGTGACACAGTTCTGCCAGGGGCTATCTGGGTTGTGCGCGCCCCTTGTGTACAGACTACCCGCCCGGCTCTAGTGCTATATGGGCTGTACGTGACACAGTTCTGCCAGGGGCTATCTGGGTTGTGTGCGCCCCTTGTATACACACTAACCGCCCGGCTCTAGTGCTATATGGGCTGTACGTGACACAGTTCTGCCAGGGGCTATCTGGGTTGTGCGCGCCCCTTGTGTACAGACTACCCGCCCGGCTCTAGTGCTATATGGGCTGTACGTGACACAGTTCTGCCAGGGGCTATCTGGGTTGTGCGCGCCCCTTGTGTACAGACTACCCGCCCGGCTCTAGTGCTATATGAGCTGTACGTGACACAGTTCTGCCAGGGGCTATCTGGGTTGTGTGCGCCCCATGTGTACAGACTACCCGCCCGACTCTAGTGCTATATGGGCTGAACGTGACACAGTTCTGCCAGGGGCTATCTGGGTTGTGTGCGCCCCTTATGTACAGACTACCCACCCGGCTCTAGTGCTATATGGGCTGTACGTGACACAGTTCTGCCAGGGGCTATCTGGGTTGTATGCGCCCCATGTGTACAGACTACCCGCCCGGCTCTAGTGCTATATGGGCTGTACGTGACACAGTTCTGCCAGGGGCTATCTGGGTTGTGTGCGCCCCTTGTGTACAGACTACCCGCCCGGCTCTAGTGTTATGCGGGCTGTACGCGACACAGTTCTGCTAGGGGCTATCTGGGTTGTGTGCGCCCCATGTGTACAGACTACCCGCCCGGCTCTAGTGTTATGCGGGCTGTACGCGACACAGTTCTGGTAGGGGCTATCTGGGTTGTGTGCGCCCCATGTGTACAGACTACCCGCCCGGCTCTAGTGCTATATGGGCTGTACGTGACACAGTTCTGCCAGGGGCTATCTGGGTTGTGTGCGCCCCTTGTGTACAGACTACCCGCCCGGCTCTAGTGTTATGCGGGCTGTACGCGACACAGTTCTGCTAGGGGCTATCTGGGTTGTGTGCGCCCCATGTGTACAGACTACCCGCCCGTCTCTAGTGTTATGCGGGCTGTACGCGACACAGTTCTGCTAGGGGCTATCTGGGTTGTGTGCGCCCCATGTGTACAGACTACCCGCCCGGCTCTAGTGTTATGCGGGCTGTACGCGACACAGTTCTGCTAGGGGCTATCTGGGTTGTGTGCGCCCCATGTGTACAGACTACACGCCCGGCTCTAGTGTTATGCGGGCTGTACCAGGCATAGTTCTGCTAGGGGCTATCTGGGTTGTGTGCGCCCCATGTGTCCAGACTACCCGCGCGTCTCTAGTGCTATGCGGGCTGTACGCGACACAGTTCTGCTAGGGGCTATCTGGGTTGTGTGCGCCCCATGTCTCCCGACTACCCGCCCGGCTCTAGTATTATGCGGGCTGTATGCGATACAGTTCTGCTAGGGGCTATCTGGGTTGTGTGCGTCCCATGTGTCCAGACTACCCTCCCGGCTCTAGTGTTATGCGGGCTGTATGCGATACAGTTCTGGCAGGGGTTATCGTCTTGTTTATCTGTTTAAAAGCACTTTATAAACAATTAACTTAAATATATTTCCGTTGATTTTTCATGAAAAGCACGAATTTTCCTGTACTATTGAGACAATTTGGAAGATTTTGGTACAACCCACACCTTCTAGCTCCCTCTGGTTTAGGAGCTTGAGTTTTGTGAAACATACACCTTAGCGTATTATATATATATATTATTATTATTATTATTATTAAAACAGTAATAATGCCAATAGCTACCGATAGACTCACTATAATATGGGAGACTCTTACTGACAGAGACAGAGTTGTTGTTGATTCAATTAGGGGCTTTGCGACATCGTGGTCATATAGCCCCGTGTACTTGTGTGTGTGTGTGTGGAATTTGTCTTATAACCTGATGCTATATTAGTGTGTGGTTGTAATTCAGATGAAGATTGGGAAGGAGGTGGCCGTGGCCTAATTTAGGAACTATCCCTGTATTCGCCAGGAGTAAAAGTGGGAAACCACGGAGAACCACTCAGTTTTGCTTCAGACAGATACGAACCGAGATGGGGTTACTAGATTAGAATTTACTTGCCGTAAGGTGGCCAGGGATTCACTGAGAGAGGGGGCTGTCCATGGTGATATCCAGAAGTTATTAATCATTGGCGTTTTAAAGCGCTGACATTTACTGTAAGTCTCGTAGTTCTACGTGACCATTAATATCGCAATCATTAGCCACAGGACTTACGTTTCACGTAGAATTCGAACCACTGGACGCGATATTTCACCCCGAAAATCCTGCATGAATTAAACCGAGAAGCAACGTAGGTCTACCTTGGTGGGAGATTAGCAACTTGACCGCTGCATTATCACGACAAAAGAGGACCAGAAAGGCACTGGACACCCTAGCGCAGGTAAACTACAAAACACAAGCTTAGAGACAGAAAATCTTTCTATTCATAAATTTGTAAAACTCTCGTCACTCTTGACATCCATGGATCCTGACGTGCGACCTTTTTCCACTCAAGGGAAGTTGAAGAAGAAGTAAATAGAATATAGACGTACGGACATGTTAGAAGCCACTTTTCAGTGTTACCTTTGTGATATACTAACTGAATTACTTTTCAGTCGGTCAACATGAATGTTCCCAACTAAATTGGGTGGGGAATAACACTTATCTAATCACTCTACTACCTAAAGAAAGTTTTAACGTGGATACGTCTATCTGTAATTAGTTTGTAACATGATCGCGAGATTAACGGGACCACCTCTTTGTGTAGTGGCTAGCATTCTTGGCTGTCACCCCGAATGTCCTGGTTCATTTCCAGCTCTGCCAAGATATTTAATGCTGGTCTGAGGGCTGGAACGGGATCCACTCAGCCATATGAGACAAAACTGAGAAGAGGTGGGTGGGGTCGATTCCCGCCTTAGCCATCCTGGAAATGGCAAATGCCGGGATGGTTCCTAACTTAGAGCCACGACCGCTTCCTTCCCAATCCTCACCTTACTTTCACATACAAACACTAATACAGTCATCACAATAACACAGGTTATCAGACAAAAATCAACGCACACCCAAGTATACGGGATAACAAAGCAACAACACTAACAAACAATAGATGAACGGTCACGTAAAACTAAAAGCTTCCGTCGTTTGATTAGCGTAACTAATTTCCGACACGATGGTTACCATGGCAACAAGTATTCATCATCTAGGCCTCCTACATGGTTACCAAGGCAACACGTATTAATCATCCGGGCCTCCTATTTGGTTACCAAGGCAACACGTATTAATCATCCGGGCCTCCTATTTGGTTACCAATCCAACACGTATTAATCATCTGGGCCTCCTACATGGTTACCAATCCAACACGTATTAATCATCCGGGCCTCCTACATGGTTACCAAGGCAACACCTATTAATCATCTGGGCCTCCTACATGGTTACCAAGGCAACACGTATTACTCATCCGGGCCTCCTATTTGGTTACCAAGGCAACACGTATTAATCATCCGGGCCTCCTATTTGGTTACCAATCCAACACGTATTAATCATCTGGGCCTCCTACATGGTTACCAATCCAGCACGTATTAATCATCCGGGCCTCCTACATGGTTACCAAGGCAACACGTATTAATCATCCGGGCCTCCTATTTGGTTACCAAGGCAACACGTATTAATCATCCGGGCCTCCTATTTGGTTACCAATCCAACACGTATTAATCATCTGGGCCTCCTACATGGTTACCAAGGCAACACGTATTAATCAACTGGGCCTCCTACATGGTTACCAAGGCAACACGTATTAATCATCTGGGCCTCCTACATGGTTACCAAGGCAACACGTATTAATCATCCGGGCCTCCTATTTGGTTACCAATCCAACACGTATTAATCATCCGGGCCTCCTATGTGGATACCAAGGCAACACGTATTAATCATCCTGGCCTCCTATTTGGTTACCAATCCAACACGTATTAATCATCTGAGCCTCCTATTTGGTTACTAAGGCAACACGTATTAATCATCTGGGCCTCCTATTTGGTTACCAATCCAACACGTATTAATCATCTGGTCCTCCTATTTGGTTACTAAGGCAACACGTGTTGATCATCTGGGCCTCCTACATGGTCACCAAGACAACACGTATTGATCATCTGGGCCTCCTATTTGGATACCAATCCAACACGTATTAATCATCCGGGCCTCCTATTAGGTTACCAATCCAACACGTTTAATCATCCGGGCCTCCTATTTGGTTACCAATCCAACACGTATTAATCATCCGGGCCTGCTATTTGGATACCAAGGAAACACGTATTAATCATCTGGGTCTCCTACATGGTTACCATGGCAACACGTATTCATCATCTGGGCCTCCTATATGGTTACTAAGGCAACAAGTATTCATCATCTCGGCCTCCTATTTGGTTACCAATCCAACAAGTATTAATCATCTGGGCCTCCTATTTGGTTACCATGGCAACAAATGCTCGACATCTAGGCCTCCTATTTGGTTACCAAGGCAACAAGTATTCATCATCTAGGCCTCCTATTTGATTACCATGGCAACAATTGCTAGTCATCTAGGCCTACTATATGGTTACCAAGGCAACAAGTATTCATCATATAGGCCTCCTACATGGTTACCATGGCAACAAGTATTCATCATATAGGCCTCCTATTTGGTTACCAATCCAACAAGTATTAATCATCTGGGCCTCCTATTTGGTTACCATGGCAACAAGTATTCATCATCTAGGCCTCCTATTTGATTACCATGGCAACAATTGCTCGTCATCTAGGCCTACTATATGGTTACCAAGGCAACAAGTATTCATCATATAGGCCTCCTATATGGTTACCATGGCAACAAGTATTCATCATATAGGCCTCCTATATGGTTACCATGGCAACAAGTATTCATCATCTAGGCCTCCTATTTGATTACCATAGCAACAATTGCTCGTCATATAGGCCTCCTATATGGTTACCAAGGCAACAAGTATTCATCATATAGGCCTCCTATATGGTTACCAAGGCAACAAGTATTCATCATCTAGGCCTCCTATTTGATTACCATGGCAACGAGTATTCACCATATAGACCTCCTATATGGTTACCAAGGCAACAAGTATTCATAATCTAGGCCTCCTATTTGATTACCATAGCAACAATTGCTCGTCATATAGGCCTCCTATATGGTTACCAAGGCAACGAGTATTCATCATATAGGCCTCCTATATGGTTACCAAGGCAACAAGTATTCATCATCTAGGCCTCCTATTTGATTACCATGGCAACGAGTATTCACCATATAGACCTCCTATATGGTTACCAAGGCAACAAGTATTCATAATCTTTTTTCAGTGTTGCCTGCACAAACTAACAATTTGTACGTTATACTTCTATCAATATGATTTGGCGGGGTTACGAGTGTCCTGAAAAAAAAAAATACAAAAGTTAAATTAATATTATCTATGTATTATTATAATACCCCTTATTTATCAGAGAATAATATTAATACATATACATTGTTTCAGGACTCTTTTTAAATATATTGTAACCTCGCCCAATTATCTTGGACAAAAAGCGTGTTGGCCCACACGCCTCCTTGTTTTGTTTTTGTCCCACGCTCTCTGCTTCCAGAACTGTCACTTTAGTTACACTAGTCTCCACAACTTCACTCAACTTCCATGTGTCTATTATCTCTAAATCTCTGCTTTTTTTAAAATACACCTTTCAGTTTGGTCTCTTTTACACAAATGACCAATGAACCAGAAAGAACAAAGCAAGAAATCACATAAAATATCGCTTGTTTACAAGTTGACAATGCAATGAACAGCTGCTTTGATCTGGCCCCTAACAAAAAACAAACCACAGCATTCTAGACCATATGGTACAACACGTTCACGTAGCTCAATGTATTCCAAATAGAGCAACCGATGCTTAGGGATAGTGTTTATTTTCCGCAAATGCGATAAATGGCTTGTACTCTTACATTTTCACTTTTCGCGACCTGTAAACCACTTTTCAACGTGTTTTCAGTAAGCGACAAAATGCGAAATTGACTCAAAATACGAAAATTATACAAAAATGCTACAAAAATCCACGTGCTCCTGCTTCTTGCTGCTTCTGGTCCAATGTGGCAGGGGCGTAAAACTCCTCGCAAATGCTGGGGGGCGGGGGGGTCAAATTTATAATCTGCGGTTGCTTCCTACCAGGGAATGTTTTTTTCTTCTTCTTACTTTAAGGCTTTAAGGCTCTACCCATGTTTTACGCCCTTGCAATGTGGGTCTGCCCACGCAGAATAGAAGTCGGACCATCTCCGCCTCGGTCTCCCCCTCTGACGCTTTCCTATTCTTGTGTTACTTTAACCTAAATAAATACACAATTTACTTCATGCATAAGCTTGCAACAGTGGGTAAGTGGTTATCTTGTCGAAAAAAAAAAAAAAAAAAAAAATCATGGCACGCATGTCATACGATGTTGGCATGTTAAAGAATCCATTTGAATTTAGTAGGCCGTGTTAATCTCGGGATTTTCCGCCAACACAAACGTTCCTCCTTTCTCTACTAGAATGCACTATAGTGTCAAGAAGCTTAGATTTCTAACCTCCTTGACTTTCATAGCGTTCCAAGGAACAACAAAATTCGACATGCAAGCTGCCCTCTGGGCGTCAAATAACAAAGCTTACACCCGGCACCCGAGGCCATTCGATTTCATTATTATAATTATTATTAGGGTACTTCATGCATTTTTATCTCACTATTAACCTTCTACAAATGTGCTTTTAATTTCACAATATCATTTCGAAAGACGTCAATCATTTATCAGATTTTGCTCCACAGTATATTTTTGTCCAAAATGCTGCCACATCTACCGATGCTCCAAAAAAGTAAAGTGTCTAAAAGTTTTCTGATTCATTTCAATTTTATACGAAACTGTTTCAGGAAATATCAACTATTTTTAAAAACCAAAAACAAAGAAAATAATTTTCCATAAATTTGGGACCTACGATCTTAATCTTAGATCAGCCAATTATAGAGCTCTATTTCGATAACCACAAGGAGCACTAATCACACCTTCCTTTTCGCTTCCCGTCACTCTCTTGTTTACAAACAACACCTTCGAGCATATGCTCGAAGAACAACACCAACAAAAGGTTAGTGATTTTATGTTCCATTTTATTGCTTTCATAATACGTTTACGTTATCGCATTTCGTTATTCTTTTGTTCGCACAGACAGTAACATGCAGTTTGTATTGCATCGCGTTCACTTATTGTTATTATTGCCTGCAAGATTTCTTCAAATATCACGAGTGATGGGAAAAGTAGGCTACTTGTTACGGTTCCGTCCCACGAGTTCCATTCCCATGAGTTCCGAAAAAAAAAAATTCTTAGGAAAAACGTCCCATGAGTTCCGAACGCGTATACACGCCTGAGTAAATAAGCTAATGAGTCCCACTAGTTCCGAATAACTCTGGAAAACCCAGCTGTCAGTTCTGAGGTTTGACCGGCTAATAATGGCAGGACGCCACCTAGAAGAGTTATGTCATTTGAGTTTGTGTCTTTTAGTGGAGCAAATAAACATGGAGTTCACAACTAGCATTAAAGGAAATCATCATCATCATCTTGCACAGTTTCCAGCCACTGGCCGGGTCTGTTTGGAACACAAGCCTCTCCAACGTATTCTGTCTTCCCACCATCTCTCAGCCTCCACCCTTGGCCAGTCTTCTCCTCTCTTCCTCACGCTTTCTTCCACCCCCTTCAGCCACCTGTCTCTCGGTCTCTTTCCTTCCCACTTCGTCTCGTGTACTCTCCTGGGTATTCTCTTCTCCTCCATTCGTTTTACATGTCCATACCATCTAAGTCTAGATTTCTCTATACCATCCTGTAATGGAAGGAAGGAAGGAAGATTGTAGTTTTACGTGACCGTGAATCTTGTGATTATGAGCCACGGGACCTCCTTTTTACGTGGAATCCGAACCACAGGACATGGCATTTCACTTCGAAAATCTCACATGCATTGACCGGGAATCGAACCCGGACCGCCTTGGTGAGAGGCATACAGCTAGACCGCTGAGCCACCACGCCCCTTCCTGTAATGGTTCCTCCTTCATTAATTATCTGGTCCTCTCATTTCTTATTCTGTCCATCTTTGTAGCTCCAATACTGCTTCTCAAGAACCTCATCTCACTGGCCTGTATTTTGCTCTTCTCCCTTCCTTTCATAACCCAGGTCTCCGAGGCATACGTCAGGATAGGGACATAGTACGTCCGATATATGATCTTTTTGCTATTCTGAGGGATATCCTTGCTCCATAACATGCTTCTCACACTCCTCCGAAATGCTTCTGCCTGTCTGCCCCGCTCATTTATTTCTCTATCGTTTCTTCCATTCTCTTGTATCAGGCTTCCCAGATACTTGAAACTCTCCACTTTCTTCAGCTGTTCCCCACCAATTGTTTTTCCCGTTGTGGTTCTTTCCTTCTTCCTTGTTGTGATCACCATCTCACTCTTATTTATGCTAAATTTCATCCCATATCCTTGTATTATTCCTTCCCACACGTCCAACTGTTCCTGTACCTCCTCCTCCTTGTTTCCCCAAATCATCAAATCATCTGCAAACACCATTGCTTTCATCTTTCCTTTCCCAATTACTTGTGCCACTCGGGTCATTATGTCATCCATCACCACAATGAAAAGTAACGGTGACAGTGCACTTCCTTGTTTCAGGCCGTTTCTCTGTTCCAACCAATCCGATCTCCTTTATCCTCCTTATAGTCCATTTTTCTACTCCTCTATCCTCCAGGGACTTCCATACTTTGTTTCTGCATACACTGTCATATGCTTTCTCAATGTCCAGGAAGGCCATCAGTAGATCTGTTCCATACTCATAGTGCTGTTCTTGTAACTGCCTTAGAGCAAATATCAAATCCACTGTGGACCTTCCTGCTCTGAAGCCATGTTGTTCTTCCCTCATCCCTCCTTCTATCCTTGTCCTAATTCTCCTTTCCAAAACTTTCTCAAACATCTTTGCACAATGACTCATCAGTGTTATTCCCCGATAGTTTCTGCAATCTGTTCTACTACCTTTCTTGAAAATCGGGACAATTATTCCTTTTCTCCAGTCCTCTGGGGTCTTCCTTTCCTTCCATGCTGTCCTCATCACTCGGTACAACCACTGTATCCCCACCTCTCCTGCTGCTCTCACCATCTCCACACTCAACTCATCCACACCCGGTGCCTTCCCTCCTTTCATCTTGTTCACTGCATCTTCCACTTCTTTCCATGTTAAGTCCTTTTCTGTTTGCAGTTCATCTTCCTCTTCCCCGATTTCTTCCTCCTCACCATCTTTTCCATTTGGGTTCATAAGTTCTTCAAAATATTCTTTCCACATTTTCTTCCGTTCTTCCCTATTTTCTATCTCTTGTCCCCTTTTGTTCACCATTCTAACATAATCCGTAGGATCCTTCCGCCTCTTATTCTTTACCATCCCATACAGGACCTTTTTTGTACCTTCACTATCCTCCTTCATAATCTTTGTCCACTCTTCCATCCACTTTCTTCTCTCCTCAGCCACTACTCTCTTCGCCTCCTTCTTTCTTTCCTGGTACTCTTCCCTTGTCTCTACCGTCCTATTTTGATACCACCTCCTAAAGGCTCTATTCTTTTCCCTTACTATATCTTTTGTCTTCTCATTCCACCATGGTGTTTCCTTCCACCTCTTCTTACTACTTGTCCTCCCACATACTGCTTCTGCTGCACCTACTAGTGTCTTCTTAAATCTAGCCCATTCCTCTTCCACCCCTCTTTCTTCATCTGTTGTAATTCCTTCATTTACCATTTTGAGGTACTCGACCCTTCTATGTCCTTCTTTCAGTTTCCATATCCTTATACGTCTTTCCTGGTTCTCAGTCCCTTTCTTCTCCTTACTCCCTCTCAGGTTCATTACCAGCAATTGATGGTCGTTATCCAAGTTCTCCGATGGTATAACCTTGATGTCTGTGATGTTTTTATTTAACTCTCTCTCATACAGGGTATAGTCGACCACCGACTTCCTGGTCAAGTCATCACTGTACCATGTGATTGTGTGGGGCTCTTTTCTTGAACCAGGAGTTCCCAACTAGCAGGCTGTTCCTTTGACAGAAGTCCCAACAGTCTCTTTCCTTCCTCATTTCTTCAGCCCCAACCCTCTGGTTCTAGAACACTCTCATAACCTTGTCTTTCTCTTCCTACATGGGCATTCAGATCCCCCATAACAATCATATTCCTTCCTCCCAGCTGCTTCTGCATTTCCTCTTCAAACTCCTCCGTCTCTTCAGAGGCGCAGCCTACCTGGGGAGCATGCACTTGCACTATTTCCATCGTCTCTCCCCTCAGTGCTACTTTCACTTTCATCATCCTATCACTTATTTTCTTCGCTTCTTCTTTTAAACCATCTCATACTACTGCTCCCACTCCATTCCTCTTTCCCTCTTCATTCCCACTCCAGTATAGTCTATAGCCTTTTCTCAGTTCTCTCCTTCCTTCCCCTTTCCACTTTGTTTCTGCCAATCCCAATAAATCCAACTTCCTTCTTTCCATCATATCCACTATCTCCTCCACCTTCCCCGTCAGCGTTCTTAGGTTTAAAGTTCCAAATCTTAGTCCGTGTGTACAGCCGTGTCGTCGTCTATTAAATCCATCATGTCCGAGGCTCGTTCCATATATGAAAGCTTTTGGTTTCATCCACTACTGGCTTGCTGGGCCTATCGTAGCTTCACCAGAGCCCCGTTAGCCGTCACTTTTCAGGGTTCCTGTAGGACCTTCACAGCTACCGTAACGGTCCCGGGGCACACGAAGTCCCCACTGTACTTCGCCCCTACAGGCGATCCCCTACTTTGTGCCGTTGCCCGTCTCCCACGACGTGGACGAGGGGTTGGACTTATGGGAGACCAAATTTTGATATTTAATGGTTACCGTTTTTATACGAAACGCGACAACAAATCAAGTGAAGTGTGGATTTGTGCTGCAAAACCATGTGCCGGAAAAGCGACATGCTGATACTATTTTAAGAACTTTATAAATATAACTCAAAACTGATTATTTTGACGAAGGCACATGCTGATATAGATACTGACAAGGCGAAAGCTGCTTATGGGAGCTACCGGTCCATGGCGTCCGCCCCCCTCTGCTAGAGGAGCCAATTCATTAAAGAGGGCATGTACTCCCTGCTAGCGCTAACAATGGACCTTATTGGTTTCAGTAATAAACAAATTAATACAATATTGCAGTAGAAAACTAAGCTGGAACTCGCTCAGTTAGTGTTAGGAACTGATGGGACTCGCTCAGGTAGTTTAATTGGCAGATAGCTAATCCGCTAAAGAATTTGGAACTGGTGGGAATCGGAACTCATGGGACGACATGACTTGTTACGGGACAAAGGAAGGGCTCTCGTGCATCGTCCGTTGCCCCGTTTCAAAGTGCGTTATTTTTGTCAGTAGGGCTCTGAAAATTGTTTGTACCTACTGTGCCACGTTATTGAAGCCAACTGCTATTGAATAACACCACGTTCACACTTTAAAAATAAGGACATTGTCAACATTAACTTTCAAGTAATAAACTTACCAAAAACAGTCGTCATGTTGGATTAGGCAATGCTGCCAACTTCACTTCACCGCAATCCCCTGTTGTGAGGTTTGGCGGCGTGACTACCCCCACTGTGCGTGACAAAAACCAGGGTGTTTTACCTAACCATTATTGGTCTAGGCAAAACCATTTAAACTGGGGATAGTTATACTGCAACTTCCACAATCCATATCGCAAGGATTCCATGTTTCGAACTGGCGGCAAAACCAGTGCCAACCAATAATGTTGGTACTACTGAAAAAATGCAATAACACCCTCTAGCGATAAAACATTCAACTACTGTATCTTAGTAACATTAGCCATTTCTATAGACAATTTTGCGGACTTTCGGACACTGCACGAGTTCCAAAGAAACTCAAATTTCTACAATTACCGCCATCTGGTTTCAGGGAATCTACTTGAATGATTTTCTCTTTGACAGTGCTCTGTTTATTATTATTATTATTATTATTATTATTATTATTATTATTATTATTATTATAATTATTATTATTATTCTAGGACCGTTGTTGCGATGACTACGTTTGGTTTGTTTGTTAATAATACAGTCCATTAAATTTAGCAAATTAGCAACCTGTTCCTTACGGAGTGTTTAGTTTTACATAAAATACAATCTGCTTTCCCCCAGACAGTGGCGTAACAACGGGGCGTTATCAGGGGGGGGGGGGATCAATCCTCCCCAGAGCCGAATAATGAAAATATAAAATTTGATGAAGTACGGTATTTGATTTTGAATAAAACCAATGTTCGGATTGATGACAAATGATTGGATTGTGTTCTTAAAGCATTTCTTTTATTTATAGTGTTACCCTAACTTAACACTTAATGAATGAGCAAAATGGTCAGCTGTGCAGTTAAGGGGTCAGTTACGGCTTATGACCTTCATAAAATTCATTTTTTTAAATATTTTATGCTCCTATCCTTGAACAATTTGGTGTAAGAAATATGTCATTATGCGCCGTAGATTTTGAGTTATGATTTAAGAGGCAAAGCCCTGCACCCAATGTTCGTCCTGGTTAATGCACAAATGTTTATCACTCATTTTCTCTGAGTTGTGTTTTTGACACCCGTTTGAATGATAACTCAATAACTAATTGACATACACTAATGAAACTTTTTGTGTGTATTTCTGTTTACTACGGAATATATCTACAAAACAATGTAAATTCAGGTCTCTCTCTAAGATAATTAGAAATAAATTTAAAAAAATTAAAAAGAAATTAAAAAACTATTTTAACATTTTCTTTTCAATACAAAAGTAAAAATATTTCTTGTTAAGATATGTTGCTGAAATTACTACTATCTCTGGAGGAATATCTTTGCAATAAAATAATATTAACAGAACCTAAAATTGACGAAAATTACAGGAGTTATCACTAAAACTCTGCAGCCTTGTATGATGAACAACCACCATTTTGAATTTTGAAAAAAATATCCAAATTATTTTTTGATATGAATTCAATTCTGTTTTTCATATAAAATAGTGCCAGTGTTTTATGTGCACACAATTTCATTGCTGTAACTGTTGTGGTTTTGAAGCAAAAAGAAAAAAGATAATTGTTAAAAAATTACCATGGTAACCTGTACCTGACCCCTTAACCAGATGAGTGTGGCACTATATCTCCTCACCCCTTTCCAAAGATATGTCACTTATCAGATAACTTACCATTCTGTTAATATCCGAGTATAAGCGCCATTGTGGAAAGTGAATAATATTGTGTTTACTTGTATTTAGTAATGTTGTAAACTACGTATAGTTTTTTAATATGTCGGGGAATAGAACAGGTCAGATGATTTCCCGAAGAAAACCAGACTTTATAATTTAATATCAACACAATTAATTTTCGAACATTTACACATTGGTAAGCGCAAATACAATGTATCAAATGCTAATGAAATCAAACACGAAAAAAAAAAATACATGGGAGGTTTTGAAACTTCTGGACCGTGTATTTGCTTTAAGGGCACTCATAAACCGCGACTGGGAGTTTTCGCACACAGTTAAGAATTAAATCATAGCTTCACTAATATGTAACATAGAATTATGGGAGCTTACTAACTTATAGTCAATATGAAGGGTTTTATTTCATATATAAAGGGAAAGAGTATATAAAGTATTGCGTGATTTATTTATAGGACAATATTTGTGATCACAAAAAACACGATTTAACAAGAAAAACAGGGTTATTATGTGTGTGCGCGCGCCAGTGAACACGGCAAGCTAAGCCAGCTGTGACTAGCGCAGATCGCGGCCGCGCGTACCTGGTTCAGCCGGTGGTCGGCGCGCATTTTCACACTTTTACCAAACATGTTCAATAATTTGTACTTACAGTGCTCATAGGCAATGCTGAAAATGTCCTCCCTCTCTTGTAACACACACCTGACATCTTCTGATGAAAGAATGTCTGTCAACTCTTTTGTTATTTACGGAGCCTGTTTCGTTTAGCGAGCCTCCTAATTGTACTGGCATTAGACACAGGTCGTCCTGGAAACTTTTCGAAAGTTTTGTCTCGTTTCAGAACAAGATTTTCTGCTTTTCATATACGAATTATGGATATAACTTACCCACGTTCGCGCAATGTGAATTGGTGTCTAGGCATAACCAACAATCACAGTAATCACAATACTCACTAAACGTGCAACACTAACGTCTAAGCTTTGCAGATACACGTCCATATGAATGACAAAACACGTGTGAACTAACGATATGAGTCAGTGGAGCGGGTTCTTACTTCTTACACCGGCTGCGCGCGTCCCCGATCTGCGCTAGTCACAGCCGGCTTAGCTTGCCGTGTTTACTAGCGCGCACACACATAATAACCCTGTACAAGTCTGAATGGAATGCTTTTTTTTATTCATATGAAGAAAACACATGAATACCGAGGATGAACCACCATTAATGTTATAAGGTCAATAGTATGTTTAAAAAAATATTTAATTTATCTTTCAAAAATAGTTTTATGTTAAATTTTCCAAGGAGGCTATATCGCAATTATTTTTTAATATAATTTCATGAATGAGGTTCATCCTCCATATTCATGTGTTTTCTTTACAGGAAGAAAATATTCCATTGAGACTGGTATTTCTTGTTAAATCGTGTTTTTTTGGTGATTCATGACGTTTAAGAAATCACAAATAGTTTCATACCAATAAATCACGCAATATTTTATATACTGTTCGCCTTTATACATTAAATAAAAGCCCTATGTATTAACTATACGTTTGTAAGTTCTCATAATTCTATGTTACATGTTAGTGAAGCTATGATTTAATTGTTAACTGTGTGCGAAAACTCCCAGTCGCGGTGAATGACCCCCCCCCCCTCCCCCCCTTCCCAACCAAAGTAATTTTGACTCAACTCATCTCCCCCCAGAAGCAAATCCTAGTTACGCCACTGCCCCAAATCATGTAAAAAGGTACAGTACGAAAGAAAGATAATTGGGATGAATTACATTTACTTGCGAAACCATAAAAACTTCTTTTTCAAAAAGTAGCAAATTTGCTACGGTTTGCTTTGCATAATCCCCCCAGGGGCTCACAACTTGTAGGACGTGGGTTGGCGACCACGGAACTCCAGCTGAGTCCGGCGTTGCTTCCATTTTATCTCCTGCCTTCTGCTCAAGGCCCTCAAGGAGGAAGGGGGTGTGTAGCCCCACCACTTCTGGTGCACCCTGGATTGTGCTGCACCCTCAAGGGCTCACGTCTGGTGAGTTCGGGAGTCGGCGACCCCGAGGGTTTCCTGAGCTGGGTCTTGTTTTTCTCCTTCTTCCATTGCCTTTGGGGCGGTCCCTCTCCTCTTTACCTTTCTTTTCTGCCTTTCCTGGCTCTCGTTTCTTCCAAGTCCCTTAATTCTCATTCTTCGAGAATTGAGGGCATTTCCTTTCCTCCTGTCTTTTGTTTCCCGTATTCTTATCTTTGTTTTCCATTTCCTCTTCTAGAATGTACGTAGTTAATTTTAGGTATAGTTTCATTTTATTAACATTTTCAATATCATACAAACCATTAGGGGCCGATAACCTAGATGTTAGGCCCCTTAAAATAACAATTGTCATCAACATCATCATCATTGCTTTTCATAATAACTGGTGTTAAAAATTGCCATCGCTTAGCCTTGATCTTTACACTTACTGAAAAGATGTATTTCCAGAAATAAATTTAGAGTATCAATTACATTTACCAATGAGTTACCATCACTGTGGATAATATCACAACGACAGTTCAAGGGGGTTTAGAGATATTCAACCCCACTGTTCAGGCACCTGTTTTAACGCTGAACAAAGTTTGTAATGATGTTAATTCATTTTAGGGGATTGGGACATCTTTGTCATCAGCCCCGTGCAATGGTGTGTGTGTTGAACTTGTCTGATAACCGGCATTTATGTTTATGACTGTAGTGAAAATCCACAGCCTGCTTCCAGTCGACCTACCGGGCCAGGGAATAGAATAAATGAAGCCCCCATCTAGCGGCGAAGCCTGTCGCAATGAATAGATGAATGGCAGATGAAATGATAGTGGAGAATGTTGCTGGAATGAAATTTTTGACAGGGAAAACCGGAGTACTCGGAGAAAACCTGTCTGCCTCCGATTTGTCCAGCACAGATCTCACATGGAGTGACCGAGATTTGAACCACGGACCCAGCGGTGAGAGGCCGGCGTGCTGACGCCTAAGCCACGGAGGCTCATTTATGACTGTAGTATTGTCCGCAACTGTATTAGGGACAGGGATGAGACAGGTTCCCCTGGACTAGAAGCCTAGAGGATGTGTGCGAAAACCCACACTTAGGATAGCCGTTGGCAGCGCTGGGATTCAAACTTGTGACTCGCTGCAGCTGCCCTCGCGACCGTGGTGCACGATTTAACGAGCACGGCTACGCTGGGGGTCTGAATAAGTTTTTCAATACCTTCCGCGAAGAAGGGCGCTGGTTACTGGTGAATGAGTTTCTGGCAGGAAGTAAGTCTCTTTCTCTCTCTAACGAAGGGAGACCAATCATAGTGTGACTTAAGTGGCTGGAACACGGCCCCGGTCGAAAGGGCTCGGGGTTAATTCCTGGCCTGGTTAGTATGATTTTTTTAGCCTACTTTTCACATATTGTAATAAACTGTAAATACATTCTCTCTCTATTTTTTAAAACCCTAATATCAATATTGTTGTCGAAGAATGCTACAAATATTGTGGGCAGCAAGGAGAACAAATGAATCTATTCTGAAGGAGCCATGGATTGCTCCTAAAACACGCTTACTCCGAAACATCCTAAGGCATATGTTGAGATTTTTTCGGCCATGTCATCCGGCGAGATTGCAAAATGTGCGTAAATCGCGCCCAGTCAAAAATTGTCTTTGTGATTACCGACCCCATCAATGCTTTGGAAATTCCTCCTTTAGAAATACCAACCCCCTCCAGATTTCTCTCTACCATCCTTATTACTGTGGTAACTTTACTAGAGTTCACTTCGTACGCTTCAGTTGATATGGAAGTCTCAACGACCAGCCAGCAATTTTTCTAGGTTTGTGCCGTGCAGTTCGCTACTCCTGTGGGGTCCGGGCGGGGACACCACGAGCCCGCTGATGAACCAGCTTGGTGTCCTAGACGAAACCCCACACAAGACACGGCACAAACTTAGAAAAAATTCTGAGTTGTAATTCACTGGCCGTGAAAGCCAATATACCATATTTTTGGAAGCCTTCATAGGGAGGTTATGGCTGCTGGAGCTTTTAGTTCTGCCGGTAAAGAGGCACACGTGCGCTTCATAAAAAGGGAGGTAGCGCGCAGTTCGCTATTCCTGTGGGGGTCCGGGCGGGGATACCAAGAGCCCGCTGATGAGCCAGCTTGGTGTCCTAGGCGAAACCCCACACAAGACACGGCACAAACCCATAATTAGGTAAATTGTTCAATTTCATTGTGTGAATCACCTATCTACAGTGTGTCACTTGCTTTAAGTTTTTAGGATGGATCTCATGTCCAATTTCATTATGTATGTCAGATATTGTGTTCCTAATTGGTTGTTAAGTAAAAATAAAACAATCTGATAATTGTTTTGTTTGATTTACTTACATTGTCTACATAAACTATGGCGGGGCGGCTTCGGTGGCGTAGTCGGTAGCATGCCCAAGATCGCGGGTTCAAATCCTGCCGAAGTCGTCGGATTTTTTAAGAGCGTTAAAAAACCTCAGTATGCCTTTCTTCGGAGGGGAAGTAACCGGCAGTCCCATGTCATAGATTTATGGTATGT
This sequence comes from Meconema thalassinum, assembly GCA_946902985.2. Lineage (NCBI taxonomy): Eukaryota > Metazoa > Arthropoda > Insecta > Orthoptera > Tettigoniidae > Meconema > Meconema thalassinum. The sequence goes on from OX336399.1 coordinate 34,976,573, forward strand.
TAAAGAACCTTCCACTAATTACACCTGAGTGAAGCTAAATTGTATAGGTTAAGAATGTAAACAACTCTCTTAGGTTCCTACGTTCGTTGCCATGAGCCGACTGCGGTGGCGTCTGGTAGCTAAGTTCTGAACTAGTAGTCGTCGACGGTGGCGGCAAAAGTAGGAACTATTTGAAAAACTCATACGTCTGCAGTCCTTACTTGAATTAAAAACAGATAACACACGCTAATACAGTCATCACAATTAACACCGATTATCAGACAGATTCTACACACACCCAAAGTACACGGGGCTACATGACCGCGTTGTCACAGCCCCTAAACTTAAGAACTAACCAACCAAACTATGGCGGGCCGGATTGGTGGTGCTCGGAGGCCAGTCGGTCCATGGTTTGGAGTTCCCTGGTCTAGACTCCTTTTCGAGCTTCAAAGTAGTTCCGTATCAGCCACAAACAGTCCAGGTACAGGCCGTGCTGGACGCTATTTACAGGACACCAATGCTACTATTACTCTGTAAGCTTGGTGAATGTGATCGACAGTTCTCGTCTCGCCATGTGGTCTGAGAACGAGGTTGCCAAACTGTACCATACAAAGTTGCAGTTGACCAGGTACTGAATACTCAGAGTATTATGACATCAACTATGCGAAGATGGATTGGTCAAACGGCAGAGGGGTGATGTCTGACGTGGAATTTCCGGCAAAATATCAATACCTTTCTGCAGGTGTACAGAATGCAGTCACCGTGAGAATGACGCATTTGTTCCTTATGATATTGTATATCTGGGATTGTAAATGTTTTCTTTTCAGCAAATAGGCTATGCTGAGGAAGTGTAAGCGCATGCGCAAAATAAATAATAATAACGACGGGTGGATGGGACCAAATTGGTCTCTTGCGCCGGTGGTTACGAAGAGCTGATGACAGCACTACCTCGTATTGTTTAAGGTAGATAAGTAATCTTACCTGACGCTAGTTTTCGAATGTGACTCTGCTTGGGGGAAATTTGCATTACCTCAAATCAAAATTAGATATTTTGTCAGAGCTGGGTACCGAACTTGGGCTTCCAGGATGGCACCCAAGCACGATAACAAGGCGTACTTTGAGGTAGATTAATATCGTATGGCCTCGTGTGCAAGCTTGGTTATTTGACGCCCAGAGGGCAACTTTTATGTCGATTTTTGTTCCTTGGAGCGTTATGAAAGTCAAGGAGTTTAGATATCTAAGTTCCTCGACACTATAGCGCTTTCTAGTCGAGAATGGAGGAACTTTTGTGTTGGTGGAACATACCGAGATTAATTTTGCCATTATGAACACGGCCTACTGAATTCAAATGGGTTCTTTAACATGCCAAGAACTTATGACATGCGTGTCGTGATTTTTGTCGCCTTTCAAAAATCACTCACCACGGCCATGAGCGAACCTGCAAGCTTGGGGTTGGTAGTCCGACACGGTAACCACTCACCCACCGTGGCAAGCTTAGAGGTAGATGAAGGATGTTGAAAATATGTTACAGTGACATATCAGAATGGGCTATAAAAGGTTTTATGGTATTTTTATGATTACACCATGCAGCTGGTTGGTTGCACCTGTGGGTTGATTTTATGTTCAGCCTAAAGTATAAACGATGCAAAGGAATAGTCCATTGCAACTACCGGTTATTATTTAACAATAGGGACAAGAGGGTGTCCTACAATCTACTCAGAAACCATAGGACAGTCATTCGAGTCGAAGGACATGGTCGAGAAACGGGTATTCTGAAAAGTGTAAGATAAGGCTGAGAATTATCACCCTTACTTTTCAATCTGTACAACAAGCAACGAAGGAAACTAGAGAAAAAAGATACAGTCAGTCTGAGAGACTAGACTTTATATAATTTCACATGACGCATGCTACAAATGCTACACATGTTAGAAAGGCTCAGGAGGGCTTCTCGCTTCGCTCGAAGCCCCATGACTCTTTCAACAAACTCTATTACCCATTAACTTAGGCTTCCCGCGCGGGGAACGGAGAGCGGGAGGTGCACTCTGCTGCATGACATCACACACTCGCCGTCCCCGTATCGCATAACGCCAGACCCCAGGAGTAAACTCAGACTCAACAGACTCCATTACCCTTTAACTTAGGCTTCCCGCGGGGGGAACGGAGAGCGGGAGGTGCACTCTGCTGCATGACGTCACGCACTCGCCGTCTCCGTATCGCATAACGCCAGACCCCAGGAGTAAACTCAGACACGGTGCATATGCACTGAACAACATGATGGCGTCATACACGCCGTAACCGTAACACATAACGGTAGACCAAAGCATTACGATGAAGTCGACAAGATCATTAGAAATGATAAAAGGTAGGTTGGTTGGTTCTTAAGTTTAGGGGCTGCGACAACGCGGACATGTAGCCCCGTGTACTTTGGGCGTGTGTAGAATCTGTCTGATAACTGGTGTCAATTGTGATGACTGTATTAGTGTGTGTTATCTGTTTTTTAATTTAAGTACAGACTGCAACTTTGAATTATTCAAATAGTTCCTACTTTTGCCGCCAAGCGCCACCGTCAACGACTACTACGCCAAGTTCATAACTTAGCTACTAGACGCCACCGCAGTCGGCTCTTGGCAACGAACGTAGACACCTAGAGCGTTGTTTACATTCTTAACCTATCCAATTTAGCTTCACACAGGTGTAATTAGTGGAAGGTTCTTTAACATGCCATAAATCTATGACATGGTACCGCCGGATTTACTTCCCCTCCGAAGAAAGGCATACTGAGGGATTTTTAACGCTCTTAAAATATAAAAGGTAAAGAAGGAGTAAAGATTCAAGATGAAATAATTTCAACACTCAGATTTGCTGATGACATCGTCATCTTAGCGCATTCACCAGAGGATTATAATGAGTTATTAAACGGTATGGACTCGGAAGCGCCTCCGTAGCGTAGCGGCCAGCATGGTTAGCTGCCATCCCGGAGGTCATGGGTTCTATTCCCGGCTCTGCCACGAAATTTGAGAAGTGGTATGAGGACTGGAATGGGGTCTACTCAGCCTCCGGTGGCTCAAATGAGTAGAGGGGGTTGGATTCCCACCTCAGCCATCCTCGAGGTGGTTTTCCACTTCGTCTTCGGGCAAATGCCGGGATGGTACCTACTGTAAGGCCACGGCCGCCTCCTTCCCTCTTCCTTCCCTATTCCTCCCAATCGTCCACTCATCCCTCATAAGGCCCCTGTTCGCTTTGCAGGTGAGGCTGATCACACCTTCTCAGTTGTATCCCCTCCGACCAGCTCTAGGACACTGCCCGTAGAGGCGGTAGTGGTGAGTTCCCTAGCTGAGTCCGTGGGTTCCACCAACCTGGAGGGTAAACTCGATAAAAAAAATGGACTCTGAAGAAAATAACTAGTGATGGGCGAAGCAAAGAGTAGATTGGCCTTTCAACAGAAAATAAATCTCCGGACCTCAAATTTAGATTTAGGTATTAGAATGTTATTTCTGAAACCCTTTGTCTAGAGCGTGGCGCTTTATGGAAGTGAAAGTTAGACTGTTGTCCCAGTAGAAAAGAGGAGATCAGAAGCATTTGAAATGTGGTGTTGCAGGAGAATGATCAGATATAGTAACAAATGAAGAGGCATTATGACGAGTGGATGAGGAGAGATGTTTTTGGCGACTGCTAATGAAGAGAAGAGATATGTTGGTAGGACACATACTAAGGAAGGCAGGAAGCTTTTAGTTTTACGTGACCGTTAATCATACGATCATGACCCAATGTGACCTCGTTTTTATATGGAATCCGAACCACACTTCACTTCAAAAATCTCACATGCATTGACCGGGAATCGAACCCGGTCCCCCTTGACCGCTGCACCCCTAGATTTCGATTATTACTATTTATTATTATTATTTCTCAGCCACAGTTCAATTGCACTCGCTTTTTCTCTAAGACAGATTTGCCTGCGTGTTGTACTAAAAATAAAGAATTTTATTTCTTTTTACAATACTCAGAATTTTGTGTGAATGCCAAGAAATAACCTTATGAAAATCGCTTGTAGGAAGTTGGCAACACTGTATAGAAGCCATAGAAAGAAGACACAGGGTAGTGGTTTCTTCCCACGCCCTCCTCCCCACCTGGCTGGTCGGCCGCGCGGCACGGAATGTCGTGATGTACCGTACTCGTCAATACTCCAGAAACAAAGAAACAGCGCGATGGTGGAGGCAGGAAGGATTGCTTTTCCAGTCAAACAGACGGAAGCGGCCTGGTCCCAAGAACATTTCTGTTGTAGATAGGCTTTAGTCTTTCTCGTGTTCGGAGGTAAATGACGTTTTAAATTTAATTGAAATCCAAATGCCACTAAATAGAACCACTAATAGCCAATACATGTACAGTCGAACTTCTACTGTATATCTCGAACTTTCGATATCTCCAAGTAATTTTAATTTTCCGGAGAAGTTCTACACAATTTATATGTCATGTTTTTTCTATAATTTGAAGTTCTATTATTGGAATATTTCGATAACTCGAATGAAATTTTGTTCCCTAGACATAAAATAGGTGTCTTTGAAGTTAAATTACGTACTTTAGATGTGACGTGAGAATTACAATATGGATTAAGTTGTGTAGGGCACCTGACTGTGTATTTCTGCCAGTAGCTTATTACGATCTTTATTATATCCGATTATTTCCCTTCAGGAGAGCGTGAGAACCTGAGCCAATCACAGCTTCACTTCCTTTTCCTCTCTTCTTTTCTTCCCAAAATAGCACTATTCCGGGCGACCCCGACCGTGCCCTTCAAATTTTGTTACGTCTCACCATTCCAGCATGTCGACTGTGCGAAATATTTTACCAGCATTCAATATCTCCGAAACTATTACCGATATCACCCTGAAACTTTGTACGGCGATAAAGGGAACTACTAGAAGTTCACCTATGAGACGTTTGAAAACCTGGTGACTACAAACACAACATGGCGGCCAAGCGAAGTTGTGACTTTTAAATAGACGTTTCTCGCGATTTAACCAACCAAACGCAATGAAACTTGGTACAGGATATGTTTATACACATTGTAATGCACCAACATCTAACTTCATTCAATTGGATACATAACCTCAAGATGGCGGCTGTGCGAAGTATTTCACCGGCATTCTATATCTCTGAAACTATTACCGATATTACCATGAAATTTTGTACGGAGATAAAGGGCACTACTGGAAGTTCATCTACGAGACTTTCAAATACCGGTTAACTACAAAACGAACATGGCGGCCAAGCGAAGTTGAAAGTTTTAAATAGACTTTTCTCGCGATTTAATTATCCAAACGCAATGAAACTTGGTACAGCAAATGTTCATACACATTGTAATGCACTGGCATCTAATTTAGTTCAATTGTTAAGGTAACCTCAAGATGGTGGCTGTGCGAATTTCGAAAATTAAGTTTTTATTTCTTGTGTTCTAATCATGCGATCGAAATCAACATTTGCATAATGAACGTACACAATAATCATCATCTAATAGTACATAACTCTATGGCCTACATATATTAAAATCCAACATGGCGATCATCCGAAATATTTAGACGGTTCTCAATATCTATTAATCTACTACAGCAATCAAACTGAAATTTTGTAAGTATATAGAGGCTATAAGCATAAGTTCACCTATGGAACGTTCAATAACCTGGCGAGCACAAATCCAACATTGCGGCGACGCGAAATTTAAATATTCAAATGAACGTTTGTTGGTTTTAACCATCCGAGCGCAGTGAAACTTTATACGGCATATGTTTATACAAATTTTAATCGACTGGCATCTAATTCATTTAAATTATTTTCATAACCACAAGATGGAGGCTGAGCGAAATTTTACAATCCCGCTTTTTTCTTGTGTCCTAATCATGCTATTGAAGTTTGAATAAAACACCTACACAATAATCCTCATGTAATAGTACACAAATCTAAGGCCTATAATATAAAAATCCAACATGGTGACCATCCAAAATATTTAGGCGGTTCTCAATATCTACGAATCTATTACAGCAATCAAACTGACAATTTGTATGTTGATAGGGGCAATTAATATTAGTAGGATATGTGAAAATAGGCTATTTAGTTCTTCACGGAACTACTTGTTTTCCTGAAGTATCCTTCCTTGAGACTTGCACAATGTTAGTGTTTCTGATTTTATTTATAAATTGTTCTCTGTCCTTAAATACGTCTTCAGAGATTTTAAGTAATTCCATGTCTTCATGTGCTTCCTTTATCCAACTGGTCTTTAATATACTTGCATTCACGATATTGAAAATCTTCTTAGTGAGTCTGTTCTCATCCATCCTATATATGTGTCCATAGAACTGCAGACGTCTCTTCCTAAATGTATCTATAATGGTGTCTGTATTTTCATAAAGTTCCTTTGTTGGTCTCCTGACCCAAATTCCATTACGGAAAACAGCGCCATGGATTTTCCTAAGAATGTTTCGTTCCTGTTTCTCAATACAGTATCATGAATTCTCGCCATTCCTCTAATGACTGTGGTTTCTGCCGCGTACAAGGCTTCAGGCAAAATAACTGTGTTGTAATGGCGCAGTTTTGCATTACGATATTTAATATAATAATAATAATGTATATGGAAAGACGGCCAGAAAATAACTCACCTTTAATCACACAATACGGTAAACTAACGCAAGTCCCCCGTTATAAATACCTTGGTGAAATATATACTCCTCAGTAATAAACCGAATCGCCAATGAACAATGAAACACTAAGCTACAGAAGACCTACAAGCTAACGTGGGCTCACTACAACAAGTAGTACATCTCGCTAGACGCAAAATTAAGGCACTATACAACGGTGATTCTTCCGAAAGCAACTTACGCAGCCGAAACAATGGTGATCGACGGTCATTCCAAAATTAAGGATATAGAAAAACAGGAAAGAACAATTCTCAGAGAGATTTACGGGGCAATTAATAATAACGGTATTTGGATGAAGAGACCTCAAAACAAACTCTACCAAAATATCCACACGATAACGGACGTAATCAGAAAACGCCAAGCAGTTTTATGCACACATTTACAGGATGGAAAACTTCAGAATGGCGAAGAAATTGCTCAACGTTATAACACAGAGTAAGTGTGGCACGGAGTGGCTGACAGAGGTTCAGAGGGACTACAACAGGTCAAAATAGAAAATCTCGAGGACCGCACCGAGTGCCGGAATGAGAATGAAGAGATTTTGGGAAGAGAAGCGGGAAAACGCCAGGAGATGAAATCATGTATTAAAGTTCGATCGCAGCGGCTTCGGTGGCGTAGTCGGTAGCATGCAAGCTTCTATGCCCAAGATCACGGGTTCAAACCCGGCCGAAGCCTTCGGATTTTTTGAGAACGTTAAAAATCCCTCAGTATGCCTTCCTTCGGAGGGGAAGTAAAGCCGGCGGTCCCATGTCATAGATTTATGGCATGTTAAAGAACCTTCCACTAATTACACCTGTGTGAAGCTAAATTATATATAGGTTAAAATTTGACTAACGTTCTTAGGTTCCTACGTTCGTCGTCAAGAGCCGACTGCGGTGGCATCTGGTAACTAAGTTCTGAACTAGTTGGTCGTTGACGGTGGCGTTTGGCGGCAAAAGTAGGAACTACTTGAAAAAATTGAATGTCTGCAGTCCTTACTTGAATTAAAACAGATAACACACACTAATACAGTCATCACAATTAACAACGATTATGAGACAGATTCTACACACACCCAAAGTACACGGGGCTACATGACCACGTTGTCGCAGCCCCTAAACTGAGGAAACAACCAACCAAAGTTCGATCGCTCTCATAAAGGGGAACAATCGATTAAATCAATAATAATGTTATTGGTTCTACGTGCCTTTTAACTACTGCGGCTTTTAGAGACGCCGGGGTGCCGGAATATTGCTCCTAAGGGGATCTTTAACATGCCAGTAAATCTACTGACACGGCTCCCTCGTATTTGCGCACCCTTAAATGCCAGCTGACTGCGTCAGGATTCGATGCTGCAACCTTGGGAGCAGCAGACGAGAACGTTATCTCTGAGCCATGGAGCCAGCCATTTCGCTTGGAAGCCGGGTTGAGGTCAATGTACACCTCAGACAGGGCGAGTAAGCTAGCAACAGTTGAATATTTATGTATTTATGATAATAGAACCCCCTTTTTCATGTATTTCTATCCCTCCCTATATTATTCTGCTAAGGTCCCATTCCAGTATTGTACCGAAAATAAGGGCCCATTAACACCAACCTACACATATGGGGTACCTACAGGTTCAGCATAACCCAATGCGTAAGCGAAACGCACTCACTTACTCTTTAAATGCCTCATAATTAAATAAATGCCTTAAAACATGTATATTTACAATGAAATAATGAAAGAATGCAACACGGTAACCTTGGTAACAGAATCTCACAGGTCCATCTATTTCTGTAAGACGCAATGCAATTCCAATTATTACATTACTGTGAAAGTTTCCAGACGGTTATAAGGTTATCACTGAACCAAATTAAGCTGTAAAATTCATCAATACATACAGTCTAATGCGCTTAAGGGGGTCAAGAGGCACTCTAGATTTTTTTCACGCAATTTTCACGTGTGAGTGTGGTACGAAAGGACTTTTTCACCCGACTATAAAGGGTCTCCGAAAACCACATTTAAAGGCCCTTAAATTAACAGTGTCTGTGATATTCCCAGAAAACTAACTTCGCTCTGATATACCTATGAAGGAATGACAAATCCCAAACCACTGCACCAGTAGCTGAATTGATAAAGTCTGATTATTCATACCAAGGATAAATCAGTCATAGCATTCATGATTGTGATTTTGCAAAGTGTACTGTTTACAACTAGAATATTCGCGGGCGAAGCCACGACGGGTAATGCTAGTAATTATTAGTTGTCTAATGTTATGAGGATTGAAGCCATTTTTCAGTGTTATCTTAGTAAACAAAAGTTTGGTGCTTTTTAGTCGGTCAACACGAATATACCCAAAAGAGTTGGGTTATACCTTAATCCTGAAAAGAAAGAAAAAACCCGATTTTTGTACTTATCTAAAAAAATGAAGAAAAAATATTTTTATGTAGTAATGTAGTTATGATAGTATCCATCGCGAATCTCTATTGAATGTCCTTACTGCATTTGGTTTACATCGAAAACTTGTTAACCTTATTGCGGTCACTCTTAAGAATACTAAATCTAGAGTTAGGTTTAGAAGTGAAACCTCTGAGTCATTTGAAATCCATACTGGTCTTCGGCAGGGAGATGGATTATCTCCATTGTTGTTTAATTGTGTGCTGGAAAAAGTTATTCGTCAATGGAATAAGGTTTGTCCACCGAATGTTAAGATTGGAAAAAATGCTCGACTAAATTGTCTCGCCTTTGCAGATGATCTAGCATTATTAGCAACTAGTATCGAAGAAGCTAAATTTCAGGTAGAGGAATTGGAAAGATTAGCAGCAAAGGTTGGGTTGAAAATTTCCTTTGAGAAAACAGAAATTATGCCATCTTTTCAAGTTGACACACCACATATTATACTGCATAATGCCCAGAAAATAAGGATTGTGAAAAAAATTAAATATCTCGGTGAGATCATCACTTGGAATGCCAATGAAAGAGAATCAATAGATAGTAGAACACTAAAATTGCGACGAGCACAACAGATTACCTGGCCAACATATAAGAAACAGTCTCTTTCGATTAACGCTAAACTTCGACGTTATTTCTCCGTTGTTAAGCCAGAAGCAACATATGCAAGTGAAACTTTATTTAAACTAAACACCCGATCAACAACTGACAAACTACAGAAGGTTGATAGACGGATTCTTCGGACAATACTCAATAAAAACACCAGGTTGAGGGCCAGTGGAGACTTTTGCCCAATTCAATACTTTACAAGGAAAATGAATCTATCATTGACACGATGCGAAAACGAAGGATTGCGTTTTTTGGACACATATCCCGCTTGCCAAATACTAGACTCTTGAAACAACTTTTTGACTTCTTTTGGAATAGTAAAACAAAAAACACGTGGTTTAAAGAAATACAAATGGATTTAGACGAATTGAAAATTACTAAGCATCAAATTGAACATAGAGAGGAGAAACGGCTTCTGAATAACAAATACACTCGACTAACATTCAAAATTTCACAGCGTAAGCAATATGTTATATCTGCCGAAGAACGGGCTGCAAGATCTTCCAGAATGAAGAAGTATTGGGAAATAAAAAAATTATCAAGAATTAAGAACTGAACTTACTGTAGTATTTGAAGACTCTGTATATAAGGTTTGATTTTTGGTGCTCCAATGTGGGCGTAAACAGTGTAAATAAATAAATAAATAAATAAATGTAGTTATATTATTAACTATTTATAAGTTAGATTCAGTCTTCTCTCGTTCTGTCTTCCATAGCTGGGATATATCTCGTCAACGGTTGATTCTAGGACCTTAAAACCGTGCTTTTCGGGGACCCTTTGGAACAATCAGATGGTTGGTTCCTTAATTTAGCAGCTGCGACAACGCGGTCATTTAGCCCCGTGTACTTAGGGTGTGAGTAGAATCTTTCTGATAACCGGTGGTAATTGTGATGGCTGTATTAGTGTGTCATGTGTGTTATCTGTGATTCAAGTAGAAGGGCTGCAGACGGTAAATTTTTCAAGTAGTTCCTAATTTTGCTAATAAATGCTACCGTCCATGACACCTAGCTGCGGAAAAATCAGAGTTTCTTTTCTCATATCATGGAGATTAAGATTATCTTTGCCTAGTCTTTCTGCAACTTTAATATTTTCGTCTATGAGAGGTATGGTTAAGAGTTAAATGATTTGTGCCCGGCCTGCGATGGACTAAAGCTACCCAAATTGCTATGCCACTGTTCAGAACGAGACCATTATTTTAAAACTCACTACTTAAGGGGGTGGTTGTTTTAATTCATTTAAGTATTTTCACACTACATTGCATTTTGTAAGTATCTTCAATCTAAAATGCATTTTGTAAGTCCAGTATTTTGAATCGCGGGCTTCCACATATTGTGAGTATTTTGAATCTACCATAAATTTTGTAAGCATTTACAATTTCAATTGCACTTTGTGAGTATTTTGAATTTTAATTGCACTTTGTGAGTATTTTGAATCTGAACTGGCCTTTTTCAATCTAAATTGCATTGTGTATTTTCAATTTCAATTTCATTTTGTAAGTATTTTGATCGTCAATAGCATTTTGTACGTATTTTCAATTTCAATTGCATTTTGTAAGTATTTTGAATTTCAATTGCATATTGTTGAGTATTTGGAATCTACATTGCATTTTGTACGTATTTTGAACCTGAACTATATTTTGTGCGTAATTTTCAATCTAAATTCCTTTTGTGAGTATTTTCCTTCTAAATTACCGGTACCTTTTGTAAGTATACCCACTCTACATTTTGTGAGTGAGAAAGTGTCAGCCAGAAACAACATCCTTCGCAAACTGTCTGGAACCAATTGGGGTACACAGCCAAAGACGATACGAACTACAGCCCTGGCTCTGTGTTACACCGCTGCAGAGTACGCTTGTCCTGTTTGGTACAGTTCCAGTCATGCTAAACAAGTTGACACTTCTCTAATGAAACATGCCGACTTGCCACTGGCTGTTGGAGACCAACATCACGAGATAGAATCTACTGTTTGGCTGGAATCGCCCCACCAGATATTAGAAGAGAAGTTGCAGCCAAGACTGAGAAAACCAAAGCAATTATCTCATGCGCACACCCATTGTACGGACATGAACCTGCCCATCGACGACTGAGGTCTAGGAGGAGTTTCCTGAGTACATCTGAAGATCTACATGAATCTGCTAAGTCCACAAGGTTAAGCTTATGGAGATCTAGAAATACTCAACTTGATGGCTGGATGCTATCAATTGAACATCTCCCTCCAGGACATGAGGAACACTGGTCTACGTGGAAGTCATTGAACAGGCTTCGCACTGGTGTCGGTAGATCAAGAACCAATATGTTAAAGTGGGGTTTTCGTGGCACATCCAGGCTATGTGATTGTGGTGAAGTCCAAACCACAGTCCATTTCTTGAACTGCATTATGTGTCCTTTAAGTTGCACAATGGAGGACTGCGACACCTAATGCCCGTGACTTGGCAAAATTTTGGACAGAAACGATTTGATATGTACATTGTTAAGTACCATATTTTAAATGTAAAATGTATACTTTTGATACGAATAAATAAATAAATTTTGTGAGTAATTTTAATCTGAGTTCCATTTTGTAAGTTTTTTCCGTCCAGCTAAATTTTCGTTATGGTTTCCATTTCATTGTCATATCCACTATCATCCAGATCATTAGGGGCCGATAACCTAGATGTTAGGCCACTTAAAACAACAATTATCATCATCAATTCATTTTAGGGTTTGGGTCAAACAAAATTACACATACACCCAAGTGTATGGGGCTAAATTACCATGACGTTCAACTCCATCAAAAGAAACAACAACAACATTATACGTTAAGTCAGATTCCATTTGCGTAATCCAATGTTTAAAATGTTACGTATGGCAAATGTTTTGTTTAAGCTCTCAAAAAGAGCACTGGTCCTATATCACTGCACATTCAATTTCTAACTCCGAACATAAAATTAATGACTCTCGGTCCAGTCACACTCAGAGAATATTGCAATGGCTTGTTTTCCCCCAGTGACCTACATTTGCACGCACTGCTACCAAATATAATTGACTTTTAAGTAGTGCTTTTTAAAATAATGGGCCAGTTCTGAACAGTGGCATAGCTAGTTGGATAGCTTCAGTCCTGTTAAGGAAACGTGTCACACATGTGTTGGCTGACGACGGCACTGTGCATAACCGGACAAATCACTACATAGTACAGTGTCATTATCTATGAGCGCGCGAGCAAACACGGCAAGCTAAGCCGGCTGTGTCTGGCACAGATCACGGTTCAGCCGGTGGTGGCGCGCACTTTAACACTTTTACCAATAATGTGTACTTACAGTGCTCATAGGCGATGCTGAATATGTCCTCCCTCTTTTGTAACACACACCTGACATCTTTTGTCTGTCAACTCTTATTATTTACGGAGCTTGTTTCCTTGAATCGATTAGCGAGCCTACTAATTGTACTGGCATTAGGCACAGGTCTTCATGGAAACTTGATTCGAAATTTTCGTCTCGTTTCAGAACAAGATTTTCTGTTTTTCGTATACGAATTATGGATATACAAACGTTCGCGCAATGTGAATTGGTGTCTAGGCATGACCAACAATCACAGTAATCACAATACTCACTAAACATGTAACACTAACGTCTAAGCTTTGCAGATACACGTCCATATGAATGACAAAACACGTGTGAACTAACGATACGAATCAACGGAGTGCGCCAAGCACCGGCTGAACCGCGAACTGCGCCAGTCACAGCCGGCTTAGCTTGCCGTGTTTACTGTCGCGCTCTAATGACCCTGTATAAATCAAATTCCACGATTCTTGGATGTAACGAGTAATCTCGAGAACCACTGGATGGATTTTGATGCAGTTTTCACCATTCTGTAAAGGATTTCTCGAGGAAGGTTTCTGAAGAAAACTATGATTTCTGACCAAAGGAAACCGAGTAATTATGATTTCAGTAAATCCAGTCGATGAAAAACCTGCCGTCCATGCGCTTTTAAGCTTACGCTCGGTAAACCGTTAAGAATATCTATAAAAGTTACTATCAGTGTAAGAATTGTTCAGCATGAAAAGTCCCACAAAATAGTCCACGACAGCATATCTGTATCTTCAATACATCGCCCACTATAAGTGCTTTTACGTTTTCATTTCTTCCAACTATCTCCATTCAGTGGAAATTTGAATTACTAGCTTCGGAGCGAGTTTGCGAGCTAGCGAACGAGCGTATCACCCCAGCATCAAACTGTCGAGTCGTGTCGAGTTAAGACTTCAGAGAAGAGTATATGTGTTAGGAGTTTCGCTGTTCACCTCGGCTTTTCTGAATTGAGTCTGGAACCTGCCGTCCGTGCGTCTTTTAAGCTTACGCTGGGTAAACCGTTCAAGATACCGGGCGAAGCATAATCGTTAAGATATCTTCAAGCTGAAAATATTGATAAGTATCTCGGTATAGTAGAAAAGAAAGTTCGATCATTAGCTGAAAGTAGGATGGATGAAAACAAATGTGGGTCTTGTTTAGACCAGAACGAGGATGTCAGGATCAAATTATTAGTAATAATAATATATCGTATGGCCTCGGGTGTCGGGTGCAAACTTTGTTATTTGACGCTCAGAGGGTAGGTTGCATGTCGAATTTTGTCGTTCCTTGGAACGCTATGAAAGTCAAGGAGGTTAGATATCTAAGGAACTTTGTGTTGGCGGAAAATCCCGAGACTATTTTTGCCATTATGAACACGACCTACTGAATTCAAATGGGTTCTTTAACATGCTAACAACGTATGACAAGCGTGTCGTGATTTTTTGTCGCCTTTCAAAAATCACTTACCACGGTCAGGAGCAAACCTGCAAGCTTGGGTTTTGGTAGTCCGACACGATAACCACTCACCCACCGTGCCAAGCAATTTTTAGTATGCTCCAAGTTACTGAGAAATGCCACGACTGAAATAGAGGCTGAGCATCGTCAGGGATTATGGTAACGAGGGAGGGCTCTTACAGGCAATCAAAAAGTATTTTTGATAATCAGGCTGCAGTGATGGTAGGGTGAATTCTTGGTTCAAGGTTGCTACAGGAGTGACGCAAGGCTCTAATCTCTCACCACTATTGTTTGTTTTATACTAGCAAGCAACCCCGGCTTCGCCCGGTATCTTGAACGGTTTACTCAGCGTAAGCAGAGATGAGTGGGAGAGCAGAGATGTTTCTGGTGACTGCTAATGAAGAGAAAAGATAGGTTGGTAGGACACATACTAAGACACCCAGGAATGGCAAACTTAGCTATGAAAGGCAGGGTCGAGAACAAGAATTGTAGAGGTAGACCACTATTAGAATAAAAAGATTGCCTTGGGTGTAGGGTGTGGTTGCTATGTAGAGATGAAACGATTAGTTCAGGACAGGAAGGCATGGATTGCTGCTACAAACCAGTCAAACACACAATATTATTTGCTTAAGTCATTACTTCCATTACGAGTAATTAATGTCATTTATAGTCCTTCAACATACCTTGTAATAATTATAACGGTTATTATTATTATTATTTATTTATTTATTTATCGTATAGAGCCTCCGTCGCTTAGGCTGCAGCACGCCAGCCTCTCACCGCTGGGTCCGTGGTTCAAATCCCGGTCACTCCATGTGAGATCTGTGCTGGACAAAACGGAGGCAGACAGGTTTTTCTCCGGGTACTCCGGTTTTCCTTGTCAGAAATTTCATTCCAGCAACACTCTCCACTATCATTTCATTTCATCTGTAATTCATTTAATCATTACCCCAGGGGAGTGCGACAGGCCTTGGCAGCCGGCACATTTCGTATGCTCGCCGCTAGACGGGGGCTTCATTCATTCCATTCCTCACCCGGTCGGAGCCTGGAAGCAGGCTGTGGATTTTCATTTTCATTTATTTATCGTATGGCTTGTAGTACCGGGAGTGTCCGAGGACATGTTCGGCTCGCCAGAGGCTGTAACTGCTTCAAGCGGACACCTATGGGGTGAACTACAAATTCCGTTCAATTTCAAGTAGTTCCAACTTTCGCTACCAGATGTCACTGATACCTAGCGGTGAACGTTGGAACTTTGATAGAGTGTTCCAACGAAATATAACCTAGAAATTTAGCTTCACACAAGTTTAGTCTGTGGAAAGATCTTTTACATGGCATAAATCTATGACATGGGACCGCCGGCTTTACTTCCCCTCCGAACGAAGGCATACTGAAAGATTTTAACCCTCTTAACAAATCCGACGACTTCGGCCGGGTTTGAACCCGCTATATTGACACAGCAGTTCAGCATGCTACCGACTACGCCACCGAAGCCGCTATATGTATGTTTGATGGGGTTGGCGACCACGGGACGGTTATGAATAGGGCCCGGATGTCATCTTTTTTACTGAGATGTTTAAAACAATGCTGAAGTACATAGAAACCCCATCTTCAAATACCGTATGTCATTTTTATTTTCCATCTTTTTGCATTTTTTTGCTATTTTTCCATTTTAAGAGCATTTTCTTAAGTTTGGTAGATGTTTTTGGTCTTATTTTAGAGAAATTGGCCTTTTAAGATCATCTTTATCCAATTTAGTTATGTCACAGCTTTATATGAGGGAGTAACGTCTCTCAGAGTTAAGAAGAAGCTAGTAGCTGATACAAGATAATTCAAAATATTGAAATTTCCTTAATCAAGCGGGTGGAAACTAGTCTTAGCAACAATCGTGGCGAAATTGCTGGGGGTATTGCATCGAAATTGAAAAATGTGCTGGACAAAAACACCGGGTATAAAACATTATGCAAAATCTCAGACATTCTTTCTGTTTAAAACTACTGCATGGATGTGATTGAGGAGGATTTAGCAGCAAACGACCTTCGTCACTTCAAGTACGCTCCGATCACATCAGTTGATGTTGAACACAGCTTTTCGAGATATAAAAACATGTTGGCTGATAACCGCAGATCATTTACATTTGACAGCATCCGAATGGCATTCGTAGTGCAGTGCAACTCAGAGTAAAGTGAACATAAACCTTTTGTTAAGTGCTAGAAATCTATTTTGATTGACTTTTCAGTTGAGCTTAAGATGGGGGTGAGTTTATTATTATAAGATCATTTTCTCAATTTTAAGTGCATTTTTTAAACTTTTTTCCGGCATCAACATCCGGGCCCTAGTCATGAATATCTGATTTTTATTGCATAGTCCCTCCTCCATATTTGAACCACACCTCAGATTTTCTCTATACAGTATCTTTGGGAGGTGCACTTAAGTGACAACGTGATCGTAGAGGATGTATGACTACGTCGCTGAATTCTTGTGCTGGAGAACTTGCTGGAAGTTGTCGTACTTGGTTCCCCTCTATTAAAATGAAGGGCGCGCGGGCACACAAGGGAAGGAATCAATGTTACCTTGACGACGGCTTCAGCATGGCCCAGTGAAACATTAGCAAGGCCACATGAATCGATCGTCCTGCCGCCTTAAGGTGCAGGGGAATATAAACACTATTAGGTGTATTAGGACGCCATTTTGGTTCTTTGCAGCAACCCGTCTTATAGTTAAAAGCCAGCAAGATTTTATAACTCTCCATCTTTTCTGGCTTCTCCCCTCCAACGCACGCCACCAGCCCTTCTAGCCCTTCAGACAAGCAACTCAATGTAGAAGATATCCTTTAATGTCATAGTTCGTGACACGATCTTCTCGTTGCCTATCGATCACTATTACTTTTTCGTCCGGTTGCCGACTCGAATGCCGGTCGTACTGATACTTAGAAATTCATTTTCGTTGTTTTCTCCGTCTTTCCAAACGTAATGGACACACTAAACGTTTCTTACGAGGTGCTGACATGATGACACGCGGTAGACTGATGGTTATTCACCGGAAACTCAACCATATTCGGTCAGTTACTGTAGATTAGCAGTTTGACTTTTCTACCACTGCGAGCGCTAGTGTGAGTCAAGGCAGAGTTTTACTTAAGCTCTTATAACGTTTATGACCTAAAGAAGTACAAAATATGCAAACGAATATGCCCTAAAAACTAGCTAAATATGACCTAAAACCATAAAATATGACCTAAAAAACTACGAAATATGACATGAATGTTGGGGATAGGCAGAGTATCACTAACATACAGTAAACGTCTTAAGTGCCAAAACGTGATCAGCGATAATACACCAGACACATTTAATCATACAAACTGACAAAGAGCTACAGAACATTAAAATGTTCAACATTCATTCAGTATCACAGCCTTGAGATGCAGTTCTTGCTCAGTTTTCCTAAAAGAAAGCAAAAAAAAACCGAATTATTAGTATGCTGTATGATATATGTCGGCGTAAGTTAGAAGACACTGCCTAACAGGAAGTTTATTGCGCCTTCTTGGAATCAGGTCTTCTAAGCCTGCTATCTGCCTGTCCGGAGAAAAGAAAGAAAAATACATCTACTACACTATTCGGAAATCTTGTGTTTGAAACTCGACTCAGATAACACGTACCTTGTTAACAACGCCTCAATTTAAACAAAAATGCTGAAATTATCACCAAATATGACCAAATATGACCAAAACAATAAAAATAGCCGAAATATGCATTTATAAGCAACATCAAATTGCTTTAAAAGTGGTCAGGGACCCGTCATTCAAACTTATTTTGTCAGATTTCGGTCAAAATGAGCTCAAAAAAAAAAAGACTTTTCCTTAACATCCGAACATTACTTACAACTAATTCCGGTGTAAAGATGTTTCAAGAAATAAATAAAAAAACGCTTGAGGGTATTGAACCAAGGAACACATTAAACAAAAACATTATTATGTGAAAATGAATGAAAATCCACAGCCTGCTTCCAGTCTCCGACCGGGTCAGTAATGGAATGAATAAAGCCCCCATCTAGCGGCGAGGATATGAACTTGTGCCGGCTGCCGAGGCCTGACGCACTCCTCTGTGGCAATGATTAAATGAATGACAGATGAAATGAAATGATAGTGGAGAGTGTTGCTGGAATGAAATTTTGACAGGGAAAACCGGAGTACTCGGAGAAAAACCTGTCTGCCTCCGTTTTGTCCAGCACAGATCTCACATGGAGTGACCGGGATTTGAACCACGGACTCAGCGGTGAGAGGCCGGCGTGCTGCCGCCTAAGCCACGGAGGCCTTAAAAAAACATTATTATGTAAATTAGTTAATTTGGTTAGGATTTGGATCAAAAAGAAAACGAGTAAAGAAACAAGCAATTTTAGGCCGGAAGTGATTTTTGAAATGTGGATTTTTATTTTGATAGAGCTCTTCAAGACTCAGAATTTGAAATCTTTTCGGCCCTTTAGCGTTTGGCACAATGTAGGTAATAGCTTAATTTTACGTTTTTGCAGGATGGGGGCAACTACTTTGTCTGCTGACAAAATATTTCCAACATTAAAACGACACGAATTATACAAGAACCGATGTCTAAGTACATTATTATGATGATGATGATAATTGTTGTTTTAAGGGGCCTAACATCTAGGTTATCGGCCCCTAATGGTCTGGGAGATAGTGAAAATGACAACGAAGTGGAAAACATAACGAAAATCGACCTGGATTGAAAATACTTACAAAATGGAACTCAGATTGAAATGGCTCACAAAATGAAGAATGGAAATACTTATAAACGGTAAAGGTAATTTAGAAGGAAAATACTCATAAAAAGGAATTTAGATTAAAAAACCGCACAAAATGTAGTTTAGGTTCAAATTACTTACAAAATGCAATGTAGATTCGAAAGTCTCAACAAAATGCAATTGAAATTCAAAATACACAATGCAAGTGAGATTCAAAAAGGCCGGTTCAGATTCAAAATACAAAGTGCAATTGAAATTCAAAACACTTACAAAATGCAATTGAATTTGAAAATGCTTACAAAATGTATGGTAGATTCAAAATACTCACAATATGTGGAAGCCCGCGATTCATAATACTGTTACTTACAAATGCAATTGAGATTGAAAATACTTACAAAACAGAGTTTAGGTTCAAAATACATACAAAGTGCAATGTAGATTGAAATTCTTTTTTACAAAATGTGGTAAAAAAATGTAATTTAGAGACACCGGGAGCCAATTCATAAAAACAGGGAGGCAATCTTAGGAGAAAAGGAACTATAATGAAAAGAAGGCTGATCCCTCGAAGAATGAGGCATCAGGGAAGATGAGAGAAGGGCCAATGAAGGTGGGAAAGGAAAACACTCCCGAGGCCTCGGATACCCTAATACCGTCGGGGTCGGAAGAGAACAAGAGTTGATCAAGGGAGGTCGACAGGAAAGAAGACAGAGAAGAGCTCGGTACAAGTAAGTGGAAGCAATGCCGGACTCAGCTGGGGTCCCGTGATTGCCAACCAACGTCCCACTAGATGTGAGCCCGTGGGGGACTAAGAACATTAAAAGTCAGTAATAATTCAAACTAGGGTTTCAAGTCTTTTGGAACTACTTGTATCCTATCAAACACATATTCTTTTATAGGTGAAGGTAACCACCGAGTTTTGCAATGAACGTCACGAGTTTACGTATTACAGTAAGTCACGTGTGAAGTTCGTAAGAGATTTCTATAACGGTAGATGGGTTTGGCATTTTCACGAGCAACCCATTTAACTTTCGTGTTGGACGGGTAGTATCCCCCGCACAAGGGTGCGTTTTACGCCGCGTCTTCAGCTGGTATCGACAGGCAATTCTTTTAAATTTCCTGTTGGAAGGGTAGCAACCCCAGCACTTTGAGGTGGTATTGATAGGCAATCCTTTTAACTTCCATGTTAGACGGATAGTAACACCTGTTAGTTATTGTTTTAAGGGGGCGGAACTACGAGATAATCTGCCCCATAGTAACAACTGCACAAGGGTGATTCTTACGTCGCATCTTTAGGTAGCCTTTATAGGCAATCATTTCAAATTCTCCGTAAGGCACAGCCTGAGAATTTCATTGCGTGAGAGCACAGTAAATTATATTGCACTTCACCAGTGCACGAAGCCACTCAATTTAATATTCCCGCATCGATATAGGAATTCGGTGACATTTGCTCTAAATGGAACGATTGTACGTAAATTTGAGTAAATCATGTATTCCTTACAAACACTTGCAAGAAGTATCTTTAATGGTGGATAGATTCGGTATTTAATAAAGAGACCGGCTTCTCGCTCTCTATGCCCAAGGTTGCTGGATTGACGCAGTCAGTTGGTAGTTGAGGGAACTTAAATGCGAAGGTAGATTTCCTGGCACGTTCAAGATCCCGTTCAGGGTAACATTCCGGCTCCTATTAAGGGACGTATAACCAATATTATCTTATTATACAATACGCTAAGGTGTATGTTTCACAAAACTCTAGCTCCTAAACCAGAGGGAGTTAGAAGATGTAGTTTGTACCAAAAATCTTCCAAATCGTCTCAATAGTACACGAAAAAATTTGCATTTCTTGAAAAGTCAACAGAAATATATTTATTTGTTTATAAAGTGCTTTTAAGTAGTTTTCGTGGCTTTGGCGGCAGCACGCCGGCCTTTCACCGCTGCGTCCGTGGTTCAAATCCCGATCACTCCATGTGAGATATGTGCTGGACAAAGTGGAGGCAGACAGGTTTTTCTCCCGGTACTCCGTTTTTCCCTCTCACAAATTTCACTCCAGCAACACTCTCCACTGTCATTTCATTTCATCTGTCATGCATTTAATCATTACCCAGGGGAGTGCGACAGGCTTCGGCAACCAGTACAGCTCATCCTAGCCGCTAGATGGCGGCTTCATTCATTCCATTCCCTGATCCGGTCAGTCGACTGGAAGCAGGCTGTGGATTTTATAAAGTGTTTTTAAACAGAACTGCCAGAACTGTATCGCCTAAAGCCCGCATAGCACTAGGGCCGGGCGGGTAGTCTGTACACATGTGGCGCACACAACCCATTATGCGAGAGTTCTCGCACGGGTCCACTAGTTATTATTATTATTATTATTATTATTATTCTGCATTCGATTTGAACCAGTATGGACTAGGAGTTAACAATCAATATCATTTTCAGTATTTAACTCTTGTTTGTCTGCCAACTATGATGTCCTTCCAGTATCTCTTGAGCTCATCACTCAGTGCCTCTTTCCGATCTTCTGAAGGAGGTCTTTTGGGTTCTGCTGCTACCTTAAAGCCCCAGTAATTTTTGACTATTCGTCTAACTTCAGTCCTGTCCATAATTTTATATTTCAATAGTACATTATGCAACGAGCCTATAATGACAATAATTAAGACACGAGTATGTTTATAAAACGAGCGAAGCGAGTGTCTTAATTACCATTATAGGCTAGTTGCATTCGACTGTTTATTTTCGACGATAATTATAACTATTTTATGTTCGAACATAAATATTCAAAAATATCTGTCGAGATTCCGCAAGTTTTATGTACTGAACAGAGCGCACGGGACGCAGAGAATACCTTGTATTTGACCATGGCCTCCTCAAATATCCCCACTATGACACTAGCCACGCAGTGAAATTTGAAATAGGAGGCCGTGGAAGTCAGCGCAGGTGCGATGCTATCCTTATCTAATTGGTCACACAACTGTTTCTTGAGCTCTGATTGGTGGGAGAAACTGTTTCATAATGAAAAATAGTGTTATAATGACCATAATTATGATACCGTTTTCTGACATATAATATTTACATTTCGATATCATCGAACATAAAGATGTTTATCACATTATTATTATTATTATTATTATTATTATTATTATTATTCAAGTTAAAAGTGCCCAGCAGTGTTGTGTCACGCTCTTAATCTATAATGGGGAATTCCAGTAAATTTGGGGGATTGGAAGTTCGAATTCTGGCGTTGATAGCGGCCATCCTAAGTGTGAATTTTCACCGGGTTTGTCCACTGTCTCTTTTGGAAAATACCAGAGATGAATCCTATCGTAAGTTCTCGAACACCAATCCCAATCCTGGCCTGAAACAATTCCAGTTAGTTTGTCGTTGTTGAATATTTTAGTGGCTGCGACATCGTGAGCTTAAAGCCCCGTGATAACCTGTATTATTGTAATGGCTGTTAATATTAATTAATGTTATTTGTTTTGCGTCAATTTTACTGTAACTACTGCGGCTTTTAGAGGTGCTGAGGTGCCAGAAGTTTTCCCCAAAGGGGATCTTTATCGCGCCAGTAATTCTACTGACATGACTCCCTCACATTTGCGCATACTGAAATGCCAGCTGACTGCGCCAGGATTCGATCCTGCAAACTTGAACTCAGCAGGCGAGAACGTTACCGCCGAGCCACGGAGCCAGTCGTGTAATGGCTGTACCAGTGCATACAGTATATTAGGGATAGGATTGGGAAGGAGGCGGCCGTGGCCCTAAGTTAGTATTCATCCCAGCATTTGCTTGGAGTAGAAGTGGGGAACCACGGTAAACCACTTTCAGGATGGCTGTGGTTAGAATCGAGTCCTCCTCATCTAAGTCTTTTGTTTTACGAGACAGTGTATCCCGTTCCAGCTCTAACACCAAACATTTCTTGGCAGAGCCGGGAATCAAACCCGGACCTCCAGGGCGACAGCCAAGAATGCTAGCTGCTACACCACGAGGTGGTCCAATTCCAGCTACTATAGGTAACACAGGTTATCATACAAAAACAATAATGACAAGTATACCGTGCTAATGACCCACAGATGTCCCAAGCACCACATTATGGAACAACAGTCCTCGAGCAAAAATGTGCGAGAGAGATTTTTCCGCGCTTTAGTCATTTGGCTGTCCAAAACAAGAAACTAAATCCTGAAAAATTACGGGCAAATTATCAGAACACAGAGTTTTAATTTTTATGTAGATAGATTATCTCGTACATTCTATTCACGCTATGAACTCCAACGCTGCGTGTGGCGGGATTATGCAACTGACGTTTGGTCGTCATGCAAATAATAATGAATTGGAGAATTTTGCAACGCAGGCAGCGGTTTGGTGCCGTGAGAATGAGCTCCAGTGCTCGCTGATGTGATGTAGGTCGCGATCCCGAAATAGCGTGCAATATGTCCAGGAATAACTCGCAGCTGCTGTAGCCTCGATATACTCCGATTTCAAGTACGGTATTCCAATTCTTGTTACGGAGAAAGTATTGCTCTGACCCACGCTTTTGTTTTGATTGACTGTGACAGTTGCTGTCCACGTGACATTCATTTGGGTTATGCAATGGGGAGCTGCAGACTCGAAGGTCCAAGGTTCGATGTTGTTAAATCATTTTAGCGGTTGACACGTATTAAACATCATCCCTCTGTACTTAGATGCGTGTTGAAGGGCGCACGGACTGACTGACTGACTGTTAATCTCACAATCATAAGCGATGATGATGATGATGATAATTGTTGTTTAAAGGGGCCTAACATCCAGGTTATCGGCCCCTAATGGTCTGGGTGATACCGAAAATGACAATGAAATGGAAACGAAAATTATGTGAGACTGAAAGTACTTACAAAATGGAACGACGCACAAAATGGAGAGCGGTAATACTTATAAAAGGGAATTTAGAAGGAAAATACTCACAAAAGGAAGAGATTGAAAAATACGCAAAAAATGTAGTTTAGGTTCGAAGTACGTACAACATGCAATGTAGTGTCGAAATACAGTACTTACAAAATGCAAGTGAGATTCAAAATACTTACAAAATGCGAATGAGATTCAAAATACGTACCAAATGCAATTGAGGTTCAAAATACTTACAAAATGCAATTGAAATTGAAAATACACAATGTAATTTAGATTGAAAAACGCACATTTCAGATTCTAAATGCTCACAGAGTGCAATTGAAATTCAAAATACTTACAAAATGCAATTGAAATTGAAAATGCTTACAAAATGTGTGGTAGAGTCAAACTGCTCATTTGGATGGACAATACAGTGGAACTTGGATAATTTGAACCTCAAGGGACCAGTAAAAAAATTCGAATTATCCAAAAATTCGAATTAAGAATGTTCTTTGAAAAGGGTAGAGAAAATATTCAAATCTTAAATTTTCATTCAAGAACCTTTGTTAAACATTATATTACATAGGTTTTTAACAAGTAAAGTGCAAATATGCTGTGTATTACTGTACGTTTACATAATGATTTACGTTCAACAAAGCAGATTAACAGACAACGGTACCGGTGCTGTATAATGACTGTATCGTGATTAACCTCAAACGTTTCAAAATCTAAAATAAAACCAAAATGTACTATTCACCTATTTAACGACAGTAGTAATCCAGCAATCTAGTTAAGCCTTCGAGAAATCTACTGTTTTTCAAAAAAGTTTGAGATTTTTTTCCTGTTTCCTACAATTAAGTCTCTCGGCCATCACAAAAGAATCTAACAAATTTAAGCAACGGAAAACAGAATCACTTAAGTCATTTCTACTTTCAAGAAAACGCCTAAGTTCTGTGATGTGGTTTGTTGCTTGGGCTGCACTCGGAACAGTTTTTCGGGAACTTCCTCCACGAGTTCATCGCCAGATGCGTCGTCACTATCCTGTTTTTCGGAGTTCAGTACATCGGCGATGATTTCTGTGACGGTCAGCTCACCACAAACTGCGAAATTTTCGTCCACGTTGACAAAGCCCTCGTACAAGATGGCAGAATGGGCTTTTTACACGTAAAACCTTCGAATTATCTAAAATATAATTCGAATTAACCACGATTTTTTTTAGCATTGATTGTATATAAAATGCTAGGGACGAAGAGAAAAATTCGAATTATAGAAGTTCGAATTAGCCACGTTCAAAATGTAATTTAGATTCAAAATACCCACAAAATGCAACTGAGAATCACGATCATAAGCCACGGGACCTCCATTTTTACGTGTAATTAGAACACGCTGACGTGACATTTCACCTCTTGATGATCATTTCCCGTAATTCCACATTTATTGAGTGATGTGGTGAAACATTATAGCATTAATTTGAATCACGCCTGTAACAAATGTATACATTAGTGCTGGTACTTTAAATCGATTAATTTCAGTTGTGGAGTAATCGATTGTTCAAAGCAGAAAAATCGATTAATCGATGATTAATTGATTTTACGTTCAGTCGATTGGTGGAATAATTCATAAAGTGTTCTGTCGATTAATTGATGTACTTCGCTCCTTTCACTACGCTCTCACAGAAGCTAAACATAAATTTAATTAATAATAATAATAATAATATCGTATGGCCTCGGGTGCCGGATGCAAGCTTTGTAATTTGCACCCAGAGGGTAGCTTGCATGTCAAATTTCGTTGTTCCTTGAATCACTATGAAAGTCAAGGAGGTTAGATATCTAATCTCCTTGAACACTAAAGCGCTTTCTAGTAGAGAAATGAGGAACTTTGTGTTGGCGGAAACTCCCGAGATTAATTTTGCCATTATGAACACGGCCTACTGAATTCAAATGGGTTCTTTGACATGCCAACATCGTATGACATGCGTGTCGTATTTTTGCCGCCTTTCAAAAATCACTTACCACGGCCAGGAGCGAACCTACAATCTTGGGGTTGGTAGACCGACACGCTATCCACTCACCCACCGTGGCAAGCTAATTTAATTAATTATAATATATTAGAATATAACATACAGTATATTGTACCTTCTTTGTGGAAAACAAGGCTAAAGCAAAGTAATACAAATATGTTCCTGCCTTAAATTGTGAACATTGAACAAGAATTCAAAATCTATGCTGAAAACTCTTCGTTTTCTGTTTATCCTTCCACTGTCACTAATTCTTATTTGGTTATTGTTAACATAAACACGAAAGGACACTTTTTATATTTAGACAAAAAGAAACTTTTATAGATTTCTATACAAAAAAAAAGCCAAAGCCAACTCCATACATGCCATGGAGGCCCTGGGAGTAGTGGAGGTTAGAGGCTTCCACTTTTTGTGACACCGGCACTAGATGGGATGGAGTTGTCAGCTCCGCACCCGGCCGTCTTTGCTTCCAGGAATTACCCTGGTACCCACATGGTGGCCACTCAAATCGGTCAGGGGGGCGTGGTGGCTCAGCGGTCTAGCTGTATGCCTCTCACCAAGGCGGTCCGGGTTCGATTCCCGGTCAATGCATGTGAGATTTTCGAAGTGAAATGCCATGTCCTGTGGTTCGGATTCCACGTAAAAAGGAGGTCCCGTGGCTCATGATCTCAAGATTAACGGTCACGTTAAACTACAAGCTTCCTTTTTTCAAATCGGTCAACGATTTTCCAGGAGTTTTCCAGGAAATTTTCAGGAGTAAATCTCATTTTTCCAGACTAAAATATAAGAGCGAGTCCCGGGGAGGGGGCTTTATCGGTTGCCTACTTCAAGACCAAAATAAAGCAGTTGTGTTCGGTCTACTTATACAGATGTTGACAAAAATTAGTGGTGATTGCGTTATTGATACGCAAACCTACACAAAAATGATTTAATTGTTGTTTTAAAAAAGCCGTTGTGACTGAAAAATCTGCTTAAAAAAGAGAAAAGAATGCCGTCTGCAATTTTATTGAGGTGGAGTTGTCTATACTCAATACTATCGCGTGTTCTCCCACACAGAAACAGGTAGCCTGAGGAAATTTCTTTCGTTAACCATAGAGTACTCACCCAAATAAGGAGTATGATTTGAGATGGAAATATTTTTATAATTAATTAACAGTGGCTAATTTCCAGGAGTTTTGAAATTTGTTGTCATTTTCCAGGAGTATTCCAGGGGTTTTCTAGACCTAATAAAAATCCAGGAGTTTTCCAGGATTTCCAGGTTTTCCAGTTGTAGTGGCCACCATAACTCATTTCTGGTGTAGGGTGAGTGAACCCCAGGGCTATTTGCGTTTCCGAAAGTGGTAGTTTTGTTTCTAAAATCCACTACCTGGATGGGGATCGAACCCACTCCCTTTCAGTTAGAAGCTCAGCGGCTCTACCTACCGCACCACGCAGCCCCCAGATTCCTATACATCATTCCGTAAATAAGCGTTACTCAAATTAAGCGATGACCTCTCATTTAAACTTCTTTTTTCTTATCTCGTGTCTATTAATCGATTATTCGGTTAGTTGATTAATCGACGTAACGGTCAGTCGACTAATTTCAAATGATTCGATATATCGATTAACCGAACATCGCTTATTACCAGCTCTAAGGTAACCCAAATTTCACTCCAAACTACCCAGCAGGTCTCACGTTAAAAACAGAAAAAAATAATTCTGCGCATCCATTATGAAGCAGCCTGAACCGTGAAAGCCGAGATAAAGTCATAAGCAAGCAAGCAAGCAAGAAAGAAAGAAAGAAAGCAAGCAAGCAAGCAACAAAGCAAGCAAGCAAAACCCACGATAAATATAAGGTGCGTTCAAAAAGTAACGAGCCGGAGGCTGTAATGCGCAAACCGGTGACTACATCGGCTAATCGTGGCGTGTGTAACGAGGTGTGGTTCCGACCAGAGCGTGAAATGTCACAGCCCGTCGCTAGAGGGCACGCGTGCACGTCACGTGACGATACAAAGCGAGCAGCAGCATGCATCAATCGTCCAACGCTGCCAGTCGCATTGCAAACAGTGACATGGAGGCGTCAACCGAAGAGCAAAGATGTGTGGTTCGGTTTCTGACAGCGGAAGGAGTAGGGGGAACGGACATTCATCGCCGAATGTCACAAGTGTACGGTGAACACTGCATGTCCCTTGCAAGGGTCAAGGCGTGGCACAAGCGCTTCAGGGAAGGACGGGTGTCGTTAGCCGATGATGCCCGGTCTGGGTCACCCCCCTGCATTACCGATGACAACGTCCAGCTGGTTGATGCACTCATTACCCAGGACCGCCGAGTGACAGTGAACGCCATAGCCGCCGTGGTCGCTCCACGACAATGCACGACCTCATACGGCCAACACAGTCGCGGCACTCCTGCAGAAATTCAAATGGGAGGTTGTCGGCCACCCTCCATACAGTCCAGACCTCTCTCCCTGTGATAACGCCATGTTTGGTCCCCTGAAAAGGGCTCTGCGGGACCAACGATTTCACCTCGGACGCCGACGTCCAGCTGTACGTGCGGAACTGGTTCACATCGCAGCCCAGGGAATTTTATGAGACAGCCATTCACCGCCTCGTGTCACAGTGGGCCAAGTGCCTCAACAGCCAGGGCCAATACTTCTAACATACAAGTACTGGTTTCTGTAATTATGCCTCCGGCTCCTTACTTTTTGAACGCACCTTATATGATGCTTTTATATGTATAAATAAGTTATGTTCGCGAAACCGAACCTCGCTCAACTTGCCTGTACGATCTTCATCGTCCCGTGTGAGTATGATTCCGCTCCCTCCTCTTCTTGTGCTCGCGTGTCACAGTCCCGTACTGTCGGACATGCGTGTCTCCAATTATTAAACACAGTTAAATAATTTTAACGGGGTGGAATTTAGCCCCAGGTATTAAAAATTAGGATTCCTCACATTTTCCAGAAATCTGCTGTTTTGTAGGTTACGAGGGAGATAATTGTGGGAACCAGTTGTTTGTTATGAAGCCCTGCAGCATAGTTTTCATCCTCTGTATGAAAATAACGGATTATGATTCAACATTTCATTATGAAAATGGGACAGTAGGCTGGAATTGAGTTAACACTGTTCACAACAACTGTAACTTATATTTTTAACTAGCAACCCGCCCCAGCTTCGCCCGGTATCTTTAACGGTAAGCTTAAAAGGCGCACAGACGGCAGGTCCCAGACACAATTCAGAAAAGTCGAGGTGAACAGCGAAACTCCAAACACATATACTCTTCTCTGAAGTCTTAACTCGACACAACTCGACAGTTAGATGCTGGCGAAAGCTGAGGTGATAGGCTAGCTCGCTAGCTCATAAACTCGCTCCAAAGCTAGCAATTTAAATTTCCACTGAATGGAGATTGTCGGAAGAAATTAAAACGTAAAAACACTTTTATAGTGGGCGATGTATTAAAGATAGAGATATGCTGTCGCGGACTTCTTTTGTAGAACTTTGCATGCTGAACAATTCTTACACTCATAGTATACGATGTCGAAATATAAACATTATGTGTCGGAAAACTGTATCATAATGAGGCT
This sequence comes from Meconema thalassinum, assembly GCA_946902985.2. Classification (NCBI taxonomy): domain Eukaryota; kingdom Metazoa; phylum Arthropoda; class Insecta; order Orthoptera; family Tettigoniidae; genus Meconema; species Meconema thalassinum. The sequence goes on from OX336399.1 coordinate 35,006,215, forward strand.
CATTGTAACACTATTTTTCATTATGAAACAGTTTCTCCCACCAATCAGAACTCAAGAAACAGTTGTGTGACCAATTAGGTAAGGATACCTTCGCGCATGCGCTCAAAATCCATTGCCAAGCACACAGAGCGCATGCGTCGGTCGGTCAGAGAGCTTGGAAAACAGATATATCCCACCCAGCGCTGCACTCCGATCACAACCCTAGTGACTGAATCTCAACAGATATTTATGAATATTTATGTTAAAACATATAATAAAGTTATAACTATCGTCGAACATAAACAGTCGTATGCAACTCGCCTATAATGGTAATTAAGACAGTCGTATGGAAATTATAAAACTCGCTTACGCTCTTCTTACAAACATACTCGTGTCTTAATTATTGCCATTATAGGCTCGTTGCGTAATGTACTATTAACGGTTTGCCCATCGTAAGCTGAAATGGCGCACGGATGGCTGATTTTTCTTCGACTCGATTCATTGAAATCGTTACTGCTCGGCTTCCTTTGGTCATAAAAGCATTATTTTCTACAGAAACCTTCTTCGAGAAATCCTTTACTGAATGGTGAAAATCGCATCAAAATTCATCCAGTTCTCCTCAAGATTACCTGGAACATCCAAGAATCGGGGGCTTTGTTCTACACTATGTAGAGATGTTATAGTTATGATGTTAGATATAGAAGGAAGGGTCGAGGATAAGACTGAAGACTCAAACAACAAGGGATGTTTATAACTTATATCTGTCGTTGTTGTGCGAGACCACTTTGTGGGGTAGTAACTAGAGTTATTGGCTGTCATCCCTGTGGTTCCGGGTGCGATTCCCGCTCTCCCATGAATTACAAAGTCTTAGTACGGTATTGTAGGGCAGACCATTCTAAGTGTGCAGTGACCACCGAAGCTTTGTGCCAGCCCTGGGATGTCTAGGCTTATATGAGCCATGTTGAAGCCAGCGAGCTCCGGCGATCATCCGAAATAATTACACGGTTCTCAATATCTACGAATGTATTACAGCAATCATACTGAACATTAGTATGTTGATAGAGGCTATTAACATAAGTTCACCTATGAGAATTTGAATTTTCTAATTTTACTACGAAAACGCGAGGGAGAAGGAAGAAAATGAGTTTCAAAAAATTATGTTCGACACGCCATTCTCATCTACTCTACAACATCTGATGCAGGAAAATGCCAAGCTGTAGCGGAGAAAATGTACGTTTTGATAGAAATGTTTCTAGCATATAGAGGCGAGCGTACTACCAATATATTAGGCTCCTGCAGGTCCATGGCCCAGTGTGTACGTACAGTCAGGAGCACTGAACGCCGGGCACTGACCCAGGCTGCAAGGTCAATGGCGGGAGGCTGCTTCACTTTCACCGTTCTTACCGAGTGTTTGGCACAGAGAGTTTCTTCTAGATACTCTACCCTTCTCCGGGGATTTTAGAGAATGAATCATCTTGGCATTCCTCAACGATTTTGAAATTTATCAGGTAAAAGAATTGAAAATATGAAGATACCGAAAATATAATAAAAGAACGTTATAAACAATAACTAGGTTACTCCTGAAAATGTATATTACTGCTATCACTTTGAGGGGAGGCCGTTGAACGTATCCTAAGTGATTGCAATAACATGCATATTTGGGAGAACCATTCACCGTACACAGAACCACAATGGGCCACATTTCTTCGTTTTAAGGGCTGATGACCTCGCTGTTCCACACCTTAAAACCTCAATAACTCGACTGAGATAAGTAAACAGATACAAATAGAATTCTAGTGCATGCTATTTCTTGATAATTTTATTTATTTATTATATTGTGTTATTTTGAATTGTATACACGTGGATAATGCTATTCCTCACGTAATGATATAGGTGAAATGAACCTACTACAGTACTGCAACGATTTCCAACTACACACGCATAATTATCTTACATAGTAGAAAACGGAATTGGAAACAAAAAAGAGGAAGGTAAATAAAAGATAGGAAGAAATTGAACTGCCCCCAACCCTCGATGAATGAGGACTGAGGGACTTGGAAGGAAGAAGAGCCATGAAAGACACATACGAAAGGGAATGAGGAGAGGGTCCGCCCCAAAGGAAATGGAAAAAAGGGGAAAAGCCGGATCCAGCTCAGGAATGCCTCGGGTTCGCCAACTCCCGAACTCACCAGCCGTGAGCCCTTGAGTGTGTAGCACTATCTAGGATGCACCATAAGTAATGAGGCTACGCACACCCTGCCTCCTTTAGGACCTTGTGCAGAAGGCAGGAGATACCATGAAAAGAAAAGGAAGAGGTCTCCTTGAAGAATGAGGGAGCAGGAAAGACGAGACAAAAATACTCCCTAGGCTTCGGATACCCTAATACCGTCGGGGTCGGAAGAGAACAAGTGTTGACAAAGGGAGGTCGACAGGAAAGTTTAAAGAGAGGAGCCCAGAAAAAGTAAGTGGAAGCAATTCCGGACCCACCTGGGGTCCCGTGGTCACCAACCGACGTCCCACAAGCTGTGAGCACCTGGGGGACGAATGGCATGAAAATTAGTATTTTAGAAGACAACCCTAAAATAAAACTCGACTTCAAATTGATGGTACACTGTAAAAAAAAGACGACGCACCGGGAAGGCGTTGTCCAATTGTAAGGAAATTACGTATGCAAAGACATTCAGACCGAACATGCAATTGATTAAAGCTTCGTGTCCAATGAATGAATAGCGGGAGCTCCCGCGCATCCGAACTGCGCATGCATCAGGTGTATATAAGGCGCGATTCTGAAGCGTATGCTCAAAGTAGCTGTTGCATTTGACTGCGATATCTTAACGTCGGCTGTAAGAATGCCACGCCGAAGGATTCGTGCTCATTACGAGCAGATGTCAGAGTTTGAAAGAGGTCGTGCGATCGGATTGAAAGAAGCTGATTGGTCGAATCAAGTTGTCGCTGGACATTTGGGTCGAAGTGATGCGGCGATCAGACGATGCTGGCAAGCGTGGGTCAGCAACGGCAGGCATCAGCGTCAGGACGGCAGTGGTCGACCGAGGGCCACAACAGCTCGGGAAGACAGAGCGATTGTCAGAACAGCTGTCACAGCACCGGAGTCGTCGTTATCAACGATCCAGCGTGTGACCCGCACACATGTGTCCACCATGACCATCAACAGACGCTGACTGGGGACGTATAGTCTTTAGTGACGAGTCTCGTTTCCAACGGTGCCCTGACAACAACCGCAGAAGTGTTTGGAGACGTCCAGGCCAGCGTGGGGATCCTGCCTTGACTATCGCACGCCACACAGCCCCACAACAGGGGTCGATGGTCTGGGGTGCTAACTCCTTTGATAGCCGGACTCCTCTGGTAGTCATTCCTGCTACACTGACAGCACAGCGGCATGTTGATGACATTCTACGGCCGGTTGTTTACCGTTCCTTCAGCGACATCCAGGCCTTACATTCCAACAGGATAATGCCCGGCCACACACGGCACATGTTGCTATGGACTGTATTCAAGCTTGCCCTATCCTTCCTTGGCCAGCTCGGTCGCCTGATCTCTCTCCCATAGAGCACATTTGGGACGTCATGGGAAGGCGATTGCGAACATCCTGGAAAGTCGCCGATTTAGCCCAACAGTTGGAGACCATTTGGCAAAAAATTCCCCAGGATACCATCCGGGAACTTTATCAGTCCATGCCATGTCGAGTGACAGCTTGCACCCAGGTCAGACGTCCTCACTTTGTAACGCTCTAACTCTGCAATAAATCATTCGATTGTTCTGTACTTTTGATCGTTTGTTTTTCTATGTCTGTTCCTCACATCCACCGATTTTTATCGCCATCAGACAATTCCTTCCTGATACGTCGTTTTTTTTTGTTGTTGTTATACAATGTATATTGCCTTCACGGCCAGTGTATTAAAACCAATATAGGCTACCATCCTATTGGAAGCCTACATAAGGAAGTTAAGCCTGCTTGGGCTTTAACTCTCGCAGTAAAGAGGCGCAGGTGCGCTTCATAAAAAGGGAGGTAGCCCGCAGTTCGCTACTGCTGAGGAGGTCTAGGCGCTGATGAGCCAGCTTGGTGTCCTAGGTGAAACCCCACGGCGCTGATGAGCCAGCTTGGTGTCCTAGGTGAAACCCCACGAGACAAACCTAGAAAAATTGCTAGTTTTAGATTTCAAATTATTTATGTAATACAAAGGGGGCGAGGGGATTCAAATTCATGGAACACATTCGACTGCCAATCACTTGGCGCTCCTAGGGGCAGATGACCTCGCTGTTCCGCCCCTTAAATCTCCAATAACTAACACTTGGCACTCCCACAGCAAGGAGAGAAGCGCATCTTTCTGACATGCATGTGTACCAATCAAACAGCACGAATCGTGGAGTGTGTCCATACCCACCTTACTTAAACTCTGTCTCTGGCCAGGAGTAGGGATGATCGATTCTTTTCACAACTACTGTATTTTAAGCTTATTACTGTTTCATTTAAACTCCACTGGTATTTCTCGACAAAGGATATATTAAAACATTGATTTTTTGCTACACATTTCAATGTTAGTAAGTTCACAACTCTTCAATGAATGACCACATTGTGGTGTAGCGGCTAGCGTTCTGGCTGTCACCCCGGAGGTCTGGGTTTGATTCCCAGCTCTGCCAAGGTATTTTAATTCTAGTGTGAGGGCTGGAGTGCGGTACACTCAGCATCGTGAAGCAAAATTGAGAAGAGGAGGAGGTTTCCATTTCCACCTCAGCCATTATAGTAGTGGTTTTCCATGGTTTCATACACTTCTACTCCAGGAAAATGCCAGGATGGTTCCTAATTTAAGGTCAAGGTTGCCTCCTTCCCGATCATATCCCCAATTTACAAATACACACACACACACACACACTACACTCTGATTTACGAAAGGTGAACGGTGAAGGCTGTCATTCACTTGAAGGGTGAGGTAATAATAATATCGTATGGCCTCGGGTGCCGGGTGCAAGCTTTGTTATTTGACACCCAGAGGACAGCTTGCATGTCGAATTTCATCGTTCCTTGGAACGCTATGAAAGCCAAGGAGGTTAGATATCTAAGCTTATTGGCACTATAGCACTTTCTAGTAGAGAATGGAGAAACTTTGTGTTGGCGGAAACTCCCGAGATTAATTTTGCCATTATGAACACGGCCTACTGAATTCAAATGGGTTTTTAACATGCCAGCAACGTACGACATGCACGTCGTGATATTCGTCGCCTTTCAAAAATCACTTACCACGGCCAGGAGCGAACCTGCAAGCTTGGGGTTAGTAGACCGACACGATAACCACTCACCCACCGTGGCAAGCTAAGGGTGAGGAGTGGAGTGGAGACGGGAGGGGTAACGGTCTCCATACCAACAGCGAGCAGTGTTGCAATGTATGCAGACACAGCAGTGAACACATGGTTTGAAGTAGTGTTCTACTGTGCCCTGACACGTCACTGTCATTAGACCGCCAGGCAGGGGTCTAACTTCCCCATATTTGTGTCTTCATGCAAGCCTCTTGGAATGTTACGAGTCATGACCTGTCTCAGTAGCAACGCAGCATTTTTCCACGTGCTAGCTTTGACAGACGTCAGCGTTCATTATTGATAATACTGTGTATAGTACAGCCACAATACAGGTTATCGCACAAATTTCACAGACACCCGTCTTACGGAAAGAATTCATGATGAAAATTAATAGCCTAAATGTAAAACAAAAATACTGGAATGCAGCCGAAATAAATCAGAAACCTCTATGGAGATCAAATTGGCAGGCGAAAAGCTGAATAAAGTAGGAGACTTCTGTTACTTAGGAAGCAGAATAACCAGTGATGGACGAAACAAAGAGGATATAAAAAGTAGGTTGGCTCAGGCAAGGAGAGCATTTCTACAAAAAAGGAATCTGTTAACATCGAATATAGATTTAGGTATTAGGAAGTCATTTTTGAAAGCCTTTGTCTGGAGCTTGGCGCTCTATGGAAGTGAAACTTGGACTATTGGTGCAGCAGAAAAGAGGAGAATTGAAGCATTTGAAATGTGGTGTTACAGGAGAATGACGAAGATAAGATGGGTAGATAGGGTTACAAACGAAGAGGTATTAAGACGAGTGGGAGAGGAGAGATGTTTCTGGCGACTGCTAATGTAGAGAAGAGATAGGTTGGTATGACACATACTAAGACATCCGGGAATAGCAAGCTTAGTTATGGAAGGAAGGGTCGAGGACAAGAACTGTAGGGGTAGACCAAGGATAGAATATGTTAAACAGATTGCCTCGGATGTAGGGTGTGATAGCTATGTAGAGATGCAACGATTAGCTCAGGACAGGGAGGCATGGAGGGCTGCATCAAACCAGTCAAAAGACTAATAATAATAATAATGTTATTGGTTTTACGTCTCTTTTAACTACACTGGCTTTTAGAGACGCCGGGGTGCCAGAATTTTGCCCCAAAGGGGATCTTTAACGTGCCAGTAAATCTACGGACACGGCTCCCTCGCATTTGCGCACCCTCAAATGCCAGATGACTGCGCCAGGATACGAACCTGCAACCTTGGGCCCAGCAAGCGAGAACGTTACCCCTGAGCCACGCAGCCAGCCAGTCAAAAGACTGAAGACTCAAACAACAACAACAACAACAACCCAAGTAGTATACACGGGGCTACATGACCACAATGTCATAGTCTCTAAGATAAGCAACAACAACAAATCTTCATGGTACATCGGGTTAGTGTAATTTACTCCACTATTAATGCTCGGCAAGGTCAAGTGAAGCCCTGATATGAGTGTGAGAGCGCTGCCGGCGCGAGCGAGGGAGAGCACGTGGTTGGTGGGGGAGAGAGAGAGTGACACCATTGGTAAATCATCCTCACGTGTGCGCTATCCAGCGCCAGTTGGTTTCTGTGCAAGTCACGCCTTTCCACGACAGCAAATAGCAGTAGATCCAGCAACATGATGACTACAGGGGCAAGGGGAAGCATATTATTCGGGGCTTCAGATGAACTTGTCACGCTGTAGCCATTTAGAAGATAGGCTGGCCCCGATTTTTCTGACATACGACGTTTATTTAATTTCTTCGATGACGGGCATATGACCTAGTAGTTGTCATAAACTGCCTTCCTTTACTCTAAGAACCTGAAACGAAAAGAGCAATGACGTTAAATGATTTCATTCTTATTTCTGAATTTATTTTAGCATTAAATGAAACCAAAGAAGCGGTATTAGATTCAGCCATGAATGAGAGTAAGAGATCGGTGGAAAGCCAGATTTTGCTCTAGCTTGTGCCAACATACAATTGCAAAACAGCTGCATTCATCAAGAGATGGCAACAGGCTATGTGAGCACCAAAAGAGGCAAATGAAAAGGTGATATAATACACGTAACGAATGTTTTGAGAGGTTCAGTATTACAAAGATGTCATTTGAATTCATGTTGATTATCTTTCTTTGCTTGCTTAGATACTGTTTCAAATTGTCTGCGTGGGGGAGCGGTTTTGTTCTCACCTGCTGTTCCCGAGGTAGCAGGATCGAAATTCCTGGCGCAGTCAGTTGGTATTTGAGGGTGCGTAAATGCGGGGGAGCAGTGTCGCTAGATTTACTGACACGTTCAAGTTCCCCTTTGGGGCAAAATTCCGGCACCCCGGCGTCTCTTAAAGCCTCAGTTGTTAAAAGGGACGTAAATCCAATAACGCGTTGGTTGATATGTACCATACCGTACTAGCGGTCCATCTACCATGAACTACCTTCATCAGTCTCGTATTGGAACACTGCTCCCAGAAGAACTGCGGTTGATTTGAGGCTCTGCCATGAATTTTAAGTCTGCTTTGAGGGTTGGATCAAAATTTCGGGTTAATGATTAAAAATTAATCGTTGAATTTGTGGGTAACTTTTAATTTATTCGTTACATTCAACACCGATAAACTCTTAAACCTTAAGGTATTCCTTTACGATTAGAACTAAGATCAGTTCCCGCCGAGTGATGGCTTTTGTGTTAGATGAAAGAGGATTAATGGGAGTGTTGTATTTCCCCTTTGTGAATTTTCTTTCAGGCATAAATACTATATCGCCAGAAAATTGTTTAACAATTATTCACTGGAAACTTATTGTAGGTTAGTCGTGTTTAGCTTTAACTTGACCCAATTAATTATGCAAACTTTTAACTTGAATCAGTTGATCGTGTTTAACTGTAACTTTATTCAATTGATTATATATTTTTAGCCTACTTTTCACATTTTGCAAAAATGAGGAAAAAGTAGACTTACGAAATCGATCCGGGCAAATGTCTGTCTGTCTGTCTGGCTGGCTGGCTGTGTATGTGTTCCCCCTATCAACTCCTAAACGGCTGCAGCAATCGAATCCAAATTTGCTATGAGTAACGATATATACCTGAATATCTCAATCCCATATTTGAAATTGATGTCAGTGCTACCAACTGCTGAAAAACCGCAATTGAAATTTGAGCTCCATGTTGGATATCTTGGAAGGTATGCATGGGAGCTATTCCAAAATTGGCACACATATAGAAAATAATATTTCAGTTCAATTTACAGGAGGCCATGCATGGCAGGGGTGCCAAAATGATTTTAAGCCTGCTGATAGGTCTAATTTTTAAATGCATATAACTTCTACACTATCAATTGGATTTCAACCAAATTTCGTATGTACTATGTGTACATAAACAGATATGACTGAGCGTATTCGTAAAAGCCACCAGGGCTTCCAACTGTTAATAAATGCTCTGTCTCTATTTTCTTATACAAATACCAATATATCAGAAGTATGCAAGCCGACAGCTTTAAACTGTACACAGGTATAGTACCTGACATTCTATATTAATTTGGAGTAACCTATATACGTCAGTTCTACCAACATGATTCTAAGCCTGCTGATAGGACCAATTTTTAAATACACGTAACTTCTATACTACCAATTGGATTTCAACCAAATTTCGTATGTGCTATGTGTACCATAACAGATTTGACTATGATTATTCTTAAGAGCAAACAGGGCTGCCAACTGTAAATAAATGCTGTCTATATTTTTTACCCTAATATAAATATATCAGAAAGTATGTAAGCCAACAGTTTAAACTTTGCACACGCGTAGCACCTGACATTCTAGATCAATTTGGAGAAACAAATATACGACAGTGCTTCCAACATGACTCCAAGCCTGCTGATATGCCCAATTTTAAAATACATGTAACTTCTGTACTGACAAATGGAATTTCATCCAAAATTGGCACAACAAGAGATCATAATATTTCAGATTATTTCTGACCAGCATGATTTTAAGCGCGCAGATAGATCCAACTTTTGTATTCTGTACCTTAAGAAATGGAACTAAGAATATATTCAGTCACCAGGGCTGCCAACTGTAGTGCTCTATTAGGCTACATTTTACCAGGTATATTTCGAACTAATTAGAAATTTCAATATTACCAACTTAATTTCGTTATTATTCTAGATAGGTCCATATAGATTGCCATGATTCTTAAATTTTAAGAAAAGTAGGCTCTTTAGTTCTTCACGGAACTTCTTGTTATAACTGTAACCAGTTAGTCGGGCTGGCTGTGTGGCCCATCGGTAGAGTTCTCGCCTGCTGTTCCCAAGGATGCAGGATCGAATCCTAGCGCAATCAGTTGGACTTGAGGGAGCCGTGTAATTAGATTTACTGACACGTTAAAGATCCCCTTCGGGGCAAAAAACCTGCACCCTGTCGTCCCTAAAAGCCACAGTATGCCTATTTAAAAGGGACGTAAAACCAATAACATTATTCATTCATTTCGTGCCCCCAGGGGCTCACATCTAGTGGGATGTGGGTTGGCGACCACGGGGCCCCAGCTGAGTCCGGCATTGCTTCCACTTACTTGTGCCGGGCTCCTCTCCGTCGTCTTTCATGTCGACCTCACTTGGTCAACTCTTGTCCTCTGCCGAACCCGACGGTATTAGGGTATCCGAGGCCTATGGAGTCTCTTCCTTTCCCTCCTTAATTGGTCCTTGTCTCATCTTTTCTGTTACCCTCCTTCTGCGAGGGGTCAGCCTTCTTTTTCTTTTCCTGTTATCTCCTGCCTTCTGCTCAAGGCCCTCAAGGAGGCAGGGTGTGTGTAGCCCCACCACTTATGGTGCACCCTGGATATTGCTACACCCTCAGGGACTCACGGCTGGTGAGTTCGTGAGTTGGCGCCCCGAGGGATTCCTGAGCTGGGTCCGGTTTCGCCCCTTTTATCCATTACCTGTAAGGCTGACCCTCTCGTCTTTCACTTTCCTATCTGCCTTTTATGGCTCTCCTTCCTTCCAAGTCCCTCAATCCGCATTCTTCGAGGATTGAGGGCATTCATTTTCCTCCTGTCCTTTATTTGCCTTATTCTCGTTTTGTTTTCCATTTCTTCTTCTAGTCTATAAGTTTTAGTTTACATTTCATTATCATCTTCACCATCAACCAACCCATTAGGGGCCGATAACCTAGATGTTAGGCCCCTTAAAACAACAAGTATCATCATCATTCATTCATTCATTTCGTATAGGCCATCTAATGACCGCGTCATTCCAACTGTCTTCTACAGGCTTTGATGTTTGCCCAGTACGCCCTCATTCGTTCTCGGTGGACTCCCTTCCGTTACTGGGTCCAAATCTTTCGCGTTTTTCAGCTGCGTTTTTTCTTGGAAACCTTTGCAAGCTTGAAGTTTTCTTTTGAGTGGGCACGCTCCTGAATGTCGGTTGGTGTAATCCCCACTTCTTTCAGATCTTTATCCAGTTCAATGAACCAGGGCCATTTTGTTTTCCTCTCCTGAAAGTAAGTTATGTTGCGGTTGGTCAGTGTCGCTGGGCTCATTCGTTTCACATTACTATTATTATCATTATTTACTTTAACGTTATCCAGTTAATTATGCAAACAATAATAACGTGTTTAACTGTAACTCTACTCAGTTAAATATGAAAACGTATTAGTTAGTCGTGTTTAACTCTAACTTAACACAGTTAATTTTATAAACGTGAACTTTTAACTTTAAACAGTTAATCGTGTTAACTATTGTTTAAACGTTTGACATGTATTATAAACAGTTAATCGTGCTTAGCTTTAATCTTGGTATTCTATGATGAACTTTTGATTGATGGAAACAGGATAAACTCAGCTTTTTCGATATTTGGGGGTGTTCCGATGGGTACGGAGCTGATGGAATGGTCTCATCATCCCCACGACTATCCCTTGTTAGCAGGCCAGTTGAAAGTAGGTTCACCTGGCGAGAGAAGCCCTCCGTGTTTTTGCTCGTACCAGGATAGCGGCCAGGCCACTTCCTGCTTGCACTACAGTTTCCGGTCCTCGGGCGATCCAACCTGCTTGGAAGATGAGACCTTACCAGCGTCGCCAGTAATCAAGTGTTGCCAACTTCAGCCGCGAGTTGCTAAATCTATAGGACTGAATTGTCATTAGACGATGACTTTTATGAAGAAAGTGGATGGTGATTGGTTTAGAGGCTTTGCAGATTAATGACGACAAAATTAGTGACATTTATACGTGAGTAATATCGGTTAAACTTTACAGTCATTTTTCAACACTAGATCAAAAGCACAAGGAGTTCGCTGGAGATGAGGTTTCAATCAGTTTTGCCATCTTTTCCTACCCAATTCTGTTAATAAATAAATAAATGAACGAATGATTAAATGATTGATTAAATGAATGAATGATTACACGAATGAATGATTAAATGAATGAATATATGAATGAATGATTATATGGATGAATGATTAACTGAATGAACGATTGAAATATTGATTAAATAAATGATTGAATGAATGATTACATGAATGAATGATTAAATGAATGAATGAATATATGGGTGAATGATTATATGATTGAATGATTAAATGAATGAATGATTACATGAATGAATGATTGAATGAATGAATGATTGAATGAATGAATGAATATATGGATGAATGATTAAATGATTGAATAATTAAATGATTAAATGAATGAATGATTGCATGAATGAATGATTAAATGAATGATTGAATGAATAATTAAATGAATGGTTACATCAATGAATGAATAAATGAATGAATGAATGGTTAAATGATTGAATGAATGATTAAATGAATGATTAGATTATTAAATGAATGAATGATTAAATTAATTATTTATGTATTTATTTATCTGTGGAATGAACTACACATGCAGCGAAAGTGTGTCGAAAATTAAGGGAATATGTATACAGACTTTCGTTCATATACTGTACTCTCAAAGATGACTGGAATAAAGCTATGAAATTAAGATTGATACATGACTGCTTGGCAAGCCTCTCTATGTGCTAACCATGCATGCCGTAAGAAGGTTTGAGCAAATATACACCCTTGGAGGACAATAATTCTAAAACATACACCATAATAATAATTCGGAAAAGGAGGATATGTTTCTGTGGCCACATAACACGTAGTATATGAGTTCGCAGAGGCTGACCAACTTGATCTTCCTACATCGTAACCAAGAGACCGAGGTTGAAAACGACCTTCTACAAATAGGATTCACGCATGGAGACATCCATGAACGTGTTCCTCTCCAGAAGAAACTGCGAGCATACCAGCGATTCCAAGAAAAGCCAAATCAGAAAACAGCCAACAAGTGGACTCATGAAAGCAAGGAGGCTCACAGAACAAATGTGGTAGTACTGGGGAAGAAATAAAGCGCCAGGCTGCAAACGGTTGAAACAACGTGGTCCACGGCAGGCCGAAGCGAATAATAATAATAATAATAATAACTAGAAAGCTTGTGCGAGAAATCCCGCATGTGTTAAACCACCCGCCCGGCTTCACTGTTATGCGGGCTGGACACGATACAGTTCTGCCATGGGCTATCGTCTTGTTTATTTATTTAAATGCAGTTTATCAACAAATAAATATATTTCCGTTGGCTTATCAAGAAATATAAGATTTTGCCTGTACTATTGAGACGATTTGGAAGAGTTTGGTACAAACCGCACCTGCTAACTTCCTCTGGTTTAAGAACTTGAGTTTTGTGAAACATACACCTCAGCCTATATTGACTTTCACGGCCAGTGAACTAAAACTCCAGTAATTTTTCTAGATTTGTGCCGTGTCTTGTGTGGGGTTTCGCCTAGGACACCAAGCTGCCTCATCAGCGAGCTCTTGGTGTCCGCGCCCGCACTCCCACAGGAGTAGCGAACTGCACGCTATCTTCCTCTATATGAAATGCATTTTACTTATACACTGCGTGTCATTTCAGTGTGACTCCTGATTTCGATTGGAGTGGTCCAATTTAGTGATTATCGAGATATTAGATCTGTGCAAGGGAGCACCTTCAATCTGGAAACCGCGAAGATAGAAACAAGCTTTTTCTAAAAATTATAATTAAGGGGTACTCTCAGTTTTAGTCGACAAAACATCACGATCTTGCAATTTTCGGCAATTAGCAAAGTCCGGTCATTGTTTATGTTCGATAACATTCAGCTTTTTCGATGCCTGGGTGGATGTTGGTTGGTTCCTCAGTTTAGGCGCTGCGACAACGTGGTCATGTAGCCCCGTGTACTTTGGGTGTGTGTAGAATCTGTCTGATAACCGGTGTTAATTGTGATGGCTGTATTAGTGTGTGTATCTGTTTTTTAATTCAAGTAAGGACTGTAACTTTGCATTTTTCGAATAGTTCCTACTTTTGCCGCCAAACGCCACCGTCAACGACTACTAGGCCTAGGTCAGAACTTAGCTACTAGACGCCACCGCAGTCGGCTCTTGGCAACGAACGTAGAAACCTAAGAGCGTTGTTTACATTCCTAACCTATACAATTTAGCTTCACACAGGTGTAATTAGTGGAAGGTTCTTTAACATGCCATAAATCTATGACATGGGACCGCCGGCTTTACTTCCCCTCCGAAGGAAGGCATACTGAAGGATTTTTAACGCTATCTTGGGCATTGAAATTTTATGGACATATTACAAGAATGGAAGACTTAATAAAAGGATATTTAATCATGCTTCCTCATTACAAGTTAAGAATAACTGGATATTGTAAATTGAAAAGGTCCTTAAGGGGGAACATACAGCTTAAGGAACCAAAATAATAACAATATTAACACTATAACTGTGCCTGTCATAAATCTCGTACAACAAATATATATTTCCAAGGAAACACACTCATCTTGATATTAGAAGCAACGTTCTACATATTCAAAATTGAAATCATAGCTATTTTTTTTATCAATTTTTCAAATTTCGGAACTTGCTTTGTGCTGACCTTCACCGTTTCCCGTCTTTATATTTGCTTGGCAAGGGCATTCTCGCTCACGCGCTCCGCCAGTGACGGCTCAGTTACCGGCTGCCGGGCGGTCATATGTACGGCAGAATACGGTGCTTAAAATCAGTATCATGCATGTTTACTCACCACGTTTACAGTAGATGCTGAAAATGTTCCCCATCCGCTGCCAAATATAATCGGCATCTCCTTATGAAGTTTCTGGTTAATCCGGTTAATTTAGCTTCAGTAAAGAAATAACGACCTTAACGTCTATTTTTATTGTTTGCTGAACCTGTACGTTTGAATCTCAAATTATCCAGTTGTTTTATTGTCCAATTTATAGGAATGGGTCTCCCTGGAAATTTCACTCGAAACTTTTGTCTTGTTCTAGCGCACGATTTCCTGCACTTTATGTACGTATTGTGCAGATATACACGTTCAAGTAACGAATATTTCACCATCAGGCATTACAGCACTATACACAATCACAATAAATCAACTGGCTAAGAGATTCAAACGTACAGGTTCAGTAAACAATATAAATAGACGTAAAGGTCGTTATTTCCTTACTGAAGCTAAATTAACCGGAGTAACCGGAAACTTCATAAGGAGATGCCGATTATGTTTGGCAGCGGATGGGGAACATTTCCAGCATCTACTGTAAACGTGGTGAGTAAAAATGCATGATACTGATTTCAAGCACCGTATTCAGCCGTACATACGCGCGCGCGGCAACCGGCAACTGAGTCGTCACTGGCGGAGCGCGTGAGCGAGAATGTCTTTGCCAAGCAAATATAAAGACACTGTATATCCCTTGTTTACAGGCTGATTCTTTTCAGTCGGTCAACAGGATTGCACCCAAATGGGACGGGTTATTCCCTAATCCTGAAAAAATACATGAGATTAATAAATAAACTTGGATGACCAGTTTCGATCGTCAAGCGATCATCATCAGTTCCATTACACTTAGGCTATAAAATCTATGTCTGAAAATTTAGGTGAAAATATTTTAAACATATACACTTATTTGGTTGCAGTATTAGTTGAGATAATACAACTCGTCAATATTTGTTAGTTGTGGTCTATGTGAAGTTTTGTTGAGATGCTGGAAGTGGTGATTGACCTCCGGAATTTGCTTGTTTGGAGTGAATATGTGCAGAAAGTGACCAAGTTAACTGCTCTCAACAAACAGGACCGCGCAAGACTCAACCAGATAAGTAGCCTGTACAATACAATATGAATTGACCATTTGCACATGAAAAATCACGTGGCGTCAGGAAGGGCATCCGGCCTTAAATCCCCGGCCAAAACAAAAAATGGGCCTGGTTGGCTCCGGCAACCCCAACTAATTGGGATAAGCCGAAGAAGGAAAAGATGTGCTTATATGTACGCGTCAACGTGAAACGTCATTTTCTCACGACCCTCGTTGTCCTTAGACACAATTCAATACATCGCAAAGAGTCCTACCAGATCGCGCTGATATCCCAATTTTACATTTTGAGTGAAATTCCCCCTTCTTCCCGCGAACCCTTAAATTCTAAACTACTTTTATTTTAAGTACACCGATGCCACTCGTAGCCATATTGAGCCGGAAACTGTGGTTAGCACAAGAGGGAACTCTTCCAGTACGCATCACTGGGCACACAAAAACAAGCGAACAATTTATACAGGAAGCGACTCTCCTTCCTGGTGTAGCCTTCGAGGAGTAGCACCATTCAGGTGTTTCCTAGCAGACTTAGCGTCTTTTCAATGCTCATTGCCAGCTTATACACACATCAAAAAAAGTTTTGCATCACCTCGGTTCCCAGATCTCCGGAATATAGACGTTGACTGTGTATATTGTATCCAAGATACAGTCCCTTTGACTGTTCATAGATGTCACTAAAACTGCTCAAAGATGTAAACAACCATGCATGAGCAGGGCCTATTAGACGGAGGGGGTACGACAGCCGATCAATTCCAGTCATTCCACCAGGACGAAGGTACGCTGCTCATGTTGTCTGTAGTTCTACCATGCCTAGAAGGTCAATACCGCAGTTCGATCGCGTCCGCATTGTTACTTTGTGTCAAGAAGGGCTCTCAACAAGGGAAGTTTCCAGGCGTCTCAGAGTGAACCAAAGCGATGTTGTTCGGACATGGAGGAGGTACAGAGATACAGGAACTGTCGATGACAGGCCTCGCTCAGGCCGCCCAAGGGCTACTACTGTAGTGGATGACCGCTACTTACGGATTGCCGCTCGGAGGAACCCTGACAGCAATGCCACCATGTTGAATAATGCGTTTCGTTCAGCCACAGGACGTCGTGTTTCAACTCAAACTGTGCGCAATAGGCTGCATGATGCGCAACTTCACTCCCGACGTCCATGGCGAGGTCCAGCTTTGCAACCCCGACACCATGCAGCGCGGTACAGATGGGCCCAACAACATGCTGAATGGACCCCACGGAATTGGCATCACGTTCTCTTCACCGATGAGTGTCGCATATGCCTTCAACCAGACAATCGTCGGAGACGTGTTTGGAGGCACCCTGGTCAGGCTGAACGTCTTAGACACACTGTCCAGCGAGTGCAGCAAGGTGGTGGTTCCCTGATGTTTTGGGGTGGCATTATGTGGGGCCGACGTACGCCACTGGTGGTCATGGAAGGCTCCGAAACGGCTTTACGATACCTGAATGACATCCTCCGACCCATAGTGCAACCATATCGGCAGAATATTGGAGAGGCATTTGTCTTCATGGACGACAATTCTCGACCTCATCGTGCACATCTTGTGAATGCGTTCCTTCAAGATAACGACATCGCTCGACTACAGTGGCCAGCATGTTCGCCAGACATGAACCCTATCGAACATGCCTGGGATATGTTGAAAAGGGCTGTTTATGGACGTCTTGACCCACCAACCACTCTGAGAGATTTACGCCGAATTGTCGTTGAGGAGTGGGACAATTTGGACCAACAGTGTCTTGATGAACTTGTGGATAGTATGCCACGGCGAATACAGGCATGCATCAATGCAAGAGGACGTGCTACTGGGTATTAGAGGTAGTGGTGTGTACTGCAATCTGGACCACAAATGCTGAAAGTCTAGCTGTATGATGGTACAACATGCAATGTGTGGGTCTCATGAGCAATAAAACGAGCTGAAATGTTGTTTGTGTTGATCTCTATTCCCTTTGTATTTAACGGTTCCGGAACTCTTGGAACCGAGGTGATGCAAAACTTTTTTTGATGTGTGTAGTATGGTTTGGCTACGGCGATGATCGCTGGCGATCTTCGTTGCTTTATGAACGCATGTAAACAAATGGGACTGGTTTCCCTACAGCGATCTGCGCTGGCGTCAATTCATTGCATTTCGGCAGCGATGATCGCTGGCCATTTTGTGAACAAAAGAATAACGATAAAGCTCTCATCTCTTTGGGAAACAGTATCATAGCTTCAATACAGACAGTATCATAGCTTCAATACAGACAGTATCATGGCCTCCATACAGACAGTATCATGGCCTCCATACAGACAGTATCATAGCTTCAATACAGACAGTATCATAGCTTCAATACAGACATGTATGTATGTATGTATGTTATTGTTGTTTTAAGGGGCGGAACTACGAGGTCATCTGCCCCTCTTAACACAGATTAAAGAATACAAATTTTGAATTGAATTTAAAATTTTGAGGTGGATATCTAAATTTCAAAAGACCAAAAATTAATAAAACAAAAACAAACAATTAAATAAAAAATAAAAATTATAAAAATTAACAAAAATTACGGAAAAAACAAAACATTATCATTCAAAAACGAACAAGTCGTTGAGTCAATGTTCACTGGAAAATTTAGATTGCTGGCCCTAACCCACTCTCACTTATAAAGCGGATAACGCGATCAGCAGCCACCACGTCATCGGCTAATATAAGTTTGAGTGTCGTCTGCAAACCAAGGTTTCTTCGTAAGTCAGCAAGATCCACACACTCGGTGAAAATGTGGGCCACGGTGAATACGGCTCCACAGGTACAAAGTGGGGGGTCTTCCCTTCTCATTAGGTATGAGTGGGTGGATCTTGTATGACCTATCCTTAGCCTACACAAAATGACGGACTCCCTCCGGACCCGGAAGGAGCTCCGCCACACGCGAGTAGTTCCCTTGATCGCTCTCAGTTTACTGGGCAGTGGGTCAGCTAGCCACTGACTCTCCCAAAAAGCCAGAACTTGTAGGCGTAACTGAGAGCGAATATCTCTAGCGGGTACCTCCATTGGTCGAGGTGGTAGTGATACCGCCTCTTTTGCAGCTTGATCCGCTAACTCATTTCCCGCAATTCCCATGTGGCTTGGAAGCCACAGAAAGGTGATTCGAGTGTCAGCGTGGCACAGCCCGGCTAGTAGGTCATGGATTCGCTGCACTAGGGGGTGTTGCGGGAAACATGTAGCAATTGACTGCAACGAACTCAAAGAGTCGGTACACACGAGAAAGTGGATTCGTGCATCCTGTAGTGCAAACTGCAGAGCTTCATAGATGGCAACGAGCTCCGCAGTAAACACACTACAGGCCTCAGGCAAAGAGATCTTGGTATTTGCACCATCAATAACGTAAGCACAACCCACTTTCTCGTCCACCTTCGAACCATCCGTGTATAGAATGCCAGCGTCCGGAAATTGGTGAACTATGCTGTGGAACTGCCTCCGGTAAACGGACGCATCCGTGTTCACCTTAGGACCTTGGTGAAGATCTAACCGAATTTCCGGACGCGGGACTTGCCACGGAGGCACCTCGCTAGATGTCCGGATCATACAAGGACCTACAGCCACTCCTATTTCAGTGCACGAGCTATCAAGTCTAATACCAACCGGCCGAGTGGCACGAGGCCGGTTGGCGTAACCCTGGTGGTTTTGGGTACCGAAGAGAGCTTGATAGGTCGGGTGTTGCGGCATTTGACGCACATTGGCAGCATATGCTAAAAGCATATGTTGGCGTCTATAATTTAAAGGTGGAACACCCGATTCGGCGAGTAGGCTGGGTATCGGGCTGGTCAGGAAGGCACCGGTAGCCAGCCTAACGCCACTATGGTGGATACTGTCCAGCATTTTCAAGGTTGCCGGCCTTGCTGAACCGTATGCCGCAGAACCATAGTCTAGCCGGGACAGAACGAGGGCTTGGTAGAACCGTAGGAGCACCGCACGGTCAGCCCTCCACGTAGTGCCACTAAGAAACCTGAGCATGTTCAGTTTCCTGAGACATGTCATTTTCAATTGCCGTATATGGTGCTGCCACGTTAACTTGCTGTCAAAATGGAGCCCCAGGAAGCGATAAGTGTCAACCAACGGCAACGCAGCATCCCTGAGATGTAGTTCAGGGTGTAAATGTAGCCTCCGTAGCCGACAAAAATGGACGACGGAGGTTTTCGCTGCTGAAAAACGAAAACCCCGGTCGTGAGCCCACCTGTCGACCCGGTTGATGGCTAGCTGCAATTGCCGTTCCACGACTGCCATACTTCCAGAGCTGTAATGCAGAGCTAAATCGTCTACATACAGCGATGGAACTACCGCGGACCCGGCGGCGCCAACAATGCCATTAATGGCAATCGCGAACAAGGTGACACTCAGCACTGAACCCTGAGGAACTCCATTTTCTTGGGTATAGTACTGCGATAATGTCCTACCGACCCTTACACGGAAGAGTCGGACGGACATGAAATTCGCAATGAAAGTCGGTAAGTTACCACGGAGTCCCCACTTGTGAAGGGTGGAAAGGATCCCGTAGCGCCATGTGGTGTCGTAGGCTTTCTCGAGGTCAAAGAAAACCGTGACTAGGTGCTGCTTCCGGAAAAAAGCCTCCTGTATGGCGCTCTCAAGTCGCACCAGATGGTCAGTGGTGGACCTATGAGAGCGAAATCCACATTGGTACTCAGACAGGAGACCTTTATCCTCCAAGAACCACACCAGTCGACGGTTCACCATCTTTTCGAGCAGCTTACATAGGCCATTTGTCAAACAAATGGGCCTATAGCTGCTTACAAACTTGGGATCCTTTCCAGCCTTAGGAATCGGTATCACGATCCCCTCTTGCCATTGAGATGGAAACTCCCCTTCAATCCATATACGATTGAAGAGGATCAACAGTTCTTTCATACTGGATTCGCACAGATGTTTTAACATTTGATTATGTATGTTATCCGGTCCAGGAGCCGTATCCCTGCACAGTGCAAGCGCACTGCGCAGTTCCCATTCAGAGAATGGTACATTATAGGACTCCGAAGCAGCAGTGGCAAAGGACAAGGGGTGAGTCTCTGCCTCCCGCTTCAGAGTCAGAAATGTAGGATCGTAACTCCCGGAGCAGGATACATCGGAGAAGTGCGAGCCAATGCTGTTGGCAATGGCGAGATGGTCCGTGATGATGTCCCCATTGATGGACACTCCGGGTATCGATAGTGATGTCGGGAGTCCGGAGATCCGACGAAGCTTAGTCCACACTTGAGATGAAGGAGTATGCGCCGTCATGGACGACACATACTTTTCCCACGTCGTTTTCTTACTCTCCCGAATCAGATATCGGGCTCTAGCACGCATCCTTCTGAAGATGATAAGGTTGGCCATAGTGTTTTGCCTCCGATAGCATTTGAAAGCACGTCGACGATCTTTAATGGCTGCTGCAATCTCGGCTGTCCACCAAGGGACAAGCTTCCGGCGTGAGTTGCCGGATGAGGAAGGTATTGTTTCCTCAGCAGCAGTCAAAATACCATTCGTTATGTGAATGGTATGATCGTCGACACTCTCAAAGGTATCTTCGGCAAACACCGCACGTGCCGTGAAAGTTGGCCAATCAGCCCGACGGAGAAGCCATCGACTTGGTAACTCGATGGCTCTCTGGTTCGGAAGAGTAACGATAATTGGAAAATGGTCACTATTACAAAGGTCATCGTGTACACCCCACTGTAGCAGGGGAACCAGCGCACGACTGCACAGGGTAATATCGATACTTGAATAAGTACCGTGCGCAATAGAGAAGTGCGTAGGCTCCCCTGTGTTCAACAGACACAGGTCCAGCCGCCTGATCAGCCTCTCAAAATCTCTCCCTTTACCGCTAGTGGTAGCGGAGCCCCAGATGGTGTTGTGGGCATTAACATCTCCCAGAAGGAGAAAAGGAGGGGGGAGCTGAGAGACTAGATCCACCAGCTGGTCGTAATCCGGCTGAGAATCAGGTGGGATGTACACGTTACATACTGTTGCCATTACTGGCAACGAAGTACGAACTGCAACTGCCTCTAGCTGAGTACGCAACGGCACCTCTTCACTAAAGAGGCTAGAGTGGACGAGAGTGCAGACGCCACCAGCGGCCACAGCTCCGTCCATCCGGTCTTTAGAGAAGAGTTTGAAGTGACGCATTGTTGTCTCATGTCCAGGACGAAACCTGGATTCCTGAAGACAGACAATGGTTGCCGAAAACGAAGATATTAATTGTCGTAACTCAGCGAGATGAACAGAATAGCTATTACAGTTCCATTGTAATAGTGCCATGGTGTGGACTTAAGTAGAAATGGGTCTTCTACTTATGCTTGACCGTTTGCCACCCTTCCCCAGCTCTAGTTGGAGATGATGGGGCAGGAGAGCACACCTCAATCTCCACATCTCCGTCCGAAGACGAAGAAAATGGAGCGGGCGCTCTCTTGGGTTGCGCGCGGTCGTCGTCGGACCTCACGAGTCTCGCTCTTGGGGAAGAGCGAGAGCGGTGTCGAGGGACTTTCTCCCGGTCCGAAGACTGGGTGTCTGTCCCCGACACGCCCCGAAGAGATTTCTTCTTGGATCGGCGCCGACGCGTGTTTGGGGAAGTAGATGGTCCCTTCCCCACAGACGCCGGGTCCTTATAAAACAAGGTCGCTCCTGCTGGCACCGCTCCACTGGTAGTGGTGGGAGCGGGATGGTCAGCAGATAGGTGAGCAGCCCTGCCTTTAGGAGAGGAAGAGAAACGGCGCTGAACCGTTCCCCTCTCCTCCGCCGATCTATTTTCTTTTCTATAGGGGAGTTCCTCCATGCGTACGGGCTTGGCTTCAGCAGGCTTCGCTCCCTTGGTGGTAATGGGAGCGGAAAGGCCAGCAGAGACAGTAGCCACCCCGTCAGCAGGAGGGCGAGAGAGACGGCGGCGAACCGTCTCCCTCTTCTCCCCTATATTTTTCGTATTAGGTGGGCTGGAAGAAGGACCAGCCCCGGTCGGCAAAGTCTTCTTTCCCCCTTTAGCTGGGGAAGACTTGTTCGCCGACCGTTTCGGAGAAGAAGAGGACTTCTTCTCCGATTGCGCCGGTTTTGATGGTATAACCGGCGCCTTCTTTTGCTGGGCCGAAGAAGGTTGTTGTACCTCCTTCGGGCTGACATTTTTCGCTGGTACAGCGAGGGGTGATTTTAATACAGCTGATAATACGGGCGTCGAGGGTACTACACTCGGTAAAGATGCGGCAGGGGTGAATGAGGGCGTCGTTGCAGCTGCAAACGATACCCGAAATTCGGGGGCATTCATATCACGGTACCTCTTGCGAGCGTCGTGATATGAAAGCCTATCAAGAGTTCTTATTTCTTGAATTTTTGCTTCCTTACAGAACTCAGGGCACTGCTTCGATCGTGGAGAGTGGCTTCCTTGGCAGTTAGGACAAATCGGGGGAGGCGTACACCTCTCACCCTCATGTGTCCCCTTGCCACACTCTCTACACACGGCCTTGGCAGTGCACCTGGCGGAAACATGCCCGAATCTCTGGCATTGATAGCAGCGCATAGGTGGAGGGATGTACGGTCGAACATCGCAGTGGTACGATGTGACCTTCACCTGCTTAGGTACTACATCACCCTCAAAATGGAGAATAAAAGCGCCGGTATCGACGCTGTTCTCCCCAATCTTTCGGGTGATGCGCCTAATCTTGGTGACGCCTCTCTTCCCCAGATCCCGCAACAATTCCGCATCGCTATTTAAAACGAGGTCACGATGGAAAATAACTCCTCGGACCTCATTCAGCGTTTCGTGTTTTGAGACCTTAACGGGAATTTCGCCGAATTGCGTGCATTCCAGCAACGCTTCGGTTTGCTTCCGATCAACGGTGTGCAGCAGCAGCTGACCGTTCCGGAGCTTGGAAATCCCGCTTAGGTCCCCAAATTTCCCCTCGATTTCCTCAGAAAAAATTATTGATTTTACTAGTTTAAAATCACCCCCGTCAGTCCTCGTAGCTACCAGGTAGCGAGGAGACTTATCAGCGGGGAATCTTCTATTAAAGGCTTCATCCCAAGGCGTATACACCTTGGGATTAGCTCGACACTCAAGAGACGGCTTTTTAAGGGTGCCACCCTGTACAGGTGTCCGTGATCGCTTTGATGGCATCCCGGACGAAATCCTCCCCGAATACTGCCCACTCCGAACGGGGGCTATCACTGTGGGCGCCACCCAGCCAAGGCAATACCTACCTGGCATAGCAGATATTGCCCGGGGTCCCAGTGCCTCAAACAGGCACTTCCCCCTCGGCATGCACAGGATTTATTCAGCTCCAGTATTCGGCCATGCAGGGACCTTCGTTGTAAGGCGGATACTACTGTAGGGTACATGGCGCACCCACCTGACGGGATGGGGCATACCGTCTAGGCTTTCTGGCCAGATGGCCAAGCTGGTGGCCCTTCCCCTTACAGCATGCATGTTTATTTCTATTGGTCAAACCAGAGCTGGGACCAGAAAACCAAAGTCGACCTTTATAAGGCCCCCTCTAAGTCGCCTTTTACGACAGGCAGGGGATACCGTGGATGAATTCTGCCCTCCCCATCCACAGGGGGTCTGAACAAATCAAAACTGGCAAGTTATTCGGCCATGTCGGCCCTATTAGTCGCCTCCTACGACAGGCAGGGCATACCGTGGGTGTATTCTAACCCGCACCCACACGGGGATCAATACAGACAGTATCATAGCTTCAATACAGACAGTATTTTGTAATTTCTCAAAATAAACTGATTATTTTTTAATAAATTATGTTGCTTGTATTTTAACACATGCTATTTAGGACCGTCACACGGTATGATGACTTCATAGCCCTTATTCATAGATGTCATCAATCCAAAGGTTATTCGAAGTTAAATACTTCATAAGTTTAATAGTTTCATTAGTTGGCTCGGGGGGTAGTTTTGTACATGTTATTTATTTATTTATTGGGTACAGAATGTAGCTCAAGGGGGGGGGGGGGGGACTACCCTTTACAAACATCGCTCACCACTATTAGTTTGAGTCTCTTTTGCTCCTTGTACATATGCTTAATTCGATCATCTCTTGTTCCTATTGACGCTGATGTAATTCTGCTTAAGGTCATTCTGGCAACGTTATATTATTTCAGACTATAATTAGCTGATTATTATTTACCCCACAAACCTGTATAAGCAAAGAGTAGGCTACTGAGCTGTTGAGAAGTGAAAGTGATCCTGTTGTAGGAGGCAGTGGACGAAGGACGATGATCGCTGGCTAGGGAAACCGCTTTTGGGACTTTGTGCGCCGGCGATCATCGCTGTAGCCAAACCTTAAGTATAACTTAGTTTTTGTTGATTATTTAAGGGGCTTTGAGACATCTTCGTCATGTAGCCCCCTTGTAGCCTACTTGGGTTTGTGTAGAATTGTGACACCCGTACTCGTGCGTGTAAATTGATATAATAATAATAATAATAATATTAATAATAACTCTAACTACCAGGGCTAGGAGGATTTGTGAAGTGTCTTCTTTATAAGAAGAAATTAATACCTTGAGAACTACCTTTAAGAGCAACGGTTATAGCAAAGCTTTGAGTCCTACGGTTCTGAAACCAACGAATAATAACAGGACGTCCGTTGAGAAAAAAGATGAAAGAGGAACTGCTTACCTACCGTACATACATAACACGACGGATCGTATTGCTAAAGTCCTACGTAGGTACAACATACGGACTGTATTTGGAACTTCTGTTAATATTAGGTAACTCCTGCGACCAACTAAGGGCAGTTTGCCTAAATTGCAACAACCGGGCATCTACAGAGTTCCCTGTACTTGTGGCAAGGTTTATATCGGGCAGACTTCGAGAACGATATGCACTCGCATTAAGGAACATAATAGATGTATCAGGCTCATTCAACCTGATAAATCAGCTGTTGCTGATCATGCTTTAACACCTGGCCATGATGTCATGTTCCAAGGAGTGGATGTTCTTGCCCGTATAAAGCAATATCATCCCAGAATTATCAGGGAGGCGGTTAAAATACGTAAACACCCATATAATTTCAACCGCGACACCGGCTACAATCTCAGTGAGTTCTGGCTACCTATTATCAGAACACTCAGAAAGTAATACACGTGTTCTAAGTTCCTTGACCAGACGGTGTTTGTTTGCCCTTTTTTTTCGGTCTGTGTGTTATCCATGTAATGGCGCTTCTCATGTTGCATTTAACTATTGAGTTTGACTAAGGGTTTTATTAACATCTGGCGACCTTGACAAGATTAGGAAAAATGGAAAAATTAACACGGGAACGAGGTTTAGTGCGACGTTTATACACGAAATCACTGATCGTGTTTAAACAGAAATTGGACGTAGATCCGCGCTTGCCAGACGACGTAGCAACTGCATTAAAAATTCTAGAGGACAAAGCAACACGTCTCTTCACGATAGAAGACAATATACGGGATCTATGGCTCACGGCAGAAGATTTCGATGAACAAATTTGTGAAAAGGAGTACGAAGCATATAAAGAAGAATGGATAGCAGCCAAAACCAGGTATGAGAATGTACTTCTTGATCGAGGGAATGTCGTATCAGAAAGTGGAAGTGAAGCAAATTTTTCATCTTCGAATAAAAGGAACTTACGATTACCTAAATTGGAACTGAAGGCGTTTGATGGTAATGTGAGAAATTGGTTAGGTTTCTGGGGACAGTTTCGCAAGATTAATGATGACGAAACAATTGCTGATGAGGACAAGTTCCAATACTTAATACAAGCAACAGTGCCGGGATCCAGTGCTAGGGAACTTGTTGAGAGCTTTCCCCCTTCAGGCCCTAACTATAGTAGAGCCATCGAACAGCTGAAATCAAGGTTTGCTCGTGATGAACTACTAATAGAGATATACGTTCGCGAATTACTTGGTTTGGTGATGACACATGATGTTATATCTTCAGCAAAACTGTATGACAGATTAGAAACTCAACTTAGAGCCTTAGAGACCCTAGGAGTAACGAGGGAGAAGTATGCTGCCACGTTGTATCCGTTGATTGAGTCAGCTTTACCTGATGATATCCTAAGAGCATGGGAAAGGGCACGTACGGTAAATAGAGCTGAAATTCATGATCCTAGTGACCGTGTAGCTAATCTGCTGGAGTTCTTGAAACTTGAGGTCGAAAGTGAAGAGCGCCTTCAGTTGGCTCGCAGTGGTATTTCTAGTAATAGGGGTGTCGCTAGTGATAGTATTGACAATGGTAAAACAAGCAGATTACCAACTGCAGCGTGCATATATTCAGGGAGTTCTAAACAACAAAGCACAGATACAAAATGTGTGTGGTGTGATAGAACTTCTCATGCGGCTACAGAGTGCTTTAAAGGAAGAATGATGTTGTTGGATGAAAAAAGGAATTTGCTCAAGAAAAGGAATTGTTGTTTTGTATGTTTAAAAGCTGGTCACGGTGCTAAGAGGTGCCGGAACTTCGTCAAATGTCTTGTCTGTTTTAGGCGCCATGTGACAGTTATGTGTCGAGAATTACCCATCCAGAGTAAGAAAACTGAAAGTGTTGAAGTAGGCCTAAAGAGTGCGGAGTCACAAGCTCTCTTATCACAGAAGTCAGGGTACACTCTTTTGCAAACAGTAATGGTTAATATTGTCCATAATGGTAAGGTTAAACTAGTAAGTGCACTTTATGACAGCGGTGCTCAAAGATCCTATATTTCTACAGATGTTGTGAGAGAACTAAATATAAAACCATCTGGGAAGGAAATGTTGAGCCACAGTCTTTTGGGGGGGAGTTGAAACCAGTCATAAGCAACACAACCTCTATGACATTATTTTGAGAAGTTTAAATGGTGAATATCAAGGATCTATAAGTGTATTAGAACAGGGCAAAATTTGTGGTTATGTACCAAGAGTTGAAAGTCAAAACCTGTACCCCAAACTCAATGAGGAAATAATAATTCTGTCTGACACAGGAAGGAATCCACCTGATATAGGATTGTTGATAGGAGCAGACATTTCAGGATCATTATTAACTGGTTCATGTGTACATTTGGACGATGCTCTGGTAACTATTGAAACACGATTAGGTTGGACGATTCAGGGCCCCAGAACGTCTGCAAATAATTCTCTAGCTGCCATAACCTACAACTGTAACTTGGATTTGTCAGATTTATGGAAGTTGGAGGTTATAGGTATTAATGAATCGGTGGCCGTGAAGAAGACAGAAGATTTGAATACTGATACCCTTCAGTTTTTCAACCAAACTGTGAAGGTTAATGAAGAAAACAGATATGAGGTGTGCTTGCCGTGGAAGGAAGGTCATCCGGAACTCATGGATAACAAAGCTTTGGCAGAAAAGAGACTTATGGGAGTGAGAAACCGCCTGCGTGCTTCTGGGAAATTAAAAGAATATCATGGAGTGTTTCAAGACTGGCTCCAATCTGGCATCATAGAGATAGTTCCTGAAAATGAAGCTAGAGGGTACTACTTGCCACATAGGGCTGTCATCAAGGCAACTAGTCAGACCACAAAAATACGCCCGGTTTTTGATGCTTCAGCTAAGGACCACAAAGGATCATCATTGAATGACTGTGTTTGTAAAGGTCCGAATCTAATCGAGTTGGTTCCAAAGCTACTGTTGCAATTCAGGAAATGTGCCATTGGTATTACTGCTGACATCAAGAAGGCATTTTTACAAATAAGCCTATCATCGAGGGATAGTGATTTCCTGAAATTCCTGTGGTGGAGCAGTGCTGATGCACAAGAATGATCACATTCAGACATCGACGTGTAGTATTTGGTGTGTCTTCGAGTCCTTTCTTGCTAGGAGCTACCATCAACCATCATCTAAATCAGGCTCCAGAAGACATGAGACAGACAGCAAATATTTTGAAGCAATCGTTCTATGTAGATAATTGCATTACTAGCCTTGAAACTGAAGAATCAGTTAATAAATTTGTTCGGGAATCCACTCAGTTGATGGCATCTGGAGAGTTTGAGCTAGGAGGGTGGGTAACTGCTCCTTTGTTTGGCATGTTGAAATACCCGAAGAAATAACCCAGCAATTTTCTGCATGGTTAAAGAATTTGCATCATTTGGGTAACTGCCAGATTCCAAGAAGACTGTCTTTAGAACCCTTCATGGACTGTGAAAAGACTTTTCATGTGTTTTGCGATGCCATTAAATTGTCAGTTGCCGCTTGTGTCTTCCTGCGGGCAGAGTTTGCTGGAAAGGTTTCAGTTCTCCTTGTGGCATGTAAAGCAAGAGTGGCACCCGTAAAACAATTGACAATTCCTAGACTGGAGTTGCTAGCAGCAGTCATAGCATCTAGACTTGCCTACCACGTTAAGAGGAGTTTGGATCTTTTAGACTATAAGACCTACTACTGGAGTGATTCAACGGTTGTGCTAGCATGGTTACAAAGGGAAGGAGATTGGAACACGTTCGTTGGCAACCGAGTACGAGAGATCAAGCTGCATAGCCATCCTACTGACTGGCGTCATGTTCCCGGAATTTTGAACCCTGCAGACCTTCCCTCAAGAGGCTGTAATGCAAAGATATTGAAAGAAAGCCAATGGTGGGAGAGGCCGCCATGGCCAAGGAAAGAACAAAATGAATGGCCCAGGTCCAAAGAATCTCCACCAGCAGAAGAAGAAGAAGATGAAGAAGTAAATGCTGAAAGGAAGAAAACTGTGGTGTCCAGTACATCTTGTGAAAGGGCGAACTTCACTTCATGGCTCGCCTACTTTTCGAAGTACTCGAAGATTGTAAGAATGATAGGATGGATATTTCGATTTATTGATGGGTGTCGCAAGAACAACACAAGACGCGGAGAACTGAGCTATGAAGAAACTCAGAGAGCAGAGAGGAAATTAATGAGGTGCATACAAAATGATAGTTTTGATAAGAAAGAGGCAAGATTGATCAAAGAAATGCAGACCTTTGTTGACGAAGAGGGACTCTTACGAGTCCGAAACTTCTATTAGGGGATGAACATAACCATTTTAAATGTCCAGTAC
This sequence comes from Meconema thalassinum, assembly GCA_946902985.2. Taxonomy (NCBI): domain Eukaryota; kingdom Metazoa; phylum Arthropoda; class Insecta; order Orthoptera; family Tettigoniidae; genus Meconema; species Meconema thalassinum. Next base: position 35,035,650 of record OX336399.1, read on the forward strand.
TGTTGTCAGGCAAGCATGTGTTAGTGCAAAGATTGGTCTTTCAAAAGCACTGCCATTTACAACATGCAGGATTGCAAACACTGTTGTCAAATCTACGCGAGAAATACTGGATAACGGGCATAAGGAAACTAGCCAGGAAGGTGATCACCCAATGCGTCACATGCAAGAAGCTTCACGGAAAAGCAGTTGAAACTCCATTTGCTCCAAAATATGCGGCTGTATTTCAGGTCACTGGCATAGAATTGATTTGTGATTGTGAGAAGGTTAGAATTTAATTTGCCTGTAAATTGCAAGGTGGGAGTGTGTTCAAAGTTCCTTGACCAGACGGTGTTTGTTTGTCCTTTTTTTCCGGTCTCTGTGTTATCTATGTAATGGCGCTTCGTCACGTTGCATTTAACTATTGAGTTTGACTAATCGTTTTATTAACAACACGGCTGCTTTTCGTTGTCCCTAACATGGGGATAAAATGGCGTCCATCTTAGGGCCCCTTTCTTAGTATCTTTGTTGCTTTCTCTTAGCAACAATTTAGTCGTATTTCCGTTTATTCCTGATGAAGAAATACATGGTTTCTTTCGAAACGCGTCGAGTTTGATTGAATAAAACACGGCATAAGCACAAAATTCTACATTATGGATGATAATAATGTTATTGGTTTTACGTCCCTTTTAATTATTGCGGCTTATAGAGGCACCGGGGTGCCGGAATGTTTCACCGAAATGGTGCATTGGCTTTTATACACCTCGGCCCTATTTATTCCCCCATGCTACCATCCTGAGAGAATATACAGCCTAAGTATTTAATGTTCCACCAGCTCCAATTTAGTTGATGCAATTGATACACTACGGCATATGCAAAACTTAACGTCCTATATTGAATTATATTCAACTGAGTAAAAATATATCTGTCCCATTTCTTCTATTAATTATCAATTATGTCAAGTTAACTTATGTTTAAGCTATATCCCTAATATAAAATAGAATTTCTTAATATATTTTCTAATAACCCCGTTCGAACCGTAATGCCAGAATTGAATTTCTTGGCGGGGCCGACAATCTAACCTGGATCTCAGGGATGACAGTCAAGAATGTTATCCACTACACCACGAGGCTATTTTAACTATTTACATTGTTTCCTGATGGAGGGATAGTTAATTGGCTACAAATTATGATGGATCTCCTCCAATTACATATTATTTCAATGTTTTGATATGCTTCCATTATTAATAAGGGAAACATGTTATTGGATCAGGATGTACGGTGTATATTTTCTTCAATAAACCTAGGCCGGTATTAACGGCAGTACTAAAGGTGCTGAAACATTCTCATTAAACCGTTTGCGCTAAAGAGGGCTTTTTAGCTTATGCGTGGCGAGTCTTTGATAGTTGAACATTATCCTGAATACAGTAACATACACCGCATTAGAGAGTCTAGACATGGAAACTTACAGTTACATTTGTACGAGGAACACATGGCACTTAGGAATGCGAGAGGGGGACTATCCCAACGAGTTAAGGGACCCTCACATACAGGAATTTCCCTTCAGTAGAGTGCAGACAGTGACCAAGTTAACTGCCCTCACCAGGACTGCACAAGACTCAACCAGATAGGTAGCCTCTATAATACAATCTGAATTGACCATTTACAAAAATCACATATTCACTCCTAACAAGCAAATTCCGGAGGTCACTTCCAGTATCTTAACAAAAAGATCACATAGACCACAACTAACAAATACTGACGAGTTGCATTATCTTAACTAATACTGCAACTGAAAAAAGTGTATATATAGTAAATTAATATTTTCATCCATACTTTCAGACATAGATTTTATAGCCTAAGTGTAATGGATCTGATGATGATCGCTTGACAATCGAAACTGGTCATCCAAGTGTATTTATTAATCTCATGTAATTTTTTTCTGGATTAGGGAATTATCTGGATTATATGATATATAATAGATATCATCTTTATGCGGATGACCTCCAAATTTACTGTCACGTTGGTATCAAAGATATAGCGAACGCGATACGAGATGTAAACACCGACCTGCAACAACTCAGTGTGTATGCTAGCGATAACGCTCTCCTTCTCAACCCCAAAAAGACCCAAGTTATTATAATCGGCTCGCAGGGATTATTGAATTCTATGTATAAAAACTACACTATCCCTCCTGTGACATTAAATGCAACCGTAATCCCGTTTAGTAAAACAGTGAAAAACCTCGGTATGACTCTGACTGAAACTCTTGAATGGTCTGCACATGTAAGTAATACTTGCAGGAAGATGTACGCGACGCTACACCCACTCAAACGGCATAAGGACATTTTACCACAAGACGTGAGGATAAAACTTATTGAGACTTTGATACTACCAATACTTGACTATTGCGACGTGGTCCTTGTTGATGCAACTAGCGAACAAACTAAAAAACTGCAACGAGCATTGAACTCTAGTCTTCGGTTTGCTTTCAACTTGAATTACGATTCTCACGTAACCCCTAGCTACAAAGCTCTTTCTTGGCTGAAACCTGAAGGGCGTCGAAATTTTCATATTTTGACGTCGGTATATCGAACCCTAGAATAAAATCTCCCACTGTATATTTCTTCGAAATTTCATTTCCTGTCCTCATTTCATAATATTAATACTAGATCTGGCTCTTCCCTCGCTATTCCCGTTAACCACTCTTTCAAGTACAATAAATCCTTCGTTGTGACTGGGTCGCGACTTTGGAATACACTCCCAGCTGACGTAAGGAAATGCAAGACCTACACAAAATTTAAGACTGCTTGCAGAGATTTCCTTTTGAACACCGCTGACTGTTTCGTGTGACTGGTGATGGATGATAGACAGCATGATTGAGCCATTATGGTATATAAATAAAAATTAAAATACCCAGTTATTTACTAGATCTAACACTATCACTTATTATTATTATTATTATTATTATTATTATTATTGTTTCAGGCAACAATTTTATATGTTTCTTTGTTTGATGTACATTGCTATCTTTATTTTTTATGTCCTGTTTTATTCTAACTTAATTTCTAGTTTACGTATCTTATTCAATGGTAGTATTTGTGTATTTTATTATAACTATGTGGTTAAGTGTAAGAGAGGGCCACGAGCCCTAACTTCGCCACTGCAAAAGACATAAATAAATAAATAAATAAAATAAATAACCCAACTCATTTGGGTACAATCGTGTTGACAGACTGAAAAACATCACACTTTTGTTTTGCTTATGTTGTTTGAGTCTTCAGTCTTTTGACTGGTTTGATGCAGCTCTCCATTCCTCCCTGTCCTGAGCTAATAGTTTCATCTCTACATAGCTACCACACCCTACATCTGAGGCAATCTGTTTAACATATTCTAACCTTGGCCTACCCCTACAGTTCTTGTCCTCGACCCTTCCTTCCATAACTAAGCTTGCTATTCCTGGGTGTCTTAGTATGTGTCCTACCAACCTATCTCTTCTCTTCATTAGCAGTCGCCAGAAACATCTCTCCTCTCCCACTCGCCTTAATACCTCTTCGTTTGTAACCCTATCTACCCATCTGATCTTCATCATTCTCCTGTAACACCACATTTCAAATGCCTCAATTCTCCTCTTTTCTGCTGCACCAATAGTCCAAGTTTCACTTCCATAGAGCGCCACGCTCCAGACAAAGGCTTTCAAAAATGACTTCCTAATACCTAAATCTATATTCGATGTCAACAGATTCCTTTTTTGTAGAAAGGCTTTCCTTGCCTGAGCCAACCTACTTTTTATATCCTCTTTGCTTCGTCCATCACTGGTTATTCTGCTTCCTAAGTAACAGAAGTCTCCTACTTCCTTCAGCTTTTCACCTGACAATTTGATCTCCATAGAGGTTTCTGATTTATTTCGGCTGCATTCCAGTATTTTTGTTTTACATTTATTAATTTTCATCATGAAGTCTTTCCGTAAGACTATATTTCATAGACTATATTTATATGCAGATAATACAGTTTTGCGCCTCTTAACCCTTTATAGGGCAAAAGACTGGGAGTATAAAATATTTGTTTTTATTGCACATTTGTAATTGGGGTTGATAGATGAGTAGGCATATGCAATAATTTTATGGGTGTGGATTCTATTTTATGAAATATGGGGTGGGAAATTATTATCCCACTGCCCACACCCGACAGTATGTCTTCTTAAATGAGCATTGGGGGTAATAATCTCCCACCTCCAAATTATTATGGTACTGTGTTAATCACTCAATAATGAAGTTTATTTAACATGATATAATATATAAAAACACCCATTACGCTCTATAATTTTTAAATTTAAAAGAAGAAACGTAACTCCCACGCAAGACAAGGTCAGCGACCTATATCATCTTATCCGAAAACTGCACAAAAAATATAAAAGTGATTTTGGAATGTTAAAAGTTAGTATATTCGAATATAATTCAATAATTTCAAAATAGTATTAAAAATACAGAAAATTAGTTTTAAAAATCTTCTGTTCCGTGGCAAACATCCTGAGCAGGATAATTATTTCTATTCTAGATGAAATATATTTACTCAAGTGACCAAAACCATTATTAACATTGTATTTAAGTTATACTCCAACGTTTACAAATCTCTTATCTTCAATAAAAACATCTTCTTCTGTAAAACAATGCATTCACTCACTCAACACAACCGAACTGGCGAGCACGTGCACTGTGGAGACCACTGGGATAAAGCCTATGCTTCCCACCTTTGGTTTCTGATGACTGAATACATCAAATTAATGGGTTTTCAATATTACTCTGCATCTACCTTGTGGATGCAAGTGGAAGTGCTTGAAATGAAAGCGGTGGGAAGATTCTCTCCCTAACATCGTTCTATAAATACATGGTGGGAAGATAGTATCCCAAGGACCTACAAATACGGAACTTAACATGGTAGTTAGTTAAGATGACCGATTATTTTATTGAGTTGCTGTATTAGCTCAATGTATATATTAAACACGCTTAAATGTGGTGATGTCATGAATTACAATACGCTATCGGGAATGGCCCGGCACTACGAGGAACTATAAATGTGCTGTGCTGTAAGGTGACACGTGGGAAGGAAGTTAACGGTGAAGCGCCCACGACAAGTGCAACGGCCTTGCAGTGTTTGCAATTGTGCTAAATATCCTCATTCAGCGTCTTATGTTCCTTGTTAGCCACTCAGCGACTATGCTGTAACATTTCCGATTCGTTGAAACCGCAGAAGTTTGAAGCGTTTGATATCATCACCAACATCATCATGTCCGGCTCCGTGGCTAAATGGTTAGCGCGCTAGGCATTGGCCCGAAGTGCCCCGGGTTCGATTCCCGGCCAAGCCACTAGGGATTTTAATCTCCTCGGGGACTGGGTGTATGTGGCGTCTTCATAATCACTTCACTCTCATTATGACGCGCAGGTCGCCCTGCACTCGGCCTCTCCGGAGGCCACACGATCAACATCATCATCATCATTATCTGCTTCGTCAATATTGGGAGGACAGGCTACCAGACGCGGCTAAACCTACCTGGACTTTTTGAGAAAGAAAACGTTCCTCATGCATATGAAGGTCACAGGGAAGGGGCTAAGTCACAATTTTACAATGTTCAGTGAATTGCTTTTGGTTGGTTGGTTCCTCAGTTTAGGGGCAGCTACAACGCGGTCATGTAGCCCCGTGTACTTTGGGTGTGTGTAGAATCTGTCTGATAACCGGTGTTAATTGTGATGACTGTATTAGTGTGTGTATATGTATTTTTAATTCAAGTATGGACTGCAACTTTGAATTTTTCAAATAGTTCCTACTTTTGCCTCCAAACGCCACCGTCAACGACTACTAGGCCTAGTTCAGAACTTAGCTACTAGACGCCACCGCAGTCGGCTCTTGGCAACGAACGTAGCAACCTAAGAGCGTTGTTTACATTCTTAACATATACAATTTAGTTTCACACAGGTGTAATTAGTGGAAAGTTCTTTAACATGCCATAAATCTATGACATGGGACCACCGGCTTTACTTCCCCTCCGAAGGAAGGCATACTGAGGGATTTTAACGCTCTTAAAAATCCGACGGCTTCGGCCGGGTTTGAACCCGCTATGTTGGGCATAGAAGCTGAATTGCTTTTAAAGAGTTTAACTCTGTTTACCAATAGTACATTATACAACGAGCCTATAATGGCAACAATCAAGACACGAGTATGTTTATAAAACGAGCGAAACGAGTTTTATAATTTCCATTATAAGCGAGTTGCATACGACTGTTTATGTTAGACGATAATTATAACTACTTTATGTTCGAACATAAATATTCATAAATATCTGTCGAGATTTCTCCAGTTTTATGTACTGAACAGAGCGCATGGGACACAGAGAATACCTTGTATTTGATCATGGCCTCTCAAATACCCCCACTATGACACTAGCCACGCAGTAAAATTTAAAATAGAAGTCCGTGGAAGTCAGCGCAGATGCGATGCTATCCTTACCTAATTGGTCACACAACTGTTTCTTGAGCTCTGATTGGTGAAAGAAACTGTTTCATAATGAAAATAGTGTTATAATGACCCTCATTATGTTACAGTTTTCTGACATATAATATTTACATTTCGACATCGTCGTTTCCGTTTGAACTTATATCTGGAGTGAATAAAATAAGATTCTATGGTTATGAAGATAAACTTCTAACCCCTTCTTTTCCTATAGACTGTCTCCTGTTTTCCTCGTATACTTGAATCTAACTCATTGTTTCCAAAACAACCTTAGGTATTGTTTAGGACCTGGAAGGATCTTCTCATTTACATAAAAATATACAATAAAAATGGACTTCTTTCTTTCCCTGTACCTTTCAAATGTATGGAACATATTACATGGTTTTAAAGGGTATTTGTCTTCAAAATGTTCCAAATTGTCCGCTCTTAAGAAAGTCTGTTAATGTTCGGATTCCAGCTTTTCTCTCAAAAGTGGCCGATCTAATAGTTGGAACTAACAACATTGACAGTTGGAAAGCTAGAGAGAAGTAATTTGTTCTGGCAATTGAAACTCCAGCTATCAGGTATGACATCTAGTGGTGAAAATGAGAATATTACTTCTTCTTTCTTCCTTATTAAGAATATTCTACAGTACAGTAGTTTTCCTTCAACCCAAAAACACTCTACTCCTCCACAAATTTCGGTCTTCAGCATCTTCCTCGGTTAAGCCTCTGGTAGCCAAGCTTCTCTTTACACCATCCATCCATTGTTCCCTTGGTTTACCCAGTTTCCGTTTGCCTTCAGCTTGCCAATATAACATTAAATTTGGAATTCTACTATTCTGCATCCTCTTCACATGTTTAATCTTCTTTCTTCAACCACTTCTACGAAGGTGGATCAAAAAGATAGTTGCACTAACGCGCTGCAGCAGCGCGCTATGTGTCGTAAACGTGGGCACAGCGGAGAAAGGAACAGACACTGCCCACACGTCTGTTAGGCAGGTCGCTGTGGTGTCTCGTCTTGTATGGTGTGAATAGCGGCCAAATGCAATGGCGCGTCGACTGGACGTTCACTCCAAATATGAGGTGCGTGCGTCAATCCGATTCCTATGGGCCAAAAGGAAGTATTGCACGGACATTCATCGTGAAATTAGTGCTGTGTATGGCGAGCGGGCCATTTCCCGGCAAGGGATCGTTAAGTGGTGTCAGCAATTCGAAGCCGGACGCACGGATATCACGGACGAATATCGCGAAGGCAGGCAGGCCCGCAACGTCCAGGACCCGTGCCATGTGACTTTCATCTGTTCGGTAAGGTCAAAACGGAGCTCAGTGGTCGACATTTCCAGACCGATGAGGAGGTGAAGGCCGCTGTCTCCGTGTGGTTGCAGAACGCTGGAGGAACTTTCTATGCATCCGGTATCGACAAGTTGGTTGTGCATTCGCAGAAATGTTTGGAGTCTCTTGGAAACTATGTGGAAAAGTGACGTTACATTGTATGTCGTTATAGGCGTGTTGCTGTTGTATAGGTGGTGTAATAAATGGCCATAACTGGCAAGTGCAACTTATTTTTTGATCTGCCCTCGTAGTACAGTTTTTAAACCTGCATAATTTCTCTGATTCTCGTATTTCTAATTTTATCCAATCTTGATTTTCTTGCCGCCCTCCTCCAATAATCCATCTCTGTTACTAATAATTTCTTTGCTTGCTGTCTGTTTAACTTCCAAGTTTCTGCTCCATACAACAAAATACTTTGTACCAATGAACTGTGAATACGTTTCTTAGTGTAGGATAAATTTGCCACGTGGCGGCAGTTTGTATTGTTTCTTGTGATAATTTGTTCGTGTTTTTATACACAATTACTGAGTTTTACTCATGAGTAAAATCAAAGTATATTGCTCAGTTTACGGCTGCAATTCGATGTATAAGAGGGCTACGGATATAAGTTTTCATTTTTCAAAAGATGCAAATAGCAATGGCTGATACGAATAAATACGGAGAATAGAAACGAGTTTGAATACAGTTGGTGTGGACGTTGGGGGACAGTCTAGCCACTTAAGGCAATAATAATAATAATAATAATAATAATAATAATAGTAATCAATAAGTTCACTGACACCGTGCATATGAGACGGTTGAAATTTTATAGTCACATAAAAAAACTGCTGGATATAATTAATTCAAAGAAGGTCAAAATCAGTTGGTTAGAACAAATCGAACAGGATTTAAAAGGAATAAACATCACAGAAGATGATGAATCGCAAGACTTTTGGAACTCTAGTTACAAATCACTCTTTCACCGAAAAAGACCACTGGAAAAAATGGACGGAAGAACGTAAGAAGGGGCTTAGCGAGTTCATGAGGAGATTTTGGGAGGAGAAGAAGAGGAAGACACCATCAACCCGAGTCAACAAGTCCAAACGCGCTCCCTAAGTGGGCAAAACGAAGGAACGATTGACGAACCGGATCTTTGCCAATTTTTTTTAAGATAAGAAGACCAAGCCAACCTGGTTCAAAGAGGTAGAAAATGACCTACAGGAGATAGAGATTACCTGTGAATATATTCATGATCGCTATCTCCTCAGGAAGGAACTAAACGACCACCAGGGTTTTCAAGAAAAACCGAAGTTGAAGACGTGAAAGATGTGGACGGAAGAAAAAAAATAGCAACACCGGTAACGTATGAAGGAGCACTGGGCAAATATCAAAGTCCAGAGAAGACAGTTGTCCTTAGGAGGCCGATACGATTAAAGAATAATAATAATAATAATAATAATACAGTAATAATAATAATGGGCATATAACTCGAATGAAATCAACACGGCAATCCGATCGAATTTTTGCTTTTCTCCACGAGAAAAAGACAATGGGGGCCTGGTTCAGTGAAGTAGAGAAAGATCTGTTGGAGATTGGGATAACGTGTGAAGATATCCAGGAGCGTGGCCCTCTTAGGGAAAAACCTCAAAAATATCAGCGTTTTCAACCTAAGCCGAAACTAAAAACCGGGAAGGCGTGGACGACGGAGAGAAAGGTGCAACATCGATTGCGAATGCAAGAGTACTGGACCAAAATTAAAATGCAGAAGAAATAGTTGACATGACGTGGTCCTTAGTTGGCCGTAACGAGCAATAATAATAATAATAATTGGCCTTCCAATTTACGAAGGACACTTATAACAAGAAGTCTCTCTACTGGAATACCAAGATAAATCTTAGGCCCCAAATTTCATAACAACAAATTAATTCATGTCAGGAACGAAACTTTTTACTAAAAAACTGAAAAACTCTCGGACACGGTAATTAAACCAGAAGCCTTATATGCAGCCGAAACATTGTCTCTCTCCACCCAGGGAGCGCTTGAAAGGCTGGAGGTCAAGGAAAGGAAGATAATACGTAAAATCTTAGGCCCCAAATTTCATAACAACAAATTAATTCATGTCAGGAACGAAACTTTTTACTAAAAAACTGAAAAACTCTCGGACACAATAAGAAAACGGAGAATTGTTTTTATGGGCACATCCTCCGGATGAATTCAAATAGATTAACCAAAAAGATCCTCGACCACTTCCGTAATAAAAAAAAAAACTCTTTGGTTTAAGGCAACCGAGAAAGGCTTCGTGGAACTCCTAATTACGGACACCATGCTCATGGACATAACAGCCAAAACCGTCACCAAGGATAAGATACAACGGTTCCAAGTGAAACTCAAACAAAAGCGTACGATCCACATCTCTGCCGAAGAAAGGGAAGCATGATCTCAAAGGATGAGGCAATACTGGGCCCAAAGGAAAGCTCAAAACAATAAAAAGTGATTGATTTCATGTACCCCAAAGTTGGATGGAACAAATAAAGTAGAAAAATAACTAATAGTCCCTAATTACCAGTAACAGAAAAGCAGCACTGCTAAAACATGTTTGCATCAGAATATTATAACTGCTTAATTGTTAGCGTTCTCCTTTCAATTTCTCCTGTAACCACGTTGGGCGGAGCAGATAAGGCCGATGTCTAATCTAGAGCATATGAGCGTAAATTAACCAAAAAGTGTCATCACAGTTTACTATTCCACATAACAAAACATGTTTGGCAAATAACACTTATTTCCTTTCTGTAAAATTAGCAAACTCGAATATAGCTTTCAAACAAACACGCCATGACTCGAAATGCACAAAAACAAATTCGAGCAGACAAGCAATGCTTGATAATCCGTAATTCACACATAAAATCCAGTGGAACATACATATTAGATCACGTGTATCGCACAATTAGTATTTTTGAGATCACATTTACAGATTGTACCAGAATACAAAAGTGTTCCATACGAATCATGTGTTATTGAATATTTTTACCCTACTTATCCCGGCCATGTTGGACCAACCGCAGCACCCCAAGTGATACTTTGAGTTGCCAATTAACCTATTGCAGGAAATGCAACAGGGAACCAAAATGGCGGGTGAGTAAATCGAGTGTTTTCACAGCCATAATGTGGTATTGCACGTCATCTCGTGTCAATGCCCGTCACAGACATTAAACTGCATTTGTTGGCTGGGTTGTGAGGCAGCGTTCAGAACGCGCTGGCGGGAGTTTCCGGTCTTGTCTGGTTGTGTGGTTGCAGGGGAATCTGCTCTTCCCACAAACCTGTTCCTGTCCACTTTCACTCTCGCATTGATAAGAGGGGGCCGTGACATTGTACGCCATCGAGGTTACTGAACCAGAGCCTGCTACAGATTGTCTGTCTTACATAACACACATCACTAGAACTCGTCCACCATATTGGTTCCATCACTAACACAACAGCTTTCTTCGTGTATCAGTGGTAATGTTCGCCCGCTTATCTCAAAATAATGAGCTCGATTCCCGACTGAGGGCGGCGAACATCGATGGGACCCCAGCCGAGTCCGGCATTGCTTCTACTTACTGTACTTGTGCCGGTTTTGCTCTCTGTCATCTTCCCTATCGATCTCTCTTGGTCAACTCATGTTGTCTTCCGACCCCGACGGTGTTAGAATATCCGAGGCCTAGAGTGTCTTTCATTTCCTTGTTTTCATTGGCCCTTGTCTCATATTTCCTGATACCCTTATACTTTGAAAGGTCAGACCTCTTTTCTTTTCATGGTATCCCCTGCCTTCTGCACAAGGTCAGGAAACTGAAGTGGGCATGGGCAGGCCATGTACTGAGAATGGATCACACGAGGTGGGCCTACTCAACAACAGTGTGGGAGCCCAGAGATGAAAGAAGAATCCCCGGCCGTCCGAAGACCAGATGGTCGGACGAGTTCCAATCGACGACAGAGAGGCGGTGGATGAGAGTGGCAGATCAACGAAATTCACGGAGGACTATCATCGAAACTGTCTGTTCGAAACATCATTAGGCTCATCGTGAGACTAATATGAACTAGGCCTACCAGTGTAAATAGTGTTTAATACAATCATAGGAGTGTAAATAGTCCAGTACTAGGCCTAGCTTACTACGAGGGCGGATTAAAAATATACAAACAGGTAATTACAAATAAACGTACTGTTCTGTGAACCTTACACTATTTTTCCACATAGTCCCCACATTGGTTCAGACATTTGTCCCATCGCAGCACTACATTCGAGAAGCCCCTGTGGTGGAATTCAGCCGGCTGACTGTTGGGGCGGGCATCAATTCCACTCGGTCCTCCAAGGAGCCCAAAAATGAGTTCCTCAACGCCGCTCAGGCTTTGACAAGGGGTCGGCAAAGGGGTTATTCCCTATGACGTAAACAAATGTCATAACCCTCCTGCTCGCATACCAAGGGCCGGGTCAAAAACCTTCTGCAGCGCATGAGCGAATTCTTGAATCCAGCTGATTTTTCCGTTCTAGGCTGGAAAACAGTAACAGTAACATACGCAGCTGTTACCGAAAGTATTTTTTTAGGTACGAATTATACACCTATTATTATCTACATTTAATTTTATAATGTCTGACTAGCTTAAAAAACATGCATTTAATTATGCACATATTAAAAACAATGCATAAAATTTGAAGAAAAAAAAATAGAAAACTTGGCAGACTTATTTAAAAGAATATTATGATTAATTTTAAATCACTTGTATTTTCTACCACATGAGTTATAATGTGCCAAACACTTTATACCTGATTTAACGAATGAGTGGACTTGACATCAGAGGGGTTGACCAATGGCACAACAATGTCTTGCGAACACCACCACGCCATCGGTCAAGCCCTCTGAAGTCTATTTTTTTTTCTACATTTGTTTATGTCATTGGGGATAACCCCTTTGCCGACCCCTTGCCAAAGCCTGAGCGGAGTTGAGGAACTCATTTTTGGGTCCCTTGGAGGACCGAGTGGAATTAAGGAAAATCGAGGGGAATTGATGTTCGACCGACTGTGGAACCATCGTCAGACTGCTATCTTGGCGTCATCGTTGCACGTGAATCGCTGCCCTGCCAGGAACTTCTCCAGCGCACAAAAAACGTGAATAACCTCAAGATGGCGGCTGAACGAAATTTTAAAATTAAGTTTTTATATCTTGTGTCCTATTCATGCGATCAAAGTGAACGTTTGAATAATGAACCAACGCAATAATCATCATCTAATGGTGCATAACTCTATGACCTACATATATAACAATCCGACATGGCGACCATCCGAAATATTTAGATGGCTCTCAATATCTATGAATCATTTGCAGCAATCAATATCTATGAATCATTTGCAGCAATCAAACTGAAATTTCGTCGTTGATAGAGGTTATTAACATAAGTTCACTATGGATCATTCAATAACCTGGTGAGGACAAAACCAACATGGCGGCGACGCGAAATTTAAATATTTCCCTGTGAAACTTGGCACGGTATAACTTCATACAAGCTTTAATATACTGACGTCTAATTTAATGGCATTTTATGAGAACTTAAAAATAGCGGCTATGCGATTTTTTTAAAATCTCGTTTTTATTTCTAGTGTCCTAAGAAAGACCAATAGGATATGTGAAAATAGGCTATTTAGTTCTACACGGAACTACTTATGTATGTTTATGTTCGACCCTGGCGAAATGTAAATATTATATGTCAGAAAACTGTACTATAATGAGGCTCATTATAGTACAAGTTTTCATTAAGATGCAGTTTCTCCCACCAATCAGAGCCTAAGAAACTGTTGTGTGGCCAATTAGGTGAGGATAGCATCGCACCTGCACTCACTTCCATGGCCCCCTATTTTAAATTTCACTGCGTGGCGAGTGTCATAGTGAGGTATTCCAGGAGGCCATGGTGAAATACAAGGTATTCTCTGCGTCCCACGCGCTCTGTTCAGTACATAAAACTGGAGAAATCTCGAGAGATATTTATGAATATTTATGGTCGAACATAGTTATAATAGTTATAATTATCGTCGAACATAAACAGTCATACGCAACTCGCCTATAATGGTAATTAAGACACTCATACTCGTGTCTTAATTATTGCCATGATAGGCTCGTTGCATAATGTACTATTATAGGCCTAGACGTTTCTCGGGCAGAAATTCCTTGCTTAAACCCACGCGCCACATGTTGTGAGAATTATTTTCGTCCTTGTCTCACGGAAACGCAACAATGCTGTGTTGAAAGAACTGTGAAAGTTCAGTAAAATTATCCCCGAAATATTGTGATTCTGACATTAATATACAGGGTGTTTCTAAATGCCCTTCAACTCTTTGGGGGAAACAAAAGTTTGATGCCTTTCAGTCGGTCAACACGATTGTACTCAAATAAGATGGGTTATTTCCTAATCCTTATTTCAGCGTTGACTTCTAGCCAGCCAACATGCCAATATATAAGTTACACACTAGTTTAACCTACTGTCGACCAAAATATTATGTGCACTCGAGTTTGAAGGTTGTATGTGAAGTAACCAATAGACCTACATAAAATCCAATATCATCATCATTTTCATCGTTCTATTTTACGTTAGTTCATGTAGGTTGGAATTTTTAATTTATATTTTAATACTTTTTTATCGCAGTTGAAACACAAAAAGTGCCCGTTTTTAAGCGTGTTTCAACCATGCGTCACATTTAAGAATTATTATCTCACAAACCCGTCATCAAATCTAATTCAAATTTTAACACAAAATACATTGGAATGTAGTATAACTGGTTGATTAATTTCAAAATTTTGTGTGTTCAAGCACGAAAGTTATAATTTTTGTAAGGTAACTTTTTCTCGGCTCGGGGTCGTTGGAAAATGTAGTTCTTGGTTGCGTTGTAATCCTTATACATCAAAAGGTTATGCTGACTGTGAAATACGTAAATTAATTCACTTATTTTATATCGGTTTGTATTTGTAGTGGGAACCAAGGTGGTTAAGGTTAGCATAGGAACTTGTGTCCGGAAACGTACGTAACGTCTTCCCGCTAATCGAAAGAAAAAAAAAAAGACTGATAGTCAGTCTGAAACACTGGACTTTATATAATTTTAAATTCTAGCAGCCGAGTACCAAGAAGGCAGTGCGAAAACAGAGTTTCAAGATTCTATTTTGTTTCTTCACTGCCTACTTGATTGTTCTCGCACTGCCTTCTTGAAACTCTGTTCTCGCACTGCCTTCTTGGTACTCGGCTGCTACATCGTACTATGACGTCACACACTTCTGTGCATTCTCGGTACATTTCGCCCTGTCACCGTAACGTAACGCCAGACCTCAGCGTAACGACGAAGTCGACAAGATCATTTAAAATGATAAAACCACTGCAGCATGCGTTCACAGCTCTCGCCCATGCCATGGTGCGAGACCAACTGCAGTATGGGAAATTGAGCTCACGTTGGGTGCTGTGATCTCTGACACCCGCACACAAAGACGCACGGTTCCTGGCGTCGCTGGCCTTCCTTCAGCGTTACGCTGTTGAAGGCAACGAGTTCCTAAGCCGCATCATTACAGGTAAGCGGCTTCGGTGGCCTAGTTGGTAGCATGCTGAACTGCTGTGCCCAAGATAGCGGGTTCAAACCCGGCCAAAGTTGTCGGAATTTTTAAGAGCGTTAAAAATCCTTCAGCATGCCTTCCTTCGGAGGGGAAGTAACGCCGGCGGTCCCATGACATAGATCTATGGCATGTAAAAGATCCGTCCACAGACTAAACTTGTGTGAAGCTAAATTGTTGGGTTATATTTCGTCGGAACGCTCTATCAAAGTTGAGACGTTCACCACTAGGTATCATTGATATCTGGTAGCGAAAGTTGGAACTACTTGAAATTGAACGGAACTTGTAGCTCACCCTATGGGTGTCCGCTGGAAGCAGCTACAGACTCAGGCGAACCGAACATGTCCTCGGACACTCTCGGCACTAAAATCCATACGATAGATAAATAAATCATTACAGGTGATGAGACATGGGTGAATCATTTCACACCGGAAACAAAGAGGGTTATGGAATGGAGAGACACATCCTCGCTGGTACGGAAGAAATTCAAGGTTACGCCATCGGCTGAGGTCATGGCCACTGTGTTCTTCGATTGTGAAGGCATTGTGTACACCGAGTTAATGCGGAAGGGGACGCCCATTACAGCCGATGCTTATTGTTAAACATTGACGTCGCTGCAAAACACTTTTAAAAAACAAGAGACGTGGAAAGTTAAGAGGAGGCATTGTTCTCCTCCACGATATTGCAACACCGCTCACAGCACGCATAACACAGACTTTGCTGCAAAGTTTTCGATAGGAGGTATGGAAGGAACCACCATACAACCCGGATCTGGCACCATGCGATTTCTATCCATTTGGCAAGCTGAAGGACCATCTGGGTGGGCAGCGATTTCACAATTATGAGCAGGTCCACACAGCGGTTCCCCGATGGCTCCATGACCAAGGAGCGGACTTATATCGTCAAGGTGTTGAACGATTAGTAGATCGTGCAGACCGTTGTTTACTGAGACTTGGTGACCATGTTGAAAAATATTGTGATGTATCTGTGTCCCTTTGCATTATAGTGTTGGTTGGTTCCTCAGTTTAGGGGCTGCGACAACGCGGTCATGTAGCCCCGTGTACTTTGGGTGTGTGTACAATCTATCTGATAACCGGTGTTAATTTTGATGACTGTATTAGTGTGTGTTAGGCCTATCTGTTTTTAATTCAAATAAGGACTGCATACATTGAATTTTTCAAGTAGTTCTTACTTTTGCCGCCAAACGCCACCGTCAATGACTACTAGTTCAGAACTTGGTTACAACATGCCACCGCAGTCGGCTCCTGACGACGAACGTTGGAACGTAAAAGCGTTGTTCAAATTTAACCTATAATTTAGCTACACACATGCCATGCCATAACGTGCCATAAATCTATGACATGGGACCGCCGCGCCAGCTTTATTTCCCCTCCGAAGGAAGACATACTGAGGGATTTTTAACGCTCTTAAAAATCCGACGACTTCGGTCAGGTTTGAACCCGCGATCATGCTCTAGAAGGCGAGGTCGATTTCTGCTGCTTCCTGTGCTCGTTCTTCCAGAAATTTCTCGCATGCATGGGTTGGGGTCAGTTTGTGCGTTAATATCATATCTTCTATAAATGTTGTTCCCGCCAGTTGATATAGGCTACTAGCCTAGTCGGGTTGGAGCGTACATCGATATCCCTAGTGAAACGGTTACTTTTATCAAGGAACATATAGGTTGGAAGCATGGCCACCTCTTGCTGGTGGGGCATTGCAAGGAGTCTGGCACTTGGGCTATGGGATTCTTTGTGATGTGCCAGTAATTGGTTGCAGGGGGCTTGGCCCAATGACGTTTCTTTTCTATATTCCTTTTTATGACAGTCGATTGTTCAGATTCTTTTTGTTGTGGAGTGTTACGTCTTATTGTGAGTTACTATGATAATATATGGTTATGAAATGTTTTTTTCTTTTTGTGCTACACAACAACCACCCCGAATAAAATGAATAGTTACACTAGCGTCTTCTTAAAGTATCTGGCTTCGACTCTGTCCAGGGCTTTGACATTATTGTAGTTCAGGGGTGGTCAATTTGCGATATTATTTCGATGTGGTAGGATGCGACTGGGGCAATTTTCAGACCGAACAGTGATATTGCTGTTTTAAGTGATAGGCTTCCCCTGTGATGCAGGATTTCAAACCTGTACGCGATACTAGCGCCGAGTGTTCCTTTAGTAGTAATAATATTCCAACCTCTTTGGATGAAACACCTGAGGCATCTATGACGTCATCAAAGAGATGTGTAGCGTTGTTGGTGGCACTGTGGCTCATCGTGGAGATTCGTAATACTCTCCAAGAAATCGACCAATGACGTTATGGCTGGTGAACTCTCACCGTTCTCTCGAAGAACTTTTAGTTCCACGTAACACATGAGCACACGAATGACGCAAACCAACGACCAAAACATTCAAATAAGCCACATCAATCAAGGGCAGGCAATTGTTTTCGCGAACGGATATCTGTCGTTGATTGCTTCAGGCTCTTCCGAAACCTGTCTGGAACAGATGGCCTTGGAAGTTTAAAAGCGTGGCCAGGTAGAGAAGGCAGTGACCCCTTGCTAGCAAGCAACGAACTTCCTTCCATTCATATAGCTTAATACTAAGGAAGAAACCTTGCCCGTGTTCTATTACGGCTATAGTAAGTGCGGGGTTACCAACCTTCCAGATGATAAAAATCTGACACACGGAAACACAAGAGGAGGAAGTGGGAATTAAAAAAGATAAAGTTATGGTTTGCAGAACCAAACCAGAGGATCATGGATATTCTTTCTTATACGTCTATTTCCGTTATTCTTCTTTCGTTATCAATTTCTTCTTCTAGCATGCAGGTCTGTAGTAGTTAGTTTTACTTATAGTTTCATTTTTTTTTCATTTTAATGGTTTTCGCGGTTACCCAATTTTACCACCAGGCAAATGCCGGGACGGTTCCATTCAATAGGTCCACAGCCGATTTCCTTCCAAAATACCATCCCAGGCCCGTCCTGAGAATAAAATAAATGGCCATTTGCTGCATTAATATATTTTTTTTTATTTTATTATCATCCAAACCATTAGGGGCCAATAATCTAGATGTTAGGCCCATTCAAACAATTAACATCAACATCATCGAAAGTTTTGACATGGATATGTTTCTGGGCAGGGAAGGGGGTCTGGAAATAGCGTGGACAAATTACTGACACCTGGTTACCATGACAACAGATGCAAGCGCTCTTAGATCTCACTTCATGAAGCGCGTTCAGCGACAAATTAATGACACCTAGTAACCATGGCAACAGATGCAAGCGCTCTTAGATCCCACTTCATGAAGCGTGTTCAGTGTCAAATTTCTGACACCTAGCTACCATGACAACAGATGCAAGCGCTCTTAGATCCCACTTCATGAAACGCGTTCAGCGACAAATTACTGACACTTAGTAACCATGGCAACAGGTGCAGACGCTTTTAGATCTCACTTCATGAAGCGTGTTCAGCATCAAATTTCTGACACCTAGTTACCATGGCAGCAGATGTAAGTGCTCGTAGATCCTACTTCATGAAACGCGTTCAGCGACAAATTACTGACACCTAGTAACCATGGCAACAGGTGCAAGCGCTCGTAGATCCTACTTCATGAAGTGTGTTCAGTGATTCTAACACCTGGTTACCATGGCAACAGGTGCAGGCACTCTTAGATCCCACTTCATGAAGCGTGTTCAGTGACAAATTACTGACACCTAGTAACCATGGCAACAGGTGCAAGCGCTCGTAGATCCTACTTCATGAAGTGTGTTCAGTGATTCTAACACCTGGTTACCATGGCAACAGGTGCAGGCACTCTTAGATCCCACTTCATGAAGCGTGTTCAGTGACAACTTACTGACACCTAGTTACCATGGCAACAAGATGAAGCACACTTAGGTCCCCACTCGTCGAAGGGTGCACAATACTTACAAAACGCATATACGAATAAAACTATATTCGGTTGGTTGGTTCTTAAGTTTAGGGGCTGCGACAACGCGGTCATGTAGCCCCGTGTACTTTGTGTGTGTGTAGAATCTGTCTGATAACTGGTGTTAAATGTGATGACTGTAATAGTGTGTGTTATCTGTTTTTTTAATTTAAGTACTGCAACTTAGAATTTTTCAAATAGTTCCTACTTTTGCCGCTAAGCGCCACCGTCAACGACTACTAGGCCAAGTTCAGAACTTAGCTACTAGACGCCACCGCAGTCGGCTCTTGGCAACGAACGTAGAAACCTAAGAGCGTTGTTTACATTCTTAACCTATCCAATTTAGCTTCACACAGGTGCAATTAGTGGAAGGTTCTTTAACATGTCATAAATCTATGACATGGGACCGCCGGCTTTACTTCCCCTCCGAAGGAAGGCATACTGACGTGAGAGATTTTTAGCGCTCTTAAAAAATCCGACGGCTTCGGCTGGGTTTGAACCCGCTACCTTGGGCATAGAAGCTCAGCATGCTACCGACTACGCCACCGAAGCCGCTAAAAAAAACTATATTCATTATTGTGTTTTGGTTCTGGAACGTCATAACGTTGTTTGATTTGGTTTACAATGTGCGGAAGCGACAATGTACAAAGCTGGTAAAACGAAGTAAATGCAATTAAAAACAAAATAGAACATACTGCGTGGATTTGGAAGAAGCGCACCATTTTATGTCAATGCTGAGCTGCCCAAACTTCTAAACGCTGCTACGCCGAGCACCTTAGTACTGTGTCTATCAACACTCAGTGCATGTAGATGCGATGAAGAAAGTGATGAAACGAATACAATAGAATTGTGACGATACGCAGCTTTCCGAATGATTCATTAGGTAACCAGTCATAACAAATGAAAGTAAAGATCACGTCTCATTATCACTGCCCACTGGATCTTGCTTGCTGTCAACAGGATGAGGATGTGCTCTACATCGCATAGTTCACTAGGTCGCTCGTCTGATCTCTTTGCATGACAATCAAGAAGGCCATGGAATTGTCTCGCGACACTACGTGACCTGCCTTCTCAGCTGTTTTCTCCTTACGTAGGCAACAAAATTATTCCTCTCTCGCTAGACCCAGGCCCATCACACACTTCACCGAGTTTTGTGTGTGTTCGTATAGTGGCGGTTTAAGCAATCTATAACTGATAGTTCCAAGAATATCCTGCCACGATGGCTACCTCGTGCCTCTCTGGGTTCGAATCCCACCTCGGTGAAAATGGTGTTCGTGGTTTCCCATTTCACCACCAGGCAAATGCCAGGGCGGTTGCTTTCAACAGGTCCACAGCCGATTTCCTTCCAAAATCTCTTCCATGACCCTTCCTGAAAATAAAATAAATGCCCATTGGCTGCATAATAATAATAATAATAAAATACAAGAACGGGATTTCCAGGACCGCGTTGATGACCAAGAACGCTTTCCAGCTGTAAGATCGTGCATTGTATAAAGAGTTCGAGCCATATGGATAGAAGGTAGACAGTTAAAATGTCCCTGGTAAAAATGGACAATATTTTTTTTTTTTTTATGTGTAACATCTCTCCGCTCGATTGCTGGATAGTTTTGTGGGAGTGATTTTGAAAATTGGGGACGGAAATGAATCGGATGGAAGTGGATCGAACGGAAGTGGATCGGACGGAAGTGAAGACGCACTGCCAGAAAAATGGGTCGGAACTGAATCGGGCGGAAGTGGTTCGGACGGAAGTGAAGACGCACTGCCAGCTGGATGTACAATTGAAAATATGTGTATTGGAAACAAGACAGTGTGTGCTCTGTAGCGCGAGAATGTTATGGCAATACAGTAGGCAGTGCATTTAGCAGGCACTGGTTTGACGAGCACAGTGGCAAATGTTTCACCGACTTTCATTTGTCATTGAGCAGTTTATGAAGCTTCACGTTCAAGGTTGAATATCACATGGGGTAGGACAAAGACGACAAATGACATTTAAGTAAGTGGCATTATTGTCAAGCTGTGGGTGAGTAGTCAAATATTAAATGCATAACAGAATGTTGTTATATGAGTGGAGTAAAAGCTGTATTTTCATCATATGTGAGACTAGGTCATTTCATGATTGTAGGAAGCCATGTTTTGATTGTTTACGACGAGCTGTAAGAGAGCCTTGAGAATAATGAATGTTATAGTTACTGAGGAATGTGCTCACAGTATTTGAGAGTACTGTCGACGTTGTGTTTCACTTTATTATTATTAATTATTAATGTAAAAGGAAGGAAGCTTGTAGTTTTGCGTGTCCGTTAATCTCACGATCATGATCCACGGTACCTCCCTTTTACGTGGAATGCGAACCACAGGACATGGCATTTAAATTCGAAAATCTCACATATATTGACCGGGAATCAAACCCGGTCTACCTTGGTGAGAGACTAACAGCTTGACCGCTGCGCCACAAATGTGACAGTAGCATATCTCCAATTCAATCTATACATTCATCACAGTAGCAGTATGAAAATGGAGTGTAAATTAACATTTTAAGAATGTCCAAGCTGTGTAGTAGGATAACATGTCAGATGTTACACATCATATGCGACTACTGTAAGGCTCGTATCTTTTTTATTAAAGATATTATTAGAATAAGCAATATTACTATACAATCAATACAAGAAAATAAATACATACCTATCCGTACATTGTTGAAGCACATAACTAGAGCCCTGCGCGGATAAACAAAATGTTATCCATATCCGCCCCGCATCCGCACGACTGTTATCCGCAATAGTTTAATTAATATGTTAATTTTTTGAAACCCTTTCCTTTATTTATCATGTTTACTATCAACCCCTTAATATTGCGGACTTAGCTGAGTCTACCCTACATTATTTTTGTGTGTTTGTTGTTGTTGTTGTTGTTGAGTCTTCAGTCTTTCGACTGGTTTGAAGCAGCACTCCATGCTTCCCTGTCCTGAGCTAATCGTTTCATCTCTACATAGCTACCACACCCTACATCCGAGACAATCTGTTTAACATATTCTAACTTTCGTCTACCCTTACAGTTCTTGTCCTCGAGCCTTCTTTCTATAAGTAAGTTGGGTGTCTTTGTATGTGTCCTACCAACCTATCTCCTCTCTTCATTAGCAGTCGCTAGAAATATCTTTCCTCTCCCACTAGTCTTAATTCCTCTTCGTTTGTAACCCTATCTACCCATTTGATCTTCATCATTCTCCTGTAACACCACATTTCAAACGCTTCTATTCTCCTCTTTTCTGCTGCACCAACAGTCCAAGTTTCACTTCCATAGAGCGCCACGCTCCAGACAAAGGCTTTCGAAAATGACTTCCTAATACCTAAATCTATATTCGATGTCAGCAGATTCCTTTTTTGTAGAAATGCTTTCTTTGCCTGAGCCAACCTACATTTTATATCCTATTTGCCGCGTTCGTCACTGGTTATTTATGTGATGAATATCAAAATCAGCAGAGCAAGGCAAGAATACATGTGAACTATACCACAGTGGGTGGTATATTTGACCTACGTACATAATTATAACGTTAGTAATATATGAATTGCAGCCAATGGTCATAGCAGGGTATTTTAATAGAACGCCCGAGGGCACCTAACAAATTCAATTTCAAGTAGTTCCAATTTTGGCTACCAGATGCTACGGACACTACCACCTAGAGGCGAACGTTGGAACTTGATAGAGCGGTTCTTTTACATGCCATAAATCTATGACATGGCCCCGCCGGTTTTACTTCCCCTCCAAAGGAAGGCATACTGAAGGATTTCAACCCTCTTAAAAATCCGACGACTTCGGACGGGTTTGAACCCTCGATCTTGGGCATAGCAGTTCAGCATGCTACCGACTACACCACCGAAGATACTGTGAAGGGAGTCACGGGGTGGGCCCAAAAACGTTTGAGAATCTCTGCTATAAGCCATGGCACAATATATCATTAAACACTGTATTGTTGGATAGGTCATTTTTAGCATTTGCGGCAATATTCAGTGATCATTCCAATGTGTGTATACTGGATATTAGGAAGTGGATGAAGGTTTCCAGAGCTATACTAGTAGTCGGTAGTGCTTCCTTCATATTGATCAGCTGAAGTACGCGAGGTACAGTGTTGTAGTGAGCGAGCATGCGCAGTAAGTGCCCAGCCTCTCGGACACACGTGATGTATCCAGTGTACCCCTAACGATGAAGTTACGGGTTGTCTGCACTCTACAGTAGGAGTCATATTGAAGGGCTGCATTTTAACTACAGAAAGATTCGTGGTTTACATATAGTTTTTCAAGAATACTGAGTATAGAAGTATTTTTTCGAAATTACTCTATTTAATGGATTTGATTAATGATTAATCGTTTGATCACTGAACAGATTTGTATTTATTTTGACATTCAGTTTTCTAAAATAAACTGTAAGAAATGTTTGTTGAATTTATACGAATGTTCATTATAATATTATCATATGCATTTTCCTAAATGTATGGAAGTGAGGGGAACGTTTGTTTCCCCATCTATAAACGAAATATATAGAAACATTAGCGGACCCGTGCGAGTAATCTCGCATTATCATAAAGCACACTTTCCCCAATAGGTTTATAATGAGAGACTTAAGGAGAAAGGTTATTATGTTTTTATTTCAACCAAATGATTATAGAACACTATTCACATTTCAGTTAGAATTCCAAGTTCTACGTTCCCTAACTTAAGAAGGCAATCACTGAAAATTGGATCATCATAACATTCACCGGTTATTCGATATTTATGAAGTTATACGATTTGAGTACTCATTCCTTTGATTTACTGTTTCTGAAATCCATGCAAAATGATTAAAAAAAGACATGAAACAGGCGTAACAGCGGATAAATTGTGAAGTGGACAGCAATTATGGACCGTATTTTCCTACAGCAACAGTATCTGCAAATCGCACACTTTGTACATTTTTTTCAAAAGTCACTTTTTTAAAGAAATTATAGATATGATATTAGAGTAACATTCGTAATTGATAATGGCTATTCTCTTTCATTTGAATGCTCATTTGTAACGATTGGTCGCTTGTGAGCACCGCAGGAGGGATCTATACTACTGAAATAATATATTTGATGATGTGACAAATTTTAATCTCTGAAATTAGGTAGGCCTAGTACTGTTGATTTAGGTCAAAATAATGTAAAATTGTTTTCAAATATTTTGAAGATTATCCCTTTCAACATAATTTGTCAGGCGACTACGATCTTTCATTTCTGAAACAGAATTTGAATTTAATTCAGGTATCACTATCTCTTCAGAACACCGTTCGTTTCAAATCTTAACTTTCGACAACTTATCCACATTAATTAATTCCTGACTCATTTTGGTTTTGGCAGAGGTTTTAAAGCCACCTGACATTCCAGCAGTTAACTCTATCCTGTTGTCGTCGGGATTTTTTTTTTCTTGTTAATTGTCACTTTAACTCAGAGAGTCATATCGTGACCTACAGACAATAAACACATAGATAACATAAATTTACAGGAAAAATCTACAGACAGCAATATGTACAGATAGGCTCTCCTAGGCTTTAACAAGATTTATAGCTTAGGAAGCCATCTCCTGTACTTGAATGCTTAATTTACATGCATCTTTGTTCTGAATCTCATCCGACGCTTTCTTATTCCACATTGCCCTGATGGTATTAAAATATTTTGCTAATTGACCTGCTTTCCCCCATTCCCTTTTTAGTAATTTAATTAAAGTGTGATACTCATTTTCATTTTCTATTCTGTTTATATCTGCTTTGTCTACAAACTTTGCTCTTATCATTTTAATTTCCTTGCATTCCCTGATCAGGTGCGCCGCACCCATAACCTTCCCACAAAACAGGCAAATGTCCTCTTTTCCTACTTCTCTCAACGCTTTGTTCTTATACACCCCCATTAACCACCAAATTATCCCTCTCATTTCTCTTTTCATTAGGCATTGAGGCTTTATGCTCATAAAGTTCCTTATTTCGCAGAACTCCGTTAAGGTTCTCCTACTGGTGCACTCTTCCCTTAGCACCTGCAACTCTACGTCATTAACCCTTCTGCACACTTTTTTACACACCCTACCTTCCTCTCTTTGTAAGTCCCTATCCCATAGATAACCCATTCCTAATCTTTCCAGTACACTTCTTACCCCGTCCACCCAGTAGCCCTCTTGCTGATGCTTCATTTGGTGCAGGTAGGCTACCTTAAGCATTTCCCCCCCTCCACCTGCTTTTAAACGAATCCAAGACTTTATGACCCTTTTTATGATATGTTGTCTAATGCTTACATCCTCACGCAACATTCTCGCTCCACAATTCGCCGTGCAACTAGGTAGCCCCAAAATTATCTTGGCAAACCTACTTACAATACTGTCCAGGGTTTTCGTTCCTTCCTCTAAACCCCATACTTCCACTCCATAGAGTGCTCTTGAAACGATGAGTGCGTTGAACACATTCTTATACACTTTGTAGTCAAGATTCGGTAACCTACGCTCTAACACTTTAACATTCGCCAATGCCGCTAGCCCTTTCGATTTTGCCCTTTTAATTTGTTCGGTCCATTTACCATTACTCGCCATTATCATCCCTAGATACTCAAGTTTTTTCACCGTCTCTAACTGAGACCCATACATGACCCAATTTTCATTCTTAGCCAGTTTAACTCCCTTTTTGCAGACCATAACTTTGGTCTTACTCGGGTTAATTTTTAAGTTCCAGTCCTCACAGTATCTCACAATCTCGTCAATACTATATTGCATATTATAGGGTGTTAGAGCAAGCAGAAGGATGTCATCAGCGAAAGCTAGGCCCGGGATATCATAATTGTCCAAGCAAGGGTTGGACCGTTGCTCAAAGCCCTTTGACTCGAAAATATCGTTGATAAATAGCAAAAAAAAGCACCGGGGATAATTTGCATCCCTGTTTTAGACCTATATTAGACGTTATCTCTCCTACAATTACATCATCTTTAGTTTTAATTGCACATTTCACTTCGGAATACACATTCTCAATTGCTCGTATCATTTTATGTGACACCCCGATTTTTCCCAGTTTAGCCATGACAGCTCCCCTGCTCACTGAATCAAACGCCTTCTCCAAATCAATAGCTGTGATATACAGCTTACCTCTTTTCCTTCTTATGTACTTGTCCATCACCGTTTTAACCACCATTATATTGTCACTGGTCCTCATTCCTTTTCTGAACCCTGTCTGGAGTCTCGAGAACACCGAACAGCCCTCTGCCCATGCTATTAAACGCTTGGATAAGACCCCGGTGTACATTTTGCTCAAATTATCAAGCAAAGTTATGCCTCTATAGTTGCCTGGGTCTAGTTTGTCCCCACGCCTCTTATATATTGGACAAATTATCCCCTCCTGCCACGCCCTTGGAAATCTACCTCCGTCAAAGATTTTGTTAAAGATTTTTACCAAGCTGTCCATCATGAACCTATTGCTACTCAACTCTAGCCAAAATTCATTTGTTATCCCCGAAATAGCACCTGACTTCCCTCCTTTACTTTTTGTCATTACTTCCTTAATTTCCTCTATCGATATGACTTGGTCCAGCATAGGCAGAGTGACCCCCAGCCCCCTCGGGACGCCAAACTCATCCCTCTTCCTCCAATTATCTTCAGCATTTAACAGATTCTCATAATATGCAATCCATATTTCATCACTTATAGAGCTCCCCCCACCACTTCTGCTCCCCCTACAGTAAGACTTTATCCTGCTCCACACTTTGCTACAGTCGTTAGCTTTAGAATCCTTATTTAGTGCTGTTGCTTCCTTACCCTGCCATTCATCTTTCATTTTACTGAGCAGTTCCCTATATTCTTTCCTTAGACGACAAAATTCTACTCTCATCGTATCATCCCCTCCTCTCTTGTATAACTTCAGTGCCCTAATAACTTCGGTTTTCTTCCTTCTACAAGATTCATCGTACCATCCTTTAATTCTCCCTAATTTTCCCCTAGCCTTCACGCGCATTTTCCGCCCTGCCATCATAATTGCATTCTCAATCATACGTATTACCCCTTCAATTTCATCATTACTGATCATTAAACTTATTCCTACCTTTATCAGCTCAAAATTTTCTCCCTGGAAGTAGTTCTGGAACTCTCTGCAGTTTTCCTCCCTCCATCTGAATCTATTCACTTTTCTCTCTATAGCTTTAACTTGTGGGTTCCCTTTTGATTTTGTCACCGCTCCCTGCATGTTGACGACAATTGGTAGGTGGTGTGATTCCCCCCATTCTTCAACAGTGAACCTCTTAATTAGGGCTAGTGCTCCTCTGGAACATATTGCTAAATCTATTACACTTCCTCCAATCTCTGTTATATACGTCAGGTTACCTTCTTCATCCCCCACACAGACACCATTTAATATATATAGCTCTTCTGCACCACATAGTTCCAAAATCTTTTCTCCGTTCTTGTTACATTCCTTGTCTTTGCTGTGCCTATCCCCACATACGGCCTCGGCAACCCCCTTGCTGTAAAGGGGCTTTTTGTCTGCAACCCTCGCATTGAAGTCCCCTAACAGCACAATCTCTGCCTCTTCATATATATTTTGAATTCTGTTTATTTCAATAGCTAACTCATCGAAAAAGCTTTCTCTTGCATACGGGGAATTCTCCGGAGGGTTGTAGACAAAGCCGAAACATACCGTTCCTTTCCCCCTCCCCCTAATATCTGCTTTTACCCACACTACTTCTTCCAGTTCTGAACTAATAAATTCTGATAATTCCCTCACCTCTTCTTTAATTAAAACAACAATACCCCCTGGGAACCTACCGGTGCGAGCTTTCCTAATCTTAGGTTTTGTATATATATTGAAGCCATCTAATTTAACCTCGCAACCTACAGGGAGCCAACTCTCAACAAATCCTACAATCTGCATATCTTCTATTAGGGTCAAAACTACATCGTTGCCTCTCTTATTTAAAAAACCCTCTATATTTACGCTAGCAATATTCCAGTTTAGTTATTTTTTACCCCTACCCTCCTCGCTGGCGGTAGCTTTACTTCTAGTAACTCTAGCTTTCTCTAACTCTAGTATACTACCACCTGGAGAAGAAATGACCTCCTTCTCCACATTAAACTGCTCTGTCAAGGTTTTCTTGCCCCAAAGTTCTTTTAGACTAGTAACTCGTTGTTTGCCAGTCTCACCTTTCTGCAAACCACGCACTTGTCCGGTGATCCTGGCGCTGACGTTAGTCGTTCCTGCTCGCGCCACTTCCGTGTTGGACTTGGAGGTCGCTGCTCTCTGTTGAATCATCACCGCACTTTCCTCTGACCCGACAACTGCTTCCACCTGGTTGCTAGGTCTAACTGTCTCCTGTTGTTGTTGCTTCTCCATATCCTGGAGTTGTGCCACTGTCCAAATCCGATCCCAGTTGTTGCCGCTAACCGCCAGCCTATTACCTTTTACATAAGCCTTGAGACCAGAGCTCCTTGCCTTCCTTAAATGAAACTGCAAGGTCCGTTGCTCGCTTGCCTCTTCTTTACTCATTTCTCTCCTTATCCATATCCTCTCCCCTTTCAAGTTCCTTGTGTTCGCCAGAATTCTGTGAGCCATCAGCGAAGAAACTAATGACACTTTCACGGGCCTCGTGCCCCTTCCTCGCCCTATCCTGGTCACATTGTCAATCTCTGAGACTCCAATGTTTATCCGCATGCCTTCACTAATCACTCGGAGCACCTTGGATGTTAGATCCTCGGTGCTTTCCTTGGCATCTTCCTTTATTCCGTAAATGAAGACGTTTTTCTTTCTCTCATCCAGCTTGGTCTTCCTTAATTCATTTACCTCCACCTCTAATATCTTCACCTTTTCTCTCAGGTCTTTTATCTCTCTACTATTCTCGGCCAGCCTTTCTGTCACTATTCCCATCTCTTCTCTTATACATGTCTTCATCTCCTTGAATTCCTTACATTGCTCACGAAGAATGTCCCGGACCTGGTCATTTTGTGACACTTCCTTTACAATTTCCCTTATTTTTTCCATTTCTTGCCATCCCAGCTGACCAGGCCCTGGGTTTGACTCCACTCCTCCAATTAATAGTAGCGTCGCCATAACCAGCGCTACCATCCCCATCGCCAAAACCCCCATCTGTTCAGTGACGTTGCCCACTATCACCTTCCCGACACCGAAATCGCACTTCACTCTAGCCTGCCAGCGGCCGATGACCGCCCGGTACTGCTGAATAGCGATTCCCATTCTTCCTTACACTTCACTGCACGTCTGTTCACCTTGCTTGCTTGGTTGAAACTCCGTCGTCGGGATTTGAACCCCAACCCCCTGGATGATAGACAAGCAGCTAAGCCACTGCAGCATAACGCTCCTCTAAAGGTTAAATCGAACATAATTATAATGTGTTATAACAGTACTAAGAAAATGTGCAACTTCGTCCGTAGGCCGCAGAAAATATCTCAGGTGGTCACAAATCGAAGACCTTCGCGTCTGCGGCGAGTGTTCAGCTCTGGAAATGTTCAATCCAATGCCTTTCACTGTAAATAAATGGAGTTAGGTTTCGCCAAGGCGAAGAGCGTCAACTGCAGCTCTTGATGGTTGATTTTATTTCAAATCGGCTGTGATGAATGTCGACCATCGAGTAAATGAGAAGAAAAAAAAAAAAAAAAAGACAAAGCAATCCAGCAGCATAATAGTACATTATGCAACGAGCCTATAATGGCTATAATTAAGACACGAGTATTTTTTATAAAACGAGCGTATGCGAGTTTTATAATTTCCATACGAGTGTCTTAATTACCATTAAAGGCGAGTTGCATACGACTGTTTATGTTCGACGATAATTATAACTTTATTATATGTTTTAACATAAATATTCATAAATATCTGTTGAGAGTCAGCTACTGGAATTTTGTGATCGCAGAGCGAGCGTTGGGTGTTATATCTCTGCCTTTCAAGAGCTTTGAACGACGCATGCGCTCTGTGTATTTGCAATGCCATATGCAAACCATATGTTTACATCTGCCGTCCCTCAGTAATATTGTCACCGGTGTCAGTTGAAGACAATGCGCTGTGTAGAAATTAGTGTTGGTGATTTTAAGGTACAGTGCTATTTCTTGTCTCATATTCGCCAGTTTATTTACGCGAACATATGGACGGTGGGTATTCCATGTCGGTAATTTATTACAGTTCGATGTTGTGTTTATGTCCGACATGTTGGATTTTAAGCGCATGCGCGAAGTTATCGTTGCCTAATTGGTCAATGAACGAGCTCTGATTGGCTGGAGAAACTGTATCATAATGGAAAACAGTGTTATAATGACCATCATTATGATACAGTTATCTGACACATAATAGTGAGGGTCGAACATAAAACGTATTTTGTAATTTATCGAGATTTAATCTTGACATTTGGGTCACCTTGAACTGATGAATCATTCACTAGTTCTGACAACGTCCAATATTGTTGAACTATGGAGATCTCTCGGGATCTGGTGTTTCAACAAGGGTAATCCGTAGAAAATGTTAAAATTCCAATATATTGTATTGCAAGCCAAACTTTTCTTTATGACGAGCGTGATAAAGTACATTTATTTATTGAGTTTCCAAACCATAGAAGGAACCCTATTTTGCCTAGCATATTAGGGTTATGGTTCGACAATTACAGAATATTTACTACTTGTGTTACATCACAATAACTTATGGAAGATGTGATGGATGAATGTAAGACAATGAGAATAAAACCATGATTTTTAGCCTACTTTTCACATTTTGCAAAAAAAAAAAGGGAAAAAGTAGATTTATGAGATCGGGAAAATGTGTGTCTGTCTGTCTGTGTGTCTGGCTGTGTGTGTGTGTCCCTATCAACTCCTAAACGGCTGCAGCAATCGAAACAAAATTTGGTAGGAGTAAAGATCAATACCTGAATATCTCACGGCCATATTTGAAAATGATGTCAGTGCTACCAACTGCTGAAAAATCACAATTGAAATTTGAGCTCCATGTTGGATATCTTGGAAGGTATGAATGGGAGCTATTTCAAAATTGGCATACGCATAAATAATAATATTGCAGTTTAATTTCCAGGAGGCCATACATGGCAGTGTTGCCAAAATGATTATAAGCCTGCTGATAGGTCCAAATTTTAAATGCATATAACTTCTACACTATCAATTGGATTTCAACCAAATTTCGTAAGTGGTATGTGTACATAAACAGATATGACTGAGCGTATTCTTAAGAGCCACCAGGGCTGCCAACTGTTAATAAATGCTCTCAATTTTTTTAACATCCAAATACCCATATATCAGAAAGTATGCAAGCCGACAGCTTTAAACTATGCACACGTATAGTACCTGACATTCTATATTAATTTGGAGTAACTTATATACATCAGTGCTACCAACATGATTCTGAGCCTGCTGACAGGTCCAATTTTAAAATGCATGTAAATTCTATACTAACTAATGGATTTCATTCAAAATTGACACAACAATAGATCATATTTTTTCATATTATTTCTGACCAATACATGTATGTATTGTTGCCAACATGATTTACGCGCGCTGTTAGATCCAATGTCTAACTGCATGTAACGTCCATGCTATCCATTCGACGTAACCAAATTTTGTATTCTGTACCTTAAGAGATGGAACTAAGAATATATTCAGTCACCAGGGCTGCCAACTGTAGTTCTCTATTAGGCTACATTATGCCAGGTATACAGTATTTCGAACTAATTAGAAATTTCGATATTACCAACTTAATTTCGTCATTATTCTAGATAGATCCATATAGATTAATCATTGGCATGAATCTTAAATTTTAAGAAAAGTAGGCTCTTTAGTTCGTCACGGAACTTCTTGTTTAAAATATAGGATGCAGAGGTTTAGTCAGTTCTTTATTGCAGTAACTCGGGTGACATTTTACAATAAGTGTTTCTCTTTCAAAAGTAGGGCAGTCGAAAAGAAGGCGATTTACAGTTTGAGAGGATCCACAAAAGCATGTATAGTCATTTAAAATAGTGATGTGAAATCGCTCAAAGTATGACGTGATTTTCCCATGTCCAGATAAAAATTGAGTAAGCACAGAGTTTGGAACTAGTATTTCACTTTGAAGTCGATACTGAATCTCAGGAAATATATTTCTCTCGTAACAGATCCTTTGGAAGTTGAGGTCCAAATGTTATTCCACCGGTGAGTTATGTAGTCTTTTATCTTTCTTTTCAGGTGACATTGGGCTTATGTTATATGAATCTTTCATTGATGACTGTAAAGCCTCTTTAGCTAGTTCATCTGCTGGTTCATTCCCAATTGAGAAGCTTATTTCCGAAAGATACCAAATCCAAAAAAAATAATTGAAATTGAGATTATGATTGGTAGGAAGCTCCATCATATGAAAGAAAAAGAAATCCCCAAAACGACCTAAATCCATAACAAACAGTGAATTAAAATCTCGTTTGATGCCATGTTCTTTAGACACAAACTACGATCATAATTCCAAAAGTTCAGCACTGGTAAGTTACTTTGCATAATTTTCATTGTTTTGTTCAATTTTATTTAATATTATTTAAATAATCTATGCCTTCACTGTGAATACCTTAAATCTAATTATTGCATAACTAAATACAATCAGTTTTCTCGAAGATTCTGATCACTGCAGTGAAATTTTATGTCTTTCCGTTGAAAGTATTTAGAGTTTCAGTGCCAAAAAGTACCAAATCCATAATTTTCTTTGAAGATTTCCTAAACTGCAAAAGCCTAAACAGAAATACTTGGTATAACAATGCATTTATTCTGTCTAAACATAATAAATGTGCTCAAATGGATTTTCAGATGAAATTTTACACTCGGGGCGTTTTTCCTCTCTCCTGTAAAATATTACTTTTTGGATTTGGTACCTTCTGGAAATAAGCTTCTGAATTGTCCCTGTGTGTCCACGAACCCAGGAGAGACAAGACATGGAAACCATGCTGAGTTATTTATAAAGTACAAATCGATACTTTTAAGAACAGTACATTGAAAGATTCTTTTGTATAGTTCGCATCATCTTAAATCTCTATATATCCGCATCCGCGCAGGGCTTTAGCTATGGTTGTATACATGTTTTTGAGCGGTCTTCTGTGGTTTCAAAGATTTTCCGGCTTGTATTTTACGTATATTTATCTGAACGTTCATGGAAACTAATATATTAGTTGGATTATCATTGATTTACCTATTCTGCTCTACTTATTCGTTACGGCCAACTACGGAACCCGTTGGACATTTTTACCTATTCATTAGATACAATTGTAATTGAATAATACTTTTGATAGCCTAAAGAATGTAAATAGCAAGTTTGTTAAAACCTTACATATTTACTCTTCGTCCACCAAGCATCATTTATCTTAATTATCTGCGAGTAAAAACGTAAACAAATTCATCAAAAGATACACGCGCGGGACGTCAGCTGACTGCAGTATGTTCAAAGAATAATTATTATGAATCCAGTTATTAATCCCGTTTCCAACGGGGTCGGGGACGAGACGCGATGAAATTCCACGTGGCTGATGGTTTTTATGACCGAATGCCCTTCCCGACAACAACCTCACGAGAGGAGTAAATGAGAGATGAAATGAATGAAGCTGAATGAAAGTTCAATTTACAGTAGTTCCAAATTTGGCTACCAGATGCCACTGTCACCCAGCGGCGAACGTTGGAACTTGATAGAGTGTTTCTAAACCAAATAACCTTCAAATTTAGCTACACACTACACCAATTGTAGTGGTAGGTTCTTTTACATGTCATAAATCTATGACATGGGCCCGCCGGCTTTACTTCCCCTCCGAAGGAAGGCATAATGAAGGATTTTAACGCTTTATTAAGTTCCAACGTTCGTCGCCAGGTGCCGTGGCATATAGTGGCCAAGTTCTCAGCTAGGTGTCGTTGACTGTAGCATTTGGTAGCAAAATTAGGAACTACTTGAAATTGATCGTCTGCAGTTTGTTGTTTGAGTCTTCAGTCTTTTGACTGGTTTGATGCAGCTGTCCATGCTTCCCTGTCCTGAGCTAATCGTTTCATCTCTACATAGCTACCACACCCTACATCCGAGGCAATCTGTTTAACATATTCTAACCTTGGTCTACCCCTATAGTTCTTGTCCTCGACCCTTCCTTCCATAACTAAGCTTGCTATTCCTGGGTGTCTTAGTATGTGTCCTACTAACCTATCTCTTCTCTTCATTAGCAGTCGCCAGAAACATCTCTCCTCTCCCACTAGTCTTAATACCTCTTCGTTTGTAACCCTATATACTCATCTGATCTTCATCATTCTCCTACAGTCCTTACCTGAATTACAGGTAACACACACTAATATAGCCATCACAATTAACACCGGTTATCCGACAGATTCTACACACACCCAAAGTACACGGGGCTACATGACCACGTTATCGCAGCCCCTAAACTGAGCATCTTTTCTTCCAATTTCGATGTCCAGTAACTTCGAACGGTTTCATTTGAGCACTTCGCATATAATTGGCGTAGTCTCTTTCCCTCGTGCATAGATCAGGAGGAGTAGAGCCGCTATTGTTTCCCCGACAATATATCCACTGTTCTGTTCCTGCAAATTACATTATCATTTGCACCTTGTTGTTGTTTATTTTTGAGGGGCTTAGGCACCGTGTTCAGTTAGCCCCTTGTACTTGGGTGTGTGTATAATGTCTGATAAGCTGTGCTATTGTGATGGGTGTATTAGTGTGCATATTTGTAAATCAGGTGAGGATTTGGAAGAAGTGGCAGTAGCTTTAAGTTACAAACCATCCAGGCATATGCCTGGAGTAGAAGTGAGAAACCACGGAAAACCTCTTCCAGGATGGATAAGGTGGGAATCGAACCCACCTCTTCTTCTCAGTTTTGCCTCACAGGGCCCAGTGTACCACGTTCCAGCCTCAGACCAGAATTAAATTTCTTGGCAGAGCCGGGAAACGAACTCGGACTTCTGGTGCGAATATTAACATTTGCCTGTAGTGAAGGACGTTCAGTATCAGCACACAGTTCAACTTACTGTAGATATATTTAACAGCACCCTTCGTTCTTTCTTTTGTACCCTGCAGCGTAGCCGTGTCCGTTAGATTGTGCACCACGGCCGCGCAGGCAGCTCAAGCAAAGGTCTGAATGTCACAGGTTCAATTTCCGGCACTGACAGCGGCTATCCTGAGTGTGTTTTTTCTTCACTCCCTCCAGCAGGAAAATTCCAGGATAGTGCCATACTTCAAGTCCCGGGGCACCTACGCCATTCCTGCCCCGAAAACAGTTACACACATTACTACAGTCAACACAGGAATACAGGTTATCAGGCAAGTTCAACACCCACCCAACTACACGGAATTAATGACCAAGATGTCCCAAGCCCCTATTCCATTGTATCCTCATGCAACCAAATTAATTTCATTCTCATTGTAAATAACTGTACGTAGAATAGGCAACCGTTTCATCATTTGTGTATAACGAGTCACCTTTATAATGGGTTCATACCAACGCGTAGCGCCATGACATGGATGGAGTAGGCAACTCTTCTGACACGTATGTGTGGCGGGTTTACCCGTCTTGACCAAACCTATGCAGTGGTCTTCAAGCAATGGGTGTTGAGGTAGGCTATTTTGATAGTAATATGGGTATATTTTATAGATAAAATCTAATAGATGTGTGTGTATTTAGGATTTATCCACTCGAGTGTTGGATTGGCGTAGGCGGTCAAATTATTTTGCTAGTTGTATGGTATTTTCATAATCAGCATTATGAGCAGGTTCCAGTTTCCGGGGTACTGTTGATAAGCCTGCTCCATTCCATTCTGTCCATGAACACTTTGCTCTCCATGATGTCTTCAAGTGTTCTTCCCTTAAACCCCCTACCTACAGACTGTCAGACCAGACCAGACCAGACCAGCAGATGGTCGGCAAAAGTAGCTGATGGGCGGGCAGTTCGATAGTGTGTAGGCCTGTCTGCACCCAATTCGGTCTGCGCAGAATGTCTGGCGGTCTGGCTGGAAAACCTTCAGACCACCAGACTGCCCCTCGCTTGTCTGGTCTTGTCTGTGTTGTGTGTAGCACTGTCTGACCGACTGGCAGACTCCGTCGCGATCTGTAACAGTTCAGTACCTATTCTAGTGTTGAACAGAGAGGCACTACTTCTTATTACAAGATTCTGTCGCCATTTCTCAATATTCCCATCATAGAAACAACGCGAGTGCCGATGATAATGAAGTAGGCGATCATGAGGGAGATACTAGCATGCAAATGTATGGCTGGAACATACAGAGTAATTCGGTAAAAGGTTCATCCATTCGTAGAAAAGTGCGGAAATCAGCTGATTCCAACTCCAACCTGTGCTTTTCTTTATACATCTTCTTCTCTTCTTCCGTGCATCTTCATCACTGATCAATGCAACACACAATGATAGTCCTATTTTCTGTTAATTTGAAAGATGCGGCGCCATCACAGTACGTATTTAAATACTCAACAAAATAACAATAACCTTCTTACTTATTACTGGGCGGACGACTCAATACAACTGAGGCCTGGTATGTTGGTGTGTATGCAATAGGTCTAGGAATATTTGCGTATTCGCATATTCGAATAGCATTCGAATATTCGAATTGCATATTCGGTATTCGAATTATTCGAGTTGTATTCGAAATATTCGAATGCCGAATACGCAATTCGAATACCGAATAGTGCGAATACAGCGAATATTATTCGAATATTCGCAACCTGACGAATATTAAAAAATGAAAAATGAGGATGACGACTCACAGAGCAAGACATCAAAAACTCTAAAATCGACAATTTCTGGGGCTCTTAGAAGACGATTTCACATTAGTGATGAAGAACCGACCACAGATGTAAGTTTAACCCAATTAGCGTCTGCTGTGGATTCACGTTACAAAATTCTTTTACACGAAAATGCACAAGACACGGAAAAGATTTGGGTGGAACTGCAAGTACAGATGCTTTCTTGTGATACCGGAGAATATTCGGATGCTTCACAACCACAACGTCACTCACTCTCGTCCAGCTTTGAAAGAAACCTCGACTTCATTATCAAGCGTCCATATACGTCCTCGCGCAGGAAAACTGTGGCCGAAGGGCTGGAAAACTTTAGGAACGCCCGTGAAACTGTAGGTGACCCCTGAAATGGTAGAAGGCTAATGGAAAGGTATACCCCAGAATAAGTTAATTGGCGAGAAAGTACTTATGCAACCCCGGCACCTCCGTTCAATCAGAAATACATTTTTCCACGGGCGGCAATATTGTTAATGCCAAAAGAACATGCCTTGAGCCTGACAATGTTGACAAATTGATTTTATTTTGTCCAAAATAAGAAATTTTTCGCGTGAAATAATCTTTGAGTTAAAAGCCTGTAGACACTGACATTTTTAGCCTACTTTTCAAGTTTGCAAAAATGAGGAAAAAGTAGACTTATGAGCTCGGGCAAATGTGTGTGTGTCTGTCTGTCCTTCTGTCTGTCTGGCTGGCTGGCTGTGTGTGTGTCCCCCCTATCAACTCCTAAACGGCTACAGCTATCGAAACAAAATTTGGTAGGACTAAAGATCTATACCTGAATATCCCACGGCCATATATGAAAATGATGTCAGTGCTACCAACTGCTGAAAAATCGCAATTGAAATTTGAGCTCCATGTTGGATATCTTGGAAGGTATGAATAGGTGCTATTTCGAAATTGGCACACGCATAAATAACAATATTGCAGTTTAATTTCCAGGAGGTCATACATGGCAGTGTTGCCAAAATGATAATAAGCCTGCTGATAGGTCCAAATTTTAAATGCATATAACTTCTACACTATCAATTGGATTTCAACCAAATTTCGTATGTGCTATGTGTACATAAACAGATATGACTGAGCCTATTCTTAAGAGCCACCAGGGCTGCCAACTGTTAATAAATGCTCTCATTTTTTAAAATCCAAATACCCATATATCAGAAAGTATGCAAGCCGATAGCTTTAAACTATGCACACGCATAGTACCTGACATTGTATATTAATTTGGAGTAACTTATATACGTCAGTGCTACCAATTTGATTCTAAGCCTGCTGAAAAGTCCAACTTTAAATACATGTAACGTC
Source organism: Meconema thalassinum (assembly GCA_946902985.2). Taxonomy (NCBI): domain Eukaryota; kingdom Metazoa; phylum Arthropoda; class Insecta; order Orthoptera; family Tettigoniidae; genus Meconema; species Meconema thalassinum. The sequence continues at coordinate 35,074,067 of OX336399.1, forward strand.
TATACTATCATTTGGATTTCAACCAAATTTCGTGTGTGCTATGTGTACCATAACAGATATGGCTATGCCGATTCTTAAGAGTAACCAGGGCTGCCAACTGTTAATAAATACTGTCTCTATTTTTGTTACCCTAATATCAATATATCAGAAAGTATGCAAGCCAATAGCTCTAAACTTTGCAATCGTATAGTACCTGGCATTCTAGATTAATTTGGAGTAACTAATATAGGCATACGCCAGTGCTGCCAACATGATTCTAAGCCTGCTGATAGGTCCAAATTGAAAATGCATGTATCTTCTATAAGTTACTAACTAATTGATTTCATTCAAAATTGACATAACAATAGATCGTATTATTTCAGATTATTTCTGACCAATACATGTATGTCATTGTTGCCAACATGATTTTACGCGCGCTGTTAAATCTAATGTTTAACTGCATGTAACGTCCATGCTATCCATTGGACTTCAACCATTTTTTTTATTCTGTACCGTAAGGGAAGGAACTAAGAATGAATCAGTCACCAGGGCTGCCAACTGTAGTTCTCTATTAGGCTACATTATGCCAGGTATACAGTATTTCGAACTAATTAGAAATTTAGATATTACCAACTTAATTTCGTCATTATTCTAGATTGATCCATATAGATTAATCATTGGCATGAATCTTAAATTTTAAGAAAATTAGGCTCTTTAGTTCGTCACGGAACTTCTTGTTTATTTTTGTTTTTCTTTGAAGTACTCGTGTCGATAATGTTGTGCTTATGTTGATGGAAATGTGCATTTGCACGGCGCTAAGAGAAGACACGAAGAGTGTCTTATTTTAAATACTTGTTTTTGTAAAAACGTTAGGCAATATATCGTCGTTTACCCAAACACGGGTTAGCTTGTATTCTGTTTTCTTCCCTGAATTAAAGAATTGACATGTCATTGAAGGTTCGGTGGTTTTTCATTTATTAAATACCATGGGTCAAAGAATTCTTTACATGCTACTTTTGTCTTATTTGGCCGAACTAATTTTATTTGCTGAGTACAAACGTTGTACTTGACTACATATCTCCAAATCATAGTGCGCGTTTCCTCAAAACGGTAACAGTATTGCTTTTCAAGCCTCAATTTAATTTCTTATCATTGTTGAACAAAACTTTTAATTATGAAATTCACTCATATAAAAGCACTGCCATACTAAATAATTTGCAAATGCATAACCTGTTCCGCAATAACTTACAGCAAAAAAACATTTAAGACGAGAAAAAGTCGCATAATAACCGGAATAGAGTAGTAACCGGGCGCGGCTGAAACGCACGCGTGAAGGTTGAATTCATAGATAGAGGAATGAGACAAATACCGTAATTCTCGTACGAAACAGTCAATCCAAATAATGAACAAGAAATTCCGTGACGAACTAAAGAGCCGTCTTTTCTTAAAATTTAAGATTCATGCCAATGATTAATCTATATGGACCTATCTAGAATAATGACAAAATTAAGTTGGTAACATCGACATTTCTAATTAGTTCGAAATATACCTGGTATGATGTAGACTAATATAGCACTACAGTTGGCAGCCCTGGTGACTGAATATTTTCTTAGTTCATCTCTTAAGGTACCGGCACAGAATACAACATTTAGTGTAAGTCCAATGGATAGCATGGACGTTACATGCAGTTAGACATTGGATCAATCAGCACGCGTAAAATCATGTTGGCAACAATGGCATGGATGTGTTGGTCAGAATAATCTGACACATTATATCTCTTGTTGGGCCAATTTTAGATTAAATCCATTTGTTAGTATAGAAGTTACATGCATTTAAAAATTGGTCCTATCAGCAGGCTTAGAATCATGTTGGTAGCACTGACGTATATTAGTTACTCCAAATTAATCTATAATGTCAGGTACTGTACGTGTGCATAGTTTAAAGCTGTTGGCTTGCATACTTTCTGATATATTGGTATTTGGATTTAAAAAAATAGAGAGAGCATTTATTAACGGTTGGCATCCCTGGCGGCTCTTAAGAATACGCTCACTCATATCTGGTTATGTACACATAGTACATACGAAATTTGGTGGAAATCCAATTGATAGTGTAGAAGGTGTATGCATTTAAAAATTTGACCTATCAGCACACGGAGGAAAGAACGGAAGGAGATGCCTTTGCTGCGCTGCCTAGTGCAAGCTGCTGAAGCCAAACAGCACGCCCACTTTGGATAGCAAGAAAATGGCTGTTCCTATGCAGAGAGCCGTAAACCCCTCCAACTAGTCTTGGAATTTAGTGACATAAAACTGCTATGACAAGTCAAGATATTTTTGGATATGCAGAATACACTCTGTACATCACGGTAATTGGCACAAATAAGCAGCGTTATTGTTTTAAAATCCAATTTAAATTGAAATATGAGAGCACCTATGCATGCTAGTTTTGTAAGAAAGACGCGGCAAAACGTAATAATACGCTGAAACACTGTTTAAATCGAATAGCCTACAGGTGTCTAAAGGTGCGAGTTTTACCAAAGAAGGAACATCTTGGTAACTATCATATTGATGCCGAACTAATTACGGTATTTAGGCCTACACCAAATTGATTTTTTAGTTCTTATTGGTGTTCAGGCATTCGTCAGTTTTTAGGCCTAATTTCGAGCACAGCCACTTTCACTCATTGTTCGTACACATATTGATATTCAAGAATAGAACCTAAAAATTATTAAACAGAACACTTATTCGATTCGTACAACCAAATGCAAGTCACGGAACACCGAATACAAGTTAAGGTTACGCCCTCTTTGGACGCAGCGCTTGGCTTCACTCAAACTAGCTCAGGGCATCTCCTCATATTATTTCCTCCATGTATCAGCAGGCTTTGAATCATTTTGGCAACACTGCCATTTATGGCCTCCTAGAAATTAAACTGAAATATTATTAGGCTATCTATATGTGTTCCAATTTTGGAATAGCTCCCATGTTAACCTTCCAAGATATCCAACATGGAGCTCAAATTTTAATTTCGGTTTTTAGCAGTTGGTAGCACTGACATCATTTTCAAATATGGGCTTGAGATATTCAGGTATAGATCTATACTCACACCAAATTTGGAGCCGTTTAGGACTTGATAGGGGGCGAGGGGGGGGGGGGGGGGGAAGACAGACACACATTTGCCCGAATCGATCTCATAAGTATACTTTTTCCTCATTTTTGCAAAATGAGAAAAGTAGGCTAAAAACAATGGGCATACCTTTCAAATTATTCGAATGTGCACGAATACGTTATTATTCGAATACAGCGATTCGAATACCAGAATATCAATGGTATTCGAATAATATTCGAATATTCGAGTATTCGCGAATTATTCGTGTCCCTCGAATATTCGAATAGTGCCAAATAATTCGAATCACAGTCCGAGCCCTAGTATGCCACGTAGTCCCCAGACCTAGTAACTTGCCCGTCCACGTCTGCTGGTCTGGTCTGGTGTGATATCCATCCAACGGATTCTGGGTCGTCCCACAGGTCGCCTTCCTTCCACCTCCCTTTCCAAGTTTACTCGGGCTATTCTTGATGGCTCCATCCTCTCTACATGTCCATACCACCGTAGTCTAGATGTTCTCCTTACCTTTTCGTTCCTTACCTTTGTTAAATTTGGTTCTTTGCGTAGTGGACTAGGGCACTTCATCTCCGATGTCTGTATTCTTGACATGTCTCTTGCGGTAAGGGAACATGTTTCTATGCCATAGGTGGCTTGAGTGGTTATCGTGTCGGACTGCCAACCCCAAGCTTCTAGGTTCTCTCCTGGCCGTGGTAAGTGATTTTTGAAAGGCGACAAAAATCACGGAACGCATGTCATACGTTGTTGGCATGTTAAAGAACCCATTTGAATTCAGTAGGCCTTGTTCATAATGGCAAAATTAATCTTGGGATTTTCCGCCAACACAAAGTTCCTCCATTGTCTACTAGAAAGCGCTATAGTGTCAAGGAGCTTAGATATCGTAACCTCCTTGACTTTCATAGCGTTTCGAGGAACGAAAAAATCGACATGCAAGCTGCCCTCTGGGCGTTAAATAAAAAAGATACGAGATTTACAGCAGTCGCATATGATGTGTAACATCTGACATGTTATCCTACTCGTAAACTACACAGCTTGGACATTCTTAAAATGTTAATTTACGCTCTGTTTTCATACTGGTACTATGATGAATGTATAGATTGAATTGGAGTAATGCTACTGGCACGCTTGTTTGAACAAACATCACATATTGTATTGTAAATTAAGAGGAGGAATGAAACCATAGTCTCTAGCCTATCTATAGACTACTAGAAATAATATTCAATACAATAAAATTTCCCAACTCCTGCTTGGTGCAAACTATTGTAATTAAAATTAGATATATCGTAATTTCATGTAGATTCTGTTAAATTGACGCATAATGTTATGATATCGTTTAAATCGATAATCCGGTAGCAAAAATAATTGCTGGAACTGGGGTTCGAACCTGACACCTCATGATTCGCAGACCAAGATGCTATCTGCGCAGCCATTACAATCACAGACATTTAGAGTACAAGACAGGTACTCATTTTCACGTGCCGGTAATAATATGGAAGTATTTTTAATGCTCCGTTTTTTTTTCGATAATGTTCCTGCGTGGAATTGAGTTTTAAATTAGTTATGAATACGCCTACTTGACAGTAAAGGGAATTCCTATAGTGGTCCATGAAAGGCTAGCCCAGCTCCCGTATAAAAACATCGATATATATTACATTGATCACTGTATTACCGCAATGTGGGTTGATATCTGAATAGCCATTGTGTAGAAACATAATACCGGCTTTGCCGAATGGTTACAATGCTTCAAATTAAAGGATATCATCATTTAAATACTGATACTGAGATTTTTAACATGTGGTTTGTGTTTCAATCAGCTGACACCAGAGTTCGCATGAGCGTTTACCGTTCACTATGAAAGTGTAGAGGAAAGTTACTCGGCGAGTGGATGCCCATCACTTTTATCCAGAGATTGAAAAACAGTCTCTTAATAAATCATAATTGTCTTCAGCAAATATGATATAACGACAACTTGAGGATGGTTTATTGCAGAAATATCTGTAATGGCGCCTTCAAACATTGAAGTAATCCGTATGTTATATACATTCCGCATGGCACCACTGCCAGCTGGATCGCATCCCTCCTGGCTGCTAAAGCGCACAGTGCGTCTTACACACTTCCGTCCGATCCACTTCCGTCCCATTTTTCAAAATCACTCCCACAAAAATATCCAGCAACCGAGTAGAAAGATGTTGCACATCAACAAAGCTTGCACCCGACACTGAGGCCATATGATATTATTATTATTACTATTATTACAGTAGAACCCCTCTCGTCCGCCCTTGGCTAGTCCGCCGCTCCGGTTGATCCGACCGTGCTCGTGCCAAAATTGCCTCGACTCATAGCGGTGACTCACTATTATATCCGTAGCGCCATTGTTGATTACAGGTACTTGTTGTTATCGCTTGTCCGTTTTAGTGCTCCGTCATCTCTCGTATCGTTTCTGTCCGTGTTTTGTACAATAGTGGTACGTACTGCACTGTGAAGATTTTAGTGCTTACTGTCTGTTGGTTTTACGACATTGTTCTTCTGTGTCCGTTACAGTACAGTACTGTACAGTAATTTGTTTTATGTACATTGTGTGCACTGTACAGTTGTGTGTGCCTTTTCAGCATGTTAGGAGTGAAACGTAAACACGTTACTCTTTCATTAAATGAAAAATAATAGCAGTGCTACGAAGACTAAACAATCACTCCAAAACATTGCCAAGGAACTCAATGTAGTCGTTACGACAGAAAAAGATTGCAGAAGAAATCGGAAAAATATTGAATTATATACAGTGACGATAGATGGCGTAAACACTCTTATGAATCGCAAAACATTGAACTGGTTACAACACATAGTGGATGTGGCTCTACCAAGAAAGAAAGAAAGAAAGAAAGAAAGAAAGAAAGAAAGAAAGAAAGAAGGAAATGAACCCCAATATCTTGAGTTCAGAGTTTGTTTATTTTAATATAAATCCGAACTTGTCTGTACTTTCTGATAATACGACCTTTATGGCGTTCCGACCATAACCTGTCCCGAAGGTGACGGATTACAGGGGTTGTACTGTATTATCATTATGCCACAGGTCAATATTGGTGTGAAGTAACTCTTGAATAGTGTCAACTTAACCTTTCTTGTTTTATTAGAAAACATAAAATATGTTTGTGAAGAAAAGGACGTTTTTACACATTGATTATTAAACTCTTAACATAACTTTCATCAAACATACTGTACAGAATGATAGTGATAACCATGTAGTCAAAAAATCTGACTGGCTTGGCGGAGCGGTAACGTTCACACTTGCTGTACCCCAGATTGCAGGATCTAATCCTGGCGCAGTCACTTGGCATTTGAGGGTGCGTAAATGTGAGGGAGCCGTGTCAGTAGATTTACTGGCACGTTAGAGATCTCCTTCGGGGCAAAATTCCAGAAAGTAGCTTGACCATGCATCATCACGCCGCCCGGGGCTAAATGAACATGATGTCCGAGCTCGTCAAACAAAACCAGTCTCTTTCCTATGTGGAGCAACTTTTGTCACCTAGATATTGTAGGCCAAATACGCCTACGCCCGTGAACACGTGTGAACCGTGGTGACACCACAGGGAAGCTGCTAAGTAATGAAGCGATACGCCTCAACTAACGCTTGTTAATATTCTACTATACGACCTGTCTTCACAAGGGAGAGGTGTGACCTGATTAGTTGTATAGACATACCGAACCTCAGCACCCCGGATAAGATAGTAGTCACCCCCTCGAGAAAGAACCTAATACAGAGAATCTCCGCCTCTGGTCCCGATAACCACCTTCTGTGAGGATGTTGCAACTATGCTACACGCTTTGTCTAAATCAGTGATTCTGAACCCGTAGAAGTCTGCGGACCACTCAGCGTGAAACTGAATCATGTACGGACCACCCCCTCCCCCCAAATACACCTTATCAGTTGTAACCCTTCCTCAACAACACTTACTTTAAAGATATTTCAATTCAAACCCTGATAGTCATCGACGTGGATACTTTCGGACAATTCTCGTTCAACGCACATCGTTTTCGAAATCCCCATTTATGGCCACTTTTTTATACGCGCCGGCGGAACCTTTTCTCCCGCGGACCACTCCCGAGGCTCTCGCGATCCACTGGTTAAGAACCACTGATCTAAATTCATGATTCTTAGTGAGTTGAATCTTTCGGCTTCGCGGTTCGCTTCACTGACATTTGAAATGTAAAGTTTTGAAGCCTTTTTCAGTGTTGCCTATAATACAAACTATCATTTTATTAATTAATATTTTAGCTTTCGGTCATAGATTTATGGCATGTACAAGAACCTTCCTCCAATTAAACTTGCGTGAAGCTAAATTTACAGGTTAAATTTCGTTGAAACGCTCTGTCAAAGTTCCAACCTTCACCAATAGGTGTCAGTGACATCTGGTGGCGAAAGTTGGAACTACTTTTAATTTAAAGGAACTTGTAGCTCACCCTATGGTTGTCCTCTAGAAGCAGCTACAGCCTCTAGCGAGCCGAACATGTCCTCGAACTCTCCCGGCACTAAAAGCCATGCGATAAATAAATGAATAAGTAGCTTTCAGTCAGTCAACATAAAATCATTGCAATTATGGAATATGTGAAAAATAACTTGAAATGAGTTACATGTCATTAAAATTTCATACCTGCCAACCTTACAAAACCAAAAATGAAAATCTGGAAAACTCAGGAGATGCAAATGGTGCATATCAGGTCAATTAATTGGCAAACTATACTTCAAAATTAATATGTAAATTAGCATTCAGCATTTATTATCCAATTACTTTCACTTTTAACACCAACATCTTATTTGTTATTTTATGCTACACTTTACATTTTCATGGTGCTTCTCTGTTCCCAGGTGTTTCGAAATATCACTTTTTCCACCATGTGATATAAGAACATTACATCGACAGGATGTACAGGATGAAGACTTCATATACTCCATCGTCCAAGATGCTACCTTGTGTAAACTCTGCGTTGATGAATGGCTGAAGATACTTAGATATTGAATAAACGCAGACTTAACGTAATCATTTTATCATTTTAAATGATCTTGTCGACTTCGTCGTTACGCTGGGGTCTGGCGTTACGTTACGGTGACGAGACGAAATGAACCCAGATGCACTGAGGTGTGTGACGTCATAGTACCGTTTGGTGCATGTGTTCCCCGACAATCACGACTTCGTTAGTATAAGACAAAAATCCCCGATTCCTGGATGTCACGGGTAATCTCGAGAACCACTGGATGGATTTTGATGCGGTTTTCACCATTTTGTAAAGGATATCTCAAGGAAAGATTCTGTAGAAAATAATTTACGTATGATCAAAGGAAGCCAAGCATTAACGATTTCAGTGAAAAAGTCGAAAACAAACTTGGCGTCCGTGCGCTTCTTAAGCTTACGCTGGGCAAACCGTTAAACATATCAATATACTATGAGCGTAAGAATGGGTCAGCGTGAAAAGTTCTACAAAAAGTCAGCGAGAGCATACATGACACAAAGTCTAGTCTTTCAGACTGACTGTCGCTTTTATATTAATTAAACGCTAGGGGGCGTCTCCCTTTGATAAACCTTTAAGGGGAACGTGTTGTTCTTCTTGTCCTTTAGGAAAGGACCCTTGTGGGGAGAAAAAGCTTCGACCTGCCATACAATAGGCTTAGAACAATGCGCAACATACATAGAAGGCTGCAGTACTTCTGCCACAAGATCGCCCAAGTTTTACAATATCTAGAGCGGGCCCTGGTTTGGGTGCTGCGGCGGCATCTGTAACGAAATTAGTCGTTTATTTCATGACCCAGGATGCTTGACGCACACCCCTCTCGCGGCCGAGTCAGGAACTGCTGCAGGCGGGTGGGGATCGATACGGCGACACGTAGACCTCGCCCTGCAGAGAACCATGACTCCACTCCGGCCAGTGAAAACATTTGATCCCAAACAATTAGCGTGATCAACTGTCACATACACACCTCTATAGCCGTGCGCGGTAAGGTACTGCTTGACTCTGGCTAGTGAAAATATTGGATCCAAACAGTTAGTGTGTTCAACTGTCACAGGCACACCTCTATAGCCGGGCGCGGTAAGGTACTACACGACTCTGGGCAGTGAAAACATTGGATCCCAAACAATTAGCGTGTTCAACTGTCACAGACACACCTCTATAGCTGTGCGCGGTAAGGTACTACACGACTCTGGGCAGTGAAAACATTGGATCCCAAACAATTAGCGTGTTCAACTGTCACAGACACACCTCTATAGCCGTGCGCGGTAAGGTACTACAGGACTCTGGGCAGTGAAAACATTGGATCCCAAACAATTAGCGTGTTCAACTGGCAAAGGCACACCTCTATAGCCGTGCGCGGTAAGGTACTACACGACTCTGGCCAGTGAAAGCATTGGATCCCAAACAATTAGCGTGTTCAACTGTCACAGACACACCTCTATAGCTGTGCGCGGTAAGGTACTACAAGACTCTGGGCAGTGAAAACATTGGATCCAAACAATTAGCGTGTTCAACTTCACAGGCACACCTCTATAGCCGTGCGCGCTAAGGTACTGCTTGACACTGGCCAGTGAAAACATTGGATCCCAAACAATTAGCGTGTTCAACTGGCAAAGGCACACCTCTATAGCCGTGCGCGGTAAGGTACTACAGGACTCTGGGCAGTGAAAACATTGGATCCAAACAATTAGCGTGTTCAACTGTCACAGACACACCTCTATAGCCGTGCGCGGTGAGGTACTACACGACTCTGGCCAGTGAAAGCATTGGATCCCTAACAATTAGCGTGTTCAACTTCACAGGCACACCTCTATAGCCGTGCGCGCTAAGGTACTGCTTGACACTGGCCAGTGAAAACATTGGATCCCAAACAATTAGCGTGTTCAACTGGCAAAGGCACACCTCTATAGCCGTGCGCGGTAAGGTACTACAGGACTCTGGGCAGTGAAAACATTGGATCCAAACAATTAGCGTGTTCAACTGTCACAGACACACCTCTATAGCCGTGCGCGGTGAGGTACTACATTACTCTGGCCAGTGAAAACATTGGATCCAAACAATTAGCGTGTTCAACTGTCACAGACACACCTCTATAGCCGTGCGCGGTGAGGTACTACATTACTCTGGGCAGTGAAAACTTTGGATCCCAAACAATTAGCGTGTTCAAGTGTCACAGACACACCTCTATAGCCGTGCGTGGTGAAGTACTACATTACTCTGGGCAGTGAAAACTTTGGATCCCAAACAATTAGCGTGTTCAAGTGTCACAGACACACCTCTATAGCCGTGCGTGGTGAGGTACTACATTACTCTGGGCAGTGAAAACTTTGGATCCCAAACAATTAGCGTGTTCAACTGTCACAGACACACCTCTATAGCCGTGCGCGGTGAGGTACTACACGACTCTGGGCAGTGAAAACATTGGATCCCTAACAATTAGCGTGTTTAACTGTCACAGATACACCTCTATAGCTGTGCGTGGTAAGGTACTACACGACTCTGGGCAGTGAAAACATTGGATCCCAAACAATTAGCGTGTTCAACTGTCACAGACACACCTCTATAGCTGTGCGTGGTAAGGTACTACACGACTCTGGGCAGTGAAAACATTGGATCCAAACAATTAGCGTGTTCAACTGTCACAGATACACCTCTATAGCCGTGCGTGGTAAGGTACTACAGTACTCTGGGCAGTGACAACATTGGATCCCAAACAATTAGCGTGTTCAACTGTCACAGACACACCTCTATAGCTGTGCGTGGTAAGGTACTACAGGACTCTGGGCAGTGAAAACATTGGATCCCAAACAATTAGCGTGTTCAACTGTCACAGACACACCTCTATAGCCGTGCGCGGTGAGGTACTACACGACTCTGGCCAGTGAAAGCATTGGATCCCTAACAATTAGCGTGTTCAACTGTCACAGATACACCTCTATAGCTGTGCGTGGTAAGGTACTACACGACTCTGGGCAGTGAAAACATTGGATCCCTAACAATTAGCGTGTTCAACTGTCACAGATACACCTCTATAGCCGTGCGCGGTAAGGTACTACATTACTCTGGCCAGTGAAAACATTGGATCCAAACAATTAGCGTGTTCAACTGTCACAGACACACCTCTATAGCTGTGCGTGGTAAGGTACTACACGACTCTGGGCAGTGAAAACATTGGATCCAAACAATTAGCGTGTTCAACTGTCACAGATACACCTCTATAGCCGTGCGTGGTAAGGTACTACAGTACTCTGGGCAGTGACAACATTGGATCCCAAACAATTAGCGTGTTCAACTGTCACAGACACACCTCTATAGCTGTGCGTGGTAAGGTACTACAGGACTCTGGGCAGTGAAAACATTGGATCCCAAACAATTAGCGTGTTCAACTGTCACAGACACACCTCTATAGCCGTGCGCGGTGAGGTACTACACGACTCTGGCCAGTGAAAGCATTGGATCCCTAACAATTAGCGTGTTCAACTGTCACAGGCACACCTCTATAGCCGTGCGCGGTGAGGTACTACATTACTCTGGCCAGTGAAAGCATTGGATCCCTAACAATTAGCGTGTTCAAGTGTCACATACACACCTCTATAGCCGTGCGCGGTGAGGTACTACATTACTCTGGGCAGTGAAAACATTGGATCCAAACAATTAGCGTGTTCAAGTGTCACATACACACCTCTATAGCTGTGCGTGGTAAGGTACTACATGACTCTGGGCAGTGAAAACTTTGGATCCCTAACAATTAGCGTGTTCAAGTGTCACATGCACACCTCTATAGCTGTGCGTGGTGAGGTACTACACGACTCTGGGCAGTGAAAACATTGGATCCAAACAATTAGCGTGTTCAAGTGTCACATACACTCCTCTATAGCTGTGCGCGGTGAGGTACTACACGACTCTGGGCAGTGAAAACTTTGGATCCCTAACAATTAGCGTGTTCTACTGTCACAGATACACCTCTATAGCTGTGCGTGGTAAGGTACTACACGACTCTGGGCAGTGAAAACATTGGATCCAAACAATTAGCGTGTTCAAGTGTCACAGACACACCTCTATAGCTGTGCGTGGTAAGGTACTACACGACTCTGGGCAGTGAAAACATTGGATCCAAACAATTAGCGTGTTCAAGTGTCACAGACACACCTCTATAGCTGTGCGTGGTGAGGTACTACAGGACTCTGGGCAGTGAAAACATTGGATCCAAACAATTAGCGTGTTCAACTGTCACAGACACACCTCTATAGCTGTGCGCGGTAAGGTACTACACGACTCTGGCCAGTGAAAACATTGGATCCAAACAATTAGCGTGTTCAACTGTCACAGACACACCTCTATAGCCGTGCGTTGTAAGGTACTACACGACTCTGGGCAGTGAAAACGTTGGATCCAAACAGTTAGCGTGTTCAACTGTCACAGACACACCTCTGTAGCCGTGCGCGGTAAGGTACTACACGACTCTGGTCAGTGAAAACATTGGATCCAAACAATTAGCGTGTTCTACTTTTACAGCCACCACCTCTATAGCCGTGCGCGGTATAATACTGTATGATTCCGGCATTGCTTCCACTTGTGTCGAGCTCCGTTTTGTCCTCTATTCTGTCTGCCTCCCTTGGTTAACTCTTGTTCTCAGACTCCGACGATATTAGGGTATCCGAGGCCTAGGGAGTCTTTCAATTTCCCGCCTTAATTGGCCCTTATCTCATCTTTCCTGATCCTTCATTCCTAAAGGGGTTAGACCTCTTCTTTTCTTTTCAAGATATCTCCTACCTTTTGCTCTTGGTGCACAAGGAGGCAGGGAGTATGTAGCCCCACCGTGGATACTGCTACACCCTCAAGGGCTCACAGTAGCTGCTACCTTCTGCTCAAGGCCCTACAGGAGGCAGGGTGTGTACAGCCCCACCACTTACAGTGAACCGTGTATAGTGCTACACCTTCCGCATTCAATATCTCCGAAACTATCATCGATATCACCCTGAAAATTTGTACGGTAATAAAGGGCACTATTAAAAGTTCACCTATGAGATTTTCAAAAACCTGTTAACTACAAAATGGACATGGCGGCCATCCGAAATATTTGGATAGTTATCAATATCTAAAAATCTATTACAGCAATCAAACGGTTTTTTTAGTTCATAGAGGCTATGAACATAAGTTCACCTATTGGACTTTCAATTATTTGGTGAACACAAATCCAACGTGGTGGCGATGCGAAATGTAAATATTATCTTTTTTTTCTTTCTTTCTTTCTTTCTTTCTTTCTTTCTTTCTTTCTTTCTTTCTTTCTTTCTTTCTTTCTTTTCAAAACCACAACAGTTACTGCAATGAAATTTTGTGCGCATGAAACACTGGCATTATTTTATATGAAAAACAGCATTACGTTTATGTCAAAAAATAATTTGGGTATTTTTTCAAAATTCAAGATGATGGATGTTCATCATACTAGGCTGCAGGGTTTTATTGATAATGTTCAACATTTTTAGGTTCTGTTAATTTTATTGCAAAGATATTCCTCTAAAACATATCTTAATAAAAAATATATTTACTTTTGTATTGAAAAGAAAATGTCAAAATTTTACAATATTTTTGATACTTTTAAAAAGAAACTATCTTACTGTAGAGAGTTACATGAATTTACATAATTTTGTAGATATAGTAAGCAGAAATACAAAAAAAAAAAACACATTAGTGTACCGGTATGTCAATTAGTTTTTGAGTTATCATTAAAACGGCTGACAAAAACACAACTTTGTGAAAATGAGCCATAAACATTTGTGCATAAATCTTACATGTGGCTCTCCAGGACGAACATTGGGCGCAGGGCTTTGCCATTTATATCATAACTAGGGCCCGGTGGCTTAAACCTTCACTTTAGGTTTCTTGTATTCTAAAAATAGGTTATTTTAGGTTTTTCTTCCAGGATCAATACAGGCAGCAATAATTTTCTGTTATTATTTCTGTAAAATTTATTTATGAACTTATTTCACAAAAGTTTACATTGTCACTTACTTCTGCCGGGCTCCTCTCTGTCTTCTTTCCTGCCAGCCTCTCTTGGTCACCTCTTGTTCTCTTCCGACCCCGACGACATTAGGGTATCCGAGGCCTAGGGAGTCTCTTCCTTTCCCGCTCCAATTAAGATTGGAGCTTGTCTCATCTTTCCTGATGCCCTCCTTCTGCGGGGGATTAGCCTTCTTTATATTTTCATGTTATCTCCTGCCTTCTGCTCAAAGCCCTCAAGGAGGCAGGGTGTATGTAGCCCCACCACTTCTGGTGCACTCTGGATATTGGTACAGTACACCCTCAAGTGCTCACGGCTGTTGAGTTCAGGAGTTGGCGATCCCGGGGGATTCCTGAACTGGGTCCGTTTTTACCCATTTTTCCACTGACTTTGGGGCGGGCCCTCTCTTCTTTCCCTTTCCCATCTGCCTTTCATGGCTCTCCTTCCTTCCACGTCCCTCAATCCTCATTCTTGCAGGGTTGAGGGCATTTCATTTGTTCCTGTCCTTTATTTGCCTTATCCTTTGTTTACCATTTCTTCTTCTAGTACGTAAGTCTGTAGTTAGTATTAGATATAGTTTTCATTCTCATCTCATCTTTCACTATCACCCAAACCATTAAGGGCCGATAACCTAGATGTTAGGTCCCTTAAAACATCATCATCATCATCATCATCATCATCATCGTACTGCATTTCGGTAGTAACCTGAACTATCTTCATCCTACTGCTTGTAATCGCGGTGGAAATAATTTTACGATGCATTTAAATGGGGATATAACATTCTTTATTTGAAAAAGGCAAAACAGCTATTTAATTTTTTTTTAGGTGTCAACCCCTCATTTAGTTTTTTTTAGGTGAAATGAAATTTACATATTCTGTTCCAAGAAGTGTGAAACGAACACAAATGTTGAAATTTGTGGATTACATAGCCAGGAAAAAAAAAGGTAAAAACCTAAGAATCCGGGCCCTAATCATAACTCAAAAACTATGGCGCAAAATGACATATTTCTTTCGCCAAAATGTTCCTCAAGGATAGGCGCATAAATTTAAAAAAAATATTTCGATGATTTGATTTTTTGAAGTTTATACGCTGTACCTGACCCCTTAAATGGACGTTTCTCGCGGTTAAACCATCCGAGTGCAGTGAAATCGTGGCACGGTGAATGCTTAAACAAATTTTAATCCACTGGCATCTCATTTAATTCAATTGGTTTCATAACCACAAGATGGCAGCTGTGCGAAATTTTAACATCTCGTTTTCATTTTTTGTGTCCTAGTCATGCGATTGAAGTTTGAATACTACACATACACAATAATCTTCATGTAATAGTACATAGCTCTAAGGCCTATATATAAAAATCCAACACGGCGACCATCCGAAATATTTAGATGGTTCTCAATATCTACGAATCTATTACAGCAATCAAACTGAAATTTTGTATGTTGATAGAGGCAATTAACATAAGTAGATTATATGAACATAGCCTTTATTTCTTCAAGGAACTACTTGTTCCGCTGCATATAAAGCTTCTGGCCGGGTGACACTGCAGTAGTGCTTGAGTTTTGTATTCAGGGATATAGGCCTACATCCTTTGTTGTACACATTCTTAGTTAGATGGTATACCATTTCAATTTTATTCAAGCGTGACGCAAAAGCCTCGTTTCGGACATTGCGGGGGCCTATCCATTCACCAAGATACAGTACTTAAATTTCACAACCCGCTTTATTTTCCTATGATTCACTTCTATATATGTTTTGGAGCCGTATTGATGTTAGTAATACATTCTGTTTTCTCGAAAGAGATCAGGAGGCTCACCTTTGCAGAATGTGTTCGATGCTGGTTGATCTGTTTCCTGGCCGAATCCAATTGATCCGCAAAATACCGCAAGGTCATCTGCAAAAGCTAGACAGTCAATTGATAGGTTCTTATTCTTGTGACCTAGTCTGATTCCATTTCGGATGCCTTCATCACGCATTGCTTTGCGCCACTCACGGACGACTTCCTCAAGAACGCAGTTGAATAGTAGAGGCGAGAGACCATCATCTCTCTGTCGAACTCCTGTCCTTATCTCGCATTGAAAATCTCGCCTCTAAACTTAACAATTATTATTATTCGTTATTGCCATTCAAAGAGTATGTTTGAACTTGTTAGTTGGCCTCCTGGTTTTCGCCTTCTTTTCCTCCCAAAATCTCTTCATGAATGCACTGTGTTGTGGATCACTTCCTACCAGATTTCTTTCGTCAAAATTCTATTCCCATGCGGTTGATGGTGATTGTCATGTGTGACGTCAAGGGAGTGCGTGGGTGTTGCTTTGCTCCCCCATGACACAACGGTGACAGTAGCTTACCACAGGGACTTCATACAGCGGCAGTACGTCGCGTCGTGCCATTAGGGAGAAACGTCCGAATCTTCTGGATAATGTATGATTATCATTTTCCACAAACATGAATGAATGAGTAGATCTAAATGATGATAATAACCCCTGGCACTACAACCCATGAAGGGCCTAGGCACTAAACGCCATACGCTACATAATTATTATTATTTTGTTTTAGAAACTGAAGGGCAACCTGCTTTGGGGATCAATTGCTTGAATTTTCTTCCCAGAAGGATAATTATTTTTCTATGCCCAAGGTCGCGGGTTCAAATCCAGCCGAAGTCGTCGTATTTTTTTAGGAGCGTTAAAATCCCTCAGTATGCCTTCCTTCGGAGGGGAAGTAAAACCGACGGTCCCATGTCATAGAACCTTCCACTACACATGTGTGAAGCTAAAATTTGTAGGGTAGATTTGATAAGGCTATATTAGTTCCAGCGTTCGCCGCCACGTTTGCAGCTAGGTGTCGTTGACGGTAGCATTTGGTAGCGAAAGTAGGAACTACTTGAAATTGATCGTCTACAGTCCTTACCTGAATTACAGATAACACACACTAATACAGCCATCACAATTAACACCGGTTATCAGACACATTCTACACACACCCAAAGTACACGACCACGTTGTCGCAGTCCCTAAACTAAGGAACCAACCTAATAGTTATTTTTGTCGCTGTTTAATTCAGTATATTTTAGTAATAATATAAATAATTAAATAAATAAATAAATAAAGATAGAGAAATAGATACCGTAAATAAATAAATACTTTGTTGTTGTTGTTAACTAATAGAGTGTCTCGCTTGTTTCAGACGGCTGAGGACGCGGGGAGCCGGACATGGTAAGTACTACTGTTAGCAGAAGAGGCTGTAATCTAAAAGAAAGTCTATTCGTCGAGTCGAGACAGTGCAGATAAATACTTACACGTGATCACTTGACTGCCCGGACAGGGAAACACGCTCAGTTCATTTGATCGGCTCAGTCGGACAGGGCTAGCCAATATAATTCGAGATAGTTTATCCTGCCATAGCCGTAGAAAAGACTAGTCTGTACCGCGGACCAGGTTAACTACATGGGTTGGTTTTTTAGTTTTGGCACCTTAGTTATAACTGGATTAATAACTCACTTAGATGGTTGCAAGTTTCACAGGCCCTCGATGTAGTCCCCACCATTGCGTACAACGTGTTCCCAGCGATGCAGAAGTCGTTGGATCCCGTTGGCACTTCCCAATCTATTGATGGTACGAAGAGAGCGCTCGGCAGCCTGCTTAACGTCTTCAATGGTATGGAAGCGCTCCCCGTGCATTGTCATCTTCATCTTCGGGATGAGATCATAGTCGCAGGGACTGATGTCGGGAGAATATGGGGAGTGATAGAGGAGCTCCCAGCCCCAGCGATCCAACAATGCCGACACAACGCCTGCTGTGTGTGCCCTAGCATTGTCATGCAGAACGATGGGCGGTGTAACCATGTGGTGGCGCCGTTTCCTTCTCTTGAGCTCCTCGGAGATGGTCTTGCAGAAACGAACAATAGTACGCCGCATTAACGGTTTGCCCTCGGGGAAGAGTATGGTGAATGATCACACCATCCCAATCAACGGCAAGAATCAACACTACCTTCACATTGGTGGGGGTTGGTCGAACTGTTTATTTCCGTGGTGATCCGCGGTGCCGCCACTCGTTCGATTGTCGTTTTAACTGTGGCTCATAAGATCTGGCCCACGTCTCGTCAATGGTTATGATACGCCGTAAGAAGGCCTCTCCTTCGCGCTCATAACGCTGCAAGTGCATACGACAAGCGTCATATCGCAGCCATTTGTGCATGTCGGTTAAGTCATGCGGAACCCATTTGGACGCAATCTTCCTCATTTTCAGCAAGTCCTTCAGGGTGTGGAGGACAGTTGAATGCGCCAGTCCGGTATCTTGCTCTAATTGACGAATCGTTACGTTCCGATCCACCTCTACTAACGCGGACACCATCTGTACATTGTCATCACTTACTGGTGGGTGACCAGATCGAGGCATGTGCTCCACACGTTCGCGCCCATCTCGAAAGGCTGCAACCAATCTTGCTACCGTTCTGAACGGTAACACAGCTGCACCGCACGCTTCCTGCAATCCTCGGTGACACTGCTTAGCACTGCGACCCCTAGCACACTGAATTTTTATCCACGTTCTCTGCTCCTGCTTGGAAAACATTGCGACTGTCTGTCGCGAGCGCTGGTCTCACACTACTCATCTAACAGGCGCGACTGCGCACAAGCGGTGGTGAGGACGGGCGAGGTCATGTGCTCTGAGGGAGGGGATGCAGGGCAGCAACCGTCGGTAAAAGTGGCAGCACCCGACATTCTTGCAACTTGGCACTGAAGCATTGGTGCCAAAACTAAAAAAACAACCCATGTATTTACAGTTACTTTCTTTCTACTATATAGTAACGAATATTATCAATATATGGTAAACTACAGCACACAGGAATCATAAAATAAATGCGAAACATTTCATTACGTTCACGGTATCGTATGTAAAACAGTATATTGCGATAGATACGGTTTTCACTAGACTGTGTCTGACCAGCTGGTGCTGCTAGCGTGGTTGACAGTTATAATTAGGCGGTCTTCAGTTTCTTCGATAATGTCATCAAGTTCCCATATTCCCACAGCAGGTGTTATTAGTCTTGCTGAGTTAGTCGAGCTTGACATTGCGTCTACAACGAAACAACGACTGTATAAAACGCGCGTACACACGATCAAAATTAATTATTGCCTATAGACTATTAAGCAGTTTAGAAATAATTATATTATTACTTAATTAAATACATAAACTAGCAATAAGCAATACAATCTTAGCTCCGAATAAAAATTGAAATCACACTGTACAATGCAAACGATAAATGAAGCTTCATATGTAGGCTATACACAGCGCTGTACGTCCAACAGGCACAACTCGACGCACCCCTTGAGGGCAGGCCTGCAATCACGCGCACAGTTGTGTTTACTTCCACTGTCTCGACTCTGCGAACAACCTTTAGGAGGGAATATGGTGTGCAACACTTGATTTTAGTTAGTTAGTTATTGTTGTTTTACGGGGCGCGACTACGAGGTCATATGCCCCTAACACTTGATTTTCAATCAATTTCTGAACCTCATATTGCCAATCAATATAGGGTATGCGCAGTAGCTGTTTATGCTTTACGATTATTCTCATGTACACTATACGTATAAATCCCGAAACTTAACTAGTAAAACAGTGGAATATATTATTATTATTTATTATTATGAAATTGATATTGGCCACGTAAAGCCTATGATTTAATTTTCTTTTGGCGCCAGTATTCTCTTGCTGTTAGCTTTTTGATGTGTAACATCTTTCCACTCGGTAGCTGGACATTTTTGTGGGAGTGATTTTGGAAAAGGGACGGAAGTGGATGGGACGGAAATGGATGGGACGGAAGTGCATGGGACGGAAACAGCGCGCGTGATAGCGGAGATCGGTACAACGACGTACTGTAGGCCATGTGGCTATGGGAAATGCATATCGCATAAAGTTTAGTTCAAGGTTTGGAGACGCCATTTAAGATATTCCCACAATAAATCATCTTCAAGTTGTCGTTCTTTGGTGTGAAAATATTCATTTTATCATATTTGCTGAAAACAATTACGATTTATTAAATCTTCATACTTTTGCTGTATTCTTATTTAATGTAAGCACTCGATGTACTGTCGGCCATGTGGCTATGTGGAATCCATATCACATCAACAAACACTCCAAACAACGTAGGAATTCAGTATATTAACACCGACTACTAACAATAATTGAAACTTCGTTGGTCTAAACATATCACTGGGAGAAAAACATTTAATATACCTTCCGCACACCTAATTTTTAATCGCCCCTATACTTGGCAGTGCGCTGATGGACAAAACGAGGCCATTTTCAATAACATCGCTGGCATGGGTTCACTAAATGGCCGGTATAGAGCGCAGCTCGCATCAAGTAGGCAGTGGATTGCTTCCGCCACGGCAAATAACAATTATGATTCATTACGGTCAGGATTTGGCACTGGAGTCTTACAAGTAGTTATTTCAATGACCAACAGAGTTCACTGTCAACAAGGGATTTGCGCTCCCGGGACACACATAGTTGGATAACATGGCACATGTTACACATCATATGCGACTACTGTAAGGCTCGTATATTTTTTTTCTGTTCGTCTGTCCAATGTCCTTTATGATTGGACCCCAGCTCAGTCTGGCATTTCTTTCTCTTACTTTTACCGGGCTCCTCTCTCTTCTCTCTCCTGTCGATGTCACTTGTTCTTCTCCTGTTCTCTTCCGACCCCGACGGTAACAGAGTCGTAGGATATAATTCAATTCTCGCCTTGATTGGCACTTGTCTCATCTTTCCTAATACCCTCATTCTTCGAGGGGTCAGACCTCTCCTTTTCAAGTTATCTTCTACCTTCTGCACAAGGCCCTAAAAGGGACAGAGTGGAGAGCTCTGGAGTTGAAGAGCCGGAAGAATTTCTGAGCTGGGTCCGTTATTCCATTGACTTTGGGACGGATCCTCACCTCTTTCTCTCTTTTCCTTTTATGCCTCTATTTCTTTCCAAGTCTCTCAGTCCGCATTCTTCGCGGGTTGAGTTCACTTCCCGTACAACGTTTCCTTTCCTAGAAAGTAAGTTACTTGTACTTTTCTTTTTATCACATTTTCTGCCAATTAGAAAACCATTCGAGACCGAAGACCTATATGCTCGGCCCATTAAGGGGAGTATGTACAGCTTATCCCAATAATGTTATTATTCGGAATTTTTAAGTACGCTCAGTATAAAAATGGTTCAAGCTACAAGTTTGAAAATTTTGTGGACTTAAAAACACACCTCTGCTGTTCGATACTGGACTTGTTTCTGAGATTATTTTAATATTGTTATACGCTGATATGTTTTCCCCCAAAATTTAAATTTCTTCCCCAAGAAAAGGAAAACTATTTTGTCAGGTTTGAAATAAAAGAGACAGTGCGAGTGAAACGAAACCGGCAGTTCTAAGTGCTAATAATGTGGTGTTTGTACACCACACCCAAAACAATTGAACTAAGAGTACTATATTGATGTGCAATTGCAACGATAGTGCATGCATATATTTATTGTGTTTAAGGGTAATATAAAATCATATGTTCATTTTCATCCATTCTTGTAATTAGACGTCGGCCCGAGATTTCAAACCGTAAATGTACAACCCCTCCCCCAATAAATATATTTCTTGAGCTCACTCGCGGAACTAAAAACTGACAATAGATACCGCTCGAACCGTCATAAACAGCTTATGAAGAGGCAGGAAAAATGGAAAGGGAGCCACAACCAGGAGAGACCCTCGGTAGCCAGCAGTCTAATTCTAAAAGATGTCAGAACAATGTACTCCCCAGCTTTTTAGAATAAATTGTTTTACGACGAGAAAACTGCAACCTTGTGATTTTTAAGGACGATACCGCTACATGACACCAATATGGAAGTGTGTCACTGGGGGAGAGACCTTCACCTCAATATAGCCACTTGGTGCGTGACAAAGAACTTACTTCAGCCAATAAGGAAGGAGCGTCACTTTCTGTAGACAATACTTTGATATTGAAATTGGCCGATCCCCTACTGCTGGTGGGAGATATAATTGCTATATATAAGCCGGGACAGAGCTGTATGGACAGGAAGAATATTATTATGTTTTCACTTGAAAGCACATCAAATTCTAAACTTGGACCTCACTTGGTGAGATTCAACTACAAAATTTCATAAAGTTCAACTAGTAAACTCAGTGGAGATCTAGCTAGGATATTTCCAGCATTGCGCTGAATATCGAAGACGAGTGAAACCATTCCATTCACTCAGCTAGGCGACAGCATCTGTGCAATTAGTGAGCAGAGAGCTTTATCAGGGAGGATTGGTACTTCGAACTATGGAAGACCACGCGAGATGTGTACTTCAGGAACGAGATACCTCCGCCAACATCACCCATGAAGATCTACAACCCGGTGAGCTCATGCATATTTGTCAATAGCAAGTCGGACGTAAATACTATTAACTTCAATAATTTAAAGAAATAACTTCCCCTTTTTATTTTATCCGTTTGAAAGGTCGCAAGACGTCATTCATCTCGTCCTGTTTTGTTAATAAATTATTTTTACTATCTATGACTTTCTGTCAAGATTTACCCCATGCTAGACTTCCCAGAGGTCAAGATAATAGAATAAGGTGTTTTGCAGCTAGCCTATGTTGCCCCTCCCCCGAAAGTAAAGAATCTCAATTTAACCCATATATGCCCAACTTTTTTTTTAGTCTCATATTTCTTTCATATCATCATGGATTAGTCCAAGGGGTCCCCTCATTGTGTAAAAGTTGTTAAAATACTTACTTTGAGTTCCTATCTTGAAATTAATGGCGCCCCAGAAATGGGGCGGTGGGCATGGATGGGTGTAGGTAAATGTAAACAACCTTTAATTGACTTTTGATTTTAGTTTTTTGAATGTAATCAAGTAATATACAAGAAATTGCACTAGAATGACAATAAAAATGCAAAACAATATTATTCAGAACAAGAAACAATAAGATTAAGATATTAGAACTAAAATATACTCGTTGAAATTGCAACTCAGGGAAAACTTCACCATCCTGATAAGATGTCTATAAGCGAAGACATATTGGTCTAGCATGTCTACAGCACCCATTTAGGGGTTTACTCAGCAGCAAATGTTTATCACAAACACTCATGAGTGGAACTTCTCGAAACAATTTGCGTGGCAACCGACATCACATTTCCTGCACTTCTTTGTAGTGTTCTTATGGCATTCTCCACATCTAACCTGTGTTGGATTGGTTATAATTATATGACCAACGCCATCCAATCTCACTTCGTCTTGCACACGCCTTTTCACAGGTTTCAAAGGTCTACCCATTGGTAGGCGGTTTGTGTATTTTCCAAGGTAGCATTGGACAATATAACGAATGAAGCCCAGAAAGTCGCAGGGGTCATCCTATACAACTGGAATGCATTGTCGACACTGCAGCTCTAGGGAAATAGTATAAGTTGCCAGTACCATTTCTTCATTCTTATACCGGGTCTATAGGCAGAAACTGAGGAAAGCAATGACAAACTACCTCACTCCTCTTCTTGCCTAGAACACCTCAAAATAGCGCTGCCTTGGGTTTTTGTGGGTATCTACTCACATAACGTAACGGCGGTACTTTTTGAGGAACCAACCAGCCTTCGGGCTGACTACCTAACAGACAGATAGGCAGAAACATTTTGGTCCAGCCTGTCTACACTACCCATGTACAGATTATTCTGAGCAGCAATTGCTGTCTGCCTCACTGACAACCTCTTCTTTTCCTTACCACTCCAACGACTGCATGTACCCATTGGAAAAACACCTATCTTGTTAGATTCAAGAGTTACGACGTTATTGTCATTGAATCTCACAAGAGTTATTCCTGATTCTACATCTGTAACTTGGTCATAACTTCCTCGTGGTAGATTTTTCACTGTAGCAGGATCTTTAAGGGGAGCCTTTTCAATACGGTTGTTGCGAATCGTTCCAGCGCAGTCGTTGCCATAGCTAGCCAGTTTTGAAAGCAGAGGCAGGGAAGTAAAATAATTATCTGTAAATATACTGTAGTCGGAACTCTGAGGCAGTTCACTCACCATGTCTACAACCACTGAGCCCCCAACACCCAGTTCAGGATGTGTGTTACCTGTGCAGGCACCCTGATAAGGCTCAGCTTGAACAAGGTATCCTAATCTTGAACACATCGACCACACTTTGAAACCGAATCTTACAGATTTGTTTTGAATGTGCTGTTTAGTTCCATGTCTTCCAAAGTATGGAACCATGGGCTCATCGATGCTCAAATAGGCATCTTTAGGGAAGTACTGTAACCACTTCTCATTGAGATGATCCCAAAGGAGGCACACTTTTGCAACTTTGTCATTGGGATTTAAAGAGTTGTTATCTGCAAAGTGTAAGTAGCGAAGTAATTCCTCAAACCTGTTCCTTGACATGGAATTTGCAACTCCGGGATGGTAGGTGTCAACACTCGAGTCCCAGTAGAGGCGGTGCCTAGCGGGAGTCATATATCTGGAGCTATCACATGAAGTAATTGGAGGCGTGATCTGATCTACTTGGTTGGAAGTACAGTACTGGGTAATGTGTCATCTCTGTCCTCATTACCTGCTATTTCCACCTCCTCAAGACCATTGTCAGTGAGTGTAGTTGCCCGAAGTTCTCCCTCAGCCCGAAGTTGATTCCCAAACAAATTAGTCAGGTCATCATGGTCATTCTCATCACCACTTTCTCCGTCACTCTGGAGGTGATTTTCTGAAGGACTGGTATACAAGGTAGCACTTACAAATTGCGGATTAGGTTGCTCCAGAATTGCCAGTAATTCATCAACAGTAAGCCTAAAAGATAACTAATAACAACAACAACTTTCTTCGGCTTATCCGAATTAATTGGGGTCACCGGAGCCAACCAGGCTCATTTTGGTTTTGGCTGGGGATTTAAGGCCGGATGCACTTCCTGGCGCCACGTGATTTTTCAGGAGAAAATTCCACCCCGCTGTCACCGGGATTCGAACCATGGCCGTCCGGGTGAAAGACGAGCAGCTAAGCCACTGTGCCATCACGCTCCCCTAAAAGATAACTAATTATATGTAAATATAATCAGCATTTGATGTTAAATCTAATAGTATAGTATAAGGATATTGAAATCCGATGATAATTATTTAAAAGGTTTTGGGTGGACACCTAATCAGTTAGAATGAAAGGCATGCCTATTTATTACATGAATATACAATTATGACACCATTTTTTAATTTCATCTAAAAAATAATTGTAAAAATATCGCATATAAACAGTGTACCCGACCGTGTCCACCGCTCCATTTTTGGGGCGTCATATGAAATGCCCCCTACAGTATTCCAATTAGAGGAAACTGATAATTTTTCAATACAGCATCACTTACTAACTTATGAAGAACATAGAAACACATTGTCACCCTTAAAATAATAAGATATAATTGAATTACTTACATCTTTTGAGAAGACATTTCGCATTCTGATAATGGACTGTAGTCAACAACGTATAACTGTTCTCAGAGAGCAGTTGTTTGTTGACAGGCACCTACATCATATCCAAGAATGCCAACTCACTTGATATACAACATCAAACTCTCTCAGAAAAGTAGTTTTCATTTTTTATAACTATTAACAACAACCGCCTCAAAAATGGGGCGGTGGGCATATATGGGTTAATAAATATAAATTTATCTCACAACCGTCTGTTGGAGATTGGCACCCTATTAACCGAGCTATTTACTGCACTCATTTTCTATCACGAGCTATGAAACGTTACAATAATGGTCGACTATTTATGCATGAATTTGAGCAACTGTAGGTTTACCACTAAGCGTATCTGAATATAGAATAAAATTAGAAAAGGTGGCAAAATAGGATGGGATCTGGAGTGAGCGCGATATTGCTATGTGGGTGTGGAGATGATATAAATGAAAATTTAAGGCACTGGAATGGGCATATGTCAAAACAAAACAAAAAAAACTGCGTCATATTGAATACATCATTAAAGAATATAAAAATTTGAATTGTTTAAGAACATTTATGTTCGACGATGTCAACATGTAAATATTAGACTATATGTCAGAAAACTGTTTCATAATGGGGGTCATTAAAATACTACTTTTCATTACAGTTTTTCCAACCAATCAGAGCTCAATATTTTCATTCATTGACCAATTAGGTAAGGAAGCTTCTGACATGCACTCAAAATCCAACATGTCGGACATGAATTACATGATTTGAAAGTTGACAATGTAGCCTATATTGGATCAACCGTTGTACTTACAATTTTATTCATAAACAAACTGGGCAATATTGAAGAAGAAATAGCTCTGTACCTTAATATCCGCAACTCCAGTTTCTACACATTCGTAAGATTTCGCCGACAATTTTAGTGAATGTCGTTGTTGACATAAACACACCAGAACGTCATGGGGGAAGCATGCGTAGGACATTAGTTCCACGGAAATTATAATCCAGCTCTCTGTTCAGTAAATGGATTTCTTACGCGAAACTTTTCCGCCAGTTGCCATAACTGTTCTATTTGGGACTCAATTGAGTTGCATTCCGTTGCATCGAATTCGAAGAATAACTAGTTAATAATACGATACATTTTAATTTTAAAGCGTTTGTAACAGCCTATTTTGTGTAATTTGACCAAAATAACAAAATGATCCAACATAGTACCTGTGCGCTATCTGTTGGTGCTACTTCAGGATAAACAATGTTTCAAAGCTTTGGGATTCGTTATTGGGTAGAGATCAGATGCTGAGCCCAAACAACCGACAGAATCTCGACAGATATTTATGAATATTTATGTTAGAACATATAATAACGTTATAATTATAGTCGAACATAAACAGTCGTATCCAACTTGCCTATAATGGTAATTAAATCAATCGTATGGAAATTATAACATACTCGTGTCTTAATTATTGCCATTATAGGCTCGTTGCATAATGTACTATTTTATACTAATTAAGTACGTACTGCCCTTAAAATGACAGTTATCCTCCTCGTCATTACGGTATGTTTGTCCTTGGTCGCTGATTCTGGTTCTTTGACCCCTCAAATGTTTGTTCTGTTTCTGAAAGTGTTTCTGTCATGGATATACAGTATTGATATATGATGTAAATTTCTTACAGGTTCTTCTTGATGTTGAATGAAAAATCATTTCTCATAAGTAAGGCTCGGAAGTTCATGCAAAAATCATAATTTTGCATATTTAAGTTATTTTGGCACAATGGATCATATTTTTTTCCTTTACCTGTTAAAGCGCATATCTCTGCTTGAGAAGAGTCTATCACTCACGGTGGGTGAGTGGGTATCGTGTCGGTTTAGTAACTCCAAGCTTGCAGGTTCGCTCCTGGCCATGGCAAGTAATTTTTGAAAGTCACGACACGCACATCATACGATATTGGCATGTTAAAGAACCCATTTGAATTCAGTAGGCCGTGTTCATAATGGCAAAATTAATCTCGGGATTTTCCCCCAACACAAAAAGTTCCTTCTTTCTCTAGCGCTGTAGTGTCAAGGAGCTTATCTATCTAACCTCCTTGACTTTCATAGCGCTTCAAGGAACAACAAAATTCGACATGCAAGCTGCCCTCGGGGTGTCAAATAACAAAGCTTCCACCCGGCACCCGAGGCCATAGGATATTAAGATTATTATTATTATTACTGAAATTATTTTAATACCTAGTACATTTCAGTCCCTTTTGCAACGTCAATATCAATTATTTTTATTCAGAATTCACTATGTAAATTTTGTATTATTTTCATTGAAAACAAGTAGTTCAGTGAAGAACTAAAGCCTATTTTCATACACCCTACTTATATTAATTGCCACTGTCAACATACACAATTTAAGATTGATTTCTGTAATAGATTCATAGATATTCAGAACCGACTAAATATTGCGGATGGTCGCGATGTTGGATTTTTATATATGTAGGTCTTAGAGTTATGTACCTTTAAAGGACAATTAATGCGTAGGTTCATTATAAAAACTTTCACTTCGATCGCGTGATTACGACACAAGAAATAAAAACTTAATTTTAAAATTCGCACAGCCACCATCTTCAGGTTATGTAAACAATTGAACAAAATTAGATACCAGTGCATTACAATGTGTATAAACATTTGCTGTACCAAGTTTCATTGCGTTTGGATCATTAAATCGCGAGAAAACCTATTTACAACTTTCATCTACGCTTGGCCGTCATGTTCGTTTTGTAGTTAACTGGTTTTTGAAAGTCTCATAGATGTACTTCCAGTAGTACCCTTTATTTCAGTACAAAATTTCAGGGTGATACCGGCAATAGTTTCAGAGATATAGCATGCCGGTGAAATATTTCGCACAGCCGCCATCTTGAGGTTATGTAAACAATTGAACTAAGTTAGATATCGGTGCATTACAGTGTGCATACTGTACCAAGTTTCATAGCGTTTGTTTGGTTAAATCGCAAGAAACGTCTATTTAAAGTTCGCAACTTCACGTGGCCGCCATGTTGGTTTTGTAGTTACCAGTTTCTAGTAGTTCCCTTTATCACCGTAAAAATTCCAGGGTGATATCGGGAAAATTGAATGCTGGTGAAATATTTCGCACAGCCGCCATGTTGGATTGGTGAGACGTAACAAAATTTGAAGGGCACGGTCGGGGTCGTCGGGAATAGTGCTATGAACTTACAGAGTTTCATTGAAATCGCTCCAGCCGTTTAGAAGTTATTAGGGGACACACACACACGCACACACACACGGACAAAAGGTGATCTCATAAGCCTATTTTTGTTTTCAAAATTGAAAATAGGCTAAAAATCAATGGCTATTAAAATTATATATCAGTTATACTTAAAAATTAACATAATAAAATATTGATGGCCAACGCCGCCTGAAGTTCCGTAAAATAACATTCCCTACTATTTAGAACTGTTCCTTAGTTGTGTAGTTATCTGTCAGTCTGCTCATATTTTCTTTATATTCAAAATAGAAACGCTAAAGAATACGGAGTGATCGTATTGCCGTAGTTATCTCAGAGTGCATATTTTTTGCAACGTGATGCATATTTCACCAATAATTAGCGCATTGTTGCCTGCATATTTATTTATTTATTTATTTAATGGTGCATGAAATTCCGGGCCTTAGTTATAAGAGTTGCCTTTTCATTTGGACTTGTTAAAATGGTTGATATAGACACTATAGTAGTCTATATTTGTGAGTCTGACGACGCTCGTTCTCGATATGTATCCGTAGAATTTAATCGTGCGATTCCGTATGATGTCTGTTTTTTTTTCTTCTCTCGAATGATTCGTTGTTGTTTGAGTCCTCAGTCTTTTGACTGGTTTGATGCAGCTCTCCATGCCTCCCTGTCCTGAGCTAATCGTTTCATCTCTACATAGCTCCGACACCCTACATCCGAGGCAATCTGTTTAACATATTCTAACCTTGGTCTACCCCTACAGTTTTTGTGCTCGTCCCTTCCTTCCATAACTAAGCTTGCTATTCCTGGGTGTCTTAGTATTTGTCCTACCAACCTATCTCTTCTCTTCATTAGCAGTCGCCAGAAACATCTCTCCTCTCCCACTCGTCTTAATACCTCTTTGTTTGTAGCCCTATCTACCCATCTGATCTTCATCATTCTCCTGTAACACCACATTTCAAATGCTTCAATTCTCCTCTTTTCTGCTGCACCAATAGTCCAAGTTTCACTACCATAGAGCGCCACGCTCCAGACAAAGGCTTTCAAAAATGACTTCTTAATATCTAAATCTATATTCGATGTCAGCAGATTCCTTTTTTGTAGAAATGTTTTCTTTGCCTGAGCCAACCTACTTTTAATATCCTCTTTGCTTCGTCCATCACTGGTTATTCTGCTTTTAAGTAACAGAAGTCTCCTACTTCCTTCAGCTTTTCACCTGCCAATTTGATGTCCATAGAGGTTTCTGATTTATTTCGGCTGCATTCCAGTATTTTTGTTTTACATTTATTTATTTATTTATTTATTTTCATCATGAATTCTTTCCTTAAGACGGAGTCCATACCATTCAAAAACTCATTCAAATCCTCAGACTTGTCGGCCAAGTATTCGTACCAATACTTGTTGCTGCGTAATCGTTAAGGATCACCTCGTGGTGCAGTGGCTAGCATTGAAGTCCGAGTTCAATCCCCCGCTCTGCCAAGAGATTTAATTTCTAGTTTAAGGGCGGGAACGAATTACAGTGAGGCTCGTGTGTTAGAACTGAGGAGGAGTGGAACTTGATTCTTACCACAGCTACCCTATAAGTGGTTATCCGTGGTTCCCAAATTCCACTCCAGGCAAATGCCGAGATGTTTCTAAATTAAGACCACAGGCGCCTCCAACTACACACAGCAATACAATCATCACAATAACACAGATTATCAGAAAGATCCCAAACACAACCAAGGACTACAGACTACAATGTCTCAAAATTCTTAAAAGAATCGACAACGACAACAATTAGTATGTGTCAACGCACTATCTAGATCAGAGAACTTTCTTAGCATCTACTGTATCTCTCTTTCTTAACGAGTTCTTTGAAGTCTTTTATGATTCTTGATCCTAGGCATTCTGAAGCATACATGCCCTCTACTTGGTTCACTGCCTTAGCTAAATATTCATAGAGAGCTTGTGTGGTAGTTAGGAGTGACCACATATGCTGTTCACTGATCTTGAACCATCTCATAAAGTGTGGTAGTTAGGAGTGAACACATATCCTGTTAACTGATCTTGAACCATCTCATAATGTGTGGTAGTTAGGAGTAACCACATATGATGTTATCTGGTCTTGAACCATCTCATAATGTGTGGTAGTTAGAGGAGTGAACACATATCCTGTTAACTGATCTTGAACCATCTCACAAAGTGTGGTAGTTACGGGTGACCACGTATGCTGTTCACTGATCTTGAACCATCTCATAAAGTGTGGTAGTTAAGAGTGACCACATATGCTGTTATCTGATCTTGAACCATCTCATAAAGTGTGGTAGTTAGGGGTGACCACATCCTGTTATCTGATCTTGAACCATCTCATAATGTGTGGTAGTTAGGGGTAACCACATATCCTGTTATCTGATCTTGAACCATCTCATAATGTTATGTAGTTAGGGGTAACCACATCCTGTTATCTGATCTTGAACCATCTCATAAAGTGTGGTAGTTAGGGGTGACCACATCCTGTTATCTGATCTTGAACCATCTCATAATGTGTGGTAGTTAGGGGTGACCACATATCCTGTCATTTGATCTTGAACCGTCTCATAATGTGTGGTAGTTAGGGGTAACCACATATCCTGTTAACTGATCTTGAACCATCTCATAATGTTTGGTAGTTAGGGGTGACCACATATCCTGTTATCTGATCTTGAACCATCTCATAAAGTGTGGTAGTTAAGGGTGACCACGTCCTGTTATCTGATCTTGAACCATCTCATAATGTTTGGTAGTTAGGGGTGACCACATATCCTGTTATCTGATCTTGAACCATCTCATAAAGTGTGGTAGTTAGGGGTGACCACATCCTGTTATCTGATCTTGAACCATCTCATAATGTTTGGTAGTTAGGGGTGACCACATATGCTGTTAACTGATCTTGAACCATCTCATAATGTTTGGAGTTAGGGGTGACCACATCCTGTTATCTGATCTTGAACCAACTTTGTTACTGTTAAAAGCAACAGCGTTACAGTTAATATCCCGTTACTCCCTCGTTATCGCTAACAGTAATGGTTACTTGTAACTTACTACGTTGACCAAGGAACTAATACTGACATCGTTCGGAGGCTGATAAGTTAAAGATATGAGTCCTCTTAAAATATGATTTCTAAAAAAAGTGTATTGAAATATTATTACTGGGGAGAGTAGGGCTCGGTCCGCCAGGCTGCGGGTCGATACCGAGCAGTGACGTCATCAGACCCACCCATGACGTCACACTAGGGCACGTGCCTCGTGAGTTCAGGTCATGGGAATGTACAGGTTAAGACACCCTCTCATTTAAATGAGCGAGCTGCATTGACCAAGGAACCTGTAGTAATTGTTTATTAGTACTGTTTCTGACCAGGCGTGCGTATTTATTTTCTCTTTGAAGGGAGCTAAATCCATAAACAAACAATCTATAGCAGAACCTTTCAGTGTGCCCAATTAGATTGGGTGGGCAATTATATTTAATTTTATCATGCCATAGATTTAAGGCATGTAAAAGATCCTCCCCCCCCCCCCCCCAGAGGCTCGCATCTAGTGGGACGTGGGTTGGCGACCACGGGGCCCCATCTGAGTCCGGCATTGCTTCCACTTACTTGTGGCGGCTACCCTCCGTCTTCTTTCTTGTCGACCTCACTTGGTCAACTCTTGTTCTCTTCCGACCCCGACGGTATTAGGGTATCCGAGGCCTAGAAGTCTCTTCCTTTCCCGGCTTAATTGGCCCGTGTCTCATCTTTTCTGATACCCTCCTTCTGCGAGGGGTCAATTTTCTTTTTCATTTCATGTTATCTCCTGCCTTCTGCTCAAGGA
Organism: Meconema thalassinum; assembly: GCA_946902985.2. Classification (NCBI taxonomy): domain Eukaryota; kingdom Metazoa; phylum Arthropoda; class Insecta; order Orthoptera; family Tettigoniidae; genus Meconema; species Meconema thalassinum. Next base: position 35,106,677 of record OX336399.1, read on the forward strand.
CCTCAAGGAGGCAGGGTGTACGTAGCCCCACTACTTCTGGTGCACCCTGGATAGTGCTACACCCTCAAGGGCTCACGGCTGGTGTGTTCGGGAGTTGGCGACCCCGAGGGATTCCTGAGCTGGGTCCGTCTTGCCCGCTTTTTCCTCTGACCTTGGGGCGGGCCCTCTCCTCTTTCCCCTTTCCTATCTGCCTTTCATGGCTCTCCTTCCTTCCAAGTACCTCAATCCTCATTCTTCGAGGGTTGAGGGCATTTATTTTCATCCTGTCCTTGATTTTTGCCTTATCCTTTATTTGTTTACCATTTCTTCTTCTAGTTTGTAAGTTTGTAGTTAGTATTAGTTATAGTTTTCATTCTCATCTCACCTTCACTCTCACCCAAACCATTAGGGGCCGATAATCTAGATGTCAGGCCCCTTAAAATAACAATTATCATCATCATCATCATCATCATCATTATCAATGATCCTTCCACTAACTAAACTTGTGTGAAGCTAAATTTCTAGGTTAGTTTTCGTTGTAACGCTTTATCAAAGTTCCAACGTTCACCACTAGGTGTCAGTGATATCTGGTAGCGAAAGTTGGAACTACTTGAAATTGAACTAACTTGTAGCTCACCCCATGGGTGTGCACTTGAAGCAGCTACAGCCTATGGCGAGCCAAACATGTCCTCGGCACTAAAAGCCATACGCAAAATAAATATCACTTAGTGCCTGACATGAAATATTTACACACTCCTAACACAAAAAGGGGGCTTCGTTGGATGGCCGAAAGTCTTCTACATTTATGGTTTTCAGTCAGTCAACACAATGTTCATGGTTGGTTCCCTAATCCAGGAAAAAAAATGTTGTTGTTGTTGTTGTTGTTTGAGTCTTCAGTCTTTTGACTGGTTTGATGCAGCCCTCCACGCCTCCCTGTCCTGAGCTAATCGTTTCATCTCTACCTAGGTACCACACCCTACATCCGAGGCAATCTGTTTAACATATTCTAACCTTGGTCTACCCCTACAGTTCTTGTCCTCGACTCTTCCTTCCATAACTAAGCTTGCTATTCCTGGGTGTCTTAGTATGTGTCCTTCCAACCTATCTCTTCTCTTCATTAGCAGTCGCCAGAAACATCTCTCTTCTCCCACTAATCTCAATACCACTTCGTTTGTAACCCTATCTACCCATCTGATCTTCATCAATCTCATGTAACACCACATTTCAAACGCTTCAATTCTCCTCTTTTCTGCTGCACCAATAGTCCAAGTTTCACTTCCATAGAGCGCCACGTTCCAGACAAAGGCTTTTAAAAATGACTTCCTAATACCTAAATCTATATTCGATGTCAACAGATTCCTTTTTTGTGGAAATGCTTTCCTTGCCTGAGCCAACCTACTTTTTATATCCTCTTTGCTTCGTCCATCACTGGTTATTCTGCTTCCTAAGTAACAGAAGTCTCCTACTTCCTTCAACTTTTCACCTGCCAATTTGATCTCCATAGAGGTTTCTGATTTATTTCGGCTGCATTCCAGTATTTTTGTTTTACATTTATTAATTTTCATCATGAATTCTTTCCGTAAGACGGAGTCCATACCATTCAAAAACTGATTCAAATCCTCCGGCTTGTCGGCCTTGAGATTAATAAATACACATGGATTACCAGTTTCGATCATCACGCGATCATCATCAGATCATTTACACTTCATCAATCATCATCATCTTGTCGCTACAACCACATTTGTCCCTCACTTGCTGAGCGTGTTAACTCAGCACTCTGTTTAAATTGAAGTCCATGCATCACAGAATCCAGATGAGTCTTCCTCTTCCTTTCTTCCCCAGAACTTTTCCTTCCAGTATGGTGGTCAGGAACTCATTATGACGTAGGGTGTGGCCAACGAATTTGTCTTTCCTATTTTTTATAGTAGTGATTAACTTTCTTGTTTCGTCTACTTCCTTGAGGACCCATTCGTTAGTCTCTTTCTCCGTCCAGCTTAATTTCAGCATCCTTCTCCCCATCCACATTTCCGCTGCTTCCAGGCGTTGTATGTCCTGTTTCCTTAGAATCCAAGTTTCACATCCGTATAACAAAACACTCCAGACACTTAGGCTATTAAATCTATGTCTAAAAGTATGGGTTATGATATTTACAAGATACAGTATACACTTAGGCTATTTAGTTGCAGTAGTAATTGAACTAGTCGAGATTCTGATATCGGTGATTGACCTTCAAGTTTGCTTGCTTCTTGTGATAATGTGATTGTTAATAAATGGTCAGGTTATTGTGCACTTAGCTGTTTGAGCGGTGTGGTCCGTTTCCGTGCAGCTGCCACCTGCCGCTGCCTGCACTGAACTGAACTTGTAGACAAAGATTTAATAGCCTAAGCGTAGAGGATCTGATGATGATCCCTTGACGATTGAAACCTGTCATCCAAGTCTATTTATTAATCGCAAGTATTTTATTCAGGAGCAGGGTACACTCGTGTTGACCGACTGAAAAACATTAAATTTCGATCACTAAGGTAACACGGAAAAATGGCTTCTCAATATATATAAATAAATAATAAATAAATACTGTAAATAAATAAAATAAAATAAAAATAATAACAAAAAGAATTAATAAAGAAGGAAATATATGTATCAAACAATCTCTACTTCGTATAAAACAAAGTCCCCGATTCTTGGATGTAACGGGTAATCTTGAGAACCACTGGATGGATTTTGATGCGGTTTTCACCATTCTGTAAAGGATTTCCAGAGGAAGGTTTCTGTATAAAACATTCATTTATGACCAAAGGAAGCCGAGCAGTAACGATTTCAGTAAATCGAGTCTAAGAATAAAAAGATACGAGCCTTACAGTAGTCGCATATGGTGTGTAACATATGACATGTTATCCTACTATGAAATTGAGATGAAATGTATGTGAAGTCATCTGACGTGTTATCCTACTCGTATACTACACAGCTTGGGCATTCTTAAAATGTTGATTTACCCTCCGTTTTCATACTGGTTCTATGATGAATGTATGGATTGAATTGGAGATATGCTATCCCACTTGTTTGAACAAACATCACATATTATATTGTAAATTAAGAGGAGGAATGAAACCATAGTCTCTAGCTATCTATAGACTACTAGAAATAATGTTCAATACAATGAAATTTCCCAACTCCTGCTTGGTGCAAACTATTGTAATTAAAATTAGATAAATCGTAATTTCATGTAGATTCTGTTAAAATGACGCATATAATGTTATGATATATATCGTTTAAATCGATAATCCGGTAGCAAAAATAATTGCCGGTACTTGGGTTCGAACCTGACACCTCATGATTCGGAGACCATGATGTTATCCACGCAGCCATTAACACCACAAACATTTGGAGTACAAGACAGGTACTCATTTTCACGTGCCGGTAAAGTATTTTTTATGCTTTTTTGCTTTTTTTTTTTCGATAATGTTCCTGCGTGGATTTGAGTTTAATATTAGTTATGAATACGCCTACTTGACAGTAAAGGGAATTCCTATAGTGGTCTATGAAAGGCTAGCCCAGTTCCCGTATACAATCATCGATATATTGATCACTGCATTACCGCAATGTGGGTTAATATCTGAATAGCCATTGTGCAGAAACATAATACCGGATTTGCCGACTAGTTACAATGTTTCATATAAGAGCATATCATCATTTAAATACTGATACGAAGACATGTGGTTTGTGTTACAATGAGTTGACACCAGAGTTCACATGAGCGTTTACCGTTCAGTATGAAAGTGTTGAGGAAAGTTACTCGGCGAGTTGATGCCCCATCACTTTTATCCAGAGATTGAAAAACAGACTCTTAATAAATCATAATTGTTTTCAGCAAATATGATTTAATGGATATTTTTACACCAAAGAACGACAACTTGATGATGATTCTTTGTAGAAATATCTGTAATGGCGCCTCCAAACCTTGAAGTAATCCGTATGTTATATACATTCCACATGGCACCACTGCCAGCAGGATCGGATCGCTGGCAATGCGTCTTACACACTTCCGTCCGATCCACTTCCGTCTCATTTGTCAAAATCACTCCCAAAAAAATATCCAGCAACCGAGTGGAAAGATGTTACACATCAAAAACCTGATGTCCGTGCGCCTTTTAAGCTTACGCTGGGTAAACCGTTAAAGATACCGGGCGAAGCCGGGGCAGTTCCTAGTACTCTTAAGGAACCTTTCCACGCAGCTTTTTACTTTTGCACTTGAACGGATTCTTCCTATTCCTGCCTTTTTTCCCTTTCATGTTCGCATTATTTCTTCCAATTGGTAACAGCTTCTTCTTATTCTTATTCGAGTTTCAGGTATTACATGCATATGATCCGCAACAAGTACTAAATATGTAAAACAAATAGCTATGGTTATCCGTTACCAGCAGGAAGATCACAGGAACTATCAGACCGAAGTGGACAAAGGAGAGGAAGCTCATAGCCGGAAAATGAAAGCCTTCTGTGCTAAGAAGAAACACAAGAAGCCTCGTGGTCCTTAGATGTCCAAAACGAAAAGAAGAAGAAGCTATGGGTTCAAAGGACAGTTAAATTGTACCATCATTAGGCCATTTAGTGAACTTTCCCCTGGATTGTCCTACATGAGCAGCAAACTATATCAGATTCAGTGGCGTATACTGGTCTGAAGATCTGGGCTACCACTGAGACTAATATTACACAAAACATGCTTTTGAACTGCCGTGCGAGTTCATATTTGAAAAACCTTCATTTGACCATACATTAACTTCACGACTAAATAACAAACACGGCCAGCAATACAGTTTAGACAGTTTAGAGCTGCCAGATAACCTATTCCACCTAGCATATGTAGATGATGTGAAATGACGTGTATACATTGGCACACAATTGCAGTTCAGGTGTAGGCCTTGTCATATGTATAATATGAACTTTCTCACTGTATGAACGACGGCTGAAAGGAACTTCTAACACACTCTCTATTATACAGTCATTGGCATTTAAGCCCCCGCAGGTTTTTGTCCCATAATCTTCTTGCAAAATCACAACTGGCACCGTTAAAACAAAACACTACATAAAGATTCTTCAGCATACACACACTTAAATAAATCACACATCGAAAATACTACAACTTCTAAAACATATTCACATCTATGCGCGCGATAATGTATATTTATAGTAGGCTATTTGTTGCTCTAAACGCTTTTAACCTCAAAGAAACCGCTGGCTGTAGCGGCAACTCGCTCGCTATGAGCGCTGTGCCTGCACGGAACAAGGGTGGGTGCGGAGAGATGGGAAGAGCGGCGTAAGGCTGCCGCTTTCTTGGTCGGTTTCTACTGCTTGCCGCGTTGACTACCCACTAACCATTATTTATTTCGCTAAAGAAGAATGTGCATGAAAGTCACGATTGTTTGAGTACTTTGTTGAAACTGTAATAAAGTATTATTTATTTTTAATGTAATTTTCTTGGGCTACCGCTGGTAGCTCCGGTAGTCCTAAGAATACGCCCCTGATCAGATTCCACGTAAAAAGGAGGTCCCGTGGCTCATTATCGCGAGATTTGGTTGGTTGGTTCCTCAGTTTAGGGGCTGCGACAACGCGGTCATCTAGCCCCGTGTAACCGGTGTTAATTGTGATGGCGGTATTAGTGTGTGTTATCTGTGATTCAGGTAAGAACTGCGTACGATCAATTTTCAAGTAATTCCTACTTTCGCTACTAAATGCTAACGTCCACGACACCTAGCTGCGGACTTGGCTACTAGATGCCATCGCAACCAGCACCTAGCAGCGAACGTTGGAACTAATATAGCATTATCAATTCTTAACTACAAATTTTGGCTTCACACAGGTGTAATTAGTGGAAGTTTTTTTTTCATGCCATGGAACCGCCGGCTTTACTTCCCCTCCTTAGGAAGTTCATACCGAGGGACATTTAACGCTCTTAAAAATCTGGGTTTTAACCCGCGACCTAGAGCGATCGCGAGATTAACGGACACGTAAAACTATAAACTTTCTTCAACTTTTGTATATCATTAGTACTTAATAAAATTGAAATAAAAACAAGACGTTCCGTGAAGAACTAAAGAGCCTACTTTTCTTAAAATTTAAGATTCATACCAATGATTAATCTATATGGATCTATCTAGAATAATGACGAAATTAAGTTGGTAATATCGAAATTTCTAGTTAGTTCCAAATACTGAATACCTGGCATAAAGTAGCCTAATAGAGCACTACAGTTGGCAGCCCTGGTGACTGAATATATTCTTACTTCCATCTCTTAAGGTACAGAATACAAACTTTGGTTGAAATCTAAATGATAGTATGGAAGCTACATGTATTTAAAAATTCGTCCTATCAGCAGGCTTAGAATCATGTTGGTAGCACTGACGTATATAAGTTACTCCAAATTAATATAGAATGTCAGGTACTATAAGTGTGCAGAGTTTAAAGCTGTCGGCTTGCATACTTTCTGATATATTGGTATTTGGATAAAAGAAATTGAGAGCATTTATTAACAGTTGGTAGCCCTGATGTCTCTTAAGAATACGCTCAATCATATCTGGTTATGTACACATAGCACATACGAAATTTGGTTGAATTCCAGTTGATAGTGTGGAAGTTATATGCATTTAAGAATTGGACCTATCAGCAAGCTTATCATCATTTTGGCAACACTGCCATGTGTGGCCTCCTGGAAATTAAACTGAAATAGTATTATCTTTACGTATGCCAATTTTGAAATAGCTCCCATTCATACCTTCCAAGATATCCAACATGGAGCTCAAATTTCAATTGCGATTTTTCAGCAGTTGGTAGCACTGATATCATTTTCAAACACGGCATTGAGATATTCAGGTCTATATCTTTACTCCTACTGAATTTTGTTTCGATTGCTGCAGCCGTTTAGGAATTGATAGGGGGGGGGGGGACACACACACACACACAGAAGGACAGACAGACAGACAGACAGACACACATTTGCCCGGATCGATCTCATAAGTCTACTTTTTCCTTATTTTTGCAAAACGTGAAAATTAGGCTAAAAGTAATGTTATTTTTCATGCCCACGAGGATCGCCCACGGCACCATGCAATCAGTCTCTCTTCCAAATTATCGTACACGAGTATACTCAGTTTATTGTACTGTTGGCAACACTGGGTCGGAGTTATGGGGTATCGACACGCAGCGCGCTCCTTCACTTGTTCAACATTCCTCTACTTGGCTCATTAGCGCTCCTGTCAAAACTTGGTAAACCCAACTCATATTTGTCATAAGTATCACGCCAGGCACCGCCAACTAGGGCACGAGACTGGACAATTAATATTATTATTATTATTATTATTATTATTATTATTATTATTATTATTATCACCAGTGAGCCCGTGCACACTTTACCGTAGGAGCAAATAAATGTGACAAGAAATCTTATTACAGTAAACTCCCGATTATCCGCGGAATTGACTGGCGCAGATACCGCGGATAATCGAATTTTGCGGATAAGCCGCAAAATTGCTGGTAATGGTTAAACAAAGGTCGAAGGCTCTAAAAAACAACACACAAGGGCTTTAAATACGTTTATTATACAATAAAAGGACGTACATGATAACAAAACTCAGTCGATGTTATGTGTGTTATTAAGAAGTCTTGTTTACTGTTAAACAAAAAAATCGGTCATTTGCTTTTGCTTTTTCGTAGTGAAACACTTTTTCTTTATTTGTGATTTGAGTTTTCTCAACACCATCTTGTCACAAAGTGATGCGTCGTCTTGCTCTTCAAGGTATTGTAGAATCCTGTCAATGTGTCCTAATGCTGCATCATGAGTAACCGATATACAGTACAGTTCTGTTCAATAATACTGAACTACTGTACACGGTTTGTTCCGTACATTATTAAGGGTACTGTACTGTATTTGCGATTAACGATTTTTTATTACGTTTATAAGTATTTAGTAACTTTTTTGATAAATAATTTTCAGGTTCAAAACCTTCTTTTAAAAAAAAATGTTCTCCTACAGGCACCGCGGATAATCCGCAAAGTGGATAAACCGCCCGCGGATAATCGAGAGTTTACTGTACTTACTTACTTACTCCTCGGCGCTACAGTCCATGTAGGACCTTGGCCTCTCCAACAATCGTTGCCCAATCCTGACGATCTTGTGTACGTTTCCTGCATCTTCTTACACCCATCTTGCGTAAGTCGTCCTCCATGTCATCCAACCATCGTTTTCTAGGTCTTCCTTTGCATCTTCTTCCACCTGGATTTCCTCTATAGGTCTTTTTTAACCACTCTATCACCTGCCATTCTCTCCACATGCCTTCTTAGCCTATCACTCTTTACTTCCGAAACTATATCAGGTTGACCATATAGTTCCTCCAATTCTTTGTTTTCCCGTATTCTCCATCTTCCTGACTCATTCACTGCTCCATAAATCTTCCTCAGTATTTTCCTTTCCCATCTTCTCAAAAGCTCCTCTTCTGTCATGGTCATAGTCCATGTTTCCGAGCCGTACATTACCACTGATCTTATAACTGCTTGGTACACTGTCACCTTTGATCCTCTACCGACACTGCGTGCTTTGAGGATTTTTATCAGTGCCCAGTAAGCTCTACTACCGGCTGTAATTCTTGCTTTTATTTCTTCTCATGGTGATCTATTGTCAGCGACACCTTAGATAAGTTACTAACAATATAAATTTACCATTTGTCCCCTATCACTAGAGCCTGGTGATTATAGTCCTCATCACCTTAAATAATGTTACTAACAATATAACCTTACCATTTGTTCACCCATCACTACAAGCATGATGTTATCTGGTCAGCGTATCGTAAATATGTTACTTACAATGTAACCTTACAATTTGTCCCCAATTGTAGACCATGGTTGGTTGGTTGGTTGGTTCCTCAGTTTAGGGGCTGCGACAACGCGGTCATGTAGCTCCGTGTACATTGGGTGTGTGTAGAATCTGTCTGACAAGCGGTGTTAATTTTGATGACTGTATTAGTGTGTGTTTCTGTTTCTTAATTCAACTAAGGACTGCAGACTTTGAATTTTTCAAGTAGTCCCTACTTTTACCGCCAAACGCCACCGTCAACAACTACTAGTTCAGAACTTGGCTACTAGACGACACCGCTCCTGGCGACGAACGAAGGAACCTGAGCGCTGTTTACATTTTTAACCTAATTTAGCTTCACACAGGTGTAGACCATGGTGATTTATAGTCAGCGTTACTGTTCGTGGATGGCAATGTGGGATTTTTATACAGCAATGTTGTCTTTTATATTCGTGACTTTTTTGAAGATCTGACGATGTTTGCTTGGGAAGCGAAACATACCATCCTTTTAATCCCTCCCTCTTGTAATTTGTAGAAATAACTTTTAATCAATGACACTTTTATTAAACAATTTGCTAATCTACGGGGTTACGTTAAGAGCCGGGGCACCTATCCAATCCTAGACCCCACTAATATAAGTTACACGCTATCATATAAATTGAGCACACGGAGCTGATGACCAAATTGTCCCAACTACGCCACGCCTGTCATCCCTGGTGCGGGGCGCTGCAAGTTTCTGTGTCGGTCTTTGTGCGCGAGAACTGGGTCAGCGTACTCCGAACGGCAGCACTTTTCAATGGCGTCAACACTGCCAGGACTGCACATTCAGTAAGTACAGTCGGAGTCTTCTTATTGGAACCACGTTATTAATTAGCATCTGAATAAAATGTATCGGCAGCGATTATCCTGACGGTGATGGACATATTTACTGAATCAACGTTCATTTTCAGTATATTGTCTTTGATAAATTTTTAGACGGTCAACGCGAGTACAATCCCAATTATAGGGAAATGTGATACCGCCTGAAAAAGATTACACGTGATTAAAAGTTATCTGCACAAATTACAAAGAAAGGAAGGAAGCTATTAGTTTTACGACTGTTAATCTGCGATCATGAGCCACGGGACCTCCTTTTTACGTGGATTCCGAACCACAGGACATCGCATCTCACTACGAAAATCTCACATGCATTGACTGGGACACAAATTACAAGAAGGGGGAATTAAAAGGATGATATGTTTCGCTCCTCAAGCAAGTATCGTTAGATCTTAAAAAAAAAAGTCATAAATCTAAAATACAAAATTGCTCTATAAAAAAAATATCCAAATCCCACATAGCCAACCACGAACGGTAACGCTGACTATAAAACACCATACTCTACATTGTTAGTAACATATTTAAAGTACACTGACTATTATCATGCTTGTAGTGATGGGGGGAGAAAATCTCAAATTTGTTATCGCAAATTGATTGATGAAATGAAATTAAACCATCAAGAAGATTTTGTGTTAGATGGCGAACACAAAGCAGTCTTTTTATGATTATTATGATACAGTTGCAAAACAAGGGTCTTTTGGGGCTGATTGTACCTTAGATGTAAGGAGACTCCAGCTTTCTTCTCCTTCCCTTTTTGAAGTAGGCAACCTGTACTGCCTTATCAGTTCTACGGGTGGGCTTCGCACGGCGCAACTATGAGCCTACACGTCTGCACATTGTTCGTTTTTTTGTTAGATGTCGGAATGTGCTGTATTATACGTTTGTATACTCGTTTCATAACTATATTTTTAGCCTACTTTCGATTTTTGAAAGTAGACTTATGAGATCAACACAGGGCTGAAAAGTGTGTGTCGGTTTGTGTGTGTGTGTGTGTGTGTATATGTGTGTACTCTGAATGTCTGTTCCCCCCCCCCCCTATCAATTCGAACACGGTGACACTGAATTGAACGAAATTTGGTACAGAGGTAGAACTAGCAAAGGGTACCTCAGTGTCATGTTTTATTTCGCCGCCATCTTGACGGAAACATAATGACGGCCACCCAAATGTTCAAGGCTTAAATCAAATTGCGACTAACCTAATCATCTGATCTCTACCAAATTTTGCAACATTATACCTTGATGTATATAAGCCTCCGTGGCTTAGGCGGCAGCACGCCGGCCTCTCACCGCTGGGTCCGTGGTTCAAATCCCGGTCACTCCATGTGAGATCTGTGCTGGACAAAACGGAGGCAGACAGGTTTTTCTCCGGGTACTCCGGTTTTCCCTGTCGCAATTTCATTCCAGCAACACTCTCCACTATCATTTCATTTCATCTGTCATTCATTTAATCATTGCCCCAGAGGAGTGCGTCAGGCCTCGGCAGCCGGCACAGTTCATATCCTCGCCGCTAGATAGGGGCTTCATTCATTCCATTCCTGACCCGGTCGGAGACTGGAAGCAGGCTGTGGATTTTCATTTTCATACCTTGATGTATGAAGAATCCTTTGACCAATCTACAAGGTCATCAGCCCAATACTTTGCGGATGGCGGCCATGTATGTGTGTAAATCGATTCCACCTACCTATTCAAACACGGTGAAACCGAATTGAACAATATTTGGTACAGAGGTAGCACTAGCAAAGGGCACCTCAGTGTCATATTTTATATTGCCGCCATATTGACGGAAACGTAATGGCGGCCACCCAAATGTTAAAAGCTTAAATCAAATTAGGACAACCTAATAATCTGATCTCTACCAAATTTTGCAACATTATACCTTGATGTATGAAGAATCCTTTGACCAATCTACAAGGTCATCAGCCCAATACTTTGCGGATGGCGGCCATGTATGTGTGCAAATCGATTCCACCTACCTATTCAAACACGGTGAAACCGAATTGAACGAAATGTGGTACAAAGGTAGCACTAGCAAAAAGCATCAGAGTGTCATGTCTTATATCGCCGCCATCTTGACGGAAACGTAATGGCGGCCACATAAATGTTCAAAGCTAAAATCAAATTACGACTAACCTAATCATCCAATTTCTACTAAATTTTGCAACAACATATATTTATATGGCGAGCGGCTTTTGACCAAACTACAAGGTCATCAGCCCAATAATTTGCGGATGGCGGCCATGTATGTGTGCAAATCGATTCCCCCTATCTTTTCAAACACGGCAAAACCGAATTGAACGAAATTTGGTACAGATGTAGCACAAGCAAAGGGCACCCCAGTGTCATGTTTTATATCGCCGCCATCTTGACGGAAACGTAATGGCGGCCACCCAAATGTTAAAAGCTTAAATCAAATTACGACCAACCTAATCATTTGATGTGTACCAAATTTTTCAACAGCATACCTTTTTGTGGGAAGTATCTTTTGACTGAACTACAAGGTCATCAGCCCAATAGTTTGCAGATAGCGGCCATGTATGTGTGCAAATCGATTTCCCCTATCAATTCAAACACGGTAAAACCGAATTGAATGAAATTTTTTACAGAGGTAGCACTAGCAAAGGGCACCTCATATTCATGTTTAATATCCATATAGTGCGTTGTATTTCAACAAGCTACTACAACCAACATTCAATTATACTCATTGGAAAGGATAAAGAGTTATAAAAAGACCCATGCATTTAGGAGAAAGTAGGCTTTATATTCTTTACTGAACATCTCGTTTTATATTTATTTAGATAACATGTTATCAGTCCATAATGTTAGAAATTAGCATTTAAAATGAAACTTTGAGAATTTGATGAAGTACGTTGAGATAATTTGTATTGTTCCGTGTGTGATATCTGAAAGTAATTTTATGTTAACCTCTTTCCTTGCTATAATTTAACATAAATAATTACATTGTTGTTGCTGTTTATTCTTTCAGGGGTATACAACATCGTTGTAATGTATCTCCGTGTTTTAAGGGAAGATAACCTCGCTATTCCGCCCCGTAAAACAACATTAACTATCTCTTGGGTGTGTGTGGAATGCCTGATTACTATAGTCTTGTTGTTGATTGTGTTAAATGTAGCTCCATGTAGGCCTACTTGGGTGTGCGTAGAATTTGTATGATAACCTGTGTCACTGTGATGTCTGTGACAATATGTGCATTTTTAATTCAGGTAGGATTTGGTCGTGACCTTTCATCCCGGCATTTGCCTGGAGTAGAAGTGGGAAACCACAGAAAACCACTTCCAGGGTGGCTGAGGTGTTAATCGAACCCGACTCTTCACAGTTATGCCTCACGAGGCTAGATTTATCCCGGTCTAACCATCAGATAGGCAGAGCCGGGAATCGAACCCGGATCTCTGGGAGGGCAGTCAATAATGCTAGCCACTACCCCATGAAGTGAATAACGGATGTGTTGGCTGAGTATGTTTTGCAACTTCTGGACGAATCGAGTTTTATTGAGCTAATGAACCATGACCTTTCACTGTCTTTAACATTAAGGAAATGTTAAGTGAAACTTTGATATTTGAAACGGCGGCTTCGGTTGCGTAGTCGGTAGCATGCTGAGCTTCTATTCCCAAGGTCGCGGGTTCAAACCCAGCCGACGTCGTCGGATAATTTAAGAGCGTTTAAAATCCCTCAGTAAGCCTTCCTTCGGAGGGGAAGTAAAGCCAGTGGTTCCTTGTCATAGATTTATGGCATGTAAAAGAACTTCACACTAACTATACTTGTGTGAAGCCAAAATTTGTAGGTCATGTTTGATTAATGCTTTTAAGTTCCAACGTTCGTCACCGGACGCTGGTTGCGATGGCATCTAGTAGTAGCGAAGTTCACAGCTACGTGTCGTGGACGTAAGCATAGCGAAAGTAGGAACTACTTGAAATTATCGTCTGCAGTCCTTACTTGAATTAAAAACAGATAACACACACTAATACAGTCATCACAATTAACACCGGTTATCGGACAGATTCTACAGACACCCAAAATACACGGGGCTACATCACCGTGTTGTCGCTGCCCCTAAACTAAGGAACCAACCAACCAATATTTGAAACGAAGTCTGAATGACTTAGACCAGTATGTATGAAGTTTGCTGATGATAACCTATTATGTGTATGATTCTTTTGACTGGTTTGATGCAGCCCTCCATATCTCCCTCTGCTGAGTTAATAGTTTCATCTCTACATAGCTACCACACCCTACATCTGAGGCAATCTGTTTAACATATTGTAACCTTGGTTAACCCCTACGGTTCTTGTCCTCGATCCTTCCTTCCATAACTAAGCTTGCTATTCCCGGATGTCTTAGTATGTGACCTACCAACCTATCTCTTATCTTCATTAGCAGTCGCCAGAAACATCTCTCCTCTCCCACTCGTCTTAATATCTTTTCATTTGTAACCCTATCCACCCTTCTGATCATCATTTTCCTGTAACACCACATTTCAAATGCTTCAATTCTCCTCTTTTCTGCTGCGCCAACAGTCCAAGTTTCACTTCCATAGAGCGCCATGCTTCAGACTAGGGCTTTAAAAATGACATCGTAATACCCAAATCTATATTCGATGTCAACAGATTCCTTTTCTGTAGAAATGGTTTCCTTGCCTGGGCCAACCTACTTTTTATATCCCCTTTCCTTCGTCCATCACTGGTTATTTTGCTTCCTAAGTAACTCCTTTATATTTTCACCTGCCAATTTGACGTCCATAGGGGTTTCTGATTGAATTCAGCCATACAGTTCGTCATATCGTAGCGGTTCATTGCTTTGATCTACGACAAGTACTGTAGATTAGAACAGTGTGTATGTTTGAGTTTTCAGTCTTTAGACTGTACTAATCTACTTTTAGGTAGATTTCACTAGAACGTTACCTATTGCAATGCGTATCAGGTTTCGACGTCCGGAAAATTTCGACATATCTACGCGTTTCATATCTCCCAGACCCCAAAACCACAGTCAGTTCAAAAGTTTATATATAATGTATATCACTTACTTGTGGACACGATAACTACCGCAATTTTGCACCAATCACTTTGAATTTCATACATAATGTATATCCCATTATAATCTGAGTCGAGTTTGCTAATGGGCAAATTCAGACCAAGGGGGTGAAAATGGCGGGGAGGGGGCTTTGTTTCGAAAAAGGTGAAATATCGCTATAACTCTCTTATTATGTGAAATATCGAATCCATTCAAAGTTCATACTATGTGTCGGATAAGGGACAAATATGTGTTTGCAAAGTTTTTTGATAGCACCAACCATTGACTAAAGGGGTGGGGAAAAAGTGGGTTTTTTGAAAAACAAAAATCACATCTCTCTTAATAGGCACAATATCAAAACCGTATAAAATGGACAATATTCCCCTCATAATTACCTAAAACTTTTGTCTGAAAGAATTGTTAATATGAACCACCATTACGCCAAGGGGTGATCAAAATTATTGCGGAATTATAAGAAAATGCCAAGAGCTATCAGAGGTTGCCATGACAACGCTACTAAATTGAAGAGGGATGAGCCATCAGACGTTGCCATGACAACACCATTGCTCGAGATCACATTCAGTTTTCCATCTGTCTCTGTGGGAAGCGGCTTCGGTGGCGTAACTGGTAGCATGCTGAACTTCTAAACCCGGCTGAAGTCGTCGGATTTTCTAAGAGCGTAAAAATCCCTCAGTATGCCTCCCTTCAGAGGGTAAGTTCCGACGTTCGTTGCCAGTTGCTGGTTGCGGTGGCATCTAGTAGCCAAGTTCACAGCTAGGTGTCGTTAACGGTAGCATTTGGTAGCAAAAGTAGGAACTACTACTTATAATTGACCGTCTGCAGTCCTTATCTGAATTACACACTAATACAGCCATCACAATTAACACCGTTTAGAAGGCCATTCTGCACCTATAAGGTGATGTTAGCCGGCCATGCTGAACCTATAAGGTGATGTTAGCCGGCCATGCTGAACCTATAAGGTGATGTGAGGAGGCCATATAACATGATGTTAGCAGGTCATATAAGATAATGTTAGCAGGCCATGCTCTGCCAGTAAGATGTCAGCAGGACATATAACATGATGTCAGCAGGCCATATAAGATGATTTTAGCAGGCCATGCTCTGCCAGTAAGATGTCAGCAGGACATATAACATGATGTCAGCAGGCCATATAAGATGATGTTAGCAGGCCATGCTCTGCCAGTAAGATGTCAGCAGGACATATAACATGATGTCAGCAGGCCATATAAGATTATGTTAGCAGGCCATGCTCTGCCATTAGGAAGATGCCAGCAGGCCATATAAGATGATGTTAGCAGGCCATGCTCTGCCATTAGGAAGATGTCAGCAGGCCATATAAGATGATGTTAGCAGGCCATGCTCTGCCATTTGGAAGATGTCAGCAGGCTATAAGATGATGTTAGCAGGCCATGCTCTGCCAGTAAGATGTCAGCAGGACATATAACATGATGTCAGCAGGCCATATAAGATGATGTTAGCAGGCCATGCTCTGCCAGTAAGATGTCAGCAGGACATATAACATGATGTCAGCAGGCCATATAAGATGATGTTAGCAGGCCATGCTCTGCCAGTAAGATGTCAGCAGGACATATAACATGATGTCAGCAGGCCATATAAGATGATGTTAGCAGGCCATGCTCTGCCATTAGGAAGATGTCAGCAGGCCATATAAGATGATGTTAGCAGGCCATGCTCTGCCATTAGGAAGATGTCAGCAGGCTATAAGATGATGTTAGCAGGCCATGCTCTGCCAGTAAGAAGATGTCAGCAGGCCATGAGATGATGTTAGCAGGCCATGCTCTGCCATTAGGAAGATGTCAGCAGGCTATAAGATGATGTTAGCAGGCCATGCTCTGCCAGTAAGAAGATGTCAGCAGGCCATGATATGATGTTAGCAGGCCATGCTCTGCCAGTAAGAAGATGTCAGCAGGCCATGAGATGATGTTAGCAGGCCATGCTCTGCCAGTAAGATGTCGGTAGGCCATATAAGATGATGTTAGAAAGCCATGCTCTACCAGTAAGATGATGTTAGCAGGCCATGCTCTGCCTGTAAGAAGATGTCAGCAGGCCATGAGATGATGTTAGCAGGCCATGCTCTGCCCGTAAGATGTCGGTAGGCCATATAAGATGATGTTAGAAGGCCATGCTCTGCCCGTAAGATGTCGGTAGGCCATATAAGATGATGTTAGCAGGCCATGCTCTGCCCGTAAGATGTCGGTAGGCCATATAAGATGATGTTAGAAGGCCATGCTCTGCCAGTAAGAAGATGTCAGCAGGCCATGCTCTGCCAGTTAGAAGATGTCAGCAGGCCATGCTGCACCTATAAGAAGATGTCAGCAGGCCATGCTGCACCTATAAGATGATGTTAGCAGGCCATGCTCTGCCAGTAAGAAGATGTCAGCAGGCCATGCTGCACCTATAAGATGATGTTAGCAGGCCATGCTCTGCCAGTAAGAAGATGTCAGCAGGTCATGCTGCACCTATAATATGATGTTAGAAGGCCATGCTCTGCCAGTAAGAAGATGTCAGCAGGCCATGCTCTGCCAGCTAGAAGATGTCAGCAGGCCATGCTGCACCTATAAGATGATGTTAGCAGGCCATGCTCTGCCAGTAAGAAGATGTCAGCAGGCCATGCTGCACCTATAAGATGATGTGCGGGGCTCGCGGATCAATACGCACTAGCGGCCAGTCGCGGAACTAGCACGGTCGCCCCAGTGTGGCCACAGCCTGCAGAGCGCTCGCACCTGCCGTGACATGTGAAGTGGTAGTGTAAGTGACGTGAAGTGATGACCGTGGTGTCCAGCTGTGGATCGTAAGTATGTGTAGTGTCCTGAGTATCATGTGCTCGCCCGTCACCTGGTGCCACTTGCTGGTCGTGTACTCGCTTCTCGATAGCGCTCGCCTCTTAGCTCCTACAGAGTCCTCCTAATGAAACACCACCCCAATGTCCGCACCTCACTGCTCGTAACGAGTTCCCTATCACTTCCCTGACGGTCACCCGAGATGTGGCAACACCGTAAACCACGCCCACTGTCAGACCGGGCCGGGGCCTCTGACGTCACGCTTTGCAGGACCGCAGGGAGAGGGCGCCCTTAGGATGCGACCCACGTACCTTAGCCTGCTCGGACTCACTTCTCTTTACGAATGTCGTAGTTGTATCATTTATGGGCTCGGATGGACATCGTGCTCACCAGCCAACTACTGTATGTGTATAGAACTTGTCTGTCAACCTGTGTTATTGTGGTCTCAGTAGTAGTAATAGTAGTAGTAGGATAGGGAAGGAGATGACCATCCCAGCATTTGCCAGTAGTAGAGGTGAGGAAACCCACTTCGAGGATGGCAGGGCTTTGAATAGAACCCACCACTTTTCAGGTTTGCCCTGTAAACCCTGTTCCAGCCCTCAGACTAGAAGGGAATTTCTTGGGAAAGCCGAGGTGAATTGAGTTGTTGTTGATTATTTGAGGGGCTTTGGGACATCGTGGTCATGTAGTCCCGTCTACTTGGATGTGTGTAGATTTAGTCTGATAACCTGTGTCACTGTGATGTAGAGGGGGATTGAATCTGGACCTCAGATGCTAATCACAGCATCACAAGGTTGTCTTTTTTAAAATAAATGTAGAGTACATTAGGTAGTACCTGAGACATCTTGGCCTTCAGCTTCGAATTCACCCCATGGCGTAGTAACTATCATTCTTGGTTGTCACCGTGGAGGTCTGGGTTCGTTTCTTGGCTCTGCCTAGAAATTTAATTTTTGTTAAGGGTTGGAGCGGGATACATTCAGCCTCACGAGGAAGAACTGAGAAGAGGTGGGCTGGATTCCTACCTCTGCCACGCTAGAAATAGTTTCTCCGTGGTTTCCCACTTCTACTCCAGGCAAATGTCGGTATGGTACTTGGCTTAAGGCCACGGTCACCTCCTAGGTTCAAATATAAATACACACACTGCTGTGCTTGTATCTGATAACCTGTGGTATTGTGATGACTGTAGCACTGCGTGTATCTGCACTGAGTGGTGCAGTAGGTTAAATGCTGGTCTTCAATACCCAAGATTCTGGTTCGATGTCGGCTCAGTGCGACAACATCGCAACGAGGGAAGTAGTGACACTTTAGAGATCCACTCCAGTATTAAATTCTGATACTTGACCACAGCAGTTAATAGTGACGTTAAGCTCATCAACAATATGAACTGGCTGATAAAATTGCAAAGGAGACTGCAAAATTAAGTGAGGTTTGTTTCGATAGAAGACCCATCTTAACATTTAAAAAAATCTCAATTCATGAATGGCAGCAAAAATGGGAACAAACTTCAAAAGGCACATTTACAAAGGAATTCCTTCCAATAGTTGCAGGTAGATTAAAATCCAAAATCACCTTAACACCAAACATGACTTCAATACAGACTGGACATGGAAATATTGCTTCCTCTTATACAGACTTAAAATTATACGTAATCCCGAGTGTTCCTGTAAAAGCAGCCCTCAGTCTATAGATCATATAATTTTCGTGTGCAGTGAAGTGAAAAATATTAGGTAATTCTTGATTAATAGTGTTAATAGAGACGATAACTGGCCAATGCAGAAATCTCTACTATTAAAAAGTATTTAAAGGAATTTTCTAAATTTGTTAATGCTCTGGATTTTCAAGCTCTTAGGAAAAAACGAAGACTAATATTGTTTGATATTGTTAAGATTAACAGTAATCTAGAAATGTAATTATTACAATGTAATTCATTTTGTTCATTTGTAAGTGCATTAAATAAATATTAACAGGCAGGCAAACAAGCAAGCTTGTAGTTTTACGTGTTTGTTGGTGTTCGTTAAGTAACCTTAGAGGTTTGGAACATCTTGGTCATCAGAACCACGTACTTAGGTGTGTGTTGAAGCTGTGAGGACAGTAGTAGTGTTAACTGTATTAAGGACAGAGATGGGATAGGTACACTGAGACTTGAAACAAAAATATTGGAATGCAGCCGAAATAAATCAGAAGCCTCAATGGACATCAAATTGGCAGGTGAAAAACTAAAGGAAGTAGGAGACTTCTGTTACTTAGGAAGCAAAATAACCAGTGATTGACGAAGCAAAGAGGATATAAAAAGTAGGTTGCCTCGGGCAAGGAAAGCATTTCTACAGAAAAGGAATCTGTTGACATCGAATATGTATTGTATTAGGAAGTCAGTTTTGAAAGCCTTTGTCTGGAGCGTGGCGCTCTATGGAAGTGAAACTTCGGCTATTAGTGCGGCAGAAAAGAAGAGAATTGAAGCGTTTGAAATGTGGTGTTACAGGAGAATGATGAAGATCAGATGGGTAGATCGGGTAACAAATGAAGAGGTACCGGTATTAAGACGAGTGGGAGAGGAGAGATGTTTCTGGCGACTGCTAATGAAGAGAAGAGATAGGTTGGTAGGAGACATACTAAGACACCCAGGAATAGCAAGCTTAGTTATGGAAAGGTCGAGGACAAGAACTGTAGGGGTAGACCAAGGTTAGAATATGTTAAACAGATTGCGTCGGATGTAGGGTGTAGAAGCTATGTAGAGATGAAACGATTAGCTCAGGACAGGGAGGTAAGGAGAGCTGCATGAAACCAGTCAAAAGACTGAAGACTCAAACAACAACTATCCCGACATTTTCCTGTGGTAAGTGGGGAGAACCACACTCAGGAAGGCCAATGTCAGCGCCGGGATTCTAACCTACAATATCCAGATTTGGTGCAGCTGCCCTCGGGGTCGCAGTGCTCGATTATTATTATTATTATTATTATTATTATTATTATTATTATCGTGGTCGCATTGCTCGATTTACCGCGCACGGCTACGCTGCAAAATGTAACGGTTATTACGAAGTAGTCTTTTGTATTTGTTGATTCTTTAGGGGATTTGCGACATCGTTGTCATGTAGCCCCGTGTACTTGGGTGTGTGAATAAGTTGTCTGATAAGCTGTGTCACTGGGATGTCTGTATTAGTGTGTGTATTTGCCATCAAGATATGATTTATGGTGGGAAGTGAACGTGACCTTAAGTAAGGTACAATCCCGGCATTTGCCTGGAGTGGATGTGGGGAAACAACGGAAAAACACTTCCAAGGGAACTGAGTAAGGAATCGAACCCATCTATTATTAGTTTTTCCTCACGAGGCTGAGTGTACCCCGTTGCAGCCCTCAGACCAGAATTAAATTTCTTGTTAGAACCGGGATTCGAACCAAGAAATCCGCGGTGACAGCAACTAGGCGGATTAGTTTTTATTTATTCTTATGAAAGATTCATTCTGTTTGCGACAGAAGCGAACCTGAAGTCATGAACGAGTACTAATTACGTTGTGTGAATGGATTTCTTTTTAAAGATATTTGAGGTAGTTTAATTCAGGTAAAATGTTTTGTTTTCCCGAGAATGTCAGGACTTATTGATTGACGATTGATGTTTTAAGGATCGAAACAGCAAGGTCACCTGCCCCTATGTCATCAATAAGGTTCGGATGTTAAGGAAAAGTGATATTTTTTTCCTGAGCTCATTTTACCTGAAATATGAAAAATAAGTTTGATTGACGGGTCCCTGACCACGTTTAAAGCAATTTCATGTTGCCTATAAATGCATATTTCTGCCATTTTTATTGGTTTGGTCATATTTGGTTATAATTTCAGCATTTTTGTTTAAATTTAGGCATCGTTAACAAGGTACGTGTTATCAGCGTCGACTTTCAAACACAAGATTTCCGAATAGTGTAGTCGATACAGTATATTTTTCTTTCTTTTCCCAGAACAGGCAGATAGCAGGTTTAGAAGACCTGATTCCAAGAAGGCGCTCCTCTACGGACGTCTTTTAGCACATCTTTCTGGACAAATTAGATTGCGATACTGAACGCATGAGGTCACGGATATGACGATAGAGTGCTTCCGCCTTTCAATAGGATGCCACTCCAGTAGATATATTTAGCTCAGATGCAATTAGCAAACAAGGAAATGCGATGTTTTGCCTTTTAGGAAAACTGAGCAAGAACTGCATCTCAAGGCTGTGATACTGAATGAATGTTGAAAATGTTAATGTACTGTAGCTCTCTGTCAGTTTGTATGATTAAATGTGTCTGGTGTATTATCGCTGATCACGTTTTGGCACTTAAGACGTTTACTGTATGTTAGTGATACTCTACATATCCCAAAAATTCATGTCATATTTCATAGTTTTTTAGGTCATATATTATAGTTTTTATGTCATATTTAGCTAGTTTTTAGAGCATATTTGCTTGCATATTTTGTACTCCTTTAGATCTTAAACTTCCGAACCCTAATTACATGTAGCATTATGTCAACATAGTATAAAACAAAGTCCCCGATTCTTGGATGTCACGGGTAATCTCGAGAACCACTGGATGGATTGTGATGCGGTTTGCACCATTCTGTAAAGGATTTCTCGAGGAAGGTTTATGTAGGGAAGCATTCATTTGTGACCAAAGGGAGCCGAGCAGTAACGATTACAGTGAATCAAGTCGAAGAAAAATCTGCCATACGCGCGCATTTTAAGCTTTCGCTGGGTAAACCGTTAAAAATATCTATTTACAATGAGTGTAAGAATTGTTCAGAATGAAAAGCTCTACATTAATACATTGCCCACTATAATTGTTTTTACGTTTTCATTTCTTCCAACAATCTCCATTCTGTGGATATTTAAATTACTAGCTTCGGAGCGAGCTAGCCTATCACCCCAGCTTCGGCCAGCATCAAACTGTCGAGTCGTGTCGAGTTAAGGCTTTAGAGAAGAGTATATGTGTTTGGAGTCTCGCTGTTCACCTCGGCTTTTCTGAATTGCGTGTGGGACGTGCCGTTCGTGCGCCTTTTAAGCTTACCCTGGGTAAACCGCTAAAGATACCGGGCGAAGCCGGGGAGGGTTGCTATTAATATTCTATAACATTAAGAAGCAGTTAAGGTATGGGCAAACTATTGTATACTAGCGGACTAATGCTAGAATTCTCGCATGTGTATAAACCACCCGCCTAGCTTTAATGGTATGCGGGCTCGACGCGACACAGTTCTGACAGGGGCTATTGTCATGTTTATTTGTTTAATCGCACTTCCTACTTGCCACGGTGGGTGCGTGGTTATCGTGTCGGTCTACTAACCCCAAGCTTGCAGGTTCGCTCCTGGCGGTGGTAAGTGATTTTTGAAAAGCGGCAAAAATTACGACTCCATGTCATACGATGTTGGCATGCCAAAGAATCCATTTGAATTCAGCAGGCCGTGTTCATAATGGCAAAATTAATCTCGGGATTTTCCGCCAATACAAAGTTCCTCATTTCTCTACTAGAAAGCGCTAGTCAAGGAGCTTACAGTTGATATCTAACCTCCTTGACTTTCATAGCATTCCAAGGAACGACACAATTCGACATGCAAGCTGCCCTCAGGGCGTCAAATAACAAATCTTTCACCCGGCACCGAGGCCATACGATATTATTATACTCTTGTGAGCGCCCCATGTGTATGTAAAAAACCAACCACCCAGCTTTACTCCTATGCGGGCTGTACGCGACACAGTTCTGCCAGGGGCTATCATCGTGTTTATTTGTTTAAAATCACTTTATAAACAAATATATATATTTCCGTCGACTTTTCAAGAAATGCAATATTTTTCCTGTACTATTGAGAAGATTTGGAAGATTTTGGTACAAACCACGACTTCTAACTCCGTCTGGTGTAGGAGCTTTAGTTTTGTGAAATATAGGCCTACACCATAACGTTCTAAACTGTATAATAAGATTATGATGATATTTGTAGATAGAGTATAATACTCATAGGCGATATGTAAATGCTTTTTAGTTGGTCAACACGATTGTACCCAAATTGTAATGGGTGTTATTCTCTAAACCTGAAAACAAATTACATGAGATATTTTATTTGGAGTCGTTTCGGCCATCAATGGACCACAATGTTCTTCACTCATATGATCACTGTAATGCTTGCTTTCTTGTCTGCCAGTAGATCTTCATTCTTGACGAATATTCAGCTCTCCTTTCTTCCGTCCACTTGCAGTGAGGGCGAGGCATCACAAATGTTAAAGGGTGTAGATTACTGGTTGATTTAACCGCCTTTCTGAACAGGTTCCTATCCCAAACCAGAGCTTGATTGATTCAAGCTTCTGTTAGGTCCTTTTTAACTTGCATCGACCATTTACAATAGGATTTTTTTTTAGAGATTGATGAGTGTATTCGATATGAAAGTCGATGATGCTCCATCCGTTCCAAATGTCCAAAGAACGACATTCTCCTTTTTCTCATCACACTCACCAAATCTATATGTTCAAATAATTAATTGTTATGTCTTCTTCTGTAAGTACCATTATCATTAACAGGTCCTAATATTTTCCTTAGAATTTTTCGATCCTTAAGTTCTAATTTTCTCAATGGGCCTTTGTTTGTCATCTGTAAGCATTCTGCTGCATACAGTGCTGACGGCCTAATTACTGTGTTATAATGACAAAGTTTGACATTCCGGGACAAGCTTTTACTTTTGTAAATATTTTTGCAGGTTTGAAAGACACCTTCCAATTTGTTACATCTGCTCTCAATGGCAGCTATTTCTGAATTATTAGCGGTAATCCATTCCCCTAGGTATTTAAATTTTCGGACTTTGTTGATTTTTTGCAGACCAATCGTGATGAATTTTGAGGCATCTTTGATATTTGTAATACAATTAGTTTTATGGAAGGCCACTTTAAGTCCAGTTTTAGCAGCTATGATTTGTAGTTTATTAAGTTGGTCAGTGGCCTCTTCCATTGAATTAGCGAACAAAGCAATGTCATCTGCAAAAGCGAGACAGATTATATTCAGGTCTTCTTTTTTATAACCAATTCGAATACCATAATTATTTGGTAAGATTGTTAACCATTCTCTTATAATTTTTTCCAAGACACAGTTGAACAGCATCGATGATCCCAGATCACCTTGTCTACAGCCAGTCTTGATTGCAAAGGCTTCGGAAAATTCACCACGAAATTTGACCTTAGAAATGGTGTTTTCTAAGCTTGCTTTGAACAAATTAATTGATTTATTGTCTAGGCCAAACTCACGTAAGGTGTTAATTATTTTGTCTCTATGAATGCAATCATAAGCCTTTTGAAAGTCCACAAAAATCACAACATAAGGTTTTGATCGTACCGTACAGAAGGAAATTATGGTCTTAATGTTATGAATTTGTTCAGGACAGGATGTTGATTTCCTGAAACCGGCTTGATATTCCCCTAACTGACGGTCTAATATCGGTTCTGCTCTGTTCAGAAGAGCCCTTGCAAATATTTTGTACGTTACCGATACCAGTGAAATACCTCTATAATTATTTGGGTCGGATTTATCCCCTTTCTTATGTATAGGATGAATGAAGGCGGAAGTCCAATCCTCCGGCAACTTTTCACTATGCCATATTTCTTCAATAGTTTTCTGGAGACAAATGAGATTAATTATTACGCTACCGACGGTAGTGGCTACGCTGGTTAAAGCGCGGCGTTAGGTCATGGAGCCAAGCTCTCTGCTGACTCGGTAGACGCGTGGGTTCGAGCCCCACCGTTGGCTGTCCTTGAAATGGTTTTCCGTGGTTTCCCATTTTCAACACCAGGAAAATGCTGGGACAGTACCTTCTGACAGGCCACGGCCGCTTCCTTCCACATCCTTGCCCACTTTCATCCATTCATCTCATCTCTCATCCCGACGCGCAGGTCGCCCACGGGCGTCGACTAGAATGACCTGCACTCGGCCTCTCAGTGGGCTACACGAAAAAAAAAATAATATTACACTTTGATTTTCAGGTGTAGAGAATAACACCCATTACAATTTGGTTATAATCATGTTGGCCATCTGGAAAGCATTTGCATGTAATTTACTGAGGCAACACTGAAAAATGGCTTCCAATTACTTTCCCACTCACAGACAGGAACAATTGCTATGATATTCGGTGAATAAAAGGTCGAAATACGAGATATCATATCCCGTTGTCAGAAGGAGAACTGGTAATAAGCTATGTTCGGAATAATTTAAAATTAATCGAAAACGATTAATCGACTGACCGTTCATTCGATTAATCGAATACAGTAATACAACAATCGGCTAACCGAAGAATCGATTAATTGATTAGTAGACACGAGATAAGAGAATAAGTTGAAATGAGAGGTCATCGCTTAAGTTGAGTAACGCTTATTTTCGGAATGTTGTATAGAAATCTATAAAAGTTTCTATTTGCCTAAATATACAAAGTGTTCTTCCTGGTTAATGTTAACAATAACCAAATAAGAGTCAGTGACAGTGGAAGGACAAACACCAATCAAATTGGGAAAGGTATCGTAAAAAAAAACGAAGAGTTTTCAGCAAATATTTTGAATTCTTGTTCAATGTTTACAATTACAAGAACATTTTTGTTTTACTTTGTTTCAGCTTAGTTTTCACAAAGAAGGTTCATTATTGAAAAATACATCATCCTATATATTATTTCAGTAGTATAGATCCCTCCTGCGGCGCTCACAAGCGACCTATCGTGACAAATGAGCATTCAAATGAAAGAGAATAGACATTAGCGGTGACGAATTGCACTCTAATTTCATAAAGATCAATAATTTCTTTAAAAATTTATTTTTACAAAAATACACGAATTGTGCCATTTGCAGATACTGTTGCTGAAGGAAATTACGTTCCATAATTGCTGTCCACTTCACATTTTGGCCGCTGTGACGCCTGTTCCATGTCTTTTTAACATTCTGACGTCTTTCCTTTGTCATTTTGCATGGATTTCAGAAACAGTAAATTAAAGGAATGAGTACTCAAATCGCATAATTTCATAAATATCGAATAACCGGTGAGTGTTACGGCTAAGCTGTCAATCATTGGACTCAGCACACAAATGACATTTGCAGTGACGAATTGCATTATAATTTCATAAATATAAATTTTTGTAAGAAGTGTACGATTTGCAAATACTGTTGCTGTAGGAAAATACGCGACCCTTCTTAAGTTAGGGAACGTAGAACTCGGAATTCTAACTGAAACGTAAATAGTGTTCTATAATCATTTGGTTCAAATAAAATCATAACAACCTTTCTCCTTAAGTCTCTCATTATAAACCTATTGGGGAAAGTGTGGTTTATGAACATGATATTTCTCCGCTAGTATAATATATTTCAATTAATTAAATGTCTGTTTTGCTTCTGTGAGAGCGTAGAGAAAGGAGCGAGGTGCATTGATTAATTGACAAATCAATTATTCGACAAACCGATTCATAAATTAAACGCACAACCAGTCATAAGAAATTGACCCAATCGATTCGAATAGAATTCATAAACAACAAACACGACCTACTAAATGTCTGCTAGTAAATCTTAATCTACGTGTCACCGGCCTCTGTATTTTGGAATCGACGAGACAACAATAACAATAATAACAAGTCGTTCCGTGAAGAACTAAATAGCCCATTTTCATATACTTATATTGATTGCCTCTATCAACATACAAATTTTCAGTTTTATTGCTGTAATAGATTCGTAGATATTGAGAACCGTCTAAATACAACGTATTTCGGATGGTCACCATGTTGGATTATTATACAGGGTGTATTTGAAATACACTAGTCATAGAATAGACTATTCTAAGCAAATATCTGGATGAAATTTAGTCATATCTTAATTAGTGTAGGTGGAATTAAATCTCAAAAATCGTCGGTCAATGTCTTGGGAAAGGGCTTACACTGCGTTCCCCTCAGCAACACAGCTGACTTCTCCCCGTCGCCCTCCCCTCCAACGCCGAGGAATGTTGACAAGAGTCTGAAGTTGAGTATCTCCTCATCTTGTCTGCCAATGGCATTGAAATACACTAACCGAGCCTATGAACAGCTGATTCACATCTTCATGGGGAGTGGCTACGTGACTAGTGATGGTGGATCTGTTTAGGATTTTGCCAGCCTTGTGGCCTATGCATAGAAAATGGAAATCCTAAAGATTTGGTAAATTAATTTAAGGAACTGTTGGTCTATCTTTGTGTGAAGACAGTGCAAAAACTGTAATAAAAATATTATTATTATTATTATTATTATTATTATTATTATTATTATAGTAGGCTACTACTACTGTACTAATAATAGTAATAATAGACTTTTAGGCACACTAACTTCTTTTATACGGGGCTACATGACCACGTTGTCGCAGCCCCTAAACTAACTTCTTTTATGTTTTTTTTTTTTTGGTATGTCGAGTTGTCAGACTTTTATGTACGCAGGATTTCTTGTATCTGCCATGAAATCCATGGACATGATCGTATTAGATCACATTCATTTACTACATGCCTGAACGTAGATCGCACCTTCGGGAAGTTTAGCACTCTACCACCAGAGCTACACATGCTGACTCTTATTTATTATTATTATTATTAGACTATTATTATTATCATCATCAGCATCATCATCTACATGTGGTGGTAGTATTGAGACAGCTTACCATCACCGGCCGATATGCGCAACGGTCCAGCTTTTGGCCTCTCACCACAGCGGACCGGGTTTGATTCCCTGTCAATGCATGTGAGATTTTCGAAGTGAAATGCCATGTCCTGTGGTTCGGATTCCACATAAAAAGGAGGTCCAGTAGCTCATGATCACGAAATTTACGGTCATGTAAAACCACAAGCTTCCTTAATTCCCACCATCGGCAGCCACAAGATGATTTCCTGTGGCATCTCACGAGGCTGCTTTCTTTCCTATCCCCGCGGTGTAGGCTTGCGCATTTAATCGTGCACCACGATCGCAGCAAGTCCAGTGATTGGAAGCCCAAACTCAGCACCGACAATGGCGATCCTGAGTTTGGATTTCCCCGGATTCTTCCACGCGCTTGCCAAGCACATGCCAGGATAGTATGGTACTTGGAGTCCCGGGGCATCAACCTCATTCACGACGCTAACAACTACATCTACACATACTACTACAGTCACCACAGAAACACAGTTTATCAGACAAATCCAACACTCACCCAACTACACGCGGCCGATAAACAAATGTCCCAAGCCCCTAAAATGAATTAACAACCACCATCACAACAAACTTGCAAGTCTCTTCCATCATCTTTGTTACCAAAAATATTTATTTACTGAACGTCCTAAACAATTAATTGTAACCCTACTTAAAAATAAATAACATTCATTAAAGATTATAATCTCGTATGTGTTTAATAATAATAATAATAATAATAATAATAATAATAATAATAATAATAATAATAATAATAATAATAATAATTTAACTGAGGAGTATATCCCTTACTACAAGTATCATCCACCATCCCTCCTCGAAAATGAACTGTGTAAAATATACTGGGACACTGGTATTGTGACAGATAAAACAATAGATCACAATCGACCAGACATCATAGTGGTAAATAAGGTTGATGGCACTACATTTATAATAGACATAGCAGTCCCCAACGACACCAACATCGAACGTAAACACAATGAAAAAATCTCCAAGTATAGACAGCTTGCAGAGGAAATCAAGAGGATATGGAAGATGAACTGCGTCCGGATAGTGCCTGTAATCTTGTCAGTCGACGGCTTCATACCTCACGCACTCCACAAGAGTCTGAAAGAATTGGATCTTCCGCCGACCATCTACAAGAGTATGCAGCATTCGGTCCTATTGTCCACATGCAATATTGTGCGATCCTTCCTTGCTAGTGAATGAGTGATAATGAACTCTTATATTTTGTATATACATGATATGTATTATAGTTTGT
This sequence comes from Meconema thalassinum, assembly GCA_946902985.2. Lineage (NCBI taxonomy): Eukaryota > Metazoa > Arthropoda > Insecta > Orthoptera > Tettigoniidae > Meconema > Meconema thalassinum. The sequence goes on from OX336399.1 coordinate 35,136,153, forward strand.
ACTAGCAGTAGTACCCGGCTTCGCCCGGTGGAATGATGATAATGTTTTAAGGTCTCCTTAGAAATATAATGGACTTAAAATCTAAGTCATTTGCCCCCAAAGACAATGAGGGAGTAGCCTAATATCAAGGTCATTTGCCCTTTTGATAAGGATGATAATAAAAACTACTGTTGAATTGACACGTCAAACTTACAAACTACCGTAATAGAAATACATATTTCAAAATTCACAGGCGAGGAAGACTTATTGTGTGTGGTGATTAATGGTGTAATGGACGTAACATCTACTGTAGGTCATTTGCTCTTATGATGAGGATGATAAGGGAAACTACTACCGGTATTGAATTGACACTTCAACGTATAATGTACACAATGTACTGTAATAAAAATAACTATATGGCGGCTTCTGTGGCGTATTTGGTAGCATGCTGAGCTTCTATGCCCAAGATAGCGGGTTCAAACCCGGCCAAAGCCGTCGGATATTTTAAGAGCGTTAAAAATCCGTCAGTATGCCTTTCTTCGGAGGGGAAGTAAAGCCGGCGGTCCCATGTCAGATTTATGGCATGTTAAAGAACCTTCCACTAATTACACCTGTGTGAAGCTAAATTGGATAGGTAAACAACGCTCATAGATGTCTACGTCCGTTGCCAAGAGCCGACTGCAGTGGCGTCTAGTAGCTAAGTTCCGAACTTGGCCTAGTAGTCGTTGACGGTGGCGCTTGGCGGCAAAAGTACGAACTATTTGAAGAATTCTAAGTTGCAGTTTGTACTTAAATTAAAAAACAGATAACACACACTAATACAGTCATCACAATTAACACCGGTTATCAGACAGATTCTACACACACCCAAAGTACACGGGGCTACATGACCGCGTTGTCGCAGCCCCTAAACTTAAGAACCAACCAACCAAAAATAAATATTTTAAAAATCACAGTCGAGAAAGACTTTATGCGGCGGTGATTATTAGTATGATGTGCGTAACATCTAGGTCATTTGCACTTATGATGATAATAATAAGGTAATGAAAAAATGACTACTAAACGAACATGGTGTTATTTTAAAACTGATATAGGTAATTCAGGTGTCTAGCTTCGATGTCTTCCAAAGTCTCAACCTTATTTTCTGGCTTAGGCCTGTACTGGATGCGTCTAGTGAAAGAGCGTACTGCTAGGCAAAGACAAAGAATATAGGTCCAAGCTGCACGAACCTGAGATGATCGCAGATGATGACGAAATATGATGACAGACGTTCGGGGTTCCCCGTCCTATACATATCGACCGGGAATCACTCACTGTTTCGCAACGGCCCTCTGCTGGCATCAGCATAGACAGCAGGAGATAACACGGCGGGCTCTGGAAAGTACTCTCAAGTCACTTCGCGATGAATCAGCAAGCTATTCTCACAACTGACCCCCCCCCAGGGTCTCACAACTTGTGGGACGTGGGTTGGCGACCACGGAACCCCAGCTGAGTCTGGCATCACTTCTACTTCCTGGTGCCGGGCTCATTTCAGTTCTCTTTCCTGTCGGCCTCCCTTGGTCAACTCTTGTTCTCTTCCGACCCAGACTGTATTAGGGTATCCGAGGGCTAGGGAGTCTTTCAATTTCCCGCCTTAATTGGCTTTGTCTCATCTTTCCTGATACCCTCATTCTTCGAGGGGTCTGCCTTCTTTTCCTTTTCATAATATCTCCTGTCTTCTGCTCAAGGCCCTCAAAGAGGCAGGGTGTGTGTAGACCCACCACTTCTGGTACACCCTCAAGGGCTCATGACTGGTGAGTTAGGAAGCTGGCAACCCCGAGGAATTCCTGAGCTACATGCAGGGAATGGAGTGGTATGTCAGAAATTTCAAGTGGACAGTGTTACGCATCGGGTTCCAAAGGGTAAGTATACACACTTTGTTTTCGATCGGTGAATGATGTAGATTTGTACCAAAGGGCCTTAATGCGGGAAATGGAGTGGTCTGTTCGAAATTTCGAGTGGACAGTGTTACTCGTCGAGTTCCAAACGGTAATTATGTAAAATCTGGTTGAGATCGGTGAAACGGCGTAGTTTTGTGCCAAGGGCAAAAATGCAGGGAATGGAGTGGCCTGTCCAAATTTTAAAGTGGACAGTGTTACTCATCGGGTTCCAAAGGGTAAGTATAAACATTTTGTTTTCGATCGGTGAACGATGTAGATTTGTGCCAAAGGGCCTAAATGCGTGGAATGGAGTGGTCTGTCCGAAATTTCGAGTGGACAGTGTTACTCGTCGAGTTCCAAAGGGTAATTATGTAAAATCTGGTTGAGATCGGTGAAACGGTGTAGTTTTATGCCAAAGGGCCAAAAAGCGGGGAATAGTGTGGTCTGTCCGAAATTTAAAGTGAACAGTGTTACTTGTCGGGTTCTACGGGTAAGTATATAAAATTGGGGTCAGATCGGTGAAACGGTGTAGATTTGTGCCAAACAGCCTAAATGCAAGGGATGGAGTGGCCTCGCCGCAATTTCAAGCAGACAGTGTTAGTCGCAGAGTTCCAAAGGGTAAATATACAAATTTTGGTTGAGATCGGTGAAACGGTGTAGATTTGGGACAAAGGGCCTAAATGCAGGGAATGGAGTGGTCTGTCCGCAATTTCAAGCAGACAGTGTTACTCGCTGGGTACCAAAGGGTAAGTTTCCGAATATGGGTTCTGATCGGTAAAACGGTGTAGATTTGTGCCAAAGTGCCTAAATGCAGGGAATGGGGTGGTCTGTCCGAAATTTTAAGTGGACAGTGTTACTCGCAGGGTTCCAAAGGGTAAGTATACAAAGTTTGGTTCAGATCGGTGAAACGGTGTAGATTTGTGCCAAAGGGCCTAAATGCAGGGGATGGAGTAGCCTCTCCGCAATTTCAAGCAGACAGTGTTAGTCGCAGTGTTCCAAAGGGTAAATATACAAATTTTGGTTGAGATCGGTGGAACGGTGTAGATTTGGGCCAAAGGGCCTAAATGCAGGGAATGGAGTGGTCTGTCCGCAATTTCAAGCAGACAGTGTTACTCGCAGGGTTCCAAAGGGTAAGTATACACATTTTGGTTGAGATCGGTGAAACGGTGTAGATTTGGGCCAAAGGGCCTAAATGCAGGGAATAGAGTGGTCTGTCCGCATTTCAAGCAGACAGTGTTACTCGCAGGGCACCAAAGGGTAAGAATACGAATTTTGGTTCTGATCGGTGAAACGGTGTAGATTTGGACCAAAGGGCCTAAATGCAGGGAATGGGGTGGTCTGTCCGAAATTTTAAGTGGTCAGTGTTACTCGCAGGGTTCCAAAGGGTAAATATACAAATTTTGGTTGAGATCGGTGAAACGGTGTGGATTTGGACCAAAGGGCCTAAATGCAGGGAATGGGGTGGTCTGTCCGAAATTTTAAGTGGTCAGTGTTACTCGCAGGGTTCCAAAGGGTAAATATACAAATTTTGGTTGAGATCGGTGAAACAGTGTGGATTTGGACCAAAGGGCCTAAATGCAGGGAATGGGGTGGTCTGTCCGAAATTTCAAGTGGACAGTGTTACTCGCAGGGTTCCAAAGGTTAAATATACAACTTTTTGTTGAGATCGGTGAAACGGTGTAGATTTGTGCAAAAGGGCCTAAATGCAGGGCATGGGGTGGTCTGTCCGAAATTTAATGTTGACAGGGTTACCCGCAGGGTTCCAAAGGGTAAGTATACAAATTTTGGTTGAGATCGGTGAAACGGTGTAGATTTGTATACATAACAGACAGACAGACAGACAGACAAACTTTGTGCTTTATATATATAGATTATAGTTTTTATGTATTGTTGTAAAGCACTTGGTTTAACCCGTGCTTTAGAGTAACCCATGTTTATAATGGTGAATTGAATACATAATAATAATAATAATAATAATAATAATAATAATATGTTGTTTGACGCTCTATTTTTATTTTTTGCGGGGATGTCGAGATTCCGGAATGTTGAGTTAACAGAATTTCATGTACGTGCCATTACATTTGTTCACCTTCTTGTATTACATGATAGCCTAGATCGAACCCTCGAGAAGGATAGCACCTGATCTACACAGCCTCGCTATCATTTAAGCATTATTATTGTTTTATACAGTACATATAACACATTGCTGGTACATCACAACTAAACTATACGGGCTTCAGGGAACCAAAGTATTGTTACTGAAACAGCCACTTCTAAGCTGGAAAGTCGAAATCGCTACCCATGAACTTCCAGACGATTCGGGTTGTTGAGAGAACTACTGCCTTCTGCATTAGTTTGTACATTTGAGTATCCAGAACCAGTTCTTTAAGGTCTTGGAGCAAGGTACTTGGGTTCACGCCCGTATTTGAGACAATGATAGGTATGGTCTTGACCCGTTCTACATGCCATTGCCTTTTGATAGGGCCAACCAACTAGCTATATTTGCTTTGAAATGAAATGAAAATCCACAGCCTGCTTCCAGTCTCCGACCGGGTCAGGAATGGAATGAATGAAGCCCCCATCTAGCGGCGAAGATATGAACTGTGCCGGCTGCCGAGGCCTGACGCACTCCTCTGGGGCAATGATTAAATGAATGACAGATGAAATGAAATGATAGTGGAGAGTGTTGCCGGAATGAAATGTTGACAGGGAAAACCGGAGTACCCGGAGAAAAACCTGTCTGCCTCCGTTTTGTCCAGCACAGATCTCACATGGAGTGACCGGGATTTGAACCACGGACCCAGCGGTGAGAGGCCGGCGTGCTGCCGCCTAAGCCACGGAGGCTCGTTATATTTGCTTTATTGTTGTTATTATTATTATTATTATTATTATCATTATGTACATGTGGTACCATACTAGTATTAAATCTTGGAAGTAGTTTTCCATGGTTTCCCACTTCTACCCCAGGCAAATGCTGGAATGGTTCCTAACTTAAGGCCACGGCCGCTTTCTTCCCAATATTCCCCTGAATTACAAATATCCACATTACTAAAGAAACCACTAAAACACAGGTTTTCAGACAAATTCTACCCACACCCAACCACATGGGGCTAAATGACCAAAATCGCCAAGCCTCTCAAACAAACCATCAAGTATTTTCCTACCGTCATAAATGCTAGTTCTGAACAGAATACGGGATGCCGGAATTTTGTCACACTGTATTTCATTAACCTGCCGGACGCCAATGACACATCAGGGCTGACTATCAAAACTATTTTATACTTACACTTACATAGTACGCTACACAATACTACCGGTCCTAACGTCCCAAACCATTGCGTGAAATTTCAACAACAACAACAACAACAACAGCAGCAATACAAATTTTCTTACGAGACGTGTATCGCTCGCTATCCTCATAACAGCTGATACCACTCCTCAACCGGTAAGGTCATTGATCCGATTACGCAACAACTTCCCCTCCGCGCATCGTTCCACCTCGCTCCACCGCGTTTCCCCACGACTGCTGCCTCACCTTCTGTTTGATGAGTTTCTGAAAAACCTAAAATCATTGACTTTTTAATGATTAATTTTCAATTTAAAGATAGGTGACATTTTTCTTTACCTAGGAAGCTTAGAATAGTCTCTTCTATCACCAGTGTAACGGACTTCCATTATATCAATTACACCCTGTATATAGGCCTTAGAGTTATGAAGATGATTGTGCAGGTGTTTTATTCGAACGTCAATCGCTTGATTAGGACACAAGAAATAAAAACGAGATTTAAAAATTTCTCTCAGCCGCCATCTTGTGGTTATGAAAATAATTTAAATGAATTACTGTAGATGCTAGTGGATTAAAATGTATATAGGCATACACCTTCCTAAGTTTCACTCCGTTCGGATGGTTAAGTCGCGAGAAACGTCCATTTGAATATTTGAATTTCGCGTCACCGCAATGGTGGATTTGTGCTCACCAGGTTATTGAACGTCCCATAGGTGAACTTGTGTTTATAGCCTATATACACACATACAAAATTTCCGTTTGATTGCTGTCGTAGATTAATAGATATTGAGAACCGTCTAAATATTTCGGATAGTCGCCATGTTGGATTTTAATATACGTAGGCCATTAAGTTATTTACTATTAGATGAGGATTATTGTGTACGTCCATTATTCAAACGTTGATTTCGATCGCATGATTAGAACACAAGAAATGAAACCATAATTTTAAAATTTCGCATAGCCGCCATCTTTAGGTTATGTAAACACTTGAACTAAGTTAAATTAGATGTCAGTATATTACAATTTGTTTAGTCATTTGCTGTAGCAAGTTTCACTGTGTTCGGATGGTTAAATCGTGAGAAAAGTCAATTTAAGTATTTCGACTTTGCTTGGCCGCCATGTTCGTTTTGTAGTTAACAGGATTTTGAAAGTCACAGCCCCACCATGTTGGATTAGTGAGAAGTAATAAAATTTGAAGGGCTGGGTCGGAGTCGGCCGAAGTAGTTCTATGACCTTACCTAGTTTTATTGAAATCGCTCCAGACGTTTACAAGTTATTAGGGGGAACGGGACGCACACACTTACACGGACAAAAGGTGATCTCATAAGCCTTTTTTTTTTTCATAAATGAAAATCGGCTAAAAAGGAACCAAACGTATAATGATTATAACGATTGAATTATCTCAGAAAACTAAATCAACCAAAGAGGAAATAGTTGTGGCCTAAAGGCTGTATTCATATCGGCAAATATTTAGTTATATGGAATCCAAGGAAAGTGTAATAATCCATGGTATTTATTGATAGCTATCGTGAGTTTGAGTACTATTTATTTAAAAAATAACCAATTTTAAATATACTGGAATACCTTTTTGCTCAGTGGCTAGCATTCTTAGCTGTCACTCCTGAGCTTTTGGTTCGAATCCCGGCTCTGCTAAATGATTTAATTCTGGTCTGAGGACTGGTACGGGGTACACCCAACCTCATGAGGCAGAACTGAGAAGAGGTGGGTTAGATTCCCACTCCAGGCATTGTAGAAGTGGTTTCACATGTGGATTCTATTCAAATGCCGAGATGATAGCTACATTAAGTTAAGGACACGGTCGCCTCCCTCCCATCCTAGTCCCAATTACAAATACACATGCTAATACAGCGTTCACAGTAACATAGGTTATCAGACAAATTCTACACACACCAACATACACGGGGATAAATAACCACAAGTCCAAGCCCCTCAAATAAAACAACAAAAAACGATTGATACTCAGTTTTTAAATGAGGAAATGAGGCAAAGAAACCGAATGAGCTTCCTTGAAGTTTGTGCATTGAGATCTGACAGAACCCTTCTCAGTAGACATGAGAAAGAAGGACCATGACGCCACAAGCTCTCCTTAAGGCGAACCTAGCACGAGTTTTCACTAAAGATTGCGAATGTTACAGAGCAGAACTAAAAATATTGGCCATTGTCATTTATTTATATTTGTAGCAACGAAGAATTGAGTGAAATGTGGCTTTGTTACTGCAAATTACTTGCAGACATTACTAACGAACAACATTTTTGATGGTTGGGTTGGTTCTTACTTAAGTTTAGGGGCTGCGACAACGCGGTCATGTAGCCCCGTGTACTACTTTGGGTGTGTGTAGAATCTGTGTGATAACCGGTGTTAATTGTGATGACTGTATTAGTGTGTGTTATCTGTTTTAATTCAAGTAAGGGCTGCAGACGATCTATTTTCAAGTAGTTCCTACTTTTGCCGCCAAACGCCGCCGTCAACGACTACTAGTTCCGAACTTAGTTAACACACGTCACCGCAGTCGGCTCTTGGCAACGAACGTAGGAAGCTATGAGCGTTGTTTACATTCTTAACCTATATAATTTAGCTTCCCACAGGTGTAATTAGTGGAAGGTTCTTTAACATGCCATAAATCTATGACATGGGACCGCCGGCTTTACTTCCCCTCCAAAGGAAGGCATACTGAGGGATTTTTAACGCTCTTAAAAATCCGACGACTTTGGCCGGATTTGAACCCGAGATCTTGGACATAGAAGCTCAGCATGCTACCAACTACGCCACCGAAGCTGCCAACATTTTTGACCTCTTACATATTAATCTGTAACTCAAGCTATAACTAGCAACCCGCTCCGGCTACGCCCGGTATCCTGAACGACTTACCCAGCGCAAGCTTAAAAGGCGTATCTTTTCGATTTCAATGAACTACGACCACTTTCCATCTCGGCATGTTGGGTTGAAATCATTGACTGGACTATTAATTATATTAGCATGTGCAACGAATTCTTGTCAGACCTAATTTAAGAATGGCGAGGAGCATGAAACATAAATCCCTCCTCCGTACAATGTAAACTTGATTGTATTCTGCAGAACGAAGGCTGAAACTGGGGCGATAGGCTCACTCGATAGCTAGCTCGTACACTGTTTCCGAAGCTAGTAATTGAATGGAGTTTGTTGGAAGAAATGAAAACGTAAAAGCACTTACAGTGGGTGATGTATTGGATATAGAGATATGCTGTCCCGGACTATTTTGTAGAACCTTTCATGCTGAAAAACTCTTACACTCATAGTATATAGATTTTTTAGTGGTTTACCCAGCGTAAGCTAAAAAGGCGCACGGACAGCAGGTTTTTTCCGGCTCGATTCACTGAAATCGTTACTGCTCGGCTTCCTTTGGTCATAAATAATTTTCTACAGAAACCTTCCTCGAAAAATTCTGGTGAAAACCGCATCAAAATAGTTTTTTTTAAATACTAAGTAGAGATGAATTACCGACAGTAGTGGCTACGCTGGCTAAAGCGCAGCATTAGGTCATGGGGCCAAACTCTCTGCTGACTCGGTAGACGCCGTCCTTGAAATGGTTTTCCGTGGTTTCCCATTTTCAACACCAGGCAAATGCTGGGACAGTACTTTCTGACAGGCCACGGCCGCTTCCTGCCAGATCCTTGCCCAGTTTTATTCACCATCATTCATTTAATCTCTCATTAACTCCTCTCCTGAGGTTGGCGTCAGGAAGGGCATCCGGCCGTAAAAACCATTGCCACAAATACTTCCATCGCATCTCATCCCCGACCCCGTTAGAAAACGGGAATAATAAGGGGTAGACATACATACTAAGTAGAGATGAATTAAGGTCCACTCGGATGGGCAAGTAGAGTAAGCTAAATGCCTTTATGTCATTACCACATTCAGTCAGGGTTTTCATCCTTTCTTGTACAGTTCAATAAATGGTAGGTTTCACACTTTTCATCTCACAGATCACACACACAGTTGTCTCAGGGACGATGGTACGATTTGGTTTCACATACTTAATGTTGGAACCCATGTATGGCAAATCTTGTTGTGACATGTCTTTGATTTTGATATTCTCTGGTTCAACTCCTTTCCAACATCACACCCGTGCCGTAGAAATCAAGGTCTATTTCGTTTCTCTTCGAGATTTTCTTTTTTATACGTTCAACGTAGATGGTAATAGCATTTTAAATCGGAGATCTTCGACGTGGAATAATTCCCTGGTTAACTCATAAACCATTCTTGAAGGCGCTGTTGTGCCCACTCTTAGGACATTGTTTTAAGAATCTTGATTTTACTTTCTCAATCCTTTCAAGGTCGCTGAGTGTCAGTTCTTTCCAAATAATGTTTCAATCGGTGATATTGACGATTCAAATAACATCATAGCTGTGCTTAACGATAGTTGGGATACATTATTTATATTGTATATTGCTTTGACGGCAAGAAACTATTCAACGAAGTTTTACATTAATAATTATTAAATATTTATGAAATATAGTCCGCATTGTCAATACAAAAATATGTAGTTTATTATTAATTAAACGAACATGTTTCTATATACAATAATATTATATTCAGCGTTCAAATTAATAGCGTTTAACATTTTAAAACAAGAAGTTCCTTGACGAACTAAAGAGCCTACTTTTCTTAAAATTTAAGATTCATGCCATTGATTAATCTATATGGATCCATCTAGAATAATGACGAAATTAAGTTGGTAATATAGAAATTTCTAATTAGTTCGAAATACTGTACACCTGGCATAATGTCGCCTAATAGAGCACTACAATTGGCATCCCTGGTGACTCAATATAGTTTTAGTTCCATCTCTTAAGGTACAGAATACAAAATTTGGTTGAAGTCCAATGGATAGCCTGGACGTTACATGCAGTTAAACATTGGATCTAACAGCACGCGTAAAATCATGTTGGCAACAATGTAATTCATGTATTGGTCAGAAATAACCTGAAGTAATATGATCTATTGTTGTGCCAATTTTGAATGAAATCCATTAGTTAGTATAGAAGTTACATGCATTTTAAAATTGGACCTATCAGCTGGCTTATAATCATTTTGGCAATACTGCCATGTATGGCCACCTGAAAATTAAACTGAAATATTATTATCTATAAGTGAGTCAATTTTGAAATAGCTTCCAATCATACCTTCCAAGATATCCAACATGGAGTTCAAATTTCAATTGCAATTTTTCAGCAGTTGGTAGCACTGACATCATTTTCAAATACGGCATTGAGATATTCAGCTATAGTTCTTTACTCGTACGAAATTTTGTTTCGATTGCTGCAGCCGTTGAGGAGTTGATAGGGGGACACACACAGTCATGCAGATTGCTTAGTTCAGGAGTAGGAGAGCCTGTTCATGTCTGGAGTGGAGGCAACCCACTAGCTCATAACGCTGTACAGGTTGCTTAGTTCAGGGGTAGGAGAGCTTGTTCATGTCTGGAGTGGAGGCAACCCGCTAACTAATAAGGCTGTACAGGTTGCTTAGTTCAGGAGTATGAGAGCTTGTTCATGTCTGGAGTGGAGGCAACCCGCTAACTAATAAGGCTGTACAGGTTGCTTAGTTCAGGAGTAGGAGAGCTTGTTCATGTCTGGAGTGGCGGCAACACGCTAACTAATAAGGCTGTACAGGTCGCTTAGTTCAGGAGTAGGAGAGCTTGTTCATGTCTGGAGTGGAGGCAACCCGCTAACTAATAAGACTGTACAGGTCGCTTAGTTCAGGAGTAGGAGAGCTTGTTCATGTCTGGAGTGGAGGCAACCCGCTAACTAATAAGGCTGTACAGGTTGCTTAGTTCAGGAGTATGAGAGCTTGTTCATGTCTGGAGTGAAGGCAACCCGCTAACTAATAAGGCTGTACAGGTTGCTTAGTTCAGGGGTAGGAGAACTTGTTGTTCATGTCTGGAGTGAAGGTAACTCGCTAGCTCACAATGCAGTACAGGCTGCCTAATTCAGAAGTAGAATGAGAGCCTGTTCATGTATAGTGTGAATACAACCCGCTAGCTCAGAAGGCAGTACAGGTTGCCTATTTAAGAAGGAGAATGAGAGCCTGTTCATGTATAGTGCGAATACCACCCGCTAGCTCAGAAGGCAGTATAGGTTGCCTATTTCAGAAGAGAAAGGGGGAGGAGTGCTTGAGCTTACTTGTGTCTACCCCTTGATCGTACGAAGGGATGATATACCTAGGTTCATGAAAGGATCATCGTACTAGCAAGAGAGTTTTTCCTATAAATATTTGAAGGCCATGAGTAATATCAGGGGCGGCTCCTGATTAAAATTTTAGTGGGGACCAGATGATACTATTGTTGTTTCATATTAAATATTGTTTTATATTTTGCATTCATTGTTGCCAATATTGCCATTATCATCATTCCACACAACACAACATTTGAAACAAGTTTTAATAAATAGTTGATGCATCAAAAACTGTACTCACTGGCTCTTGATTGATAAATATATTCTCTCCTGTGCTTGGATGAAGCAAATTTATCTATCAGCTTGGTTGAAGAGGTCATAATTATTTAATTTCTAACTTTGTGTTCAGAATTATAGAAGAAAATGGATTTGTTAATAAATATTCCACTTTCATTTTCCTATGTAGCATACAATCGACATATTAAATAACTACATACCGTGCCACAAAAGTTAAACACACATTTATACAGTAGAAATTAACTTCAGACAACTGAAAATGCATAAATATAGTTTTGTCTAATGTCAGAAAGCTGCAAACAATGGCTGAATACCTGTTCAAGGGCGTGGGGTGGACCCTTCTACCGTATTTAACAGAGACAGAAGCAGGAAGTGGAATGAAGAGATCTTCTGTTTCACGTCGAAGCAACGCTATGGGCCCAATCTACTGGCCCTTGAGAGAGAAAGAAAGTTCCCTTCATAGCACTGAAGAATTCGCGTGCAAGACAGTGCTATGTCCACTGTTTCCTCACCTGGCCCATCAAGCCATATACTTTACATGGGACTTTCTGTGAACCGGCCCTCGCTATTACGATACACCGTACGAGCCTGTCAGGATCTTAACCTAGGGATGAGTTATTTATAATGAATTCTCTTTAGAGATTCTAGAAGAGTAAAACACTAATTTTAAGTTGTGTATCTGCATTATGAAGTAATTTAAAAAAAAACATTAATTAAACAACTTCTTTGCAATGCCGCCTAACGGCCTTGGGTGGGCAGGGCCCATTCGCCCCTTAATGACGCACCGTCCCTGAGTAATTATAATAATTAAAACACCAGAAATTATACCACGATCGCACGTTGGAATAACTGCCTGGGTAAGGCATTAGGTGGCTCAGGAAGGATTATGGACCAGCAGAGACTGTCCCCACTGTCATCGTCACGGTGCGATGGGATTAATGTTAGATGGCAGCAGTGCAATGGTAGTGACTGCCTCACACTCGTTTAACTGGCTTATCCTGGGATGATGATGCACTTAACATGAGGTGACGTGAAAGAACAACACAGGGTGCCGAATGGAGCAGTGGCTAGCAATCTTGGCTGTCACCCCTGAGATCCTGGTTACATTCCTGGCTCTGCCAGGAAATTCAATTCTGGTCTGAAGGAACACGGTGCATTCAGCCTCGCGAGACCGAATAGAGAGGTGGTGTTTTCTATTCCAATCTCAGCCATCCTTGAAGTGGTTTTCTATGGTTTCCCACTTCCAGTTCTGAAAAATGCCGAGATGTTACCTAACTTAATACCACGGACACCTCCTATCCAATTCTAGCCCGAATTACAACCCACCTGGGACATCGTTCTAATGCCATGTAACGCGTCGTGATAACCGCCTTGGTTCGTTAAAGAAGGGCAGCCACAATTTTCGGCAGATACATAACATCTAGTTAGCTTGCCACGGTGGGTGTGTGGTTATAGTGTCGGACTACCAACCCCAAGATTGCAGGTTCGCTCCTGGCCATGGTAAGTGATTTTTGAAAGGCGACAAAAATCACGATACTCATGTCATACGTTGTTGGCATGTAAAAGAACCCATTTGAATTCTGTAGGCCGAGTTCATAATGGCAAATTTAATCTCGGGATTTTCCGCCAACACAAAGTTCCTCATTTCTCTACTAGAAAGCGCTATAGCGCCAAGGAGCTTAGAAGGGCTATCTAACCTCCTTGACATTCATAGCGCTCCAAGGAGCATTAAATTCGACACGCAAGCTGCCCTCTGGGTGTCAAGTAACAAAGCTTGCACCCGGCACCCGAGGCCACACGATATTATTATTATTATTATTATTATTATTATTATTATCTAGTTGAAGCTATTCTCTAATGATTATATCGTTTAGAGCCATCACATTGCGGAGATAGGCCTACTGATTTCCGCGTTTCATTCGCCATTTCAAATAGTCAGTCACATTTTCTATGGGATTGAGTTCCGGTGATTTAGTGGGCTGTGAACTTGCCATTTCATATGTAGATAGGTAATAAGTCAAGGGGGACGAGAAAAGTCCAACTATTGAAGCATCACTCTATTTTTAAACTGCAATTACTATATAACCCCGTGGTGTTAAGTTAGCGCGCCTGCCTCTCACCCGGCGGCCCCGGATTCGATTCCCGGCTCCAACAGAGATTTTAGAAACTGACGTGAGGGCTGGAACGGGGTGCACTCAGCCTCGTGAGGACAATTGAGTAGCTGTCTGACAGTGAGGCAGCGCCCCGATCACGAAAACCAAGATTAACGGCCGAGGGAACCCGATGCACTGATCACGCGTCGCCCCAATATCTGCAGGCCAAATGGCTGGGCAGCAGTCGCTTGGTAGGCCTAGGCCCTTCACGGGGTGTAGTGTCAGGGGTTATTTATTATTATTAATTAGTATATAAGATATTCATCGTAATATTCAATATCACAAATAATGCTGAGTTCTGTATGCGAGATGACAACGTGATATGAAAGCCAGTAGCGTGGGTTTTCTGTTGTTATACACATTAAATCATAAATTAACAATCCGTCTGTCAATATCTTACTAAAAATAAAGAATTCATGATGAAAATTAATAAATGTAAAACGAAAATACTGGAATGCAGCCGAAATAAATCAGGAACCTCTATGGACATCAAATTGGCAGGTGAAAAGCTGAAGGAAGTAGGAGACTTCTGTTACATAGGAAGCAAAATAACCAGTGATTGACGAAGCAAAGAGGATATAAAATGTAGGTTGGCTCAGGCAAGGAGAGCATTTCTACAAAAAAGGAATCTGTTGACATCGAATATAGATTTAGGTATTAGGAAGTCGTTTTTGAAAGCCTTTGTCTGGAGCGTGGCTTTCTATGGAAGTGAAACTTGGACTATTGGTGCAGCAGAAAAGAGGACAATTGAAGCATTTGAAATGTGGTGTTACAGAAGAATGATGAAGATCAGATGGGTAGATAGGGTTACAAACGAATAGGTATTAAGACGAGTGGGAGAGGATAGAAGTTTCTGGCGACTGCTAATGAAGAGAAGAGATATGTTAGTAGGACACATACTAAGACACCCAGGAATAGCAAGCTTAGTTATGGAAGGAAGGGTCGAGGACAAGAACTGTAGGGGTAGACCAAGCTTAGAATATGTTAAACAGATTGCCTCGGATGTAGGGTGTGGTAGCTATGTAGAGATGAAACGATTAGCTCAGGACAGGGAGGCATAAGGAGCTGCATCAAATCAGTCAAAATACTGAAGACTCAAACAACAACAACAACAACAATAAATATTTCAAGAAGTTTCATCATCAGCAATTACAATTACATAAAAGTTAAGTTAATTAATGAAAATGAAGTCAATACGGATAATTTCTTCCATTATCCAAAATAGTAAATATATTAGCTTTTCAAGCACATCAAAGAGATGTTTGTAAATCCTTGTTTGCCATGATTCAGAGCTTATTAGTCATGTTGAAAAACCGCGAGATTAGGGAGATCATAAGGAATGTATTACAGGGAAGCTCATTGTGAGTTACGCATAGAATGGTCAGGTATCCGATTGCAGCATTGTCACGCCCCTAAATACCTGGGATTAACCCTTGATAGAACTCTTACATTCAAAGCCCACTGTAAGAATAACAAAATGAAAATCTTCATACGAAACAACCTGATTCGCGAATTAGTAGGGACACAATGGGGCTCACATCCAGAGACTATTCGCACTCCTGCAATGGCATTGTGCTTTTCTACTGCTGAATTTGCTTCCCAAGTCTGGTACAGGTCATCACATGCCAGACAGGTAGATACAGCTCTGAACGAAATCTTCAGGTTGATAACAGGTTGCTTAAAGCCTACCCCAACAGATAAGCTCTACTACCTGGCTGGAATAGCACCACCTTGTGTACGCAGAGAGGTGGCTGCCAACAGGGAGAGGCTGAGAGTGGAAGAGAACAGCGCCCACCCACTGCATGGATATAATCCTCCTCAGCAACGGCTGAGGTCCCGAAAGAGCTTCCTGAGGACATCTGAGATGCTTACCGCCTCACCGGAGAAGGCAAGGCTGGATTTATGGAAGAAAACTATCTCTCACCGCTGCGATTGGATGTCAGTAGCTGAAGAACTACTACCCGGACACAACGAAAGCTGGTTGGTGTGGAAATCCCTAACAGCTTACGATCAGGAGTTGGAAAATCCCGTGACAATCTGAGGAGATGGGGCCTCAGTACATGTGACACGTCCGGCGAATGTGGACAAGAACAAACCACAAGGCACATGCTTCATTGTCCTCTGTGCCCTTCATCTTGTGCAGAGGAAGATCTCCTGTTGGCCACTCCGAGTGCCTTGGATGTTGCTCAGTATTGGGCACGTGCTATATAAATAGACAATTTTACCCTTATATGTATAGCGACTGTACATTTGTATGTTTCAGACACGAGAAATGAATAAATAAAGAATGTATTCATGTCTGGTAAGTAAATTACAAAATACACTGAGAAATAAATTTGGTGTGTTAAACAAGAAGCCTCAGAAATGCTGTGTGTTTTTTCTTTGATATGTTCGTCGCCCTGCAAAACACTTTTTTGATGAGTGTATTTCATCCAGACACGGTGATCTACCTTGCATTTAGTTTTCACTTCCGTTCTTAACGCGTAAGCATGGTTTAACCTCTACGAGGTCTGTAAAACACTGGCCGTCACACCTTGCAAAGAGTCCTACCCCTCAGTATACCTTCCTACAGAGGGGAAGTAAAGCCGACGGGCCCATATCATAGATTTGTGGCATGTAAAAGAACCTTCCACTAACTACACTTGCGTGAAGCCAAAATGTGTAGGTTAGGTTTAATTAATGCTCTTAAGTTCCAACATTCGTTTTCTGGATGCCACGTTTTCTAGGTGAACCTTAGTTAGTTATTGTTGTTTTAAGGGGCGGAACTATGAGGTCATCTGCAACTAAAGGTGAACCTTACCGTTAGGATTCTTAAAGTGAAGCATTGACTGATGTATATAATTGAACACAGCGACAGCATACACGTGAAGGGTGGATGGATTCTCACTTCCACTGTTTTGGTACCTGCCCCGACACTGAACAAGTTTCCCTATAACCACCGAGAAGATAGAGTATGGATCCAAGGCTGAGATCAGCAGCAGACGTGCAGTTATAAGGTGATTGCCCTTCACCATCATGTCCACAGAATCAATATTTTGCTGTATGACGCTGTATGTGCAATCCCGCCCACCTCCAAACTCGGCACACCATACGAACACTGTGCTTCGTTTGAGATATCCCCCCTGGTGCTCACTACTAGTGGGACGTGGGTTGGCTACCACGGGACCCCTGCTGAGTCCGGCATTACTTCCACTTACTTATTCCTGTCGACCTCCTTTGGTCAACTCTTGTTCTCTTCCGACCCCGACGGTATTAGGGTATCCGAGGTCTAGGCTGTCTTACATTTTCACGCCTTAATTGGTCCGTATCTCATTGTTCCTGATACTCACATTCTTCGGGGTGATCAGACTTCTTCTTTGCTTTTCATGATATCTCCTGCCTTCTGCACAAGGCCCTAAAGGAGGCAGGGTGTGTGTATCCCCACCACTTATGTTGCACCTTGGATAGTGGTACTCTTTCAAGGGCTCACGGCTCATGAGTTCGGCAGTGGGCGACCCCGAGGGATTTTGAGCTGGGTCCATTTCCCTCATTTTTTAAACGTTGGAGCGTGCTCTCTCCACTTTTCCTTTCCTTTCATCTCCGCCTTTCATGGCTCTACTGCTTTCCAAGTCCCTCAATCCGAATTCTTCCAGGGTTGAGGGCATTTTCTCAACCTGTCGTTTATTTCCTTATTCCATTTTAGTCTTCGTCTTCTAGTCCGTAAGTCATTTTAGGTTAGTCGTTAGCTTTCGTTGTAGTTTTTCACATCGTTAGCATTCTCATCCAAACCATTAGAGGCCAATGACCTAGCTGTAGGACAACAAGCAGCAGCAGCAGCATAGTCTTCATATGTTTGAGACATGCGTCCCCAAACTCCTTGAATTCGATCAAAGATTCCTCCTCCCACTTACTTGCACGGTTCGTGATGATAGTACAGGGTCATTATCTATGTGCGCCCGATAAACACGGCAAGCTAAGCTGGCTGTGACTGGCGCAGATCGCGGGCGCGCGTACCGGTTCAGCCAGTGGTGGCGCGCACTTTCACACGTTTACCAAACATGTTCAGTAATGTGTACTTACAGTGCTCATAGGAAATGCTGAAAATGTCCTCCCTCTCTTGTAACACACACCTGATATCTGATCAAAGAATGTCTGTCAACTCGTTTATTATTTACGGAGCCTGTTTCCTTGAATCGTTTAGCGAGCCTCCTAATTGTACTGGCATTAGGCACAGGTCTTCCTGGAAACTTGATTCGGAATTTTCGTCTCGTTTCAGAACAAGATTTTCTGCTTTTCATATACGAATTATGGATATACACACGTTCGTTAAGTAGTGATGGCATAATATAATTTACTCTTTTGAAACTATAGCTATTTATACATATGCCTCGTAAACCATGATCATTGAAGGCAGATCTCTCATTAAAGACGTTGATAAACAAGACAGGAAAATATTGAGGAAATCCTTGGTCCAGTCTACTCAGAAGGAATCTGGATGAAACGGAAGTCTCAGGAGCTTAATCAGCATGCTGAAAAAATCACTGACACCTTCAGAAAAAGGCGATTGAAGTTCTACGGTCACATTCTCAGAATGAGCAACGACAGGTTCATCAAAAGGATTCTCAACTTTGCTCTCTCAATGGAAGTCAACAATGGAAGTGAAATAGAAAGAGACCTTCAAGAAATTGGCATTACGGAGGACATTTTACAAGATCGACTCCAGTTCATAAAATTAATCAACAACCATTATTTCCCTGAGAAAATTACTATCGGGAACAAGAAATAATGGACGGAAGAAGAATTTTAGTGCCAAGATGAAGAGTAAAGCAATTGGTAAAGTAGACCAAGGAGACAATATTTTTAACAAATCAAGTCAGATCTGTGTTTATGCAGATGATGTAGTGAGCATAGCAAGAGAGAAGCGTACACTGAAAAGAGTATATTTAGAATTAGAGAAAGAAGCTACAAATATTAGGTTATTAGTGAATGAGAGTAAAACTAAGAACATGGTAATGTCCACATCTAACACAAGAAGAGCCCCGCAGGACATTACAATTGGCGACAAGACATTTGAGGGTGTGACGCAATTTAAGTATCTAGGAGTACTTATTAACAACCAGTGTGATATGACAAACTGTATTAAAGATCGATTACTGGCTGGAAACAGAGCATATTATGCAAACATCAAGATGCTCAGGAATCAACTTATATCACGAACAACCAAAATAAAGATATATAAGACTATGATAAGACCAGTAGTGACCTATGGCTCTGAAGCTTGGACATTAACTATGGATGATGAGAATACTGTGAAGTGTTTTGATAGTAAAATACTGCGAAGAATATATGGCCCTGTTAGAGAGGAAGATGGATGGAGAATACGATATACCCATGAACTAAACGAATTGATTGGTAAACAAGCTATCGTAAAGTTTATAAAGGCACAGAGAATCCAATGGTTGGGACATATAGAGATGATGCCGGAGAGCCAGATGCCCAAGAGAATGTTGAAAGGGAGATTATTTTCCAGGAGGAGGAAAGGACGTACTAAGAAGAGATGGTTGGATAGTGTGAATGCAGACCTCGTCGCAATGGGAGTGAGAGGATGGAGGAGCAAGGTGATGGATAGATCAACATGGAGAGCAGTTGTTCAAGAGGCCAAAACCCACCCTGGGTTGTAGCGCCATGGAGTGAGTAAGTAAGTAAGATCAAGAGATTTTGGGAGAAGAAAAAGCACACCATTAGCAAAATAAGTTCTATCGCACTCCACAGATGGGCATAACTATGTAAAAAAAAAGGTATACTAATAATAGTAATAATGTGTGGGTGACCAGAGGGAATGCTGATAAAGATATCACCAACATCATTCCTCAAGCGAGGCTAGTTACTCTAAACAGGGTGTTGACTACTCGGGAAAACATGGAATACTCAGGGAATTTTTAAATCCTGGAAAACTCCGGGAATTATCAGGGTATTTTAATGACACTCAGGGAATTTTAGTTTTACAAGGTTCAATCTTGAATAATTGGAAATTAAGCATTTAAATGTTGTTGCGGGAAAAGTATATTCTGATGATGATTCTTGTAGATGTATGTTCGTACTGACGTTAAATCAGTAAGCTCTCATTTCTTGCAAGATAGAGCACACAAATTACATGTGTAGACTGTGTATTTGTATATAAATGTGTAACTATGATTTTTGAGAGCATTACTATTGACAAGCTACTTTCAATACTCGCAAGTACAATAGTTTTTCTGGATGAAAAATGTAGAAATTGGAAAAATATAGAAAAATAAAAATTGCTGAGTTTTAATTAACTGGTCGCGAAGGCCAATAGGCCTATACCATCGTTTTGGGAGCCTTCATAGGGAGGTTATGGCTGCTCAAGCTTTTAGTTCTCGCAGTAAAAAGGCGCAGGTGCGCTTCATAAAAAGGGAGGTAGCACGCAGTTCGCTACTCCTGTGGGGGTCCGGGCGAGGATTTCAACAGCCCGCTGATAGCCAGCTTGGTGTCCTAGGCACAGGGCACGGCACAAACCTAGAGAAATTGCTGAGTTTTAGTACAAAATGTATGTTTCTGTTTCTTTGTTTGTCTTGTCAACTTTGTCATGCTACCATTTATTATTCAAGCACTTTTTGAAATGCTCTTCAAGTGCAAACTGTGTTTTATATATTTATTATGGCCCCTACAGATAATCAGGGAATTTTCTGATTTATCCTGAAAAAATCAGGGAATTGTCAGGGAAATATGTTAGTTGATTTTGGTAGACATCCTGTCTGAAGGTTAGAATACCACTGTCTGACCGGGAATTGAAAGGGGGGCTACAGCTTCGCCACGGGGACCGAATGGATTGGAGATGGTACCGGTGAATAAGTACATTGTAGACCGGGGCGAATACGTCTTTAGTAACGGACAAAAGATCTTTATGAATAGTTAAGGCTGATAACAAGCCCGTTAACCTCAATAAGGATTATGTTTTCCATAACTGTCTTCTCTCTGCCGTGTAGAGGGTTACTCACCTATGATATCCCTCTCCAAAACTCTGGTTGGTTGGTTCCTCAGTTTAGGGGCTGCGACAACGCTGTCTTGTAGCCCCGTGTACTTTGGGTGTGTGTAGAATCTGTCTGATAACCGGTGTTAATTGTGATGGCTGTATTAGTGTGTGTTATCTGTTTTTAATTCAAGTAAGGACTGCAGACATTCAATTTTCAAGTAGTTCCTACTTTTGCTACCAAACGCCACCATCAACGACAACTAATTCTGAGCTTGGTTACTAGATGCCACCGCAGTCGGCTCCTGGCGACGAACGACGGAACCTACGAGCGTTTGTCAAATGTTTAACTTATAATTTAGCATCACACAGGTGTAATTATTGGAAGGTTCTTTAACATGCCATAAATCTATGACATGGGACCGCCGGCTTTACTTCCCCTCCGAAGGAAGGCATATTGAGGGATTTTTAACTCTCTTAAAAAATACGACGACTTCGGCCGGGTTTGAACCCGCGATCTTGGGCATAGAAGCTCAGCATGCTACCGACTACGCCACCGAAGCCGCCGTTATAGACTTGTTGCAAATTGTACTAGTTCACTCTCCGCGCGATTCATGCATCTGGGAGAATTCCAGGGGCAGATGATCTCGTAGTTTCGCCCCTTAAAACCTCAATAACTAACTTACTAACTAGGAGCATTCCCAAATCGCGCCATCTTGATAAAGTAATTAGTATCTTCGTTACTACGTTACTTTTAAAGGTAGCAGCGTTACAGTTAATTCAATTAGTAACGTCATTATCCCATCGTTACAGCAGGAAGTAACGGTTATCAGTACGTGTTACTTCCCTACCCTCCACATATAACGCAGTGCGAGGTTTGGCTTTATTAGCAATTGAACCTTCCCCCACTCCAATTTTAAAAGGCAAACCATTAAAAAGACGCGATGTTCCCGACGGAGCTAACTTAAGCTGCTTATTATTTGACTGTTTCACGGACGATGCCAGGGGCCAAGGAAAACACGGCCAGTTAAGATCGATAGACACAGCTCACGTGACTTGGCTTTCTTAGCAAGTCTCGCATTGCGTATTCCCCGACACATGAGTCTCTTACGGGCTGTTCATAGGGCCCAGTACAACACAGATGGGGACGGATATAGTTCATTTTATTTTGTAGCTGAATTCAGTGTTATCCTTAATAAATAAGAACCCGAATGTTTAGGTATGCATTTTGATCCAAATTGGCACCAAAATTAATATACTCATGAGTAAGGCCCGGATAGTAATGTGTTTACATATTTTTTATTTAACTAAATATTTTCTATTTATTTCCAGATTTTTTGCCGTTTTTATAAATAAATACATATTCTGGTGTATTTATTCATAAGTACAATATTATTATTATTAAAATCGTATGGCATTTACACATCACTTTTAAGTACGGTACATATTTCCTATATTTGGTGGTAGGTAGTACTCCTTAGTATGATGTACTGCCCACATTCTTGACCCTTGGCAATTCCTGTAATTTGCTTCTCTATTTCGTGAATACACCCTCATACTCATCTCTGCATTGTAGTAGTAATTCAGGACAGGAATTCTCCGGTCATTAAGTAGGCTATAGCAGTCTCAGGAAATTTTACTTGCAATTTCAGTGGTCTGCGAAACTTGTGAGTATTGAGAGAGTGCTATGAAAGTTTTTGAAGCGACCTTTCTTCTGCTCTTTAGAATGCAATTCGAAAACAGCACTTACATGACTGCGTATCGTGCATCTGCAGTAAGTATTGTAGTATTCGGAAACTGAGGCAAATCCCGGCCTATCAAGCGGGAACACTTTGTGCTGTAGACAGAATTATGGATTATTGAAGCAGCTGGACGCTTCAACTATATTTCGAGTAACTGGGGGACATAAATATGATGCAAATTTAAGAACATATTTTGGGAACTTAATCACATATTTTCCACTTTTAATGACAAATAAATACATATTTCTGAAAAGTTAAGCACATAAATAGCCGGGCCCTGGTGGTGGTGGTGAAGGAAATAGCCACCGAAGTGATCAAAATATTCATTCATTAACAATTGTAGCTTTCAGTCGGCCAACACAAAAATCAATCCAATTACTGGAATATGTGAAAAATAACCTGTGATTAAAATGTATGTTTATATATTGTTACGGACTATTGAAGAAGAAAGCTAAGGGATGACATGTTTCGCTCGTCAAGCGAGAATCATCAGATCCGAACATGCAAGACACAATAGCTCTACAAAACACTACCTAATCTACAGTGACACCCACAGTCTGTCTCTGCTCTCAATTCAAAACAAAATACAAGAAACCCCGTCAGAAAACTAAGTAAGTGTGCTAATTATAAGTATTACTGATAAATATTAAGGGATTAAGCGAGCCTCCGTGGCTTGGGCGCCAGCACGCCGGCCTCTGACCGCTGGGTCTGCGGTTCAAATCCCGGTCACACCATGTGAGATTTGTGCTGGACAAAGCGGAGGCAGACAGGCTTTTCTCCGGATACTCCAGTTTTCCCTGTCACAAATTTCAATCCACCAACACTCTCCACTGTCATTTCATTTCATGTGTCATGCATTTAATAATTGCCCCAGGAGAGTGCGACAGGCTTCGACAGCCGGCAGAGTTCATATTGTCGCCGCTAGATGGGGGCTTAATTTATTCCGTTTCCTGACCCGGTTGGTCGACTGGAAGCAGGCTGTGGATTTTCATTAAGGCATTGAACACAGAAAAGAGAACTTATTTATTTTAATGTTGCAAAACTCTCTCCAAACTAATCTATGAAGGTGTAGATGTGATATACTTAAGCAGCAAGCCGTAAAAATCCAGTAGAATTGTAAACTAATATGTTGAAATGAACTACAAGTACTCTACTGTGATGATGGTAAATAGGTATTACTACAACATAAAATACTATTAATGTGTTCAAAGATCTACTGTTGATACTTAGCTGATGTTGTGGAATGTCTACAGGCTACTCACATCTCTTCAATTAAACGCTGTTATATCAAGACTTTTGATGTGTAACATCTTTCCGCTCGGTTGCTGGATAGTTTTGTGGGAGTGATTTTGAAAATTGGGGACGGAAGTGGATCGGAACGATCGAGCTGGCAGTGGTGGATAAAACGGAAGTATGCACTGCCCGCTCGATCGATCAAACGGAAGTGTACTAGCTGGCAGTGGTGGACAACGGAAATATGCACTGCCCGCTCGATCGATCAAACGGAAGTGTACTAGCTGGCAGTGGTGGACAACGGAAGTATGCACTGCCCGCTCGATCGATCAAACGGAAGTGTACTAGCTGACAGTGGTGGACAACGGAAGTATGCACTGCCCACTCGATCGATCGAATGGAAGTGTGTCCTAGCTGGCAGTGGTGGATCGAACGGAAGTATAAGACAGACTGCCAACTCGATCGATCGATCCAGCTGGCACTGGAAACAATCAGCGCGCGGTGTTAAAAATTGATACCATGACGCACTCTCGGCCATGTGGAATATATATGACATACTGAACGGAAAACGCTCATGCGAACTCTGGTGTCAAGGGATTTAAACAAATGACATGGTACATGTTCGAAGTCTTCGTATCAGTATTTAAATGGTAAAATGCCTTAATATCAAACATTGTAAGTAGTCGGCATTGCATTGGCATAAGGCATTTTAAACTCAATGTCACTCAGGAACATTATCGAAACAAGCAAAATATAAATGAAACTTAATTCCGTAATGCAGTATTATTGGAACGTGGAAATAAGTCACCATCTTGTGCACAATATTTACGTAGTCGAAATAGCCGTGGGGTTATTGCGTATGTCTGTGAATCCAGAGATCTTGGGCTCGAATCCTGGGCGGGGTAGATATTTTTGCTACCAGATTATCATTTTAAACGATATTTATCATATCAATATGACTCATTTTAACAGAATCCATGTGAAATTACGTGTTGGTCTGTGAATCAAGAGGACCTGTTTATAAGGAATTTAAGGTTATGAGCGGTGTCGCGTCTATTAATTTAGTTGATCCATATCGTATTCTTTATTTAGGCTAGTGCTGGTGGAAGCTACAGATCGTCTAATAAAATGAGTTCCGTATTATAAACTACAATATCTGTAAAACACTCCTTTTTTCAATAGATTAATATTTGTGCCAATAATACTATAAAATACCCGTGTATCAACAATTTCACGTGAGGTTTCTTCTATGTCAGATGTTACACATCATATGCGACTACTGTAAGGCTCGTAATTTTTTATGCTTTAGTCTATTAATTATTTTTTTGTAACAGATCTGGTTTTTGAAATTTTACTCTGTGAGCTTTTGGAACAAAAATATTTATAGTATCCTATATTATGACAACACTTGTATTAAGGTGTATGTTACTGCACACTTACTTATCCTATACCACACTGAACAAGGTCGCAGTGTGACCGAAACCCTACCAATGTACTAAATATTGACAAGGTAATAAATAGTTTATTTTTATTATTATTAGCCTAAGCTATCACTCGTTTTCGAGTAAGATTGTCTTTCAAAGGTGAGTTCTTAGATGACTGTATAGTCCAATGCTGGAAACACAAACTCTTTCACAGTAGTGACACACGTATTTTGAAGCAGTCACTGGTTCTTGAGGGTTGATCATCCTGTAAACCTCGCGCTCTTTCCTCGTATTGTACTTATCAGTTTCACATCTTCGCCGATGTTATTCAAAACATAGGGGACCTTGATGGACGAGGCGACGCCTTGCCTGACGATTTGATGCCGTAGTCTCCCATTTATCCGTGTCGATTTGACATGTCTTTAAATTGGATTTCAGAACGGCTTTGAAGAGTTTCCGTTGTCCTCCCTGCTTCCTGTGTCCAACCTGCAACTGGGAGTACATGATTTGTTTTGGGATTCAGGCATGCGAACAACATGTCCTGCCTATCGAAGCTGATGCCTGAATGCTGGTAGTATTAGCTTCCTCCATTGCACTGATATTAGTACGTCGAACTTGCCACTTAACTCCGAGAATTCTCCTGATACAACACTGACGTTACCTTTCCAAACTCATTAACCCTGCGTAGGGCGCGGCTGATCTGACACACAGGTTTTTTTTTTGTGTGTGTCTTCCCGCAGCGTACCGAGCGGGACCCTTCCCTCCCAGTAGTTTCCTAACTTTGGTGGCTGGTTCCAACCCGTATGGTCAGTTTGTCTCCAGGCGTCAAGGAAGTGCGTCACACATGTTTTGATCTGACAGGCTCACCGCACCCATTTACGTCGCAAATCCAAGGTCTGTAATTTTTCACTTTTGATAGCAAATTTGATAGCTGATGATCGTCCAACATCATCCCCAGCCCCTCACAAGAGGTCCAGATGCTGTGATTGCACCGTGGAGACAGGAATACAACGGCTCACGAACTATTCCTGTATGAAATGCAACCGAGGAATATGGCTTCCTCATGCGCAACATGCTTTTCAGGCTGCTCTAGCGATCCCACAGCAGCTTTGATGGATGACGTCTCCGACTGATTTTTGTCCCCACACATCTCAACTTCATGCCTGACCCATTTTTGGATCTTTTTTTTAAGGATAAAAGGTCGCATTTTGATTTATATTCTTATCCATGATATGCGAATTCTGCATTTTGACTTGTTTTGGTTTTTGTACCTAAATAAATACTAAGATTTTTTTAATTGATTTTATATTTTTCCCTTATTGTCAACATCCTAACGATGATTGGTACATTTTGGTTTAATTTAATACGGCGTTTTAGTGACTTGATGTATTTTTTTAGCATAGTGTGCCTGTCAGGCTCACGGCGCCCCGATGTTGAGAATTCTTGACCGCGCTCTATGCAGGGTTAAGTGCCTTCTGTAGGTAGTTCAGGTTACGCAATCGTAGAGCAGAGACGGTGTTATATACAGCTTGGTTGGAGTACTGATGTCATGGTTGTCAAACACCCTTTTTCGCAGACGCCCAATCGCTGCCGTTGCACATTTAAAACAATATTGGATTTCAGCATCAATGTTAAAATTTGCTGCGAAATGACTGCCCAAGTAATCATAATGGGAGAAGCAGCAGAATTGCAGTTGGATGCAGCAGGTTGATGCATAATTTGCGTTTTACCAACGGTTATTTCCAGTCCTATGCTCTTATACGCGTCGTTAAAAGTATTCAAAGCAGCCTCGAAATCATCTAGCAAGTTTACCAATATAACATTGTCGTCAGCATACTGAAGTTTGAGAACACAACCTGTCGATACCTTTGCCTTTGCTCGTAGTCGGCTAAGATTAAATAATCCTCCGCCTGTCCTGTATTCAATATCTACACCATGCAGAATTTTTTCTTTGATCAGATGAAGTATAGCGCCAACAAAAATTGAGAATAATGTTGGGGCAATCACACATCCTTGCTTGACACCCGTTTTGATCTACAAGGGTTCTCCAGGTCCATTACAATTACAATTAAGAATTGAGCCATTCATATTCTCATGGAGTATCTAATAATTTGAATGAATTTAGGAGGACATCCAATTCGATCCAGGATTTTCCAAAGAGCTCCTCCGTTGACTGACTCGATAGCCTTGACGATATCAATGAAGACCATATATAGATGGTAATCTTGTTCTCTACATTTTTTCCTGCATTTGTCTAGCACAGAAGATCATATCAGTTGTTCTTCTAATGGGTCTAAATCCACATTGAGTTTCAGGTAGCCAGGGTTCTTCTATGTTTTCTGGATAATCATAAGGCAGCTTTTCACCCAGGAGATTATGTAACTTTGATTTAACGTTATTGTCTTTAAGATGTTCGGTGTTGGCGCTACGTCTTAAGAGCTTTGCCTGTTTTCTACATTCCTGGTGACTTTGTAGACATCGGATCAGTCGGTGATCAGCCCAACTGTCATCAGCACTTGTCAGAGATCTTGTGATGAGTACATCACGTTGGTCTCGGGCACGCACGAACACATAAACATAGTCAGCCCCTATCGGAGATAATGTAGTCCGTTACTCTCTTGGTACATACCATAGCAAGGTGGTGACTCAAGTTCCCAAGTGGCATAGTCAGCACTCCACAAAATACCACAAATACTGTGTACTTGTAACTCTTGGATACATTTTATTTACAGCACATTTTAAACTTATTATTATTATTATTATTATTAAAATATCGTTTCAATATACAGAGTTTACAAAATTCAGAAAGACTGCACACATTTTATGAATTTCCTTTCAATTCCTACTCATTTGTTTAAACTGTAATTTGTCAAATTATTGAATTATATTATTGCAATATGATAAAGACATGTGGAAATACGATATCAGATTCATACAAAGCAGGAAGAGCAATCACATATTCCACTAAAAGGTGTGTTGCATTCACATCATTGATTAAAATTGTATAGCCTAATGG
Source organism: Meconema thalassinum (assembly GCA_946902985.2). NCBI lineage: Eukaryota > Metazoa > Arthropoda > Insecta > Orthoptera > Tettigoniidae > Meconema > Meconema thalassinum. The sequence continues at coordinate 35,164,343 of OX336399.1, forward strand.
CTTAGTCCAATAACACGTTCTATTTTAATGTTTTATGTACTAAAATGACGAATAAGAAATAAAAATAAAATTTGCGTGTGTATAAACTTGTAGACTAGGCTCAACTAATTATATTTTCAATTTTCATGTTGTTTTCCCTGAGAAAATATTTCATTTTGCATCTTCAGGTTTGCTAGATTTCCTTCAAATTATTTTAATTGAATTGGGAGAATTGTGATATAATTTTGGCGAGAAATACAGAAATATACGTTTGGTTGATATAAAATAGTCATCATCATCAATTTCCGTTTTCCATCCTGGGCCGGGTCGGAGCAAATATGACACCCCTCCACTTAACTCTGTCTTCTCAACCACTGAACTCCACTCCACTCCACACTCACACTGTCCTTCACCAAATCCATCCACCATACTCTAGGTCTTCCTCGTCCCCCCTTTCCAGTCATCTGTCTCTCCATCACCTGTTTCGACATTCTTTCATCATTCATCCTTTTCACATGTCCATACTCCATTCTCCAGCTTATCATTCAGCTTCTGTACATTCACTTCCTTTCGAATGTCTTCATTTCTCACTCCCTCTCTCCTAGTCTTCTGTACCATACTCGTCAGGAATTTCATTTCGGCTGCCTGTATTCTACTTTCATCTCCCCTCTTTATCGGCCAAGTTTCTGCTCCATACGTCATTATTGGTAAGTAATAGGTCTTATACATCACTTCAGTGGTTTGTCTTTATCCCAAATTAAACTCCGAACCTGATGATAGAATGTATTCTCTTGTTGATCTCCAGATCCAATCTTGCATTTTCCATCAATTCAGGGGGCGTGGTGGCGCAGCGGTAAAGCTGTTGGCCTCTCACCAATATGGACCGGGTTCGATTCCCGGTCAATGCATGTGTGATTTTCAAAGTTAAATGCTAAGTCCTGTGGTTCGGATTTCACGTAAAAAGGAGGTCCCGTGACTCATGATTGCATGATTAACGGTCACGTAAAACTAAAAGCTTCTTTCCTTTAGCTTTTTCCATCAATTCACTTCCTAAATATTTGAAGTGCTCTACTACTTCCAGATCTATGTCTCCAATTTTAACAATCCCTTTTCTTTCATTCTTTCTTTCTTTCTTTCTTTCTTTCTTTCTTTCCTTCTTCTTGTCATTACCATTGTCTTACTTTTCTCTACACTGATTTTCATCTCCCATTTCTCAATATTTCCCTTCAGTACATCCAGCTGTTTTGGATCACATTTTCATAAAATAGCGTAATTCACTACAATACTTCTGGTGTCAAACCCGTGATTTACAACTTGAATATTATTTCTATCTTTAAAAATGTATGTATATAATTCAAAAGCATACAGTTGTTTAATGTTGAAGACCCTTGCCTCGGCATACAGTCTCATAGTCTTCTTCTTCCTCTTCAAGTGCCTCGTCCTCCAAGAACATTGGCGATCAGTAGCATGATCTGCTGTCTGTCCATAGCTGTTCTAAACAGTGACACTGTATTAAGTCCAAACCACTGGCTTAAGTTCTTTAGCCAGGATATTCGTCTGCGTCCTGGACCCCTAATGCCATCAATCTTCCCTTGGATAATTAATTGCAAGAGGTGGTATTTGTTGTTGCGCATAAAATGACCAAAATATTCTAATTTTCTCCTTTTGATGATACTGAGAATTTCAGAGTCTTTGTTCATACGCCGCAGTACTTCCACATTTGTGACTTTAGCTGTCCATGATATCCTTAAAATCCTGCGATACGTCCACATTTCAAATGTTATCAGTTTCTTACTTAAAACCTCGGTAAGTGTCCATGATTCAACTCCATAGAGCAGGACTCTAAAAACTTAGCATCGAAGCAGTCTCATAGTCGGATATAATCTATCTTTCTTCAACATTATTCGCAGTATGAGATTCTGTGCTATCTGCACTCTTTTTAGTACGTTTACATAAGCAACAGTGCAGCAGTGGTTCATAATAAACCCGCAAATTTCCATTCCATGGATGAGAGCAGAATATGACCTTCGCCATCTGGTGACAAGACTAGCGGTTCACGGCTTCCACCATCGAGTGTGCAAGACAGGGAAGTTCCATACGGCCGACACAGTATGCCAATGGAGATTATGTGGAAAACAGTGTGACAAGTACCATGTGCTGGTGTATACCGAGAGAAGGACATCCCTAAATTCATTTTGCAAAGACTAAATTTTATTTATGTATGTATGTGTATATAAATGTGTGTATGTTGCATTATGGCTATTTGGCTGCAATAAATATTATTATTAAATTTCCATTCAAACGTGTGGTGTACCTTCGCTCGAAGTATTATTTATTAGTAATCCCCCCACTTATCCATATTCCAGCCCCAACTGACATACGTAACAGGATGCACGTGTTGTAATAGGGAGCGCCTGCCAGTGGAGGGTAGGCAACTTATCGAGCGGTGTTGCTGGGCGGTTTGCGTGACCACTCGGCGCCGGAACCAAGCTGTTCTGTTCTGTCTTATCTCGACCCAATGCGCTCATCACCTCGTCCCAGCGCGCCCTCACGTCCTGTCCTAATTATTAGAGCTCGGATTCAAGTACATCAAGAGGCTTAAATTATCTTCGTGTTTGACGATATACCAACACTATGCCAAAGTTGAAATTAGTCTTGGAAGTCGCAACTCGTGGCGCGTTTATTGAAATGGAGCAAGAATAATCCTAACCGGGTGGTCCACCAATCCCTGATTATTTGGTTTATGAAATTTAACGAACCCTATGACGTCTCCATAATGCCAATATCACTCTGTACCCTGCCTGTGATTCAGCACCGAACAATGGTTGTTGGTTCCTTAGTTTAGGGGCTGCGACAACGCGGTCATGTAGCCCCGTGTACTTTGGGTGTGTGTAGAATCTGTCTGATAACCGGTGTGTATTGTGATGGTTGTATTAGTGCGTATCTGTTTTTAATTCAAGTAAGGACTGCAGACGATAATATCAAGTAGTTCCTACATTCACTACCAAATGTTACCGTCCACGACATCTAGCTGTGAACTTGGCTACTACTAGATGCTATCGCAACCAGCGCCTGGTGACGAACGTTGGAACTTAAGGGCATTAATCAAACCTAACCTACAAATTGTGCTTCACACAAGTTTAGTTAGTGGAAGGTTCTTTTACATGCCATAAATCTATGACATGGGCCCACCGCTTTACTTCCCCTCTGAAGGAAGGCATACTGAGGGATGTTTAACGCTCTTAAAAGATCCGACAACTTCGGCCGGGTTTGAACCTTGGGCATAGAAGCCCAGCTTGCTACCGACTACGCCACCGAAGCCGCCATCGAGCTATGGAATTAGTAAAGGGAAAAACGACCATGCATAATTTTTCGTCCAATCCTACGGGCCATAGAATCCTGAACAACACATGCACCCGTATTTAATATGTTAATCCACGCTATCTGCAATCGTAGAAAGTTAAATAAACGCCGTAAACCATAATAGTACATTATGCAACGAACCTATAATGGCAATAATTAAGACACGAGTATGTTTATAAAACGAGCGTCTTAAATACCATTATAGGCGAGTTGCATACGACTGTTTATGTTCGACGATAATTATAACTTTATCATATGTTTTAACATAAATATTCATAAATATCTGTGGGACTCAGTTAGTGAACAGGGCGCGCTGTCTTTGCTGACTGAACAGAGCGCATGCGTGTGTCAAGGCACTCCAAAAGCAGAGACCATTCACTTTGCTTGCCAACACAGAAATATGTTGGATTTTGAGCGCATGCGCGAAGGTATCCTTACCTAACTGGTTACACAACTGTTTCTTGAGCTCTGATTGGTGGGAGAAACTGTTCCATAATGAAAATAGTGTTACAATGAGCCTCATTATGATACAGTTTTCTGACACATAATGTTTACATTTCAATGTACTACACTTGAGTGAGTATCTCATGTTTTGTAATGTTTTGAAGCAATTCTTTCAGTATTGTCTTATAAACTGTCAGCTGTAACTCTTCAGTCGGTCAACACGAATTTGTCCAATGACTGTGCGGGGTACAATATACCAGGTGAATCAGCTGCCCCTAATAATATTTAATGCAACCCAGCTAACGCGCGTTATCAGGAAGGTCGATATTTCTCTGAATACATCCCATACGGTACTAATGCACTGCAAGCATATCCTGCAAACAATACTGAACACTATTATTTTTCCCTCCTATTAGTCTGTAGTCACATCGAAGGAGAAATAATAGTGTTCAGTATTGTTTGCGGGATATGCTTGCAGTGCATTATTACCATACGAGACGCAAGCAGAGAAATATCGACCTTCCTGACAACGACGCTAGTTGGGCTGCATAAAACAATATTATTAGGGGTAGCTGATTCAGCTGGTTTGTAATATATGAATAAAAGGTAAATAGCACTTCTGGAAAATATTACATGCATTCGTTTATGATCACTATTATAATGCGGTAATGTTAGAATTACGCGTTTCTATCTTCAAGCCTGTGTTGAGGTTTACACCTATACCTAGAGTACACAAATACAGTATTATCTAACTAAAAAAAAGAGTGTTCCTTTGTTTCTGCCCGCTGTGAGATAACATGAACTCGTCCATTCCACCTACCAATTTCCTTCACAGAATTATTTTATTTTAGTATTTAGTTGTACTGTAGAATTAGTTTCGATTTCAAGCTTAAAATTATGCCTGCGGATTATTCTAAAATTGTATAGAATTTTGTGTAACCAAATGTAGGCCTACATTCGTTTCTTTCGATTAGGTATATGCCTTTTAGAAGCACAATAAATAAATAAATAAATTCGACGGTGAGCCAAATTGAAGTACTGTTAAATATTTCTTAAGTAAGTACATCTAATTTTGGCCCCAAGTGCTGTAAATATTCATAACCACAAAATTGATATCAGGGTTAAACGTAAAACGAAAAAGAAACACGTATGACTAAAATCGCATTGCACCCTCACTCTCTATTTTTCCAGCCCCTTCCTCTTCCACGTCACTGCGCGATCAACTCTTTGTTCTTGACATTAAACTGAAGAGGGTGGAAAATGTCCCCTGGTAAACGGTTCCACTCAATTTCTCCCCTCGGCACAAATGGACATCCCCTCAGTTACAACGCCAATGGCTTAACCTTTTGTTACATGAATAATCATGTCTGCCCCCGTGTAGCCCTTACATTACCAACCTTTGCTAATGCCTCCCCGTGCTGTTTCCCCTTCATGCTCGACATACATTCCCCCAGATCTCATATGTCTACCTAACAGACATTATCACCCCAGCCATTTTAACACGCACCCTGTTCGTTCATTCGTTGTCATTTTAATTACAATTCTTCTGCCTTCCTTCGGAGGGGAAGTAAAGCCGGCGGTCCCATGTCATAGATTTCTGGCATGTAAAAGATCATTCCACTGATTAAACTTGTGTGAGCTAAATTTATTAGTTAGTTTTCGTTGAAACGCTCTATCAAAGTTCCAACGTTCACCACTAGGTGTCAGTGATATCTGGTAGCGAAGGTTGGAACTACTTGAAATTGAATGAAACTTGTAGCTCACCCCACGGGTGTCCGCTTGAAGCAGCTACAGACTCTGGCGAGCCGAACATGTCCTCGGAACACTCCCGGCACTAAAAGCCATGCGCAAAATGTGGCTTAGGCGGCAGCACGCCGGGCTCTCACCGCTGGGTCCGTGGTTCAAATCCCGGTCACTCCATGTGAGATTTGTGCTGGACAAAACGGAGGCAGACAGGTTTTTCCCCGGGTTCTCCGGTTTTCCCTGTCAAAAATTTCATTCCAGCAACACTCTTATCATTTCATTTCATGTGTCATTCATTTAATCATTGCCGCAAAGGAGTGCGACAGTCTTCGGCAGCCGGCACAGTTCATATCCTCGCCGCTAGATGGGGGCTTCATTCATTCCATCCCCCGACCCGGTCGACCGACTGGAAACATGCTGTGGATTTTCATTCTTCTTATTATTCGCGTATATTATCTGGTCCGAGTGTTGAATATCATCATTGCTATTTTGGTTTTCTTCACACATGTACAACTCGTGGCGTAATGACTAGCATTCAGCTGCCATCGTGAAGGTTCGGGTAAGATTCCTGTCTGTGCTAAGAAATGTAATTCTGGTATGAGGGCTGAAACGGGGTTTATTCAGGTTTGTGAAGCAGAACTGAAAATAGGTGAGTTCTATTCCTACCTCAACCATCCTAGAAGTGTTTCCCCCCACCATTTCCAATCCAAGAGAATGCCAGGATGGTACTTAAATTAACGCCACGGCCGTCTCCTATCCATATCCTAACTCCAATTACAAATATACGAAATAGTAATATACAGCCATCACAATGACCCAGGTTATTAGATAGATCCCACACACACACAAGTGCACGGAGCTAAATGACCGCGATGTCGCAAAGCTCCTAAATGGATTAACAACACCGCTTTGTTCACAGCACTTAGGAATAGGTCCTATTATGGTGTTAGAGCTTTTTTTTTTTTTTTTTTTCAGTGTTGCCTTAGTAATCAAAATTTGTTGTTGAGTGCAGACAGTGACTATAACTAACAAAATATTGACTAGTTGCATTATTTTAACTAATACTGCACGAAATAACATACTAAGATGCCTAACAGGAAGGACATGGGGTGGTCACCCCACCACTCTCAGAACTTCAGCCTTTGGACTGAGCTTCTCAGCTGCTGAATATGCAGCACCAGTTTGGCTTTCTTCTCCACATTCCAAAGAGGTGGATATAGCTCTGAATGACACTTCCAGGATTGTATCTGGGTGTCTTAGACCAACACCACTTCAGAAGATCTACCCTCTTATAGGAATTTCTCCACCTCATGTCCGAAGAATGGTAGCAGCAGCATCTGAGAAGAAACGGCAAGAAGCCGATGTAAGGCATCCACTTTTCGGCCAACAACAAGCCCGACAGAGACTTAAGTCCAAAAACAGCTTTTTGAGGGGAGTAACAGCCCTCGAAGGCTCACAAGAAGCTGCCCGTGTGAAGATATGGAAGACAGAGATCACAGACCCAACTATTCCTCTATCAGAAAAAATGGCACCTGGTCACAACTTGCCATATGGAATTTGGAAATCATTGGACAGGCTGAGGACGGGGGTTTCACGCTGCAAAAACAATCTCAAGAAATGGAACATGCTCGTCAACAATGATGAGTTCTGTGACTGCAGCATGTTACAAGATCCAGAACACCTGCTGATCTGCCCCTTGATGGAGGACATATGTTCAAAAGACGATATTTTGGCTGCAAATGCTAATGCTATAACTGTTGCTACTTACTGGAAAAATCTAATTTGATTCGGACACGGAAAATAAATAAAACTAATACTGCAACTAAATAAGGGTACATATTGTAAAAACTATCACCCATACTTTTAATAGCCTAAGTACAATGGAGCTGACGAAACTGTCATCTAAGTGTATTTCTTCCTCTTCTCTCAATTGGCTTACTTAGGACCACGTTTATTCAACTGGAGGGTCTTGATCTTCGCCCAGTATTGACGCATGTTCTGTCGGTGTAATTCCTTTCTTCCGAGGTTCCTCCTGAAATCCATGACTTCCTTTAAAGCACGCCTCACAGCTTGTCTGTCATGTAGATCTGATATTCCCAGTTCGTTAATATCCTTCTCAGTTTCTGTCAACCACGTGGCACGAACCTTCTTATTGTGCCAGAAACTGAGCAAATGATTGGTCAATCTTGTGGAAGGCCATAAAAGGCTATTCTCTTGTTTCTCGCACAATCAGATAGTTTCTCTATATTATGTTTGTAGAGCTCGGAGTTTTGTCGCCTATGAAATTCTTCATCTACCTGTACAGGACCGAGGATCTTCCGGAGAATTCTCCTATCTCTAATTTCCATCTTCCTCATCAGACCCCTTCGGTTTAAAGAAAGACACTGCATGTCATATAAGGCTTCTGGCATTATGACTGACATATAATGTTTCAATTTCAAGTTATGAGATACGCACTTCTTGTTGTAAGTGTTCTTTGTCAACCGATGGGCCATTTCCAATATATTGACTCTCATAGATAACGCTGCCCTTTAGGGAATAACCCATCACAATCCTGTTGACCGACTGAAAAACATCAAATTCAAATAGGTCCTATTGTTGCTTCATTTAGGGGTGTGGGCACCAGCGGTCCCACCACACAGCGCGTGGTTTTGACACGACTTCAGTGACAGTTTTACTGAATACTGGTGCGCAATCTGAACATATGGTATTGAAGCACACAGTGCGCATGCGTCGGTTGTCCAGAGAGTTTGGGCAAGAGAGATATACTACCCACTGCAACACCCGATCACAACATTCTACTGTAGTGACTGAACAGATATTTATGAATATTTATGTTAAAACATATAATAAAGTTATAATTATCGTCGAACATAAACAGTCGTATGCAACTCGCCTATAATGGTAATTAAGACACTCGTATGGAAATTATAAAACTCGCATACGCTCGTTTTATAAAAATACTCGTGTCTTAATTACCATTATAGGCTCGTTGCATAATGTACTATTAGGCTAAAATAATTAATATGAAATTAAAATAAAATATAAGGGCAAATGGCCTCTCTATTCCGCCCCTTAAAACAGCAATAACTAACTAACAAATAAAATATCTTCAATAATAGTCTGCCCTGTGCTCTGCTGCGTGACGTAACGCGAGGTGAGTGCTAACTTATCAAGGGCATTGCTGTACATTGGAAATTACGTGTGGGTGGTAAAGACGTGTTCATAATTCTTAACTGTCAACTCTCTATCGTACTGATCGTAATTATTGTGTTTTTAATAAAAACAGATCCAATACCTAATTGAGCTATGACAATGTTATAAACTTTATGAAATAATTCAAAAGTAGGACATGGGATGTGTAAGTACTTCATATTAAGTTAGTTAGAATCTTCCAATAACTACACTTGTGTGAAGCCAAAATTTGTAGGTTAGAATTGATAACGCTCTATTAGTTCGAATGTTCAACGTCAGGTGCCGGTTGCGGTAGCATCTAGTAGCCAAGTTCGTGTCTAGATGTCGTTGACGGTAGCATTTGGTAGCAAAAGTAGGAACTACTTGAAATTGATCGTCTGTAGTCCTTACCTGAATCTCTACTTAGTATAAAACAAAGTCCCCGGTTATTGGATGTTACGGGTAAACTCGAGAATCACTGGATGGATTTTGATGCGGTTTTCCCCATTCTGTAAAGGATATCTTGAGGATGATTTCTGTAGAAAGTAATTTATTTATGATCAAAGGAAGCCGAGCAGTAACGATTTCAGTGGAAAAGTCGGGAGAAAACCTGGCGCTCGAGCGCTTTGTAAGCTTACGCTGGGCAAACCGTTAAAAATAACTAAATACTATGAGTGTAAGAATTGTTCAGCATGAAAAGTTCTACAAAAATGTCCGCGAGAGCATATGTCTACCTTAAATACATCGCCCACTATAAGTGTTTTTACGTTTTAATTTCTTCCAACCGTGTGTCCATTCAACTACTGAGGCTACAGTTTACGAGCTAGCTAAGGGCGAGTCTATCATCCCTGTTACAGCCTAGCTAGCGGGCGAACCTATTGCCCCTGATACAGGCAGCAGCAAACCGTTGAGTCGTGTTGAGTTAAGACTTCTAAGAAGGGTGGTTGTGTTTGGAGTTTCCCTGGAAGTGCTACTCGGGTTTTCTTCATTTCGCCTGTCAAGTTAAGATTGGACGGAAGGGGGATTTGCGTTTCATGCACCTCGCCATTCTTAAATTACGTCTGACAAGAATTCGTTGCACATGCATCTCCATGATAATATAATTAATAGTCCAGTCAGTGATTTTAACCCATCATGCCGAGACTTAAAACGGATATTGGTCGTTGTTCATTGACATTAAAAAAAAAAAAAAGCGCTTATCACATAATGCATTCATAACTGTTCCCGGGCGAAGCCGGGTCGGGTTGCTAGTTACAGATAAAACACACTAATACAACCATCACAATTAACACCGGTTATCAGACAAATTCTACACATACCCAAAGTACACGGGGCTACATGACCGCGTTGTCACAGCCCCTAAACTAAGGAACCAACCAACCATGTATCACTTCCCTACAAAAACCGAGTAGTGTGTCCTATCTTTGTTTAAACCACATCACGTATTATCTACCACGCTGCTCTTCACAAAGCAAACTGAAGCCGGCTTGTAGTATTTCGTTTTGTTCCACACCAGTGGCGTAACTGTCGGGCGTGATAAGGGGGATCAATCTCCCCCCAGAGCCAAATCATTTAATAATTTGATGTCATTTTTATTCCAAAAATTGCGATTGATAACAAACGATTCGATTATGTAGGCTACGTTTATAATTTGGGAACATATATCTTTTTTGTTTGTTTCTTTGTTCGTAGTCAGTTTACCCTCCACGTAGGCTTTTCCCACAGATTCTGCGAGTGATCCCAACTTTATCGCCTTTACGGGCAGTGTCCTGGAGCGTGGCATCTAGACGGGGGATACAACTGGGGAGGCGGGCCTTGCGCCTAACCCAGGCGGCCTCACCTGCAAAGCGAACAGGGGGCCTCGTGAGGGATGGGAATAATGGGAGGGATAGACAAGGAAGAGGGAAGGAGGCGGCCGTGGCCTGGCGGTAGGTACTGTGCCCGATTAATCATGAACAGTACTTGTTAAATCCGATGGAACAGCTGGATCGTAGAACCTGTAAGTCCCCAGCTAGAAAACCCCTCAAAATCCTACCCCCAAGCACTACATGGAAGGGAACACACATATCCTATCAAGATTGCGTTAAGAAAATAACCAATAAAAAAATTGGACTAGCTCAGTCGATAAAAATCGAGAATCGAGAAAAGTAAATCGCAAAGCAATGGGACTAATATGTGATTAGCACCTATCACTGGTATTCCTAACACAATCTCTCACCAATTATTATAAATCACAGTCAAATTTGCATGAAAGTAGCACTAAATTTATTAATTCGAAGCTAGTACAAGCACAATATAAATTCCTAATTAAAGAAAATCTAAATACTATAATATAACACACGGCATGAACTGGTCCTAGAAATGTTTAACGCTTCAAACAAATAAATACATGAAGTTCAATAGAATATCCCACAATTACACGTAGATATTAACGTTCTCAAAACTATACAACACTCACCCTAAATGTATACATAGCTTAACATGATATAGGTCAATCATGTTGTTCGAAGTCTTATACCTTTCAATAATAACGAAGATATATTCCAAGAATATATACACTAATTTATATATTCATATTTCCTCATCACAACTAAATTCATCATACTGATATAATCAACAAAATGTATCTCATATTCTTTCATTACGTCAAAGCAGTAAATTGTAATCAAATTCTGGCCTATTTGACTGAGCAATTAAGCTAAGTTCAAATGTTAATTTCAAATTCGTGGCAAATAATTAATAATGATAAAAAAGAATACTATCATGAGCTTCTCTTATCAATTCTTCCAAAAACCAACATGATTAATATTATTCAATATTTAATACCATCCCATCAAAATTTTCACATTCATAAATCCTTCTTACAGCATAAAAATACTTCATCATATTCTCCACGTAATTATCCTTGTCATGTAGCACGACTAAAATTCTTTGTAAATAATCACATAATACACATGTTGTGACTGTTCCGGTCACAATGTTCCCAAACCCTTATTTGGTTGACTTGAGGAGAAGTCAGGTTAGGGTAATTTGTTCATATCATTCCTTTTCTTGCTCATCATCATCATTTAGGTTATAGGATTTCATTTTATTTAGTGTATATATCTTGTGTATCTCGGGGACTCAGTCAGGAATATTTCATTTAATTTGTATGTGAGATGTCAGCATACAAGACAGCGGATTGTGTTAGGCAAGCTACAAGATGTTGCAATAGCAGGAAACTCCAGGCCAAATTTAGATTAGGCCGAGAATAACTTCCAGTGTCTTGAAGAAAGCTTTGTGTAAATTGTGTAAGGTTCTGACGTCAGAGAAGAGTTTCGCGCCATGAGTTGTAAGAAGTATACATGGGTTCGAGATTATTGGTGTATTTTGTATGGGTTGGAGGGTATCATGACCCTGGCGGAGAAAGACGAAAACATGTGTTTACAAGATGAGAGGTGGGTTTTTCGTGTGGAGCGAGGCTTCACTTCTATTGTAGCGTCTGGTTGGAAAGGTCGCGTTCTCGTAATTTGGCGTAGGCCTATTTTCAGAAACTGTTTTGTTGAAAGCATGGCTTGTGATTGTACTCGAAACGGCTACAAACCAGAACAATGTTATATCTGTTAGCACATTTCAAGTTTGGTACGGAAGCACATTCATTTATCGCAGAGATGTGGCTTTGAAAACATTTCTAACCTAAAACCACGTGCGCATTCATTACGCAGTACAAGATGCTGTATCTTATATATATATTTGCGAACTGTGAAGCAGGCTTTTAGCCTCGTGTGTTATATTGATCTGTATAAAAGTCTGCTAGTGCAGAGCATACAAAACATGATCAACTGGGAGGTAACAGTAGGAGCTTCTATTAGCAACCACGTGTGGAAAATCTTTGAAAGCTGGGGAGAACTGATCTATCGAGCATGTCTCGAAGATTATCTGCAAGATCGTCAGTGAGTGAGTAACAAACATCTTTATACTCCAACATTCATTTTGGGTCACATGTTTTCGTCATTGCCGAGGAGAATTGAAGATAGGAAACCATAGTCTGTTCGACGAGAGTCCCCGCCATATGTTTAAAGTTGATTTTAATACATATATTTTGAAAGTTATCATTAGTTTTCTTTATAGGGAATTACACCTAATAGTTGAACGCCCAAATGATACCAGTTAGGTTGACTAAATGTGTGTCCAACACTCCACGACCCTGCCATTTCAAATATGATGGTAAAGTACTTTCGATCACCAATAGGAGGGTGATTTTGGGAAGTTTTAAATCAGTGGCCCAAGAAGGGCTAGTAAAGAGTTACAATGTACTGTACTCAATACGATTTAAATAGACAGGCTGCAAATTCTTATGCCACTGGACAATTTTATACATCCCTGCTGGATGCAATTTATTAAATACATGTTCAAAGCTCATTTCGTTGAATTCATATACCGTAGCTATACTGTTTCATTATACTCTTCATTATATTTTAATAATAATATAATTAGTTACTCTCAATCAGAACTTATTCATAATAAACAATATCACACAACTTTGAATTCTCAGTTTTTAAAAATTAATCCAACTTTCATTAGAATTCAATAAATTCTACACCATGAAAATCACGTCAATAAAAGTGTTCATATGAAATCCATTATAATTTAATTGACTGTAATATATCATTCAAATAGAGCTTTAATAGGACATCTAAAAACAGAATATTTAATATTACTGTTCATAGTTCATACGCTCTTCATTACAAGTTTCTAAATGCGTTTGACAAAACATTTCTTCCATTCAATACTTCCTAACATCATTGATAATTATATAATAACAGTCGAAAATATTCGTAAACTTCATCCAAAAATGTCCATCAAATCCTAATCCTATAATTCTTCTTATAAATCATCTTCCTAACGCATGTCTTCTCAACAATAAAAATCTTCATTCAAAAATAGCAAATCGAAAATATCCAAAATCCTAAATAAATTTAATTCAAAATCGAAAACCGAAAAATATAGGATGCATTCGCAAACGAATCAAAATCCTGATTGAAAATATGGCGAAATATGAAAGAACATCATATCTACACCACACTCCAATTCAACTAGACATAAATGGCGAAAAGGTCAACTCCAATATACCTCAAACTGCTACTACATAAATAACATCTTCTTCTCTACCGTGTGTTGAGTATTGTAGAAATTGCATATTCAGGAATACGCAATAGTTTCTTCCCCAAACGAAACTGCGGTTCTGATCGCCCATCTACTTCTCCTGGCATGAAACTGGGTTAGTGGACTCCTGTCCCCACTCGTTCCTTCCTGGATAGTAGATTGCGTCTCATAATTCCAGGTTCTCGTTCGTCCAGATTGTCGACTCCATCTCTCTTGGTCGAAGAATATTTTGATTTCGTAGTATCATTTCATTTTAGAGTTATACAGTGCTTTGACCTAGCTTCCTCCATAATTTTGAAGTATTTCTCATGCTTATTATACGCGTAGATGATTACTCTTGACATTCTCGGTCACTCTGTATGATGTGTTCCTTCTTCAATTTAACCACACATAGTCGTAGATTTAATAAGTTGTGGTAATATTCCTCCTGACATCACGTAAAATAACATCGTGAAATATTGAAGGGCATTGTCTGTACGGAAAAGCTTTTCCCAAAAGTATTGAATGTCTTAAACTTCCAATATAGTTAATACTTCTTGCGAGTTATCACAAAATAAGACTGGAGTACTAAAGCTACTTTGGACTGATAAAGTCACGAATGAGAATGTTCTCAAAAGAGCAAAGGAGACACGTACCTTGGTTGAATCCTTAAACAGAAGAAGGAATAGTTTTGTTGGCCATTTGATTCGTCATTCTGACTGGTGCACCACACCCTTCGAAGGGAAGCTAGAAGGAAAGAGGAGTCGAGGAAGACCAAGGACAAGACAAGCACACTTATTGCTATTTGAAACTACATGCCCGAGAAAGAAGACGTTTTGGAAGACATGCATGTTCCCTAGCGGTTGAGGAGAAGAAGACATCTCCATCGTAGGTCACTAGTATAATGTTGTCTATGTTCTCGAAACTTCCCGTATTGGAGACGAGTTTAAGACGCGATGTGAACTCTTCACCGATCAAAGACGTAAGATACTCCTTCTCTGCTCGCAAGCTCTCTCTAGCTCCTACTCACCCCCACTCTGACCTTGATATCTCGATGAAACTCGATGTTTTACAAATAATTCCTTTCCGTGCTACATACAGTATCATATCCAACAAAAACTCAATAGAATCAGCGTCCTCCATTTTCATGTTAATTTCTGGTGCACAGCAATATATACTTTCAATTCGGTATTCTTCCAAATTCGTAAAACATCGCATTCAGCGTTCTTCTCGATCTGAATCACGTCAGTCGACCATATGATGACCTCGCTTCTACTCAGCTGCGAGCTGGCCGGTGACATTAACTTTGAATAGGACAACATTCTGGGTATCGTTGCGGGTTGCCTCTACTCCTGGAGTCACAGCTGATTCTTGCGTAACACTTTCCTCTCGTAATTTATACTCGTAAAATCAATGTCCGTGTAGCCAACTGCTCCGTTCCAATTGCTACAGCAAAATACTGGTACAATACCATCCCGGCATTTGCCCGAAGACGAAGTGGGAAACCACGGAAAACCCCTTCGAGGATGACTGAGGTGGGAATCGAACCCCCTCTACTCATTTGGACTACCCGACGCTGAATAGACCCCGTTCCAGCCCTCATACCACTTTTCAAATTTCGTGGCAGAGCCTGGAATCGCACCAGCTAAGCACGCTGACCACTATACCATGGAGGCGACTACATGTATCTTTACTTTTGTAAAATATTTAGTCTTAGGCCAACCTAAACTGTTCACTTCGGAATTGTTGTTAGTCATCTGCCCTTTCAGAGCTTTAGAGAGGAGCAAATAAAACGTATGTAATGCTATCGAGATCAAACATGAAAGAGCCCCTGGTGGGCGTACATGAATCATGTCAAACATTGTGAGCTCATTATTTTTTTCATTAAATTTCATGTGCTTTGTACATTACAATTCATTATTGTACTAGTATATATTATAATTATACTGCATTATGATTCGTTTGAAGTTTGAATTTATGAATTATAAAATAGTAATAACGTAACTTACTGCTTTGATCCAATTACTCTACAAAAATTCAATGTACAAACAAGATGTTCAGGAAAGAACATATAGCCTACTTTCTCCTAAATGTATGGGTATAGTTATAACTCTTTGTCTTTATCATCTCCTAATTTCTTCCAATTCGAAGTGCAAATTGGCACACTGGATTTGAGGAGTGGCGTTCAAATAATTTACCCCAGCATTTTGCAATTTCATCAGTAAACACTCCAAACAACGTAGGTATTCAGTTTATTAACACCGACTACTTACAATAATTTAAACTTCGTTGCTCTAAACGTATCACTGGGAGAAACATATTTAATATAACTATTACACAGCTAATTTGTAATCGCGCACGGCTAACGAGAAAGACAGGCCATGGCGCGTAAACCAAACCCTTCTGTGACGTAGGCAATGTACCGGTACTGCTTGATGATGCTTGTACGTTTAAGTCGAGAGCAATTCATAAGCAGCAGAAATGCAATATTTTATATCAATCTTCATAAAATGGACGCAGTTAAGATGTTCCGTGTGTTTTCAAACACGATAAATTATATTGTATAGGTTTGCAAAACTACGCCTATTGAAGTTACTCCTTACATAAATCCACGCGAACTAGGATTCAAGGGTTCGTTGTGTCTTTAATAGCTGCAACGAACAGGCTACAGTAAGTCGAGCTGTAGATTCTGTGACCTTCGTTGTGAGTTAAATTATGTGCACATTAGTATAATTAGATCAAAGAATCTTGCAGCACAGTATAGATATCATTAACTTATTGTTGTTTCAAGGGGCGGAACATAAATTAATTCGTTTATAGAAGAGATCTGCGGAATACACTACCCACCGACTAACGACTTGTATCAATACCTTCTATGAAGACAAGTGATAAATGAATACCAACGTTTATACAGGTTCAATGATGTAGACAAGATGACTAGGTACCACACCGGCAGTAAAAAGATGACCAGGCAGTGGTGCAACAGAACTACATTGCTGACGTCACGAAAACTCACCAGAGCCAGTCATTCTGGTTGGCCGTGATAATCGCGCCTTATCTTGGGGATGTGTACCCTCTATCGGCAAAAATAATAACCTTCGCAATTATACTGTAGACATGGGTTCACTAACTGGCCGGTAGAGAGCATAGCTCGGATCTAGACGGCTGTGGTTACCAATAACATAGTTCAAGTAATTACTCTTAGATGTCACGCCGGTGGTGAATGTTGTTTTAATTAAATATATATTTTCCATTTCAAAATGCACCATATAATGCTTTATTTTATAACGTCTCAGTACTCAAGAAATAATAAATATAAAAAAATCAAGAAAAAAGGTCCAACTCTGATAGGATTTGAACCACGGCCAGCCTGGTGAAAGACTAACGCGCTGACCACGCAGCCAATCGTGCACACTCTAATAGATCGTTAGGAACCAATACATATACCACGTTATAGCAAATCATGACTTTGACTAAACGATTTCTTTACTGGAGTATATTTTAAACCGAGTTCATTTCATAGAAAGTTCATATATTTGTTACCACTAGCCTATATTGCATGCAACATACTGAAATTAATAAAATATAGGTCAGAACGAGAGATCAGCTGCCATCTTGTCAAATAACCGAGACGACTCAGCTTTTTAAAATCACTTCTAGACTATAATATTAAAATATAAACTTTTAATTTCAAACGGGCCACGTCGTTTCAAACAGATTAAACGATTCTTGGTTCGATAGTCGGAACTGGTGGGTCCCATGTTAAGGATTATAAAGTTTGCATAATTCACACGGCCGCCATTCTGAAATGGTACGGTTGATGACCTCGTAGTTTGGGCACAAGACGCGCCTCATATGAAGGAACGTTGTTACCAAATTTGGTAAAGATCCGATTATTAGTTTGGTTGTAATGCATTATTACGTTTTGACCATTTGAGTGGCCGCCATTAAGTTCTGGTAAAGATGGCGGCGATATAAAACATGACACTGAGGTGCCCTTTGCCAGTGCTACCTCTGTACCAAATTTCGTTCAATTCGGTTTCACCGTGTTCGAATTGATAGGGGGGACAGACATTCAGAGTACACACTCACACACACACACACACACACATACACACACACACACACACATACACACACACACACAGACAGACACACTTTTTTCGCCCTGTAGTGATATCATAAGTCTACTTTCATTTTTTGCAAAAATCGAAAGTAGGCTAAAAATGCCTCTGTTAGATTCATTCTTGACGTTCATAGTTCATATTTATTTGTTTAGCGTATGGCTTTTAGTGCCGGGAGTGTCGAGGACATGTTCGGCTCGCCAGAGGCTGTAGCTGCTTCAATGCGGACACCCATGGGGAGAGCTACAAGTTCCGTTCAATTCCAAGTAGTTTCAACTTTCGCTGATACCTAGTGGTGAACGTTGGAACTAAGATAGAGCGTTTCAACGAAATCTAACCTGCAAATTTAGCTTCACACAAGTTTAATTAGTGAAAGGTTCGTTAACATGCCATAAATCTATGACATGGGACCGCCGGGTTTACTTCCCCTCCGAAGGAAGGCACACTGAAGGATTTTAACGCACTAAAAAGTCCGACGACTTCAGCCAGGTTTGAATCTGCTATCTTGGGAACAGCAGTTCATCATGTACCAACTACGCCACCGAAGCTGTAATAGTAATATCGTATGGCCTCGGGTGCCGGGTGCAAGCTTTGTAATTTGACACCCAGAGGGTAGCTTGCATGTCGAATTTCGTTGTTCCTTGAATCACTATGAAAGTCAAGGAGGTTAGATATCTAAGCTCCTTGAACACTATAGCGCTTTCTAGTAGAGATATGAGGAACTTTGTGTTGGCGGAAACTCCCGAGATTAATTTTGCCATTATGAACACGGCCTACTGGATTCAAATGGGTTCTTTGACATGCCAACATCATATGACATGGTGTCGTATTTTTGCCGCCTTTCAAAAATCACTTACCAAGACCAGGAGCGAACCTGCAATCTTGGGGTTAGTAGGCCGACACGCTATCCACTCACCGAAGCTGTAATTAGCGTCAACATATTTCCGACAGTTAGTTACCATGGCAACAAGTGTTCGTCATCTAGGTCTTGTATATGGTTACCAAGGTAACAAGAATTCATCATCTGGGCCTTGATTCGGTATTTCTCCATGCAGCGGAGGAACTTACATCATCATCATCATCATCATGATATCTAACCTGCACTGAGTGACCAAAAGTCACGGGAAGAGTAGCCCCATGAAAAAATGCGCCGTGTATGACTCCAGAGCGTTGCGGCAACAGCGGCGGAGCAGAGCAACTGTCACAGACACGAGTGTTGTGAAGTTGGCAACACGTCGCGAGTTAAGCGATGATCATCGGCGTACGGTGCATAGGTCATATCATTTCGGAAATTACACGTGAATTCGGGTTTCCGAGGTCAACAGTGTCGAGGGTGGATCTTCAATATCGTAGACCATCCGCGTAAACCTACACTATTAAAGGATTTTTGTTATACTGTAAATTGATCCAGAAATCTTGACGGTTACAATATGAAACTCAGCAATTTTTCTAGGTTTGTGCCGTGCCTTGTGTGGGGTTTCGCCTAGGACACCAAGCTGGCTCATCAGCGGGCTCTTGGTGTCCTAGGCGAAACCGCACACAAGACACGGCACAAACCAAGAAAAATTACTGAGTTTTAATTCACTGGCCGTGAAAGTCAATATAGGCCTCCCATAGTTACAATATGATTTTATTTGATCGGTGAACAGCTTGCCACGGTGGGTGAGTGGTTATCGTGTCGGATTACCAACCCCAAGCTTGCAGGTTCGTTCCTGGCCGTGGTAAATTATTTTTGAAAGGCGGCAAAAATTACGACGCGTATGTTATACGATGTTGGCATGTCAAAGAACCCATTTGAATTCAGTAGGCCGTGTTCATAATGGCAAAATTGATCTCGGGACTTTTTGCCAACACAAAGTTCCTCATTTCTCTACTAGAAAGCGCTATAGTGTTCAAGGAGCTTAGATATCTAACCTCCTTGACTTTCATAGTGCTTCAAGGAACAACAAAATTCGACATGCAAACTGCCCTCTGGGTGACAAATAACAAAGCTTGCACCCGGCACCCGAGGCCATACGATGATATTATTATCTGTGTACATATACACTGCTCAAAAAAAAGCTTGGACTACCGCCATCAATTGTAAGCTGACGCTGTCATAGAGGAGTGGGACCTCTTACTCTAAGATAAACTTGATGGCCTCAGTCAGAGCATGTCTCCTCCGTGTGCGGGGAGAACTGATACTGATCAGTGATCATTAGGGCTCGGATCGATATGCTCGATAAAATCTCCAGATATGCTCGAAAACCATGTGTTTTATGCTCGATAGATATGCTCGAAAAACCCATTATATGCTCGATAGATATGCTCGAAACCCCCATTATATGCGGTTAAATATGCAGAATATGCTCGAAAAACACCGTTAAAAACTATAGAAAGGAAAGTGAAACGAAAAAACCAATAACATACTCGCATTCAAGTTTTTCAAGTATATAGTCTATAAAAGAAGTGTTCTTATAAAAGTTACAGTTTAAAAGTTCATTTACAAAATCTTCAGAATTAGGCGAGTCAATGAAGTAGATCTGCATTGGTCTGTACTACAAGAAATATTCTATGTTTTCAGTTTTGAATGATTTTCTTCAATCAGTCAATAAAAGTTTCAATGACGAGAACGACCTCACTAAAGGTTAAAAACCTGCGGTTCTATTATTCGCACCAGATAGGCTTTTCAATAATGATTTCTGTTTTCGAACCTTAAGGATGGTCAGGGCCCGAATTCGGGGGAGAATTCGAAGAAAAACGAACTATTTAGACGAAACCCACAAGAATATGAATTTATATGCTTCTATTCTGAAAACCGCGGTTTTATGCATTTATATGCTCGATAAATTTCAATTCTGTTGGTCCCAGACAGGTGAAAATACCACCGAAAGGCTTCTTTCAATTTTCACTATTCAGGAAAAAAATATGCAAATATGCTCGAATCCGAGCCCTAGTGATCATCATGAGACACAGATTTTCAATGTTTTTGTATTCAACAGGGACACTTAGAAGCGAGTTCACTTTGTTTTATCATTTTAAATGATCTTGTTGACTTCGTCGTTACGCTGGGGTCTGGCGTTACGTTATGGTGACGGGACGAAATGTACCCAGATGCACTGAGGTGTGTGACGTCATAGTACGAGAATCTCTACTTCGTTAGTATAAGACAAAAATTCCCGATTCTTGGATGTCACGGGTAATCTCGAGAACCACTGGATGGATTTTGATGCAGTTTTCACCATTCTGTAAAGGATATCTCGAGGAAAGATTCTGTAGAAAATAATGTATGTATGATCAAAGGAAGCCAAGCAGTAACGATTTCAGTGAAAAAGTCGAAAACAAACTTGGCGTCCGTGCGCTTCTTAAGCTTACGCTGGGCAAACCGTTAAAAATATCAATATACTATGAGCGTAAGAATTGGTCAGCATGAAAAGTTCTACAAAACAGCCCGCGAGAGCATATCTCTATCTTCAATACATCGCCCACTATAAGTGTTTTTAGACTGGATGGAAGGGGCACGTCCCCGCGCGCTCTATTGAGCGTGACTGCGCCCCGCGCGCTTGACCTTGCTTTGCCCTTGGTTTGCACTTGCCGTTCACGAGTAATTTGAAACAAGAGAAGCAAGATAAGTATTATGCAGATGATTTTCTAACATGTCAAGAGTCATTGGCTTCGAGCGAAGCGAGAAGCCTCCAGCCTTTCTAGCATTTTTCAGCATTTATAGCATTTAAAATGATACAAAGTCTAGTCTTTCAGACTGTCATTTTTTGTACCGTTTCTTAGTTATCTAACCACGATTGTTATTGTTTTACTATAAGAAGTCATATCATCATCATCATCATCATCATCAGATTAATTTCCCCTTTTCCAGCTGACACTGGGTGGGGGCAAATATGGTTCCTTTCCACTTTGTTCTGTCGTTCCACCATTCCTCCTCCGACACGGTGTTCCAATCCAGGTTCCGTTTTCTAATGCTATTCTTCACAGAGTCCATCCAACGCATTCTTGGTCTTCCTCGTCCTCTCTTCCCTGTCATCCGTCGTTCCAGTGCTCGTCTTGGTAGACTTACTTCATTCATCCGTTTGACATGTCCAAACCATCTCAATCTGTTTTGCTCCAGTTTGTCATTGAGTTTCTGTACTCCCAGTTCTTTCCGTATATCTTCATTTCTCACTCTGTCTCTCCCCGTTTTCTGGACCATCTTCTCAGGAATCTCATCTCAGCTGCTTGTACTCTGCTTTCATCCCTCTTAGTCATTGTCCAAGTTTCTGCTGCATATGTCATTATAGGAACATAATATGCTTTGTATATAACTTCTTTAGGCTTAATTGGTATATCCTTGTTCCATACTAGTCCCCATACATGTTGGTAGTAAGCACTCCCGAGTTGCATTCTTCTGCTAATTTCCAAATCTAGTCTTCCATCTTCAGTCAGTTCACTTCCCAAGTATTTGAAGTGTTTCACCACTTCCAATTCCTTAACTCTGATTTTGATTACTCCTTTTCCTTCTTTCTTACCTCTACTCACCACCACTGTTTTACTCTTCTCCACATTTATCTTTAATCCCCATTGCTCAATCTTTTCATTTATTACGTCTAACTGGTCATGTGCCTCCATCTAATTCTCGGCCCAGATCACTACATCGTCTGCAAACAAGACTATACGAAGTCATTGTAGTAAAATCTATGCTATTCCGAACTTTCGTTGAGCAGTGTATATTTATGAGAATATGTGTCTTGTGTTTCAGGTGATGGTATCGGCCGCGCTCTAACAGAGACTATGGAAACAGAGGGATGGGCATGCGCGGGGACCAAGTGGTCAAGTGGTTTCGCCCGGCCGTGACCGTCCTGTTCCCGCTCGCTGTATCCCAAGTACTGCTCCTGCTCTTCGTCTATCCAGGTGAGCACGAGGCGACCGTTATTAGGCGAGTTTCTTTGTTTAGGCATGACGGATAGAAATAAATAGTGTTATCACTCACCGAGTTCAACCGCGCCCCGCTCGGCTAGCGCTAGCGGCGCTGATCCCCAACGCTACACAGTCAGCTGTTCAATAGTGGGATACGCGCTGGGCTACGTAAACCTCTTTAGGAAGACTGCGGTTACGCTGATTACAAGAAATTGAGTGTTTAGACTTATGAATAATACTGTCAAAAAGTTAGTATTAATATTCTCTGTCCCCATGTAGAACTATCGTTTAAAACCCTCCCTTAGTCGCGCATTGGCCTAACAGCTCCATGGTCCGTTATATTAGTTTTAATATCAAGCCAACAGTTCAAGTTATGATCATACCGTCTCGTGACATCTTACACCAAACCTTATTAAGCATTTTTCTGGAGTTGTGAAATAGCGTGCCTAAAAATAACTTTAACACGTGTAACATTTTGTCAGCGTGAGATTGATAGTACCAGCGCTCCCAATGATGTTACATTCTGTCAGTGAGTGGCAGGTGTGCTGTTATACCTGTTATTTGGTTTAGTATGTTGCCTTAGTTAATATCAGTAAGGAGATTGCGCCTTACGAAAACCTAAGGATGCAGATGAAGCGTGTCACCTTCTGCTGAAAGATAACGAATAGCTAGTTCATGATTCAGTAATATCAAAGGAATTTGTGACCCTGATACTGAAGACAAAGTTGAAACAAGATCCGAAGATCAGGAGGACGGTAACGGAAGCGAAGAATTGGATGACCGTTTATTTTATTGGCAAGTTGGACATTATTATATGTCCGACTCATTCTTGGCCACTTGGCTATCACCACGGAAGTCCGGGTTCGATTCCCAGCTCTGCCAATAAATGTAATACTCGTCTGAGGGCTGGAACGGTGTTCACTCAGCCTCGTGAGGCAAACATGTTAAGAGGCGCGTTCGATTCCAACCTCAGCTATCCTGGAAGTGGATTTCCGCGGTTTCCCACTTCTCCTCCAGGCAAATGCCGGGATGGTACCTAACTGAAGGATACGGCCGCTTCCTACCCAAATCCGACCGCAATTCCAAATACACACACTACTACAGACATCATAATGACACAGGTTATCAGACGAATTCTAAACAAACCCAAACACACGGGGCTACGTGACCACGATGTCGTTAAGTCCCTAAAGAATCAACTACTATTATTATTTTAGGCCTATTATTATTAAGATGGATTTTTTTTCGTTTTAGATAAGGATGGCACGAAATAGAACAAGTAACCATGGAAGGCTGCCTTCATTCCGTATCCTACTGGGCGGCTTTCGTGATTTTACATCAGTGGATATATATTTCGGTAAATTTTGAAAAATGTGAGGTACTGATCCTGGTTTTAATTTCCACTTCACGCGAGGAATGTCCACGTTCTCATAGTTCACTATGAAACAGTCCGCCTTTATAATAATTAAATCTTCCGAAAAACGCTCGTCACAGATTCTATTTTTGATCGGCAATTGCTTATCTTTCCACGGAATAACTCTCGCCCATTTCGCAAACAGATTTGTTTCTTTTGGTGGTGTGATAAAATGTCTACCATCAGGTTTTCTTCGTAACCCGATTTACTTCCAGGAACAAAACATTACGACATTTTCCCGAAACATCAGAAAAGTTAGTTGTTTGCACTCACAAAGCACTGCACAGACATTCGTAAACTATTACAAAGAAACAAATTCCCTCGAATAATATGACTTCTCGCGCACAGGATATTACAGTACTAACCTCGTGGGTTACTGTCTCACGTGCTTATGGTTTGGCGCGACTTCCGCGCCACACACTGGCTGGACCATGAACTACAATGCTTAAGTAGCGGAGTGATGACACTGTTTATTTAGGTAAATAGTGAAACAATTGAAAAGCGTTTAGTAACCACGTGGAAATATTTTAACGCATGCATTTTGTAAATTACTCTACATCTATGGAACCATAACAGGATTTGAAATAAACTTTGTACACTTTTAGTACAAATGCTGGGCTTTCATTAGATGTATTTAGTTTTACATTTCAATATATACAAGTGTAATGAAATGTGCATATTAAAATATTTTAAAGCGGCTTCGGTGGCGTAGTTGGTAGCATGCTGAACTTCTGTGCCCAAGATAGCAGGTTCAAACCCGGCCGAAGTTATTGGACTTTAAGAGCGTTAAAATCCTTCAGTTTGCCCTCCTTCAGAGGGGAAGTAAAGCCGGCGGTCTCATGTCATTGATTTATGGCATGTAAACGATCCTTCCACAGACTAAACTTTGTGTCGATGGAACGCTCTATCAAAGTTCCAACGTTCACCCCTAGGTATCAGTAACATCTGGTAGCGAAAGTTGGAACTACTTGAAATGGAACGGAACTTGTAGCTCACCCTATGGGTGTCCACTTGAAGCAGCTAGAGCCTCTGGCGAGCCGAACATGTCTTCGGACACTCCCGGCACTAAAATCCATACAATAAATAAATAATTGAAAAGCGTTTAGTGACCACGTGGAACGCATGCATTTTGTAAATTACTTTATATCTATGGAACCATAATAGGGATATGAAATAAACTTTGTACACTTCTAGTACAAATGCTGGGCTTTCATTTGATGCATTAAGTTCTATATTTCAATATATACAAGTGTAATATAATTTGCATATTTAAATATTTAAAACATCTTTCTTGAATGTTACAAAAAACAAAATTTCTTGAAAACTAACAATGTCTTTTTTCCTTAAAGACAACACTAAATTACCCAGGATGGACCTCTATAAACTTAGTGAAAGAATAATTTACAGTACCCTTTTATACGTATTTAATTTGCATATTGAAAAACATTAAGAATAGCACATAATGTTTTAGGTGCACTGAGTATATTTTTCAAAGGAATTCAATAATATAGGTTCATCATCTATAACCTAGTTCCAACAAGGAGAATTCCAAATGTCATGCAATTTGCATTATTAGTTCGTGAGTTATTTTGTTTCTTGTGTGAAAAATTAAATTTTTAGGAAAATGGCCCTAAACATAGTAGGTCTATATGCATTTCCACTTACACGCCCACACAGCTGACAATTCAGTACAAGCATGAATTTAAATCGAAACATCTCTGTCAAAATCAAAAATTTCGCAAAAACAACTTCAGATTTATGTGAAGAAATGTGTATTCTTTCATTCGAGATCGAAACAAAAAATCGAAAAAAAAATCCAGATTTCCAGGTGTATCAGCCCCCTTAATTACCAACCCTATCTTGTGACTTTAGTGTCTATTTTATTGGTCCTGTAAAGAAGAAAAAGACTAACAACTAATTTGACAATTTGAGGAGCACCTTGTAACATGGTCATAGTACATTTCCCAATAACATTATTTCCGCCAACACAAAAGTTCCTCCATTCTCTACTAGAAAGCGCTATATTGTCAAGGAGCGTCGATATCTAACCTCCTTGACCTTCATAGCGCTCCAAGGAACAACAATCGACATGCAAGCTGCCTCTGGGCGTCAAATAACAAAGCTTGCACCCAGCACCCGAGGCAATACGATTTATTATTCAAGGTTGGTAAAATTGCATTCGTGAGTTTAGCTAGTGGAAAGTTTATTTTCTAATCATGATGTTCATATGAAATCAGAATGTGGAGAAAGGAAGGAAGCTTGTAGTTTAACGTGACTGTTAATCTCGCGAATATGACCCACAGGACCTCCTTTTCACGTGGTATCCGAACCACAGGACATGGCCTCCAATTTCGAAAATCTCACATGCATTGACTGGACATCGAACCCGGTCCGTCTTGGTGAGAGGCAAACAGCTTGTCTGCTGCACCACCACGCCCCTTAAATTAGAATGTGGGTAATCTGATGAATACACGTGTTTATTTCTGAGAAATGCAATCAACATCCCATATTCTCTCGCTATGGACTAAATTGATCCTATGATGGCGTCTTTACGGTTCATTGAACTTCTGAAAGCAACTTAACTGGCTTAAAATATGACATTGTTTCCAAATATACAGTACATATCAGCAATGCAAACCAGGAAATGCACCCTACCGATTAGGGTGGGGGCGTGTATGAACTTTGGAGGGTAAGGAACCACAATGTTAAGAATAACAACAATTCACATTGCATTAATATTTAAAATGTTTAGTTATTACGAAGAACATTAAACTGCACTCCCTATTTATTTACTTATTTATTTATTTATTTATTAATTTATTTATGTAGCGTCTGGTTTTTAGTACCGGGAGTGTCCGAGGACATGTTCGGCTCGCCAGAGTTTGTAGCTGCTTCTATGCGGACACCCATGGGGTGAGCTACAAGTACCGTCCCATGCGGATGAGATGAAATGAATGGGCAAGTTCAATTTCGAGTAGTTCCAACTTTGGCTACCAGATGTCACTGACTCCTAGCGACGAACGTTGGAACTTGACAGAGCGTTTCTAGCGAAATATAACCTACAAATTTGGCTACACACTACCAATTGTAGTGGTAGGTTCTTTTTCATGCCATAAATCTATGACAGGGCCCGCTGGCTGTAGCCTACTTAGGAAACCGAAGGAAGGCATACTGAAGGATTTTAAATGTACCCCCTTACTAACTTAAAATGGGCAAATAAAACCACGACTGATCCATCAAAATTGTAGTCGCATGCGCCTTGCCTCCTAACATTAAACATTCTGTAATTTCTCGCTGTTAAATACAAAAGTCAGTTACGTAATATAATCAATAATTATATAATTCGTGTTAAATCAAATCGATAAGAATTTACTTTAGTTGTATCAGTTGGCAAAGGTATCGGGGAAACCCTCCTAGATCATTCGGTTACTTATACAGTGAAACCCCTCAAATCCGAACCCCAGAAATCCGAACGAGTTATTTTCGACAATTTAGAGTTAAAAAAGAGAAACTTATTTTAGTCATAAAACAATTATATATTCTACAATAAAACGTTAGTTAAATAATTAGTTGAAAATTTAACAAAGTACAGTTAGCATACCTAACAAAGTGTAAATGTGCCTACGCTACATACTTATCTCACCCAGGATTGAAAAACGGAAAAGTTGGTTATTGCAATTCCTTAGGTTAATCACTCTACAAAAACAAATGAAATAACAATAGAAAAACACAAAATATCACTTAATCTTTCACTTGAAATCAGTTATCTTCAATTGTCGAAGCGACGAAAACATTAAAATCAGGCATTCAGAAGAATGTTTCAATACACTATTAAGTTACTTTCACTCTCCTCTGTGTATATTTTACATGTCATTAATAAAATGGTCGTTAGCTACACTGTTTCATAAAATTTCATCATTAAATCTCGATAAATTACAAAATATACGTTGCTTTGCTGTCATTCTGCTTTACCGTTATTCTTTTGTTCACAAAACGGCCAGCGATTATCGCTGTCTAATTGAAATGATGATCGCCAGCGCGCGCAAATCGATGTAGGCAAACCAGCTCCATTTATTTACAGTACATGTATTGATAAAGCAAGGAAGATTGCTAGCGATGTGCGCTCGGCGGTCATTGCCGTAGAACCGTGCAGTCAAGCCAAGCAGTTGGAGCGTTGCAAGGTTATTCAATTAAGGGGGGACCTACACCTTTAAGAAACAAAATTTGTCATTTTTCATTTTTTTTCTACGTTTATTGATTCTTCCTCTTCTAATCACTGCAACAATTTCTTTGATATGTATAATACTTTTGAAGTTATGACCAAAAACGTGCAGAGGAATTTAGGAAGTTTGCCTACATATTGGTAACTTTGTTGCTCGTTTCCCGAAACTTTGGATTTTCAAATCCGTTTCCTTAGTAACTGCCAGAGTTTTCAAGACAATGAAGTGAAATTTAGTATACATGTGTATCTTATAGGGAAGAACACTATGACCTAGAACAGTTGTTAATAATAATAATAATAATAATAATAATAATAATGTTATTGGTTTTACGTCCCTTTTAACTACACTGGCTTTTAGAGACGCCGGGGTGCCGGAATTTTGCCCCGAAGGGGATCTTTAACGTGCCAGTAAATCTACTGACACGGCTCCCTCGCATTTGCGCACCCTCAAATGCCAGCTGACAGCACCAGGTTTCGAACCTGCAACCTTGGGCTCAGTAAGCGAGAACGTTACCCCTGAGCCACGCAGCCAGACGGAACAGTTGTTATACATGTCATAGTTTCAGTTTTAAAGAAAATATTCAGTGAAAAAAAAAATGCAAAAAAGTTACACTTTAATATAAACTTAAAAAAAAATCTTTTTTCTTTATAGATTCCAATGATTCTAGGCCAGTCTCTAGCTACCATATAGGTAAATACAATGAAAAAAGAATTTTTGAAAAACAATGATATTTGTGGAAAATATTAGGGAAACGGTGGATCAGTGCACAATATGCAGCCGCCATTTTAAATGCCTAATTTGCGGAAATGCATTCGCCATATGACTTGTAAATACACGAGCATATTGGCAAAGAATAGTGAGATTGGCAGAACAAATTACAATTCTTTAGTACTTTCTGTTGCTGAGGAATAAAAAAAGTGAAATATACTTGATTTTCGGATCCTTAAAGGTGTAGGTCCCCCCTTACAGGGTTTACCATGTACCCAGAAATACTTTCAAAATCCAATTACGTTAATTCCACAAGCCATGTCAATTTCATATTGTTACTGTTGTTTTAAGGGACGGAACAGCGAGATCGTCTGCCTCTCTTAGAATAAATTATACAAATTCAGAATGATTTAAAGTTTAGAAGTGGTCGCATAAATATGAAAGAAAGAAAGAAAGAAACAAGAAGTTCCGTGACGAACTAAAGAGCCTACTTTTCTTAAAATTTAAGATTCATACCAATGATTAATCTATATGGATCTATCTAGAATAATGACGAAATTAAGTTGGTAATATCGACATTTCTAATTTGTTCGAAATACTGTATACCTGGCATAATGTAGCCTAATAGAGAACTACAGTTGGCAGCCCTGGTGACTGAATATATTCTTAATTCCATCTCATAAGGTACAGAATACAAAATTTGGCTGAAGTCCAATGGATAGCAGTTAAACATTGGATCTAACAGCGCACGTAAAATCATGTTGGCAACAATGACATACATGTATTGGTCAGAAATAATCTGAAATAATATGATCTATTGTTGTGTCAATTTTGAATGAACTCCATTAGTTAGTATAGAAGTTACATGGATTTTAAAATTGGACCTATCAGCAGGCTTAGAATCAAGTTGGCAGCACTGACGTATATTAGTTACTCCAAATTAATCTAGAATGCCAGGTACTATACATGTGCAGAGTTTAGAGCTATTGGCTTGCATACTTTCTGATATATTGATATTGAGGTAACAAAAATAGAGACAGCATTTATTAACAGTTGGCAGCCCTGGTTGTTCTTAAGAATACGCATAGTCATATCTGTTATGGTACACATAACACATACGAAATGTGGTTGAAATCCAAATGCTAATATAGAAGTTACATGTATTTAAAGTTGGACCTCTCAGCAGGCTTAGAATCATGGTGGTAGCACTGACGTATATAAGTTACTCCAAATTAATATAGAATGTCAGGTAGTATACGTGTGCATAGTTTAAAGCTGTCGGCTTGCATACTTTCTGTTATATTGGTATTTGGATAAAATAAATTGAGAGCATTTATTAACAGTTGGCAGCCCTGGTGGCTCTTAAGAATACGCTCAGGTATATCTGTTTATGTTCACATAGCACACACGAAATTTGGTTGAATTCCAGTTGATAGTGTAGAAGTTATATGCATTAAAATTGGATCTATCAGCAGGCTTATAATCATTTTGGCAATACTGCCATGTATGGCCTCCTGGAAATTAAACTGCAATATTATTATCTATACGTGTGCCAATTTTGAAATAGCTCCCATTCATACCTTCCAAGATATCCAACATGGAGCTCAAATTTCAATTGCGATTTTTCAGCAGTTGATAGCACTGATATCATTTTCAAATACGGCAGTGAGATATTCAGGTATAGCTCTTTACTCCTACCAAATTTTGTTTCGATTGCTGCAGCCGTTTAGGAGTTGATAGGGGGGGGGGGTACACACACACACACACAGACAGACAGACAGACAGACAGACAGAAGGACAGACAGACACACATTTGCCCGATCTCATAAGTCTACTTTTCCCTCACTTTTGAAAAATGTGAAAAGTAGGCTAATAAAGGGTGCAGTTCGGACTGAAGACGGATGGAAACTGCGAAGCAACAGATCAGTCTACCAAAACATGGAAAGAATCTCAGAGAGTATGGGGAAGAGGAAGCTGGCATCTATACAGAATTCACAAACACAGATTAACCAAGCAAATATTTGACTATCTCTGGAAGAAGAAGACCACTCCAACGTGGACTAAGGAAGTTAGGAAAGATTTAGAAAATTTGAACATCATAGAGTCTCAGATGCAAGAAAGATGAGTAAAGTGAACAATCTGTAAGGGTTTCAAGATGAAGGAAGACCTAAGAGAAGTGGACGAACTTGGACAGAAGATCAAAAGAAACACGTCAATGAACGCATGAAGGAATATTGGAGACAGAGGAACCTCCAGACAAAGGAAAAGAAATGAAGTTGTTGCGTTATCCTAAGTGGTAAATTCGCATGAAAAAATAAATAAACAAAATATACGGAAAACAAATATCAGAAATTTTAAAAAAAAGTTCTTCGAGTAAACACATACTTGAGAATTTAGATTGCTGGCCCTAACCCACTCTCACTTATAAAGCAGATGACAAGATCAGCAGCCACCACCTCATCCGCTAATATAAGATCGGGTGTATTTTGCAAACCAAGGTTTCTTCGTAGATAAGCAAGATCCACACACTCGGTTAAAATGTGGGACACGGTAAATACCGTACAATGTCATATTATGTACAGCTGATAGCAAAAAAAAAAAAGCTCTCTTAAACAGTGAATATATTCTACGTTCCACTTCGGATTACGATGTTGTTACGCTTGTAAATGCTTAGTTGAGGTAGATTCTGAACTATGGTGTTTAAGGAGTCATTTGACATCTGGTTCTCATAGAACAGCGTTAAAGTGCTCGATTAATGATAATTGGAGATGATAAAATTTATAATGTAATCGTAACAGCTCATGCTTTTGTAATAATTTTCTTTATAAAAATGTCTACCTCATCAGTAAATAGAAATATAAAGGAATAATCATACAACGTGCTCGACCGAAAAAATGATATTTTTTTTAATGCCCGCGATCGATAAAATTACCATTTCCGATAAATTTGTTTAAAGGCAATAAGTTCGAGCCTTGTTCAAGTTATATATTTGTTGCTGTAACTCTGAAGGGATATCCTATAAATATTAGTTCGGATCAATACAGCTGCACAATACGGGTATTGGTTTCTTCTTCTTCTTCTTCTTGTATTCTTCTTGTATTCTTCACATGTGCAACAGGAGATTTGGTACATACTGCGGGGCGGTGGTGATGCACCACAAACCCGCTTCTCAAAGTCAAACCATAATGTTTAATTGGGTTCATATCCGGGCTATTTGGGGGCCACACCAATAAATCAAATTAACCGTCATGTTCCTCGACCCAATCCTGGCAGTGTGGCATAGCGTATTGTTTTGTTCAAGTGACCGTTACCGGCAGGGAACACTATTGTCATGATTTGTTGAACCTGGTTCCCAATAACTTTCAGATACCGAACGACTATCAGGAATTAGTGTACCGCAATAAAGGGCCTTAGTGTGCCAAGGGAAAATATCACCCAGAACATCGAACCTCCCCCACCAACCTGGTCTCACAACAGTGCAACCGCTTGCCCTTCCCCTTGATGAAAATCAGCCTCCACGAATTTCATTTCTTTATTCGTGTCACAAGTACGTACAGTTTAATATACAGAGTTAAACTACTGTGACAGAATATAAATGATAATATAAATATAAATCAAGATAACACATGAGTAACCTACAACTAAGAAGCAAAGTCTAATAATAATTAAATGTTCTTTGCTCAGTAGCGGGCGACGTCAACATCATTAGGGGAGACTTTGTGGATTACATCTTCCATAGTGCATGTTGATGGAGCATAAGAAACACTGGCGAGGATGTATAATTATCTGCTGTTCCCAACAATAAAATAAGGTTGAATTAGTTATAAAACCATTCAACTTAGTTCTACCCACTCCTGTTCGAAGGCTATTCAGTGCCTTCCATATAGGCCTACCCCGTTCCACCTTGTGATGAAAAGGGAGACTTTCCTTTGGAACCATCTACTTTGAGAGATGGTCAGTTCTTTCCTTTCATATTTTAATTCTGGCAGTGTCTGCTGTCCATCTATCGACGTTATGAACTAGAAATCTGGATTAATCGGACTAAGCAACCATTTTTCGCGCCGAGAAAAACGAGAGGAAACTTGCTGTCCAGCAGGTCCTAAACGAACTGTGCCTCAATTACTAAATTAAGACATATATTTCAATCACACCTCTAAGCAGGTAGAAAGAGCTTGGCAGGAGCATTTGAATATATCTGGACAAAACATTGACATGGTTATATAGTTCCACTCAACACATGTTTCGAAAATGGAGCCGTAGAATACGAGTGTAACTATTCGGTCCAAGCTTTTGTAAATCATCCGTGTGATATTAAGATTTTCCTCCTCATACACTACCACACATGCTACATCAACACAAGATTTGAAAATGAAAATCCACAGCCTGCTTCGAGTCTCCGACCGGGTCAGGAATGGAATGAATGAAGCCCCCATCTAGCGGCGAGGATATGAACTGTGCCGGCTGCCGAGGCCTGACGCACTCCTCTGGGGCAATGATTAAATGAATGACAGATGAAATGAAATGATAGTGGAGAGTGTTGCTGGAATGAAATTTTGACAGGGAAAACCGGAGTACCCGGAGAAAAACCTGTCTGCCTCCGTTTTGCCCAGCACAGATCTCACATGGAGTGACCGGGATTTGAACCACGGACCCAGCGGTGAGAGGCCGGCGTGCTGCCGCCTAAGCCACGGAGGCTTGCATCAACACAAGATTTATCAAACGTAATTCACACGTATACGTACTAGAGGCTTGGCAAATAAAGGAATTATTTTGTTTGAAACAATTCCTAAATTTACTGAATGTACCATGGACTCTATGAACTTTGTCGAAGGAGAAGACAAACCTATACCTCAACCACGGAATCTGTGAAGTAGGGTTGCGCATGACGTCACACGGAGGAAGAGAAAAGAGAATGCGATGGGTGGAGCTTGGCAGCCCAGCCATTGCGAGAGTTGGTTGAAGCCAAGGTCGCGCCACCCTCCTGCACTAATTATTCAGTGGCATCGCGCCTCATTGGATCAGTCAGTCGAGTCACTCCCAGACTACGTGTTTTCACACTGGCACTTCACAGATTGCTTGGACAGAGTTTAGTCAAATTTTTCATCATAATTTACAGCTAAACAAGCCCCCATACTTCTGTAGTCCTTGTAGCACAACATTCGTACTTGTTCAGTACATTGATATTTAGGGGATATTTTTTCGGCGTATATTACCCGTTTGCGTTATAAATGCCGACGATCACGTTAGGAACTAAGCCTTGTTTACAACTGAGCTTTAATTAATGTATTTATTTAGCTTATGGTTAAGTACAGAATGCATGTAACCACCCAAAATAAAAACAATCAACTGGCTACCTGATCAATTTTCAGTGTCCAGCCATCTACTGTAAAGCCATTGTAGAGGCTTGCACGATGTCTTCCAGCGATCTCAAGTACGCTCTGTTACAACATTCAATAACAATATGACACATTTTTTATTTTTATTTTTAAATGTGTAACATCTTTCCACTCGGTAGCTGGACATTTTTGTGGGAGTGATTTTGGAAAAGGCACGGAAGTGGATGGGACGGAAATGGATGGGACGGAAGTGCATGGGACGGAAACAATGAGCGCGCGTGATGGCGGAGATCGGTACAACGACGTACTGTGGGCCATGTGGCTATGGGGAATGTATATCGCATACAGTTTAGTTCAAGGTTTGGAGACCCCATTTAAGATATTCCTACAATAAATCATCTTCAAGTTGTCGTTCTTTGGTGTGAAAATATTCATTTTATCATATTTGCTGAAAACAATTACGATTTATTAAATCTTCATACGTTTGCTGTATTCTTATTTAATGTAAGCACTCGATGTACTGTCGAGTGGAATGTATATCGCATCAACAAACACTCCAAACAACGTAGGAATTCAGTATATTAACGCCGACTACTAACAATAATTGAAACTTCGTTGGTCTAAACATATCACTGGGAGAAACACATAAACACCTAATTTTTAATCGCGCCTATACTTGGCAGTGCGCTGATCGGCAAAACGAGGCCATTTTCAATAAAGTCGCTGGCATGGGTTCACTAACTGGCCGGTATAATGCTCAACTTATGATCCACAACGTTTTATAATGTATGAATCTCTTTTCTCCCTTGGTTTTCAATTACCCCTAAATTTGACGACTTTATTGCATACGCCGACGGTTCCACTGGTAGATATCCTAATGAAGTTTTTATGTGACATACATGTCATTTTATAAATTGCTCCCTTTTTCGTGATCCGGTCTTGTTTGTGTAAATGTAACTGTCAGTCACCAAAATGGATCACTTCGGTGTGAAGATTAGTACCTTTGTGTCCCTTGTGCTTTCCTGGATTTTTTTTAAAGTTAGTTCCCGTCCGATGCTGTAGCTTTGTGTTTTACCCACTATACTGTTTCGCTATCCTCTCATTGGTGTTTGTATATTGATATTTAGTGTTTCACTGCCCAACACACGAGCAGTACCCGTCAGGCCATTGGGCGAAGCTAATGTGTGCCCAGTA
This sequence comes from Meconema thalassinum, assembly GCA_946902985.2. Lineage (NCBI taxonomy): Eukaryota > Metazoa > Arthropoda > Insecta > Orthoptera > Tettigoniidae > Meconema > Meconema thalassinum. The sequence continues at coordinate 35,200,056 of OX336399.1, forward strand.
ACGTGGCCGGTATAGAGCGCAGCTCGCATCCAGTCGGCCGTGCTGAAGTTTTACAAGTAATTTCAATGAACAACAGAGTTCACTGTCAACAAGGGATTTGCGCTCCCGGGACACACATGGTAGGATAACATGTCACATGTTACACATCATATGCGACTACTGTAAGGCTCGTATATATATATATATATATATATATATACCTATATATTGCGTACTACAGTCACAGTTGGGTGACGTCTTCATGCCCTACCTATACAGCAAGAAGTCCATGGTTGGTTCGTACGCTATTAAGGGCAACCTATGGTTTACAGAAACTGTGCGGTACAACGTAGGGTTCATCTGCTTCTACACTTAGGACTTCTGCCCTTGGACTGGTGTACCCAGTAGCTGAATACTGTGCTCATACCAAGCTTGTTGATATTCAGCTCAACCAAACAATGCACATCATCTCAGGGACAATTAGATGCACTTCGACATATTGGCTCCCAGTGCTTAGTCACATTCCACCTCCAAGTATGAGACGAGAACATGGACTTACGAAGGTGTATAGTGCCATCTGCAAAAATCCTTATCTTACCGATCTTCCTGATATTAGTAGAAACATACTTCGCTCTCGCCACCCTACTTTGACTACTGCACGAAGGCTTGTTGAAAGTGGGTTCAATGTGACTGCCCGTTGGAAGCAGTTCTGGTCGATGTCTGCCACACCGGAACAACAAACTATGCCATGCATTACAACCAAGATTCCTAGAAAAATGTGGTCTACCCTAAATAGAATTATAACAAATTGTGGAAAAATGCGCGGACTCTCTTCACAGGCGGAGGAAAATTCCATCTCCGAAATCTACCTGCGGTGCTGATAGAGTAACGAATACACGAGATTGTCCACTAACAGCCTTCTCTGGGGCTTCAGTTGAGTTCCTGACGTCTACAGAAAAATGCATCGACTACATAAAGTATGTAAATCGGACGTTGTAACCCTTGTCTGAGTTCAGCCTTGTAAATAGTTATTTATGTTCGACGATGTCGAAATGTAAATATTATATCTCAGAAAACTGTGTCATAATGAGGGTCATTATAACACTATTTTTAGCCTATTTTCAATTTTGAAAAAATAGGCTTATGAGATCACCTTTTGTCCGTGTGTGTGTGCGTGTGTGTGTGTGTGATTCGTGTGTGTGTCCCCCCCTAATAAAATCTAAACGGCAGGAGCGATTTCAATGAAACTCGGAAAGTTCATAGCACTATTCCCGGCGACCTCGACCGTGCCCTTCAAATTTTGTTAAGACTCACCAATCCAACATGGCGGCTGTGCGAAATATTTCACCAGCATTCAATATCTCCGAAACTATTACCGATATTACCCTGACATTTTCTATGGTGATATAGGGAACTACTATAAGTTCACTTATGTGACTTTTGAAAACCTGGTAACTACAAAACCAACATGGAGGCCAAGCGAATTTGCGACTTTTAAATAGACGTTTCTCGCGATTTGACCAACCAAACGCAATGAAACTTGGTACAGTATATGTTTATATACATTGTAATGCACCGACATCTAACTTCGTTCAATTGTTCACATAATCACAAGATGGCGGATGTGCGAAATATTTCATCGGCATTCTATATCTCTGAAACTATTAGCGGTATCTCCCTAAAATTTTGTACGGAGATAAAGGGTACTACTGGAAGTCCATCTATAAGACTTTCAAAAACCGGTTAACTACAAAACGAACATGGCGGCCAAGCGAATTTGAAAATTTTAAATTGACCTTTCTCGCGATTTAATGTTCCAAGCGCACTGAAACCTGGTACAGGAAATATTTATACACATTGTAATCCACTGGTATCTAATTTAGTTCAATTTTTTACATAACCTCAACATGGCGGCAGTGCGAATTTTAAAATTACGTTTTTATTTCTTGTGATGTAGTCATGCGATCGAAGTGAAAGTTTGAATATTGAACCTACGCAATAATTTTCCTTTAATGGTACATGACTCTATGGCCTATACATTTAACAATCCAACATGGCGACCATCCGAATTATTTAGACGATACTGAATATCTACGAATCTATTTTAGCAATCAAACTGCATTTTTTAATGTTCATAGGGTCTATGAACTTAAGTTCACCTATAGGACTTTAAATAACCTGGTGATCACAAATCCAACATGGCGGTGACGCGAATTATAAATATTCACATGGACGTTTCTCGCAATTTAACCATCCGCGTGCAGTGAAACTTGGTACAGTAAATCCTTATACGAATGTTAATCCACTGGCATCTAATTTATTTCAATTGTTTCCATAACCTCAAGATGGCAGCTGTGCAAAATTTTAAAATCTCCTTGTTTTTTCTTGTGTCCTAAATATGCGATTGAAGTTTGAATACTACACGTTCACAATAATCTGCATGTAACAGTACATAACTCTAGGACCTACATATATAAAATCCAACATGGCGACCATCCGAAATATTAAGTCGGTTCTCAATATCTACGAATCTATTACAGCAATCAAAGGGAAATTGTGTATGTTGATAGTGGCAATTAACATAAGTAGGATATATGAAAATAGGCTGTATAGTTCTTCACGGAACTACTTGTTCATTATGAAACAGTTGTTTGACTAATTAGGTGAGGATAGCATCGCACCTGCGCTGAGTTCCAAGGCCTTCTAATTTAAATTTCACTGCGTGGCCTAGTGTAATAGTGGAGTAATCGAGGAGGCCATGGTCAAATACAAGGTATTCTGTGCGTCCCATGCGCATACAACTGGCGAAATCTCGACAGATAAGTATGAATATTTATGTTCGAACATAAAACAGCTATAATAATTATCGTCGAACATAAACAGTCGTATGCAACTCGCCTATAATGGTAATTAAGACACTCGTATGGAAATTATAAAACGAGCGTAATTAATTATTGCCACTATAGGCTCGTTGCATAATGTACTATTTGTCAATCCTGTATCAATATCGTTGTATTATAATATGTATTGTGATGTGTTTTGTACCATACGCTAAATAAATACATGGTTTACGTGGCAGATCCAAACTTGCTGGTGGTTGTTGGGTACAAAGCAGTGTCTGCTATTCCTTCGGTGCTGCGTTTTCTCACTCTAGTCGCCATTCTGTTGCAACGTTAATCCTCTCGTAATCACTCTTCTGCTTTTAGCACAGATGGAGAACGTGATTTCAAACGCCCAAGTTTATGACGCATGTCTTCCTGAATCGGGAGAGCTACGTTCACTGAGCTTGCATTGGCGCAGCGATTCCCTCTTTCCCCCGCTAGCCAACAATCTTTACAATCAGTGGTGCTCGTAACTAAAAAATAACATGATGACTGTAAAACTGTCGCTGCTACAAACGCGTGCTATTCAATCATGTTCAGTGGTTTATGCCGTGTACAGCGGTAGGCACGAGATTCTTCCTCACCTTAAGAGTGGCCTTTGTAGGCGAACTCAGCGCTTCCAGTAATACTTGGAGCAGTGTAACCACTTTTAAAGTAATTAAGTTACCTTAATTTTGGGGTAAATTATATCGCGCAGGTTATTTTTATGGCCATGGTAAGTGATTTTTGAAGGCGACAAAAATCACGATACTCATGTCATACGTTGTTGGCATGTTAAAGAACCCATTTGAATTCAGTAGGCCGTGTTCAATGGCAAAATTAATCTCGGGATTTTCCGCCAACACAAAGTTCCTCCATTCTCTGCTTGAAAGCGCTGTAGTGTCAAGGAGTTTAGATATCTAACCTCCTTGACTTTCATAGCGTTCAAAGGAACGACGAAATTCGACATGCAAGCTACCCTCTGGGTGTCAATTAACAAAGCTTGCACCAGGCACCCGAGGCCATACGATTTTTTTTTTTATGGTGACCACTTCTTAAAGCTAATTCTAGTATTTTATCTCAAGTTCAGATCATAATATTAACTTATGATAGTTAATTACAATTTTTATTAATTTCTAGAACAATGTAGCCCTGAAATAAATAGCATCAGGATATCTCTGTCGTGTAGTGTTGCTGCGATGTTGTGCTGGTAATAATAATAATTATAATACAGTAATAATAGAAGAGGAATATCAACCTTACTACAACTGCACATCTGCCTCTGTTTTGGAAAATGAGTACCACGAATTGTACTGGGATTGACCTATCGCCACTGACAAGGCCATAAATGCAAACCGACCAGGCATAGTCGTCATTGACAGGGAAAATAAAGAAGTAAATCTGATTGATATTGCAGTTCCCCTTAATGGAGATATACAAAACCTACGCCCTGAATATCAACAAATGTATGGATTTAGCTGAAGAGAGTAAGAAATGTGTAAAATGGTTAATCCCATCATTACTGGAATTATTCCTTTGAGTATCGATAGCTTTGAAGCCTTCTTTAGTGTTGCCTTATTGACAATAACTTTTAGTTCGTCAACACAAAATAAATTCAATTACTGGAATACGCTGCAGAATAACCTGAAAAAGAATGTTTGTTTGTTCGTCTTTTATGCGTTCATATACCATCCATCCGATTACGATCAAATTTTGGTGAGCTATTGTGCACACTCCCGGGATGGTTATAGGCATAGTAAATCCAATTTACAATAGATAGCGCACGAGTAGATTCAACAAATGAGTGACGGCGCACGAATCGTTTCAATAAAGTCACGTATGCGTTCATATACCATTCATCTGAATGCGATGGAACTTTGGTGATTCGTTGTGTACAGTTTCAGACTTCGTAAATCCATTTTACAATAGGTAGCACACGAGTAAATTCAACAAATGGGTGACGGCGCGCGAATCTTTTCAACAAAATCCCGCATGCGTTCATATACCATTCATCCGATTGCGATGAAACTTTGGTGAGTTGTGTACACTCCTGCAAAGGTTTCTGACTTAGTAAATTCATTTTACAATTGGTAGCGCACGAGTATATTCAACAAATGAGTGACAGCGTGCGAATCGTTTCAACGAAGACCCGTACGCCTTCATATAACATTCATCTGATTGCGATGAAACTTTGGTGAGTTGTTGTGCACGCTCCCACGAATGTTTCTGAATTAGTAAATCAATTTTACAGAAGTTTAGAGGCAGTTAACGGAAAAAAACAGAAACACACTGTGTATCCAAAGCACTTCAACAAACAAAGTTACAACGTCAACACTCTCTTTGATTGCCATTGCAACGCATGCCGGGTACAGCTAGTTATTGATAAATATTAAGGCATTAAGCACCCAAAACATGAACTATTTATTTTTATGTTGCAAAATTTAGAAATGACGATTCCATCAACAATCAGTCCTCCTCCCCACAACTAATCTATTAAGGTGTAACTACTATTGCTGTGATACACTAAACTACAATAGAAATGTAAACTAATATGCAGGAATGACCCACAAGTACTCTACTGTGATAATGGTATAAAGCTATAACTCACAACATACGGAATAGTGTTTGTCTACTATTAATGTGTTGAAAGATCTGATATGGAGACTTATCTGAAATTGTGGAATGTCGTCAGGCTGCTCCGACAACCACTTTTTGACGTAAATAAAATCTGTATGTAGAAACACTTTGAAATGATTACTCTGAAGACTCTTTGAATTTGAGTAGCTTATATAAAAGTCTTCAACTACTCAAATTTAAAGAATTCATTTTCAGAGTAATAATAAATTTGGCTACATACAGATTGTATTTAGAATTGTTAGGAATGTTGAGGCGAATGCAATTCAGTCATCTATTTAAATTTATATTATTATTATTATTATTGTTTCGGTCGTGTAGGGACCACGAGCCAATTTCAATGCTTTGTCATTTGCTGTTCCTTCTTCTTCCTCCAATATTCCTTCATCATATCACTCTTCCTTTCCTCGGACCATTTTTTAGCCGGGTTTCTTTCCCTTCCTCCCTTGGAATCCTTCCATTTTTAGCACTTTTTCCTAAAAATAGCTCTCTGTGGTGTATCTTCTTCTCTGATATTGTTTGTTTCCAAATCCTTTTTGACTTCTTGTACCCAGGTTGTTGTTGACTTCTTGTTCCACAGGAATGTGAAGATCTGCTTGGTTAACCTACTGTCATCCATCCTGTACAAATGTCCAAAAATAGCAATCTCCTCTTCCGTATTGTTTCTGATATGTTTTCTATTTTTCGATATATTTCATCATTACCGGTACTTCTTAATTTCCAGAATTCTGCAGTTTTTAAAGGACCGAGTATTTTGCGTATAATTCTTCTTTCTACTACTTGTAATTTATCCAATTTGTAATTCCGTACTAGACATTCACTCGCATACAGGCATTCCGGTTTTATTTTATTTATTGTATTTAATTGCGACCATGGTTTGCTTCAATTAAGAAATTGAATCATGAAAGCAAAGCACTGTCAATAATGTAGTCTGTAATTACAGTATACGTTGTATTATGCTAATGTATGTCATCTTTTCTGAACACTTGGGTCTCTATGATGTACCGCATCGCCAATAATACGATGCGCATCTCATAATGATTGATCTAATTGTTGTTTAATAGCCCATTGAAGGACAATTAAGCTACGGTTCGGACCCTAACCGGCCATCATCGCCCTTCAAATAAGTTAGTAGAGAATATGCTTTTATTTCTCTGCTCTTTTCTTTATGGTAATAATAATAATAATAATATCGTATGGCCTCGGGTGCCTGGTGCAAGCTTTGTTAATTGACACCCAGAGGGTAGCTTGCATGTCGAATTTCGTCGTTCCTTTGAACGCAATGAAAGTCAAGGAGGTTAGATATCTAAACTCCTTGACACTACAGCGCTGTCAAGTAGAGAATGGAGGGAGTTTTGTGTTGGCGGAAAATCCTGTGATTAATTTTGCCATTATGAACGCGGCCTACTGAATTCAAATGGGTTCTTTAACATGCCAACAACGTATGACAAGAGTATCGTGATTTTTGTCGCCTTTCAAAAATCACTTACCATGGCCAGGAGCGAACCTGCGATCTTGGGGTTGGTAGTCCGACACTATAACCACTCACCCACCGTGGCAAAATTTCTTTATGGTATCGACCTGTTATTGTAAACATCAATCCGATGATTATAAACTGACAAAATACGTTCCCCGAGTAGCCTTTAGACGAGGACATGTCCGTACTACTGTGTCTAGAGCAGAACATCCTAATGTAAAGGAAACAAAAAGTTGCGCATATCGAAGGATGTTTCACTGCACTGTTGTTTTCAAGCTTCTCTATGCGTACTTTACCATACCTGACAAATAAAAGCATCGTTAGCAACACAATTTAATAAAATCTCACTGCTAAATATACTGTTGCCATGTTGCTTATCGTTATTCTTTTGTTCACGGAATGGCCAGCAATCATCGCTGCGGAATTGATATGAAGTCAATCCCAACGATAAACGCCAGCTTAGTTCCCTGTAAGGAAACGTGCACATATTCGTGTCACAAGTACGTGTATTTTAATATACAGAGTTAAGAATATAAATGAAAATATAAACCAAGATAATACAGAAATGTAAGTACACACATCAAAAAAAGTTTTGCATCACCTCGGTTCCCAGATCTCCGGCATATAGACGTTGACTGTGTATATTGTATCCAAGATACAGTCCCTTTGACTGTTCATAGATGTCACTAAAACTGCTCAAAGATGTAAACAACCATGCATGAGCAGGGCCTATTAGACGGAGGGGGTACGACAGCCGATCAGTTCCAGTCATTCCACCAGGACGAAGGTACGCTGCTCATGTTGTCTGTAGTTCTACCATGCCTAGAAGGTCAATACCGCAGTTCGATCGCGTCCGCATTGTTACTTTGTGTCAAGAAGGGCTCTCAACAAGGGAAGTTTCCAGGCGTCTCAGAGTGAACCAAAGCGATGTTGTTCGGACATGGAGGAGGTACAGAGATACAGGAACTGTCGATGACAGGCCTCGCTCAGGCCGCCCAAGGGCTACTACTGTAGTGGATGACCGCTACTTACGGATTGCCGCTCGGAGGAACCCTGACAGCAATGCCACCATGTTGAATAATGCGTTTCGTTCAGCCACAGGACGTCGTGTTTCAACTCAAACTGTGCGCAATAGGCTGCATGATGCGCAACTTCACTCCCGACGTCCATGGCGAGGTCCAGCTTTGCAACCCCGACACCATGCAGCGCGGTACAGATGGGCCCAACAACATGCTGAATGGACCCCACGGAATTGGCATCACGTTCTCTTCACCGATGAGTGTCGCATATGCCTTCAACCAGACAATCGTCGGAGACGTGTTTGGAGGCACCCTGGTCAGGCTGAACGTCTTAGACACACTGTCCAGCGAGTGCAGCAAGGTGGTGGTTCCCTGATGTTATGGGGTGGCATTATGTGGGGCCGACGTACGCCACTGGTGGTCATGGAAGGCTCCGAAACGGCTTTACGATACCTGAATGACATCCTCCGACCCATAGTGCACCCATATCGGCAGAATATTGGAGAGGCATTTGTCTTCATGGACGACAATTCTCGACCTCATCGTGCACATCTTGTGAATGCGTTCCTTCAAGATAACGACATCGCTCGACTACAGTGGCCAGCATGTTCGCCAGACATGAACCCTATCGAACATGCCTGGGATATGTTGAAAAGGGCTGTTTATGGACGTCTTGACCCACCAACCACTCTGAGAGATTTACGCCGAATTGTCGTTGAGGAGTGGGACAATTTGGACCAACAGTGTCTTGATGAACTTGTGGATAGTATGCCACGACGAATACAGGCATGCATCAATGCAAGAGGACGTGCTACTGGGTATTAGAGGTAGTGGTGTGTACTGCAATCTGGACCACAAATGCTGAAAGTCTAGCTGTATGATGGTACAACATGCAATGTGTGGGTCTCATGAGCAATAAAACGAGCTGAAATGTTGTTTGTGTTGATCTCTATTCCCTTTGTATTTAAAGGTTCCGGAACTCTTGGAACCGAGGTGATGCAAAACTTTTTTTGATGTGTGTATAACTAAGAGACAAATACTAATAATTAAATGTTCTACGCTGGCGACGTCAACAGCATTAGGGGAAGCTAGGATCAAATCTTCCATTGTGCATGTTAATGGGTACAAGGTACACTGGCAAATATATTGAACTGTCTGCTGCTCTCCACAATCACATAAGGATGAATCTGTTGTAAAACCCCTTAGCTTAGTTCTACCCCTAAGAGTGCGAAGTCTAGTCAGTGCCCTCCATGTAGCCCATTCCTCCTTGTGACCAGAAGGGAGACTTTCCTTTGGAACCATCCAGTTTGAAAGATGATCAGTTCTTTCCTTCCACATCTTCCGAACATGTCCTCGGACACTCCCGGCACTAAAAGACATACGCTAAATAATATAAAAAAAACTAGCAGTGTATGCTGTCCTTTCAAGGACGACCGTCGTTTTAAAGAGGGTTTTCCTAGATTTAAGTCAGGGGGGGGGGGGGGGTTGTATCCAAAGAGTGGATGTACTTCTGTAGACACCTCAAATCTTTCTTTCTTCGCTGCTATCTCCCTGCGGATCTCTCCATGTGCAATACCAGTCAAACAATGGATTTTTCAATGCGAATGGGTTTCAGATAGCCAGACATGGAGAGACATGCAACGGAGAACCCAGCGATGTGCGCTCGGCGATCAACGCCATAGCGAAACCAGGTCTTTAGATAGATAACTATGTCGTGCACTATTCTCAATTAGGGGTGGATTACGATAACTCGCGTGAACAAGTAGCAAACGCTGTTTTAATGACAGAAGTAGTGAACGAGTGAGAGGCAACGCTGAACGTTAATTCAGGTTTTATCCGCATGACGCCATGCTCCCAACATTCCTAGGACCAACTTAGAGCAGTTAGAGTAGATAGCTGCACCTCCAAGGATACTCGCGTAATACAGTATAATGAAATGGTCGTTGTTTGTTCCAGGGCTGTGCTACCAAGATGCAGTCCACATCACAGCCATTCTGGGAGAGTCCGTGGTCTTCAACTGCCACGTCGAGTTCCCGGGAGACCATCCTGTGCCCTATGTGTTGCAGTGGGAGAAGAAGGTAGGCGACACGGTAGGCCCAACACTCTGTTCTATATCTCTCGTGAAGAATGATCCTCTCACTCCCAGCGGGCAGTGGCCGCACGGCGCTGCAGGGTGGTGCTAGCCTTGCCCCATAACACCTGACGGTGCGGCGTTGTTCCATTACACACCAGCGCCTGCGTCTCAAGGCGCTGCATCATAGAATGGAAGAGGCGCTTCAGGGTTTTCCTAGCCTTCCCCATTTTTCATCATCAAATGCCTTTCAAGACACTGGGTGTTGCGCTAGACGTATTGTTGAATTTCACCCCAGCACCTGCTTCTCGAGAATGGAAGAAATGGCTGGATTCACTTCTGCGTGGTTTAACCTGGAGAAGCAATTTGTCAGATGAGGGTTTGAGGGGATCTTGCAAGAGTGTTTTTGTGTGGTGTGATAATCATGTTCCACCTTCCACTTCAGTTTGTAGTAACAAAAGGGGGTACGCAAACCACAAGACAAGAAAATTCAGCACTCCTACATTCCTGGTATTCCAAAATTTCACATTCCAATAAACAAAATCGTGAATTACCATAGTCACTTCAATAATGAGCACAAATTAATTACTATTGTCGAGCAAAATATTATGTGTACTCGAGTTTGAAGGTTGTTTGTGAAGTAACCAATAGGCCTACATACAATCCAATAACATCATCATTTTCGTCGTTCTATTTTACGTTAGTTCATGTAGGTTTGGAATTTTTAATTTATATTTTAATATTTTTTATCGCAGTTGGAACACAAAAAGTGCCCGTTTTTAAGCGTGTTTCAACCATGCGTCACATTTAAGAATTATTATCTCAAAAACCCGTCATCAGATCGAATCCAAATTTTAACACAATCTACATTGGAATGTTGTATAACTGTTTTATTAATTCCAAAATTTTGTGTGTCCAAGAAACAAAGTTGTTATCATTTTTGTAAGGTAACTTTTTCTCGGCACGGGATGGTTGGAAAATGTAGTTCTTGGTCACGTTGTAATCCTTATACATACATCAAAATGGTATGCTATATGATTGTGAAATACGTAAATTAATTCACTTATTTTATATCGGTTTGTATTTGTACGGGGAATTAAGACATGGTTCACCAGTTAGCCGCTCCGGCGGAAGCTGTACAGCGTTGCCAAGATGGGCTCCATCACGCGTCATTGCGCGCCTCGCTCGTAAGTGATGGGCTCCATATCAGCAGCGCTGTACAGCATTTCCCGGAGCGGCTAGCTGGTGAACCATGTCTTAATTCCCCGTACAAATACAAACCGATATAAAATAAGTGAATTAATTTACGTATTTCACAGTCATACAGCATAACTTTTTGATGTATAAGGATTACAACGCGGCCAAGAACTACATTTTCCAACGACCCCGAGCCGAGAAAAAGTTACCTTACACGAATGATAGCAACTTTCGTTCTTGAACACACAAAACTTTGAAATTAATAATCCAGTTATGCAACATTCCAATGTATATTGTGTTAAAATTTGGATTCGATCTGATGACGGGTTTGTGAAATAATAATTCTTAAATGTGACGCATGGTTGAAACACACTTAAACCGGGCACGTTTTGTGTTTCAACTGCAATAAAAAATATTAAAATATAAATTAAAAATTCCAAACTTACATGAACGAACGTAAAATAGAACAACGAAAATGATGATGTTTTTTTTATTTTATGAAGGTCTATTGGTTACTTCACAAACAACCTTCAAACTCAATTGCACATAATATTTTGGTCGACAGTAGACAGTTTGTGCCAGCCATGTTTATGGTCCCAAAAATCGCCAGCGGGAGAGATATAATACCACATAGGTACAGGAAACATCACTTTATTTTTTACTGGTACAGAATTTCGTCACGTGTCTTGGCAAACATTATCTGTCCCTCTGGTGAGCTTATGGACTCATAAACACGGCTGACCTAGGCTGTGTGATAACTGATAGCAGTAATACGAGTACGCGTTGTGCTACATTATTGAAATTATATTGTAAATTACCGACTTATTAGCGGACTGGCACACAGATATTTGAAAGCTTGGACTACAAGGAATGTAGAAACTCTAATGTTTCCGACCGCAATGCAAAAGTTGTTGCATCGTGGTTTACATACCATTGCCGCAAAAGCTGGGCAATGTAGTTTGTCGCTTCCACTAATGTCGTCCAGTTCTTTCGGTTGAAATGTGAAACATTCCAGCTTACATAAGGCTATTCCTTAAAAAAACGTAGTCTTCTGTTTGTATTGGACATGGTTCACACTATCAACCCTAGGCTCAGATGACCTCAATATCACGTCCTTTAAAACTGGAATCATCAAGACCACATTATAGGATTAGGACTTTCATACGCCTTGGTTAACCCAAACATTGGCTATATCCTTTTTCATTCACATTCTGATATTGTCCGTCGTTTTTGAATCCAAATGTTATAATATCTTCAAGTTTCATATAACTGTGTTTCATCTTATTACATTTTTCATAAAAGCCATGCTCTCTCTTCATCACATTTCGGCTTGACCGTCTAGTTTGTCTAAGGATGTAGTATCTCATTGTTAGCTCTGTCACATTGCCTTGTTATACTTTCATCGCCACCATTACTCAGGTATCCTACGTGGTATTGGTATGCCATATTAGCACCTCCTCATTTACAACAAGGGCAGAAACCTCAAAGTTCTATCGCATAAAACTACCACTGTTCGAACTCTTCGATTCTGGTTTTAGATTATCTTCAGTCTTCATCCTCAGTGCCTCATACATTTTCTCCCTTTCACGGTGATTCATACATTGTAAATAAATAAATAAATAAATAAATATGTTCCTACAGTAGTTCTGCCCGCAGGGAATCAAATGCCTGCGTGTTGGTATTAAACCCGGCAGACCATTGTCCTCTATTACGATTGATACCTCACTGGAAAGAAACACCTTGAAGGTCTCGTGAAAAGCATGTATTGAGTATGGTAGCCAGTGGATTGTAGTCTTTGTTGCCTTCGTCACAATCAGCTGTGACTAACCCTACTGGAACAAAATCGAAACATCATCGGCTGTCAAGCAAAAATGTACATGCCATAACGGCCTATTTGCCTACAGCAAATAGCATATTGTCTGTTGTCACAGTCTTTGTTGATTCCTAGTTGTGTGTTGCTAGGAGATTGTTGCCCTTGATGAATCCTGGTTACGTATTACGAGATGGAGATTGTACTTCTCGATGACTTCTGGTTGGGTTTGCTAGTAGCTAGTTTTTGTGTGTTGCTTGGAGATTGTTGTTCTTAAATAATCCTGGTTGTGTACTAGTGCTTGGAGATACTGTATCAGTGTTGCTTGGAGATTGTAGTTGTTGTTGTTGTATGTTGCTAGGAGGTAGTGGTTCTTGATGAATCCTGGTTGAGTGCTGTCGTCGGAAAATTGTAGTTCTTGATGAATCCGGGTTATATTTGCTGTAAGTTTGTAGTTCTTGATGAATCCTGGTTGTGTTTGCTAGGAGAGTTTAGCTGTTCATGATTTCTGGTTGTGTGCTGTTGCCAGGAAATTGTAGTTCTGTTGATGCTAGGAGATTGTGGTTCTTGATTAATCCCGGGTGTTTTTGCTAGGAGATTGCAGTTCTTGATAAATCTCGGTTCTGGTTGCTAATGGATTGTAAATTTCTCGATGAATGCTGTCGATTGGAGATTGCAGGCTCTCGCACACCCTGCAGCTCGTATACTTGGCCACTGCCGATGCCTTTTTTCAAATTTTTGTTTTACTCTCCCCATTGGCCTCAGAGTAACCTTCAGGACGGTACTGAGAGAGAGAACAGAGCGCCGGTCACTCACTCATCTGTAAATATACACTGAGCATATGGCTGAATAGTGTCATATTTGAGGGTGTTATTAGATAAACCATATGGCTAAATAACGTTATATTTGAGGACATCACCAAGTCAGCAGTATTCTGTAGATTCCTGCTGTCGGGAAGTGCTCTGTGAGCACATCGCTTAAAAACATTGGCAGAGAGCGGATTCACCAGAAGCACAGAAGTAGATGACTCGACCATCGACTCACCTGGACGTTCTTGCAACATCACCGCGCATTTGATAAAGCAGTGCCATAATAAAAAATGGTCCGTATTGCGCCATTGGCTCAGGAAGGGACCTTCATTATTTTGTTTTGAAAATGTACTCCCAAAAATTGCACATATGTAATAGAAGATTTAAGTATGTGGATTTTACCGGCCATCGAGATACCAGATGCTCTCCTAGCATACAGTTTTAGCTCGCTACCCTCGGCATTTGCCTTCCTCCTAAAGTTGCTGATCTAAAGTCGTCTGTGACCCGAACATTGCTCTACTTAATTTAAGTTAAGTTAGTCAGCCAACTTAACCAACGGCTTCAATCTAAGTTAAACTATGTTCTGTTGTTTTAAGGACAGATGACCTCGATCTTCCACCCGATAAAATAGCCTATCTATCACCACAATTTCTCTTCTACCGGAGACCGCGTCTACTTTGTAGATGGCCTAGATCAACATGCTGTATAAATATTTTATATGCTATTGCTCGATGATAAAGAGAAAGATATGCGGTCATGATCCATTCGCAATGCCTAAATTTTAATTATAGTGTATAGCTCTCAGCTGTACGGGTTATTCCTTAAAACAACAATCATTGTAATCATATTTGCGGTACCACCAGGTCATATTTCTAGAATAACGCGATGATCACTGCAAAAATTGCGAAATTCTTATATTAACAACGAAAACGATCTATCTTTCGGGGTTATGTTCAGTGTTCAGAACGCATATTTAGAAACCCTCCCCGATTTGAACCCGCCGGCTCAATCAGCCCGCACATCCCCTCCTTTCTTAAATCAAGTCCGATTGATCCACGCTTAGTGTACGCTCTAGAGGGGTGCTGACACAAGAGAGGATATCACGTAATGGTTCAAATCACATGGCTGATATATTTTATTAAACACAGCCCTTGTGCAAAGCGTAAAGCATGCATCTACGTTCATAAAGCTCTGTGACTATTATTTCCTGGGTTACTTTCTAACTAAAAATTCCACCTACGCGCCATTTATCAGAGGTAGGCTCACATCCGGGAGGCGAGGAGGTTCGAACCCCCCCCGCCGGCAACCTTGAAGATGGTCTTCTGTGGTTTCCTATCTTCCTTCCAGGCAAATGCCGGGGTTGGTCCTTAACTATAGGCCACAGCCGCTACCTTCCAACTCCTCGTCCTTACATTCCAACTTCCCTCCCCAACGGTACTTGTAGCTCACCCATTGGGTGTCCGTCTCGAAGCAGCTACAAAAACTGGCGAGCCGAACATGTCCTCGGACACTCCCGGCACTAAAAGCCATACGCTAAAAAAAAAAGCATCTTACTCGTGATCTCAATATCCTAGTTTCGATTTCTGAGCGAGAAAGTCTAATTTGTCATAGTCCTCTTTACATTTGATTCCAACTGTACATATGTGCTTGGATTATCCTCGGAATGTACTTTAACACACAGAAATCGCTTCCACTTCGAACCAAGACAACTTTTCCACGAGACAACATCTCAACAACGTGTGCGGCAATTCTTCCCGCGTGGAAGTTGATCAAATCAAAATTGGCCTGGTAAGCTAACAGGGGGAAGTGAGTGAGGCTTCCTAAATAAGCGTTCAGATCAGAGATCTGTGCTGAACATACGTTGACCCTGAATGTTTCCTTTTCAATTTGCGCTGAGGAAAGACGGTAAAAATTGCAAACAATCGATCGAGATGAAGAAGGAAAAAAACAACAACATAATAGCCTAAGGCTGTGTGCCATAGCTCAATTTGATTACTACGAACTAGTTTCTAGAAACTACTCACTAGGTATTACGCACTACAGAGTTGTGGAACACGTGTGCTTGAAGCATGGCTTCCTACATAGACTTGTGTTCTGAAACACACTAGGCTTACATGCCGGTGCCAAACCGACGCACGAGAAGGCTGTGCTCCGCACCATATCTCTTTTCTACGATATTAACTTTTCCTGGTGAGGTATCCAATTTTGTTCTGAGTAAACATCAAAGACAGAAGGCTAGCTACTTTTGTACGTTTTTTTTACAAGTCGACACTTAAGCCAAGCACTTTTGTTCACTAGCTACTACAGACTTGATTGCTATGTGCTAAGCAGCATTGGATCATGATAACATATCCGGAATATTAGTCGACTGAAAATGTAGCATTGGGACACAATCTTTAAGGAGAACTAAAAAGCTGGATTGATTTAGCAGTTACTATCATAACGAATTGCGGGAATGTGAGCCGAGAAACATTTAAATGTGTCGCTATTTATTCCTCGGACAGCTATGAAAGGCGCGGTTAGACATGATATCCCAGAGCTAAGCGCAGGCCTAGACTATCCTCTGCTACTGATCCTCGGTTGACCAATAGTTTAAGTGCACATCAGACATAATCTCCGTCGACCAATGAATCGATACAATACTGGAATCGCGCAAACACATTGAAAGCTTACGGTCTTATGCCTGTTTGGCCACTGTCCTTCATTAGGTAGTTTGTCGCGGTGTCCCATGCAACCGAGCATTTTCTGTCCTAGAATATTGTCTTAAATATATTTCCAAATTTTCTCAATCGCTAAGCTTACATTAACAAACTCACTGGACCATTATGTGATGTGCCGCATCTGCCGGTCAGTTTATGCACACTCGAGTCAGTAATGTGGCTTGATACCACGCTAGGAGACTCGGTTAACACCACCATGTGCTACACTTGGCGCAGCCAAGATCATCTGGCGGCCGAAGGATTACTGTCGACCAAAATATTATGTGCACTCGAGTTTGAAGGTTGTTTATGAAGTAACCAATAGGCCTACATAAAATCCAATAAGATCATCATTGTCGTCGTTCTATTTTACGTTAGTTCATGTAGGTTTTGAATTTTTAATTTATATTTTAATATTTTTTTTTTATCGCAGTTGGAACACAAAAAGTGCCAGTTTTTAAGCGTGTTTCAACCATGAGTCACATTTAAGAATTATTATCTCAAAAACCCGTCATCAGATCGAATCCAAATTTTAACACACTATACATTGGAATGTTGTATAACTGGTTTATTAATTTAAAAATTTTGTGTGTCCAAGAAACAAGGTTGTTATCATTTTAGTAAGGTAACTTTTTCTCGGCTCGGACTGGTTGGAAAATGTAATTCTTGGTCGCGTTCTAATCCTCGTACATCAAAAGGTTATGCTGTATGACTGTGAAGTACGTAAATTAATTCACTTATTTTATATCGGTTTGTTCTTGAACGAGAAAATAAGACATCGTTTAGCAGCTAGCCGATACAGAGAAAGCTGTACAGCGTTACCGAGTTGGAGCCTATCACGCGTCATGGCGCGCCTCGCTCGGAAGTGATAGGCTCCAACCCGGCAACGTTGTACAGCGTTCTCTGTATCGGCTAGCTGCTAAACAATGTCTTATTTCTCCATACAAATACAAACCTATATAAAATAAGTGAATTAATTTACGTATTTCACAGTCATACAGCATAACCTTTTGATGTATGAGGATTACAACGCGACCAAGAACAACATTTTCCAACCAGACCGAGCCGAGGAAAAGTTACCTTACAAAAATGATAACTTCGTTTCTCGGACACACACAATTTTAAAATTAATAAACCAGTTATACAACATTCCAATGTATATTGTGTTAAAATTTGAATTCGATCTGATGACGGGTTTGTGAGATAATAATTCTTAAATGTGACGCATGGTTGAAACACGCTTAAAAACAGGCACTCTTTGTGTTCCAACTGCGATAAAAAATATTAAAATATAAATTAAAAATTCCAAACCTACATGAACTAACGTAAAATAAAACTACGAAAATGGATGTTATTGGATTTTATGTAGGCCTATTGGTTATTTCACAAACAACCATCAAACTCGAGTGCACATAATATTTTTGTCGACAGTAGTTTTATGGCGTGCCATCACGAATATTGCGCGTGTCACTGCTACCCTCTAGATTATGTCGTGACTTGCCCTATCGTATAAGGCATATTCCCCCGTCGAATTATAATACTAAAACGTTGTGAATTATCTATCCAGGCAATAATTATTTTTTTAAATAAATTCATTGTTGTAGAATGGATAACTCACAATGCCTCCCTTTGCTCACAGCAAGAAACGAGTGGCATGCAACAGGGGAATGAGTACCCTCAAAATATTCTATCAAATAGTATGCTGGCTGTTTCATGAAAGTCCCTTCAATGAAAAACTTATTTCGTTGCTGTGATGATAAAAGACACAGGTAAAAACCTCAGCAACCGAAGAACAATGATTTATATTTACTGGCAATCGTATCGTACCCGTATGAGCCACACCCTACCCCCTCGCCTAGTTCTTGTTAGTGGAAATGTATTTCTATTACAACATACTGTACTTCGGGAAACCGTACAGTATTTACAAAGATAAATGACAAGTAAAAAGCAACCCTTCAGATGTGTTGCCATAGTTATGACCGGACATTAATTTAGCTTTCTCCAAAGCGATGACAGCGAGGTGCCGATTTAAAAAAATGGAAAAGATAGTAACAATGTCTCCTTTCAATAGTCTTTCAAACAGCGTTTAACATAGTGCTGAATGTGGTCCTAATTGTGCACTCTCTTCCCCTAAAATGGTCAAATTAAAAAAAACTCTGAAATAACTTTATTTTTGAATTGGACTTTTACCTGCCAAGTTTCTCTTTACCTACCAATGCGACTCGTGAGATAAGGATGTTCATAAAAAAGGCGTTCATTTTGGCCCCTTAAAGGTCAATTCACTTAAAAAAAAAAGCCGTTCTTAGTGGTGCTTAAAAGAAATATGCCGTACATATGAAATTTCATGATTCCACGTTAAGGGGTTCGGGGTAGGGCGACGATGAGTGGTATAGATTGCGGCACGGTCCAATTTTAAGTTCGGAGTCACCATTGTGGCAAACCGTGGATGATAACACTTTATATGCTGGTACTGAACACACAGCGCTCCTAGCGAGCAATGCTCCCGACAGCTGGTAAGTAATGGCGCCAACAACCCTTCACAAGTTATTACAATAGTTTGTAATGGAACAACAACAGTGCCTCAAATATGACGACTTGTATTATATTGTTTAAATTTGGCCATATTGTTTACAATATTTAAATATTTTACAATATATATATTTAATATAATATATATATATAATCCTGCCCTAGCCCTCTCCTCTTGTACATAATCCGAGCACTGCCTGTACATAACCCGGCTCACTTAGTGCGCGAGCGGCCAACGTGCATGCGTACCGGTACTCCCAGTTCATTTACTGTATTTATAGCGTGCGTACGACCGCGAGCGGCCAACCTGCATGCGTACCGGTACTCCCAGTTCATTTACTGTATTTATAGCGTGCGTACGACCGCGAGCGGCCAACCTGCATGCGTACCGGTACTCCCAGTTCATTTACTGTATTTATAGCGTGCGTACGACCGCGAGCGGCCAACCTGCATGCGTACTTCAGCAATCCATTCATTGTCTGAAGATACGTTTGCTATGATCCGCGAAATATACACCAAGGCGATTAGTCTGCTACAAGTTAACGCCACGGTTTTTGGCCGGTCAATCCCGGTTTCAAATTCGTCGGTGAGCCTCAGGCAAGTATAATCGATACGTGAGTTTTCAGTTGCGCGGAAAGCAACTCTCATATCAATTGTACATGCCTGAGGTTCGTCACCTGTCCTCTGTACGACTGTGAAACCAGGATTGACCGGCCAAAAACCGTGGCGTGAACTGTAAATGGATGTCTGAAGACATTCAGCACCCTTAGTTTCACCACTGATCTCCACTATAACAGAATGTAGCAGTACGTGTTATGAAAGTGAGGCCGATTTTGCTACAATACGAGGAAATAATTAAGCTGATCCGAGTGGCAAACAAACGATTGATGGTATTTCATAATATTACTCGCATCTCTGTGGAAGGAGAATGTGTTAGTTTACCTTAGATTGTGGTAGGTTTTGACAGCAGTACCGGGAGACACTGCGCCATAAAACTGGCCTTGTGTACTAAAGCATTGCACCATCCAGTTTATTATGGAGATCAATGAGTTTCATAGATAATGGAATACATATTGTGTCGTAACCTGAAGCACTAACGAGAAATGTGAATCGCCAAAGTCTTCGTAAACAAGGCCTGTGCTTGCATGAGTGATAAGTCCTTGCTTTTAAAAATACTGTAGGTAAAAATCTATTGTTTTCAGGAATTCGGGGACAAGAATTTAGTAACTCTTATCTCCTCCTTATGAAAGAAAATTAATATACGCTACATGTATTTCTCACACCCTAACCTACTTCCCCAAAAAGTTGCCTTGGATTTCTCAATGTCAGTTCAAGCAATTCATCATCGCTAAGTGTTCAACCATCACTGTCAAATGATGATCCACATTTTCAGCAACAGGTAAAAATTGGTTGATGTCAAGCATGGATTGTACGGTGGATAAGAAAATTTTCCCGAACAACATTCATGCAAGTAAGTCTTTTTGTCTTACTAGCATTATGTTGCCGAGCATTGTCGTGAAGATAACCACAAATTTGATCGTGCCTGATCAAGACTACCGAGGGTAGCACAGTGTGAGATTGTGTTTCTTGACATGAAATCAAGGAGAACGATCGTTTTGCAGATTGTATAGAGTTCGTTTCAGTTCATCCGTGATTACATAGGGGGGACCTGATATCCCCATGTCTCCAATTTTTTTAACTGTGTGCGCCACTTCGTTGCTGTAACACCTAACCCATGGACTGCACCATGTTTCCGGTGAACGTCTAATGTTTTCAGGTCTTCGTAAGACCATCTTTGGAGAAGATTTGAAAGGTCAACGCCAACTGAATTGAAGGCTTTCTTATAAATACGTGCAGTGAAATGAGAAAACGGGAACATCTACCGTGACATTGCCGAACGACTGAACGTTTCTAAAACATATGTAAGACAAGTTTTGGCAACGTTTAGGATCATTTACTGTAAACGGGAATTGGCACGCCTAAGTCTAGAATACCAACACAAGAAATCAACTTGAGAAGACAGAATTCCAAGCTAAATCGCAATGCCATCCTGTTGCATCTGGTTGGGAGACTCGAACATTCATTGTGGTCTACAGATAAACCATTGGACAGTTTCAAAACGCCCAACTCAGGTTGAATAGAATAAAACGTTGCTCTCCGAAAACCTCTCGTTGTCAATAGTCATACGGTATGTGGAAAAGCCGCCCATGTTACTGTGAAAATAGGAACTGGATGAAGGAAGCCTGGCAAGGAGCAGTCTTCTCAAATAAGAGTTCATATTAGCTCTTTCCAAGGACAAATTTCGAGTACGACGAACCAACACTGAGCGGTTTTCTCCGTCATTTGTCAACCACGCCATATAGCAAGGTAGAGATGCCATCATGGTGAGGACTGAGACACTTCTGACGGTTCCAGGGAGGGATGTATGGACAGTGGCCAGTACATTAAGATAAGGGAAGATGTCATGTTGTCATGAAGGAGAACCTTCATGGTGAAAATTACATTTTCCAGCAAGACAGTGCACCGTGTCACAAGCCACGTAATTACATGGTTTACTGATATCAGGGTTAAAGTTTTGGATTGGCCTGCCCATAGTTCAATAGCCGGATTCGGTGGCGTAGTTGGTAGCATGCTGAGCTTCTATGCCCAAGAACGTGGGTTAAAACCCGCCCGAAGTCGTCGGATTTTTAAGAGCATTAAAAATCCCTGTGTGAGTAAAGCCGGAGGTCCCATGTCATAGGTTTATGGCATGAAGAAGAACCTTCCTCTAACTACACTTGTGGACGCTAAAATTTGTAGGTTAGCTTGATAACGCTATATTAGTTCCAACGTTCGCCACCAGGTGCTGGCTGCAATGCCATCTGGTAGCCATGTCCGCAACTAGGTGTCGTGGACGGTAGCATTTGGTAGCAAGAGTAGGAACTACTTGAAAAATTGATCGTCTGCAGTCCTTCTACCCGAATTACAGATATGGCACACTAATACAGCCATCACAATTAACACCGGTTATCAGACAAATTCTACACACACCCAAAGTACACGGGACTACATTACCGCGTTGTCGCAGGAATAAACGGCACATGAATACGGTACTTTTCAGTTGGAGTAGGACAAACAAGAAAATGAAAATGTTTGGTAAAGGAAAAGCTTCATGTGCCAAGAACAGATTCTTTCATATGGTATCCATTACCAACCAGATTGATCCTGACAAAGAATGTCTGCTGAATGAAAGATCTTGTAGTAAAAGTTGGAGAGCATGGGAGTCCATTGAGCAGTAAGGAAAAGTGGGTAGGAATGGGACACATTTTAGAATATTCCTTGTAACTCGCAAATTATTATTATGTACATGCATTTACTTGATTATGAGTGTACGTCTTCTGAATCTCTTTAACATATTTTTTAAAATTAGAATCTGCACAAGAAGTTAATGAAAGTTACTGTGTTTTCATTCTGATCATATTGTCCCATTCCTCCTTGGCAACTTGAGAGCTACATCACTCATTGGAACCCTACTTTTATATTAAATATGCGGAAATACAAACCCTATTGGTCTTGTTTCGGCGCATAAAATTATTTAGTGACTTCTCTGATAGATCTACCTCTATTAAAGGCTTGTTGTAGAAAGATTCCAATTTTAGTCCCATTATTTTTCACACTATCCATTTTCCTTTCCATTATCGTGACATCCCAAAACCCCGTAATTTCAAACACATGGCGATATAACATCATTATATAATTACAGCTATTATAAATGAGAATAATTGGACATTAACTGGTAAGTCGAAACAGGAGATTTTGTCCTATTCCTCCCAGGTACCCATAAAATGGCATAATGAATGAAGTTCTTTTTATAAATTTGCTTGGAGGTTTAATTATATCGATAAGTATAGCAAGCACCGTAGTGTATTTGTATGTAAAGAATATAAACGACTCATCTGTACAGTTCCGGCAATCAGATAATTTCAAATTCACAACTGAACATTTACTTTTTGTGCGATAAACACCAAATGCACGATGCGATATGAGCGCCCCAAAACAACAAGGGAGGAGAGAGGCACACAATGACATTTAGGCTACTTTTGTCAACAATCACTTAGAGTTGTGTACCAAATTCAAAATAGTGTCCCATTCATACCCACTCTCCCCTACACAGTTGTTATTTCTAGTTATCTAAGTCCAGGACTCTAAGACATCACAACTCAATACTTGGTCGCCTTTTCTCTCTGTTGAATGCTAGTGAACCCCAAGGCCATCCAGTACCGAAACGGGAATCAAACCAGCTAGCTTCCAGTTAGAAGCCCCTACAAGGCATACAGTGAATTATAGAAACAAGAAACGTGGGATATAAGACGATGTATATCGACAATTATGGCATACAAACAAGTTTACACGAAAGGATATACTGGATCAGACCGTAAGATTTGAAACACATAGCCTGATGAAGCCAATAATGAGTCATGATCCGAAAATTCCTTCTTAAAAAAATCCTATAGTTTTAATCACTTTGTTATAATTTATTTAGTTGTATTTACACTCGTAATTCTTTATGAATTTTAAGCACAGAATTCAGCACACTCGTTAGTAAAGGAAGCAATATAAATATTAAATAAATAAATAAATAAAAGACAAGGAAGGACGATAGGTATCCATAACCCTACCTCATGATAGCCATGACTATCTCGAACCACAGCTGTAACTTACTATTTTTGGAGGAAAGTATTTATATTCAATATAATACAATAGAATACGGCTACAGTATCACATATTTAATGATCCTAATTTAGCAGCTAGAGAAAGGTTAGAGAGCATTAAAATGAACATCAAGAAGGCATGTTCTATTCTAGTTGTTTATTTCTTATTTTTAAATTATATTAAAGAAAGCTTTCCAGTCGGTCAACACAAATTGTGCCCTATTACATTACGCGGGAAATCAAGTATTTACATAACCTAACCTGAAAAAAAAAGTTATTTTTACAAACTAACACGCTTTTATCTACACAATGGGTTACCTGAATGACATGTTTCGAACGTCTTGGTTGGTTGGTTCTTAAGTTTAGGGGCTGCGACAACGCGGTCATGTAGCCCCGTGTACTTTGGGTGTGTGTAAAATCTGTCTGATAACCGGTGTTAATTGTGATGACTGTATTAGTGTGTGTTATCTGTTTTCTAAATTCAAGTAAGGACTGTATTTCGACAACATCGCAGCTGTGTGGATCTCCTCAACACCCTCCGAATCATCCTGGAGCAGAGTGTGGAGTGGCGGAATACCCTTTACCTCACATTTGTTGACTTTGAGAAAGCCTTCGACTCCGTAAATCAAAGAATCATGTGGAAGACCCTCGAGGAATATAAAATTCCAACAAAGATCATCAGAATCATGGAAGAGATGTACGAAGGGTATGAGTGTCAGGTTCTTCACGAAGGCAAATTAACAGAAAAGATAAAGGTCAGTTCCGGAGTGAGACAGGGGTGTGTCCTTTCCCCCACTCTGTTCCTGTTGGTCCTGGATAGTGTGATGAAGAAGGTAATGGGAGGACGGAAGAGGGGTATTCAATGGGGTATAAATGACAGGCTTGAAGATCTGGATTTCGCAGACGACATTTGTCTTATGGCACAACGGTACCGAGACATAGAAGATAAGCTGGGGAGGTTGCAGAGAGAAGCAGAACGTGCAGGACTGATGATCAACACCAACAAGACCAAGGAGATGAGGATAAATTCTGACATCACGACTAGTTTGACAGTCAACGGAAAGGAAATTGAGCGAGTTGAGTCCTTCCTCTACCTTGGAAGTATAGTCACAAATGATGGGGGAGCAGAGGAAGATGTTCGAAGACGTAAGGAAGGCAAATGGTGCCTTTGTCCAGCTCTACCCCATCTGGAGAAATAGAAACATTTCCAGGAAGACCAAGCTCCGCCTTTTCAATAGCAACGTAAAGTCGATTCTCCTCTACGGCTGTGAAACATGGAAAGTCACAATACCGATCAACAACCAGCTACAGGTGTTCATTAACAGATGTCTGCGTCGCATCATGAATGTGAGGTGGCCGGACATAATCTCAAATGAAGATCTTTGGACCATCACCAATCAACAACCGATTAGCATCCAGATCAAGGAGAGGAAATGGCGCTGGATTGGTCACACACTAAGGAAGCCGGACTGAGCTATTGAGAGGGCGGCGCTAGACTGGAATCCTCAAGGCGCCAGGAAGCGAGGTCGACCTAAGAAGACCTGGAAGAGGACGATCGAAAATGAAATTGCAGAGGTGGACAAGAACTGGAGTCAAGTGAAGAGAATGGCCAGGAACCGTACTGCGTGGAGAAATTTCGCCAAGGCCCTATGCTCCGGAAGGAGCGGCAGGAATTAAGTAAATAAGGACTGTAGACTTTTGAATTTTTCAAATAGTTCCTACTTTTACCGCCAAACGCCACCGTCAACGACTACTAGTTCAGAACTTAGCTACCAGACGCCACCACAGGCGGCTCTTGGCAAGGAACGTAGGAACCGATGAGCGTTGTTTACATTCTTAACCTATACAATTTAGCCTCACACAGGTGTAATTAGTTGAAGGTTCTTTAACATGCCACAAATCTATGACATGGGACCGCCGGCTTTACTTACACTCCGAAGGAATGCATACTGAGGGATTTTTAACGCTCCTAAAAAATCCGACGACTTCGGCCGGATTTGAACCCGCGATCTTGGGCATAGAAGCTCGGCATGCTACCGACTACGCCACCGAAGCCGCTTTTCGAACGTCAAGCGTAAATCTTCAGATTAGCATAATTTTAACCTTATTTACTGCAGTGTATCATTTATATATTCGCCACACGATATATTAAAATGCAATTAGGCCACTAGTTTAAATAGAAACGGTTGACTTACAACATAATAACAAAATAGTGTAGACAACATAACTACTGAAGTTATTCGCAATTACAATTCAATAGATCACAGACTACATACTTAAACCACATTAATAATACTAATATATATTATATTATATTTCCGTATCCAGATACATTGTTAGTCTAAATAATGTTCATCAAATGTTCAGCTACAAGAACAGCTTTATCATTGCCCTGCAAAACATCTGCTTTTGTGCACGGTGATGGTAAATTCTGGCATCCTGTAGTGCGTAGCCCCACTTCACAAGGTTGGATTTGCATTTCGAAGCACTTGTGCGAAGTCGGTTGAGGGTTTTCCAGATGGAATAGCGAAGGTGAAAACCTGCAGAAGGTTCTTCCTTGAGACTCAAGAATGGATTAGGCACTTGTTGTTCCCACAATAATAATAATAGACTGATAATAATAATAATAATAATAATAATAATAATAATAATAATAACTAGCATTACCCGTCGCGGCTTCGCCCGCGAATATTCTAGTTGTAAAGAGTACACTTAGCAAAATGTCAATCATGAATGCTATAACTGATTTCTCCTTGGTATGAATAATCAGACTTTATCAATTCAGCTACTGGTGCAGTGGTTAGGGGTTTGTCATTCCTTCATAGGTATATCAGAGCGAAGTTAGTTTTCTGGGAATATCACAGACACTGTTAATTTAAGGGCCTTTAAATGTGGTTTTCGAAGACCCTTTTTAGTCGGGTGAAAAAGACCTTTCGTACACGTGAAAATTGCGTGAAAAAATTCTAGAGTGCCCCTTGACCCCCTTAAGCGCATTATACTGTATGTATTGATGAATTTTACAGCTTAATTTGGTTCAGTGATTACCTTATAACCGTCTGGAAACTTTCATAGTAATGTAATAATTGGAATTGCATTGCGTCTTACAGAAATAGATGGACCTGTGATATTCTGTTACCATGGTTACCGTGTTGCTTTCTTTCATTATTTCATTGTAAATATACATGTTTTAAGGTATTTATTTAATTGTGAGGCATTTAAAGAGTAAGTGAGTGCGTTTCGCTTATGCATTGGGTTATGCTGAACCTGTAGGTACCCCATATGTGTAGGTTGGTGTTAATGGGACCTTATTTTCGGTACAAAACTGGAATGGGATCTTAGCAGAGACGTTCGAAACATGTCATCCAATTAAGTAGGTAACCCAGTGTGTACATAAAAGCGTGATAGTTTGTAATAAAAACGTGTTTTTTTTTCCTTTCTTCAGGTTAGTGTACAGTATATAAATGCTTATATCCCGCGCAATGTAACTGGGCACAATTTGTGTTGACCAACTCGAAAGCTTCCTTTAATAGATTTAGGCAACATTGAAAAATGGCGTCTAAAACATCAATTATTATTTTAAGTATCAATTTCTCACTGTGGTGTAATTACATACCTCCTGTATCAAGGTTACTTATCAGTCACGTTCCTGACCAATCTATCCATTTTGCGTATATATTAGTGAACATTCAATGGTTCTCTTTTGAGGCGATACTAGTCGAGGTTTTATGTTCGGACAAATTTTGTAAAAAATCGCTCTGTATTCGAACGACTCTAGTCAAGAAGTGTTCTGTATTCTGACGAACGTCGTCGAGAATCGTTTTATATTTGGACGGATCTAGTCAAGAACCGTTCTGTATTCTCACAAACTTCGTCGCGAACCTTCTGTGTTCTGATAAACCTCATCGAGAACCGTTCTGTATTCTGACGATCCTCGTCGGAATCGTTCTGTATTCTGACGATCCTCGTCGGAACCATTCTATATTTGAACGAGTCTCGTCGGAACCCTTCAGTATTCTGACGAGTCTCGTTGAGAACCATTCTGTATACGATCGGACCTTGTCGGGGCCCTCGTACGCTCGCCGTTGGCCGCTCTCTCTTTAACTACCCTCTGTCTCTCTCTATCTCTGTGGCTGTTTAGAGGTGCTTCTATATTCATTAAGGTATTTGCTATTATGTTTCATTTCTTGGGCGTGAGGCATGTTTTTGTGATAATAAGTGTGTGGATCCGGCTGTTCCATGTGTTCTGTTCTGTGTGCTAATGTGTAGTGTAAGAGGCGGGCAAACAAGTCCTCACTTCCTTTAACAACGATACCTTAGAACTTAAAAGGCTCATTCTGGTTCCGTATTGATAAACTAATTCAGTCATAAACAAGATGTTCAGTAAATAACATATAGCCTACTTTCTCCTAAAGCGTGGGTATTGCTATAACTCTTTGTCCTTTTCAAGGAGTATAATTGAATGTTGGTTGTAGTAGCTTGTTGAAATACAACGTGTTATATGGATATTAAACATGAATATGAGTGCCCTTGGCTAGTGCTACTTCTGTACAAAATTTCATTCAATTCGGTTTCACCGTGTTTGAATTGATATGGTGAATCGATTTGCACACATACATGAGCACTATCTGCAAACTATTGGGCTGATGACCCTGTAGTTTAGTCATAAGACGCTCGCTATATAAATATATGTTGTTGCAAAATTTGGTAGAGATCGGATGATTAGGTTAGTCGTAATTTGATTTAAGCTTTGAACATTTGGATGGCCGCCATTACGTTTCTGTCAAGATGGCGGCGATATAAAATATGACACTGAGGTGCCCTTTGCTAGTGCAACCTCTGTACCAAATTTCGTTCAATTCGGTTTCACCGTGTTCGAATTGATGGGGGGGGGGGGGCATTCAGAGTACACACACTCACAGACAGACAGACAGACACAATTTTTCGCCCTGAGTTGATCTCATAAGTCTACTGTCATTTTTTGCAAAAATCGAAAGTAGGCTAATAAATAGGTTGAAAGTTTCGCCTAATCAATACTTTTTATTAAATAAAGATCACTGTGTGGTCATTCGTGGGACATGTTTCAATGCCTAATTGTTTTTGGGAAGGAGCCAAAAATAATTAAACCTTGAAACATGTCCCACCAATGACCACACAGTGATCTTCATTTAATAAAAAGTATTGATTAGGCGGAACTTTTCAACCTATTTATTACTCAATCAGCAAGACCTTAACCACGCAGTCTCATTGGCCGGAACTGTGAAGAAATAAAATAAAATATCAAATACTTAGTTTATGCACAAAGAATAGTCACTGACATTTGTCCGCCCCTGTCAAAACAAAAAAAATGTATTACCAAGCGCGGATAAATATCAGTGATTATTCTTTGTGAATAAACTAAATTATTCAAATTTAATAGGGATTAAAAAAGAAAATAATCATGGTTTTTATCATGTCCGCTTATATGAAATACTATAAAATGACCATACCGGACACTCCACGATAAGACTGGTGACGTCCATGTAGTGATGTTCCAAGCGGCTAAGGCCTTACAATTACATATTGGCGACAAAACATTCTCAGCGAGATTTATACACCAGTGAAAAAAATGTACCCTAAACCATGAAACAGTCCCTCACGAATGCAGGTTTATTCAAATATTACACAGGTTGTGCACTATAAATAATAGACTAATAGTAATAATATCAGGGTAATATTCCTATGAACAGATCGTCTTGGACAAGAAATTCAGTAAAACTCAGCGATATGATTCGTGGAATCGTATGATGTCAAAAAATCATCCTCACGAAATTAATTGATATCATATTGGGCATTGCTTTATGTAATTTGTTCTCAACTCAGCCTCATGAGGAAAAACTGAGAAGAGGCGGGTTCGATTCCCACCTCGGCCATTTCCGTGGTTTCCCATTTCTACTGCAGGCAAATGCCGGGATGGTTCCTAGCCACGGCTGCCTCCATCCCAACTCTCACCTCAATTACACAAATAACACAAGTCATCAAACAAATTCTATACACACACCTAAGTACACGGAGCTGGAATGACCACGATGCCCAAGCCTCTAAAAGAAAAACAACAATTTATTCGCTTCATATGCAAGCAAGTGCAAATAAGAGCTTCGATGTATTTCTGCGCTCTAGAATAGATATGGATGAAAGATTTCTCCATGTTTGAGTAGTGCATAAAGTTGAAAATGTTAGTAGCTAACCGATCGATAGTATTTTATACCGGGTATAAGTAATTAAAAATAAAAACCGGGACTTAGCACGTCTCGGGGGAAATCGGGACGAATGGGATCCCTATAATACACCCTGGATATATGATAGAATTTAAATGAAGCCAATGCTGTAGCTTGAATACAGTTTTATAATAACAAGATCCATGAGAAAAGTCTAGGAGTACCAGTTTAAGTGTGTGGATTCACCGATATTAACTTTATACAGAAACAGACCTGGTTTGAGTGAGAATCGACATTAGCGACAACTTGTTCAATGTTTTCATTGGAAAGTGCTTGCAGATACCTATTATGTCAGATGAAATAGCGTAGAAAAGTTCTTTCATTGTTCGGTATCATGGTGATGCTGTGGAAACTCAGCCGCTGATCGCCAGTGGTGGTCCACACCGCGTCGACACCGGACGTCTTCGCCCAAGATGACGTAATATATTTCTTATTTCAGTAGTTGAATGGCTCGTAGTGTTTGCCCGCTTCTTTATGCATGTCATCTTATTGTAGCTTGGCATAGTGTCTGTGTGTTGGTTGGCCTAGTGCAATAAAACTTCCTTCAGCAAGATATGTGTAATGCTTTTATCGAAGAAACTACGGAAGTATGTTAGGCCTACTTCCGACAATGAACTGCAGACTTGGCATATTTCTTCTTTAGTTGGGTGTTGTCTGTTGGGATCCAAGCCATTGACTACTATTACACAGCCGCAGAAAATGGGCCCACGTGTTTGTAAAATATGCCGCTAGGAATGCATTTTCGTTCTCTGGGTTGCAATCATCGATCTCCATTATTACTGGATGTATTAAAAAATATGGCCGACAATACCACCTAAAGGTATGTAAGTTAATCCCAATACCAAACTGCAACCTGTCAGGTTTCTTTATAATAATTTTACTATACGTTTGGTAACTCTTGACAAAACATATCTGGTGAAATCGCCCCATAAAACTGACTTTTTGCATAACAGCGTGCAATGATAGGTAATGAATCCAGTTTTCTTTACAGTTCAAGGTTGCAGGTAAACTAACAGAGACAGTAATATCCGATAAGATTGTTACTTCATTTCTGAAGACATGAATTGGCGCGTATCCTGACCTTCTTTAACCATGGTTTGACTCCGCGCAGCAAGAACCTTTCCATGACAACAACAAATGGTTTGGGAGCAATTTCTTCCAGTCCTTTACGGGAGTGGGGAGGTGATCTTACTAGCAAGTTAGTGCCATCCCAAAACGCACATACGAGTCGGAAGGGAATAAAGCTACGGCTAAAACCACACCTAAATGAGGCGTTATGTAACGACATAAATGTAACATACATTAGTTGTGGATATTCGACCTAATCTAAGCTAATATGTCAAAATAAAGTAGAATATTAAGTCCGAACGTTCGATCAAGCTATCGATTGTACAACGATATACTGTAGTCCCGTCAAGCATCATCCAATCAATGCTGACATTGTTTTAAGAGTTGATTAATCTCTGAAGATGATAAAAAATGTATTTATGCTTAACAATACACGATGGCAATGGTGGGATATGAACCTACACCTTCGAAATGTACAGTAACGTATAATACATCGATATAATTCCACCATTTATGTTGGTATTACTGTATGGTCACAATTGGCGACGGTACTCTTACAATATTAATAAAGTCTTAATCTACAAAAAATCGCTGAGTTTAATTCCTTGGCCGTGAAAGCCAATATACCAAATGTCTTAATGCTAACAATACATGGTGGCAGCGGAGGGATACGAAATCAAGCTTTCGAAGGTGTGCGCTTTGGACTATCGATTGTACATCGATATAATCCTCTGATCTGTTGGTATTGTTGTACTCATAGAAAACGAATGTCTTTATGCTTAACGACACAGTGTAGTTTTGTGTTTACGAATGCATTTCCATTGATCTGCCAGAAACTGACAAGCCACTTCGCATGAGAATAATTTATCCATGAGACAATCTTACCGTAATCTATATCAAGACCAACTACAATGCTCAGACCTTAATGTAGAAAAAACATGGCGGCGATGGTTGCCCTACCAATAGATAAGATCATGTCATCGGGGTTGTCACAGTTCGTGTAAATTATTATTTTTGTTCACCTAAGAGCATAAAAGATATCACAAGACGAGACTAGGTTCCGAAGAAATATGCATCAATAATTTAGACTTACCTGAATTAATTTATCTATATAGTGCTGGCCTCGAATTATAGGTTTCTTCGTCTTCACCCAAGGGGCAGCTACAATAGTCTCACTGTTTCTGTGGTTAAATAAGAAGCTTTTTGGCGAGTTATCACGATTTGTATTTAAGTTCAGTAATTATAGATTAATATTATTAGCATAAAATCAAACAGATTCTGAAGTAGGAGAGAAGAAAGTACCCGGTTACTGAAGTGCTGTCCCAGCACATGCAGAGTATTTGTGTACACAATCGGAATGAGAATAGTTGCCTGAAATAATCGAACCAACGCTATAGAGATACAATTCAATTAAGACCTCTCGTAGAATTGTCTAAAATCTCGGCTAAAACATCACACCGAATTAGTTGATTGAAATATGCAAAGAAGTCGTCGTGTGGATATATGAACATAATTATAGAGATTACCACACACAAAGGACACGATAATATGTTACCATCTAACCTATTAAACATTCGCTGTTACCGTTTGCAATAGTTGTACGCTGGAAATAGTAGATTTACGTAGTAAAGTAATGTAGGTAGGAAAGCACCATCTCCGTCTTACGGAATTATCGCGGCACACCATCTCGCAATATAAGTACATAATTGGCAAGTTACCCACAACACTTTATTACACACATCATAATAAAAAATAATTTGCAAGCTGTAAGAATCACAAACGTATGAATAATGACGAAACACAATGAGTTCACTGTTTGGCACAGGGGAAACATCTTCCTTAACCAATAAAACATAAGTTCACAGTAATATTTGGCGTTTATACAAGGCAGTGTAGACCATCTGCTAGACTGGTAAGGATTTACGGAGGCACATGTTGCTGAGCGTTCAAGATAACGTCAACGGTTTGGTCTTGCCGTAGATGCTCATTGCGTTTTCCCTTTACGTACTTAATTTCGACACTACTGACGTGTACTAAGGTATTATTATATTGCCACTAACTAGCAAATCATTGCGGTGTATATTCTTGAGTCACTTCTATTAATGCTTTAGTCTTAGGTACTTCAACATCCGAAGTAAATGACACAATGTCATCGGCCGTCTGAACAATCATCACACAATCGAACCAGTCCATAATAAGCGTATTATCACATATTTACACACGATTGCAGTACATTAACGCGAACTGGACTTAACAGACATACTGAAGACACTAAAAATTACAGATGAGCAATAGTTTATCCCAACTTTCATAAAACGAAGCTAATCAAAGATAATATTGTATCCCAGCAACGAATGTAAACAAACAATATCTCGGTCTTCCGCATACGCAATTTTCACACTTTCGATACCTGCATTAAGGTCTGAGTATTGTAGTTGGTCTTGCCTATATTAACTGCTATGTCTTATGTAATTATTGATGAGTCGCGATTATTTCTTTGCTGCAATCAAGGAAATAATAAGGTTATATCACTCCTGGTGTTGTTTAACATTGCAATAATGCAATATCAGTTCATAAAAAAGAACATTTTCAGTGAATATTACTAACATTAATTTCTCGATATTTTTGCGATGTTCATGGCGGCTCGCCCCGTATATTACAAGCGTTTCAAACAGAGAAGAAAACAAAAAAAAACTGGTTTTCTTATTCACAACCTCTTTGGCCTATTTGTTGTCAAAAAAACTTTTTCTTTGCTTTTCTACATCACAGTAGGGCCACTACAATGCATTATTATTTCAGCATACAGAACTGCTGACGTAGATTTAAAAAATCTTTGGATCACCTCCTGGTGTAGCGGCTAGCGTTCTTTGCCCCGGAGGTCCATGTTCGATTCCTCCAGCTCTACCAAGAAATTTTATTCTGGTGTGAGGGCTGGAACGGGGTACACCCAACCTCTTGAGGAAAAACTGAGAAGAGGAGAGTTGGTAAGTGGTTTTCCGTGGCTTCCCACTTCTACTGGGATGGTTCCTAACTTAAGGCCACGACCGCTTCCTTCCCAATCTTATCCCAATTCACAAGTACACACACTAGTAGAACCATTACAAAAATTGCACACCCATAAATACATGGGGCTTTATGACCACGCTATCGCAGCCCCTAAAATAAGCAACATCAAAACATTGACTGATGATATCAGTTTTATGAATTGGTATTGTATTGTAGAAATGTTAGGCAATATCAGCAGCGTAAGGGTTCCTTTCAACAGATCCACGCGCGGCTTCGGTGGCGTAGTTGGTAGCATGCTGAACTGCTGTGCCCAAGATAGCGGGTTCAAATCCGGCCAAAGTCGTCGGATATTTTAAGAGCGTTAAAAATCATTCAGTATGCCTTCCTTCGGAGGGGAAGTAAAGCCGGCGGTCCCATGTCATAGATTTAGGGCATGTAAAAGATCCTTCCACAGACTAAACTTGTGTGAAACTAAATTGTTAGGTTAGATTTCGTCGGCAAAGTTCCAACGTTCACCACTAGGTATCATTGATATCTGGTAGCGAAAGTTGGAACTATTTGACAGTAAACGGAACTTTTAGCTCACCCTAAGGGTGTCCTCTGGAAGTAGCTACAGATTCAGGCGAGCCGAACATGTCCTCGGACACTCCCGGCACTAAAAGCCATACGATAAATAAATAAGTAAGCAGCGCAAGAATTAGGCTACTGCAATTCTTCAGTAATTACAGAAGGTTTAATACAGTATTCATTAGCAGTGAGACTGTCTCTGCTGCTGTGTGCTACAAGATACCAGATTGTCATGCTTGGATAATAGCCTATAGTGCTCTATTTCGAATTTCAACGTCACGTTGACGCTGTGTTATCTCCCAAAGGAAGGCGCTATATGAACTTGCCTCTTCGTTAACGTCACATATTGATGGATTATGGGACGTAGCTTTAAAATTCGGAACGTAGGCTAGTTGGTGTTATCGATTGCTTATCGAGGTGGCCCCTTGGGTATAAGCCATCACTGTAGCGGAGTTGTGATGTTCAAACGAACCTGTTATCGTTCTAACCGAAGAACATTCTTGTATTCTGATCCCAATTCTCTTACAAATGAAGTCACAGATCACGCTTAAGATCTCATAGGGTACAGGTCTGATGACGCAGAATATTGATTTCTTGCTATAGATTCCAATTTTAGTACACTGGCAAAAAAAAAAAAAAAAAAAAAAAAAAAAAAAAGATCACTTGAAAAATTTAACATTACTTTCAGTTAAATCATAAATATCTCTATGCCTAGTACACAAGTTATGTTTATAGCATGGAAGTAAGGTAACCGTATTTTTTTCCTGGATGTATTATCATTCTTCATGTCATTGTTTCACTTATCAATTAATATGATAATATTGGTCCGGTTAACTCAAACATAAAATGCCAGCGTTTCACCCCAGTGCGCCGTTGGGCTCGTCAGTTGGTACAGACACACCTCACCAATACGCGTGGCTAGCACATATCGAGAAGGCCATCACAAGACACAAAATACAAGCAGTATTGACGTCACAAGTGATGCCAATGTGCTACGGAAGTCAAGCTTCCTTTCATAAAACAAAAGCCTTACCTTGGCGAACCAAATAGGTTATAATGTATTTTGTATTTTGTGCCTTGTGATGGATTTCTCAGTATGTGCTAGCCACGCGTATTGGTGAGGTGTGTCTGTACCAACTGACGAGCCCAACGGCACACTGGGGCGAAACGCTGGCATTTTATGTTTGAGTTAACCGGACCAATATTATCATATTAATTGATAATTCATCTGCTCAAACGGAAATAACATAACCTATTGTTTCACTTAACAATAGCGATTCATTGACATGGTACTGTTTCTCGCGGAAAGATGTGCGCGCCACCATTTTCGATCAGAGCCATTGCCCTGGCAACATCTTCAGGCCTCAAGCGCATATTCGTTTCTGAATTGCACAAGAACAACTGAGGATATGGCTGTATCGATCTTTTGCTATGCCAACAAGTGGCTAAAGAAAAGGAAAAAAGCAATGCAAATTTGACGATAGCGATGGCGCGCACATCTTTCCGCGGGAAACAGCATCATATCCAAGAATCGCTATTGTTAAGTCAAACAATGACATGAAGAATGGTAATGCATCCAGAAAACCAATGTAACCTTACTTCCATGCCATAACTACAGTATGTACTGTACTAGGCCTATACCGTTCACATTTATGACTTGAATGAAAGTAATGTTGAATTATTCAAGTGATCATTTTTTTTGGTGCCGGTCAGTGTACATAAGGAACAATGCGTTTGTATAATTTACTCCACTTTTAGCTATTTAGAAGGCAAGGCTGTCCTCCATTTCACTGTCATAGAACTTTTGTTTCTTTTCTTTGGTGACTGGGAGACGACATAGAAGTTGTCGTCACTTCCATTACTCTATGCACCCGTCAACGATGGGTACTGAAAGCTAGTCACTCCAATAAGAGATGTCATTGATGGCAAATGGTGGTTCTCAGCTATAACTGCGTGGGACATGTAGTACAAGCCCTTGTCAAAAGAATATTGAAAACTCCCCCGCATTAGCTCAGTGGTAAAGCTACGGCGAGCGGCGGGTATGAGTCCCGCAGGTAGAGGACATTTTGATTCTCTACCTTGTTTCTAAATTTGTTGTACTATTTGTACAATACATGATCCTAATCGGTAAAAGCCTCCATTTGTCGGTTAATGTTATGTCTGTTGGGTTTCAATATGCAATTTTTCCTATATTTTAGCTTCATGCTACTGTTATTGAGTCTTCATCTGTAGATGTGAATTCATTGTGTTTAGTTTTACTCCATGTTTGTATACATTGTATTTTGTACATACTGGATCGTGTACATATTTTGTAAATAAGTATGCGTATGTCTGCATGAAGTGTGTTTTTATTTTGTTTTAGTTCCTCTTAGGCATGCCTGAGCTTGTCCTAGTTGATCCCGTCCTTGCTTCCCCCCGTAGCATGTAGGTACAGTACTGTTCATCATCATTGTAGAACAAGGCAAAGAGTGGTGTTGTGTCGTAGCCAAGTGCACACCCCGGACTCGTCCGTAACATATCAGAATTTATTGAACTGAACTGGTTTTTTTCTTTTTGCAGTGAAATAAATTGATGATATTCGAAACAATATATGTGTTTTAATGCAACCTTTCCATGAGCATATCGTGCCAAATGTACATTATTTCTTAGAATTGCATGGCCCGGAATACAACCAATACTACCAACATCTACTGTCGACCAAAATATTATGTGCACTCGAGTTTGAAGGTTGTTTGTGAAGTAACCAATAGACCTACATAAAATCCAATAACATCGCCATTTTCGTCGTTCTATTTTACGTTAGTTCATGTAGGTTTGGAATTTTTAATTTATATTTTAATATTTTTTATCGCAGTTGAAACACATAAAGTCCCCTTTTTAAGCGTGTTTCAACCATGCGTCACATTTAAGAATTATTATCTCACAAACTCGTCATCAGATCAAATCCAAATTTTAACACAATATACATTGGAATGTTGTATAACTGGTTTATTAATTTCAAAATTTTATGTGTTCAAGAACGAAAGTTGTTATCATTTTTGTAAGGTAACTTTTACTCGGCTCGGGGTTTGGAAAATGTAGTTCTTGGTTGCGTTGTAATCCTTATACATCAAAACATTATGCTGTATGACTGTGAAATACGTAAATTAATTCTCTTATTTTATATCGGTTTGTATTTGTACGGGGAATTAAGACATGGTTCAGCAGCTAGCCGCTCCGGGAAATGCTGTACAGCGTTGCTGATATGGAGCTCATCACTCCCGAGCTGTGCGCCATGGCGCGTGATGGAGCCCATCTTGGCAACGCTGTACAGCTTTCACCGGAGCGGCTAACTGGCGAACCATGTCTTAATTCCCCGTACAAATACAAACGAATATAAAATAAGTGAATTAATTTACGTATTTCACAATCATACAGCATACCTTTTTGATATACCTAGGTATAAGGATTACAATGCGACCAAGAACTACATTTTCAAACCACCCCAAGCCGAGAAAAAGTTACCTTACAAATATGATAACAACTTTGTTTCTTGCACACACAAAATTTTAAAATTAATAAACCAGTTATACAATATTCCAATGAATATTGTGTTAAAATTTGGATTCGATCTGATGACGGGTTTGTGAGATAATAATTCTTAAATGTGACGCATGGTTGAAACACGCTTATAAACGGGCACTTTGTGTGTTCCAACTGTGATAAAAAATATTAAAATATAAATTAAAAATCCCAAACCTACATACACTAACGTAAAATAGAACGACAAAAATGATGTTGTTATTGGATTTTATGTAGGTCTATTGGTTACTTCTCAAACAACCTTCAAACTCGAGTGCACATAATATTTTGGTCGACAGTAGGTGGGTATTCCGCGTCTTCGGAATTCCACTGTTCGCAGTAAATGAATCATTACAGCAGGGGGTAAACAATAATTTGAGCCAGCACTTTTAAGTGCAAAAGGGCCATAGTAACGGCTTCATTGCTATAGGAAGTATTGCTATGGGCACCTCCCTGCATTCTTTACTCCTGCATCACGTCGGAACTATTGGACCGATGAAAATGCCATCACCTAATATGTTCAATTGCTACAGGATAAATTTACAACATGGAGTATAATAAAACTCTACTAAGAGATATACCGTATTTTATTTTTGTACCTAGTATCATAAAACAGCCTATTCTACAGCCTAGCCATATTTGTAAATGGGGCTTAATTCATATTGTAAATAAATATTAATAATAATAATTATCTGATCATTGTCATCTAGGATTGTAGTGATTCCGAACACTCCCATATAAAATGCTTTTGGGACGCGAAAACTATCGGTTTTCTACTAATTATTCAAGGAAGATTTTCAAGTACCTAAAATATATTATAAACAGTTGAATTTCTTTATATGATCGATACTAAGGGAGCTTATCGTAGACTAAAGCATTTGTCCTCATCCCTCACCCACCTGCAAAGGCGATTTTCCCAAATCAATACACATTTATCTACTTCTACACCCTCCTTTCCACCAAATCTACAGTACTTTCCTATTTCTCAGTCACCTATCTGTAATAACATATAAAAAATTCCTTCCCAGTACAATGCTAAATTTAAAAAAAATGGCTGGTAGAGGCTATTCATTTACAGTATATTTTCAAATACTATGAGCCCAAAATCGAAATTTGATTAGGATCGTATTTTGCTTGTCGTGAATTAACATATTCGTTTTCATCTTCCAGAATCATGAAATAGCTTTTTTGAAATTATCTATACAAAAACTCCAAAATGTAAAATTAAAACCTCCCTCAACTCTAGTGATTTCACTCCCCGATGTTTAAAAAAAGTCACCGGCTCGCAGAGACCTAGGTAAGAATATCTCAAGGAAATTGTCCGAGTTTTGGTTGGCATATATGACGCAGTGTTTACGGCATGGAGGAAGGGGTGGTCTGCATCACACATCACACTACTCTCTGCCTGGCGGCTCAAGCCGACTCTCTGATTGGTTGACTGTGATACGGACGTGTTCTTGTCTGCTTGCGGGGCTGCGGTGGACCAGGGCTTGGAGATCCCCATCTACATTTGGTACGACAGCTATCCCACACACAGCGGCGAGGGTTACGAGGGTCGAGTGTCGCGAGTGTCACCGGACTCGCCGTATGGACTGGCGTCTCTCAACCTGACCAACATCCGCGAGTCCGACCAGGGCTGGTACGAGTGTAAGGTGGTCTTCCTCAACCGCTCTCCCAACCAGCACAAGAATGGTACCTGGTTCCACTTGGACGTGCACGGTGAGTACCACAACATGATCTCATTTATAACTATCGTATGGTTACAATATTATACAATAACACCAGCCATTTCCAGCAGACGCAGGTGATATCCATTTGGTGTTTCTAGGGGTTTGGACTTGGTATACACTCAAATATGATACAATCGAACCTCGATAAATCGAATCGTTAGGAGATGTCAAAATACGAGGGGCGTTCAATATACTGGATAATGCAACACATTTTTTTCTCTGCCAATTTCTGTTCTTAACAAGAAGTTCCGTGCCGAACTAAAGAGCCTACTTTTCTTAAAATTTAAGATTCATGCCAATGATTTATCTATATGGATCTATCTAGAATAATAACGAAATTAAGTTGGTTATATCGAAATTTCAAATTAGTTCGAAATACTGTATAACTTACCTGGCATAATGTAACCTAATAGAGCACTACAGTTGGCAGCCCTGGTGACTGAATATATTCTTAGTTCCATCTCTTAAGGTACAGTACAAAATTTGGTTGAAGTCCAATGGATAGCATGGACGTTACATGCAGTTAAACATTGGCTCTAACAGCGCGCGTAAAATCATGTTGGCAACAATGTCATGCATGTATTGGTCAGAAATAATCTGAAATAATATGATCTATTGTTGTGCCAATTTTGAATGAAATCCATTAGTTAGTATAGACGTTATATGCATTTTAAAATTGGACCTATCATCAGGCTTAGAGTCATGTTGGCAGCACTGACGTATATTAGTTCCTCCAAATTAATCTAGAATGCCAGGTACTATACGTGTGCATAGTTTAAAGCTGTCGGCTTGCATACTTTCTGATATATAGGTATTTGGATAAAATAAATTGAGAGCATTTATTAACAGTTGGCAACCCTGTTGGCTCTTAAGAATACGCTCAGTCATATCTGGTTATTTACACATGGCACATCGGAAATTTAGTTGAATTTCAATTGATAGTGTAGAAGTTATATGTATTTAAATTTTGGACCTATCAGCAGGCTTATAATAATTTTGGCAACACTGCCATGTATGGCCTTCTGGAAATCAAACTGAAATATTATTATCTATATGTGTGCCAATTTTGAAATAGCTCCCATTTATACCTTCCAAGATATCCAACATGGAGCTCAAATTTCAATTGCGATTTTTCAGCAGTTAGTAGCACTGACATCATTTTCATATACGGCATTGAGATATTCAGGTATAGATCTTTACTCCTATCAAATTTTGTTTCGATTGCTGCAGCCGTTTAGGAGTTAATAGGGGTGGACACACACACAGCCAGACAGACAGGACAGACAGACACACATTTGCCCGGATCGATCTCATAAGTCTACTTTTTCCTCATTTTTGCAAAATGTGAAAAGTAGGCTAAAATTTGAAATTTTGTTTGGGACATCTTTGAATATTCCCGCTTCGTCTCGTAGAGTTTCATTACTTTCCGATAGGTGGCAGCACTGTAACTAGCCTTGAAAAGGCGTCTGTAACAGAGGTGCGTGTCAAACAGAGAGCAAACGCGATCGAAGCAGGCAGGCAAGCAGCAATGCTGGAAGGGCTGCCTATCTATTGGCGTAAAACCAGGGCATCACAGATATTCATAGGTGCTTGCAGAATGTCTACGGAGACCAGTTGGAGTATTCAAAGCTTTGTTTCCTCTGTGTTCCTCGACACCTAACAGAATACCATCAAGAGCAAAGAAGAAACATCTGTGCGGAATTGCTTGCTGGTTATGAGGCTGAAGGTGACAATTTCTTGTCAAACATTGTCACAGGTGATGAAACATGGATTCATCACTTCGAACTTGAAACAAAACGGCAATCCATGGAGTGGCGCCACACCTACTCTCCCACGAAGAAAAAGTTCAAAACCGTACCCTCAGCTGGTAAAGTCATGGCTACGGAAGTTATCGATGCAGCACGACGTTGGCTCCGACATCGACCAGTCGAGTGGTACCATGCAGGCTATGTTGAAAAATAGGGTATTGTACCAAAGGATTGGGGAATA
Source organism: Meconema thalassinum (assembly GCA_946902985.2). Classification (NCBI taxonomy): domain Eukaryota; kingdom Metazoa; phylum Arthropoda; class Insecta; order Orthoptera; family Tettigoniidae; genus Meconema; species Meconema thalassinum. Next base: position 35,242,007 of record OX336399.1, read on the forward strand.
ACATGGTGTATTTGAATCCTCAATAAAACCAACCTGCTTTTAGAAGAAAAAAATGTGTTGCATTATATATTGAACGCCCTTCGTAAATTCGAGTCATGGAGATACATAGGAAATATGTTAAATTTGTGATATACTGGTAGCAAAATACAATGTGCTGTCTGTAAACTAACTTGACGTTTAAACGCGACAAATTGCTACTTACTTACTTCGTTGGCCACACGAACCGAAGTCGGTTCATTGCCTTACTCTTTAGCCTCTTCTATTGGTCTCTGTTGCTAGCCATGTTCTCGTTGGCTCCCAGTGTCTCCAGGTCTTTCTTGACTCCATCCATCCACCTCAGTTTTGGTCTACCCAGGGGTCTCGTACCTTGTGGCTTCCCTTCTAGCACTGTCTTCACCATTTTCTCTTCTCTTCTCTTCTCAGGACATGTCCCAGCCATTCAATTCCTCTGCTCTTTATTACAGCTGTCACATCGGGTTCATTAAACAGCATGTGTATTTCAATATTTTTTCTTCTTCTAAAGATTCCATTTTCAGATACTGGCCCAAAAACTTTTCTTAATACCTTGTTTTCAAAAGTTATAATTTTTCTCTCCATTTTCTTGCTCAGTGTCCATGTTTCCGCCCCATACATTAATACTGGACGCACGATTGTCTTGTAAATGCGGAGTTTTGTTGTTTTCGTTAATAGCCTGCTGGTAAATAGTTTATTCATTGAAAAGAGACACCTCTCTGCAGATTTTAGCCGGTTCATTACTTCCTCCTCCATGTTGTTGTTGGCATTGATTGTACTCTCTAGGTATTTGAAAGACCTATTCTTCCTAAATTCCATATCTTCTATTGCCAGTACTCCCTCAGTTTCCTCTTCATTGTTTCTGGTTACAATCATATACTCTGTCTTATCTTGATTGATCCTCAGACCCACTCTTTGTGCTTCTTCTATTAGAACTTTAGCTGTTATTTTTAGTTCCTCTTCCTCCTCCGCTAAAACCACAATGTCATCGGCAAACGCTAAGAGTTTCACTTCACCACCTACAATCGTACCTCTTCCAATCGAAGATGCTCTTTTTAGTGCAAGGTAATGAAAATGGCGGTTAGAGCAGAAAGCGGCAACAATTGAAAGAAAGTGCTGTGAACTCAACTGAACCATTATGCAACCTCCCGTTTTGAAGAGATGTCAATACTGTATCAGTAAAAAAATGGCGGGTGCTCCGCGCTCAACATAGGGGAACATTTCTGCCATATGAAATAAGTAAAATAGAAACTACAGTTCAAGTGTATAACAAAATACTTGAAAACAATCTAACAAAAAGAGCAATGAAATTCGACTTACAGCAGCCTACTTACGGAAACCGGTAAGTTTAGCGCGGTGACTCTGCGCCTCCAGCTGTTCGGGTCGATATGAGATTCTATAGAGATCATAGTTCAGTAATCGGCTTTGGTGGCGTTGTTGCTAGCATGCTGAACTGCTGTGTCCGAGATAACGGGTTCAAACCCGGCCGAAGTCGTCGGATTTCATACGAGCGTTAAAATCCTTCAGTATGCCTTCCTTCAGAGGGGAAGTAAAGCCGGCAGTCCCATGTCATAGATTTATGGCATGTAAAAGATCCTTCCACAGATTAAACTTGTGTGAAGCTAAATTTCTAGGTTAGATTTCGTTGGAACGCTCTATTAAAGTTCCAACGTTCACCACTAGGTATCAGTGACATCTGGTAGCGAAAGTTGGAACTACTTGAAATTGAACGGAACTTGTAGCTCACCCTATGGATGTCCGCTTGAAACAGCTACAGCCTCTGGCGAGCCAAACATGTCCTCGGACACTCCCGGCACTAAAAGCCATACGATAAATAAATAATAGTTCAGTATAGCGGTTGCATACGGTTGGCTCAACTCAGTAGGCTAATCGGTGGAAAATTAGAATTAAAACCTTCGAATGAGACAAGTTGCACTGTAAAAACACGTGAATGTTCGAGATAAAGAACAATTTAAGTGCCAGGGATATAATTTAAACTTCGAGACATCTGAAAATTCCAGTCATAGAAATTCGAATTGAAGAGAAAACAAGAAGTTCCGTGACGAACTTAAGAGCCTACTTTTCTTAAAATTTAAGATTCATGCCAATGATTAATCTATATGGATCCATCTAGAATAATGACGAAATTAAGTTGGTAATATCGAAATTTCTAATTAGTTCGAAATACTGTACACCTGGCATAATGTAGCCTAATAGAGAACTACAGTTGGCAGCCCTGGTGACTGAATATATTCTTAGTTCCATCCCTTATGGTACATAATACAAAATTAGGTTGAAGTCCAATGGATAGCATGGACGTTACATGCAGTTAAACATTGGATCTAACAGCGCGCGTAAAATCATGTTGGCAACAATGGCATACATGTATTGGTCAGAAAAAATCTGAAATAATATGATCAATTGTTGTGTCAATTTTGAATGAAATCCATTAGTTGGTATAGAAGTTACCTGCATTTTAAAAATGGACCTATCAGCAGACTTAGAATCATGTTGGCAGCACTGGCGTAGGCCGATATTAGTTACTCTAAATTGATCTAGAATGCCAGGTACTATATGTGTGCAAAGTTTAGAGCTATTGGCTTGCATACTTTCTGATATATTGATATTAGGGTAACAAAAATAGATACAGTATTTATTAACAGTTGGCAGCCCTGGTTACTCTTAATAATCGGCAGTCATATCTGTTATGGTACACATAGCACATACGAAATTTGGTTGAAATCCAAATGATAGTATATAAGTTACATGTATTTAAAGTTGGACCTCTCAGCAGGCTTAGAATCATGTTGGTAGCACTGACGTATATTAGTTACTCCAAATTATTATAGAATGTCAGGTACTATACGTGTGCATAGTTTAAAGCTGTCGGCTTGCATTCTTTCTGATATATGGGTATTTGGATTAAAAAAATTGAGAGCATTTATTAACAGTTGGCAGCCCTGGTGGCTCTTAAGAATACGCTCAGTCGTATCTGTTTATATACACATAGCACATACGAAATTTGGTTGAAGTCCAATTGATAGTGTAGAAGTTATATGCATTTAAAATTTGGACCTATCAGCAGGCTTATAATCATTTTGGCAACACTGCCATGTATGGCCTCCTGGAAATTAAACTGCAATATTATTATCGATTCGTGTGCCAATTTTGAAATAGTTCCCATTCATAGCTTCCAAGATATCCAACATGGAGCTCAAATTTCAATTGCAATTTTTCAGCAGTTGGTGGCACTGACATAATTTTTCAATATGGCCGTGAGATATTCAGATATAGATCTTTACTCCTACCAAATTTTGTTTCGATTGCTGCAGCCGTTTAGGAGTTGATAGGGGGACACACACAACCAGACAGACAGACAGACAGACAGACAGGACAGACAGACACACATTTGCCCGGATCGATCTCATAAGTCTACTTTTTCCTCATTTTTGCAAAATGTGAAAAGTAGGCTAAAAAATATACATGTAAATTATAGGACGTGTGTTAGCGAAATAATAACTACGAGTTATTACAAATTCGAGTAACAGAGGTTCGACTGTAGTTGACTATAGGCTAACGGACACTCTCCGCTGAAAGAGGTGACATCCATGTAGCGATCGGCATTCCTAGGGATTTTGGCTACAGTTTGACAACAATGCATCCTGTATGAGATTATATTCTCTAGAAGGCAATGATCAAGTAATGACTTCAACTGATGGTATAAACGTTGATCCTGCACATTTTAACGCACGTGTACTGAAAATACCAAGTATTGCCGTAAAAGTAAATTTATTCTGTTTCACAGCAATTCATTAGAGAAATACTTTTGTCTTTAACCAGTATTTAAGAGTAAGCTAGTAGGCTATTCACTAAAAATTCACTCGTTTTTCACTTGAAATGAAGCATTCGATTCTCTTTTAAATCAAATTCAGTTATAACTGTGTTAATGTCCACCACCACACCCCGCTCAATTACCAAAAGGGCCAAGGACGAAAGCCTTTCCTGACCGGTGGTATTTTTGCAATACTTTTTAGTCGACTTCGGCAGGAGAACGTTCGCTTACAGGATGCTGAACGTGTTGGAATATTGAGCTAAACTCAGAATAAGTGGAACACTATTGGAAGAGCTACTTTTAGGTACCGGTAATTAAAAATACGGAACTCGTGCTTTGTCCTGTGTCCGCCGCCATGAACATCTGCAAAATTTACTATAAAAATGGCTAATGTTACTAAGATACAGGAGTTGAATATTTTATCGCTAGAGGGTGTTATTGCATTTTTAGTAGTGCCAACATTATTGGTTCCAGACCAATGGTTTTCGCCTAGTCCAATAATGGTTAGGTAGTGCGGCCCTGGGCCGCGTTAGCTAATAAAAACACCCATGGTTTTTGTCAATAATCTTTATCCAGGCCAATGGTTTTGCCAAGTAGTACAATTAGTAGTTTTCACCAATAATTTCATCCAGACAGTTGCCAAACCTCGCAACAGGGGATTGCGGTGAAGTGAAGCTGCAATCCAATATGGCGACGTGTTTTTTTTTTGGAAAGTTTATTACTTGAAAGTTAATGTTGGCAATTTCCTTATTTTTAAAGTGTTTTCGTGGTGTTTGTTAATAGCAGTTGGCTTCAATAACGTGGCACAGTAAGTAGAAACCATTTTCAGAGCGCTACTAACAAAAATAACGCACTTTGAAAATGGACACCGGAGAACGCACGAGAGCCAAAAATATTTTATCTTTAAATATCTCATTTTGTTCTATTGTTGGAGACATTTTTCAGTGTTGCCCTAGTAATCGAAATTAATGCTTTTCAGTCGGTCAACACGATTGTACTCAATATTGTAAAAGGTGTTTCCCTAAACCAGAAAAATATTAACATGAGATTAATAAATACATTCACTTGGAGACATAGATTCAACGGCCTAATTGTAAAGGATCTGACGATCGAAACTGGCCATAGTAACACATAGCTACTCTTGTCTATAGACTGTTGAGTGAATCACAATCCAACTACTGTACCTTTCATTTCTATTGAATACACCTACTCGACCGTAATACACGTTATAGCTCCCTTAGCATTAGTGCCATTCCCCACCAAGAAAACCAGCCAAGAATGCTAGCCGCTCCACAAGGAAGTTGTCTTGATACATTTCAAACATGTTGTTGTTTCCTATGGCTAGCCCGGATTCCAATCCATCAGATTTCTTGCATTCCAATAGAGTTGTGTGAGGTTTCCTGAAGTTCTAGCAGTCACATCAAGTTTGTTGCAATGTAGCAGGTGCCCCTTATCCATTTTACTTCCAGGTTCGTGACAAAGTGTGCATTCTTCAGATCTCAGGATGTTAATTCATTTCAGATGAGCTGCAAGGCAGTCATGGCCAGTGTTAAGTCTGAAGAAGGCTACAGCTTCTCTTCTTGGTGTTATATTATATTGATCTCATTTAGCATCAATGTCCTTCCATAATTTGGTTTCTGCTGTTTTCTTTGCCATTTCTTCATACCTGTTTTTGATAGTATTTTTCAAGATCGTTTTTGCTGACATTAAATCAGTCTGACTGACAGGTTGTTGTTGTGTGGTGCCATTTTTTTTTTGCTAATCTGTCTGCCTTTTCATTTCCTGCTATTCCAACATGAGAAGGGATCCACTGAAATGAGACCTGTTTGTGGAGTCTTTGAAGGGTTTTTATCATACAAAAAATTTCTTTCAGGTCTTTATTATGAGGCTCATAATTTGACGAGACGGCTTGGATGGCTGCTTTTGAATCTGTAATGATAACACATTTTTGATAATCTATGTGTCTGCCTAATAACTGATGGAGTGCATTTTAAACATACCGAACCGTATTTTTAGACTGTAGTTAATGATAGCTGTTTATTGTTCCACAGCACCTCCACGCTTCAGCGTTACGCCCGAAGACGTAATTTACGTCAACTTGGGCGATGCAATAATCCTCAACTGCCAGGCTGAGGGCACGCCCACGCCGGAGATCTTGTGGTACAAGGACGCTAACCCCGTGGACCCCTCGGCCACTATAGGCATCTTCAATGATGGTACGGAGCTGCGCATCTCCAACATCCGGCACGAGGACATCGGTGACTACACGTGTATTGCCCGCAACGGTGAAGGGCAGATCAGCCACACGGCGCGGGTCATCATTGCCGGTAGGTTCCCGCCATGTGAAACACCTAAGTTCTTCATATGTTAACCCCTTCACTTTATTTAAAATAAATTAAAAAAAACAACATATTGGAATGTTTCGGGTTTGAACATGTCTTGGGATAACTTTGATCCCTTCAGAAATTAAACAAGAAGTTCCGTTAAGAACTATACAGCCTACTTTTCATGCCAATGATTATTCTACAGAATATGAATCTATCTAGAATAATGACGAAATTAAGTTGCTAATATCGAAATGTCCAATTAGTTCGAAATACTGTACACCTGGCATAATGTATCCTAATAGAGCACTACAGTTGGCAGCCCTGATGACTGAATATATTCTTAGTTCCATCTCTTAAGGTACAAAATACAAAATTTGGTTGAAGTCCAATGAATCGCATGGACGTTACATGCAGTTAAACATTGGATCTAACAGCGCGCGTAAAATCATGTTGGCAACAATGTCATGCATGTATTGGTCAGAAATAATCTGAAATAATATGATCTATTGTTGTGCCAATTTGGAATGAAATCCATTAGTTAGTATAGAAGTTACATGCATTTTAAAATTGGACCTATCAGCAGGCTTAGAATCATGTTGGCAGCACTGACGTATATTAGTTACTCCAAATTCGTCTAGAATGCCAGGTACTATACGTGTGCAAATTTTAGAGCTATTGGCTTGCATACTTTCTGATATATTGATATTAGGGTAACAAAAATAGGGACAGCACATATTAACAGTTGGCAGCCCTGGTTGCTCCTTAGAATACGCATAGTCATATCTGTTATGGTACACATAACACATACGAAATTTGGTTGAAATCCAAATGATAGTATGGAAGTTGCATGTATTTAAAGTTGGACCTGTCAGCAGGCTTAGAATCATGTTGGTAGCACTGACGTATATAAGTTACTCCAAATTAATATAGAATGTCAGGTACTATACGTGTGCATAGTTTAAAGCTGTCAGCTTGCATACTTTCTGATATATTGGTATTTGGATAAAATAAATTAGGAGCATTTATTAACAGTTGGCAGCCCTGGTAGGTCTTAAGAATACGCTCAGTCATATCTGGTTATGTACACATACAACATACGAAATTTGGTTGAATTCCAATTGATAGTGTAGATGTTATATGCATTTAAAAATTGGACCTATCAGGAGGCTTATAATCATTTTGGCAACACTGCCATGTTTGGCCTCCTGGAAATTAAACTCAAATATTATGATCTGTACGTGTGCCAATTTTGAAATAGCTCCCATTCATACTTTCCAAGATATCCAACATGGAGCTCAAATTTCAATTGCGATTTTTTAGCAGTTGGTAGCACTGACATCATTTTCAAATATGGCCGTGAGATATTCAGGTGTAGAGCTTTACTCCTACCAAATTTTGTTTCGATTGCTGCAGCCGTTTAGGAGTTGATAGGGGGGGACACACACACAGCCAGACAGACAGACAGAAGGACAGACAGACAGACAGACAGACACACGCACATTTGCCCGATCTCATAAGTCTACTTTTTCCCCATTTTTGCAAAATGTGAAAAGTAGGCTAAAAAATAATTTAAACCTTAAAGCACCTAATTCTTACAAACTAATCTAAATGTTAAAACATACATGTACTGTACTAATTCTTATAAACTAAACTAAATATTGAAAAATACATAACTACTGTAATTCTTATAAACTAAACTGTTAACACATTGCTGACCGGATGCCTGGACATGTCACATCCCCTGTGGACCGGATATTTTGCTACTGAGAATATTCCAGTGCATTAGATTATAAAAAAGTACATAATTCTGGAAATAACCCAGATATTATCTATTTGATATGAGTATACACATACCCCTAGTAGTGCTCAAGGGGATGATGTATTTGGAAACATGACACAATGTGCAGCGGCGGCTTACAGAAATAGCAGATGGAGTATATTTGAGGTTAGATTGGTCAACAATCAAAGTACGGTATGTATTTTGGTTGTTATTACGTCGCCTAGAGACCTGAATATTACTCTCTCATTCAGTTTCTACTAATTCACTATAACTTGCGCCATTTGAACGATAATATAAGCGATAAATCTTATCATCTGATTATACAAGTCCTCCATCTTGTCATTGATTGAACCAACAGTAGGAAGTTAGATGTGTCGAAACAAAATCAAAGAATAAAAGAAGGCCATGAATTGACGGAAGATGGCACATATACATCTACAAATGTCCTTCTCAATGTGCTAGACCGAAATAGTTCAATACATGGTCAAGAGATGTCGCAGGAAGACTGAAAACAATGACGTGTATAAAACCGAGATTTCTCGGGGCCCGTCTTCCATGTGTTAAAAAATATATAAAGTAACCAATTCTTATAAACTAAACTAATCTAAATGTTAAAACATAAATTTTATTAAAGTAGATTAATGTAATTATTTCTTACAAACTAAACTACCATAATCTAAAAGTTAAAGTATGTTTAATGTAACTATTTCTTATAAACTACATACATCTAAAAAGATGGTATATTGGCTTTCACGGCCGGTGACTTAAAACTCAGCAATTCTTCTAGGTTTGTGCCGTGTCTTGTGTGGGGTTTCGCCTAGGACACCAAGCTGGCTCATCGGCGGGATCTTGGTGTCCCCGCCCGGACCCCCACAGGAGTAACGAACTGCGCGCTACCTCCCTTTATATAGAGTGCAACTGCACTACTTTACTGCGAGAACTAAAAGCTCAAGCAGCCTTAACTTCCCTATGAAGGCTTCCAAAAAATGGTATATTGGCTTTCACGGCGGGGACACCAAGAGCCCGCCGATGAGCCAGCTGGGTGTCCTAGGAGAAACCCCACACAAGACACGGCACAAACCTAGAAGAATTGCCGAGTTTTAATTCACGGTCAAAAAGTTGTCGAAAATAGGCTCTTTGTAGAGCGGAGCATGGTTGGAATTTGTAGGTAATTACACCTTCCTGCTGCAATGACAAATTTTAATGTGACTTGAGAACAGTTGTTTCAGAAATGGTTGTATTTATACATGTGCTATTGAGTGTTTATAAAAGTAGATAAAATACTTCCTATATGTGATATGGACCAACTACTGAAAACTTTCAATAAGCTATACAAATTCACACTCACTAGTAATGCAATAATGGTTTATGCCAAAACCCATTTTATGGTGAATATCTGTGAAACATTTCAAGCCACTTATGTTGCTGGTTCTGAGATACATACACCAAGTCATAAAGTAACAAAATGTATTAAAAATTATAAAAACCCATTTAAGGATATGAACCAAAGAAATGTGTAATGCTCAAATTTTAAATACTGTAATGATAAAAGGCAAGTATATTTATCATAATAATTATAACTTTGTATGTTCTAAACTTCAGTGGTAGATAGGTGTATTGTGAGTGTTGGCAAGTTTTGGAGCATTTTCTATGTGGTGCACATCCAAGTACCCTTGAATAATGTTTCTCTATCTGCACTTGAATGAAAATCCACAGCCTGCTTCCAGTCTCCGACCGGGTCAGGAATGGAATGAATGAAGCCCCCATCTAGCGGCGAGGATATGGACTGTGCCGGCTGCCGAGGCCTGACGCACTCCTCTGGGGCAAGGATTAAATGAATGACAGATGAAATGAAATGATAGTGGAGAGTGTTGCTGGAATGAAATGTTGACAGGGAAAACCGGAGTACCCGGAGAAAAACCTGTCTGCCTCCGTTTTGTCCAGCACAGATCTCACATGGAGTGACCGGGATTTGAACCACGGACCCAGCGGTGAGAGGCCGGCGTGCTGCCGCCTAAGCCACGGAGGCTTTATCTGCACTTAATGTTCACAAATAAGTTCATATAGTCTGACTTATTACAAATGTTTTTGTTGTAATTATTATTACAAGGTACTGTATTAACCTTTACCCTGCTATGCCCGAGATACCTCGTCGGCAACTTCAGCTGAATTTCTGAAGAGGAAGTAGGTACCTTTGGAGTTTCCTTCGGTTTTCAAACTTGAACGGCAGCAAGCTATATATTTTAGGAACATAATGGACCATCAGTAAAAACGCAGATTGCATTAACTAAATCTGAAATCTATTCCGGAATTATTTTGCCAGTTCAGATGAAATGTCTTATCTTTTTTGCTACCCGATCTGTTTAAAGTATGTCCAGCGACTACCACTTTGGCCATTATGGACAACCCTATTTTTAAGTTAGCTAAACTGTCTAAAATGTCTAACATTCATAATTTTTGAATGAGTGTTGTGCAATTTGGTCAGAATTTAGCACTTGTGAAACAGGAATATCGAACTTTTTAAAGGATATAATACATTTGGCTCCAATGGACAACCCTTATTTTCTCCGTTCTTAATTTTTGTGGAAATAACTAAATCTGAAATCTATTCAGGAATTATTTTGCCAGTTCAGATGAAATGTCTTATCTGCTTCGCTCACTTTTCATATATTTCATATTATTTTAGTTAACATATTTTTTAAAATTTATTCAGCATGGAGGGTTTTGATAGTCTTCCACAATATTAGCAGTGAAAAGGTTAATGATGTTAGAATAGTAAAGATTCTTTTAAACACCGGTACTAATGACTTAATTTAAAGGAGCAATCGTGGTAGGCGAGTTGTCTTTTACCTTATTGTTTTCTGGCAAATACCGGTATGTTGCTCGTCAGCTAATTTTCTGCTTCTTGTGATCTAGTTATTGTATCAAACAAACTGACAATATTTAGAAATGAGAAACTTATCACCTGGAATTAATTGGAGAGTCAGCCAGGCCCCTTTAGTAATAATAACGAGGAGGCACTGCCCCTTGCTTTATAATTGAAGGGGGCAGAAATTGCCTTTCTCCCCACATAAACTTGGCGCCTATTCATATACGTAGATGTAGAAAAATAAAAAGTTAAGTTGGTTCAAGAGGGAATAGCTGTGCTGTATTGCCATTCCCCAAACACCAACAATTTTGATTATACTTAACTTTGTACCGGTACTTTGTGTTTGTAGGTGCTGCAGTCATCATGGTGCCTCCCACCAACCAGACCAAGATGGAAGGTGAGAAGGTGCAGTTCTCGTGCGAGGCGAAAGCTCAACCGGGCAATGTGACGGTCAAGTGGTATCGCGAGGGAACGCCCGTCAAGGAAGTCCAATCCTTGGAGACGCGGGTCACCATCCGCCGCGATGGCACACTCATAATCAACCCCGTCAGTGCAGACGACTCCGGCCAGTTTTTATGCGAGGTGACAAACGGCATCGGTGAGCCGCAGTCTGCCTCTGCCTTCCTCAATGTAGAGTGTGAGTAGCCTCTTCACTCTACAGTTTGTTGTTACACATAAATGAATAGACTTCAGCCCAGTACAAAACTAGAAGGTTCATGAAAAGGCAGTTTTAATATTATTCAAGGCTAGGCCAGTTATCTTGCAAGGTCTTGGCATCAGAATACTGTATTTTCTAGCATCAATATGTACAGTATAATTAGCACATTGCTTGCAGCCAAACTGTCCATTTTATTTGCTTTTATACTATTTACAGTGAGGCACTTATTGAAAGCTCCTTGTGAGTACAGGACTAGCTTAATCTTTATACAAAGTAGAAGATCAAATTCAAATGTTGTTGTTGTTTCATATGGCTAGCCCGGATTCCAATCCATCAGCTTTCTTGCGTTCCAATAGAGTTGTGTGAGGTTTCCTGAAGTTCTAGCAGTCACATCAAGTTTGTTGCAATGTAGCAGGTGCCCCTTATCCATTTTACTTCCAGGTTCGTGACAAAGTGTGCCAGGGGCGGTTCTAGGCAGTGCCACCATGCCATGGCACTGCCCTCTAAGAGAAAATAAATTATTCATAGTCCTGAAAGAATAATTTCGAACGCCTACGTTTAATACCGATATCTAAATAGTTTCAAATTTCTTTGTAGTTAAAATATTCCGTCCGCAGAGTATGATCATTGAGTCCATCTTCGCCCCAGTGAAATCTTGAGCCGCGGCCTATACGGCACGGTTGACGCATGCGCAGTCAAATTTACGATCTTTTCCGTAGCCTCTCTCGTCACTCGCTATGAGGAAATATGCTGGTCTCCGTGCCGAATCGAGTTTGGCTCAAAGTGGTACAGAAAGTGAAGTGCAATGCTATCTATCGGCCATTACGAGGTACTGGGCCAGCGACATGCCTGTCACAAGCTGTCACAAAGGGAAGAGGGTGTGGGCCACTGGCCTGATTGGCTGGAAGTAATTTGACTCATTGGTTATGGGTGGGGTGGGGCGTTGGTTGACACAAACTGACAACCAATCGCTCTCACACAAAGAGCATTAATTCTTGATTTCTCTAAAAGAGGGCTCTGGGCCCAACAGCTGAAAGTGAAGTGCAATGCTATCGGCCATTACGAGGTACTGGGCCAGCGACATGCCTGTCACAAGCTGTCACAAAGGGAAGAGGGTGTGGGCCACTGGCCTGATTGGCTGGAAGTAATTTGACTCATTGGTTATGGGTGGGGTGGGGCGTTGGTTGACACAAACTGACAACCAATCCATCTCACACAAAGAGTATTAATTCTCGATTTCTCTAAAAGAGGGCTCTGGGCCCAACAGCTGAAAGTGAAGTGCAATGCTATCGGCCATTACGAGGTACTGGGCCAGCGACATGCCTGTCACAAGCTGTCACAAAGGGAAGAGGGTGTGGGCCACTGGCCTGATTGGCTGGAAGTAATTTGACTCATTGGTTATGGGTGGGGTGGGGCGTTGGTTGACACAAACTGACAACCAATCGCTCTCACACAAAGAGCATTAATTCTTGATTTCTCTAAAAGAGGGCTCTGGGCCCAACAGTGAAATTTAAACTTGCCGTAATAAATAGTGAAAATAATATGTATGTATTTATTAATTCCTTATTTGGTAAAGTGAATAACTAAGTGAATGAATAAAAGAGAAAGAAAGTAAGATCATGACTACCGTAGGCCTACATGTTAAGGCTTCACGGATTACTCTCGGTAGCTAAATATTTATGGTTGATAAACCATCTGCAACTGTCAGGCTTGGATGAAATCGCGCGAATTCCTGTTTGTAGTCAAGTCCATCTTCAGTTCTTGTTAACGGTTCGTGGTTATTTTTAGTGAGTCAAGGTGTTAAAGAGTCAAACATTGAGTTTGTGTTGTAGGCTATTAGTGAGTGAATGGTTGAGTGCTGAAAAAGTTTCTTTTATATATTTTTATATATTTTCTTATCGTATATATTATATTCGATAAGTCCCGATGTGAAATGTTGACTATCAAGATTAGTGTAGGTCCTATATACATCGGAAACCGAACCCTGCTCTGATATACTGTTATGAAAATACCAATATTTTCATATTTTTTACTTGGCACTACCCCTTGTGCGGGACTGGAGCCGCCTCTGAAGTGTGCATTCTTCAGATCTCAGGATGTTGATTCATTTGAGATGAGCTGCAAGGCAGTCATGGCCAGTGTTAAGTTGTAAGAAGGCTACAGCTTCTTTTCTTGGTGTTAATTTATATTGATCTCATTTAGCATCAATGTCCTTCCATAATTTGGTTTCAGCTGTTTTCTTTGCCATTTCTTCCTACCTGTTTTTGATAGTATTTTTCAAGATCCTTTTTGCTGACATAAAATCAGTCTGACTGACAGTTGTTGTAGTTTGGTACCTTTTTTTTTTCTAATCTGTCTGCCTCTTCATTTCCTGCTATTCCAACATGAGAAGGGATCCACTGAAATGAGATCTGTTTGTGGAAGTCTTTGGAGGGTTTTTATCATACAAATGTATTGCTATTAAAACTGAATGTCAATAGGAGGAGGTTAATGAATATAATTTGATGAAATACTGTATATGAAAAGCCTCCTTTTTCATTTTTAAGCATTAATAATATGTGAACTACACCATTGCCTAAAATAATCAGACCATAATTAAAAATGGAAGAGCACAAAGTCATCATCATCATCATCATCATCATCATCATCATCATCATTTCCCCTTATCCAGCTCCTGCCGGGTCGGGGTATTTATGGCACTTCTCCACTTTCCTCTTTCCTTCCACCATTCTTCTTCCACGATCTTGTCCCAGTCCAGATTTCTTTTTCTTACGCTGTTCTTAACTGAATCAATCCACCTTGTTCTAGGTCTTCCTCTTGCTCTCTTACCCTTGCACTTTGCCTCCAGCATCTGTCTTGGTATTCTATTTTCCTCCATCCTCTTTACATGTCCAAACCACCTTAGTTTATTCTTCTCAATTCTCCCATTTAGTTTTCCCATCCCAACTTCCTTCCTAATATCTTCATTCCTCACTCTGTCTTTCCTATCATACTTCTTAGATAGATAGATAGATATTTATTCAATTAATTCCAAAGAGCCATAGGCTCGTACAGAGGAATTGTACAGTAATATGTGTGTTTACACACCAGGAAGAAAATTCTGAAGGTAACACAAATTGATGAATTAGGGCATAGTCCTATTAGTAAAGTTGATTCTATATCTAAGATTGTTTAGACCAAGGTCTCTTAAAATGATAAGCACAGGATTTTTAAGCTTATTTGACGTATTACGATGCATCGAATTTTTCCCACAATACTTTCGTAGTTTTCCTCTTAAATACTGACAAAGTTGGTGCACTTTTTACTTCATCGGGAAGTTTATTATATGACTGTGATGCAGAGAACTTGAAACTATTTCTACCGTATTTAGAAGAGTGAATGATATATAAGGCTACGTCCTTCGCATGCCTAGTTCCATGGAATTTCATTTCACTGGCTTGGATTCTACTCTCTTGCCTGCTTGTCAGGGTCCAAGTCTCAGCTGCATAAGTTAATATGGGAACATAGTACACTTTATACATTACCTCCTTGCTTTTCCTTGGTACTTCCTTATCCCAAACAAGTTTTCTTACACTTGGATAGAATGCATTGCTCTGCTTTACCCTCCTGCCAATCTCCATGTCCAACCTACCAGTTTGCATCAATTCACTTCCTAGGTATTTAAATGTGTCCACAATTTCCAAACTCTGACTTCCAATTTTCACAGTGCCCTTTCCTTATCTTTCCCCTCTTGTCATCACCATGGTCTTGCTTTTCTCTATACTGATTTTCAGGCCGTACTTCTGAATATTTTCATTCAGTGCATCTAGTTGTTTTTGCACTTCTTCGGTGTTCCTTCCCCAGACCACAATATCATCTGCAAATAACAGTAACTTCATTTCTTTATGTCCATATGCTTCCTTTGTTTCCTTTACAATTTCATCCATCACCATTATGAACAAGAGGGGTGACAGCACACTCCCCTGTCTTAGTCCAGTCTTGTTCCTAAACCAATCTGTCTTTCCAACTGGGGTCAGTACCCTGCTAACACAGTTGTTGTACATTGCTTGCACCATTTCCAACATTTCTCTTCCCAGTCTCTTCTTAACCATGGTTTCCCATACCTTCTCTCTGGGGACACTATCATATGCCTTTTCTAGATCTATGAAAGTCATGATCAAATCCTCTCCATATTCCCAGTTCCTTTCCATCACCTGCCTCAAGCTAAAGATTGGGTCCACTGTGGATCTTCCACTCCTGAAGCCATACTGTTCCTCTTGCAACTCTCCTTCCACCTTTCTTCTCATTCTTCTTTCTAATATCCTTTCCAGTATTTTTACTATCTGTGATATGAGGGTGATCCCTCTATAGTTATCACACACCTTCTTGTCCCCCTTCTTAAACACTGGTATTATTAGCCCTTTCTCCCAGTCTTCTGGTACACATTTCCGTTTCCACACACACTTTAGCAGTCGATACAACCATTGCATACCTACAGGTCCAGCAGCCTTTATCATTTCTACACTGATTTCATCCACCCCTGTTGCTTTTCCCATCTTCATTTTCTGTACTGCTAATTCCACCTCCAGCATTGTTATATCATCTTCTGTTATAGAGTCGTCAGGTTGTGTCACTTCTATCTCACCAGTACAATTGCTCACATTCAATGGCTTATCGAAATACTCCTTCTATCGTCCCTTTATCTCTTCTGGGTGTGTTAACAACTCTCCATCTTCCTTTTTCACTAGCTTTGTAGTAACTCTTTCTTTCCTCTTACTTCTTAGAAGTCCGTACAGCATCCTTTTACTGCCACTTACATCTGTTTCCATTCTTCGTGTAAATTCTTCCCAACTTTTCTTCTTTTCTTCTCCTACCACTTTCTTACACCTCCGTTTGCTGTCGTGATACTTCCTCTTGCTTTCTTCTGTTTGATCTCGGTTCCATTCTTTCCATGCAGACTTCTTTTCTTTCACTGCTTTCCTCACTTCCTCATTCCACCACGGTGTATCCTTCTCTTTCACTCTTGTTGACGTCCTACCACAAGCACTCTCTGCTGCACCAACAAATGCCTTTTTAAAGTGGGACCATTCCTGGAAGAGCACAAAGTATGCATTACAAATATAGTGCCTTTGTTTCAAGTGGTGGCCGGCCGGCAATACTGCTTCTAAGCGGTTGTGTCCACACAACTGTGCATACTCCATGTGCTTATTAGACTGTTGAAGAGACATGATAAATTGTGAGACAATGTGTTTGTGTTCATCTTCGTGTTATAGGGCCATTATAATGCCGAACAGTGAGTTTACTTGAATTTAAGGTCTGTGAATATTCCACTCACAAGGGGAGGATACGATGCATGGGTCACTGATTTGAACCATCTTCAGTACACTTGTAGGGCATGACCAGGTGTATACCAGGTGCAAGTAGTAAGGTGCGCTTCTCAGCCGATTCCGGGAAATTAATTATAAATTATTCGTAACTGCTGTAGGGCGTTCATGTGCGCTGTACGTTAACATGAAGCCAAGGAGCGTGTGGTGCAGTGGTAAGAGCCCTGCTTCGTAAGAGCGGAATCACTGGATCGAATCGCACCGGTGAGCCTTTTTTTATATCTTTAAAAATAGGCAATTCGTACAACTGTAGGTGTCGTGAATAATGTTCATTTTGCAGTCAATTGTAATAACGTGTTTTGTGAGCGGCAAAAGGGATTCTGAAATCATCGTATGGGGGTGAACGTTTGTGACATTACATAATGTACAGTCGGGGCATTGCAAATACATTGGTATTATACATGGTCAGGTGTATTCTATTATATGTATACGTTTATACATTGAAGGCCCAGTCTGTTCCGTTCATAGCACGTCAGTGAACCATCAGACCACCCCGTACCCCACAAGTAGTGTGTCATGCTATGGGTATTGGTTGGAAAGTGTTCGGACCTGGCGAAGTCACCTGCACACAAACTAACGATAACGGTGGGCAGTTGTACGCTCGCGTCAGCCCGGAAGGCGGCCGGCTCTGTGGGATTTGCGCAGAGAGAGAAAGAGATACATTTCCACTGTTGCAACAGGTCCACCATGTCCGAGTTCCCACACCGCAGGCTGCTGCCATGAGTTCCTGCGGTATGACAACACCGTCGCTTAGCTCATCGAGCCTGTCTCTTTCACGCTGCTTTACACTTGGCTTTCCTGACAACACACTAACTCAGATTCTCAAGACAGACTGACTGTGATTGGTTGGATGGAAGTGAGGCATGACGTAATGGTAGCGTTGTGTTCTGCACACCGCCTTCCCGGCTGGCTCGAGCTCTAACAGCAAATACTGTGCATAAAGGTATTCTTTCATCAATCTCCTGTACGATTTATTCCGACTCCCTTTTCCCCGCTCACATAAAACGTTATTACAATTGACTGCAAATTGAACATTATTCACGACACCTACAGTTGTACGAATTGCCTATGTTTACATAAAAATAAAAAGGCTCACTGGTGGGATTCGATCCAGTGATCCCGCGCTTACGAAGCAAGGCTCTTACTGCTGCACCATGCACTCTTTGGCTTCGTGTTAACGTACAATGCAAATGAACGCCATACAGCAATTAATAATAATTAATTTCTCGGAATCGGCTGAGAAGCGCAACTTACTACTTGCACCTGGTATACGCCTGGTCATGCCCTACACATGTATTACCGATGGTTCGAATCGGTGACCCATGCATCGTATCCTCCCCTTGTCAGCAGGCAAGCAGCGCGCTGTTGGTTGCGAAGCTGTCTCTCTTTAAGTTGACCGGCCACCACTTGAAACAAAAGCACTGTATAAGATTTTGTAATTATGGTTTTTAAATGATGAAGCATATAAAATTCCCAAAATGGTCTAGAAATCAAGTTCAATGTACTGTCTATTTGTTTGGTAGACCCAGCCAAGGTGACCTTTACGCCAACAGTGCAGTACTTGCCCTTCCGGCTGGCAGGTGTCGTTCAGTGCTACATCAAGGCCAACCCTCCTCTCCAGTACGTGACGTGGACCAAGGACAAGCGGCTGTTGGAGCCGTACCAGACCAAAGATATCGTCATCATGAACAATGGCTCGCTCCTCTTCACGAGGGTAGGTAACGCCACTACTTCGGAGCTGTTTTCACTTCAGTAAACCAATGGATTTATGTTTTGTGTTTAAAAAAATCAATCTTCCTGGATTCAATTGAAACAATTGTCCATAGTAGACTCAGTCATGGTTCCGTATTAATTGACAATCAAGTACGGTGTTTATAAATGAATATCGGGGTTTTAACTCTTTATAATATGTATTACATTAAACTTACAGTTATAAATGATATGTCAAATGAAAAAGCAACTCAAGCAGTTTTGTTAGTTGGCCCCAGTGCGCATGTGCGTGCAATGTTTCTGCCGCAATCCGCTAGACAGCGGCAGTAGCAAAGATGGCGACTAGTGAACAGAAAGCCTTTTGTGTTTTGCAGTTTGCAAAGACCGAATCTGTAGTTACTGTGCAACGTGCGTTCCGCATTAAGTTCGGTTGTGATCCTGCTAGTGATAATAACATTCGTAGATGGTATCATCAGTTTGAAGGTACCGGCTGCCTTTGTAAAGGGAAGAGCATGGGACGACCAAGAGTTAGTGAAGAGACTGTTGAGCGAGTGGGAGAGTCGTTCGCTCGTAGCCTAAAGAAATCAGTCCGGAAGGCTAGTCGTGCATTACAAGTTCCTGTGTCGACTGTTTGGAAAGTTTTAAGGAAACGCTTACGGCTACGTCCTTACCGTTTACAGTTATTACAGGCTCTAAAGCCGACAGACCACGGATTACGTGCCAACTTCGCAAACGACATGTTGTCTCATGACGATGACGATATTATGGATCGTGTTGTCTTCAGTGATGAATCGAACTTTCACCTTAGTGGACATGTTAACACTCATAATGTGCGCATCTGGGGATCAGAAAATCCTCACGAGATGGTACAAATGCAACGAGATTTCCCTAAAGTGAATGTTTTTTGTGCCTTGTCCCGGCGAAAAGTTTATGGGCCTTTCATTTTTGGTGAACCTACTGTAACTGGTACTTCTTACCTTGATACACTAGAGTAATGGCTCTTCCCTTAGTTGGAAGAAAATGAGCCAGAGAACTTCATTTTCCAGCAAGATGGTGCGCCACCTCACTGGCATAACAAAGTATGCGATTGGCTGAATGTCACTGTACTCGAGGGCTGGATAGGCCGCAAGGGCCCCAATGACGGGGCTTGCTATGCATGGCCTCCATGTTCTCCTGACCTAACGCCATGCGATTTTTACCTTTGGGGCTTCATCAAGGATCATGTGTTCATGCCTCCGCTACCAGCTGACCTCCCTGAATTAAGAAACCGGATTGAAGCAGCTGTTGCTACAATTACTGAATCCACACTTATCAACGTTTGGGAAGAACTCGGCTATAGTCTTGATGTGCGCCGTGTGACAAATGGTAGTCACATTGAACATTCATCAGGTAAATCTGTTTGAGTTGCTTTTTCATTTGACATATCATTTATAACTGTAAGTTTAATGTAATAAATATTATAAAGAGTTAAAACCCCGATATTCATTTATAAACACCCTGTATAATATAATTTGGGAGATCTGCCTGATCAATACACAATTACATATATAGGGCTATATTAATCCCATATGGTACATGTTTCGGGGCCTATTATGATGGCCCCTTCATCAGCCAAAAATACAAATCATCAGTAAAATCATAGGATATATCATAAAATGTAGATTAACATGAAAAAGATTGGATAAAAAAGAAACATACCAAAAATGAAAGATGAAGTGTTGAATGAAACACTCGAGTGTACCAAAGTTAGAAAGAAACTTAAAAATGTTACAGGCGACAGATGAAAAAACACATTAAAATAACATATTAACAGGGGCACTTTAAGTGCTTGTCAAAACAAGTCTTTTGTGAGTCCTTATAATACTGTAATACCATCAGGGTATCGTGTCTAAATATTCATTCCATGTTAAAACGCTGAAAATATTGTTAAAAACTCCAGTCTATTGGACCTGGCTGTTTGCTACTCCTGTTAAAAGGAGAAAGTTGCTGTTGAAAGACCAATACTTCGCGTATGACGTGGATCGAACAAGCCAAGTTGGACAGAGCCTCTTGAGGATAGAATCAAGGTAAATCCTTAAAAAATTATTTTTTTGTTTCCTCCTTAGGACCTCTCTAAGGCCCATTTGCCGCTTAGAAGAAGGAACATTTTTGGACTAGTCAATATGTTCAACAAGTTTTTAAGGATTTCCCCTTGATTCTATCCTCAAGAGACTCTGTCCAACTTGGCTTGTTCGATCCACGTCATACGCGAAGTATTGGTCTTTCAACAGCAACTTTCTCCTTTTAACAGGAGTAGCAAACAGCCAGGTCCAATAGACTGGAGTTTTTAACAATATTTTCAGCATTTTAACATGGATGAATATTTAGACACGATACCCTGATGGTATTACAGTATTATAAGGACTCACAAAAGACTTGTTTTGACAAGCACTTAAAGTGCCCCTGTTAATATGTTATTTTAATGTGCTTTTCATCTGTTGCCTGTAACATTTTTATGTGTCTTTCTAATTTTGGTACACTCAAGTGTTTTATTCACCACTTCATCTTTCATTTTTAGTATGTTTCTTTTTTATCCATTCTTTTTCATGTTAATCTACATTTTATGATATATCCTATGATTTTACTGATGATTTGTATTTTTGGCTGATGAAGGGGCCATCATAATAGGCCCCGAAACATGTACCATATGGGATTAATATAGCCCTATATATGTAATTGTGTATTGATCAGGCGGATCTCCCAAATTATATTATACAATTGTCCATAGAAACCATTCTTAAGGAGGATTTTCATTTTTCAAATATAATTCTTCATCATTTCTTTTCCACCATTCACCTCCATTTTCTTTGAACCATGAATTTTCCTTTTACTTATTAATTTTCTTTCTTTTCTGATTTGGAGAAGGTGGAGCATTTTAAGTACTTAAGCTGTGTATTCTCTAAGGATGGGGAAGGAAATAGTGTCGAAGAGTAGAAAAGCCAATGCAGTGAGTTCTCAGTTGCAATGTGCTGTATTCTGCAAGAAAGAAATGACTAAACTCTCCCTACAGTGCTCAATATTTAGACACACTAGGACAAATAGTTGGAAGCAATGGGAGGAGGGTACTCATAATCCATCCCTATATTATTCTGCTAAGGTCCCATTCCAGTTTTGTACCGAAAATAAGGTCCCATTAATACCAACCTACACATATGAATGGGGTACCTACAGGTTCAGCGTAACCCAATGCGTAGGCGAAACGCACTCACTTACTCTTTACTTGCCATTTTTCTTCAAAATATATTTTATTTTCATTTCATTTAATTTGATTTGTAAGGATATCCATTTTAATAGTGATTCATTTTATTCAATTTTAACATTAATATTTCTTTTCTTATTAGATTTAAGTACTTTTATTATAGTTTAGCTTAATTCTTAATTGATTCTTGTTTAGCTGAAGATGGCCTCATTGAAGGCCGAAACATGTCCTATTTATATAGAATTATATACAATAAGTAAAACCTGAATTTCCCGCCGAATCAATACTTTACTAGAAAACTCTATGGGTACATGTTTCGGAAACCTTCTGTCTCCTTCCTCAGCCCTCTTTTGGTATTAAAACATCATAAAACACACTCGAAATCCTCAATAAGACTACATAAAACACACATCATCAATTACAAAACTACAACATATTAAAAACTATGAGTTTAAGAAATACACTAATTAGAATATCAACAACACTCATAAATAAAGCAGGTAATGTAATGTTTTGTGTTGTTTTATTGAGGATTTCGAGTGTGTTTTATGATGTTTTAATACCAAAAGAGGGCTGAGAAAGGAGACAGAAGGTTTCCGAAACATGTACCCATAGAGTTTTCTATTAAGTAAAGTATTGATTCGGCGGGAAATTCAGGTTTTATTTATTGTAAACACGGTCAATACGGAACCTAGAATGAGTGCTGTACCTAATAGAATTACAGTACTGTATATATAAATTGAGTATTGATTTGGCGTATTATTTGAATAGTTGACTGAATTATTGTTGTTGTTAACAGGTGAACCAGAACCATCAAGGGCGGTACACGTGCACACCTTACAACGCTCAAGGGACTCAAGGTTCGTCGGGTCCCATGGAGGTGTTGGTTCGTAAACCTCCCGTCTTCACCATCGAGCCCGACAGCTTGTACCAGCGCAAGGTGGGCGAGACAGTGGAGATGCACTGCGACGCTCAGGAAGCTGAGGGGACGCAAAAACCCTCCATTCAGTGGCAGCGGGTGAGTATCAACACTTTGTTACAGACTGGGGTAGCTAAGCATGTTATGGCACAAGGCCATGGAAAAACAAATGAATTGGCTATGGTTAACAGATTCCCACCAAGACGGCCTGGGTTCGATTCCTGACCCTGTCGTGCATTTTAATCCTGGTATGAGGTTGGTCAGCCTCTAGAGGACAGTTGAGAAGAGTGGTGGATTCGCATCCTAGTCTCAGCCATCCTACAAGTGGTTTCCTAAAGTAAATTCAGATCGTGGCGACCTGGTGGAACATGTAACATTTTAACTATTTGCACTGACAGGCCTGCCAACCCTAATTGTTCTAAAAGAATTATGTTGTTGTTGTTGTTATTGTTTGAGTCTTCAGTCTTTTGACTGATTTGATGCAGCCCTCCTATCTTCCCTGTCCTGAGCTAATCGTTTCATCTCTACATAGCTGCCACACCCTACATCCGAGGCAAGCTGTTTAACATATTCTAACCTTGGTCTACCCCAACAGTTCTTGTTCTCTACCCTTCCTTCCATAACTAAGCTTGCTATTCCTGGGCATCATGGTACATGTCCTTCCAATCTATCTCTTCTCTTCATTAGCAGTCGCCAGAAACATCTCTCCTCTCCCACTCGTCTTAATACCTCTTCGTTTATAACCCTATCTACCCATCTGATCTTCATCATTCTCCTGTAACACCACATTGCAAACGCTTCAATTCTCCTCTTTTCTGCTGCACCTATAGTCCAAGTTTCACTTCCATAGAGCGCCACGCTCCAGACAAAGGCTTTCAAAAATGACTTCTTAATCTATATTTCTTCTTCTTCTTCCTCCTCACCTTTTCCCGTTACGCGGGGTCGGCTTTCTTAATCCTGAGGCGACACTCATTTCTTTGGAAAGCATCATCAGCAGATAGGCCCAATACTCTCATGTCCCACTGGACATTCGTCATCCATGTTGTTTGAGTTGTGCCGCTCCCTCTGTTTTGCTTAGTCATGGAAAGGCACTTCTTCACTACATGATTCTCCAGTCTCCGCATATCATGTCCATACCACCTTAGCCTGGTTTCTAAAAGTTTCTCTGTAATAGGCGCTACTTTGAAACTGCCCCGCACATGTTCATTGCGGATTTTATCTTTGCCCAACGTAACTTACGCATTTCAGTGGTATGTAGCTTTTGCTCATGTGCCTTTGTAGTAGCCCATGTTTCACTACCATAGAGTAGGATTGGTCTTACGGCAGTTTTATAAACTTTCCCCTTCGCTCTTATGGGTATTTTCGGATCACCTAAAACTCCTGTTAGTTCGCGCCATTTGTTCCACCCAGACGTGGCCCTATGGATTATATCGGCGGTTATCATGCCATCTTCAGCAATGACAGAGCCTAGATATTTGAATTTTGTTACCCTTGGTAAGGTTTCACCATCTAGTTTAAGTTCAATATTTGTCATACTGGGTTTATTATTGTGGAAGTCGCATACCATATATTCAGTCTTGGCTCTACTAATGTGCAGTCCATTAGACTCTAGAGCTCTCCTCCATTGGTCCAATCTCTCCTGTAGGTCATAAATACTGTCAGATATTAGTGCCACATCGTCAGCGTACAAAAGATTCCACGGTAAGGGTTTCTGAAATTGTTTTGTTAGGTAGTTTATAGTAATATTGAATAACAGTGGACTTAGAGCACTTCCCTGATGAACCCCCACATTGATATCAAAGCTTTCGGACAAACCAGCTGGGCTTCTGACACATGTCTTTACATTGTTATACATATCCATTATGAGTTTTATGTATAGTTCAGGAACGTTTTGCGACCTTAATGCTTGCCCTAGGGGGCCGCCCTAGCTTTTCCATTTCCGTTTTGCCTCATGATTAATATAAAGATTGGCTTTCAATTTTAAGGTCGGTTGCCACCTGACACCAAGGTCTTGATCTTCTTGGAAGACCCGAGAGCCACCGTTGACCATATTGGTTCTTCCGCCGCCATCTCTAATGAGCTCTCATACCCAAAAGCTCATCACAACCAAGGACTTCTACTCTGATGTCGAAGAAACTCCTTGACTGGGTTTGATAACGGAGTTTTCTCTCCGGAGCATTGGCTCCAATGATATATGGCAACCATATATCTTTTGCTCTTAGAACCCGAGCACTGGGTGCCCCTTCTGCCAACTACACTGTTGCGAAGTCCATCTTCTCCACTGTAGATGCCATTGAGGTCTTCACCGTAACCCTGGCAAAGGACCCTTACATGGTACTTCTTAATCTGTATTTGATGTCAACAAATTCCTATTCCATAGAAATGCTTTCCTTGCCTGTGCTAACCCACTTTTTATATCCTCGTTGCTTTGTCCATTACTGGTTATTTTGTTTCCTAAGTAACAGAAGTCTCCTACTTCCTTTAGCTTTTCACCTGCCAACTCGACGTCCATTTTTAGATAAATATAAATGAGTGTATCTATCATCAACTAGCCTGTTAAATAACTGAAATGAAAATCCACAGCCTGCTTCCAGTCTCCGACCGGGTCAGGAATGGAATGAATGAAGCCCCCATCTAGCGGCGAGGATATGGACTGTGCCGGCTGCCGAGGCCTGACGCACTCCTCTGGGGCAATGATTAAATGAATGACAAATGAAATGATAGTGGAGAGTGTTGCTAGAATGAAATTTTGACAGGGAAAACCGGAGTACCCGGAGAAAAACCTGTCTGCCTCCGTTTTGTCCAGCACAGATCTCACATGGAGTGACCGGGATTTGAACCACGGACCCAGCGGTGAGAGGCCGGCGTGCTGCCGCCTAAGCCACGGAGGCTGTTAAATAACTAATTAGTCTAAAAACAGTCTTGTCATGGAAATTGTTACCAGTTATCTAGCTTGCGCGCTTTAAGGTTCGTATGTTCTCTTTTTGTTGCCGGGGCAGCGGGACGGATCCCCCCTGCAGAGGAGCCGCGTGCGGGTATCTGGCGGTAACATCACCATCGAAGGCCTGCGCCGGACAGACTTCGGTTTCTACCAGTGCGTGGCATCCAACGAGGTGGCGACCATAGTGACTGCCACGCAATTGGTGGTGGAGGGAACACAGCCCCACGCACCGTACAACGTGACGGGCAACGCGAGCGAGATTGCTGTCACGCTGTCCTGGCTGCCTGGGTATAGCGGCGGTCCCGACTACAAGCAGGACTACACCATATGGTGAGTGAGCATGTAATATAGCCCATGTAACCTTAAATGGGTAGGTTACTGGCAATGTAACCTTATAATTTGTCCCCATTATTACAAATATTTGCAGATGATGTCATAATTTGGGGAGAAAGTGCCAGGGAGGTACAAGAAAAATGGGAGGCATGGGACAAGCTGCTCAAACAGTAGTGATGACAACAGGACTATCTACTGCAACCATTTACTTGAATAATCAGCCTCTACAAATTGTTGTTCAATTTTAATATCTTGTTAACACACTGAGTAAATATAACAACAGCAACAGTGAAGTAACAAATAGAACTACTGTCGACCAAAATATTATGTGCACTCGAATTTGAAGGTTGTTTGTGAAGTAACCAATAGCCCTAAATAAAATCCAATAACATCGTAATTTACATCGTTCTATTTTACGTTAGTTCATGTAGGTTTGGAATTTTTTATTTATATTTGAATATTTTTTATCGCAGTTGGAACACAAAAAGTGCCCGTTTTTAAGCGTGTTCAAACCAAGCGTCACATTTAAGATTTATTATCTCAAAACCCCGTCATCAGATCGAATCCAAATTTTAACACAATATACATTGGAATGTTCTATAACTGGTTTATTAATTTCAAAATTTTGTGTGTCCAACAAACAGAGTTGTTATCATTTTTGTAAGGTAACATTTTCTCTGCTCTGTGTGGTTGGAAAATGTAGTTCTTGGTCGCGTTGTAATCCTTATACATCAAAGGGTTATGTATGCTGTGTGACTGTGAAATACGTAACTTAATTCACTTATTTTATATCGGTTTTGTATTTCTATGGGGAAATAAGACATGGTTCACCAGCTAGCCGATACGGAGAAAGCTGTACAGCGTTGCAAGGCTGGAGCCCAACACTCGTCATGGCGCGCCTCACTCAGAACTGATGGGCTGCATCCTGATTATTATTATTATTATTATTATTGATTATTAAAAAAAAAAAAAACTTAATTGATTTTTATCTATGAGAACTGTTGTATTGCCTTTGTCAGCTTTTGTTATTACGATGTCAGTTTCATTTATCTTCTGCTTTAGGTCTTTAATTTGGTTAAATTTTTTCTGTTCAATTGTGTTTGGGGCCTTTACTTAGTACTTTTTTTCTGTTAGTGTGACTTCTGTGATTTTTTTTAAATTAAAACGTGATTAGAACACAGAACAATAAGTTTAATATCTCATGGATGGTTTCATGGCTGAGGAGCAATACAGGTTTCGAAAAGGAGTAGGAACAAGGGATGCTATTGGTTTGTTAAGGATAATCGGCGAAAGATATATGCAGCAAAAAAGGAAAGTATACGCAATATTCATAGATTTAGGAAAAGCTTTCAATCGTGTCAGATGGGAAAAATTAAGGATGAGAAAAAACAAAAAGTATGGTCATAGGTGGAAAAGGTGAAAAAATTACAATAAAATAGAAGATGAAATTGAACCAGTAGATAGTTTTAAATACCTAGGAAGTTGGGTTACTCAAGAAATGATATGCACTAATGAAATAAAAGCAAGAATTGCAATAGCAAAAGAAACCTTCAGTAAGAAAAGAAAATTATTTTGTAGAGCAATGAAAGTAAGCCTAAGGAAGAGATTAGTGAAATGTTTTGTTTGGAGTGTAGCAATGTATGGAGCGGAAACTTGGGCGCTTAGGAAAGGAGACGAGAGAAGAATAGAGGCTTTCGAAATGTGGGTGTGGAGGAGAATGGGGAGAATAAGTTGGAAGGTCAAAGTGAGAAATGAGGAAGTATGAAAGAATGTAAGAGAAGAAAGTTGTTGTTTGAGTCATCAGTCTTTTGACTGGTTTGATGCAGCTCTCTATGCCTCCCTGCCCTGAGCTAATAGTTTCATCTCTACATAGCTACCACACCCTACATCTGAGGCAATCTGTTAAACATATTCTAACCTTGGTGTACCCCTACAGTTCTTGCCCTCGACCCTTCCTTCCATAACTAAGCTTGCTATTCCTGGGTGTTTTAGTATGTGTCCTACTAACCTATCTCTTCTCTTCATTAGCAGTCGCCAGAAACATCTCTCCTCTCCCACTCGTCTTAATACCTCTTCGTTTGTAACCCTATCCACCCATCTGATCTTCATCATACTCCTGTAACACCACATTTCAAATGCTTCAATTCTCCTCTTTTCTGCTGCACCAATAGTCCAAGTTTCACTTCCATAGAGCGCCACGCTCCAGGCAAAGGCCTTCAAAAATGACTTCCTTATACCTAAATCTATATTCGATGTCAACAGATTCCTTTTCTGTAGAAATGCTTTCCTTCCCTGAGCTAACCTACTTTTTATATCCTCTTTGCTTCGTCCATCACTGGTTGTTTTGCTTCCTAAGTAACAGAAGCCTCCTACTTCCTTTAGTTGTTCACCTGCCAATTTGAAAGAATGATGCTAAAGAAGATAAGGAAAAGAAAAATGAATTGGATTGGACACTGCATACGAGAAGATGGTTTGGTGAAAAGTGCATTAGAAGGGACAGTCCAAGGGAAAATCCGAAGAGGAAGAAGAAGGTTTCAGATGCTGGATTCCATCAAGATTGATAAATCTTATGAGCTGACGAAATGTGCTGCTGAAGACCAGACAAGGTGGAGAGACCGACCCTGAGGAAACCTGCCATCAGGCAGATAAACTGATGATTATGATGATGATGAGTGTCTTGTTTATTCGGTTTTCTTTGCACTTTTGTTTATTATGTTTTTATATCTTCTTTGTTTCATCCATCACTGCTAATTTGCTTCCCAAGTAGCAGAAGTCTTCTTCCTTTAGCTTTTCACCTGCCAACTAAAAGTCAATAGGGGGTTCTGATTTCTTCTGGATGCATTCTATTATCATGGTGGCCACCAATCCTGGAAAACCTGGAAACCCTGGAAAACTTCTGGATTTTTATTAGGTCTGGAAAACTGGAAAAATGATGAAACATTTGAAAACTCCTGGAAAATAGCCACTGTTAATTAATTATAAAATTAGTCCTCAGTGCATCTAGCTACATTTCGTCCCGTCACCATAACGTAACGCCAGACCCCAGCGTAACGACGAAGTCGACAAGGTCATTTAAAATGATAAAACAACAATTAAATCATTTGTGTGTACGCTTGCATATCAATAACGCAATCACCACTAATTTTTGTCAACATCTGTATAAGTAAACCAAACAAAACTGCTTTATTTTGGTCTTGAAGTAGGCAACCGATAAAGCCTCCTCACCGGGACTCGCGTTTATTTTTAAGTCTGGAAAAATGAGAATTACTCCTGGAAAATTCCTGGAAAATGGTTGACCAATTTGAGTGGCCACCTTGTATTATGTTTTACAATAAATTATTGATGTTGATCATGAATTCTTTCCACAAGACAATTTAGAAACTCTTGCAAATCCTCTGGTGAATCAAATAAGATGACAATGTCATCAGTAAATATCAGAGTTGAAATAATTTCACTTTGAGCCTTTACTACTGCTTTAAATTTCGCTCCCAGCTTGTTCGATGTACAGATTGA
The DNA here is from genome assembly GCA_946902985.2 of Meconema thalassinum. Taxonomy (NCBI): domain Eukaryota; kingdom Metazoa; phylum Arthropoda; class Insecta; order Orthoptera; family Tettigoniidae; genus Meconema; species Meconema thalassinum. The sequence goes on from OX336399.1 coordinate 35,271,502, forward strand.
AAAGTATAGGTGATAAGTTGCAGCTTTGCCTTACAACTTTCTGAATACCAGCCTCTGTCTCATGACTTTTCGTTTACCAATCACCAAATAGCCATAAATAAACCAGGCTCAAGAGTGATACATCTCGACAAATGTTGCTCTTGTCGGTTGCAGGTATCGCGAGGAGGGGGCCCAGGATTGGTCCACGATCCCCGTCACGCCATCTGGTAGCACACAAGTTACTATCAACTCCCTGACCCCCGGCACCAAGTACGAATTTCAGGTGGTGGGGAAGAATGCTCTGGGCGACGGTATGCTCAGCAAGGTGATCACGGTACGGACACTTGGTGAGTGTTGCACTGATGTTCTTAACTGAACTACAAAATTCAGGGGTAACATCAATAAGAAATTCATGAATTGTTCAAAAGTAGAAACACAGAATGACTTAAAATCTCTTTCCTAAAGTATTAGATACTTTTTATTTTTATTTTGTGAGTTGCTGATTTTAACTCGAATCAAATGCTTAATTTTTTTCCCCCCCAGACTAATGCTTTGATTTGAACTCTTTAAATAGAATTTGTTTCATCATATGCTGTACTGAAGTAAATAACAACTTTCAATTATTTTTACATTTATTAAATAATGTACAGTACCGTAGGTGTAATTTAAAATTGATGTTCAATTTTTGTGATTGTAAGAAGGCTTCTGTTATCAGAAATACAGTTTGTTTGATGTTGCTTCCATAACTCAGATCATATTTCTTTGTGTGAAGAAACCACAGTAAAGTGAGGAAGGCACAACTACATTTTTCTTAGTGATCCTAGGATCACATGTCAAATTGCTGGTGCATTTTTCAAGGACAGGGAAAAACCATGACACTTCAAGTCAGAGGATATTGGCAATTTGGCAATTACAGCACAAAATTAAATCTGCGGCAAAGACACCCAAATAAAGTTCTATCTTTTTCTGCAAGATGGCAATGAAAAATGGAACAAATGGGTGACTGTGACAAATCAAAATGAGCCACGTTAACTCTGTCAATCCCAATAAGCTGTTGATCATTTTACTGTGCTATTACTGTATTTGCTCGCGTATATCTCGCACTTTTTTGACCGAAAATATGTGTGAAAATTTTCGGTGCAAGATATAAGCGGGGAATGACCGTATTCCCGAAAAAAAACACAAAATTTGCATTATTGAAACAAGACAACTGGCATACGGTATTCTCCTTATTCATTGTCACTGCTGCCAATCTCCGAGGTACTCTCGCGTGCATCATTCTGGTCATCATCCATACTGCTTCATGATGACTTCCGTCCAATGCATTTGCGATGCACGTCTTCAAGAAGCTCTTCACAACAATGTCCGTCGACACCATTTATTTCTATTCGTTATGGTTATGCGACATTAAGAGCCTATGAAAAAGACGTCTTACATCATACGCAGAAAAGGAATTTAGAGCGCAGACGCTTAGCCAAGCTTAGCGATTGATACGATCGATCATCTTCCATATCGATTCCTCGCTACATGCACGCTACTCGAACTTGCCGACCGCGGCCAAAGACTAACGATGTACCGCTTGCTATAACACTCATGTTTGCACGTGGCCGAGCTCTGATGCGACGCAATGCGTAAAAGACTAAATCATTGAGATTCGAGAAGACTGAACTGCGTTTCTCTGCAATGTAACAGTAGGCATACTTGCGCATACGAGCATGTTGGCGCGAGTGGTATAGCACAGATTTCCTTTATCTTCGAAGCCAGAGTACCGGTAGGCCTACTGATGCCTACAAGGCAACTGACGGGCAACAATAAAGGAAACCTCTGCCACCAAAATGAATGATAACATTGCGTATAGATGACTGTTGTGGCGCGCTAATCACACTAAGGTATCGCTTCGAGTAAGTTTATGGACAATGACGACTGTTGTGGCGCACTAAAATCGAACGTGTTTCTACCTCAAGGTTATTACGGTCATTTATATGACGGCGTGAGAGAATGCGAGATATATGCGAGTACTTTTTTTCCCCTGAAATTTCAAATAAATAAATGGGGTGCGAGATATACGCGGGGGCGAAATATACGCGAGCAAATGCGGTATATCTTTATGACATGGATACCAATATTAATTTATGTAATTGTAAACTTTATTATTTCATACATGTTTGGTTCTAAATTTATCACTGGATTATATGTATCATGGATATTTTCATTAATGTTTGCAATTTTGGTAATACTTCATCAAATTTCAAAGCTCCAATGGTTCGCTTGAATTTTGTACACAACTCTATTGAGTATTGCTGTACTTCAACCACTGTGCTGCCATGTTTAGTCGAATGGCATTCCCATTCTGTCCACTCCTGTGTTCAACATTAGTCCATGGCCTCGGAATTTCAAAACTACTTGATGCCATGTTCGACTGAAGTCTGGAAGACGAGAGTTTGCGCTTGTACTGCTCTGCAGCGTGCTGCTGCCTAGTGGTAACACCAGAAAGTTCAGATTTATCTTTATTTTTCGTATTTTTTGCTGTCTAGTTCAAAATGTCAACATTTAATGTTACAAATTTTACTTGACAGTGATCTTGAGTTTGTAGATAAAGTGCAAGTCAATTCATTTTGCAGAAGGGATAAGTCCTTGAAATGGCAGAAGAAAGATAAAATCAATGGTTTTACCGTTACAAAAACATTTGAAATATTCCTCACTACTTCATTTTATTGTGCGAAGCCTCCGTGGCTTAGGCGGCAGCACGCCGGCCTCTCACCGCTGGTTCCGTGGTTCAAATCCCAGTCACTCCATGTGAGATCTGTGCTGGACAAAACGGAGGCAGACAGGTTTTTCTCCGGGTACTCCGGTTTTCCCTGTCAACATTTCATTCCAGCAACACTCTCCACTATCATTTCATTTCATCTGTCATTCATTTAATCATTGCCCCAGAGGAGTGCATCAGGCCTCGGCAGCCAGCACAGTCCATATCCTCGCCGCTAGATTGGGGCTTAATTCATTCCATTCCTGACCTGGTCGGAGACTGGAAGCAGGCTGTGGATTTTCATTTTCACTTCATTTTATTGTGATGCGTATATCTACAAAGTCAAATATTTGTGAAAAAATTCCTTTAGTGTTCGTTAGTATGTCAGTACTCATAAATAATCATTTCTACCAGTTTAAAAAATCTTAGACTTTTTCACTTGGCAGTTTATATTTATGTCATAATATTACTTTTCAGTGGAGATTAGTGTGTACAGGATGTAATCAGAAAATCAAGTTATTTGAAGTGAATATAAAGATTAATTTTTCATTGTTTTAATCAGTCTTTTGAAAGTCAAGTTCAAAATTTAATTTGGAAACATGGATGTTAACCAATGAGACTCATAGTTACGAGGAGCTCATGATGATACTGTATACTGTAATAAGATGACGGAAGCCTTCACTCTCTTGTCCAGTTGTTTGTCACTCACATACTAATATCTTCTTTGTTTACAGTTGTCATTGAAGCAGGTTGGGAAATGCTCTGAGAAGAAACCTAAAGTGAAGTGTGTTTGGTTCAGACAACTCATGTGTCAGAACTGTGATAGTTTCACTTATCACAACTCTCTGATCTGATGAAACTTGCTACACTGTGATGTGAGGGTATTTCATCCCCTAATTCACTTGGACTCTTAGTACCGGTACTCTAAGGTCTCATTATTTGCTAACTGTTATTTCCTTAGCTGCCTTTCTACAGTGAGAAGTTCTATGGTGCCTATTTAAATTACATACCATATATACTCGAATACCACCCGCACATTTTTAAACAAATTCGAACGCGAAAAATTGGGGTACGCGTACGACCCGAAAACTAAATCCCTGTCCTTGCAATGAAAAACCAACGAGAGCACTACACACTACCTCACTCAAATGCTGCTTGCCAGCAACAACGCTATCGACAGGCGGGAAATAATTCACACATACGCACCAAGCTTCAACGTCGGCTTATGCAAGCGCATTTGATTCAAATCCATCAGGTTTTTGCACACAAAAAAAAGGTTGGACACTTTTCTAACAGACCTCATATCTACAGAGATGAGACTGTCACAATAATAACTTATTAATTATTAAATATGATTTACATACTGTCAATCCATTTTGTTTATCCCCTTTTTACTGGAATCCACTGTTCAAATCAGGCGAATTATAGAAATGGAGAAAATATTAAGCAACTATTTTATATAAAAGTAATGGAAAACTAACATTTCACCATTGTAATTATAATGAAATTATTTTTTCATACAAAGTAACTGTAATAGTAATTTTGTTATTAGTTGTGGAAATCAACGCTGACACAAACTAAGGTACCCAGGAATAGCAAACTTAGTTATGGAAGGAAGGGTCGAGGATAAGAGCTGTAGGGGTAGAGCAAGGTTGGAATATGTTACACAGATTGCCTCGGATGTAGGGTGCGGTAGCTTTGTAGAGATGAAACGATTAGCTTAGGATGGGAAAGCATGTAGGGCTGCATCAAACCAGTCAAAAGACCGAAGACTCAAACAACAACGCTAACTGTAACATAGGCTTACTTTTAAGAAGTAACTCGCCCAACCCTGCTAGTGTTGTGGGGTTGATAACCTAGATGTTAACTGTTCCTCTGATGTGTTCATTCTTAATCTTGCTCCATCTGGTAACACCACACATCTACCGTAACATCCTCATCTCAGCCACCTCCAATTTTTCCCTGTGCCTTGGTTTATTTATTAATCGTATGGCTTTTAGTGCCGGGAGTCCAAGGCTTTCCAGAGTAACGATGTCGATTTGTCTACTTGTCGAACTCTTAACTGTCAAGAGAAATGAGGCAGAAAAACACTTGAGAGGCTTGTATGATAGTGTGAAAGTATTAAAAGAAACTATTCATTTGGTAAAAGAAGTTCCTCGATTCTGAAATTAATAAAAACATGCTGTAATGTACCTTATTCTACCCCATGGCCTTTTAACCCTGAGCAGACAAATTTTTTTCTTGTGTAATCCTGCGCTAGTCGTATTTTTTTCTTCTTTTCCCACCACCTTCCCTTCATCATCATCATATAATAGTAATGAAATGAAAATCCACAGCCTGCTTCCAGTCTCCGACCGGGTCAAGAATGGAATGAATGAAGCCACCATCTAGTGGCGAGGATATGAACTGTGCCGGCTGCCGAGGCCTGACGCACTCCTCTGGGGAAATGATTGAATGAATGTCAGATGAAATGAAATGATAGTGGAGAGTGTGCTGGAATGAAATTTTGACAGGGAAAACCGGAGTACCCGGAGAAAAACCTGTCTGCCTCCGTTTTGTCCAGCACAGATCTCACATGGAGTGACCGGGATTTGAACCACGGACCCAGCGGTGAGACGCCGGCGTGCTGCCGCCTAAGCCACGGAGGCTCACCATATAATAATAATAATAATAATAACAATAATAATAAAATTAAGACATTATACCACAGTAATCAAACCTGAAGCACTATACGCCTTGGAAACCTTGATCACTGCTGTCAATTTAATCTAAAAATCGAGCTATATCAGAAGTAGCACTACCCTGTCTGCGCGCTGCCATTTTCACAGCTGATTAACGTAAACAATAGCTGGTTCTTTATTTACCTATAAAACTCGTAAAACAAAGTTTTAACGCATCTAGAAGGCTGTGACATTGCCAATAGTTTTATACAATAACTATAGACAGCACCAAGCATAATTGCTTCACACGTGTATATATTTACCGTGGAAACAGCTGGCGGGTATATCCCGATATATGTCCAGAACAGAAAACTAGGATGTCGGGCATGTCGGGAAATGTCCAACAGTCGTCCGCTGAGGATTAAAACAACAACACCTATCATCATGTCTAGCATTGTATATGATTGTCACAAGATTATGTCCTTTGTAATTAACCTACTGTTATGTTATTCCAGCATGGTTTTACAAGGGTTACAAAAGTAAATATGTATGTTGGCAGCATTGTCTCGGTCCACAACTTCCTTAAAAGAATAAATAACTTGCTCTATAGTAGTTAAAGTATAACTCCAACTATAACAGAGCAGTTGGTTGGAGAGTATAAGGAAGCTCCATGCATATATCTTGCTGGATATACTTTGTCTGATGTGCATAATTAAACTCATATAATTTTACCCTCTCTAGAGATGGTTCATGTGAGTTTGGGGATGAAATATCATCAAACATATTTTCCTTACAGTGTGACCAACATAAATACTAAGTGTCGTGTACTTGAGGCTCCCACACCACAAACACCTGACAATTACAATTTCACTTGCAAATACATTTGTAGCATAATATACTCACCATAATTTTGAATATTTAAGAACGTGGTTGTGCATAGGTTACTATCATAATGTCATTTTTAATTCCAACATTAGAGAATATTCAATAATTAATGAGGATTCATATTGGGTGCCCAATTTTTGCATTTATTCATATCAAATCAATATGGCACACGGCCAAAGTTTTTGAAACTATATACTGTATATTTTATCTGCGTTGTGAGTACAACATAAAAGCTAATGTGCTCCATTGACACTGTTTTCTTATTATGTTACTAAGATTTTCACTACTCCAGGGACTGAGAGGATTACTATCACAGTTCTGATTGAGTGTCTGCTGTTTTCCAATGTTAAAATAAGAGCTCATACCCCCCAGCATTAGACTTTCTGGCAACACTTCTTCAAACATGATGTCAAATGTTTAAATGTTCAATTCTTGGATGATATGCTTCTTGTGGATAACATTGGTAGTGGTTAGATCTGGGGTTTGCATGCTGTCTCTGCAACAAGGTTTGTGTCTTATCTTTTACAGAAAGTACGGTATATTACTCACCAGACAAGTTTTGATCCGTTTTTGAGTCCTTCTAAGAGACCAAGTAAAGAAAAATTAGTGCCTTTTACATTTTAAAAACTGTTAAAGGATCTTGAAAATAAACCCCATCTTCAGCCAACAGAACAAATGGGCTACTTTGCATTTTGATAGAAGTTAGCACAAATTCAGCTGTTTTTCAAAACTGCTCAAGGCAGTTGTTTAGTTAAAGGTAGCGAGCTTTGATGCCACTTGTTTGTACTGTAGTTTTTAAATGCAAGAATTGTCCTACATTCTATATTCACTTCACCTCTAAGTCCCTGAGCTACCACACAAGTAGCCTACGGCACAACAACTCCCTTCCCATTTGTGCCCAATCTCGTGACACAATCTTTGATAAGAATTTAAGTCAGGAAACAAAAAAATATTGCATTTATTAAGCAATTTTGCAATATGAGTCAACTTTGCACTTTGACTCTAATTCAAACCTTCTAATATCTGCATGTTGACATAAAATTGAATATCCTGTTTCCCAAAAGTAAAAAAAGGAAATTTATTACTATGATTGAGCATATTGACAAGTTTCAAAGATATGATTTAATTTTTTATCTATAATCTCAAAATCTCCTATTTGAATTACCAGTAGGGCTGAAAAGTCCCTCTGGGATCTCCTCTTACACTATATCTCCAATTACAGTATTGTCTTCAGTCTTTGCTCGAACCAAATTGGAGTTAGGATGCTATGCTGAAGCAGGTCCAAGAATTGAACATTGCTCATGTTGCCTATAATTGAAGTGTGCTCCTTGTCTATGCTCACAGATGTGATGCGTTCAGGTTCAGTTCCGATTGTCCCCAACTCAGAGAAAACATTCCCACCTTCTCCTCCTGATGGTAAGAAGATGTGTTCCTTCTTGTCTCTGTGTCTCTGCATGCAGTCTGCATGGATGTCATGAGTCATGAGTTTAGCTGTGGGATACACACATTTTAGCACTAGTCTTGACTTCCCACAGCCCCACGCTGTAAGTATCGTCCTGCTGGCTCACTCCCTCAGAGATGATGTGTTTTTTGGTTTGTTTCTGAATGCTTTGAAACTTGAGATAGAGCTTGCTTGATCTTTGTATTTTATTTATACCTGTCTAGTCATAGGTTCTGCTACAATGTTTTAACTCGACAATGGTTCAATATTTCTTAAATCTTTTGTCTGTTATGTTCATTTTCCGTATGTACAGTAAAAACAATCAGACCTCTAAACGATCACTTTTTGATTTAAAACAAGCTCAAAGTGTACCTGGTTACACATCAATTGCAGCACGCATGGTCTGCTGAGAAAAGTTCATTACCACTACCTCTAAGAAGTATTTCCGTCCTTAGAGCCCTGGAGTTGATGCTTTGTCCCATAGCAATTGTTTGGAGTCATAACCACATCCCTTTTTTACAAGGCACTTCCAAATTACAAACTACTGTCGACCAAATTATTATGTGTACTCGAGTTTGAAGGTTGTTTGTGAAGTAACCAATAGACCTACATAAAATCCAATAACATCATCATTTTCGTCGTTCTATTTTACGTTAGTTCATGTAGGTTTGGAATTTTTAATTTATATTTTAATATTTTTTATCGCAGTTGGAACACAAAAAGTGCCTGTTTTTAAGCGTTTTCAAACCAAACGTCACATTTAAGAATTATTATCTCACAAACCCGTCATCAGATCGAATCCAAATTTTAACACAATATACATTGGAATGTTGTATAACTGGTTTATTAATTTTAAAATTTTGTGTGTGCAAGAAACAAAATTGATATAATTTTTGTAAGGTAACATTTTCTCGGCTCAGGGTGGTTTGAAAACGTAGTTCTTGGTCGCGTTGTAATCCTTATACATCAAAAAAGGTATGCTGTATGATTGTAAAATACGTAAATTAATTCACTTATTTTATATCAGTTTGTATTTGTACGGGGAATTAAGACATGGTTCACCAGTTAGCCGCTCTGATGAAAGCTGTACAGCGTTGCCAAGATGGGCTCCATGACACGTCATGGCACGCCTCGTTCGGAAGTGATGGGCTCCATATCAGCAACGCTGTACAGCATTTCCCAGAGCAGCTAGCTGGTGAACCATGTCTTAATTCCCCGTACAAAAAAAACGATATAAAATAAGTTAATTTATGTATTTCACAGTCATACAGCATAACTTTTTGATGTAAAAGGATTACAACGCAACCAAGAACTACATTTTCCAACGATCCCAAGCCGAGAAGAAGTTACCTTATAAAAATTATAACAACTTTCGTTCTTGAACACAAAAAATTTTGAAATTAATAAACCAGTTATACAACATTCCAATGTATATTGTGTTAAAATTTGGATTCGATCTGATGACGGGTTTGTGAGATAATAATTCTTAAATGTGACGCATGGTTGAAACACGCTTAAAAACGGGCACGTTTTGTGTTTCAACTGCGATAAAAAATATTAAAATATAAATTAAAAATTCCAACCTACATGAACTAACGTAAAATAGAACGATGAAAATGATGATGTTATTGGATTTTATGTAGGTCTATTGGTTACTTCACAAACAACCTTCAAACTCGAGTGCACATAATATTTTGGTCGACAGTAAGATAAGCTATGTATGGTCATTTATAGAGAAACTTGATATCACATAAGACATAATATCACAACTGTAAGAGCAAACCTAATCTCAAGTCATCGACCACACCCATAATATTGCCCCTTTAGTACTTAAAAAGTTGGCTTCAATTTATAGACCTTACAGCAGCTCCCTGTATTCTTTATTTTCTGGACTAGATAGACTTGGAGCTTGTTTTATTGAAGACTGATCTGTGTTTTGTGTGAAGAAGACATGTATGTTCAACATACGGTTCCAGAAAATAAGTTGAATTATGGTCGAGTTCTAACGGAACTTTTGGCCAGCCTGTGTACATTGACTTTTTTTTAAGGGCATTTTTTGTAATCTAGGCATTAAATTTGCTGTGGAGTGCGGCCACGATGAGTTCAAGTTGCTTATCGAAGCTATTGGGGTCAACATTGCTTGCAAGACAGGTGAGATGGATGTTAACAGTGAACTCAATTCTGTCCTCGACTTTCTAGTATTGTGCTCCAACAAGTTTCTTCTTACTTCCGTGTATTGAGACTTAAATTAGGGTTCGCACTATCCTCCTTAACAATGGATTTACATTTTTTAAATTTTACTAACCATCACTGTCCTAATAAACTTCAGATTTCGGATCAGAAAAGTTTAAATTAGGTTTTAAAAAAGTGTTGTTCTTGGATTTTATAGCTTTATTATGGTACATACTGATGAGTTATGACAGTATATTATAAAAATCCAAAATTTTATGGTAAAATCTTTTTATACAATATAATTAAAACTGTTTCTCTGGTGATTTATTTCTATTTATCAGCGGAACAGGCTCAGGGCAAAGTCTATTAAACAACAGTTTAAACAAACGAGTATTTATTTACTCTAAAATACATAGCACTATTGACCCGACACGAAATGAACCGAACTGTGTGTAAGGTTGTAAACAAAACACTGTGTGTGGATTGTGTGCGCATCGTAGATGGCAGCACTAGATTTGAAAAAACACTGATACTCGTGTGCATTTGTTTATTATTGTTTTTGTAGGTTAAATGTGTTCTAACACTATTTTTATGTCATCAAAGTGGTGAACACCTGATAAGAGTCTTGCCCCTGTGCTTTGTTAATGATCACAAGAAAAAGCAAATCCTATGTCAAAATGCCTTCTATTAATACGAATAGCCAAGTCATATCTCATGGCTTCAAAACAAGGCTTAGCAGGAGAACGTTTTTGCCATTCGTTCTCAGTTCACAATGTATCCTTGACTCTCATGAGAGATACTAATTCTCACATGAGAGAAGGTGATAAGTCATGTGGGAAAATCAAAATCAAACCAATTATAGTATTTATTAAAGAAAACAAAGTTAATTAAAAGAAACCCCTAAACCCATGTTTAATTGCTAAATTATCTTGCATACATCGAGAACAAAGACGGCAACTCAAAGAAATGACCCATTCACCTTAAAGTACATTATTTGATTTGATTTCTTTTTCTCAGAGAGAAAAATCTTGACTATTTTGATTTCTGTTGATTAAGTTTCAGAGTTAGTTCAAATGATTATCAAACACATTATTTTGTGAGTTGGAAGACTTAACATCCAGTCATTACTGTCCAATTGGACAAAAGGTCCAAACCGAAACGCACATGGAAAACAATTCATGTGGCCAAGAGATTTATGTGTTCAGAACATCCATGATAAAAGTCCATAACCAAAACGTAGATACGGTTGGACAACTAATATTGTAAAAGTACGGTAAGGTACCAGTACAGTAAATTTCAAAAGTTGATGGTGGTTTGAAAATTCATTGACATTTCAAAGGATGAACAGCAGAGTAATGAGCAGACTATCCCACAAATTTTGGCGGTCACCTGTTACCCAGAGGTACTTACAGAACCAATTGCATTTAAGGGAAATGGTATGTAAATACCAGGAATAAGAGAGCAATAGTCAGAGTGACAAGTACCTGAGATCAATTTCATATTCAGTAGAACAAACTGTAACACAACTGAAGTTCCTACTGGTGAAGATATAGCTTGAATTAATTCAGATAATTATGTTGTTTATTATATGCTGAACTTAAGATAATAGAATATGTGTGATGAATTAGTCCATGTGGACAGTTTGGACTAGACTTATACATATTGAACATTTTAACTTGGGCAATTCAGTACCTTTTGTCCAACTGGGTATTGTTGACTAAACTTAATGTACTGGAAGATATGTTGCATCATTTAATAGAACATGTCCCCCACGTTTGTGTCCATTGCCTTTACTAGGTTCACTTCTTAAATTAAAACAAACTTGTGTGCAATTATTTTCAAATTGCCAGTTAAGCCAAGAATATATTGAGGAAAAGCTTAACTGTGGAATAGTTAGCTTGTGTTCACTCGTTACACCTGTCTTGAAGCAAATGGTGAATATCTTGTTAAAAAAGTGACCCTTTGTAACAAACTTCTTCTACCCTTTCTTTAGGATAATAGATAAAATTAATTTATCCATCTCTCAGAAAACTACCATTCCATATGTACAGTAATTTGTTATGCTAAGGGCCGTTTTCACCAACTCTTCACTAACGATTATTTATTTAATTCCCACTTAACTTAAATGCGAGATTTAGTGCGTGATTACCTTTGATGTATTTCACGAGGCCATTCGGGTTCGCAATTACTTAAATAAGATTTATGACTCTCGCGCATGAGTACACTCGGTTTCATCTTGGAGAGCATGGCGGACAGAACAAGAAGCGTCTAGAACTCATTGTTGTTTGCGATGCTTCCTGGAACATAATTATAAAGTAAGGGAAATACAGAAGACCTTATTCGTGGCAAAAGTTTAAAATGATATGAACAAAGTACAGTGGAACCTCGTTAGTACGTTTTTCAAGGGACTAAAAAATTTGAACGTAAAAAGCTGGAAAACATACTAATAGAAAATGATAATTAAACCTCATTAATTTGTTTCTGTAAGGGAAATGTAAAAACGCGTTAATCCGAAGTACGTACTATACCTGTTATGTCGCAACCCTCGTCCACTTGTTGGCAAGGAATGTTATCTCAGAGCCGTCTGTTTTACATTCCTCTAGGGGTGGACAAAGAATGCTTTCAGGGCTGACGAAAATGTGATCGTACTAAGCGATGTGCAGCGCAGCGCGTGCTACTGTCTTACTTTAAAGAGTCGCCTACATCTGTTAAGTCGCATGCCTCGCCCGCTTGTTGGCAAGGAATGTTATCTCAGAGCGGTCGGTCTCACATTCCACTAGGGGTGGACAAAGAATGCTTTCAGGGCTGACGAAAATGCGATCGTACTAAGCGATGCGCGGCACGTGCTACTGTCTTACTTTTAAGAGTCGCCTATACCTGTTAAGCCGCAACCCTCGCCCGCTTATTGTCAAGGAATGTTATCTCAGAGCGGTCGGTCTCACATTCCACTAGGGGTGGACAAAGAATGCATTCAGGGCTGACGAAAATGCGATCGTACTAAGCAATGCGCGGAAAAATGTGCAACGTGATAGATGAGGTACTTTCACATTATTGTCATCAGATAAGAATCGGGACTTGAAAATTACGACGTGATATGGGATAAAACGTACTAATGAGGAACGTGTTAACGAGGTTCTATTGTATTTAGGACAACTGGCAGTTGTGTAAATAGATCGCTTAATAGGACACGCTTACCCAGTTGTCTTTGTAGCGTAAGCGGTTGCGGTGCAGACTCTGAATGTATTATGCAGCGCTGGAAGGAGTTAGAATCTCTCTTCGGATATTTTATTTTATTTCCTTATTCATCTTTCTTGGTATTAAAACTTAGTAATGTGTGTGATCTTTTATAATTTCATTGTCATAAACATATTTTATATTCATATCGATGAAAGTTCATGTGAAACTCGGAAACAAACCGCCATTGTGAGATGCACAAGGCACAGTTCAGCTGTTTCCCGCCACTCTAACCACTTAACTGGGTATTTTTGAGCACTTGGTGTAACCTGCCTTGTGTATTATTTCCAGCCAATTGTTACGACAGTATAGGCGGAAAGGTTAGCGGGAATATTAGCAATAATAATGTTGTGTTATAGTATAATAAAGAAATTTCAATGTATTAAGTAGCCTATAATTCAAGAGACATTTTGACCATTTTTACAGTAACTACAAGGTCATTCACCTGATTAGAACTTAAGAGTTTTATCCGTATGACCAAAACTGTTCATTTCCGCACATTGAGAGGTGCAGATAAAAGGTATCAAATGCTATCGAGATCAAATGTGTAGGTTTGCTTTCATTGATTGTCTTGTATTGCTCCCCGCACCAAGCAAAAACAAACACATGACTAAAACAGAAAGCAAAAAGCAGAATTCAAAAACAAAAGCAAAAGCGAAAAACAAACACAAAACCAAAAAACAAACAAAAAAAGCAAAGCAAAATTCAAAAGAAAAGAAAAAGCAGGAAACGAACACAAAATCAAAAAGAAAAAAGAAAAAATCAAAAAGCAAAAATTCAAAAACAAAAGCAAATACAGAAAACAAACACAAAAACCACAAATCAAAATCAAAAGAAAAAGCAGAAAAAGAACATAAAATCAAAAACAAAACAAGCAAAATTCAAAAACAAAAGCAAATACAGAAAAGAAACACAAAAACAAAAGCAAATACAGAAAACAAAAACAAAAATAACACAAAGCAAAAAACAAAAATTTATATAAAAAATCAAAAAGCAGAAAACGAACACAAAATCAAATACAAAAACAAAAATACAACCAAGATACAGGAGGCGGGAAGTGTCGTAACTGCTGCCAACCTGCTGCCAAAACATCAATTTTCTGGAAGACATTCGCCATGCCGTGAAAACTCGACACGCCCAGGAGGCTTTAGGGGTAAAAGATGGAGTACGTATATATTCGTCAGGCCCATTAAATTATAACATTTAACATACGAATATATACGTCATATCCAGTTATGAGGTTAAAGATGCTTTAGAGAGTTGAGTGGCCAGATTTGGCCATTTAACATAATTCCTTGTTAGTGGTAAATTAACGAGCGTTTCTGTTTGGCGAAATCCTCGTGCAAAGTTAAATAACCTTTAAGAGATAATTGACGTTGGTGAAAACTGCCCTAAGTACAGTTTACTTTTACATAGAATTTAGACAGGAAGCTCTGATAGATTTGGTGTCAAAGCTTCCTTTACATCAGTTTGTATAGACTAGAGATCATGATCCAAGGGTTGACGTTCACACCCGTTGCTGACATGTTCCCACATTGATCGAGCACAAGCGTCCTCGGCTCAGGTGAGAGAACTTCTCTTCTTTTCACATGCACCAGTGTGTTTCTTGCACCTAGCACTGCACATTACATCACATCACGTCACACAGACATAGTGTTTGAATGTGTTTTCCCACTGTTTAAAACGTATGGCTGCCATTAATGTTAGTGTGATGACAATGCATTTTTTTGTTCATGTTTAATTTTGTTTGGGTTTTGGCCTTTATTTCATTGCTTTATTTTATTCCAGACATTTCTGATTATAGTCTTATTATCTTTCCAACTGATCCCACAGGAGACACAATATACCCACCAGTCCTGCGCCCAAAAGGTATTGGCCAATGAGAACTTGTTTGAGTACAATATGGAGAGACGTGGACAGACAACTGAGCATTTTAACTTGTGATAGGCAGGGTTCACATAACCTTAAAGATTCTGATCATATTACAATGCAGTGGTGTTACATGAGAACTAAGACCTAATTGGGGCTCCAAATATTTGAAGAAAGTATGTAGTAACATAATTTTAACCAGTGATATGCCATTGCCTACTGGATCACATAAAGCCTTGATATGCAAGGTTTGGAACAAAAGTTGCATGAGTAAAGGTTCAGAGGAAATAAGAGTGCCTCTATCAGATATAACCGTTGATCTCTATATTAAGCTGGATGTCATTCTCCCTGTCGTTGTATACTTTAGCAACCCGCCCCGGCTTCGTCTGGTATCTTTAACGGTTTACCCAGCGTAAGCTTGAAAGGCTCATAGATGACAGGTTTTTCTTCGACTCTATTCACTGAAATTGTTAATACTCAGCTTCCTTTGGTCATAAATGAATTTTTTTTCAATAGAAACTTTCCTCAAGAAATCCTTTACAGAATGGTGAAAACTGCATCAAAATCCATCCAGTGATTACCAGTTACTGTATATCCAAGAATCGGGGACTTGGTTTTATACACGAGGTCAGGATTTTTGGTGTAGTTTCTCCAGGTATTGCTGGCAAAAGCCACTAAATCTCTGATAAAATAAGTATTATGAACTACGATATCAATGTAACACATTCCCACTTTACCATATACAGGTACAGTATATCTATGCCCATAATACTATAAAACAAATCAACAATTTGCCACTCGATATTGGAATTAGTGGTTTAGGTCGATTATCTTCGTCTGGTATTGCAGACAAAATCGGCCTCACTTACGTAACACAATACGACATCCAGTAGCCTAAAGGTGGAGATCAATGGATATAGCAGTTAATGCACAGTCCACCGATTCAGAATTCCCCTCCCTCATCAGCTAGGGCAGAGCTACCTATTATAGGAATCTAGAAGGCTATACTCGTGTCAAGAGTCAATATCATACACTTTGACTAGTACCAGGGGAACTACTGTACTCTGCCCATATCACTGTGCAGCAGTCACAGCATGTATAAATATCTGAAACAAAGCGGGAGATTTTTCCCGCTTGAAAAGAGGGAGCTTGTCAAAGCATTGTGTAATCTAGTAGACAGTGTTCACGTAACCTTTAAATAAGGTTGATGATAAGAATATGGAAATATTGGTGTTTATAAAGAGATTGAAGCTAATTTGGGCTTCCAGAAATTTTAAACATTTCAAATGAAATAATTTAAAATCTGTTCTGAACCTTTAATTAGAGCACTCAGAATGGTAGACTTGAAACTGTACAATTTCAAGTTAATAGTAATACCTGAACTGCTATTCTGATTAAACTTTAACTTGATTACATTAGTATTATACATACATCACATGGGGTGTATACTAAGACTCAACAAATCTTAGAAAGGTTCTGCCATGCTTTACTTGCAGGAGCTGCATGAATCAGGGTTTGGTGAGTATTATCCAGCCCTACTACACATGGTATTTATATATTCATAGGTAACCATTGCCTTTCACTATGAACTTCTAGCTTTGTGGCCAAGTAGGTAACACACTAGACTTAGATCCGAAGTGCCCCAGGTTTAATACTTGGCTGGGTCGTATGGGGACTGGGTGCTCATGACATCTTCATCATTCATTCATTCAATCAATCAATCAATCAACTTGAAAGACATGCACCAGGCCCCTCCAAAGACCACACATCATCATCATCATCATCTTCATCATCATCAACAACTTGGTTAACGGTTGGAATATTATGATCTTGAATTCTACATCCTGCAGTCATCAAAATTTAGAACCACCCTTTATAATATTTGTTGCACTCTTTCCAAATCTGTTGTTTGTACATTTGCAAAATGAACATTTACATATCATAATTTTCTGTCAGAATTAGACACCTGAGGGGAGCCACAATGTTTTCATGTTTATTTCAATAATGAGCTAAACACATTTTGATATGGAGCCCAAGGTTCTTGCAGAGTGGTTGTAATGATCTGTGTTGATATTTATATTAAGGCTTTCACGGCCCGGATTACTATATAAATAATTCATGTTTTTTGGGCTGCCATGTGTATGTTTGATTCCATTGCAAAAGGAGGCAAGGTTTCTCCGAAAAGTATGGTTCTAATTTAAATACACACGGCATTAGCCCAAAAAACATGAATTATTTATAGTGTTGATATTGTTGGGTCCTGACATTGGGGTAAGTTTGATGTGGATGTCAAACTGTTATTCCCCTGCCTATAGACATGTTAAAATGTTCAGTAGCCTATAGAATATATTTCACTTGGAGAATATATCCCCTCAGTGATATGAGAGTGCAACAACATCTTCATGATATTACTAGGAAAGAAATTAAAGTGAACAAATAATATCATGGAAATACGTGAGACTAAATCACTCATGATGCTGGAGGCAATATATTGAATTTCTACATCACTGCCCCAAGCATTAACAGCAATTTATATTTATTTCATATGCATTCTCCACAATTAATTAAATACCTTTAAACATAGGCACGTCACGTGACTCGTCCATCAATTTGTATGAAGATTTTTAGGCATCTTTGGCAGAGTACAATGCTCAAGTCTTGGAATGTTTTCTATATTTGCTTCTACAGTTTTGTTTACAAACTTGTTTGAAAATGTATTTAAAGTCTAAACATCAAAATTTGAGTTATCTAGCTCCAGACCTGGCCATCTGCATCTGTCAATAAAGCACTGATTTGGGTTTTGCTTCAAAATACCCCCTTTTTTTTTACATGTGAATGAAGCATTTTCTGAAGCAAAACCAACAGTGTAGATTGTTTCAGTGGAACTACACTCATGAAAATGAAAATTACAACACTATGAAGGAATTGGTCATTTGTGTCGATTTTCAAGATCTGGAACGCCATGTAGGTATGTAAATGAAGACATTTTCATATCCACGCGATTGGTCACAGAGGAACTACCTCTATTATATGAACCATAATGTAGCATAGTTGATGTGCAGCCTCTGCAGTGAAGTGTTTTCTGACCAACATGGCTCGACTATGGAGAACAATTGTTACAGTTTGTTATATCTACGAACTTAAGCTGCACTTGCTTGCCAACAGACAATGGATATGACAACAGTGGTCAAATGACGGTATGTACACTTGTAGACCCGGCGCAAGCCCAATTTGATTTGAGGGAGGAGTGTCGCATCATTCAGATAGCTTGAATGGAGCCCCACGCAACAGCAGAGCAAATTCGAGCAACTATGGGACCCCACGTTATACAGTAAAACAGACAGTTGGCAATTGTCTGCATGCTAGCATACTCTTTAGTGATGAATCACGCTTCTGTCTTTCATCTAGTGATCGCTAAACCCATGTGCGGATGCAGATAACCTGCGGATATCTGCAACATTTTTCGCCATATGGATATAGTTTGCATGGCTGTGCGGATAGTGGATAAGCTGCGGATAAGGGTTGGAATAAATTTGTGGATAGTTTTTAGAATCCAATCCGAACTTGTTGAATATAATTACTAGGACCCAGTTGTTTATGACAAAGCCTATCATATTTTACCGCATTATTTTTTTCATGACAAATATAAGATGATGATTTAAGCTAATCTCATTCAAATTATGTCATTAAGCATAATTAACACTCCGAACTGAAAAGGGTTGCAATTCTAGCCGTATAGCACTCATTTTAATCATAGCACATGACATACAAAGCCTAAGGGAGAGATTTTCTACTCAAATGTCTAAAGTTGTTGCTTTAATATTTTATGCTTTATCTAAAATTATTATTGTAATGCCAGTAGATTCGGTTAACAGTCGTGCGGACGCAGGGCGGATGTGGATAACATTTTGTCTATCCGCGCAGGGCTCTTGTGATCACCCCAACATACTGAGGAGAGAGGCTGCTGAGATCTAATTGTCGAGAGGTACACAGGGGCCTACACCAGGCATCATGGTCTGGCGAGCTATTGGCTTTAACCCAATGAGTACAAACCCCCCCTATGGGCAGTACACGAGAACATTCATTGTTTGATGTGTAACATCTTTCCGCTCGGTTGCTGGATAGTTTTTTGGGAGTGATTTTGAAAATTGGGGACGGAAGTGGATCGGAAAGATTGAGCTGGCAGTGGTGGATCGAACGGAAATATGCACTGCCCGCTCGATCGATCGAACGGAAGTGTACTAGCTGGCAGTGGTGGAAAACGGAAGTATGCACTGCCCGCACGATCAATCGCACGGAAGTGTACTAGCTGGCAGTGGTGGAAAACGGAAGTATGCACTGCCCGATCGATCCAGCATGACATACTGAACGGAAAACACTCATGCGAACTCTGGTGTCAAGTGATTGAAACAAATGACATGGTACATGTTCGAAGTCTTCGTATCGTATTTAAATGGTAAAATGCCTTAATATCAAACATTGTAAGTAGTCGGCATTGCCGGTATTAAGGTAAGGGCACTTAAGATTGCGCACTTAATGTATTTATGTCCATAGATAAACAACTCTTGTGACCAATTTAACACAAAATTTATTAACAAGACTTCAAATAATTACGAACACAATGCGTATACAAAAAACACGAAAAATAATATAAATTAAATGTAAATTAATATTTTTAAATTTATTGCAAATGCGCAATCTTACAGGCACTGTCCTTTAAGAATGCGCATTGTGTCCTGTAAGAATGCGCATTTGCATAATTCATATTTGAAGAGTCCTATGCCTTCATAGTTCGAACACCCTTCATGCCACCACCGTTTGCAGCTACTACACTGCACCCAGTCTTCAATAATTGGATCCTCATACTCTTCGTCATAGCAAGGACACACGATTTTCTCTTCTTCGGCAGTTGTGACAGCTGACGAAGTTGATGCTACTGAACTTCCATCGTAACAAAGAGTTTTCCTGCCCTGTTTTTTCGCTTGTTCATTCCTCGCTAGAAGGCCATTCTTATAAGGAGAGGAAAATATAATTTTAGACCTTTTGCAAGTTCTCTTTCGTTTGGTTGTTTGAGCTGCCTTTGGTAGGGGAGATATCATAGCAGGTGACACTTGTGGCTCGTCAATTTTTGAATTCTGAATTTGCTCCCCTACAACAGGTTCTTTCTCCCGCACAGATGGGCGGAATGTTACCTCCGAAGGAGCAGAGTCGTCATCCGAAAATACATTCCGGTTAAACGAATGAATTCCAATTTTCATGAATGCTTGAACGGCTATCTCCATCTCTGCTGCTCTCTCGTAGGCTGATTTGAAGATCCTGGCCACGTTGGCATGTGTAATTGCATTGCCAGGATGATTCACCAACCGAGTATCAGCTTCTTGAGAATAAGCTTTCTTCAGAGGCCCAAAAAAGCCAACATCCAAAGGCTGAAGCCTATCGCTTGCATGGGGTGGTAGAGAAAGCAAGGTGATGCTGTGTTCTCTGCAGTAAAGAACAGCATCAATGCTGCAGTGGGAAATGTGGTTATCCAGTATAAGGAGAATTACCATAAACAATTATTAATCAACTACCGTAATTAATTTCTTCCTTACCAATTTTAATCTGTTTCTCAAAGTGGATTCCTTGGTACCCAATGAAGTAGCCACTTTTGCTTGACTTTCACCATTTTCAATTCTCCTTCTGGCTTCCCCTAAGATTTCTGACGTAAATATAAGTTTCCTGTCTGATTTTCTTGAGTATGTTTAGCTCATACTGCCGTTAAATAGACGTCTGCAAGAAAGAATATCCTAGATATAAACTATTTCTACAGAACAAGAATGTGCCTGTAAGATGACGCACAATGCCTGCAAGACTGCGCAGAGTGCGCGGTCTTACAGGCTTCTGCGTAGTTCAACACTTACGCTAATAGGTGGCAGAAGCAGCTACGTATACACACACCGAGCCATTCACAGCCTTTGTTAGGAGTTCCCATTGTGAGAGTAGTATTTATTTCAACTATATCATAATTTAAATGAGTGCTAAGGCTTATTTTCTCAAGAATAACAATTATATCAAATAGGATGATTAGTTATTCTTACCTCTCAATTCTTTATAGAATTAGAATCAGTAAAATCTTTCACAGTTTCAAAGAACACTCTGCAAGCCACGTTTCTCAACGGAATGGTTTGGGTCAGCAGTGCTGCCAACTGTAAGAAAATCTTAAAGGCTGCGCAATCTTAAAAGCCTTTACCTTATGTTTCTGCACAATGGCTATTCAAATATTAACCCACATAACAGTAATGCAGTCATCAATATAATATAATCGTTGTGGTTATACGAGAATTGAGCAAGCCTTCATGAACTATTACTGAATACATTCTCTTTACTCACAAGAGGGCATATTCATAAGGCATGTTAAACTCAATTTCACGCAGGAACATTATCGAAACAAGCAAAATATAAATGAAACTTAATTCCGTAATGCAGTATTATTGGAACGTGGAAATAAGTCACCATCTTGTGCACAAAATTTGCGTAGTCGAAATAGCCGTGGGGTTAGTGCTTATGACTGTGAATCTAGAGATCTTGGGTTCGAATCCCGGACGGGGTAGATATTTTTCCTACCAGATTATCATTTTAAACGATATTTATCATATCAATATGACTCATTTTAACAGAATCCATATGAAATTATGTGTTGGTCTGTGAATGAAGAGGACCTGTTTATAAGGAATTGAAGGTTATGAGCGGTGTCGCGTCTATTAATCTAGTTGATTCATATCGTATTCTTTATTTAGGCTAGTGCTGGTGGAAGCTACAAATCGTCTAATAAAATGAGTTCCGTATTATAAACTACAATATCTGTAAAACACTCCCTTTTACAATAGATTAATATTTGTGCCAATAATAGTATAAAAATACCGGTGTATCAACAATTTCACGTGAGGTTTCTTCTATGTCAGATGTTACACATCATATGCGACTACTGTAAGGCTCGTAATTTTTTTCTGTTTACTCTCAAGTGCAGAGTCGATCTCTGGCATGTTCTGCCATTTGTTGAACATTATGTAGTAATTCTACTTGAGTCTGGATTTTTGCTTCCGGAAGTAACTAACAGAGATTTTGTAGACGTCTGTCCTCTATAGCTGAAGTTCATCTGTGATGTAAACGAGCATGGTGGAACAACAAATAAGTTCTTCTAGCCGCGTTGTGATTTCGGATCAACGAATCCTTCAGTTATTAACCACTAATGAGGGGAAACGTTCACTAGTTGCCTACTGATTTTAGGAAATCATTTTATTTTGAACCCTTTACCTGCAAGCGTAGGCACACAAAATTTCCATTTGAAATGCCTCAAAATTAAAAAGAATATAAACGTAGGATTTTGAATTAGGATTACTATTGGTCGGTTGGTTCCTTAGTTTAGGGGCTGCGACAACGCGGTCATGTAGCCCTGTATACTTTGGGTGTGTGTAGAATCTGTCTGATAACCGGTGTTAATGGTGATGGCTGTATTATTGTGTGTTATCTATTTTCAATTCAAGTAAGGACTGCAGGCATTGCATTTTTTCAAGTAGTTCCTACTTTTGCCGCCAAATGCCACCGTCAATGACCAACTAGTTCAGAAATTAGTTACCAGATGCCACCGCAGTCGGCTCTTGACCACGAACGTAGGAACCTAAGAACGTTAGTCAAATGTTTAACCTATATTAATTTTAGCTTCACACAGGTGTAATTAGTGGAAGGGTCTTGAACATGCCATAAATCTATGACATGGGACCGCCGGCTTTACTTTCCCTTCGAAGGAAGGCATACTGAGGAATTTTTAACGTTCTTAAAAAATCCGACGATTTCGGCCGGGTTTGAACCCACGATCTTGGGCATAGAAGCTCAGCATGCTACCAACTACGCCACCGAAGCCGCTAGGATTATGATTAATAAAGGCCTAAAACCTATAGAAATTTTAAGCTTATCACCCTCGTAATACTGTAAGTTCAAAGTTATGGTTTCTAAATATTTTTTTTACATGCGAATGAAAAAACTTAGTACTGAGATAGCAAACAGCGAACTGGGAACTTAGCACTATGAAATCACAAATAGCGATTGTTGAGGGCAATATGGTTGCTCGCCAGAATGTTGACAGATGTTGTCCCTTTGATGGCAAACATTGCATACAAGGTTGTTTCAGCAGTAGAATGCCCACATTCACACAACACACATGTCCACAACATCACAACCTTACAATGGCCTGCCGTATCCCCAGACCTCAGCCCTAATTGAGCATGTGTTGGTTGATAACTGGCCAACTTGCCTAAGACACCCGCAATTCTGGAACAACTGACCTGTGATGTGTAGAAAGCATGGACCACAATTCCTCACGAAGGGATCCATGGGCCTATTGACTCTAGGCCTTGAAGAATTCTGCACTGTATTGCAGCCCGTGCTGGAAACATCCTGCATTCATTTTTGTCCACATTTGAGGTCAAAGGGACCTGAAAGTGTTATCATCATATCACAACCAAACATTCGTCCTGCATGTTCAACTGCAGCACCACTCCTTCAGGGTGTTGCAATTTCCATTTCCATGAGTGTAGATGACTCATTCTCAGGTGAACCTTTTCAGAAGCTGAGCTTGAACCAAAAACAAAGAGAAACAATGGGAAACCATTCAAGGGTGTCTGACTATGGAGTTCTGCTTCTGTCTTGAGCCTTGTACACCACCGGTCTATAAAACATGAGTATTTACAAGTGATTTTTAAAAATAAATGTTACTTATCCTTTGAACTCTAAATGCTTCAAATATTCTTGCAAATAGCACGTTTCTAAATCTGCACTTTGTGCACTTTCCCTTAACCCTGAGCAAAAGATTCTTTCAAGTATAACACTGAGAGAAAAAACACCATCTTAAATTATTATTCTTTGGCTGTGTGGCAAAGCAGTAAGGTCCTGCCACCTATGCCCAAAGTTGCAAGATGAATCCTGACACAGTCAGTTGCCATTTGAGAGTACTCAAATGCAAAAGACTCGTGTCACTAGATTTACTGGCACGTTAAAGATCCCCATCAGGACAAAATTATGGCACCTCGGTGTCTCTAAAGGCCTCAGTAGTTAAAAGGGGTGTAGAACATCATCATTATAAAAGGCAAGTTTTTTTAAGTTTTTCTTCTTCCCCTACTGCTTTGAGTTTGTGTGATAGCACCCAAACTTACCCATTGTAGCCTACCCTATAGCGTTGTTCACTCTCGGATCATTTTGAGGGGACGGGAGGCCCATCAAGTGTATTGTGAAATATGTTACGAGACATTTTCATTGCCTATTATGTTTAGGTTAAAGTGAAATGAAATTTTGATTATTTTATATATTTTTTTAGTCATAAGTAAGTTTATAACATTTTTAAAAATATTAAAATAATAATTATTAATTTTCTTTTTTAATTTTGTAATATTGGTACCAACCTCTAAATTGAAATAAAATATACAATTAAAGAACTGTGTTACAAGTGTTCCACCCCTCAAAACAACAATTGCTATCATCAGAGTAAAAAGAAAATTAAATTATATATAACCCATTAAAAAATGTTTGAAAATGGTTTATATTTTACCCAAAGTATTGTTGAAAACCTTTTAAAAAAGTTATGGTTTATATTTTTATTATCTTTAATCAAAGTACCGTATATTAAAAGCTATTATCATTATACTGTTATCAAAAGGCAATGGAAATGTCCCCTCTCTGCATCTCTTGGGTAAGGTGGTGGTATTGTTTCAAAGTATCACTCCCAATGCAAAACCAACATAACTCAATGTAGAAAAACATTCTTCATCAGTACCGTATATTGCTTCAAGAAGAATGTGTATTTGGAGCAAATCACAGGTATAACTTATGAAAGAGTAATATTTCTTGAATTAGAATATTAATAGCAGGTGTTGCCTGGATTGACGACAAACTGGAGATACACAGTATACCAGATGGGACTGATATTCTGGCTTTGTGGCAATCACAGAAATCATTCTTGTTCCCCCCAAACAAATCGATTTAATGAGAATTTGTGCTATAGAACAAAATCAATAATTTTATGGCAATACAGTAACCCTCATACTGCAATTTCCAGTTAAAGGTAATTTAAACACACTGCAAGCTGAAAAGCATTCCTTGACACTATTAAAGAAAGCGCCCAAGCATGCAAAGTCACATGGAGATTTTCAGTCACTGATTTCTCACATTTCGTGCACCAGAGTACATCAGCTCATCCCGCAGAACATGCAAGTACATGCTTCTGACACTGGGTGGACATTTCGTGTTGCACAGTTAGTGGTGGAAGCCGTGCACCACCAGTCTATTGACGACGTTCCTCATTCGCTGGCAGGTCTCTATCCAGCTTCTGTTGATCATGGCACTCATGGTGTAGAAGTTTACATCTACATTCATCCTCTTATCCACGAGATCTTTCAGCAACTCTTCATACCCAACTGTGTTAGGTAGCAGCAGCTGGTACCGTAGGTCTTGAATCAGGAACGTCTCTTTTGCCAATATATAGACTAACCTTGATGGTGTATACCGTACTCTTGACTATCCTTGACCCTTTTTAAGTATGGTACTTTCTTCAAGTCTTCCTGTATTTGAAGTCCATAAGTTATAATGGGCAGTATTTTATCATGGAAGAGCCTCATTGCTGTCTCGAGGGAGATGGCTTGTGGATGTTTGATTTGAATTCACCCGCAAAGCGATCTGATTGGCTAACTTCAGCAGCGGATGAAATGCCACTGGTGTGAGATATCGACTTACTTTTTTCAAATTATTTATCCACATAACCAATCCTCGAACGTTTATATACCCAATTCACATTATTTCCGACCACCTTGTATAAATTGATAGTACTGGAGTAGCATATATAGGCAGATGGCCTCGATGATTTCCCAGAGTGGTATTTGAACTGTTTTCCCTGCAAGTTCAACTTTCCAATGTCATTACTTCAAAATGGCTGTGTGAGTTGTGTTGGTCTTTCAATGGGAGTGCAACATAGAGAAGAAAATGCTCCAGATATAACAGGAAAGTCTTCACTTTAGCAACAACACTTGGCTCTTTCAATGTGCTACAGTATTTCTGATGCTAATGCTTCAATAGCATCAAATATCTTGTGTGTTAAATATTCACAATGATAAGAATAAGAGGTAAGAAATTAAGATTCACTGAAGTATGATACTGTAGGCATGTATGTGTTCTTTTTAGATTTCACTTTCATTTTATCATGTTTTGGTAGTTGATTTTGAAATGTGTTGCGACTGCAAATTTGTTATCCTATATCCCTGTTATTTTTTAAAAATTATCTGTTCCTAAAGCATGTAGAGTTTCTTCTCTCTGTGTGTTAGCAAGGTGGTATCTATTATGTCATTTTTCTTTCCGTATTATGAGAGATATTTTTAAGCAAGGTCCATTTTGCAATAATAACTATAGTGCCAAATATTTGTTAAAGACTTTCAGGGCCCAAAATACTATGTCGGTGTCTTGTAGAAGCACAGACCACTAATACAGATGCCGTGATTCTAAGATGCCAGTTGTGCAGGACAGGACAATTAGTCCGCAAGCCCAATAATCACATTTCCAAACAGGTGGTTTACTCAGAATTAACAGTAGGTAAATGCAGTGTGGGAAGTCAAAGGAAGTTATTTAAGGATGTAATCAAGACTACTATGAAAATGTGTCATACTGATATTGACAACTGGGAGACAGTTTATCCTATAGGTCACTAGTCCACCGTGGCACGCTACTGTCTGAAGAAAGCCCTCGATGATCGGCGAGTGGCGAGAGGCAGTGTAGGAAAAGAAGGAGAACTTTAGAGGAAAAACGGAAGGACTCTGGCTGCCTGTCATCATTGTGGCAAATTGTGTGCCTCCCGAATTGAGTTGTACGGTCACCTCTGAACTCATAAATGAAGATTTTGAGTTTGCTATTATCTATCTATTATATAAAGCTCAAATACCACTCATTCATTCATCACGAAATCTCAGAAACCACCGAACGGATTGGAATGAAATTTGGTATGCAGCTTCCTGAAGGACACAAACGCCCACTAAGAAAGGATTTTTGGATATTCAGGTTCTAAAGGGGTGTTAAGGGGGTAGACCTGCATTTCCCGATTGGTTTCATTGGGGGATGTGATACTCGGCATATGAACTCGTCTTTAAAAATAAGAAGACACGTGTCTGAGGGTTTTTCGATGTGGTGTATATTATGAGGTGAAAGGGGTGAAAAGTGGGGGTTGAAGGATTCCTAACGGAGCGTGTATCTCTTAAACAACATAGGCGAGGAGTTTGAAACTCAGCGGGAAAAAAATCAGCATAAAAAATAAGTAAATAAGTGTTTGACCTTTTTTTTTTTCATAAATCCAATTTAAAGGGCCCATGGGGAGGGGTGAAATTCTGCGGGGAAAAAAAAAACAGGTAATATTTCTGAGTGGAAAATTATACATGGCCTATGTTGTAGACAATAACACATTGCATCTTTTTTGTCTCTTGCTATTTCATCATACGACGAATACTTACGGAGTTATTAATGATTTTGTACTTTTTGGCCGGAATTTTCTAAGTCTCAGGAATGACATAAAAATTGATTCGAATGAAATTTCAAAAAGTAGTTGTTTTTTAAATACTTTTATTATATTTTTCACGTCTTTTAGGGTCCGAAACCAACATGATATTTTGATGTTTTTTTTCGTCCCATGCATTTTTGGTTTCAGGTGATAGAATTATTTTCCACTAGGACCCATGCTTATCTATCCATGTCCACGGACACTCCTGGCACAAAAAGTCATACGATAAATAAATAAATAACTAATGTTATAACGGGATTCCAAATGTTATTACGGGCAAAGCCGCGGATAACAGCTAGTTCTCAATAATACGGAAAATTAGCATTATTAGCTTAACACATTAGATTCTTGTAAAAGCAGGCATGGTTCCAACTGAAATGGCTACAATAATTCAATTAGTTTCCTCATTTCAACACTCCATCGAGTCGCATGGATTGAGTAGTCACATGTCTCATCCCCTGTGGTCCAACTGAATGACTAACCAAATCTCGTGGTCGGTGGGCTGTTTGATAATCTCAAACATTGCAGACGTTGCCATTATAGCTACTAGTGTAAAAAGTATGTTATTA
Source organism: Meconema thalassinum (assembly GCA_946902985.2). Taxonomy (NCBI): domain Eukaryota; kingdom Metazoa; phylum Arthropoda; class Insecta; order Orthoptera; family Tettigoniidae; genus Meconema; species Meconema thalassinum. The sequence continues at coordinate 35,299,622 of OX336399.1, forward strand.
ATTTTAATTGCGCCCAAATGGGAAGTTAAGGAGTGATAAAGATTTCCGCATAACTTTTCAGTGACCTTGTCCTATAAACACAAACTTCAAAATGATAAGTTTCACACTTCTGACCACATAGTTCACATACACAATCTTCGTTGAGGCGAGCCATCTTTTCTTTGTGCATAGCTTACTATGGAAACTGTAGACAGCCAGTATTGTTACTGCGTTGCGTAGATCAAGTTTGCCTTTGTCCAGCTTCTATCTGTCATTGCGGTAGTGGCGTAAAATATCCGGTTCCACATTCTTTAATGGGAATACTAATTGCCATTTCTGGTCCGTATTGACGTATATAAATAGTTGAATCAGTTGAAACTTTCCGTCAAATCAATACAAAATATTTTGCGCTATTATTGCGCTAAGTTAGGTACATGTTTCGAACCTTGCAAGGCGGTCCTTCATGTTTTTAATATGTGTTTTATTAGTGTGCATGCATTTTTGATTTTGTTCAGTGTTTTTTTGATGTGTTGCCATTTGTGTGAGAGGCTGATGAAGGACCGTCTTGCAAGGTTCGAAACATGTACCTAACTTAGCGCAATAATAGCGCAAAATATTTTGTATTGATTTGACGGAAAGTTTCAACTGATTAAACTATTTCCACATTCTTTTCCTAGCCCTATCCTCCAACTTGCTGTGACTGGCAATCAAAGTTTGTGCCAATCACATTAAATGCTTGGGACTATTGGCAAATGGACCCGAACTTGAAAAATATCCTGAGATGTCGCCTGAGCATGTATGACACACGGTGTTAAAGATTGAAAATTAGTTATAGAATATAAGATGCCATAAAATACTGTAATAGCTGGAGCTCTTCTTCTTCTGGTGAGTTGAAATGTGGCTGAAGCATGCGAGTGTGAGTGTTAGTAGTTAGAGAAGATATGTACTACATATAGAATCTAACCATGTTTTCCGAATACAGATCTGTGTTGATGTGAATAAATGAAAAGAATTTAAGTATTTAAATATGCTTCCCGGTCAATGCAAGTGAGATTTTCGATGTGAATTGCCATGCCCTGTGGTTCGGATTCCACGTAAAATGGAGGTCCCGTGGCTTATGATCGCGAGATTAACGGTCACGTTAAACTACAAGCTTTTCTATTTAAATATGCAACCTAATCAATAGGTTACAATAGAAAACAATGTCTCTCTAAATGATGTTCCGGGATATGTATCAACCATTTTAGTTCTGCATCAGTATCAAAAATTAAAATAGAGAGCAAGCAAAACAAAGATTCTAAGAATAAACAGAACAAAAAAAAGTTTAAAAAAAAACAAACACTTTGTCCAAAAGTAGAAAATGTCCTTTTAAGTCTTGATACAAAATTTGTCATAACACTTACACAGTAGTTATAAAGAAGAGAGCTGTGATTCGAGAATTTCCATAATAATAATAATAATAATAATATCGTATGGCCTCGGGTGCCTGGTGCAAGCTTTGTTATTTGACACCCAAAGGGTAGCTTGCATGTCGAATTTCGCTGTTCCTTGAAGCACTATGAAAGTCAAGGAGGTTAGATATCTAAGCTTCTTGAACACTATAGCCCTTTCTCCTAGAGAAAGGGTAACTCCCGAAATTAATTTTGCCATTATGAACACGGCCTACTTATTTCACATGGGTTATTTGACATGCCAACATCGTATGACATGGTGTCGTAATTTTTGCCGCCTTTCAAAAATCACGTACCACGGCCAGGAGCGAACCTGCAAGCTTGGGGGTTAGTAATCCGACACGATAACCACTCGCCCACCATGGCAAGCTAAGAATTTCCATGATATGGCTTCAATTAATATTGTAGCTTTCAGTCGATCAATACAAAAAAAATAAAAAATTCCAATTACTGGAAAAATAATAATAATCTGAAATAAATTACATGTGATTACTTCTTCTTCACTAGTTGTTGTTGTTGTTTGAGTCTTCAGTCTTTGGACTGGTTTGATGCAGCCCTCCATGCCTCCCTGTCCTGAGCTAATCGTTTCATCACTACATAGCTACCACACCCTACATCCGAGTCAATCTGTTTAACATATTCTAACCTTGGTCTACCCTTCCTTCCATAACCAAGTTTGCTATTCCTGGGTGTCTTAGTATTTGTCCTACCAACCTATCTCTTCTCTTCATTAACAGTCGCCAGAAACATCTCTCCTCTCCCACTCGTCTTAATACCTCTTCATTTGTAACCCTATCTACCCATCTGATCTTCATCATTCTCGTGTAAAACCACATTTCAAACGCTTCAATTCTCCTCTTTTCTGCTGCGCCAACAGTCCTAGTTTCACTTCCATAGAGTGCCACGTTCTAGGCAAAGGCTTTCAAAAATGATTTCCTAATACCTAAATCTATATTCGATGTCAACATATTCCTTTTTTTGTAGAAATGCTTTCCTTGCCTGAGCCAACCTACTATTTATATCCTCTTTGCTTCGTCCATCACTGGTTATTTTGCTTCCTAAGTAACAGACGTCTCCTATTTCCTTTTAACTTTTCACCTGCCAATTTGATGTCCACATAAAAGTTAATCACATGCAATTTATTTCAGGTTATTTTTCACATATTCCAGTAATTGGAATGATTTTTGCATTGACCGACTGAAAGCTACAATACTAATTGTTAAAGCTCTTTTTTTTATATGGCTTCTACGACACATTCAGTACTTAAATATCAAATGTAAGTTAGATAGATATTTTATTCAATTAATTCCAAAGAGCCATAGGCTCGTACAGAAGAATTGTACAGTAATATGTGTGTTTACACACCAAGGAAGAAAAGTCTGAAGGTACGGTAACATAAATTGATGAATAAGGGCATGGGCCTATTAGTAAAGTTGATACTATATCCAAGATTGTTTAGACCAAGGTCCCTTAAAATGATAACCACTTAGGATTTTTAAGCTTATACATAACTTATTTGATGTATTAAGATGCATCGTATTTTCCCCACAATATTTTCATAGTTTTCCTCTTAAATACTGACAAAGTTGGTGCACTTTTTACTTCATCAGGAAGGTTATTATATGACTGTGATGCAGAGAACTTGAAACTATTTTTACCGTATTTAGAAGAGTGAATGATATATAAGGCTACATCCTTCGCATGCCTAGTTCGATAAGAATGATTGTCTGAGTTCAAGATGTAGGGAGAGCTATAGAGTATTGTGTTGTATTTAATCTTGTATATTAGTATAGCTGCTCGGAGATCTGCACTTATGCTGAGGGGTAGAATTTTACTTATGATGTACAGATCTTTTACTGGAGTGCAGTAAGGAAGGTTAAATATGTTTCTAATAGCCCTATTCTGAATAGTCATTAAATCATTCAGTGTGAATTTCCTGTTACTTCAAGATCTTTCAAAGCTCTCTAAATGTTATGACAAACTTTCCATCAGGACTGGCAAGAACATTTTCAATTTTGGACAAAGTGGTTAACATTGTAAATTCCAAAAGAATAGGTAAAGTATGGCAAATATTTAGTTTTAATCCTCTTTTTTCTTCTTCTTCTTTTTTCTGAATTCTACAGACTGTTATCTGTTTTTTATTTATTTATTTATTCTTAGAACCTTTCTTCAAATGATGATTTGGTTTGCTTGCTGCAGCTTTTAATGTTTGATGCTGATGATGAACTGAAAAGGTATGAAACATGAACATCGTTTAGGAAAACATTGTTTTCTGTTCTATTGATTAGTCAAGATTATTTGAATGGTTAATTCTTTTCATTTATTAGGTAGCTTGATAAGGCTCATCACTATTCATTGCCATTATGATAGCATGAGTGTTTGATAGAGTAGCACCAGTGTTTCCAATCTTGAAACTCATCAAAATTATGGTATATCTTAAAATACCCACTTCAAATAAATAATCTAGAGTAGTATGGCACAAGGGCTTCTTTTCACTCTCCCCTTTTCTCTCATTCCTAGAACAACCATTGCTTAATACTTCTCACCAGCTACTTCATAGTCACTTGATTTCATTTTTAATTTGCTACGGAATATAATAATAAATATACAAAATGAGAAACAATAATGAGCAGATTTCAAAATAGAACTTAATCTGTGAGCTGTAATGTCTCAAGTTGTTTTGCAGTGTCTGGAGTTGCTCTGTTACCAACATATCCCCATCGTTACAGCAGGTTTAGTCATGGCAGAATGGTTGAGAGACAAGACACCTATCCCTCGTATTTATTCTGTAGTGTTGGACTGCATAGTGAACATCCTGCTGCCTGTGGCTGTTGGTACACATCTAATATGTAGGCTATGTCTCAACCATCCTTCTAAATCAGCAAAATCAGTATCCCTTTACCTGTAGGCAGATGACATAGTTCTGGGGTCTACAAACAGGCAGGAGCTACAAGAAGTGCTCAACAACTTGCAGGACTGGGCAGAGGAAAATGAGCTCAGTATAAATGAAAAGAAGACAGTGTATATGGCCTTCCAAAAAGGAGGAAAACTAGCCGCCGAAAACAAAATTATCCTGGGAGAGACTGAACTTGAGACAGTCAATTCCTACAAATACCTCGGCCTCACCCTACAGACAACGTGCCAATCCTTTAGACTACATATAAAGGAACGGGCAGCAGCAGCCATTAGAGGAATGTACGATTTGAACAATATTACCAAATTATCTCTAGAAACAGCAATGATTCTCTTCCACGCAAAAATAACCCCCGTCTAGAACTGATATGGGAAAGACTATGCATGACAGACCTAATCATAATTGAAAAAGTAAAGGCTTCTTTCCTGAAAAGGGTGCTAGGAATTGCAAGAACGTCCCAGTCCAGGCTGGCATATGTCCTAACAAAAGAAACATACTACATCAAAGATCTCAGATTAAGGCTACAACTGCCATCTACTAAAAATATGAAGAACCTCCTCGAGATAAGACATCAGAAGCAGAATGAAATCCCGCTTGAATTCTACGCAACAGAAGCAATGGTGGACAGAAGATGGACAAACGAGAACCAGGAGATGAGACATGTGGTAACAAGACTCACCATCCACGGTTTCCACCACAAGATCTGTAAAAATGTTAAATACCATGAACCGAATGAAGAATGCATATGTTCTCTGTGCAATAACCCCTGCGACAAATACCACATCACATCATGCAGCAAACGGACAAAGAGCTTAGTTGAATACAGTAAAGGTTAATCTACCTGTAATAATTATTTGTAAGCACACCTTATAATTGTCCATTATGGCCACATGGCTGCAATAAATATTTATTAAAGCAGCAATAGCAGAGCATTCATAGGACTGCAGGTGTTCCATCTTTTTTAATGAAACACAACTCCTAGCCCCCAACAATCACTTCTGCTACGGAAAAATCAGAGAGGCCTTAGAGATATCAAAGCATACCAACAATTTCAACCGCGACAAGAGCGTACATCTCTCCAATGTCTGAAAATTGGCATCAAATCACCTTCCAGAAAAGCGGAAACAGCTCCAGCCAGTCACAGGCAGCAAGAGGTTCCCTACACAGTCCAACACTACTATATAAATACGAGGGACAGGTCTCCTGCCAACCATTCTGCCATGACTAACTACTGTCATCATCATCATCTTGTACAGTTTCCAGCCCCAGGCTGGGTCTGTTTAAAACATAAGCTCGCCACTTAGTACTTTCTTCCCACCACCTCTCCACTGTCACTCTAGTCCAGTCCTCGCCTCTCTTCTTGACACATTCCTCCACTCCTTTCAGCCATCTATCTCTTGGTCTTCCCCTTGGTTGTTTCTTCTGCATCTGCATCTCATGTATCCTCTTGGGAATCTTCTTCTCTTCCATTCTCTCTAAGTGTCCAAACCACCTCAGCCTTGATGTCTCAATCCTACCCTGCAACGGCTCCTCTTTCACTATTTCCCTGACCTTTTCATTCCTCACCCTGTTTCTTCTTGTTACTCCGATCCTACTTCGTAGGAACTTCATTTCACTTGCCTGTATTCTGCTTATGTCTCTTTTCTTTATTATCCACGTTTCTGATGCATAGGTCAGTATCGGGATATAGTAGCTTCTGTATAACACTTCCTTGCTTCTAATGCTTCTCAGAAATGCTCCTGCCTGTCTGCCACGTTCCGTAATCTCTTTGTCATTTCTCCCATTTTCCTCCACTATACTTCCCAAGTACTTGAGACTTTCCACCTTCTTCAGCTGTCCACCTCCGTTATCCCACTCATTGGTCTGTCCCTTTTCCTGGTCGTTAACAGGATCTCACATTTACTGATGTTGAACTTCCATCCGTACTCTCCCACTGTTTCTTCCCAAGCCTTCAGTTGCTCCTGAATTTCCTCCTCCTTGTTTCCCCAGACCATGAGATCATCTGCAAACACCATTGCTTTCATCTTATCTTCTCCTATCTTTCCTGCTAATCGTGTCATTACCTCATCCATAACCACAATAAAGATGACTAACTACTGCAACGATAGCAAAACATTGCCAACGAAGCAACTCCAGATGCGGCAAAACAACCATACTCGCTACAGTTAACAGCATAAGCTCCCACCGCGAAAGTTTACGAAACAATACTTTATCTACTCTATAACTCTCCACTTTTTTTTTCACATTTTGTCCTTAATTTTCTATTGTATCTCACCCTTTGCCTTCACCTATCTGTTATTGCACTTGTCCTATTGCCATGTTTCTATCCTTCTTTGTTCAACCCTATTGTAGTTTTCTGGATATTGCTACAATGACTGTGTGCTTGTGACGCAGGCCCCAAACCAGGACAGCCGCGCAATCTGTCGGTCACGGAAATCAGCAACGGGTTCCTGATCTCGTGGCAGGTGCCGCTCGAGCGTGCGCACCTCGTGCAGTACTACACCATCAAGTACCGCACAGACAGTGCGTGGAAGACCCTAAACAAGGGCCAGATCCGGCCCGAGGAGACCTCCTACCTCGGTAAGTAAACCTAATTTGATTGAATGGGCAACAGTTAGCCATATGATAATTTAAATAAATAATAAGGATAAATCACGTTTTGTTGTTGATTGACATCTTGGTTATGTAGCCCCATGTACTTGTTTGTGTGTGGAATTCATCTGATAACCTTTGTTATTGTTATGGCTGTATTAGTGTGTGTATTTGTAATTCATATGAGGATTGAGAAAGAGACGGCCGTGGCCTTAGGTTAGGAACCATCTCGGCATTTGCCTTGATTAGAAGTGAAAAACCATGGAAATTGAAGTAATAGAAGCCATTTTTCAGTGTTACTAATTCTATTAAAGAAAGCTTTACAGTCAGTCAACACAAATTGTGCCCTATTACATTAGGCGGCAAAATAAGTATTTATATGTCCTAACATGAAAAATACAGGGTGTCAGGGAATGTTCTCCGCAGTGCCTAGGCACTGCTACGTTAGGTAAGAGCCGCCGCTTGTATCAAAACAAAACAAACAACAAACAGTCTACTTAGAGATTCCTGTTTCTTGAGCTAATTTGCGTATTGATTTACTTGGACTTCACAGCATTATATCGGAAATTTCATCAAGTTTATCGTCTGTTAACAACTTAGGCCTGCCTGTTCCTGGTACATCGTGAACTGAGCCGGTCACACGAAATTTGCTTATCAAATCCCGAACGGTATCCCGGCTTGGACACTTTGAATTAGGAAACCGCGCCTCAAATTTTAGTTTTACATTTTCTGTAAACCGATCGCCTTCGCGTAAAACGTATTCCACCAAAAACACTCTCTCTTCAGTGGTAAACATTACCGACTGTATCCTGTTGCACTATTCCAATAATCTAAACGCTCCCTTACTGCACTCAGCACAGCACAGCTCACACGTGTGTTCTGATATCCTGTCGACCTTGGAGAAGACAAGCTAGCACCTGGCTGTCGGCGAGTGAGCGAAAGGTCTGCCAGCTTAACTCCGGCTCTCACCTAACGTAGCAGTGCCAGCTGTCTGGGAACCACATGAAATATTTCATAAGATATTTATCACTAAATAACACGCTGTGGCAGCAGTAACACAGTTTGCCACCAGGTGCCGCCCACGAGCAGAGACAAACAATCCAAAGACTTTACTTTTCAGTAATGATAGTGTTTTCCATGACGACAGTTTTGGTTGTCGGCAAACGGGCATTAGGCTATCTGCTCTTTGTACATGTGACTGTATCTTGAGGTTCTTGAAATACAAGTGTGTTTATCCCACAACGCTATTATGTAAAAATGGGGTGTAATAAGGATATGGGTACCCCCCATTTCTTCATCATCATCATCATCATCATGAACCGGCTCCAGTTTCCCGGGTGCGGTGAATGAGTGCTCTCCATTTAGTTCTCTCCAAGAATGTCTCCCCCTCCACGACCTGCTGCAAATCCAGACCTCTCCCAGCAAGATCATTTCTAACCTGGTCGATCCATCTCTTCCTTGGTCGACCTCTTGGTCTCTTGCCTTTCAGTTCTTTCTTTCTCAAACCACACTCTAGCTGTTCTTTGTGTCCATTCTCTTGAGATGACCAAACCATTTCAGACTGGCTTCAACACAGATCTCATTAAGAGATTGTTCTACTTGAACAAGATGGCGTATCTCATCATTTTTTATTTTGTTCCTCCTTCTCTTCTGAATCCTAGTTCTTAAAAACTTCATCTCCACCGCCTATAGTTTGCTGGTATTTCTCTTGGATTGGGTACAAGTTTCTAAGCTATATGTAGTAACAGGTACAAAAAAGCTCTTGTAGAGTATTAGTTTTGATCTTAAAGGAACTTGTTTATCCCAAAGAAGTCCTCCCACGAGATGGTAAAATTGTGCTCCATGTTGAACTCTACTAGTGATTTCTGCAGATGGTTGGTTATCTGTGGACACTACACTGCCAAGGTAACAGAACTGATGTTCTTGTTCTAACTTCGTACCATTCAGAGTGATATTAGTACAGATGTTTTGTCGACTAACGGGCATCACTACCATTTTGGACTGGCTTATATTCAAACCAAATTGCAATCATTCAGCTTCTGTTGTATTTCAGCCTCATTTTCACCCCATATTACAACATCATCTGCAAATGCTAAAGCTTTAAACTCAGAAGTCTTATTGAGTCTCTTAACTCTCTTCATTATTTCATCCATTACAGTAATGAATAAAAGTGGTGATAGAGCGCTGCTTTGCTGTACACCCTGCTTAGTGTCGAACCACTCTGAATATCCATCACTTATTTGGACACAACTCTGGCAGTGTTCATATAGCATCTTGACTTTATTTATTAAAGCGCATGGTATTGATCTATTTTGAAGGCATTTCCAGATTGTATTTCTCCATTTACTGTCGTAAGCCTTCTCAATATGTAGAAAAATGAAGATTATGTCTTTTCCTTTTTCCCAGTGCTTCTCCATAATCATCCTGACAGAAAATATCAGATTTGTTGTTGCCCTGTTCCGTCTGAAACCGTACTGCTCTTCTTCAAGCTGTGGTTCAATGATAATTCTTAATCTGTGTTCTAAGATTCGTTCCATTATCTTCAGGTCATGAGATAGAAGTGTAATTCCCCTGTAGTTGCTAGGTTTCTGTCTGTCTCCTTTCTTAAGGGGAATTCCAATGGCCTATATTCTTAATGTTAATATTTAATAAATTCATGTTCCTATTTCGTAGAAACTACTGGGTCGATTTAGATGAAATTTTATTGCCGTAATTAGTGATCAATTCTTAGGACTTTAACAGGGGCATTTGGTGTTTCTACTATTGTGACCATAATATTTTTTTTTTCTTTAATCTCAAATTTTTTGTTTAAAAAATTTAGATATGTCCATTTTTTCATAATGCATTTGAACTAGAACAAAATCCCTGTGTTAAAATCTCATTTATAAGCCAAGCTACAGGTGGTAAAAATTTGAGACTTCTGTGATAAGTAACAACTGAAAAGTATGGAACATTTATGTGCAAAAAGTAAGTTCTGAGAAAATGCCTTTGTATGTTCTAATTATCAACGTTTTCTAACGGGCACTGTATTATTTAAATAAATATTAGACATGTTTTTCAAATAACAAATATGAAGTGTTATACATCATTTTAAAGGTCAAAGTGTCAGCTTTTACATCGTACACAAATCTGAAAATTGATATTATTTCATATTTTATCCATTGGAACTCCCCTTAAATAGAGGGGCGATAACACCTTTAGTCCAGTCTGTTGGTATCTTTTCTTCTTTTCAAATAGTATTTAGGGCTCTAAACAACCACTGCAATCCTTGTACTACAGCTCCCTTGATCATGTCAGCGCTTACATCACCAATGCCTGTTGACCTACCTTTTTTCATGTTCTTTAGGGCATTTTCCACTTCCATCCATGTTAGAGGGTACTTCCCCCACTTATGTACATAAAAGCATGTTATTTTATGATAAATATCTCATGTAATATTTTCCATGTTAGGGCATATAAATACTTGTTTTCCCTCCTAATGCAATTGGGCACAATCTGTGTTGACCGACTGGAAAGCATTCTTTAATAAAACTATGGACAAGCCTCTGTGGCTTAGGCGGCAGCACGCCGGCCTCTCACCGCTGGGTCCGTGGTTCAAATCCCGGTCACTCCATGTGAGATCTGTGCTGGACAGAACGGAGGCAGACAGGTTTTTCTCCGGGTACTCCGGTTTTCCCTGTCAAAATTTCATTCCAGCAACACTCTCCACTATCATTTAATTTCATCTGTCATTCATTTAATCATTGCCCCAGAGGAGTGCGTCAGGCCTCGGCAGCCGGCACAGTTCATATCCTTGCCGCTAGATGGGGGGGGTTTCATTCATTCCATACCTGACCTGGTCGGAGACTGGAAGTAGGCTGTGGATTTTCATTTTCAATAAAACTATGGAAAATACTTCCAAGATGGCTGAGATGGGAATCGAACCCTGCTCTTTAGTTCTGCCTCATGAGTAAGGGCCTTATTTTTTGGTGAAATAAAACTGTTGATTTCGGTGTTAAACTGACACGCTATTTCGGTGGGTATTTCGCGAAATCAATTGTCATGATGATCGATGTTTTATCTGAAATCTTCCTTATAGTATGGGATAAATCTAACAAATTATTTGATAAAGGGGTTCTTCAACTTCTTTGCGATGTGTAGAGTATCGCCGAATGTTATTTGCCGCTTAGAATAACTGTATGTTCATTTCCTTCTTTCTTCCGCTTTTTATGCGTTTCTGAATCCCTGCAGTGTTTATCGCATGTGTCATTTCGTTCCCACTGAAAACGAACATTGCAGTATTTACACATTAGAATCTTTATTGCAGTGTCAAATACATAGAACCCCTCACTGTTGTATTCCTCGGCCCTCGAGCAAACTGTTGTGACTTTAGTTTTCGGCATTTTTATACTTAAATGCTGGATGTTTGCCAATAAAGTTTTATCAGTCGCAAACTTGCACTGCTGTATCTACGACCACAACACCATTTGATGCAATCGATAGCAGATATCGATTTTTATCGATAGCCTTAGAGATCGCGGAACTGAATACACATACTTCCGGCGCAGCACTATCAATCAAATGAGAAGGAAACCACGACGGTCAATTCCTCAGAAGCATTTAAACTTGTTTTGGAGAGCTTTTTCGATAATATTTAGCATTTTCGTACCAAGTGAAGTATATTTCGTGATTATTTGTGCAATTCGTGCAATAATCAGATTTCGTGATATTTCGCGAGTTCATTTTGCTAAAATACGCTACTTTAAGTACCTAGAAGGCCATATATATGCAAGAAAGAAGATATGAAAAAAGTTTGCGCGTATCGCTATTACCAAAAAATACGGCCCCTACTCATGAGGCATGGTCCAGCCCTCAGACCAGAATGAAAATTCCTTGGCAGAGTTGAGAATCAAACCCGGACCTCTAGGGCGATAGTCAAGAAAGTTAGCTGCTACTCCAAAGGATAAATCAGGCATTAGTGAACTTTGATGTCATTTTATTCCTAATCACAGCCTTGTTTGTTGATTTGCAGTCAAGAACCTGGTGGGTGGTCGCACCTACTACTTCCGCGTGCTCGCCAACTCTCTCAAGAGCTACGAGAGTAGCGACGAGATCAAGTTCCCGGTGCCGGCTCGTGTCAAACACAAGGCCATCACTGCCGGCGTTGTGGGAGGGATTCTATTCTTCTTCGTGGCCATCATTCTCTCCGTGTGTGCAGTCAAGATTTGCAACAAGAGGAAGCGCCGGAAACAAGAGAAAGGTATGTTTCCCTGCTCTCTTGTATATGTAATGCACGATTCTGATTCTCAAACACTTACGGCTATTTAACTGTGTGGGGGCAATTTGTAGTATACTACAGTAGTACAACCATATGTTCTGTCTTTATAACTGAGCTATTTTATTTAAAGATTGTTATTTTATTTTCAAATGGAGGCTTTCAGCTGTTAAGTTGTGTATTATACAGAGCAACTGCATACAAAGCCAAAGTCCTACTCTACGGTACCTTCCACATAAAATGACTTGTACTATTTTTATAACTGCAATCCTTTACCTGTCATCAGTGCTGTCGTGAAAATACAATTTATTTTGGTTTCTTTCAATGAAATAGTGATAAGAATTTAAATCATATCAAAAAGCTTTCCACATTGACGATATAATCTAAATGAATACCGATTGGTATTTAATACATTTATTACACCTGAGTCAATAATAATAAAATGATATACAGTACATTAATTAATGAAATGTAGCCTACTATCAGTCAACATGTAGACAGAAGCTCGATTATCTCGGATGGTTAATGTTAACACCGTACAATCTAGAATGGCATGAATATAATCATGTTCTGGCACTGGTACATAGTGATTTGATATTAAGGAAATATTTTAAAAATTAATTGCCCTCCTCAGTACAGGGTCTTTCACATAAAGTAAGAACGGCAAGTGGCATCTTTTTTATTCGGTACGGCGGTGGCCTTGGCCGAGCTTATGGCACACCATGGTGCCCTGCTGTACTCTTGAAAGCACGCGCATAGTACATACGAGGGCGCTCTTTTTTTCAAGTTCTGATGGACTGTATAAAAATAATAGATTCTCATACCAAACTGACTTTACTACTAAATGTTTGCTTGTTTTATTTGTATGTCTCAACACAATCGCCAAAACGATTAAAACATTTGTGGTATCGTTACACTAGCTTTTCAATGACCTCCGCAAAATATTCTGCCGCCAATGAGGTGGGTACGTCTGGACAGTCTCCTGAAGTTTTTCCTTTTTGACGAGGCGTTGCCGCCCAACCATACCTTCAATTCTCGAAAAAGGTGAGAATCATTCAGTGCTGGTTTGGACTAAACGGCAGATGGTCCAAAACTTCACGCTTGAATTCTTTGTAAAAGTCTATCGTAACGTCGGTACAGTGTGGTCGTGAATGATTATGTTGAGACATAAGAATGAAACAAGCAATCATTTAGTAGTAAAATCAGTTTGGTATGTCAATCTGTTATTTTTATACAGTCCATTGGAACTGCGCGCGCTTTCAATAGTACGGCAGGGGGCCATGGCGCGCCACAAGCTCGGCCAAGGCCACCGCAGTACCGAATAACGAAACTGCCGCTTGACGTTCTTACTTTATATGAAAGACCCTGTATATACAATTTGAAACAAAATTATATAGTTAGAGAAATAAAATATACATTTTTGGATCTGTCACATGTTCTTTGCAAGAAAGTAGCAGGAAAAACTTGGAAATGCTGTTTTGATTAGAATGTTGTCATTTCATTTTAAGTTTTTGCTTGCCACTTCTTACAGAAATAAACCCATATAAAATAGTTCCGAAGATGTGATAAAAACACCATGAGAATGAAGCTTTTCTAAATGTATGCTTCAAATATATTAAAAAACAATGGGGGCTGCGTGGCGCAGTTGGTAGAGGCGCTGAGTTTCCAACTGAAAGGGAGTGGGTTCGATTCCCACCCACGTAGTGGATTTTAGAAACAAAACTACCACCTTCAGAGCCACCATCACAGGAGCTTTGCAGTGGCCATCCTGGCATCCAACAAAGATAATTGCTCTCACTTTTCTGTGTTCGCCAACAGCAAAAATATTCACAAGAAATAGATAAAATAGCTATGAGTTCAAAACTTGAGGACAGAATGTATGGTTGGACAATTTACAATTGTTCAATCTGGGACTGATCTTATGTCCAAGACTGAGCAGATTCTTATACCCACCATTACATACTGTTAGGTGCTCCTGTCTGTGTATCGAATGTTTAACAGATCTTTGACTAGCCTTTCAAATTAATTAATTAATTAATTAATTTATTTATTTATTAAGATGCACTCAAACGTGCATTAGATAGTAATTACAAAGAATATATATATCATGCCAATATAGTTAACTGTTCCTATATTCAGCAAAAGATATTTCCCTCTTAGCACCTACAGTCAAATGGTATATTTCACAAGAATAATTGCACAGTACACACCCACAATTGTCGTTTGGCTTATGAAAATTCTTGTTTTGACAAATTTAGTATTGGAAGCCGTAAATCGCGATTCTGGTGGGGACATTCCTTAGCCTTTGAATTTCGTTCGCCCATCTCCTGTCGATCATTGCGTCTGTAGGGTAAAATTCTGGATGTATTTCTTGGCGTTTCTTTACCCTGGTCTCGATAAGTGTCATCGCTTGATTAGTGTTTGGCAGAGATAACTGAATTCGTAGGTCCTGTACAGTACATAAAAAGGTTCTCTCGCTATTTCGTAGACGAGTCTGGATGGGGCTGATTTCGCTACTCCTAGAGTTCTTTTTAAGAATCTGGCTTTTACATTCTCTATTGTTTTTAGATCCGTTAGGGATAGTTTTTCCCAAATCACTTCAAGACCATACGTTAGGGCTGGGCTTATTTTCGCATTGAAAAATGCCATGGCAGTTTGTAAAGAGAGAGACGTTATGTTTCTTATGTCATATATTCCCCTTTTGCTCTCTCCTTTATATGTATCCTAAAAGAATTGTATGCTGTTCAAATTAAGTATCAATGTAATTGGACTGAGTGGGTATTCATAACCCATGATAGTGGGTTCAATCCTGGCTCAGCTAGAATTTAAGGGTTTTTAAATGCATCAATCTCACATTGGTAGATAATATCATAATCATTATAAGGCATACAAATCACTGCACATGATTATGCAAGAGTTTAGAGGTGATGGTATTGAAATTAGGGCGAGGCTTATCTGTCCCTAGCAAGACCTCAGCTGGAATATGCTGCAGGTGTGTGGGATGCATATCAATCATACTTGATAAATGAGTTGGAAGGTGTGCAGAGGAAGGCTGCCAGGTATGTACTGGACAAAGAGTGTGTGAGATGATTCAGAATTTGGGTTGGGCAAGTTTGACTGATGGACGTTTTAAAGCAAGATTGGAGGGTATGTTTTTTAGCTTATGGGAGAGAGAATGAATGGGAAGATATTCGTGGGAGACTGGAAATGGTGGGGGATATATAGGAGCTGATTTGATCTTTCTTGTAAAGTTAATCTAAATCAGTGGAATAGTAACCAGGGCAAATGTTCCTTTGTGGGGAGAGGAGGAATAGAATGGAACCATTTGCCAGAGGACATCTTCAGTCCTGTCTCCAAATTTATGGAGGTTTAGGATGCTAGTCAGGCAGTGTCAACTAAAGAAGAAGTTGTGATTAGATTAGTGGCTAGCAGTGGGTTTATGTGTGATGTGAGGAAGGGGTTGGATTAAATATTTTCTCATTCAATTTTTTTTGTTTATTTATAATCTATTTATTTCTACAGAAATGTTCAGCTGTTCCTCGTTATCTTTTTGTACCTATTTGAAATTTATGTCCTCATTTGCAGATAAATAGATAAACAAACAAAGAAACAAACAAATCAACCAACCAAAACCAAACAATTATTATTATTATTATTATTTCGAGCTATGTGACCAAGTGGATAGTACGCTAAACCTTGGCCCTAAAAACTCGGGGTTCAATTTCTGGCTACGTTGTGGGATTTTAACTTTGGTTTGAGGGCTAGGTGTTTGTGTAGTTTTACTGAAATATTTAGTTGGGAATTGATCATTGGACAGGAAAACAAGGATCAGTGCTGGATTACCCATTAGGCCCGACTAGGCCCAGGCCTAGGGCCCCCAATTATCTGGCGCCCCCAAGCAATTTCTAATTTAGTTCAATTTCATTCCGAAGATTTAGAAAATTTTTATCCAGAACTGAGACAGTTTCAGCATCATATTCAATTACAATGTCCTTTAAAAACCGAGTTCACTCATTCTGAACTTTACGAAATTCTTATTCGAGACAAGCTTGAGTCTGTTTTTCCGAACGTTGAAATTGCTTTTCACATTTTCCTGACCCTCATGATAACGAATTGTTCTGCGGAGCACACGTTTTCAAAATTGAAACGGATCAAAAGTGCGCAAGTATCATGTCACAAGAACGATTAGACATGCCAAGTTTAATGTATATCGAGTCAGATGTTCAGCGGGCAATTGATTTTGATGACATTGTAGAAGATTTCATTGACCGAAAAAACAGAAAAAAGAATTTTGATTACATTTTACAGAAGTAAAAATAGTATGATTTGTTAAATTGTCCATTAAATCATCTGAAATGTTTTCAAATAACTATGATCGTTTCAATTGAAATGTATGTATATATGTAGGCCAATGTATGATTTAATAAAAAGGGTATTATTCATCTTGAGAAAAAGAACTCTTGTATGTACTTGATTAAATGTACAGGTGCAAAAAATAAAAATTATTTGAAAAAAATAAAGGGGTCCCAAAAATCTGAGGGACTTGGGCCTCATTTTACCTTAATCCGGCACTGACAAGGATAGAAAGATGGATAAACAACAACTAA
Source organism: Meconema thalassinum (assembly GCA_946902985.2). NCBI lineage: Eukaryota > Metazoa > Arthropoda > Insecta > Orthoptera > Tettigoniidae > Meconema > Meconema thalassinum. Next base: position 35,316,419 of record OX336399.1, read on the forward strand.
AAAGACAGGCAATATTGGCAGAGCTTTTGAGTTGCTGTTCACCGAGTAATTGTAATCAATGAAATGTAACAAGCCATTTTTCAGAGTTGCCTTTATAAATGGAATTGCAGAAGTGTTAACTAACTGAAAAGCAACTCTGTAATCGATTCGATTGTCAGCCTTCAGAGGGAAATGTGTCCTAAGATGATTAGTTTAGAAAAAATAAAATAAAAAGATGAAATCCAAATTGTATCTGAGCAAGTGTGTAATGGTGGGTATGAGGCTGTGTGTTGGTATGAACATTGTGTAATACAAAGGTGCAGCAGATTCTTGTGTGGAAGTCTCTTGCAGATAAACCACTCGCATGTTTGTTTAATTGTGGTTATTTGGTACAAACAAAATAATTGGCTCCTTTAATTTAGCTGAATACCAAAATAAATGTGGATTGAAATTTTGTTTCGTTTCTACACAAGAAATTTCAGCACTAAGGATAAATCCACAAAGATGTTTCCCTTGTAACTGAGAGTGAAGAATGTGGATAGTGCTTTGGGACTAGCAAATGTTCCAATGGCTGTGAATGTGAAACATAACCAACAAGTAGCACTGGTTTTGAAGGTTAATATTATTTTCTGAAATAGCTTCTGTGCTAAATGATACATTAAAAAGTAAAGTAAACCCATTGATTTGTTAAAGGCATAGGAAAATAACCCTGAATAGAATTAGAAAATTGCAATCAATATGGATTTTTGTCGCCTTAAATCTTGTGGCCGACTCTGACTAGCCAACTTCAATCACTATGTTCAAGAACAACTGATTTGTTACGCTGCTTTACTTCTATCCATACAGCCTTAACAATCATTCATCAGATACAAGTTAAAACTGTATTCCAAAGTACCCAAAGCACTTGCTGCTTGAACTGAGGGCAACTTTCAAACAACAAAGTTTCTGTTTCTATTCTTCTCCCCTTGGCATTTGGCTATCGAGCTCATACAGCTACAATAGGTTCAAGGTTAAATTTTTGTGTATCATTGTTTCCCCCCCCCTCCCTTTTTTGTCAGTTAGAGATACAGTAGCATACTTTTCTGTAGGCTTTTAAATGAGCATCACTCAATATCAAATTACTTCATGGATACTGTGTGCAGCATTGGAACAAATGAATGAATTATCAGTAAAGCTACAGGATGCGAGGGGTCTTAGCTCTCTGCAATGCCCTGCTTGTGGCACAAAGTCCAGCATTGGGGCGGTTTGAATATGACTGTAATTACAGTATTCCAGATCCTTGTGGTCACGCTCACTGGAAGCCAAATAATTTTTCAATAAATTATTGTCTCTTGACATGAATTGAACCATGTTTGGTCGAAATGGATCTGTATTGACTCACAATGATTAATAAAAGCTTTCAAACTTTTCCACACAATAATATTGTGTAGTATATTATACTGTATTCTAGTTAAATTTCAAATTCAACAATAATCAATTGCACAGGTTTCAAAACCTATGGTCTCTTCTTCAACAACAATTAATCAATCATAAATTGCAACATTAATTCATCTGAAAACTCCTTTATCCTGGTACACTGCATGTAAGGCAAAAAAAAAACTAGAGTGAGGGAAACGCTCTCCCCTACTCTGGTGCGTATGCGCACTGAAACATTCTTTTGTACGTGGTACCCCTATACAATATATTGTGTATTGATTGGCTGACAAGGGGGGGATACGATGCATGGGTTACCGATTCAAACGATCTTTAGTACACGTGTAGGACATGGCCAGGCGTACATCAGGTGCAAGTAGTGAGGTGCACTTCTCAGCCGTTTTCGAGAAATTAATTAATTGCAATTACAGTGCGGCATCCATGTGCGTTGTACGCTAGCAAGAAGCCAACGAGCGCGTGATGCAGCGGTAAGAGCCCTGCTTCGTAAACGCAGGATTACTGGATCGAATCCCACCGGTGAGCCTTTGCAGTGTGTTGTGTTTCTTTTTTCTTTCTTTTTTTTAACCATTGTCTATTTCCAAGCACTACCCATAGTATGAGTCACTCCTTGCGGGATACGGGGTGGTCTGATGATTGACAGACATGCAATGAACGGAATAGACTGGGCCTTCAATGTATAAATGTATACATATACTAGAATACACATGACCGTGTATAATACCAATGTATTTGCAATGCCAATACTATACATTATGTAATGTCACAAACATTGACCCGGATACGATGATTTCAGAATCCCTTTTCCGGCTCACATAACGCGTTATTACAATTGACTGCAAAATAAACAGTATTCACGACACCTACAGTTGTACGAATTGCCAATGTTTACAACAACAAAAAAACGCAACGGCTCACCAGCGAGATTTGATCCAGCGATCCCGCGCTTACGAAGCAGGGCTCTTACCCCTGCACCACGCGTTCATTGGATTCTTGCCAGCGTACAACGCGCATACAGTAGACACTGCAATTAATTCAATTCTCGGAAACGGCTTTTTTTTTGTTGTGTGGCCTCCTGAGAGGCCGAGTGCAGGTCTTTCTAGTCGACGCCCGTGGGCGACCTGCGCGTCAGGATGAGAGATGGAATGGATGAAGATGAATGAATTTGGGCAAGGATGTGGAAGGAAGCGGCCGTGGCCTATTAGAAGGTACCGTCCCAGCATTTGCCTGGTGTTGAAAATGGGAAACCACGGAAAACCATTTCAAGGACGGCCGACGGTGGGGCTCGAAGCCACGCGTCTACCGAGTCAGCAGAGAGCTTGGCCCCATGACCTAAAGCTGCGCTTTAGCCAGCATAGCCACTTCTGTCGGTTCGGAAACGGCTGAGAAGCGCACCTTACTACTTGCACCTGATATAAGCCTGGTCATGTCCTACACGTGTACTAAAGATGGTTCGAATTGGTGACCCATGCATCGTATCCTCCCCTTGTGAATGGAAAATTCTGAAAGTTTTTATTAAATATTGTTGTCGCTTTAGGTAAATGTTTTACACCAACTGGCAAAAAAGAAAATAACAAATTACTAAAAGAAACTGCGATAATAAGTCAAGTTCAAAAGTAATAGGCTTTAAGGCTGGGGTAGGTGTCCAGGACTTGGCCAGGCATTTGCCTGGGGCAAGTGAGGAAAATCCTAAGGAGACATCACACACTACCTGGTCAGTGTCAGTGCCGGAATTTGAACCTCTGATCTTCGAATCCAGTTGTGAAGGGTACCTTACACCGTTGGTGGATTGATGCTCTTGATGAATACACACACATTAAACATTTCAACTTATTACAAAGGGTTTATAAGTGATTACTTTTGTAAATGTTCATTTTTGCTGGCCAGTGCATCATAGCATCTTTATTTGTTTCAATTTGAACCTCCTGCAGGCAGAGAGAACTGGCTGTAATTTCATAATCTTATTTAAAATACATTGTTATGATATTTTGACCCATCAGAGAAGACAGTTGAGATATTCAGCTTTAACTGCAGTCCACTGTTGACTGTACCTTAAGAAATAAGAATGACAGTGCCATGCTGTCGTCACAATGTGTAGGGTTATTTTAAAATACGTTCTATCTACATTTCAGTTTATTTTATGGTATTCTTGCCACATGTTTTTCAGTTGATTAACTGATGTTCCTCCCTCTACGTCGAGGGCATTTTCAAGGGTGATACCCAAGTTGATGATGGGCAATAGTTTGAATAATGCAGAAACTGATGCAAATTGAGGCATAATCTGCTTGTGTGGTCAACTTCAAACAAGTCCTCTATAGTAGAGGACAAAACATTGATTAATCAGTAGATATACACTTGGTAAGAAGATCCACATGGGGTATGGGATGTATCTAAGTAGTTAATAGTTGTTTTCTGTATTAAAAATTGTTTGTCACATAGTAAATTGAATTTAGAGCTCACTGAATTTGGTAGAAAAATCAGCCTAAATACCTTAATTTTGTCTGTAGGTGATTTGCCTTGAAGATTCTTTAGTTGTGTGTTTTAAGAACACATCATGATAAATACATTTAAAGATTTGTCAATTTACAGTGGAACATCGCCATAACTAGAACTGGTACCACTTCATATATACACACACATTTTAAAAGGGAGTTGCCCAAGGGTTTTTAATTGAAAGGGTTTGAGGTTAGTGTTGCACTTATGATTGTGAAAATCTTTATTCTTTTTTTTTTTGTACAAAGCGTTATGGTCAAGATCTAACCATAAATGTGATATCAGTAGAGTTTGTGGTTTTTAGCATTTTAAAATACAAAATTTTGCATTTCAAATTCCAAATGAGAATTGTACAATATTATATGAAGCACTTGAGACTAAAATCATCTTTATATTATTTCACTAAGGATTGCAGATGGCTCGAACATATATTAAGAAATGTACATGATGTAATAACATAAACGAGCATTCACTAGAAGCGTCAGGACACAGGGAGTTCAACAAAACTATTACCGTAATTCAACATTTCACGACTCCCAGAATTAATAAAACTGACTGCTTGGCGATCTTTTTTGCGGAAATGTTGTGAGTAGCCATGTGGCATCTGCTGCCAAGAAATCAGCATCAAAAACAAATGCACAGTGAGTTACGGCCAGCATCACTGCAGCATAGTCAGTATGGCACGATCCTGTCAGGCAGGAGGTCCGTGCTTTAATCCATCCTCTGGCCAAGTTTTTTTCTTTGATTGGCACTCTCAAGCTGGCCTTAAGCCAGATTGGCAACATCACCCCGCGAAGTCCATTTGAATTCACCCACAAAGCTATCTGATTAGTGAACTTGAGCAGCTAATAAAATTACACTGGCGCAAGATACAGACTTATTGTTTGCAAATCCTCTAACGCTCATATACCAGGTTCACGTTATTTCTGACCACCCTGTATATCAAAACAGTACCGAACTTACTTAAGAATAATAATAATGTTTCTCATTTTACGTCCCGTTTAACTACTCCAGCTTTTAGAGACGCTGGGATGACGGAATTTTGCCCCGAAAGGGATCTTTAACGTGCCAGTAAATCTACTGACACGACTCACTCGCATTTGCGCACCCTCAAATGCCAGCTGACTGCACCAGGATTCGAACCTGCAACCTTGTGCACAGCAAGCGAGAACCTTACTGCTGAGTCACGCAGTCAATTAAGAAACATGCCTCGTAGAACATGAAGGTACATGATGTGATGAGTTTCACATCTATCACAAATGCTACAAACCACAAACTCAAGATATCAGTAAAAATTTAGACTTTCATGACCGGCGTTGAAATAGGAATCTCTGTTTCGCGGGCTTATAGGCCGTGTTCCAAGGACTTGTTGTCGTCCTGACGTTTCGCTGAATATTGCGTTCAGCATATTCACAGGTAAATCAAGTAAACAGAAGATATATAAATAGTCAACAACCCACACATAGAGGCTACCATAGCAACGGCGAACCACATAAAATTAATGCATCAAGGACAGGGCTGCTCGTCTGTTGCATCTTCTTGTCTACGACGGTCAATAAGGGCAGGCTTGAGGGAATTAAGGACTGGAAGCCAAGGTCTGTTCACACGTTCTGCTTCCTCCTTAAGATTGAAGCTGTTAGTATGCTTCAGGATTTCAATGGCCTCCCTTTGCAGCCTGGCATGATAAGACACCGTGGTGACAGAACTTCGGTGTCTCCATATCTTATGTCGTGACCTGAGAGTAGGGAGTGTGCTGCAACAGTGGATTTATCTGTTTGTCCCAGCCGGCTGTGTCGTTTGTGCTCCTTGAGGCGAGTGGCAATACTTCTTTTCATTGTTCCAATATATACTTGGCCACAATCACACGGGATTTTATAAACCCCTGCCGCGGTATGAGGATGTCGCTTATAAAATCCCGTGTGATTGTGGCCAAGTATATATTGGAACAACGAAAAGAAGTATTGCCACTCGCCTCAAGGAGCATGAACGACACAGCCGGCTGGGACAAACAGATAAATCCACTGTAGTAGCACACTCATTACTCACAGGTCACGATATAAGATCTGGAGACACCGAAGTTCTGTCCACCACGGTGTCTTATCATGCCAGGCTACAAAGGGAGGCCATTGAAATCCTGAAGCATACTAACAGCTTCAATCTTAAGGAGGAAGCAGAACGTGTGAACAGAGCTTGGCTTCCAGTCCTTAATCCCCTCAAGCCTGCCCTTATTGACCGTCGTAGACGAAAAGATGCAACAGACGAGCAGCCCTGTCCTTGATGCATTACTTTTATGTGGTACGCCGTTGCTATGGTAGCCTCTATGTGTGGGTTGTTGACTATTTATATATCTTCTGTTTACTTGTTTTACCTCGCTTAATGTAACCTGTGAACATGCTGAACGCAGTATTCAGCGAAATGTCAGGACGACAAAAAGTCCTTGGAACACGGCGTATAAGCCCGCGAAACAGAGATTCCTATTTCAAGATATCAGGTTTCTCCATGAGAGGCAAAGTACAATATTTCTTAGTTTGTAATTTGAAAGCAGCCATGTTTTAAGTACAAAAAGGGCAATTGCTATAGAGGGCAGCTCCCTGGTTGTAACTGGACTGTAGCATGTGCGAGACCCCTCGCAACCCGTAGGGAAGTCTGGGTAGGGAGGCAGGCACGTGTGTGATGTGAGGTGGGGCCTTGTGAGAATGGAAGCCTTGTTGCTCATGTTTGTGGATTTGTCCTTGCCCAAGAAATGATGAAATGTTGATCAAGTTGTGTTGAAACCCATTTTCCCTCCGTTAAAGCAATAAGGAGGATAACAGAGTGCAAGACAACTGCCGGTAAGCATGAGCCGCCCTCTTTACTCAACACTTGCTTTTCTCATCACTCAGCTAGTCTCATGCATGGTCAGAATCAAAAACAGAAACATGAATGATGGACAAACACAATAATAGGCAGGTGCTTGTGGAGGGAGAGAGAGAAAGGAAAAATATATGAATAGGGCTAGGACAATCACTACAACTAGACACACTGCTGTTTTCAAAGGTGAGCACTGACATGAGTATAACTACCAAGTTAGGACTTCACTGTTAAGTTCACTACAATACTTTATTACATTAGCTCACTCTCGTCTGTTGGCATATTGCGTAATATACAGGGAGTATCTTAATTATACCGACAAAAAGATCAGGGACGCTCTGCGTGTTATGTAAAAGACGATGCTGCAATCGGATTGGCGGAGAAAATTTTTTCCTCCGAGAAAATGAGGTTACTTTGTTACTTCCAGGCGCACAATTCAAATCTACGAACTCGCCTTATTTGCTAAGCCAGCGGCTTGCTCTCTAGCTCAGCAAATGCGGCGAGTTCGAACATTTGAATCACGCGCCCGGAAGTAACAAAGTAACCTCATTTTCTCGGAGGGAAAAATTTTCTCTGCCAATCCGATTGCGGCATCGTCTTTTACATAACACGCAGAGCGTCCCTGATTTTTTTATCGGTATAATTAAGATACACCCTGTATACTTCGCTCACTATAATACCAAGAATACCATGATTTTCGCGAATCAAATAGCACTGAAGTTAAAATCATGTATCACTCCTGGATTTTAGCACCAAAATATTGTGTAATACTACCGAGTTTGAGGTACCTCACTGTTGGGGCCCTTACACACGAGCGTTTTTCTGTCGTCGTTGTCGTTTTTCCAGTTCTTCAGAATGTCTAACATTTTTTTAATGAGCTACTACAGGAACTTAAACTAATTATTTGAAGGACAGATACTGTGATGAGGAAGGCCATATCGACAGAAGAGAGTCGGCTCGATCATGATTGCTGCGAGCGGGAACTTGCCACGATGTGGCTGACATGACGCCCATGTGAAAAGGAAAGCATTGCAGTGGACGGGATCGGCTACAGCTAGCGACAGTGATTTACATGTGGTCGGGAAAGCGTTCGTCTGTAAGGGGAAGCATTTTTCCCATTGCATTATATGGTAACGGCACAGCGGCAACAAGCGACCACACATGAACCACTTTTCGCAGTCGTTGGATTGGAGAACATTTTCATTAATCTTCATGTGATTTGAATGTGCTTGTACAAGGAAAGTTTTCCTTTGAAGTTTTGTTGGACAGGCTGATGAAGGGGGAGTGTTAGCCCTCGAAACATGTCCCTGTGAGTAATTAGTAATAAATAGTATTGAAAGGTGGAAATTTTATTATTCTTTCAAAGACATAAACCCCATTATATTACTCCATCCGCGGTGAAGCTGGCCGGACCACATTTTGACGCTGGCCTTTCCACAAAATGTGGCCATGCTTAACTACAGAAGTGGTCGGGGCGGCGACAAAGAAGCTTATTTTGGCAGTCGACAGAAAAGCGCTCGTGTGTAAAGGCCCTAAGTTCACAATGTTACTTTATTACATTAGCTCACTCTCATCATAAAGAAAATACGAGTACAACAAAAGTAACTCATAGATGATATACAGACATCTTCCACCCAATCAATAGCTCTGTAAGGCTTGTTTTGAGCTTCCAGTCTCATTAGGAGGGTGTGTAGCAACCTCAAAACAGTGTATAGCCTGTCTTGAAGTGGATGGGTAGGATGGAATTAAAAGATGGGCAGACACATTGAAGAATATCCCCTGCTGCATACTGTTTTTAGCAACAGAGGAGCTGATTGCTGACCACCCGCCTGTTAAGACAGGGAGGTAGGCACACACTTGTTGACGGTTATAGCTATTGATTGGATTGTTGGCTTGAATGCGCACCTTTGAAAACGGCAGTGTGTCTGTGATGATTGTCCGTGTACTTTTTGTGATTTTCCCCTTTTTTCTCTCCCTTCACATACGCCTGTCTGTCATTGAGTTTGTTGCTTCATTTGTGTTTCTGTCCTCCTTTACCAGTCCATTGATTGAGTTTATGTCCACCAAGTTATGTTTTCCTATATAGATTTCAAGGAGCGGTATAATACAAACATAGAAGAAGACAGATGGAAAGCAGCAACATACCCTGTAAGAACATAATTAAAAAGGGCTCTATAGAGACTAGGTATGCTTGCTTGCCATTTTGGTTCTTGACCGCATTCTGTTCTATTGGTAATAGCTCGCTAGGACAAGGGGATAGGTGGAGGAGCTTTCCTGAACTTAAGTATAGTTGATGAACCATCTTAGAGCCCCCGATGGCAAGGGAATGGGAGGAGAGTTGGAGATGGTTTACAGTTTTCATGGTGAAATACTGTAACTACATTTTTGGGGTCATGGTTGATTTTATCACAATAACGGAGACTTTTAATAAACATATACAGTATATTCTCGTCTTTTTCCATTCATTCAAACACCCACCCATAAGCAAAGAATCTCTTCCAATCCTTACCTCCAAGCCCATACTTTATATTCCAACCAGCATAATATTTTAGCAAACATCTTTGCTTTTTATCATTCCTCATTCTTCATATTAAACATAGCCTAGCCTCTTTATATTTCTTTCAACCAGCAGAAAAATACTTTAATAATCATACACATGGAACTAACAATATTATACAAAATCACGGAATAATCAAAAGATATATATAAAAAAAACTAACATCGTAAAAGGAAATTATACACAAAAATCTAACTTAGATGAGCATGGCCCCCTCCCACTTTACTACTGAACCATTGCAAAGAATCACAAAGCTCAGCGCTAAGGCCTACAATTCAATAGTTTCCCAGTAATAGGTAGCCATGCTCCTAACCTAAAATTATCAAAGAGAATATTGTAAAAGAAAAAGAACATCAACAGAAGACCATTGCAACCTCATAGGGTTATAACACTTGTCGTAAAAGGTATGGTTATTATGGGCCTGAGTGGGAACAGGGAGGTCGGGGCTAGCAAATTTGCACGTGCTGTAGTTGTGCGGTCACCACAAATCCAAGGCTGACAAGGCCCACATCACCTGACCTCAATCTAATAGCTCCTGGCCCAAGCATCAGTTAATGTTTCACACGCTGTCTTTTCCACTTCCACACAGCAGTGTCTAGGTATTGTCCTTCTTAGGGACCATTATTGTACTCTTCTCCACAGATGAAGGATCTCCTAAATATTATAAGCATTCTTTTGTGGCTCTAGTGTTCTTACTGGGTAAGTTACTTCTTTCCATCTGTCTTTTCCTAGGTTTGCATTATTCAAGCATTTAATCTCATACTCCATTTATTAGAGCAGTGCATTTTATTGTGTTTATTGAGGATACTCGATTTTTAGTTGGTCTAGCCTGATTTGTTTTAAGACTACTAGATCACTACTATACCTTATTGTTTCCACATCAGATAGAGATGTTTCTATTATATATTGATTTCATGAGAACATTTAAATACATAGCTTTTAAAAAAAGTTGTCATCTTTTTACTCAAGTAACTTGCATGTGTTACATTACATGTTAACTAAATGTCTGTGCCCACAATTTCAAGAACTTTAAAAAGATTTTCAGTTGTGAATATTTTGAAACTTAAGCCTAGTTTAAATAAGGCACTTCTTATTAAAGGTGAGGTAATAGCATTAATTCATTTTTTTAAAGTTTTTTTTAATAAGGTTTATTCTTTTGTTAAAAGTGTAGAAGGCTATGACTTGACTATTATGATAGACTGTAGTCCTATGCTCATGATATTTTGAAAGTTTTTAAAAATAATTTTGACTTGATGTAACTATTGTTACAGAAGAGTAGTTTTAAAATGAATATTTGTTTGTAATAAGTGCGACTAAATATTTAAATTAAATACATTCGAAAACTATTTCTGTAAAACATTTGAGAAGTTTTTAGATGTTTAAAAAAGAATACTTTTAGATATCTATATCAAGTTTGGCACTTAATTTATCAATCCAATTATTGAGGAATTATTTTTATAATCCATTTTGAAAGACACTGTGAATCACTGATATTTGCCATTTTAATTTCAATATACGAGGGCTATTCCAAAACTAAGGTCCGGTTTTAAAAAAAACATCCAAAATCAAAATTGTTTCCAAAACAATTGTTTTATTGATATTCCTTACGTCTTTCTCTATTTTTCTACATAATTTCCATACTTATTTAGGCCTACAAATTTGTCACATCGTTCCACAAGTTTTTAAATGCCTAAGTCGTAGATCTCGGCCGCCTGCAAAGCTAACCAGTCTTTAACAGCTTCTTTCACTTCATCATCTGTGTCGAAGCGCTTGCCGCCAAGAAACTCCTTTAGATAACGGAACAGGTGGAAATCACTTGGCGCCAAGTCCGGACCGTTCCCATCCAAATTTCTTGATTAGAGTTTGCGTGTCATTCGCAGTATGGGGTCTGGCATTGTCATGCAACAACAACACTTCAGACGACAAAAGACCATGTCGCTTATTCTGGATTGCACGTCGAAGTTTAGTCAGGGTAGCGCAGTAGGCGGCTTTATTGATCGTTGTCCCTGAAATAGTGAATCGTCGATCTTCACGAATTTTGTCGTCAACCGCATGAACCAACTCGTCTGAAATCACTGATGGTCTGCCAGAGCGGGGTTCATCGTGCACATTTTCCCGTCCTTCATTAAAGGCTCGCACCCACGTGCGCACTTTACTGTCACTCATTATGTTAGGACTGTACACTTCAGTAATCTGCCGATGAATTTCTGCTGCAGAAATGTTTCTTGCAGACAGAAACCGTATCACTGCCCTTACTTCACAATCAGCGGGCTGATTAATTGTCTTAAACATTGTGAACTGACTCTATCAACAGCACACAGCAACAGTAACAACGCTACTGGCGGCTTTTGCCGCGCAAGGCATGCCAAGAGTCGGCGCGCATGCGTGCTTTGCCCTTGGCGCCGCTTTCAAATATTTACGGCGAATCGGACCTTACTTTTGGAATTACCCTCGTATTTTCACAGAATTAGCTCTCTATGGATTCATAACTACCGTATGTTATAAATACTTATAAGTTATACCTTGTACCGTTTGTCAGCCCATCAAATGGGAAATAATAATGAATTTTAATTTTTAAACGAGTGATTTGGCTTGTGATACTGTATTTGTTATTCTCGTGTTTGACACAGCGCAAGTCCGGTGCCTTGCACTGGAGCTGGACGGAGTCTGTGATGGGGTTAGTGCAACTTGTAGTGTGTGTTGTGTATTCTCATTCATGTGGCACTGTGCTTGCACATACCGCACACGTGTGGGGACAGGGACACCTCACACATCAAGAGTCACATCCCTCCTGAGGAACGAGTGGTGAGCTTCAGCATCCAGTGCCGACCCTCCCGTCTTCCCTAACATACAGGACATAACTAAACTTCTCAATGATATAACCAGTGAAGGCAAAGTCATTTAAATATTTGCCTGGAAATTTATTTATTTACTCGTGTCAGGAACAAAAATATTACATAAGAAATTATGTACAAAATGGGCAACAAAAATGACAAAACTTGAACATTTAAGGTTCTAAATAATGCATGACCAATATTTTGCCATGTCACGTCCATTTGGTGTAGCCTTCACCAGATCCTCCATGGTGCACAGTATAGGACACAGACTGCACTGATGCAGATGACCCATAGTCTGTTCTTCACCACATTCACCAAGGACCGAGTCGCAGCAAAAAACCCATTTATGAATGATGGACTTGGATCTGCCAACCCCAGATCGCAATCTGTTGAGAGACTTCCAAGTTGTCCCAGCCTCTGTATGTCCTGCTGGGAGCGAGTCGCAGCAAAAAAACCATTTATGAATGATGGACTTGGATCTGCCAACCCCAGATCGCAATCTGTTGAGAGACTTCCAAGTTGTCCCAGCCTCTGTATGTCCTGCTGGGAGCCTTTCAGATGGAGCCATCCACTGAGTAATGTGGGGGCTTCTGGTCAACCAAGATGTTATCCTCAAAACCTGAGGTTTGTCAGTTAGGCACTCAGTTGTGTGAAGGAAGCTTCTTCTGGACTTCAGTCGAGAGTGGGCTGGTTGAAGGCTATACAGTGGATGTGCTTGAGACACATCAACCCTAGATCTCTCACATTTAGCTGCAACTTCTCTTCTGATACTGGGGGTGCAATGCCTGCTAAACAATACAGTTTATCACATGGTGTGGGTCTCAGGCAGCCAGTGATGAGTCTACACGTTTCATTTAATGCAGTACCGGCTGAGTTAGCCGTGGCCGTTACGGCATGACTGCTGGCAGTCGCTCACATCCGGGAGGCGAGGAGGTTCGAATCCCCCCGCCGGCAACCTTGAAGATGGTCTTCTGTGGTTTCCCATTTCCCATCTTCCTTCCAGGCAAATGCCGGGGTTGGTGCCTAACTATAGGCCACAGCCGCTACCTTCCAACTCCTCGTCCTTACATTCCAACTTTCCTCCCCAACGGTACTTGTAGCTCACCCATTGGGTGTCCGTCTCGAAGCAGCTACAAAACTGGCGAGCCGAACACGTCCTCGGACACTCTCAGCACTAAAAGCCATTCGCTTAAAAAAAATAAAAATGCAGTATCAACCTGCTTGGTATGTATGACACGACCTATACCACACAGGACATGCATATTCTGCTGCAGAGTAACAGAGTGCTAAAGCAGTGGTTCTTATTGTTTGAGCTTGAGTCCCCCAGGTATTACCAGATAATTTGCGAAGGAGGCAGTTTTTTGTGGATACCTTATTTTTGGTGTTTTGACAATGTCTTTCATACGTGAGTGCACGATCCAATGTAATCCCTAAATATTTGGGATTCGCCTGGAAATGCTTTGCTTTAATGAAGCCACTCATAACATGAGCTGCATAAATTGGGGCTTTTTGGTGACTCTCAAATAAGTTATATTGGATTAAGACCAGGTGATTGTGTGGGCCATGCAACTGGTGCTGCTTTGTCAGCCTTTCACACTATTACTAATAATAACATTGAAGAGAGCAATTGTAGTGGTCAACAAATTTTTTGATTTACAGCTTGAACTCAAGCACTGAATTAAACATTTTTATTATAACTCACAACCAGGCATTTCTTGGCATATATTTATATGATTTTTGTTTTTGAATTGCCCTCAAAGTTTGTACAAGAATTTTAGTTGCACCCTGTATGTTGAGATAGGTATTCAGCGGAGCCCGGAGCACTTGGAAATGATCGTTGCTGTGCTATTGAAACCTTGCAAGTGGGAGTGTTATGTGTACAATACAGTCCCACAGAGTAATTCTTCTATGTTTTAGTGTAGATGGAAAATAACCCTATGTGAATTGTTCGCTGAGAACAATTGTTTCTGAAGGTTCATTTTCTATAATATAGTGTAGAGTGAAATTCTTCTGTGGGACCGTTTTTCCACATAGCCTCGTCTCAATACATGTATGACTGTGGGTAGGACATAAAGAGATACATTTTTCAGAATATATTCTATTTTCCAGCAATGCTTTTAAAACTAATTACAGTAGTTGAAATATTGTTTTAAGTGGACATTATTAATCTTCTGTTCAAGGGCTTGGATTGGCTACAATATTTTGTTGGAAGACAGTTCATACCACTTGTGGCAACCAAACTAACTTCTTTGTCCAAAAAATACAGTGCTATTCTTGTTAGCTTTAGTTGTTCCTTGGGCTGTTATGCCACATCTGTGGCCGATGAGAGCCGGTGATTTTGATATTAAGCAGGCTTAGTTATGACTGAATGGATTGCAGTGCATTTATAGTGTGCCGAGCATAGTGTCAGACTATGGAGGCAATCTGTTACTGCCATTGGCTAGCTGTGTCTTTCTTGGTGTCCATTTAAAGCCAATATCCAGACATTTGAGAGATATATACCTTGGTTATGGTTAGAATAATTGTTAGGATGCTGTGATATTTTAATGGCTTTTCCTATTTTACTGCAGCTAAAGTAGCTGTTGGTGGCTGGTAGTCAAGCTTTCTTGAAGAATACAGAGTGTCTGCAATTCAGCAAGTGCTCTGCTGTTGCTCAGCAAAAAAAAGTAAAATGGAAACCCATATAAATATAAAAACATCTCAACAATTTCAACCATGACCAGGGTATTCTCAGTTGCGAGGTTTCAATCACACAATAAGGATATGTTCCTCTTCCTAGTTTCAGCTGAATCAATTATGTGTTCCATGCACAGACTTTCTCACTTGCTTGTGTGGCACTCATACTGCACGGCAAGATGAGGACAAGCAACGATACTGGCTCGTTCTGTTGTGGCACTTTGCACCCAACGGCCATGCACAGACATGATGTGTTCGTGTTCTAACTTGCCTGCCTTCTCTCGTGCCCACAGCTTACAACATGGTCGCATGTCGAGTGACAGATGCGCGCAATGGTGGACAGCCGCCTGGGGCCAGCCAAGTGCCTTTGAAAAAGTAAGTGGATTGTATTTACTGAGTTGTGATTTGCTAAAAATGAGTAACTCACTGGATGCTTGATGTTGAGGTCAGGCAACATATGTCAAAAATATAGAATAGCAAATAAAACTTGAAACAAGTAGAAATTTTAGCCCCTGATTGTGGTAAAGTGACTATATTGGCCTGATATTACAAAGGTCTTTTGGGGGGGGGGGGGGGGGGGGGGTGAGGATGTTACAAACTTGTTCCAAAGCTTTCAGTACTTTGGTACATCCACTACTTTTGTAGTTCAAAATAAGATATCTGTTTGGGTTTGTTCTGTGCTGGCAATAATGACAGTTGCGAAGTTCATGAGGAAATACTGCTGTACATTCTCAACTGGTTAAATAATATTCTTAATCCCCTTGAGAACAGTTTTCATTTTTCTGCAGAGAAAGTTACCAACACTTCTGTTTTTGTTAGAAGTAAAAGTCAAATCAGGCCCAAATGTAAAATCTGGACTGTAAGCCAGATGTTTCCCTATCCTTCATTGAAATTGCTGAATCAAAACCGGTGTTGTGATGCCTTGATTCGAACTGAGATTTTACAATGCTGAAAAAATTCAATCAGCTCCAGGACCAAGAAGAAGATTTGTCATCAAGGAATTGAAATATTCGTAGAATATTCTGACCATTGTTCACAGAGATTGGTTGACTATGTGGTGTATCTCTCCACATACTGGAAGTTAGCTAATTGACTTGTCTTAAGTGAAACTTACTTTTTGAATGCCTATTAATTGCAGAAGTAAATTTAGGTATAAAATACCACCACAGCTGTCTTC
The DNA here is from genome assembly GCA_946902985.2 of Meconema thalassinum. NCBI lineage: Eukaryota > Metazoa > Arthropoda > Insecta > Orthoptera > Tettigoniidae > Meconema > Meconema thalassinum. Next base: position 35,332,419 of record OX336399.1, read on the forward strand.
CTAGCACTCGGATGCCCATGCATGAAAAGTTTCAGTCTCTTCTTCTTCATTTCAGTTTCCAGTTCCCTGGGTTGGGTTGTGAATCAAGGACCTCCACCATTCATTTCCTTCTTTCAATACTTCTTTTTCTTTGACTCCTCTTTTCTCTATGCTTTCCTTCACCGTATCTATCCACCTCTTTCTGGGCCTTCCTCGTGGTCTTCTTCCTTGGTATTTTCTCCATAAATATTCTTTTTGGTACTCTATATTCTTCCATTCTCATCATATGTCCGTACCACTTCAGCTTACTGGTCTTTATTTTGTCTTGTAGTTTTGGGAACCCAGTTCTCTCCCTTATGTCCACATTTCTGATTTTATCCCTCCGAGTCTTCCCAATTATTCCTCTAAGGAACTTCATCTCGGCTGCTTGGATTCGGCTTTCATCACGTTTTATTGTGGTCCAAGTACCTGCTGCATATGTCAAAATTGGTGTGTAATACATTGAGAATAGAAGAATAGAAGTTTCAGTATGATCAGGAAAATCATGTTTGTTGTGAGGTTTCCTTGGGAGTATTGCTCATCCTCCAGGACCAGTCTTCAAGGTACAGCTGTAAATACATCCTCTTCCTTGGTGTTTTCCTAGCAAGATGTGGGGTCTGCCCTTCTACATTGCTATGCAATGTCCATACCAGTTTACATTAGCCTTTCTCATTTCTCACTTTGTCTAGAAATGGGATGAATTTGAGTGTGATTCAGATGGTTTTATTCCTCATGTAATCTAGTCATACAAATTCCCAAGGGCTGTCTGATCATTCTCTCACCTTCATCTCATTAAGTATATATATATGTTCATGCCCCTTAGTAACAGACCAGCATTCTGCCCTATTGAGTGCTAGATGACTGTATGATATTCTTTCAATTTTAAGCACAGTGGCTTTTTGTTTTCATCGTCTTCTTCCTGGTGTGATTCCTTTTGAGGTACGGGATCTTCCTTTTATCATCTTGCCCTCCGTTACTGCTGTGTCCTCTAGGCAGATGCCTACTGCTTGCATGAGTGATCTGCCAGCACCTGCACATGTCCATACCAGTGCAGTCTCACTTTCCTCTGGTATTGTTGCCACTCTTAGGTTGTTCCAAACACCTTCATTCCTGAGATGGTCCTTCCATGTGGCTCTCATCAAGCAGTGTAGAACCCGCATCTCCATTACAGAAAGCATTTGCTTGTGTTGCTTCCTCGCAGGCCTTGGACAGACCGTCGACTTGATGAACAGTGAGGTTTATCAGTCAAAGAGGACACCCGAGCTTTAGTGCCACTTCAACCAGACTGAACCAACACATGTTTCATCATCCTCTGGTCACTATATCATCATCGGCTTTAACTCGAATCCGAGTATAAATCTTCTTCCTTCAGTCCAGTTTGTGGATGTGTTAACGGTGACTAAAGAGTCCAATCCTGACATGGAACAAGCGTCCACACAAGTCACATAGTATTGCTGAAGGAGGACGTGGTTGGGCTGCTCGAAGTTTCCTAGCTTGACGCTTGGCCTCTTCATGTGTATGTCGATCCCTTTCAAACGTCTTTACAGTATCCGAGATGGTACGGCGCCAAGTTGATCGGTCTTGAGCCAGCATGTCCCAGGTTTGTGAATCAAGACCTGTCAATTTCAGGGTCTGCTTAAATTGGTCCTTGTAGCCCCTCTTAGGACCACCATGGGGTCTGGTGTCAAAGCATAACTCACCATATAGCATTTGACGAGGTAATCTCACATCATCCATCCGATGGACATGACCAATCCATCTAAATTGGTGACCTATTATGGATGATTCTATGCTGTTGATTTGAGCCTTTTCCAGAACAGCAATATTGGTAATGCGGTCTTCCCATTTAATCCTCAGGATTGATCGAAGATTTTGTAGGTGGAAACGCTCAAGCTTCCTAAGATCACGTCGGTAAAGGGTCCACGTTTCACATCCATACAACAATGTAGAAATGACTACTGCTTTGTACACCATAAGCTTTGTACTCATGGACAGATCTTTATTCATGAAGACCCTGTGCACTAATCGTCCATATGCTGCATGGTCTGCGCCAATTCTCTTATCCACATCCTGCTCACAGGTACAGCTCACAGAAATGGTACTGCCCAGGTACGAGAAGTGGTCTACCTGTTCTAATGGCAAATTTGAGATGGAGATATTGAACTGAGGAAGAGGTGTGCCGGGTGAAGGTTGTGCCACTATATAAAAATGTATTGTTGTTGTCGTCGTCGTCCAATGGCAGATCTTTGAATTTATTCTATTTATCTTCTACATAACCTTTCCTTTCTACTAATGTTTTCTTTAGTGGCATTAGTTAATTTTTCTGAAGTGTCCAGTCCTCTGTGTTGAAAAGGTACTAATTGTATTTGAAATGGAAGATTTTGGAATGATAGAGAAGTGCAGTCATGATCTGTATTAAGCACTGCATGTTTCCTCAGTTTATTTTTATTGATTTCCCAAGTCGATTTAAGTTAATGTTTTATCAGTCACTGATGGTTTTGAATCTTGGAAGAACTTCTCCTGGATTTTATTTCTGTCTCAAAGATGGTTGCTGACCTGTTAGCAAAGAAAGGAACTATACTTCAAAACATACTGACAAAGTGTATTAGTGTCTATACAATTTGAATGTTTAAAGTGCCCCATAATGTCTGCATCCAGTGAAGTTACTCATAAAATGCAGTAGAGAAGTGTAAATGAGATAACCCAGGAGTGAATGCTTGTGCACTGAATCGAGCTTATCTTTCCCGTATAGGAATGTTGATTCGGAAACATTTCGAGACAGCAAGCACGATCCCGCTTAATTAAAATGAACAAACGAAACTGGACATGAGTAAGATTAACCTCATCCTTCGTCATTTGTCTTAGCATGGGAGTAGCGAGTGTTGAAGGAGGTGTCTCGTCTGGTCTCCAGTACTTTGTTCGGTTACCTAATCTAAAATTCTCTCTCCATAATGAAGTTTCAGTGATGTTTTGAGACCAACAACTGGGTTTGTTTTTTAAGTGTTAAGAAAGCTATTCACCCTCCATTGAATAAATGTCATCTACGAGGGCTGGAAAGAAAGTGTTGGCAACATATACTAAACATTTCACACCCCGGTGCAGGACTGCCAAAAGTCGAAAAACATGAATTTTCAAGTGTGTGGTACGGTAATTATAAATGCCTATGATCAAGTCCGCGTATTGTAAAACTGCTACTACTCAGATCCTATAAATAGCAATTCAAAGGCTCTGAATAGAAAACTGCCATAACTTTTTTTTTTGGTTTTTAATAAAACACATAATTATAATCCATATAGGAACTTCGTATGTTATTGTATAGTAATAATAATAATAATATTTTATGACCTCGGGTGCCGGGTGCAAGCTTTGTTATTTGACACCCAGAGGGTACCTGGCATGTCGAATTTCATTGTTCCTTGAAGCACTATAGTACTAGACAATGTTAGAAGTTAGTTATGTAAATAGTTATATTTTTCCTATTAGCTCAAAATCTTTAAATGCTTCTCCTGAAAAAGTGTCCTTTTTGACTTGTGGCAGTCTTGCACAGGGGGTGCGATTTATTTTACAGACGGGTCAAATTATTGGAACAATTGTGATATTGTGCTTAAAGACACTCCCAAGTGTGTCAAACTCCATTAGTCTTGAGAATTATTTCTTGTTGTTTATTCTTTTAGGTTCAAGCTCTTTTCCACTCTTCAATACAATATTTTTTTCTTACATATGAATGTTAAAAATGTTGTCATTTGCTTGACAATGATTTAACATAAAATATTAAGATTAAAAAGATATCTTGTGTACTGATATTATTATGACCATCATGGTCATGTAATATATTTTATAGAATATTATTTCATGTTGAGCCATGTTTAACATCTCTCATTACTTTATTTTCTTTGGCGGCCGTCCCGGTAGACTCAGACGCCATGTGAGATACTTTCTGTCCGGACGTGCCTTGAGGCTCTCCGCCTTATTATTTAAAATGTAATGTTTTTCCTTTTTATTTAACATTGTTATTATGCCGAAGCCTTCCATTTACTCATGTAAGTAATACATCTAACCTTGTGTCCACTATGCTCATTTCCTAAATTTAACCTTTCTTTTTGATCTTCGTCGTGTGCTTGGATTTGCTGTGGAACCAATCGTAATGGCGGTCTCCTGTTTTATTTTGTTTGAGTCTTCGTTTAACCTTTTATTTGTGCCGTGAAATATATCTGCGAGTGATTTTGTGAGTGTATGTTTTTCTTGCTGCCAGGTGCATTGATGCTGTTTTGATTGGGCATATCTTCGAATGGGTCTCCCGTGGTTTGTGGACGTTGGCGTTTCGACCATTCTCCCAACACGAGGCATGACACCATATATTTTAGCCCTTATGTTTTCCCTTCATTCCATGCTTCGGGCAACTGGATCACGGCGGTAACTTTAAGTAGGCCGTACCGTATTCAGCTCGAACTCGGAACGTAAGTTGGGGACCATATAGGTTTAGCATGTTTTGCTAGACTACCTACAAGCACGAGTTGCTTTGTGATTTATTTCAGCATCGTCGGCTGGCATTTTGTGTGTTTGATTGCGTGTATGTATCATGATATATTTCACGGACACTTGACGTCATTTGTTTCTCCTTGTAGTATCTTTGGTTTTTGCATTTCTTTTCTCTGGAGACTGCCAGCTCGATCGCATCCCCATTGCTCGCCACAGCCTTTGCGACACGCACACAGCCTCTTGTTTTATCTTTGCTATGCTTGTTATTTGTGGTCGTCATGACAACCATCCATCTCTAGGCAGAGAAGTGATTGTTGTTGACCAGCGACCGGCTCGATTGCCTCTTGATCTTTTACTTCCTCCCTTTTTACATCGTTTTCACCGAAGTGAGCACAGGTATGAATTTAATTTGTTAACGTTATTTACTATCGTAAGTTATTTATTGTTATTTATATTTATCTTCCCCGTTTGAAAGTGACTTTATTTGACCCCTAGGTAAAGGGTATTCTTTTTGTGTGTGTTATTCTGGCCGGGTTTCTTTGTGTGTTCGGTTTCAATTCATTAAATTACCATTTCTTTACCCATGTGTCTCATTTAGTAGTGTTTGGCGATCGGGCTGCTCGCTCTCTCTCTCTCTCTTCAAACCTAGGCCTAACTTATTCTAGCTTTCTAGCACCAGGAGGGTATTCCTACCACTCGTCGTGGGACCACCTTCACGGAGTCTGGAGTCGCTCGGCACATCTGGCCTGCAAGTACGGGCCCAGCACAGGTCAGAAATTAACATCCATTTCCACTGCGTACTCCTTTCTTTTCTAGTTGGTTCCAGTGATGCAGCTAGGAGGCACGTCAAGAATATGTTTATTTTAATAGGGCGGTGCAGATGGTAGCAGAGCGTGGTTGGTTGGTTCTCAAATCTACGGGCCGCGACAACGCGGCCACGCAGCCCCGCGCACCCCGGGCGTGCGCAGAATCCGCCCGACAACCGGTGCCAACCGCGATGACCGTAATAGCGCGCGTCATCTGTTTTTTTAAATTAAATTTAAGTACTGCAACTTAGAACTTTTCAAATAGCTCCCACCCCCGCCGCCAAGCGCCACCATCAACGACTACCAGGCCAAGTTCAGAACTCAGCCACCAGACGCCACCGCAGCCGGCCCCCGGCAACGAACACAGAAACCCAAGAGCGTTGTTTACACTCCCAACCTATCCAACTCAGCCCCACACAGGTGCAATCAGCGGAAGGCTCCCCAACATGCCACACATCCACGACATGGGACCGCCGGATCCACCCCCCCCCCCCCCCCCCCCCCCCTCCCGAAGGAAGGCACACTGAAGGACTTCCAACGCTCCCAAAAAATCCGACGGCTTCGGCCGGGTCCGAACCCGCCACCCCGGGCACAGAAGCCCTATTAAAATAAACATATTCTTGGCGTGCCTCCTAGCTGCATCACTGGAACCAACTAGAAAAGAAAGGAGTACGCAGTGGAAATGGATGTTAATTTCTGACCTGTGCTGGGCCCGTACTTGCAGGCCAGATGTGCCGAGCGACTCCAGACTCCGTGAAGGTGGTCCCACGACGAGTGGTAGGAATACCCTCCTGGTGCTAGAAAGCTAAAATAAGTTAGGCCTAGGTTTGAAGAGAGAGAGAGAGAGCGAGCAGCCCGATCGCCAAACACTACTAAATGAGACACATGGGTAAAGAAATGGTAATTTAATGAATTGAAACCGAACACACAAAGAAACCCGGCCAGAATAACACACACAAAAAGAATACCCTTTACCTAGGGGTCAAATAAAGTCACTTTCAAACGGGGAAGATAAATATAAATAACAATAAATAACTTACGATAGTAAATAACGTTAACAAATTAAATTCATACCTGTGCTCACTTCGGTGAAAACGATGTAAAAAGGGAGGAAGTAAAAGATCAAGAGGCAATCGAGCCGGTCGCTGGTCAACAACAATCACTTCTCTGCCTAGAGATGGATGGTTGTCATGACGACCACAAATAACAAGCATAGCAAAGATAAAACAAGAGGCTGTGTGCGTGTCGCAAAGGCTGTGGCGAGCAATGGGGATGCGATCGAGCTGGCAGTCTCCAGAGAAAAGAAATGCAAAAACCAAAGATACTACAAGGAGAAACAAATGACGTCAAGTGTCCGTGAAATATATCATGATACATACACGCAATCAAACACACAAAATGCCAGCCGACGATGCTGAAATAAATCACAAAGCAACTCGTGCTTGTAGGTAGTCTAGCAAAACATGCTAAACCTATATGGTCCCCAACTTACGTTCCGAGTTCGAGCTGAATACGGTACGGCCTACTTAAAGTTACCGCCGTGATCCAGTTGCCCGAAGCATGGAATGAAGGGAAAACATAAGGGCTAAAATATATGGTGTCATGCCTCGTGTTGGGAGAATGGTCGAAACGCCAACGTCCACAAACCACGGGAGACCCATTCGAAGATATGCCCAATCAAAACAGCATCAATGCACCTGGCAGCAAGAAAAACATACACTCACAAAATCACTCGCAGATATATTTCACGGCACAAATAAAAGGTTAAACGAAGACTCAAACAAAATAAAACAGGAGACCGCCACAGCAAATCCAAGCACACGACGAAGATCAAAAAGAAAGGTTAAATTTAGGAAATGAGCATAGTGGACACAAGGTTAGATGTATTACTTACATGAGTAAATGGAAGGCTTCGGCATAATAACAATGTTAAATAAAAAGGAAAAACATTACATTTTAAATAATAAGGCGGAGAGCCTCAAGGCACGTCCGGACAGAAAGTATCTCACATGGCGTCTGAGTCTACCGGGACGGCCGCCAAAGAAAATAAAGAAATGAGAGATGTTAAACATGGCTCAATGTCTAATTTATTTCACAAAAGATATTTTAGGTGTAGTTTTTAAGTATTTAACCTTAAAAAAAAATATTTTTAAATCATTGTGAAGAAAATGGTAGTGTTTTTAACTTACATAGGCCTATGTTGTAAAAATGTTATTGTATAATAATTAAAGAAAGCTTTCCAGTCGGTCAACACAGGTTCTGTCCAATTACATTAGGCGGGAAACAAGTATTTACATAACCTACAAACTAACACGCTTTTATGTACAATACCTACTTAATTGGATGACACGTTTCAAATGTCAAGAGTTCATCTTCAGATCCTGTTCACTTAAGCTTAATTTTATTAGTATATGATGTTTAGGAATTACACTTGAGCACAAATATATATACAGGGTCATCAATTTAAGTCTCGCATCCGATACCGATCACGGCGCGGCAAGCTCTCGCGCTGACACCCGCTCGCTGGCCGGTAAAAAGTGCGCGACTTCTCCCCACTACTTCGCGTCAACATACAGTCATTTAATAGCAATTTCTAGTGAAAATAATTATCTACAAACTTACCTGGTTTTACAAGAAATGTTCAAAGTGTTGTCCGTCAGCTCGCAAGCATGCCTGGCACCTCGTAAACAAGTTTCTAGACACACGGCGAATTTCTTCCTGGGTGACGTTCGTTATAACTTGGCGAATATTTTCGTTTAACTCCTCACTTGTGTGAGGATTGTTTGCATATACCTTTCCTTTCAGCATTCCCCAGAGATAATAATCACATGGATTTAAATCGGGTGATCTGGCGGGATAATTAACTATATGGTCATTGAAAACTTCCCGTATTACTGCCAAGGAGCACAATGAATACACGTTGTTGTATAGAAACATCACTTTAAGGCAACACATAAACTGTAAAATTGCCCCAAGACTGCACTGTATGTTAGGTCAAATCAACTAGCACTTCACAAACTTGAATACGCCGGAGATACTGACAGCTTATTGCAACATTGTCGATCGCAGCGCACGTGTTCATTGTGGGGAGAACGCCAAGGCCACCTTGACCGGCCTAGCGGCCGCATGTGCCAACGCCACCTTCACCGGCCTAGCGGCGCGTACATGTGGGAAATAAAATGATGACCTGGTATATATACAATGTTTAGATTACATAAGTTTGTAAAAATTGTGTAATGCATAAAACTTATTTACAGACAGTATAACACACTTCTATGGTTGTTGCGTTATTTTTATTATTAATGTGGTTTAAGTATGTAGCCTCTTATCTATTGACTTGTTATTGTGAATAACTTCTGTAATGATGTTGTCTACACTATTTTGTTATATGTTCTAAATCAACCGTTCTAATTTTATTGAAATATCTCATGTGGCAAATACACAAATGCTACTCTGCACTAAATGGAATACAGTTATGCCAAGTTATCTGGTTTTAGAAACTGATCCATGTAGCGTCCAGTTTCGATGCACGCACTCCCCGGACAAGCTTTCTTTAATATAATTAGGCCAACACTAAAAAATGGCTTCTATCACTTGAATAATAATTTTATGTACAATGAGTCTCTCTCACGAGTTGGTCGTCATGCCCAGCCTATTTGCCTCCCGTTGACTCATCACTCCTCGCTCGGCATAGCATAGCACTTTGCTCACTTTATCCGTGCATGGCATGAGATAACAATTAAAATTAAGAAAATAACAATTAATTGAATAAGCTCGTACCTTATGACAGGAGATGTTAGAAATGTTCTCCTCGTACATCCACACATTACCGGCATCGTCTTAGGAAACTCCGATTCACACGCATAAGTTCATCTCCCATAATTGAGGCAATTTCTCTCCAAATATGTTCTTTCAGTTCGCCCAACGTGTGAGGGTTTCTTGCATACACTTTATTCTTTAAGCACCCATATAAATAAAAGTCACAAACAGTTAAATATGGGGGCTGCGATGGCCATAAGTCCGTACTAATTACACTGTATTCAAAAATTTCCTCAATTCAGTTTAATGTGTCATGAGCTGTATGCGCTGTGGCAGAGTCTTGCTGAATATATCCATTTCGAGAGTTAGTGTCAGCCAGTTCGTCAAAAAATGGTTTGAGTATATTATCCCTGTATCTTTGTGCCTTGAAAAAGAATAGGCCCTATAATTATGTAACCATACTCCGACCATTCATTATGTAGAGGAATTTCGTATATGCGATGGGAGGTTTCTGTACTCCAATATCTGTTATTCTGTGTCGAACCATACCCGTGTAAATGGAACCAAGCTTCATCCGAGAAAAAAAAATTAACATATCCAGAGAGATAAAGCCTCAATTACGAAAGACGAACTTATGCGTGTGAATCGGAGGTTCCTAAGACGATGCCGGAAATGTGTGGATGTAGGAGAACATTAAATTTCCAACATCTCCTGTCATAAGGTAGTAGCAGATTATTTTATAAATTGTTATTTTCTTAATTTTAATTGTTATTCACTATAGAATGCAGCTTTAATGTTTTTAAAGACATTGGAAAATATTTCAATAAAAAGTGTCGACCATAAGCAACAAGTTTTAGGAGTGTCTAATGACACAAGTTAAAATACAGGATAAAATAAGTGACACAAGCTGCTTGGAACATTAAATGTTATTTTTAATGATTTTTATTGATGTTAAATTAGTGTTTTTAATGTGTTAAATTATGAAATGTGTTTTTTTTTGGTGTCATCATAGAATTTCAATGTTATATAATTATATGATGTGTACTAATAGTTGTGGGCTGACGAAGAAACCACATTAGGTTTCGAAATATGTACCCCTAAAATTATCTTTTGGTAGTCAAGTATTGATTAGGCGGAAAATTGTAAAAGTAATACTTCTTTCATTTGTTATCTCATGTCATGCTTGGATAAAGTGAGCGAAGTGCTATGCTATGCCGAGCGGGAGTGATGAGTCAACGGGAGGCAGATAAGCTGGGCACGCCGGCCGGCCAGTCGACCTACTCGTGAGAGAGAGTCATTGTATAAGAGATTGCTACACTGTAACTGAAGAAGGCCTTTTAGACCAAAACATGAACTACCACTAGTGTAAGAAAAAATGATTGTATCGAAAAGTGGAAAAAAAAAAAGCTTGAATATAATTAACAATTCAAAATGGACAAATTATGACTTATGTCAAATAAATATTCCTTTAGGGGCTTTGCGACATCATAGTCATGAAGCCCTGTGCACTTAGGTGTGAGTAGAATTTGTCTGGTGTTGCTGTGATATCTGTACTAGGTACTGGTGTGTGTGCATTTTGTAATTGAGGTAGGAAGCGTCTGTGGCCTAAGTTAGGTACAATCCCGGCATTTGCCTGCAGTAAAAGTGGGGTAACCATGGAAAACCACTTCCCGGATAGCTGAGGTAGGAATCAAACACGCCTCTTCTCAGTTTTGCCTCGCGAGGCTGTGTGTGCCAAATTCCAGCCATCAGACCGGAATTACATATCTTGGCAGAGCTGGGGAATCAAACCCAGACCTCTGGGGCAACAGCCAAGAATGCTAGTCACTACACTAGGAAGTGGACTCTAAAAAAGAGGATAATACAGATACGTTCACCTCTTCAAAATAAGGTGAATACAGATCACAATAAACCTCACTAACGGATACAGTTGGCTGGTTTAGGAACTGTTAATATGTTTTAGTGTCTTGTTGGGACATCTTGGTCACCAGCCCCGTGCCCGTGGGTTAAATTAGTCTGGAACATGTGTTTCTTTGGTGACTATAGTAGTGTGTGTAGCTGTAATTATTAGGGTCGGAGATGGGGTAGGTGCCACTAGACTTGAATAAGGCACGGCACTATCCCGGCATTTGCCTGGAGGGAGTGTGGAAAAATCACTCAGGATAGCCACCGTCAGTGCTGGGATTCAAACCTGTAATCTCTGAACTTGCTGCAGCTCTCTGTAGCAGTCATAGAGAGCTATTTTAACACATACAGTTACGGCGCTGGGGTGGTTTTGGAACTAGGTGGCTCAAGGAACTTAGAAGGCCATATCAGAACATAATTTGTTATTCCATGACTCTCTGAGTCAAAGAAGATGATCTGTTTAATGCATAACTGTTTCCTTTATTTATTAAGCAGATGGGAAATGGACTGTCGAATTCTGCTCAACAGGCCCTACTGAAAGTGATGTTATGGAAAAAGTATGAATAGGCCTACACAAAGCATTTTTTTCTTCCATGATACTGTGTTATACATGTAGATGGAATATACCTGTAATATAGATCATTTTTGTAGGATTTGAGAGACTTATTATGCATATTTGGGATGATTGCATATGCATTCAAAAACAACCGATATCTATTCCATGTTCATATCCTGCCAGCCCGCAGTTCAGAGCACTTATTATATTGAACCGTGGAATTATGTGTGCATTCAAGGAATCCAAGGACCAAGCCTATTTGCTCATCATGAATTATGATCATCTTCTTTGATTCAAGGAGTCGGAGTTGTGAATTAATAATCTCTGACATACTATAATATTAAGACACCTTGGTCTCCACATCGCTTGGACTGGAATGTCTGAGGCATGGCATATCTCATCAAAAGTGGGAAAATCATGATGATATGAAAAGTGTAATAGATTTGAATATGAATTGCTGTGGTTGCAGGTCACCCATGGTAATTAAATCCTTATGGGCTACAAATAGGATAGAGGTGGACATGCTTAATTTCATTTGGAAGTTTGGCATGCAACAAAGGGAATTTCTTAAAGTACTGTGTCATCAGCATAGTGAATGTTGTTAATGCAAAGCCAACTAATCTTAATGCCTTTTTCGGTACCATTAAGTGCTCCCTGAAAGAATCTCTCAGAATACAAGTTAATAAGAGAGGTGTTGGCCCCTCAACAGACATCAACAGATGGCTGTGACTCATTTCTGAATATACAAGTTTCTTCTCTTCTTCACATCTTGTTCAAAAGAACATTGCTTAGATAAGATGCTTTTTAGGTATGACAAGTGATCCATTCTTTCATGTTTAATAGGCCAAAACGATCATATGCAATCTTGACTGATTATTATTGAAGTTTTCTTCTGGGTATTATAGCCGTTAATTTGTAAACTGATGTAAATCCTCCACTTTGAAGGTCATTTTCAAGGTATACCACAAGTTGATGAAGCTAAGTAACATGCAATGTGAGCTTGATCATGAAATAATTCAAACAGAGGTAAGTTACTAAAGCAACTTGCAAATGAGTATAGAAAGGAATAATGACCCAGACACCAAAGATAGTAAAGAGAATAAGTGGGAGGGAAACATAACTATGTACGTTACCCTCAGAAATGAAGAGTTCAGAGAAGTGGTGGACAGACAATGCATACCCAAGTCGGATAAAAGAGGGACATGGCAAGGAGACCATGAATGATTACCAGAAACACCCTAATCCTCGTTGAAAGTGGAGCGATGAAAGAGGGGGGGATGAAAGGGTGTATCACTCGACGAATATGGGGCAATGTAGGCAAGAGGGATGGCAAAGAGCGAAAATACAGGTAATATCCTAGCCCACAAAGAATGACGATTGTGTATAAAAGAAACCTAGGAGCAAAAATTACAATACACAAATCCTCGAAGAAAGAGAGTTGAGGAAACAGAAGAGAACTAAGAGTGCATTAAGTATTCGAAAGATGAATACAGTAAAAGGGGGAATGGGTAGAGAGTATTGTAAATACCCAAAACCTTGATAAGGGTCTAGACAGGAGAAGGGGGCTAAGGGATGAAATATAACATAATATTCTAGTCCTTGATTAATGCCAATACATAATTATACAAAGGGGAAACAAGGATGCAATATACCCACATCCTGGATTATTGAGGGCTGTGAATATTGGAGAGGGGAAGGTGCATAAAAAACCAGTAAGAATACAAGCCTTTGATGAATAAGGATATTTCTATCCCCCTTGCGTCCATAGTCAGTCTATTGTACAAAAGCGATTAAGTTGATCTTCAACACATGGTTCCCCAGTTTGTGAATTTAAATCCATCATCTTCATGATGGCTTTGAACTTGACTTAATATCTCCTCAAAGGAGCAAAGTTCACTATAAGGAATTTGGTGAGAAAGTCTGATATTCATTGGACGTTTTGTTCCATCTAACCAAGTCAATGGCTTATTGTGGAGGCTTCTATACTAGACAGCTGTGCTTTCTCGAGAATTGAAGTTTTGGTGATGTAGTCCTCACACATAATGTTCATAATGGATCAAAGTTTTTGCTGATGAAAGCACTTGCGTGTTTTTTTAATTTTAAATATTGTGGCGATTGATAGTCCCAAGTTTCAAAGCCATAAAGCAGAATTGAGATTATAACAGCGTGATACACTATTAATATGCTTTATATATATATATATATATATATATATATACATACATATATATACATACATACAGTAGGCTATATACAAACACATCCCACGTTACTCCATTTAGTCAATGTTTAAGGTGTCAGTGACCACATTAACTCAAATCAGAGTTGTTTAATGCTAATACAAGTTTTCTACACAGCAAGATCTATGTTTATTCTTCTGAGAATATCCGTAAGTTTATAATGTGGCACCCTGTCAAAGTATTTTTCATAATCTTCATCTTCATGATGGCTTCATAATTCCAAGTTAGCCCTTCGTATGATTTCATACAGAGTGGAAGGTACCAACTACATAATAAGAAACTCTTAATATATGTTGGCGATATGTCTACAACATTCACCAGATTTGAGAATATTGTTACCTTTCTTACGAGTAAATGGCAATGCATGGCTACCACCAGCTACCTTGGAAGTTGATATGCTTGCAGTCTAGAAGTCAGCCAGACTCAGTACTTGGAGGTCAAGCACACACTTCTGATGTTGGTCACTGCCTCCTTGCATAGTCTAGAGTGGGCTTCCTCACCTCGTTGATAGGTGCTTTGTGACCATCTTTTGTATTCTTGTTGTATTTATTTATGGCAGGTATTTACACATCATGTTGGGATATATTTTGCTCCTTCATGTACCTCATACCATGAGAATTAATGTTGGATATCGGCAGGGCCGGATTTCAGAGTATGCCGCCTATAGGCTAAAGTCCATTTGCCGCCCCCTCTATAGCTCATATTTGCTTAATACATTTGTCTTATACACAAAAGGATCGAGTTCATTGGAGTTTTCATCTTTTTTAAATATAAAGTTCATTTAGTTTAGATAATATTACAATTTTAATGGTTTACAATAGATTATATAAAGAAATTAGTTATCTACCGGTACTTTTTTTTTTTTACTTACTTCTTTTAATATTCGTTAAAAAATGAAATGGGTTTCGAACTTAATTAATTAATTTATTCTTGGAAATCAGTGATCACTATTTTACACATATTTTTATATTTTAATGCTAATGACTATCTTTTACGTGATTGAAGAACTGTGTTCAATTTGAATTAAGTTGTCCTACATGGTGGAATGAAATTACACAAAATGTAGTTAATTACTGGTTTATTTGTTGGTTAAAAAATATACAAACTTCTCTAAAACAACTCACCCCATGTAATCATGATGTTCGAATTTACATTTCTTAATGGCAAACTCGTTAATAATGTCCTCATATGAAAGTGTTTTTGTTGTATTTGCCTCAATACAAAGTAATGAAAGGAAGTTTAACCGTATTCCAGAAATACTAGTTTGCAGGTAGTTCTTAACTCTTCTAAGGCAGGAAGAACTGTAGAAGGACTAAAACATATTTTTAAGTAACATATATTCTTAAATTCGTACGGAAAATATTATTAACGTCTGAAGTACTTCATTTTAACTTTTGAATAAATTGCCAAACTGCTGCCCCTGAAAATTTGCCGCTCTAGGCTGCAGCCTACTTAGCCTATTTAGAAATACGGCCCTGGATATCGGGAACATTAAAGCTAATGCGAAGTCGTTTTGACATCCATTATTTCTTGTTATCAAAATATATTTAACTTATTCCCTACATCTTTATGATCACATGAAAACATTCCAATATCATGGGATTTAACATCCTTTGTTGTAATCAACGCAGCATTTTGCTTGGTGCTCACCACGCACAGCTCTATAGACCAATGGTCTTGTCATTCTTCTTTTCTTGCTTAGACACAAGGAGCAGATGTTGTATCCTCTTAATTATAGAGCTTCTGCTTCATTGGCAGGTATATTGAAATGAAGTATTGGTCAATTACTTCTGATGAGCAGGGCATTATACTGTACTTTGCTGAAAGCTAATGCTTTGTCTGAACACTACATAAGGAATAGCTTGTCAACCAGACAAGAATGCATCACAATCTTTGTTGCTTCTGCTACAGCTGAAGGACAAGTAAAGGTACTGAAAGCACCAAGTAGCCCAGTTTGAGAGAAGAGAAGGCAGATTAATGAACTGAAGCATCTTCAATTTGATGAACCGTTAGGGTTAACACAGTATGTTGTGACATATGGTACTTAACAGTGCTTTCCCACAGCACATTGTTAAACACATTGTACTACGAGTAACTAAGTAAAGTTTTATGCAGTTGAGACCTTCCACTCTGTATATCAGACAAGACTGTTGATACATCAGTTCTGCAACTGACTTGTATGTGTAGAGCAGAGCAGAGTGGGATGATCCAGAACTTGATCATTTGATTTCAATTTATGCAACCTATGTTTTGTATTGTGGACTGAGTGAAGCATTTGTTTTCAAAGTACTGGATTCACACTAGAGGCCCCCTTGAACAGTTGCAGTGGCTCATGTAGTTTTGTGCTTGGGAAAGGTGCACAAGAGATGAGAATCAACAACACGATACATTGAGCCTTACAGCAACCTCGACGTGATATGAATCGGAAACTAACCGCTTCCCTTCTAGAATTAGTTGCTCATTGCACAATAGTGTATAATTGTTAAAAAAGAGTATTATGCAAATGTGAAAGTAGTATCTGTCTGTTTCTGTTATGCTTACAAATGAACTCCAAAATTCTGCCCAAACTTTGCACACTTGTTGGTCTGACTATGTGGAAAACTTCTGTGAAGGTATTTTATCCCCTAATTCATTTCAGTCTAGGCATTTGATGAGGGCCGAGTCAGATTTACTGGCATGTTAACAGTTCAGGGGAAAATTCTACCACCCTGGCATCTCTAAGGTCGCAGCAGTTAAAAAGACCATTACAGCCATCATCCTTAGAGAGGATAAGCCAGACTTGAGCACCTTAGATGGATGGAAGAAATGACGGAAGAACTCTTTCCAACTTCATTTCTTAAATAAATGTGAATTTATGCATCTGTCCTTGTTTAAAACTTACAAAAGTCAACCCTCGGTCAGAAGACATGGATACAGAATTCTTCCTGTAACCAGCACTAGCATATGAACACGGGAACATTCTTGTATTACGGAAGCCCTGTTTATGTGAGAGTAGTCGGAATGTAGCATGTTGCGGCTAATGCTTCGGCGGATGGTAGAAGTTTACAATAAACTGTGGTTTATCAAATGTATCCACAATTTATTGTGTAGCCATGAGTTGATTTGCCAGAAGCATGTAATGATATAACATTAGGGTGATTTTTTTAATAAATATTAAGGTATGCAAATTTACAAGCTTGTGAAATACAGGTGGTTTGGAAGCCGTGCTCTCACCGTGTATAGAACCTATTCCAGGGATCTCCACCTGTTTTGTTGAGTGTTGCCAGGCAAATTAATTAATTAAATAATTTGAAAGGTAAACCAAGATCATGACTTAAGTACTTGGACAAAAGTAATACTCGGCTCTTGGAATTTATAGTAGCAGTAGAACTACAAATAGCATGTTAAAAAACAAACATCAGTGATGCCCCTCAAAATACCGCAGTTCATAATCATACGTTATCTAACACAAATTGCTTTATATACCTAAGAAAGTGGATGACGAACAACACTAAAGAATAGATAGCTGCAGAAATGAGAGTGCATAAAATGGAAAGGATGTTCCATATGACAAAAGATACAATAAAAAATCCTTATTTTGGAACATGAAATTAAGACATTATCAAACTGACCCAAAATTTTATATGCAGCACAAATGCTTATTGATACAAATTGGAGATTTTGAAAAATTATAACAAGTTGAAAGAAGAATTTTGAGAAAAATACTGGGACCCAGAAGAAATAATAATAATAATGCAGCATATAGACTAAGATCCAACAGAGAGCTATGTTTGAAAGTTGAAAAGCTATCTGACGTAAAGAAGTTTACAGTTTATTTTTACACATTTACCAAATTAATAATAACAGACTAACTAAACACAACTTCAACTTATTAAACAGATACACATACAAACCAAGATATATGTATGAAAAACGCTGGAATTAAAACAAATACAATAGAAAACAGAACACTGTTTTAGAGAAGTAACTCAAAAGAAAGGATTTCAGGAGAGAAAGAAACTAACAACTAGAAGAAAGTGGATTCAAGAAGGAAAGGAACTCCATTCTCGAAGAATGAAGTAAATTTGGAAACAAAGAAACTCAAATACAATGAAAATTAGTCAAAGTTGACTTACCGTACCCTCTAAAAGGGTTATTCGAAGGAAGAATGACTGACAGACTGAAACAATCCCCACCGCATGTTTTTGGCTTGTAGTGCGTTGGATTTTGTGATCCAAATAACTTTCGCTAAGTAATTAAAAGATATCCTTCTTATAAAATTCACTCACGGTATATTTCAAACTTAATTTAGATTATAAATAATTGACCTCACATTGGATGAAGATTTAAAAGTTAGCTATCGAGAATGAAAATGAAGAATTAAGAATTAAGTCCTACATACTGCACTCATTAATGTCATGGTTGATTGACATATTTGGTATAGCATTGGCCTCCAAAAAACCTAAGATTAGCCCAAGGGTTTGATCCTGGCACACTTAATGGTATTTAAATGTGACAGCCTCAAATTGATTTACCAGTTTGTTTACAAACCCCTCCAGGACATAGAATCCAGAATCCCAATGCATTAAAAGGCACAGCAGTTGAAAGTGATGTGCACAAAGCTTCTTTGTCCTCTGCAAGCTATCACTTTACGCTTGCTTACCCTGGTACCCTACAGACAGAATGTAGAATATGTGTGTTGATCAACATCCTTACCACAGTGCTTAACACAAGGATTACTACTGACTTGATTGCATCACAAACATAGTAGGTTACAGTTCAAGCAGTGGCGACCGGTAATAAGGTTGCAGTGTTGCATAACGATCAGATTTCTTTAAGAAAAGCAATTCATACCATAATAATATTTTTAGTAATAAAAGCTGTACATTTCCTTTTATGTATAGGAATTCATAATATTGTTTTGACCTTTACTTCTACCCTGCCTGGTGGTACGGACTTAAGCCGTCGACCACCCAGGGGTTCTTTAACGGGGTCCTTCACGCTTAGGTGGTTCTGTAAGCTCAGGTAGCAGGATCGTTACCGTGTCCTTACCGATCGTCTTACCCACGATTAACAGCACACCACTTATGGGAAGTAGGAGAATGAGGGAGTTCAGGAATATGGGGTAGTTCCCCAATAAAAAGAGATATCTCACGTACTGCCGGTTTATTCCTTTCAACAGCTTCCAGGAATCCACCGCGCAGGTACAGGGCTTGCTCAGCTAACTTACTTCAACGAAGGAAACAATAATTCAAGGTCTCACCTGATCACTCAGCCGTCTTTCTTGAATGATGCTCAGCACCAGTCCCCTTGGTCGACGGATGCTCGGTCACGTTTGCCCGATCTCCCGATCGTCAAACTCACATCACTCTATTTCACGCTGCCCTCATGGACCGTCCTTCACCTCTCGCAGTCTGGTCCCACTGTCTGACCCCCGACTGCTCTGAGGTCAGCGCTTATATCCACAAAAATTGCAACTCACGTATGCACTCCTCAGCACCACCGTGCTGACCAACCTGAACTGGCTTGACCCGAGATTGCGCGTCCAGTATGGTTCAAGGCTAAACCAAAACCGGTCATGACAATATTGTTCTTTAATAATTCAGGAAATTACTGTGAACTGTCTGAGAAAGTGAAGCGTGCCAACTGTCTAGGAGCGCTCGTCCGTTTGGTCGTTGCCAGCCCTGAGCACCGACCAGATCTCAATAGTGAAGGGTATGGCAGAGATGTTAGACCGAGTAAGCCCTATCCCGACAGTTAACTCGGCGGGTCGTTGCCCGCTGATTGCAACAAGGGAGCCGAGATACTCCGTCAACTGCCTATACCATGTCTTGCAATGTAATTCGCGGTTCTTTCTCGCCCTCAAATATAACTTACGTTGTTTTGTTTTCGTGAAGTTTTTCATGTAGACTAACTTATTATCCATTAAATCCGATGGCAATGTGATGTTCTGTGAACTGCGGCATTCGTGATGAATGAGGTACATTCGTTTTACAGCACAGTTGAATAGAGTTTTCTCTGATATCAAGCAGTCTTTTCTGAGATGCATTAGGAGCTTAGTGTGGAATAAAGATGTCCCACAAAAAAGCAAGGAAGTGTTATACAGAAGCTACTATATCCCGATACTGACCTATGCTTCAGAAACGTGGACAATGAAGAAAAGATACATAAGCAGAACACAGGCAGGTGAAATGAAGTTCCTGCGAAGTAGGATCGGAGTAACAAGAAGAGACAGGGTGAGGAATGAAAATATCAGGGAAATGGTGAAAGAGGAGCCCTTGCAAGGTAGGATTGAGACATCAAGACTGAGGTGGTATGGACACTTAAAGAGAATGGATGAGAAGAAGATTCCCGAGAGGATACATGAGATGCAGATGCAGAAGAAACGACCAAAGGGAAGACCAAGAGATAGATGGCTGAAAGGAGTGGAGGAATGTGTCAAGAAGAGAGGCGAGGACTGGACCAGAGTGACAGCGGAGAGGTGGTGGGAAGAAAGAACTAAGTGCCGAGGCTTATGTTCCAAACAGACCCAGCCTGGGGCTGGAAACTGTACAAGATGATGATGATCAAGCAGTCTTTTACCGTACCACTAATCCCCCCCTAATGAAAATAGAGCAACACCCAGAACAATTGTCCACGAGCCGCCACTGAGTACACGAGATCTTGATTCACACACTCACTGACCAGCTCTGCCTCGTGTGCAATGTATAAGGTGCGTTCAAAAAGTAATGAGCCGGAGGCATAATTACAGAAACCAGTACCTGTATGTTAGAAGTATTGGCCCTGGCTGATGAGGCACTTGTCCCACTGTGACACAAGGCAGTGAAAGGCTGTCTCATAAAATTCCCTGGGCTGGGATGTGAACCAGTTCCGCACGTACAGCTGGACGTCGGCGTCCGAGGTGAACCGTTGGCCCCGCAGAGCCCTTTTCAGGGGACCAAACATGGCGTAATCACAGGGAGAGAGGTCTGGACTGTATGGAGAGTGGCCGAGAACCTCCCATTTGAATTTCTGCAGGAGTGCCGCGCGACTGTGTTGACCGTATGAGGTCGTGCATTGTCGTGGAGCGACCACGGCGGCTATGGCGTTCACTGTCACTCGGCGGTCCTGGGTAATGAGTGCATCAACCAGCTGGACGTTGTCAACGGTAATGCAGGGGGGTGCCCCAGACCGGGCATCATCGGCTAACGACAGCCGTCCTTCCCTGAAGCGCTTGTGCCACGCCTTGACCCTTGCAAGGGACATGCAATGTTCGCCGTACACTTGTGACATTCGGCGATGAATGTCTGTTCCCCCTACTCCTTCTGCTGTCAGAAACCGAACAACACCTCTTTGCTCTTCAGTTGACGCCTCCATGTCACTGTTTGCAATGTGACTGGCAGCGTTGGAGATTGATGCATGCTGCTGCTCGCTTTGTATCGTCACGTGACGTGCACGCGTGCCCTCTAGCGATGGGCTGTGACCTTTCACGATCTGGTCGGAACCACACCTCGTTACACACGCCACGATTAGTCGATGTAGTCACTGGTTTGCGCATTCCAGCCTCCGGCTCGTTACTTTTTGAACGCACCTTATAGTCATCTTTTATTGGATTGGGGATGACATATCATCACAGATGTATTTCTTGCTGTCTGACCAAATATTTTGTATGATTGGGGAGTTAGGGAATATTTTTGTTAGCCATTGAAGAGTTTAAACGGGCCAAGTTATAGTATGCCCCTGTTCTAGAGTAAATATTTGTTTATTTGACTTAATAATATGTAAATATAGGCTACTAGTGAACACATAGTTTCATAGCACAAATTTGGTTCCTTACTCCAATTCTACAATGTCTAGTAATTATAAAGATGTCTTGTCACTTGGTGTGGTATATACAGAATGTTTGCCTTGACTTCACGACTTCAGATATTTTTGTTAAGTAATAAAATATTGAAAAACTGAAAATGTACCCAAATGAGAGGATATATAGCCTCCAAACTGGGGAAATGTCAACTTTACGGCAGAGATGTGCCCTCAGTGCATAACCAACATAGCTTTAGTTCTAAGTGTTATCTTCTCATTCAACAATAATCTAATATAAACCAGAATCGCTTCAATACAGCATGCATATTATGTTTTCTTAGAGAATAACATTTTTTTTTTTTAGTTTGGCTTAGTTTAGTTGTATGGTAAACGATAAGCATATTTTGGTTTATGTTGCTTATGCTTCTCAAGCTTCCTGATGCCATTAGTTCAATGTGAGTTACGTTGGTCTTGCATGGGGGGCACAATATTCAGTAAAATACAGTAAAATCCTCTATTTATGTTAGCGGCACATCTGGGATTTTATAATAGTTCATTCTCACAATATATTATGTAGTGTGCTAATTACTTCATAGCAATGAGCCACTAGCTTATGATGATAGATTTTTCATTTGACTATGGATTTTATTTTGTCTTGTGTCGTATGGGCACTTAATACAGAATTAATACTCGGGTTAATGTATTTTCTTCTCATTCTTCAGTGTTTGAAAGTATCCACACGATATGGAACGCTTGTGAAATTCAACAAAACGCCACAAGCAAGATACGTACAATGTTTCGTGTGAAATGACACAGCATCATCACAACACCTACAGTACCGGTCAAAAGTTTAGGATCACATAAGGAAATCATACCTAATCTTGTGACACTAGAGCTCTGGGATATTTTTACTGAGCTCTTACGTCTGATAGAATATGTACGTCCTGATTTCGTTCAATTGGGCCAAGTATTGTAGAAGTTATGATTTTTTAACGGTTGGAAGGTTACACCAAGAAATCACCATTTTCAGAGGTATAATGTATTGTATGTTCCAACTGGTTGCAGGTATTGCCATCAATTTTCTTTTTTATACTTAGCAATGGTTGGGGATCATTTTGGTATAAATATACAAATTCCGAAAAAATGCAGGTCCTTCTTTATTTGCGGGTTTATACTTTTTCAAGCCAGTGCTAAAAGTTACTATGCACTGTGTAATGACTCCTGCATTCTTGTTCATTTGTAACTCAACTGATTTATTTCTAAGATGTGCCAACATAACATAACAATTTTCACATATCATATATACACACTTAATACCTATTACATTACATCCCTTCAATGACAATATCTAATCGTTAGAAATCTATGAATAATATAAGGATATGGGATGGAATTTAGCATAACACAAGATGTAGTACCAACATTACAATTTACACATATCATACATACACACATAATACCTATTACATTACACACTGCTGACAACAAAATTATCTCACGGTGAAATCCCACAAGCCAGAATCTGCGCTTGGATGCCATCTATTGAATGAAAGTGGAACTCTTTGACACGACAAGTTAGAAGAGGGTAGCTAGCAAGGAAGCCTCACGACAAGCGTGATAAGAACAAGGGAAAATCGACCATGATAGCGCTGGCGTGAAAAAGTATAAACCCGCAAAAAACAGGTCCTGAATTTCTTCGGAATTTGTATATTTATACCAAAATGATCCCCAACTATTGCTAAGTCTAAAAAAGAAAATTGATGGCAATACCTGCAACCAGTTGGAACATACAATACATTATACCTCTGAAAATGGTGATTTCTTGGTGTAACCTTCCAACCGTTAAAAAATCATAACTTCTAAAATACTTGTCCCAATTGAAAGAAATCAGGACGTATTTAATCAGATGTAAGAGCTCAGTAAAATAATTGCCGTGATCTAGTGCCACAAGTTTAGGTTTTAGGTAACATATCATGATTTCCTTATGAGTTCCTAAACTTTTGACCGGTACTGGATCTCGAAGTGTTGATTAACGGAACTTAAATTACAATGTCAACACTCATCGTACTTATTAAGCTGCCAAAATGGTTTCTGGTAATGATTGGCTCAACTAGTGATGTACAAAACAGCCCAGTATGTACATGTATCTCATGCTCTTCAATAGCAGCTGTAATCCCTCGACTTGTCTTCAGTGAGAGCACCATGTACTGCACGTGTGTCATCTTGGGAAAAGAAACAAACAGGGCTTTTACTCTTAAACATGGTGGCCACTCAAATCGGTCAACGATTTTCCAGGAGTTTTCCAGGAATTTTCCAGGAGTAATTCTCACTTTTCCAGACTTGAAAATAAGCGCGAGTCCGGGGGGCTTTATCGGTTGCCTACTTCAAGACCAAAATAAAGCAGTTGTGTTTGGTTTACTTATACATATGTGGACAAAAACCAGTGGTGATTGCGTTATTGATACGCAAGCCTACACACAAATGATGTAATTGTTGTTTTAAAAAAGCCTTTATGTGACTCAAATATCCGCTAAAAAAAGAAAAGAATGCCGCCTGCAATTTTATTGCGGTGAAGTTGTCTATACTCAACATGTTTTACAAAAATACTATCACGTGCTCTCCCACACAGAAACAGGTAGCCTGAGGAAATTTCTTTCGTTAACAATAGAGTGCTCACCCAAAACCGGAGTGGTAGTATGATTTAAGATAAAACACGGCACGTAGATTTCCGGTTAAAAATAAGCAGGGTTTGCCGAGCGACCGCTAGATGGCCCTTGCTACCCCATCCGCGATATCATGACGTCGAGGACTAAGAGCAAACTGGGAATTTTAGTAGTGGATGGAAAGATTTTTATAATTAATTAACAGTGGCCATTTTCCAGGAGTTTTCAAATTTTTCATCATTTTCCAGGAGTTTTCCAAACCTATTAAAAATCCAGGAGTTTTCCAGGTTTTCCAGGAGTAGTGGCCACCATGTTAAATGATAATAAATATTCATTTATTTTAAATTGAGCATAATAAACTTCTCGTTTCCTGCTGTAGTACAGAGCTAAATTTATTCCACATGGCTCTGTTATCTCTATCACTTGAATCCATTTGGTCTCCTGCACTTTGCAGGGGAATAGTGCGGGTGTGCAAAAAGTAAATAGCACTAAATCCAATGCCGAGAAATCATAAAGCTCCATTGTTATTACTGGGAGGATCAAGTCTTACCCTGAGCTCATTCGTGGCTATAGTCCTAATATCATTAGTTGTTACTCAGGGTAAGACTTGATCCTCCCAGTGGTAACAGAGTGATGTTGCCAGGATTTATAGACACTTTAGATATCATTTTTTAGTTGCCTTAATAATCTAATAAAGAATTGTCTTTCAGTCAGTCTATACCTTAATGTACCCAATTGAATTGGGCAGGGAGTATAGCTTGTCTACTCACACTTGCCAACCTAGATATATTTACATGGATGAATTGAGGCTTTTGGGTGTAAACCCTGGTAAGTAACAAATCACTCGTATTGGTGTGGTAGCCTTTCTTCTCACATGTCATAGTGTACATGCAGTAAAATAGTAGTTGCCATACATCTATTACCAAACCCTGTGGCGCTACAGCCCAAGAAGGGCCTAGGCCTACCAAGCGACCGCTGCCCCCTGCAGATTATGGGGTGGCGCATGGTCAGTGCATCGGGTCCCCTCGGACATTAATCTTGGTCTCCGTGACCGGGGTAATGTGTCACTGTTAGACAGTTACTCCATTGTCCTCATGAGGCTGAGTGCACTCCGTTTCAGCCCTCACATCAGTTTCTAAAATCTCTGACACAGCTGGGAATCGAACCCGGTGCCATGGGCTGCGAGCAGACACGCTACCCCAACACCACCATACATCTATTAGTAGAAGCCTCTCAATTGATATTGCAACTTTTCAGTCGGTCACAGCGGCCAAAATGTGAAGTGTACAGCAATAATGGAGTGTATTTTCCTACAGCAACAGTATCTGAAAATCACACACTTTGTACATTTTTTAAAGCCATTTTTTAAAGAAATTATAGATATTTTTGAAATTAGAGTGCGATTTTTCACTGATAATGTGTATTCTCTTTCATTTGAATGTTCATTTGTCACAATCGGTCGCTTGTGAGTGCCGCAGGAGGGATCTATACTACTGAAATAATATATATGATGATTATGATGATAATAGCATCACTTACCATACTATACATGCAATATGTTAATTTTGTTAAAAATGTCACTTACCATGGTTTACACCCGACTCCCTCAATTACTGGTATACACTTGTGTAATTTCTTCCAGGTAAGCAGATATTAGTAGATAAGTTTTACTTCCTCCCCAATTTAATTGGCATTAACATGTTTACAGACTGAAAACCAATTACAGAAAACTTTGAAGTTACTTTTCAGTGTTGCCATATTAACAGAGTTAACACGAATTTATGCCCAATTATATTGGGTGGTAAATGTGAGATTCCACCTGAAAAAATCGAATCCCCCCTCATAATCTCTTCCTTTACGAGTAGCGTTACCCATTGCAAAATTTGAAATGGAGTTGCAATACAATTGTTATGCTGGACTTCAGATCACAAGCAGGTCTACTAGTAGGGTCATATGTATGAGGAGGTTTGACAGGTTTGTTACCGAAGCAACAATCCACCAGGCGCGGATCTAGAGTTTGGCTTCGGGGGGGGAGGTCACAGAATCGAAATTGTTAAGAAAAATGGTATCACTAACAACGCAATCACAAAATAACCAAACGTACAAAACCAGACCAATTTTTTTTGCAAGCCACATGGATAGAAATTTGATGCGTTTAGCGCACCAAAAATATTTGTACAAATTGCAACGGCTTGTTTTGCGACATTTACATCGAGCTTCGAGAAAAGTATCAAGGTACGTTAGTTTCGGCAAGTCGAGTTGGTACCGACAAAGGGAGAAAGTCACAGCTTAAATTGCCAACCAAGCTTGCAGTTTGGACGTCGGCAAAATTTGTTGGTGCCAAAAAAGCCCCAAATTCCTCTCCATGCATTGCTGCACATTCATCGTGACATCACTATAGACATCGATTCGGTAATCACAAGGTTTGCTAAACATAATAGACGAGTTGATTTTGTTATATAAATAATTGTTTTTATATAACAGGTATGAAATTGTAAATATGTACAGTTGTAACAGAACATAATAATTGCAATAAAGATATTTTCAGTATTGAAAAAAAAAAAACTGTTTTTCAGTTAAAATTCGTTAAGTTTTATTTATCTGGTTATTGTGTTTTCGTTTTTTGAGTTGGCAAAAAAATTTGGTCTCCGTTTGGGGGGGGGGGTCATGATCCCCCCTTGAATCCGCGCCTGCAATCCACACCCACGTGAAACTTCGGCTCCCAACTTATGACAATGAGGACTGTAGACCATTGTAGAGCACACACTTTTGAGAAATGTCATGTCATGGGCTGAGGTGCTGAATGGTGTGTTGTTCATTCTCTGTCTCTGCTTGTAAATAGAGCTTGGTTCTGTTCGTATAAAATGGTTTTTTTTTGTGTGTTTTTGTTTTGTTTAATATAATATTACTTGCAGCACAGAAAATTTCTTTTGCCTGTAATTTTTGAGCACATATATTTCATTTGACAAATGTTATTATAAATATTTTTGTTTAGCCATGTTTAGCATAGAGTGTATTTTTTGACTATGTCAGTCCTGTCTTTTATCTGTTTCCTTTGTGCTGGTCCACCAGGAGGAAGAAAGGTGATGGGTTTGGATGCTCCGTGCTCTCTGCATGCCGAGCATGGTCGATGGAAAACTCTCCGTCAGCCATGTTCTCACTCACTTATTGTGTGTAGATTTGCACCAAACTGTCTTGTATGTATCGATGCTCAGCCAAGATCTCACCGATATGCAATAACATTAGCCACATTGCAGTTTGACTTGTTACTTAAGATACTGAAGTGTTGGTAAACACTTGTATTAAGTTATTCTCATTTCTATTTAGTTGCCGTTTGGTGTGGACAGCATTGTAGTTTCAGAATTTAAAAACACTATAGCTATGCTCACTAAAGTCATGGGGCCAAGCCATCTGCACACTCGGTAGACAAGTGGGTTTGAACCCCTCCGTCTGCCATCCTTTAAATGGTTCCCTGTGGCCACTTCCAACTCCTAGCCCAGTTTCATTCATTTCATATTAACTTCTCCCATGAGGTAGGGCATCTGGCCAAAAAAATCTCCTGCTACATAGAAACAGATTGCATATCATCCCTGATCCTATTGAATTGGGAAACATGATGGTAGCACATATACTGTATTAAGAAGACTGAGACCAAACTTCCCAACACCTGATTACCAGTAATAGCCGAGGCCAAACAGCATAACAGGGTGTAATATCAAGTTTGTGTGTCTCTTCTTTCTGCTTGCCCTGAGAAGTTGGACACTGTCCATATTTCTGTTTTGATCGGGTCTTTATGCCATCATTTACAGAAATATTACATACTTTTCCCTCCAAGAGCAGCAAAACTGGTTGCTCTTAGCCAAGTTAGTTAACCTAATCTCATCTATATTTTGACATGAATTGAACCGTTTGAAAATCAAGATCCATATTGACTTAGAGTAATTATGTAAATGATATTCAAAATTGTTCCACCTAGTCAATATCATACAATACAGTTTTTATTTTTACACTATCACATTGTACTTGTTTCAGACATATACAGTCAGCAATAATACTAATTTTGCAAAGAACATCACATAAGGCAAAAGGCCAGTTAAAATAAACATCCATAAAATGGAGACAGTATGCTTATAAAGTAAGATACAATATTTCACATGGTAAAAATTGTCTATTCTCCTTTTTGTAATTTTGCTTTTACAGTAACGTATCTGATTGTCACTTTTGTTATTTACTTTCAAACACTTTTCTGATATTAAAGCTTTATTATATCTAAAACACTTTAAAATATGTTGCTACTTTAGGATGCAATAGTTTTTTTATGTTTGTTAGAGTTTTAACATCAGAAAAGTGTTTGACAATAAATAACAAAAATGACAATCAGATAAGTCACTGTAAAAACAAAATTACATAAAGGAGAATTGTAGACTGTTTTTACCATGTAAAATATTGAATCTTAGAGTAGCCCCATTTTATTTTATAAGCATACTATCTCCATTTTATGGATGTTTATTTTATCTGGCCTTTTGTCTTATGTGATTTGCAAAATGAGTATTATTGCTGAAGAAGACTATATAACTCCAAAACATGTACAGTGTAATACTCTAAAAAGCATAATCATCCTTCCCCCTTATCCAGTTTAAGGTGTTTATGGTACTCCTTCGCCTTCTTTGTCCCTCCACTCTTCTTCTCCCACAAGTCAGACTTATGCTGGACTTAATCAAGTCGATCCATTGCGCTGGGGTTTTCCTCTTGCTCTCTTTCCTTCCCTTGTATCCTCCAACATGAGTTTAGGTAGACTATTCTTCCATCTTTCATTAGTTTGACATGTCCAAACCATTTTAATCTGCTCCTCTCGATTCCATCATTCAACTTTTCTACTCCAATAACAATAAAAATAAAAACTACATCATCATCATCAGCCTATCTGCTTGACGGCAGGTTTCCTCATTGTCGGTCTCTCCGCCTTATCCAGTCTTCAGCAGCACGTTTCATCAGCTCATAAGATTTATCAATCTTGATGGAATCCAGCATTTGAAACCTTCTTCTTCCTCTTCGGATTTTCCCTTGGACTGTCCCTTCTAATGCACTTTTCACCAAACCATCTCTCCCTATGCAGTGTCCAATCCAATTCATTTTCCTTTTCCTTATCTTTTTTAGCATCATTCTTTCTTCTCCTACGTTCTTTAATACTTCCTCATTTCTCACTTTGTCCTTCCAAATTCTCTCCATTCTCCTCCATAGCCACATTTAGGAAGCCTCTATTCTTCTCTCGTCTTCTTTCCTAAGTGCCCAAGTTTCCGCTCCATACGTTGCTACACTGCCAACAAAACATTTCACTAATCTCTTCCTTAGGCTTACTTTCATTGCTCTACAAAATAATTTTCTTTTCTTACTGAAGGCTTCTTTTGCTATTGCAATCCTCGTTTTTATTTCTTTAGTGCAAATCATTTCTTGTGTAACCCAACTTGCTAGGTATTTTAAACTATCTACTTGTTCAATTTCATCTTTTAATTTTATTGTAATTTTTTCACCTTATCCACCTATGACCATACATTTTGTTTTTTTCTCATTTATTTTCATCCTATTTATTAAGATTGAGCAATGGGGATTGAAGATAAATGTGGAGAAGAGTAAAACAGTGGTGATGAGTAGAGATAAGAAAGAAGGAAAAGGAGTAATCAAAGTAGGAGATAAGGAATTAGAAGTGGTGAAACACTTCAAATACTTGGGAAGTGGACTGAAGATGGACGACTAGATTTGGAAATTAGCAGAAGAATACAACTCGGGAGTGCTTTCTACCAACAGGTACGGGGACTAGTATGGAACAAGGATATACCAATTAAGGCTAAAGAAGTTATGTACAAAGCATATTATGTTTCTATAATGACATATGCAGCAGAAACTTGGACAATGACTAAGAGGGATGAGAGCAGAGTACAAGCAGCTGAGATGAGATTACTGAGAAGTATGGTCCAGAAAATGAGGAGGGACAGAGTGAGAAATGAAGATATATGGAAAGAACTGGGAGTACAGAAACTAAATGACAAACTGGAGCAAAACGGATTGAGATGGTTTGGACATGTCAAACAGATGAATGAAGTAAGGCTACCAAGACGAGCACTGGAACGACGGATGACAGGGAATAGAGGACAAGGAAGCCCAAGAATGCGTTGGATGGACTCGGTGGAGAATAGTATTAGAAAACGGAACCTGGATTGGAACACTGTGTTGGAAGAGGAATGGTGGAACGACAGAACAAAGTGGAGAGGAACCATATTCGCCCCCACCCAGTGTCAACTGGAAAAGGAGAAATGAAGATGATGATGATATTTTACAAATTTTATCTAGATCTTTCAACATTTGTGTTGCTTGTCTACCACTCCCACCCATAACCACTATATCATCTGCAAAACAAATACACTCAAATCTTTTACCTCCTAAGCATACACCTCTTTTTCCATCAAAATATTCTTTAATAATTTTTCTAAATATATATATTAAATAGAATAGGTGATAAACAACATACTTGTCTCACTCCTTTCTTCGCCAATACATTGTCTAGGCAGAACATTTATGAATATAATTTATATAATCTAACCTCTGTCATTGAAATCACAGCTTAGGTGAAACATCTGAATATACAATTTAATGATGCGGTCCACACTGAAAGATAAATTACTAATTGAATTCATGGTTGTATTGCTAGACCAAGCGTTATGGACTGGCTGAGCATGTTTGTGTTCTGTGCATGTTATGTTGTGTTCTGCAGGAGCTGCTTCCAGGACAATGATATGCTCCAAGTTATCTGTTTTCATTCAGGAAACACCCAAGAGCCTTTAAACAACCACTGCTATATAATACTGGGAACTGTTTTACTTGTGTTTAAAAAAATATGCTCAAAATAATAACCATAATAAGAAGACACCAAATATGGTAAATGACTGCTTACAGGTGCTGTGCTCATCCTATGTAGGATCCAGAAGTCACCAAAGTGATGATTGGTTCAGAAGTGATTTAAATAATATTCAGTGACAGATTCTAGAATTGGATATTCACAACTGTATTGCCGACTGTTGGAATTCTCATCCTTCCATCTACAGTAAATTGCTCTTACTTTCTGCATAATATACATTGATACAAACCCAACCCTTCTTACTGATCCGCGTTGACTTGCAATATTTCTGACAAAAAATTATTCCGTCTTAACTCTGTCGGTCCACCATCCTTCCTCAACCACTGAACTCTACTCCCAGTCCTGTTCTCTCACACTGTCTTTCACTAAATCCATCCACCGTACTCTAGAGTCTTCTTCATCCTCTCCTTTCAGTAATCTGTCTCTCTATCACTTTTTTTCGGCATTCTTTCATCATTCATCCTTTTCACATGTTCATACCATCTCAATCTGTTCTGCTTCAGCTTCTGTACATTCACTTCCTTTCAAATGTCTTCATTTATCACTCTATCTTTTCTAGTCTTCTGTACCATACTCCTCAGAAATTTCATTTCGGCTGCCTGTCTTCGACTCTCTCCTGGTTTCTGCTCGATATGTCATCATCATCATCATCTTGCACAGTTTCCAGCCACTGGCTGGGTCTGTTTGGAACACAAGCCTCTCCAACGTCTTCTGTCTTCCCACCATCTCTCAGCCTCCACCCTTGTCCAGTCTTCTCCTCTCTTCTTCACGCTTTCTTCCACCCCCTTCAGCCACCTGTCTCTCGGTCTTCCTCTCGGCCTCTTTCCTTCCCACTTCGTCTCATGTATCCTCCTGGGTATCCTCTTCTCCTCCATTCGTTTTACATGTCCATACCATCTAAGTCTAGATTTCTCTATACCATCCTGTAATGGTTCCTCCATTATTTCTCTGGTCCTCTCATTTCTTATTCTGTCCATCTTTGTCGCTCCAATACTGCATCTCAAGAACCTCATCTCACTGGCCTGTATTTTGCTCTTCTCCCTTCCTTTCATAACCCAGGTCTCCGAGGCATACGTCAGGATAGGGACATAGTACGTCCGATATATGACCCTTTTGCTGTTCTGAGGGACATCCTTGCTCCATAACATGCTTCTCACACTCCTCCGGAATGCTTCTGCCTGTCTCTCCCGCTCATGTATTTCTCTATCGTTTCTTCCATCATCTTGTATCAGGCTTCCCAGATACTTGAAACTCTCCATTTTCTTCAGCTGTTCCCCACTAATTGTTATTCCCGTTGTGGTTCTTTCCTTCTTCCTTGTTGTGATCACCATCTCACTCTTATTTATGCTAAATCTCATCCCATATCCTTGTATTATTCCTTCCCACACATCCAACTGTTCCTGTACCTCCTCCTCCTTGTTTCCCCAAATCATCAAATCATCTGCAAACACCATTGCTTTCATCTTTCCTTCCCCAATTACTTGTGCCACTCGGGTCATTATGTCATCCATCACCACAATGAAAAGTAACGGTGACAGTGCACTTCCTTGTTTCAGGCTGTTTCTCTGTTCCAACCAGTCCGATCTCTGTCCTCCCACTTTCACACAGCTCACGCTTCCCTTGTACATCTCCTTTATCCTCCTTATGGTCCATTTTTCTACTCCTCTATCCACCAGGGACTTCCATACTTTGTTTCTGCATACACTGTCATATGCTTTCTCAATGCTCGATATGTAATAGGTCTTATACATCACTTCAGTGGTACGTCTTTATCCCAAATTAAACTCCGAACCTGATGATAGCAAACACTCCCATATTGTCTTCTCTTGTTGATCTCCAGACCCAATCTTGCATTTTCTATCAATTAACTTCCTAAATAATTGAAGTGCTCTACTACTTCCAGATCTCCAATTTTTACAATCCCCTTTCCTTCTTTCTTTCCTCTTGTCATTACCATTGTCTTACTTTTCTCCACACTGATTTTCATTTCCTATTTCTCAATATTTTCCTTCAGTGCATCCAGCTGTTCTTGGACCACATTCACATTCTCTCCCCAGTCTTAATCTGCTCAATTTCATTTCCTGTTATTGATAATCTTTTCGTGATGGCATTCTTAATAGCAGGCCATCAAAAATACCTTCATTGGCTGGATGTGGCTCATGGGCCGTCTGCTCTAGATCTTAGGAAGGATGAGGCCAACCCCTGGAAATGGTCATACAACCTCTGACAATAAAGTTCGGTGAATAGTCATGTACTATCAACATAGATGAACAATGCACGACAGTGACCCCACTGTCCTTCGAAATAGTCCCCTCCCGTAACTATGCAATGCTGAGATTGGCGATACATGTCCTGGAAACTTTGCAAGAAGGCATCCTTTGGGATGGTGTTCAAAAGCCTCGTCACGTTGCGTTCGGTCTGACTGAAAAGTTCGGATTGTTGGCTTACCTGAAACAGCAGTTACTGTCCTTCGAAGTAATCCCTGTGGATGGTTATGCACTACTGAGAATGTCTGTTTAAATCCTGGGAACTCTTTAGGGATAGCCTTCAGTCGGGTCGTCACATTACGTTGGATGTCCGAAAACTTCTGGCCCTTCGGGGATTTTCGGTGACCCTGGACCCCGCCACTCCATACTTTGATGCTTGACTTCGGGATCGTACCTCAGACATCAGGTCTCGTCACCCGTGACGATGGTTTTGAGAGCCATTCCATTCCACAGAACATTCACCCTTCTCACTGCCACCCGCCGAACAGGTGTGCATGGTAGATAGCATAAATTCATCCTTCTAAAATCGCACTGTATCAAACAGGTCTTACACATCGCGTTGTGTGTCGCCAATGTTGCCAGATCGACCATTCTGACTTTATTCACCGAACGCAACGTGACGAGGCCTTTGAACACCATCCCAAAGGACGCCTTCTTGCAAAGTTTCCAGGACATGTATCGCCGATCTCAGCATTGCATAGTTACGGGAGGGGACTACTTCGAAGGACAGTAGGGTCACTGTCGTGCATTGTTCATCTATGTTGATAGTACAGGACTATTCACCGAACTTTATTGTCAGAGGTTGTATGACCACATTAGTTCTCTTTTACCACATGTACTCCTTATTCTTTTAGGAAAATGGCTATTGAGCATATAGAAAATGACTATCTGTCTATGAAGATAGTCCTCATTCTTTTAGAGTGTGTGCTTGTCCTTTACTCCATGTTTCAATTTTTTTTGTCCTGTTTATGACTGCCTGTAGAAAATTAGATTGTGTGGATAGTTCTGACAAAATAAAAGAAATGCTGAAAAATTAATAAAGCATCAAAACTAGTTGAATGAATGTATTATATCGAAACAAGGACCATGAAGAAAAACTAATCACCAAATAAATATAGTTGCAAAGGAAAATTTCTATTTGAATGTAACAACACTGCAAATAAAGAGTTGCAGAATTTGGTTATGAAGGCTTTTGGGTATTTCCTAAGTAAACTTTTTATTAGAGTCTTATAAGAGTTGCTTGCTTGACTCTGTATTAATTCTGATGTGTGTGTCTTTCTTCACAGACTTGGACAGGGCCGAGTACCAAGTGTGATACTGATAGGTGCAGCCTTAAAACGCATCCGCTCCTGTCTAGCGAGCTGGTTCGGTGCTCACGGCCCGGAGTCTGCCGTGGGGCCGGATACGGTGGGCCACTGGCGGCCTGAGTATCTGGGGACGGGTAAGAGTCTGGGCCGCATATCGCGTGCAGCCGATGGGCGCTTTGTGCTAGTCGACTCGTCCATATCTAGCAGCAGTTCCAGCGACGACGGTGGCTTTTTGGCACGTCGAGGACGACGACGCGCCTCCTGGAGGAGACCGCTGGTCGGATACCCCAGTCAGCTGAGTCTACGTTCAGACGGCTCCGGAGAAAGTTCTCTGGGAGGCCTGGCTGCCGTCCTGGGGTCGCTGGGAGGACGTTCCTACCATCAACGCCTTCCTCTAGTGCCAGCCATCTACTCACCACCGCCTCCAGCACCAAGAATCCGAGCTAGTTCTCCTGCCACTCCGGGAACATTGCTGACGACGGCTTGGTCTCCGAGTTACAACTTCAGCGACCTAAGCTCTGTACGTCAGCCCAGCTCTGTGGAGAGGTCACTTCCCACGGCCAGTACACTCTCCCCACCCAGTTACTTGCAACTACGTTCCATACACGAGCGCTACTCCCAGGAACTGCCGTCCCTCCGCGCCATCCACGAAGAATCCGTCGGCGGAGGATGGCGCCGACCTATGGAAGCTCCGCCCCCGCCTCCTCCTCCCACGCTATTCCTGCCAGTGCATCCACTGGCCACCAGCTCGCCCCCCCGTGTTCGAATCCCTCCCCCTCAACTGTACCATGGCACCACCCGTCCGCGAGCCCGCCTGCCCCCAAGACATGCCCGGCACGCCCGCAGTGCTCCAGAGCTGGCTGATGCGAGCTCGGCCGACCCGCTCGTTGTGGAGACGTCCCCTTCGAGTTCGAGCGGGTTTGGCAGCAAGAACACTTCACAACAGAACCATAGCTCCCAGTCGGGCAGCACAAGTGCAGAGTGGCGCCTTCCTCCGTATCGTCCCCCGCCACCTCCGCCACCTCCCAGACCCCCGCCTCCCCTTGTGGGGCGGTGGCTGGCCTTCAGCGCCGGACTGCAGAACACTTCTCCCCCCCATTCAGAACCCGGCCGCTCCCGGCAGCTCGACGCCAGCGTGGACGGTCCGTACGAGTTCGACGCCGTCTTCACGGCCACACCTTCGCCTTCGGGCATCCCTAGAGAGGACCGCGGGATCAGCGACTCGGAGATCTACGCCACCTCCCTGTACCCTGTGCGACCCAAGAGACTCTCCAAGTATGACAACATCGAGGCGAGAGTGCAGGCCATGAAGGAGGAGTTTCACGAGTTCCGCAAGCGGCAGGCAAAACGCAGACGGAGTCAAGAGTTGGAAAGTGCCTGTTGAGTCCAGTTTCACGAGAACATAACACTCACTTTGTTTCTTCTCTCCCACTAGGCCTATTCTAGCTGAAGCACTGATAGTTGAGTAGCAAAAGTGAGCACGGTGAGAGCCGAATATAATCTTAAATTTGTTAGAATATTCTCAATTCTAAAAAGCAGACATGAACTCGTGTCGCTAGAAGTGATGCATTGGGTAGGACGTGTTCATTTGTGTGGGCCATCGCTGCGTAGACAAGTTTATAAAAAGTAATTAAATTAATTTGAAAAGAAAAATGAACAAAAATATATAATTATATTGAAAGAGTTTAATAATTACGTATCTTCTAAATTAAGTATGAACTCCAAAGAGAACAAAGTAATATTTAAAAAATGAAAATATTAATATAATTAATATATTGCATTTATTCACACACTCCATTGCAAGATATATATATAACCTTGTTCTGTTTCTGCTCTAAAATACAAGTGATTGCACAGAGCTCAAAAATGTAGAGAAAACAATTTTATTATCGAACCGTGAAGATGTGCGTGTGTGTGCGTGTCTTGAGTGGACATAAATAATAATTCTAATGCTTTATCGTTTTTATCGTTCTTGAGAGAAATGAGGCAGGCTGTATTGTTTCAAAGTACAAAGAGGGAGTTGTTATATTTAATTTGGTCGACAGAGCAGCTCTTGGCAGGTCAATCGACTGTCGACAGGACCAAGAGCTAATGTTATGTTGTTAAAATATTCTAAATAATGTATCGTTGTCTCTCTCCTCTTCATGTGATAACTATGTGCTCTTTTCCAACCCTTCCAGTGCCCGCCACCGTCTCTCATCCCGAGGTAGTTCCATCAATACAGGTAGTGATCACGTAAATGATGCCAAGTGGACGAACTCATATGTCAAGTTAAACTATGCAGATGAAGGGAGTCTTATTAAATCATACGTGCATTAAAATTTTATCTGCGAGGTGATTGGAGGAATTAGAGGAGGGGAAAGATGAGCATGAGTAACCATCGAAATGAAAAACTTTTGAGCACATAATAAAAAGTTTGAATACATAAAAATAGTTGTTGTTGCTTCATTTGAGGGGCTTGGACATCATGGTAATTTAGCCCTGTGCACTTTGGTGCATGTAGAATTTGTCTGATAACCTGTGTTATTGTGGTGTGTCTAGTAGTATGTGCATTTTTATGTAATTCAGGTGAGGATCAGGGGCATATATACAATTTTTTTCAGGGGTGGCTGGATATCCTGAAAAATTGTGAGTACTCTCAGGGGATTGTCATCGCAAAATACCCAGAAATATCAACCAATACCTTAGAGCATAAAACTTTGTGTAATTATTTTAGATAAGATTCAAAGTTTATATAGCCCACAATTACTGGCAATACACAAAAAGTTGTAAAATACAACACAACACACAAATAAAATGTTATACTTAATGAATTTTCTATTGTGACCTATGGAGTATGAATGACAAATATATAAATGTTTGTCAATTTACTGAGCAGAAAGGTGAAGAGTTTTTTACAAGTTTATAATTTATTTCTCAAAAGTACCGTACTGTGGAATTCACAGTTTTGCGTCACAAGGCTGAGTGTACCCCGTTCCAGCCCTCAGACTAGAATTAAAATTTCATGGGAGAGCCGGGAATCGAATTCGGATCTCCGGGGCGGTAGCCAAGACTGCTAGCCAATACACCACGAGTTAGTCTGATTCATCTTAATATTGTTTATAACTTAGCCAATAAGTTAAGATTGGGGTACAACCAAATTTACAATTATTTTATGCTCTTACAAAAGCAACACTTTCTTAATTTTATTGGCATTTTTCGGGGGGGGGGGGGGGGCGGCTGGAGCCACCTCAGCACACCCTTATATACGGCCCTGGTGAGGATTGGGAAGGAGGTGGCCGTGGTCTTAAGTTAAGAACCATCCCAGTATTTTCCTGAAGTGGAAGTGGGAAATCACGGAAAACGACTTTCAGGATGGCTATGTTGGGAATCGAACTAATTTCTTGTCAGTTTTACCTTACGAGGCTGAGTGCACCCCTTTCCAGCCCTCAGACCAGAAATAAATATCCTTGCAGAGCCAACATACATTAAATTAGAACCCCACAGAAAACCCATGCTCATTATGTCATTGGTAATAATTGGAATTCTGGAGATTCAAGGTTTGAATCCTGGCCATTCTTCCAAGTAAATGTTAGAATAAAATTTTATTTCAAGTCCTGAGACACCTACCACAATCCTGGACCCAAACACTTACACACACACACACTACCTGAGTCACTTCAGTAACACAGGTTATCAAACGAATTCAGCACACACTCAAATACACGGGACTGAAGGCCAAGGTGTCCCAAGCCCCTAAAATGAATTATTAACAACTGTGATTCAAGTTGGTTATTAAATGTGAAGGATTCTAAGATTATGCATACGTGACTTTAAACTATTCCAGGTGGCTAAATAGCTCTGCTTATGTAATCATGCATTGAATAATGGTAGGAATGAAAGGATTTTATAAATAATTTTAAGTCAATAAGAACCAACAGTGTTTAAATTTGTCTTTTTAAGCAACTCTGTTCAAGTAAGAATTACCTTGCTTGTCCAATGCTGCCAGGCATCTGTGATCTAATATTATGTTCATGTTGTGGTTGAATATGTATTAATGAATTTGTAACTAAGCTAGAGTAGGAGCATGACCTACCGACTGCGCCTTGTCCTAGCGAGTTGGCAGTCCAACAAGTGTGTGTGCATATATTTGAAAAGGGCCCAGTTGAGATCAGTGCTGTATACATCTATATCTAGGTAGTTCAGTAGCTTTTTAAGGTATTAAAGGTTGATTATCATCTAGAAAAATAAACTTAGAACATTCAACCTAGAGCTTAGAAGATATATTAGAAAAATAAATTAAACACCTTAATTTTGTAAGTTGGCACTTGCCTTTAACCCATTTCTTCAGTCCGTGTTTAGTTTTGAGCCAGAAGAATGTAAATATACATGATAAAATATATTTAAGGATTTGTCAGTATCCAGTTTAAAATGAAATATTTCCTAAACTAGAAGATGGGAACTGGTGCCTTTTCATATTCAAACGAATACTGTAAATTTGCATACATTAAAATAAATTATGAGAGAAATACAGTTTAGCATAGTTGGTAGCAGTGGTTCATTAAGCTAAACATAACCTTATTTACACTAGCAGCCACATGATTCAAACCGTATTGTTTGCTGCTTTTATTCAAAGTGTTGAGTCAGTAAATCCTCACTACCTGTATGTCACATACGGTAGTCACTTGACAAGAGTGTGCCTGAATGTCTCCTTGAAAACTGCCTCTGTGGCTTGAAATGAACAGCTACCCAGCTTGGAATTATTTCTCATGTAACTGGGGGCAGTAACTCTTAAGGTACTCATCGAACCTTCCATTAGTTATTTTCATTTTTTTTTTTTTAAATTGTCTTATTCGATAGTATGTCCTCTCTAGTTTCCAGAAATATATAGTTTATACTAGTTTTATTGTTGTTTAGCTCATTTATATTCACTTTAATGATCGGTGAGCACGCTTTTCAGCAGCTGTCACTTTGACGCATAGGTGCAGCAGATAAAGCACACATTAATCTGGCTTTGAAACAGTCTATTCCAGAACTAAAACAATGTAGGAGATACTCTCGGGTCGGAGAATGCAGAAGATTGACCTAGAATCCAAAGAAAAGGCAGTTTTTAGGAGTTGAAAAGTAAGACTCTTTACTCTAAATGTGTACCTCAACTTTAAGTTACGATTTCTCTCACTTCATTTTTTTCAATATTTGTCTTGACTTGGGCAGTTAAAAATGTCCACTTAGAATGCAGATATTAGTTTCATTTAAAAACTAAAATATAGACAAATAATGCAGCTATGTTGTAAAGCAGAATGAAGCTGTTAAATTGAAATTAGGGGTCGCGCCCCCCACAATTAATTTATTTTTTCATTCAAAATAACGTAAATTGTAAAACAAAGCTAATATATTTGCCTCAATCAATGATACAAAAACAATTCTGCTATACAACATTCTGAACATACAGCAGATCAATTTGTGACAACAATGACTCAATTAAGTTGAAAAAGAGCAAATATATCGCGTCCTAAAAATGCATGCTATTTTGGGGATTAATCTTTGAAAAATACCCCCCAAATTTTTTTGGGGGGCAAAAATCCACTAGTTTATATTCTTGCAATCAGTGATATCAATTTCAAGAAAATAAGATGACTTATAATGAAATGTCTTCCGTAGTGTCGATGAGTACCTTAAGGACAAGGATGTTAGCAATGTCCGTGGTACCTACCTATATTGTTTGAACTATCTTGTGTCATCCACATCATAAGTTTTATTACTGACTAGATTTTATCTGCAACTTTGCACACTTAGAAATTGCTTTGTGGTCATTCATTCAGCTGATTAACACTGGAAATAAAAAGCAAAGGTGTTCAGTTAAATCAACTAAATGTCCTGTGGATTATATTGGTCAAGTACAACACTTGCTTTCTTCTTCTGGACTAGAGGCAGTATTATCAAAGTTAAACAAATAATGTTGTTACTGAATTTCTACAAAACCAAGAGCTGGGAACTACTGGTAAGCTTCATAACCGAGAGATTTGCAGATTTTATGTTTATTCAAATCATGAATATCATCTCTGCAACATGTACAGACACATTCTTAATATGTTGGTAAGATTTGTGCAAAACCTATTCAGCTTGCAACATAACCAGCTTGAAATAAGAAACAAAGTTTATATGGTTCTACCTCTTCAATACCTATTTTATTAATATGTTCTATAGTGACATAATCACTTGTCTTTTTATGTGTAGGTACATGTTTCGGTGTCTAACGATATTGACACCTTCATCAGCTTAAGTTATGGTAGCACTCAAAGACACTCACTATTTGTCCATAAAAAGTTCACTTTAAAAATACAACATGCAGATCATTAAAACTTAAAATTTGTAAAAAACACTGTTATAACACAAACTTTTAAAGTGTTATTTTAATGATCTGCATGTTGTATTTTTAAAGTGAACTTTTTATGGACAAATAGTGAGTGTCTTTGAGTGCTACCATAACTTAGGCTGATGAAGGTGTCAATATTGTTCGACATCGAAACATGTACCTACACATAAAAAGACAAGTGATTTTAATAAAATAGGTATTGACTAGGTGGAGCCGTGTAAACGTTGTTTCTTATTACATTCTGTCAATACGGGGGAAAATGTGTGACTTTAAAAGTCAAAAAGATAACCAGCTTATGTAAGAACCTTCTCTACTGTTATTTCTTCCTTCTCTTTGATCACATCCATCATCCTGCTCACATCATCCCATAGATGCTCTAAGAGATGGAGATCAAGGGAGTTAGGGGGCCAATCCATGTGGTACGTCTAATTATAATGTCTTCATACCATTCAAGCACAAACTTGCTGCCTGTGATTTTCGTTGCAATCGAGTGAACACTTGCTGTACATAGTGAATGATGATGGGAGTTGGTGGCTGGGTTCTGCTAGGGTTGGAGCACCCTAAGAACCGTCCCTGGGAGATGTATTGTCTGCTAAGCCCTGC
The DNA here is from genome assembly GCA_946902985.2 of Meconema thalassinum. Classification (NCBI taxonomy): domain Eukaryota; kingdom Metazoa; phylum Arthropoda; class Insecta; order Orthoptera; family Tettigoniidae; genus Meconema; species Meconema thalassinum. The sequence goes on from OX336399.1 coordinate 35,374,051, forward strand.
TGTGTTTGACCTTTTTGTGTTATGTTATGTTCTATCTGTTCTCTTCGGCCAGCTACCAGGTGATGGGAGCGACGTCTTTCCCCATGCAAGCTGCTCTGCGAGTCTTGGAGCCTTACCACTCGGCATTACATACTTGGAAACTTTTACAGGTTGCCCATAAAACTTATGGGAATTATGATGGCAGCAAACATGTGGCACAATCATATGTACTCTACAGCTATCTCCCATATCAGTACTGTGGAGCACTTCAATTCTAGACCAAAAATAAAGCCAAAATAGGGGTTGCAGTGATGTGTTACAATGCCACTCTACTGCCAAAATCAATGTTTAACAAGATATAAAATGTCAGCAAAATTTCATTTCAAAAGTATTATTATGAAATAGTGTTATTGCAAAATGAATCATTGTTCATTAATTTGATGATATTAACCAGTACTTATAATAAAAGGACTTCCTTTTATGAAACAAATTAAATCTAATATATACGTCTTATTTAAATAAATACAGTGGAACGTGACTAATTCGAACTTCTATAATTCGAAATTTTCTCTTGGTCCCTAGCATTTTATATAGAATCAATGCTAAAAAATCGTCGTTAATTCGAATTATATTTTGGATAATTCGAAGTTTTTACGTGTAAAAACTCCTAAAAACAAGATAGTTCCCGAAAAAAAAAAAAAAAACTGTTCCGAGTGCAGCCCAAGCAACAAACCACATCACAGAACTTAGGCGGGATTTTTTGAAAGTAGTAATGACGTAGGCCTAAGTGATTCTTTTTCAGTTTCTTAAATTTGTTAGATTCTTTTGTGATGGACGAGAGACTTAATTGTAGGAAACAGGTAAAAATCTCAAACTTTTTTGAAAAACAGTACATTCCTCTAAGACTTAGCTAGATTTCTGGATTACTACTGTCGTTAAATAGGTGAATAGTACATTTAGGTTTTATTCTATCATTTGAAACTTTTGAGGTTATTCACGATAGAGTCATTATACAGTGCCGTTGTCTGTTAATCTGCGTTGTCGAACGTATATCATTAAACGTAAACGTAATACAGGACAATATGTTTTCTCTACCCTTTTCAAAGAACTTTCTTAATTCGAATTTTTGGATAATTCGAATTTTCTTACTGGTCCCTTGAGGTTCGAATTATACAAGTTCCACTGTATCATCAAACATTATAAATAAAGCTGATACCAAACGTGCATAATACTTACAAGAAAACTGAATTTTATGTGTACAGTGGACAACTAATATAAATAATATTATAACTCGGAGAATTTCTATTTTTAGCTTGAGGGAGTCTTGAATTTTACTTCTCCAGCTATTATTCATGGCCTGCCATTCAACTTATTTATTTGTTTATTTATTTATTATTTCACAGAACTGTGAATTGCTATATTCAGTATTTCGGTACATGAGTATTCACGACCATTTATAGCTAAAAATAGCATATTGGGGTTATCACAGTTGTAATTTTTGCAATCCTCTACTTATTGATTGAGAGTATTATACTTTGAACAAATCCAATTATCAGAGTTCCTATTCTTGTTTAAAACTTGTATTAAAGCAAACATGGCTTAAACTAATGGATGTTGACCTTTCACCACTTCATCCTGGGTTCAAATCTCGGTTGGTGCATGCTGTGAAATTTGTGCTGCACCGATTTCTTCTGGGATCTCTGGTTTCCCTCGTCAATATATTTCCCGTAATATTCCATAATCATTCCTCATTGCCCCGGAGGAGTGTGATGGCCTTACCAGCTCTCATCTGACCCAGCACTTGTGTGGAATCAAGTCAGCAGAATATTTATTAATGAACCCTTTGTAGCACAGAACAAACAAATACTGTACTGTATTTATTTCATTTCAATTTTGATATTTATATATTTTATTTTTTAATTTCTATAATATTGTATTCATTTGTTAATTTCTACATTTCTATTTTTCTTTTTATAATTTTAATTCCTATTTTATCTTTTAATACAGTAAACTCTGAATTATCTGGTCAGTCTCCGTGGCTTAGGCGGCAGCACGCCGGCCTCTCACCGCTGGGTCCGTGGTTCAAATCCCGGTCACTCCATGTGAGATCTGTGCTGGGCAAAGCGGAGGCAGACAGATTTTTCTCCGTGTACTCCGGTTTTCTCTGTCAAAAATTTCATTCCAGCAACACGCTCCACTTTCATTTCAATTCATCTGTCATTCATTTCATCATTTCCTCAGAGGAGTGCATCAGGCTTCGGCAGCCAGCACAGTTCATATCCTCGCCGCTAGATGGGGGCTTCATTCATTCCATTCCCTGACCCGGTCGGTTGACTGGAAGCAGGCTGTGGATTTCCATTTTTCAAACTCTGGATTATCTGGGCATGGATTAACCGGTTTGCAGAAAGAAAAAAAAATCCTGTTGTGTGCTAATTTAAAAAAATTCTCACCCAGCAAAAGCTTTACAGTCAAACGGTGCCTATAGATATGCATTGTTAATCACATTTTTCACACCTCAGGCAGTCTGCCAATTGTAGAGTTAATCACCTTATACTCCTCTATTTACCTTGGGTTAGTCATCCCAAACGCTATTAAGCATTGCACTGCTTATTGCGACTAAAGTTGCAATTAACAAGACATGGCAGAATAGCATAAACATGTTGTTCTATCAACAGCAAAGAAATCAGAAATGACAAATGTTAGAAGATAGTGAATCAACATCAAAACTGATAACTTTCATGTGTGATTGAACAGAGATATATGTGAACTCAGATTTGAATAGCTGAATGATGAGCACACAGATATCGTTGTAAGCAGAGCAAAGAATAAGGAGAGTAAGCGCACGTGCATAGGAGACGGTACGATAGATAGGAGATGAGATATCATTACTCATGCTGAGGCATCTAAATTTACAGTTCACAGCAAAACTCATTGGCTAGAACAACCTTTTGGCGCTCTAGTAAATGACGACTTTAAAGAAAGTAAAATATAGAGACAAAAAAGGACGATTATTTCTCGAAAGCGAATTGTGAGAAATTTGTAATGCAATGGGTTTTGTATTTCATACATTGCATATATTGCAATTTCCAAATAAGGTTATGTTTGTTTGTACGATGGCATTGAAAAAAGAGAACTGTAAATAACAAAACAATTTTTCCTCCTGATGAGAACTGCATTGATGTGCTGCTTAAGCTTTCGCTTTTGGTAGATGTCACAGAAAGTGACTGTTTTGTTTGAGAACAAGTCTCAGATTTACCCCCAAGGCAGTGTCCCTTGGCTATACATGGCCATTGACTGCAATAATAAAATTTAAAAAATTACAAAACAGATTTATTATCGTACCAAAAGTTATGTACAAACATGATATAATCAGCGTAAGGCTTGGGGCATTGGTCATATCTGTGGACGAGCTTTTCAATCCTCTCTTCATAGAATGTTGCCACCACTGAGTGGACATGAGTCTTACTGTTGTTTTGAAGCTCGTCATTAGTCTAGAACCTCTGCCCTCCTAACTACTTTTGCCATTCGAGTTGGAAGACACTCGGCACCAAGTTAGGGCTATACGCCGGGTGTTCAAAAACTTCCCATTGAAATTACTGAAGAAGCTGTTGGGTTACAGCAGCACTGTGAGGGAGGGTGTTGAATTGAATCAGAACAACTCATTCTTTGATGAATTTCCCTTCTGCTTTGGGAAACCGAATTACACTCAGCAACTCACACTTGGTGGGAGAATCAACTGTAGCAGCCATGTTTCTGTGCCTGCAACTCTGCTATAATAGGGGATTACCGGCATGATCGGGTATTGAAAAAAAAAAAAGTACCCTCGTATTATCAGTTTTTTTTTTTGGTTATCCTGAGAAGTTATGCCCACGTTAGTCGAGAGTTTATCTAACTTCACCTTTTAATTTAATTTTATCCAGCAACAAAGGTCAATATAATACAGAAATACAGTACCTTATTTATGCATGTATGCCGCACACCTATCTTTTTTTCCAAAAAATCCAGTCTAAAATGTGCGATGGTGTCATACTTGGGGAAATTGTATATGGACCACCCAAAACCATGTTTATGTTTAAGACATCATTTGACTAGTGTTGTTCAAATGATGCGGCAAACAGAAGTCAATACATTGCATTATTTAAATAATACATTAATTTTCCTTTCACATCAGTTGCTCGTCTATTTATCCCTCCTATAAAATTGATATGCAAATACAGTATAAATAACATAAAATTCAAACAATATTATACAATTACAGTAGAAAATCATTGCTGGTTTTTCTCGCGTAGCAACAGCACGGGCTTGTGACACTTGGTTGGAGTCGATCAGTCTTGTGTTGACCAGTGCTAGGTTGGTGTTCAGTGTGTGCTAATGATCAGGTGAAAAATGTGCACTGCAAAATATATAAGATCGTTAACCAGCTCAAAATGGTCACAGAAACAGAAGAAGGAAATCATGCCGTGGGTAGGAAATTCGATGTACCTGTATCGTGTATTCGAGATTGGAAATTTTTTCCCCTTGAAAGCAACTTGGCAAAATCAGGGTGCACAAAGGCTTACAAGACAGTACGGCATACATGCGTACATACGGTAACTTTATTTTTCTTTTATCATAAATTTACACTTCCACAAGAACATTTTGTTAAAATAAGGGGTGAAAGATTCAATCATCAACACCTTTGACAATATTGTCCTCATGATAGGTGGTTAGTATACAGAAAAGGTTGAAGCAAACAGCTATCAAAATAGGTGGCACATGAGCACCATTTAAACAACTGAAGGCCGTATTAATGGCATGGTACGGCTCCAAGGCTCTGTTTCAAGTACAAAAACATCTGGCAAGAGGCTAGATACAGGAGTTCCCAAGCTGAACTGGTCTACTTTCAGCAATACTGCTTGGGAACTACTGTTGCACTGCAGCATGCAAACCAAAGATCTGTTGGAGTAATTACGATTTGCCTTTTTCTTCACAACGTTGAGACTGATGATTTGTTTTTCTTTATTTTGTATTTCCAAGTACTGTATCTTATCAAATTGAGTTCAGAGCAAGGTTGTCAAGGGAAAGATGTCTTGTACTCCCCCCACCTGACAATTGTTGATGTAAATATATAATTAAAGATCTAGTGATATTTAAGTGTGTTTTATTTTGACTGCCTTTGTAACACCTCCTTCAGCAAATAATCCCACATGAGGGAATTCTCCTTCACACACAAAAGAATTGTCATTTTTGTCATGTATTGTGGTCAAGAATAAATTTTCAAGATATATTTCCACCTAATTAACACTTACATTAATAAATAACTCAATATCAGGACATGTTTCAGATATTAATTATATCCTGTGGTTTTTGAGTATTAAATACTAAAAGTAACTTGGATAAATAGAACAAATAAAATGAAAAAGGCACAGTCTCTAACCTGGTCAACATATATTAAAAAATGCCTACTAAGATCCAACATTATAAAATTGTAACTCTCCCAGAAGCCACTTATGCTTGTGAAACACTGTTCCAAATTAAAAATGAACAAAGAACTGATCAGCTCCTCAAAACGGAAAGAAGAATCATTAGAACGTGCATAAATAAAAAGTATCAGGTTGAGGAAGTCTAGAGGATTCTCCCAAATGAAACTGTCTATCGTGAGATTGATCCAATCACCAACACAATGAAGAAGAAAAGAATTTCATATTTTTTCCACATCTTACGGCTTCCAGAAAACAGAATTGTACGCCAACTGGTGATGAGAAAACTGGAGGAAAATAGATCCAAGAAATCCAACAAGATCTCAAAGCAGTTGGACTCAAGATAACAGATGCCGAGGAGAAAAATAAAATTAACACCATTCTTAAAACTCACAAATTTTCTGCAGAAATGACACAGAGAAAGCCTATGGAGATTTCAGATGAGTTGAGAAAATCCCGTTCTGAAAGAATGAAAAAGTACTGGAAAGAGCGCAAGAACCAAGCAGTACTACCTTCAAAGAAGAAGTGATTGTGGAACAACTCAAGTGGTCCAATGTGACCAATCAAGATTAATAATAATAATAATAAATACTAAACAAAACCGTGGCGTATAAAATCTTATACTGGTATATAAGAAAATACAATTTTTATAAAAATGGGTTTGCCAGCCCCGTTAATACAACTGGTTAAAAATGGTGCAATGTTCCTCTTCATCGGACAAATCAAAAAAGACAAAATTAATATAGCAGGTCATAAAATTCATTTAACAATCCATAATTTGTGCCCATTTTTCTATTGAATGTTATAGAGAATAAAATGTGTATGCACCAAGAAGCAAATGTTTCTCAGCAATGAAAAACAACTGCAATGCTAGTTAAACAAGTTATGACAGGACTGTCCAGCCATGCCGCTGGTAGCTGTGGCGCCACGAGACTCGCTCCTTGGCAGACTAAGCCCCGCTCCACCGCCACTCCCGCCAGCTTCTCCTCTCACTACCTTCTCTTGCTGGAGAAGATGGACTTGCCCCTCCCCTCCACACGCTTGTCCTAAACACGCTGTGCTGAAGTGGTATGGGTCATAAGCCAAATATCAAGCAAGGCAAGAAGGAGTTTCTGATTTCCTCTTCTTAAATAGAACGGTACATCAGTTGTAGAAAAGTTGCGAATGCCAAAAAGGCGTTCAACATGAAAGGTGGGTGGTGGAAGCAACCCTTCCTGGGAATTTAATTATTTACTTGTACCTGCCCCAGTGCCAACGGACGGCAAGTGGATGTGTTTGATATATCACACGTTTTTAAAGAATGAAAAATAAAAAGCAGGCAGTATGATTCAAAGGACTTGTTATAGCTGCTGATTATTGGTTACTAATGTCGCATTCAACGCCACGCACAACATTGCCGGTCCTTCCGCCAGCTCGCTACCGCAACATCTTCCTCCCCGATTTACTAAGGAAAGACGGTGGCACTAGCATGGCAGAGGACTGCCATTGTGGCATTTTCCCTGGACAGGCCTGCGTTATAACATGACTAACCAGATCTCGTTGGAAAGTAGCAAGGAAGAAGTTAGCATAGGGGGATCGTGGGTGGCTTATAGACAGCGGAGAAGTAAACATGTCTTATTAGATCATTTCCTGATTTTCTTTCATCATTACAAAATTGAAGAGGCTTTTGCACTACTGCACCCGGTTTGCTGGAGCGAAGACCTGATCATGATGATACGAAAGGTATTTTGGCTAATTTCAATAGTTAAGGATATTCTTTTCATAGGATTTGCTCTCCTCCAGTTTTAGCCTTAAATATATCCTGTTCTAATATCTCTAACAAACTTCTTCCAGACCAACCCTTTGATGAATTTAGGTTTTGTCGAGTGTGACTTCAAAAGCCAGGAGAAATGATTAATCTTAGAAAAGGTGGCATATAGAATGGTGCAGCGAGTTCCTCTTATAACTCGTCCGGCCAGCACATCGAGCTTATCTGCCTCGCATTGACTGATCACTTCCTGTTACACAGCGCGCAATTCCCAGTTCTGGTCCGTGCTTATAACGTGTATTAAGTTAGTGTCGATCTGTCGCTCCAACTGTTCTCGAGTTGTGAAGTGTTACTTGGGGTATAATTCTCATAAATTCCTCCACACGATAGAGGAAAGGGTATTTATGTACGATAATTATGTGAAAACAGAGTCTTGCAGGGAAGTCGTTAGACGTTTCATAACACATTTTCCAGGTGTACGCTCTCCACATAGAGATACAGGGCGGAATCTCGTGAACAAATTGAGAGGAACTGGTTCTTTACTCGATAAGAAATGAAGTGTTAAAAAACGTGTACTTAATGAGAAAAAAGTAAATGAAATCTCAGAAAGATTAGAACAACTCCTGTCATAAGGTACGACCTTAGTTTATTAATTCTTCCTTTCTTCATTTTAATTGTTATCTCATGTCATGCACGGATAAAGTGAGCCAAGTGCTGTTCTGTTCTTATTGCTATGCATGCCGAGCGGGGAGTGCTGAGTCAACGGGAGATAAGCTCGGTGCGCTGGCCGGACGAGTCACGAGAGGAACTCGCTGTACAAATGAGATGCTGCTTGTCCTCTATAACCAATTCCATGTTTGATGGTGGTGTTGGAGGAGACATAGCTGCCTTGGTATTTAATTAAGCATAATGTTCAGATATTTCCCTAAATTACTAGGAAGCTCCAGCCTAAGATCAAGTGGCATGGAAGTACAACTTCCCTTCACCAGAATCAAGGTAAAACATTCTTAAACTGCTGAAATTAGCCAAAATACCTGTGGTTATGGTAGACAAAAAAACTGGAGATGATATAGTAATAGATGTTTACTCCTCCGCTATTAACCTATATAACAAAAGAGAAACTGTTCCGCATATACATTTATTTAAAACAAGTTATAAACTTGTTAAAATATGGTACATGTTTCGATACCTAACTTAATTGGTATCTTACTCAGCCTAGGAGAAATTTTAGGTAGCACAAGAAAAACTCCTTCCTTAAGAATAATGAATGAATTGAAATGGGGATGAATGATACCAAGAAATTAGAGATACAGTACGGTATATAACAAACATAAAAAATAAATAACGGGTATTAGAATAGGAAGAAACCACTCAAAAGTTCTAGTAAAAACTTATACACTGGATCCAATGCATTTTTTATGTTTGTTATATAGGCCTACTGTATCTTTAGTCTCTTGGTATCAGTCATTTTGTTTTCATTCATCCGAAATTCTACTTTATAAAATTTATTAAAAGTGTAGGTACTATAAATTTGTTTATAATTAATATTTCTTCGATAGTAACATTTCATTCATTCATTAATCTTAAGGAAGGAGTTTTTCTTGTGCTACCTAAAATTTTTCCTAGGCTGAGGAAGATACCAATTAAGTTAGGTATTGAAACATGTACTAGGCCTATATGTTAACAAGTTTATAACTTGCTTTAAATAAATGTATTGACTAGGCGGAACAGTTTCTCTTTTGTTATATAGTGAATCTGTCAATACGGAAAATGAACTTCTTTCAGAGCACAATCTATAACCTACCTGCCGCCCGGAATTTGATCACGACTTATATAGTAAAAATTCCAGCTGTGTCGACCATTTTTGGCATTAAATATGGCCAAGTACAGGCCAACCCCATGTATTCAGTACTATTTCTTGTCCGGTATCGTAAAACAAAAGAGCACCATAATGTTGATGTGAAAGTGCACGAAGTTTCATTACAGTGGTGAATACTGTTCTACATACAAAACAAACCTAACCTGGGGCTTACAGCCCAGACCCCCCTTGCTTGTAGTGCAATCAGTAATTATCGTCCAGACAGTAGTATAACCAAGTAGCGACCAATGGTTTCGTCCAGACACCCATTTTAGTTCCGGTGTATTTTGTATCGGACATGTTGGCAACAGTGATGGGACGTGATATGACGTCAATGTATGCGCCTTGAACATGGCTGCCGTTGTTGAACAAGCAAGAAATAAAAACCTTTATTTATGTAATATTACAAATATTTCCAGTGCAGCTGTGATAATAGACAGTATTTTCAATTCTTAAAGACTCCTAGAAAGGTATGTAAATCATATACTTTTAATAATCTTCCAGTATTTGGATTATTAATCATTTTTAGATCCGTATTGACGATCAATTACAAGAAAAAAACTTTCAAAGAAAATTGTGAAATTTCCGCCTAGTCAATACTACAGGGTCATTATCTATGTGCGCCCCGATAAACATAGCAAGCTAAGCCGGCTTTGACTGGCGCAGATCGTGGGCACACTTACACAGTTCAGCCGGTGGTTGGCGGCCACTTTTACTAAACATGTGGATGAGTTGAGTGTGGAGATGGTGAGAGCAGCAGGAGAGGTGGGGATACAATGGTTGTACCGAGTGATGAAGACAGCATGGAAGGAAAGGAAGACCCCAGAGGACTGGAAAAAGGGAATAATTGTCCCGATCTTCAAGAAAGGTAGTAGAACAGAATGCAGAAACTATCGAGGAATAACACTGATGAGTCATTGTGCAAAGATGTTTGAGAAAGTTTTGGAAAGGAGAATTAGGACAAGGATAGAAGGAGGGATGAGGGAAGAACAACATGGCTTCAGAGCAGGAAGGTCCACAGTGGATTTGATATTTGCTCTAAGGCAGTTACAAGAACAGCACTATGAGTATGGAACAGATCTACTGATGGCCTTCCTGGACATTGAGAAAGCATATGACAGTGTATGCAGAAACAAAGTATGGAAGTCCTTGGAGGATAGAGGAGTAGAAAAATGGACTATAAGGAGGATAAAGGAGATCGGATTGGTTGGAACAGAGAAACGGCCTGAAACAAGGAAGTGCACTGTCACCGTTACTTTTGATTGTGGTGATGGATGACATAATGACCCGAGTGGCACAAGTAATTGGGAAAGGAAAGATGAAAGCAATGGTGTTTGCAGATGATTTGATGATTTGGGGAAACAAGGAGGAGGTACTGGAACAGTTGGATGTGTGGGAAGGAATAATACAAGGATATGGGATGAGATTTAGCATAAATAAGAGTGAGATGGTGATCACAACAAGGAAGAAGGAAAGAACCACAACGGGAACAACAATTAGTGGGGAACAGCTGAAGAAAATGGAAAGTTACAAGTATCTGGGAAGCCTGATACAAAATGATGGAAGAAACGATAGAGAAATAAATGAGCGGGGGAGACAGGCAGAAGCATTCCGGAGGAGTGTGAGAAGCATGTTATGGAGCAAGGATGTCCCTCAGAACAGCAAAAAGGTCATATATCGGACGTACTATGTCCCTATCCTGACGTATGCCTCGGAGACCTGGGTTATGAAAGGAAGGGAGAAGAGCAAAATACAGGCCAGTGAGATGAGGTTTTTTGTATTGTATTTTTTATTCATCCATTCAATCATATAATGTACATTGTACAATGATATAGGACATGTCAATTCACAAATTATACTAATACTAATTTACAATCACAATAATAATATGGGCCTACACAAGGATAACCTTACATCATTTAGTCCTATGAATACATAAACATAACTATTGATATTCTAAAAACTCTTTAACTGAGTAGAAGCAGTGCTCCAGCAAGAACTCTTTAGTTTTTATTTTGAACTTTATGTAATTTGCTGTACTTTTAATATTATTTGGCAAATGATTATACAGCATTATAGCTGCATGGAATACACCATTTTTACATAGTGTTTTATTTGCAGCATGTACATGAAGATTGTTCTTTTGTCTGGTCTGGTAGTTATGTATATTTGAATTCATCTCAAAGATATCCTCATTTCCTAAGCTTTGTTTGACAAATAATAGAAGTTCAAAGATGTAAATACATGGCAAAGGTAAAATTTTCAGTTGTTTAAACAGAGGCTTACATGTATGCAATCTAGTAGTTCCTTTCATTGTTCTAATTATTCTTTTCTGGATAATAAAGATTTGGTGAGCAGCAGGTGAATTTCCCCAAAATATGATTCCATATTTCATAAGCGAATAGCAATAAGCAAAATAAGTACTAAGAACAGTTCTCCAGCTAGTCGATTGTCTTAATACTCTTAATGCATAACAACTTGAGCTTAGTTTCTTGGCAAGTTTAGTGGTATGAGAGTTCCATTTTAGGTCATCCTGCAACCAAAGGCCTAAGAATTTAGTAGAAGAGGCGTTACCAATTTTAAGGTCATTTAAGATTATGGAGGGAGAATTAATACTTTTATTCTGAGCTGTGTGAAAGTTAAGAACCACTGTTTTACTAGTGTTGATAAGGAATCCATTATTGTTGAACCATAAGGACAGCTGACCTGTTACTTCCTCTACTGATTTTTGAAGTTCAGTGTCATTTTCACCCCTCATCAAAACACTTGTATCATCTGCGAATAGTACAGTTTTAAATGCAGGTATCTGAGATGGCAAGTCATTTACGTAAAGGAGAAAAAGTAGTGGCCCTAGAACGGACCCCTGCGGAATGCCATACTTCAAAAACATAGGATCTGAGTGGTAATATTTAAATATGTTTGTGGTATTTTCTAAACTTTTTTGTTCGACGATCTGTTGGCGATTATTTAAATATGACTGAAACCACTTACTAGCGATACCCCTGATACCATATTGATGTAGTTTATCAATTAGTATCTGATGATTTATCACATCAAAAGCTTTAGACAGGTCCAAAAACAGGCCACATACTCTCTTCCTTTCATCAAGTGACTCAAAAGCAGGATTTAAAAATTCATAAATTGCGGACATTGTTGATTTTCCTTCTCTAAAGCCATGTTGAGAGTCAGTTAACAATTTATATTTGTTTATGAAGCTAATTAGACGGTTGTACATTATCTTCTCTAAAATTTTTGAAAATATCGACAATAAAGAAATAGGTCTATAATTGGTTACGTTTTCTCTATCTCCCCCTTTAAATAATGGAATTACTTTTGCAATTTTAAAGATATCTGGAAATATTCCTGACATGAGAGATTGGTTACAGAGGTGTGTTAAGGGGGTAATTATATTTTGGATACATTTTTTAATTAGTATATCAGGAATGTTATCAACTCCTGAGCAATGTTTATTCTGTAGGTTCTTTACAATATTGAGGATTTCTGCTTCTGTAACATTTTCAACAAACATTGATTTTCCATTAAATGTTATATTCGCGAGTGTTGATTTTATTGCTTGTATATTGTTTACATTTAGTAGTTTTTCAGCTATGGTAGCAAAATGCTCATTAAAAATTCTTGAGACATTTTGTGGGTCATTGATCTTCTTGGAGTCTTCTGATAACGTTATGTTATTTACTGCCGGTTTTGTTTGCCTGGTTTCATTTTTTATGATATTCCACATAGCCTTAGTTTTATTTTTAGATTCCAGGATATAATTATCATTTGACATTCTCTTTGCTAATTTTATAACTTTGTTAAGTATGGTCTTATAGGTCTTGAAATACATGTTAAATTCATTGGAGGTTTCGTGCGTACTTTGAAAATCGTGGAGGAAACGCTTTCTTTTGCATGAAGTAATTATTCCAAGAGTAAGCCATTGTTTTGATGGAGAAGAAACTTTCAGTCTGATACTCTTCAAAGGAAATGCAATATCAAAATAATACAGGAAAATATTAATGAATTCCTGGAATTTTTTGTTTGTATCTATTGACTTGTACACACCTTCCCAAGTTTCTCCTTTTAACAAGTTGTTGAAATAGTTTATATTGTGCTGACTAAAGCTTCGACATTTATCAAACTGAGCATTGTAAACTGGGTTTGAAATATTTAGAGTTATTATTTGAGCTCGGTGGTCACTGAAACCTGTGTTGATTACTTCGAGAGAGTTGCAGTTCACATTGTCATTAATTATTATCTGGTCAAGTGTGGTTGCACTAGTTTTTGTTATTCTTGTGGGTACTGTTACTGTGTGAATTAGATGATGGGAGCTTAACAAATTTAGCAATTCCCTTCTCTCCGTACTTTCCTCTAAAAAGTTAATATTGAAATCTCCACAAAGAACTATTTTTTATTAAATTTATTTATTTTATTTATTATCACTTCTAGTTTATTCAGAAATAACTTTGCACTATTTCCTGGTGAACGATATATACAGATGAGAATTAAATTTTCTTTTGGGATAGAAATAGCTGTTGCCTCAAAATGTTTATCTATGCATAAGTCATCGGGAATTGGTATAGGCTTAAATTCTATGTTTCCTTTGATATAGATACATACACCTCCATGCTCTGATGTTGATCTACAGTAGTAGCTAGCTAAAGTAAACCCTGGTATGACAGCATGATTGATTTGTTCAGGTTTCATCCAGTGTTCAGACAAGCACAGGATGTGGATATCTTTGAGTGATGTTTGTAGAAGCATATCGATATGAACTAGTTTATTATTAAGTGACTGTACATTTTGGTGAAATATTCTGATTGAGGAACTCTGTGCATTTGTACTGTTGTTAAGCTTGGGGATTATAGTTCTTGCAGGAGCACTTACCTCTGTTCTAAAAAACTCTCGCCACCGAGTGAATTCACTGATTCTACAGTAGTCGGACTTGCAGTATGCGGTAGTGGGATGACTGGTCCGTGGGAGTGGAACTTTTTGTTGATTTCCTCCGCTACTTGTGAACAGATCTGTTGCTTTCCTTTGGTGTTTAAGTGAAGACCATGTCGGGTAAACAGTTCTCTTGGTACATCAATATCAAGAAAGTGAACATGCTGATATAGTCTGGATAGTGCTCTAAGCTTTTTGTTCGTCCTCTTTACCTCCTTGTTGACACACGATTCTTCCATTAGATCATGTCTGTGTGGGATGCCTAAGAGTATAACGTTTGTACCTGAAAGTAGTGGGAGCTTATCTTTGTAGGTTTGTATTGCATCATTCGCTTCGTTTTTCGCTACATCGTTCGTACCCCCCCACAAAACAACATAATCTTCATGAGTAAGGTTTCTGCACATTTCAACACAATTTTCCAGAACATTTTTAACTCTAGCGCCTGGTTTGGTGACGCTACTTACCGCAAAGTCCCTTGATACTTTTAAATTGAGCTCTTCTGAACATCCTTTCCCATGACTGTCACTGAGGAGGAGTACTTTCCTTTTTGAGGTTATGTACGTGGCTAACTTCCGCACTTTTTCCGGCTTACAGTTTGTTGATGCCCTTGTATGTGGTGTTTCTTCTGAGACGGATTCAGTTTCAGCAAGAACATCGTACATATTTTTTGTGGGAACAGCTTGGCTAACTGTTTCCCGCACACGTGGTTTAGGCCTACATTGGCGTCCGCGATTTGCCACCACCACATTCCACGAGTCCGGCGATGACGGGGGATTGTTGCGGTCGTTTACGTTATGTCTGAGTACACTGTTTTCGGCTTTTAATTTAGATAGTTCTTCTTGGGTGTGCTTAAGGTCCCTATTCAAAATGTCGATGATTAACTGTAGAGATTTCACACTCTCACTCGATGCCTTGCCACACAGCGTGCACAGTATATCACTCGTATTTACACCTAAATGTACCTCTGGTGGTTTACTATCAATGTCACACATACTAGGTGTCTTCCTACACGATATTTTATCACTGGCGTTAATTACGGAACTGTCCTCGTCTACATTTTCGATATCTTTAAGAGAGCGGTATACTTTGTCTACATACGCGGCAGCCATCTTGTCAGTGAGGTTCTTGAGAATAGTGATGGACAGAAAAACGCCCAACTGTTTGGAGAAAACAGTTGTCCGATGAAAAACGAACGAACTGTTTTTTAATGTTACACCAAACAGTTTTCCTTCAGTCTATTACGATTGGTTGGAACGAATCCACTGTTTGTCTTACACTGTTTGCTACTCACTGGCACTGCTGTAACCTTGAATGAATAGCTGCGCCGGAGCTATTCGGCTGAGGTCGTCATTATTCGACAGTAAACCACTCCCATCCCCTCTCTGTCAAATCAACTGTTTGTCCCGTATTATCAGCAGCCAGGATACAAGAGCTGCTGGGAAAAGCAGTTCTTAGCCAAACTGTTCTTCTTCAACGTTTTCGCTTATTGCTGTTTGCGAGCTGTTGGCGGATGATTCATCGGTGTTCTTAAATCTCCTCAAAGCTCTCGCATAGCAGCATGGGCGCCCGCCCGCAGGGGTTCGGGGGTTGGGGAGAGGTAGGGTGTGGATTAGGCTACTGAGAATATTTAGATTCTTAATTTTCACACCAGTTTATTACATAAATTGAAGGATGGATGATTGTAGTTTAACGTGACCGTGAATCTTGTGATTATGAGCCACGGGCCTTTTTTACGTAGAATCCGAACCACAGGACATGGCATTTCACTTCGAAAATCTCACATGCATTGACCGGGAATGCTTGTTGGCGAGAGGCCAACAGCTTGACCGCTGCGTCACAAGGCCCCTATTACAAAAATTGAAGTTACTGTTAGTTAACTGATTTTAACAGACTATTCCACAATTTTATTTAACTTAGAGTAATTTGGGATTATTTGAAAATATCTGCAGTTATTTAGAAAGTCGGCGAACTGGATTAACATTTAACATTACCATTTTAATGAATTGCTTGAATTTTATTTTTGTCGATACATGGTGATACCACTAAAGAAATGAACATTATGACGATGATTCACAAAGAAAAGCGAACTTCTAAGGACAAAAACTCTGAACTAAAAGAAAACAACTATTCTTCCCATTCGTGCCATAAAGATAATGTACCTAACGGTTTCAGAGCAGCCAAATAACGAATATCACGAAGCAAGTAAGAAATGAAACGAAAATTGCGGGGAGCGATATGTCCTAGTGACAGCTAGGTAATTAAATGAAAAATATGACTCTCCCCCCTGGAAAAAAGCCTGTGGGCGCCCATGCATAGAAGGTCGCGTGGTGTCTGAGAGACACCTTTAGCATTCTGAGAAATTTATTTAATTGCAAGTTTCATGTGAGAATTTAAATTAATTCCTGGCTGCGACAACGCGGTCATGTAGCCCCGTGTAATCTTTTGTATACTTAAATCTGTGTTGAGAGGGGCAGATGACCTCGTAGTTCCGCCCCTTAAAACAACAATAACTAATTTGATTGCATTGATTTTGCCTAAAAGTGGAGTCTCGCTCATCTTCCCGTTCTACCCGGGTAGCCTTCATAAAAGTATTTTGTCAGCCATCAGCTTGTGTTGCCTCTCAGTGTCTAATAATAATAATAATAATGTTATTTTTACGTCCCTTTTAACTACTCTGGCTTTTAGAGACGCCGGGGTGCCGGAATTTTGCCCCAAAGGAGATCTTTAACGTGCCAGTAAATCTACTGACAAGGCTCCCTCGCATTTGTGCACCCTCAAACGCCAACTGGCTGCGCCAGGATTCGATCCTGCTACCTGGGGCTTAGCAAGCGAGAACGTTACCGCAGAGCCACGCAGCCAGCCTCAGTGTCTACTGTCTAGATATTACGCAACGAATCAAGTTACAATGAAAGGTGGAGAAATATCTTTCCTATCTCACAGCTCTTGTGCGTGTGACTCACTCGTCTATCACCGAGTCCCGTTATGAAGTGTCAACGAATGACCTGCTGTCTTCAAACTGTTTGCGAAAACATTACTGCGTTGGTAAATCAGCTTCTGCTGTACTGTCTTGTGAACGAATTTTATAACCTGTTGTTTTCAAACTGTTTGGGAGAACAGTTGTTTTCAACAAACGAACAGTTCGTTGGCGTTTTCCTAAAACAGCAGAAATGACCATCACTACTTGAGAAGCAGTATTTGAACTACAGAGCTGGACAGAATAAGAAATGAGAGGACCAGAGAAATAATGAAGGAGGAACTATTACAGGATGGTATAGAGAAATCTAGACTTAGATGGTATGGACATGTAAAATGAATGGAGGAGAAGAGGATACCCAGGAGGATACATGAGACCAAGTGGGAATGAAAGAGACCGAGAGGAAGACCGAGAGACAGGTGGCTGAAGGGGGTGGAAGAAAGCGTGAAGAAGAGAGGAGAAGACTGGACAAGGGTGGAGGCTGAGAGATGGTGGGAAGACAGAAGACGTTGGAGAGGCTTGTGTTCCAAACAGACCCGGCCAGTGGCTGGAAACTGTGCAAGATGATGATAACTAAACATGTTCAATAACGTGTACTTACAGTGCTTAAAAGTAGACGATGCTGAAAATGTCCTCCCTCGCTTGTAACACACACCTGACATCTTCTGATGAAAGTATGGACAACATTCTGAAGTTCCACAGCAGTGATGGCTTCGATTTCATCTCTTATGTATGGTACTGTTTAAGTTCAGTTCACAGTAATCACAATACTCACTAAATGTGCAACACTAATGTCTAAGATTTTCAGATACACATCCACATGAATGACAAAACACGTGTGAACTAACGATATGAGTCAGCAGAGCGGAGCAATACCCCACTCCAGTGACTCATATTGTTTAGAGAGTTATCTGAAACAAGACGAAAATTTCGAATCATGTTTCCAGGAAGACCTATGCCTAATAGCAGTACAACTAGGAGGCTCGCTGAACGATTCAAGAAAACTGGCTCCGTAAATAATAAAAAAGTTACCAGACAACAAAATTTAGATGAGATCGTTGTCCATTCTTTCATGAGAAGATTTCAGGTGTGTGCTACAAGAGAGAGAGAGGACATTTTCAGAATCGACTATGAGCACTGTAAGTACACATTATTGAACATGTTTGATAAAAGTGCGCGCCAACCACCGGCTGAACTATATACACGCGCCCGCGTTCTGCGCCAGTCATAGCCAGCTTAGCTTGGGAAAATTTTCCATTTTTGGTCCGTATTGACAATTGTATTGACTCCTGGTTCCGGAAGAAAGAAAGCCACAAGGTAACGTGGTACAGCAGTGATTTAACAAAGAAATCTTTGGTAGATTACATGCTGTACGACTGTGAAATGAAGAGAAGTGTCAGAGATATAAAGGTAATACCATCAGAGGCCTTAGATAGCGACCACAGAATACTTGTAATGAACCTGGGAGTTGTTAAGGATAGCAAGAGGACAGAGTACCAGGAAAGGAGAATCAAAGTATGGAAACTCAAGGAAAAGGAAGTCAAAGAAGAATTCCAGAAGATAATAAGGGAAAGGATGACAACAGACAATCCTAAAACAGGGGAAGAGGAATGGAAGCAATTCAAAAACACAATGGTGGAAGCTGCAGTGGCAGTATGTGGAAGAACAAGCAACAGAAAGCGGTGTAAAGAGACACCATGGTGGAATGAGAGAGTAAAAGAAGCTGTGGGAAGGAAGAACAAGGCTTTCAGAGTGTGGTTCCAGGAAAGAACTGATCTGGCAAGGGAAGATTGTAAGATAAAGAAGACAGAAGCAAACAAGATTGTTGCAGAGGAGAGGAAGAAGTGGATAGTAAAGTGGACAGAGATGATGAAGGAAGACAGCAGAGGAAATAAGAAAGTACTTTATGGGATGGTCAAGAGTAAGAGAAGAGGTCTGCGAGAGGATGTGGTAATGATGGACAAAAACAGAAATGAGGTACACAACAAAGAGACACTCAAGACAGTGTGGAAAGAGTACTTTGAGGATTTTCTGAATCCAAATGGTCATAGGGAGGAAGACAATGTATTGGAAGATGGAGAAGACAACACAGGAATGGAAAAGGACCTGACTTGGGGAGAACTGGAGATGGCTATAGACAAGATGAAAGGAGGAAGGGCACCTGGTGTGGATGAAGTGAGTGTTGAAATGGTGAAGGCAGCAGGGGAGGTTGGGAAACAGTGGCTGTACCGTGTGATGAGGGTGATATGGAAGGAGAAAAAGACCCCCAGAAGATTGGAAGAAAGGATTAATTGTCCCAATATTTAAGAAAGGAAGCAGAAAGGAGTGCAGAAATTACAGGGGAGTCACACTCATATCTCACTGTGCCAAGATATATGAAAAGATATTAGAAAGTAGAATACGAGCCAAAGTGGAGAGAAAATTGAGAGAGGAGCAGTATGGATTCAGACCTGGGAGATCAACAGTGGATCTCATATTTTCAGTGAGACAGCTCCAGGAACACCACTACGAATTTGGAGAGGATCTGTTGATGGCCTTCCTGGACATCGAAAAGGCCTATGATAGTGTGTGTAGGGAGAAGGTTTGGAAAGCAATGGAAAACATGGGAGTGGAAAAAGGGACTGTAGGCAGAGTGAAGGAGATGTATTGTGGAAGTGTGAGTTGTGTGAAAGTTGGAGGGAAAAGTACAGACTGGTTCAGACAAATGAGTGGCCTGAAACAGGGTAGTGCGCTGTCACTCCTTCTCTTTATTGTGGTTATGGACAAGGTAATGACACGGATAGCAGGAAAGATAGGAGAAGATAAGATGAAAGCAATGGTGTTTGCAGATGATCTCATGGTCTGGGGAAACAAGGAGGAGGAAATTCAGGAGCAAGTGAAGGCTTGGGAAGAAACAGTGGGACAGTACGGATTGAAGTTCAACATCAGTAAATGTGAGATCCTATTTACGACCAGGAAAAAGGACAGACCAATGAGTGGGATAACACTTGGAGGTGGACAGCTGAAGAAGGTGGAAAGTCTCAAGTACTTGGGAAGTATAGTGGAGGAAAATGGGAGAAATGACAAAGAGATTACGGAACGTGGCAGACAGGCAGAAGCATTTCTGAGAAGCATTAGGAGCTTAGTGTGGAATAAAGATGTCCCACAAAAAAGCAAGGAAGTGTTATACAGAAGCTACTATATCCCAATACTGACCTATGCTTCAGAAACGTGGACAATGAAGAAAAGAGACATAAGCAGAATACAGGCAGGTGAAATGAAGTTCCTGCGAAGTAGGATCGGAGTAACAAGAAGAGACAGGTTGAGGAATGAAAAGGTCAGGGAAATGGTGAAAGAGGAGCCCTTGCAAGGTAGGAGACATCAAGACTGAGGTGGTATGGACACTTAAAGAGAATGGATGAGAAGAAGATTCCCAAGAGGATACATGAGATGCAGATGCAGAAGAAACGACCAAGGGGAAGACCAAGAGATAGATGGCTGAAAGGAGTGGAGGAATGTGTCAAGAAGAGAGGCGAGGACTGGACCAGAGTGACAGCGGAGAGGTGGTGGGAAGAAAGGACTATGTGGCGAGGCTTATGTTCCAAACAGACCCAGCCTGGGGCTGGAAACTGTACAAGATGATGATAATGATGATTGACAATTGTAATTTGTGTTTATTCAAATTAGCAGGTTCCGCCAATCAATACCTTAATGCGTTTACATAAACCCTAGGTGCAGTACATGTTTCGAACCATTATCGGTCCTTCATCAGCTGACTTAATGTCTTGTCAACAGCATAACACATAAAAACACTGAGCATTGACACAAAGATATGCATACACGTTAAAATATTCACAATCATTCATTAAAAGATATTCAAGCTTTAAAAAGTTTAAAAAACACTGAAAGTTCAATTGTTCCTGTTAAATGATGCAAATTCTCTCGATTAGCATCTTGTCAGTCCATTTAGTATTCCTGTTTTCTTCACACGTGAGCGGCAAAGTCAGACAAATTGTTAGGTTGAATTTTGCCATGTATAGGGAGCGAAGAATGGATGAAACTTGTCTCAATTGTGCGGCTCGAAGCAAATGAAAAAATTCTAATTAATTGATTGATCCAGGCAGCAAAGTAATCCTCTCGTATGCGAGCAACTGCTTCTGTCAGCTCAGCCGGCGCGTACTCTGCCATTGAGCTGCTCGAAAATGAGAACGTAATGTTCCCTAGTCAGCAGGCCATTGCAGGCACATGTAACAGGATTTTCTGGAACATTAAGTTCTCATTTTTGAGCCGCTCAATGGGAATATTTCTGTGATTTTTTCGTCCTCATACAAGTAATGGCACCTTTTGACCATAAGAACAACTTCTCATCTTATACCGCGCCAAGCAAAGGACTCTTGAAATGGACAGGATTTCATGACAATAGTCTGATCAACTAAGACAGGAAGAGAAATATTTTAAAGTTTTTAATGTGTATTATGTTCAATTTGTTCAAGACTGTATTGTGGTTTTTATGATGATGATGATGATAATTGTTGTTTTAAGGGGCCTAACATCTAGGTTATCGGCCCCTAGGTGTGGTTTTTATGAGTGACTGTATGTGCATGATGTTCTTTTTACCTTGTTCAGTGTTTTATATATAATGTTTTAACGGCATCCATTTTGTGGCTGATGAAGGACCGTTCCAGGGTTCGAAACATGTCCCACAACTAGTGCGTTGTAGCACATAATCAATGTATTGATTGACAAAGATTGTTCAATAAATCAAATAGTAATTATCAATACGGACCAAAATGACACCAAATATTCCCAAGTTCCTTGGTTTAAATGTTATACTCTTGAATTTGTTTGTTTTTAAGCTGCCTGTTGCAAGTTCCTCTTAAATTTTCTGAAAATTATTTTTTAAAACTATGGTATTTCATACATTTCCTTTCTTTTCTCCAATATATTTCATTTGGAAATATTACAATTACCGTAGTTGCAACTATTTCAAGAAACAACCATAGCCTATGCCATAAGAAGTTATTAGGTTGTGTAGGCCTGTCATAGGGTGTTATTAAAATATACATGTTCAATAACCATGACAATAATATGCATAGAGTAGTTTCAAAATTGAAAAGTATTTACCTGGAGATGAGTTTCCTACTCATCAGATCCACCATGACACAAGAGTAGCTGACCAAGCTAATTCAAAAAGTTCTCTGCTGAAAGAAAACCAAGGAAATAACAAAGTTAAAGTTATACCTTTCCATAAAGAATGAAGAAGCTAATTCAATAAATTATGAGGAAGTTATCAAGTTGTCTGGTAAAAGAAAATCAAGGAAAGTCACATACTGGTAAGTTAACTTCGGCTATTTTGTGAAGAACAACAGCAGGTGCATACTATTTATTTATGGATTAAAAAAAACGGATGTGATTATACCATTAAACAAAGACAGGATTTTTATTTCACAAATCCAATACCTAATATGCATATGATCACAGTTACAATTTTGTTTTACAATTAAATTGTTTTCCTATTGGGCAAATTATTTGCTAAAATATTAGCCTAATATTAGCTATTACAGTTGCACTCGCGGAATATTCGTTAATATACGATTCTCATACCTTGTTTCACATACTGGGGGCATTACTAAACACTAATATATTGTCAATTATCTCTACTGCACTGAAAATTCATACCAAACTAGCCTACAACTGCGTTTGTCGTTGCCGCCTTTCAGAAATCTGAGACGTCATATCAAAAAATGTGTTACCCATGCGCAGTGTAGCCAACCTCTGGTAGACCGGGAAAAAATGAGATTAAGGTAGATTTATTTTTCATATGTCAATATTATCACCTTTTTTTCTAAAAATAAACGGACATTATAATATCAAATATATAAATTAGGATTCATACGAAAATGTCTAAAAGTAATATAGCCTAATGTGTAATCTACTCATCAACACTGTTGCCTACCAGTACTCAAATTTGACAAGGGTTTTACCGGCGATGGTTTTACCAAATACAATCACAAGGAACTGTAGTTGATGTAACTATAGATCAGTCGCGGCTCGATCGAACCCGGCTGGGAATTCCTCGCCTGATGTTCCACTCAGGGTCCTAACGAGGGGAAATGTTGTAGTTTTAGCCTAGCTGTTAGTGTGGTTTGGAATAGTTTCCCTTATTTCTGCCTTGCTATTAAATTATACCACGGGACACAGAGAAAAGGAGAAGACGTTTTCTAATTTCTTCTTTGTGCCCTTGAGTAGAAATGTCGGCTAAGTCTAGGAATACCGTATACTTTTAGTTTAAGAGTACAAGTTTAATCTTTTTGAGCCCACTGATTTCCTTTCCAACACACTACCGTGTTGAGGCGGTAACAATTACACCGTTCAAGGATCTGCGATTAATTCCTGCCGTCTGCCCCAACTCGAGCCTCTAGAATTAAAATAATGAGGCATTGAATTACTTGGCGTACAAAATTAAAGAGTGGCCTCCGTGGTGTAAATTAAAGTAGAATAATGTGCTTAGTCTTTTCCTCCTGATGAGAACAGCATTGATGCGTCGCTTTTCCCACTTAAGTGGCGATGCGATTATCTTTGAAAGCCTTCGATTTTGGCCGATGTCACTGAAACGACAGTTTTGTACGAGAAAAAGTCTCAGATTTACCCCCAAGGACAGCGGACTCTAAGCTAAATTAACCGGAGTAACCGGGAACTTAATTAGGAGATGCCAGTTATGTTTGGCAGCGGATGGGGAATATTTTCAGCATCTACTGTAAGCATGGTGAGTAAAAAAAATGCATGATACTGATTTTAAGCGCCGTATCCCGTCGTACAAGGGCGCGCGCGGTCGCCGGGGACTGAGCTGTCACTGGCTGAGCGCGTGAGCAAGAATGCCCTTGCCAAGCAAAAATAAAGACCCTGTATATACATAAATTACCGTATATGTAAACTTTTGAACTGACGGTGGTTTTGGAGTCTAGGGGATGTGAAACGCGAAGATATGTCGAAATTTTCCGGAAGTCGAAACATGGTACTGCGCTCGAAATCATGTCTAGTAGAGAGGAGAAGACAGGACGAGGTACGAACCGAGGACCACCTCAGAAAAATGGCATATTTTAAATTTAGAATTTTCGACTAAATTTGCAGTCTGGATGGAAGAGTATGTTTATATAAGCATTTGGAAAGATTTTCGCCTGAAGAAATATTTTTATTTCAAGAAATAATGGAGTTTTTATGATCTGGTAATTTTTAACCAAGAGTAAATGAAATAAGTATTGTCCTGGAGACCGACACTTTTAGCGAGGTTCGCTGCGAGAAACCAGTTTTTGATCCAGTGGGAGAGAGCAAGGTTGACTTGAGGTCAGACACACGCCACTATTAACAGTGGGGGAACAAACGCGCATCAGAAGTGCGCCACTTTTAGGCGAGAACCAATAAGAAAATAGTTTGAATACTAAGGAAGGAATAAATATTAAAATATTTATTTAATATTTTATAAGAGTGTTACATATTGAATACACCAGCAGAGAAAAAGAAATTTAATTGGCAAAACGGATTTTAAATTTAACGACTGAGAGAGAAGTTATGTATGAATCTGTCAATATTCATAGAGGTTGGAGGCTAGTTGACCAGATTTGCGGGGGAAATCTGATCGAGGAGGCTAGGAGACGCTAGGAGTCGAGGCTCTTTCTATTTGGACCGTCGGGGAGACAAGACGTAATTATATTCACTCTTCGAAAAGTATAGACAAAGGTCTTTGTGAACCCGAGACTTCGAGATGAGGCAACAAGTCATGGAAACGCAGAAATAAGCATTATAAGTCAACAGTATTAAGAAAGAACTTATTCATTGCATTTAAGGAAGAAATCTACGACGAGATAGAATTTTGGAAAGTTACAAATTGAACATCGAACACGTAACTACGCAGGAAGAAAGTCTGAAGAAGTGAGACCTAAACTATTAAGAATTCATTAATCTACACAAGAATGGATAAAACTTCAGGGCGGAGGGGAAGAACTACGACTACACATTATTTCGTAGTGAGAATGATGTTTTAAATGCATCATGTTGGGAAAGTAGAACTATGCTAAACCGGTAAGATCCAGAAATGACTAGGATGACATGGCAGTATGAACAGCGAGCTGCAGTACACCGCGGTTTTCACTCATATAACGTTACAAGCTACTACGAGAGAAATTCACGACATGGAGGTGATTTCTTGTGATGGAAATAACAGTGCAAACTACCGACTTCAAAGAACATCTAGATCTGAGAAGAAGAAGACGATCGGATTCGTGACGGAGACGGCGAGGAACCCGGGACTGGAGGGCGCGAGGCAACCAGGGCTGTGGCGAGAACGTGTCACCGTCATGAACGAGGGAAGCAGGTCGGCAGGCGAGGATCCAGCTGGAAACCTGTTTGGTAACATCAACCCAGGCCGTTCATCTTCATTGCAGTCCAGTCATAACAGAGATGACATAATGCAGCCAGTTTGTAGGAGCACGCTGCATTCCAGAAACCACATGGCGAGATTCCGAGGACACAGGCGTCATCAGGTCTGTCACCAGCGATCTCAAAGAGAAGGTAGACCAGTGCATTTCTCACACATCTCTAGTTAGATCTTGTACACGTTATTCCAGAATTTTGACCAACATATTTGCATTTATAACCTATGTTATTGTATTGTCTTGAAAGTTTTAGTAAGTTTCTAGTAATTGCGATAGTTATATTCATACGTTACTTACGTATTTTGAAGGCTTGATCGATGATCTTAGACATCGTTAGTATTTTTCATTGTCATTTTAGAGCGTTAAAATTTTACTTAGAACGATTTCGTTGCGACTGCGAACGTATATTCCGTAGATTTGTTGTAACATCGGAGAATTCCGTAAAGTTGTAGTAATATCGAAGATCGATTATATATGTATTGAAACATGAGAAATGAAGCATAACCTTGTGATAAATAAATAAATAATGTATCAGAGAAGGAGTATAGTCATATGTTTGACGAATGTAAATAAGTTATAATTTGAAGTAGAGGAAGGAAGGACAGAGAATCCTATGATAATGAGTTTATTCATTTCAGAAACGAAATATTATGTAAAAAAAACGAAGTTGTTGACAGGAGTATTCAATATTGGCATTGAAGGAACTCCAGTATGAAAGAAATGTAACGACATTGTAAAACCCAGAATTTTATTGTACGGAGAAGAACAGTATGCGATAGTTGAAGGCATAACTGAATAAGAAACGATATTATAAAATGTTATGAATGTATATTTATCATAAATGATACTGTGAGATGGAGGGAAGGATATTAGCATGTATTGTGAACAGAAACGTGAGGGAAGATTATTGTTATTTTTATAACAGACACAAGCAGACTTGAAATTCAGAATTAAGCGAGAAATTGTAACAAAGAAGTATGTGAAACAGAGAAGGAAGTAAGTGGAAAGTATTTGAACTTAGCACGGATGTATAATCGATAGAGGATTTTGTATGAGGAGGTATAGTGTATTCGTGAACGTTATTGCATTTGTGATTTCCAGTAGGAATACTAAATACAACGAGCTCGAGAAAGGTATGTAGAGAGGCAAGAAGCCGCGTAGCAGCGCTCTGGGCGGAGGCAAGCTGAGTTAAGGCGGCCATGATTCAGAACGTCGTCTGATAAGATCTTGTTGCGATTATTCGGGCTGTGCAGGAACATACGTTGAATGAAATTTATTTAAAAATACATAGACCATGCCCTCAGTGTGTTCGTCATTCAATTGTACGAACAAAAGTAATAAGACAACAGGAGTGTCGTATTTCAGGTAAGAAATGTCATCCAAATTCAAAAATTAATGAGGTAGACTTTTACGAAAGCGTGATGCAGCAATTTAAGTTTGTGTGATATTTACATTTCAGATTCCCTTTGCAGAAGCAGGAACTAACATTTCCACTCTATATACCTTTCTCTAGCTCATTGGTGATGATGATGACGATGATGATGATGATGATGATGATGATGATGATAATTGTTGTTTTAAGGGGCCTAACATCTAAGTAATCGGCCCCTAATGGTTTGGGTGATCGTGAAGATGAAAATGAAATGTAAACTATAACTAAAACTAACTTACTAACTTATATACTAGAAGAAGAAACGGAAAATAAAAGGAGAATAAGGCAAATAAAGGACAGGAGGAAAAGAAATGCCCTCAACCCTCGAAGAATAAGGATTGATGGACTTGGAAGAAAGGAAAGTGAAAGAGGAGAGGGTACGCCCCTGAGGTATTGGATAAAAGGAGGAAAACCGGACCCAGTTCAGGAATCCCTCGGGGTCGCCAACTCCCGAACTCACCAGCCGTGAGCCCCTGAGGGTGTAGCAATATCCAGGGTGCACCAGAAGTGGTGGGGCTACATACACCCTGCCTCCTTGAGGGCCTTGAGTAGAAGGCAGGAGATAACAGGAAAAGAAAAAGAAGGCTGACCTCTCGCAGAAGGAGGGTATCAGAAAAGATGAGACAAGGGCCAATTAAGGCGGGAAAGGAAGAGACTCCCTAGTCCTCGGATACCCTAATACAGTCGGGGTCGGAAAAGAACAAGATTTGACCAAGTGAGGTCGACAGGAAAGAAAACGGAGAGGAGCCCGGCACAAGTAAGTGGAAGCAATGCCGGACTCAGCTGGGGCCCCGTGGTCGCCAACCCACGCCCCACTAGATGTGAGCCCCTGGGGGGTAGCTCGTTGGTAACGATGCGTAATTCTCAAGAGGCTGCTCACGCCGTGCCTCTATTAGGGTCTTGTGCACAAGGCAGGAGATACAATGAAAATATCAGTTCTGATACCCTATCAGGAAAGATGAGACAAGGGCCAAATAAGACATGAACTTGAAAGACTCTCCAGGTCTCGGATACCGTTAGTGCCTGAAGAGAACAAGAGGTGACTAGGGAAGGTTGACGGGTGGATTTGCAAACAATGCCAGTCTCAGCTGAGGTCCCGTGGTCGCCAATCCACGTCCCACAAGTTGTGAGCCCCTGGGCGGGGTATGCATATGAACGATATGTATGTAGAAAATTTTGTCCAGTACATAGCAGGAAGTGTCGTTCGCCAAGTGTCTAAAAAATTAACTTGTATTGAATGCATAGAAGTGTTTTTATCGGGTCAAGATATTCAGAAAGAAGGACTGATTAAAAAGAAAGACGTGAAAGATGGCCTTTTGAATCCATCATATGATGTAGTGAAATTATGTAAAATAGCTGAGATTGTCATCAGGAATAATGACAGTATGTTGCGAAAGAACACGAAGCGTCTCAAGCTGAAGTTGCAGACAGATGTCTATGCTATGCTGCCGGGTTATCTGTTTCAGAAATCTGACCATCTATTTACAGCCTCTGAACCTGGGGAAAAGTCTCACTATGCTTCACTCATCGAGCGAATTGTGAAACAGTATTATAAATGCAGGCTTCACCACTTCTGCAGAAATACAGCTCAACGTGAGAGAGGGCAACAGGTGCGTCAGTTGTACACAAAAAATATTCTTTTTAAAGGACAATGAAATCATGCAATGTACTGTGCATAAGCAACGTAGCGTATTGTCTTGTAAGATGATTGTGTTAGTTTTCGTTCAATGTACAAATTAAATTGTCAGGTCTTGCGTAGGCCTAATCTTATATTACGCTTCGTTAGTCACGCCTCTCCCTCCCTGCCTCCCACCCTCTTGACAGGGTATATCATGGCGGCTGCCAGTTCAACCTTCTTCAAATATGGCGGCGCCATTTCCACTCTATATACCTTTCTCTAGCTCGTTGACTAAATATCATACTTTGATGAAAGTAGTTGATATGGAACGGTAGAAGTTTTGTGAATGTGCTAAGGGAAGAGATGTTAATGAAATGCATTTGTAGTATGAAGGCGTAAGAGTAACGCGATGATATGCAACGTGAGTTTATGTAGAAAGGTTTTGTGATATTTGTGGTGATTAAGAGAAGTCGCATTTGTATTTGGAGAGGATGGGAGTGTGGGACGTGAGGGTAAATGCCACACACACTCGATATTTGGTTGGAGAGCTTATCTGAACAGTCGTGCATTGTAAGTTTGTTTAATTATTAATTTATAAAATACCGGAGTTGTACACTTTAGTGATGAGATTGGCAACTCAAACTAACACTTGGGGCGCTGCGGTCGGTTTGAATAAGTAGGGTTTAAAATACTCAATAACACGCGTTTGATATGGAACACTTTTTATTTTTCGGTTATAATCAGTAAATATGGTCTCTAAAGTAATGACAGTGTTATTTTTAATTGTATATATGTATAACTGTGCGATACACGTGATCTAATTTGTGTGTTCCACTGGATTTTTTGGTGTCATTTGCATATTATCAAGCATCAGTTCTTATGGGTGATGTAGATCAGCTGATTCAAATTTACACAGGGCTACACTTTGGACATTATTTCGGTACTATTATGCGCAATATAATGTAAATGTCGATCCTGAGTCAACGCCGAGGACATTCAAATAGAGAAATACGGTACATAAACAAATAAATAACACACCGAAGCTGTGCTACTTTTATCATTCCGAGACTAGCATCCACGCAAACCAGACGCCACTGTTCCAAGCTCCGACTTATATCGTGAATTGATGTCAAACTGATGATCAGCCAGCCTTTCCGCCAAGCCTACACCTCGTAATCGCTAAGTTCTTCGATATTCGAGCTATTCCACTACGATTCATATAGGCCTAATTTGCCTCCCCGTGGGCACTGTAGAATGAGTGATTCCGCTACCATTCAAATATTCAACACCAAACCCACCTTTTAACCATCCAAATCAAGCAATTCCTGTCGCCCCCCGAGTTTTAATACAAGTTAAACTCATCCCTTCTCCCTACCAAGCAGCCAATAATTAATTATTTAATTAATTATTCAAGTAACTTCAATCTTACCAGCGCGCCCATCGTAACAGCTGTTTTTAAACTGAATAACCTTCGCTGGCTTTACGTCGCAGGTCTTCTGTCTGTCTACCTCGACAAGTGTTAGATCCTTCCAGGGGTGGAATGGTATTATTATTAGGTATTATTAGGTATCATCACATTTCGGCTATTGCTATTTGCATCTTTTGGAAAGTGATGAAAACGTATGTCCGCAGCCCTCTTATACATCGACTTACAGCCGTAAACTGAGCAATACACTTTCATTTACTCATTTTTCACTCAATCCACGAGTAAAACTTATTACTTATGTATAAAGACACGAACAATTTACCACGATCTGTTTACCAATACAAGAAACCATATACAAACAGTCACCACGTGACAAATGTACCCTACTTGGTAAGTCTCTTATTTTTACCGCTAGATGTCATATCAGATAGCTGGAGTTGCCAATATTAACTTCATTGTTTGTATTCATGATTCACGTGGAATTGACACATAAATACCAATTTTGACCAGTTTTATTGTGTGAAATACGAAGAAAGATGGTGATATACGTAGTAAGATGGTGAGACAGGAGGAAAGTTGTGGAATAAACTCTAATAAATTAGAGACAGTTGTTATGATATCGTGCGTGTCGCGATCATGTATAAAAAGTAAACACTTTATTATCTTCATTATTAACCATTTCTTTTATTGCATTTAAAAGCTTGAGATTTTAGTTAGAAGACTTTAAGGATTGTATTAAGTAGGGAGTGTGTTTGTTATGATGAACGTTAAAGCATAACTTCAGTAAACAAGTAGGACAGATATTACTGTCATAAGTTTAAACAATGTGTTTATTTAAATATCTTAGAGCAAGAGATACATTTCATATATGTGTAAGGATGCAAGAAAGACACTTATCAAGCGCATCTAGCCTATGTGAGGCATAAATATTTATTTCTATTCGTGGTGAAGGAAGCATAATTTGTTATGTTTTTTTTTGTCAATAAATGGCAAGCATATTTTTATTCTTGTAAAGTTTTTTAGAACTGATTCTTGATTCAACGCTTAATTACACTAGAACGATACCGCTAGCTGGATGCAGACAGCTGATCGACAATTTATCTTAACGCCCGAGAGCCGAGTTGCTCGTTAGTGCTCTACCAAGACCGACTACAATAAATCAGACCATAATGCCACTATCGATATCGTAGAAAATGGCGGAAATCGTAGGGGATTGTTTACATTTGGTCAACCAACATTTATGTGGGTCTGCTGCGAGAATTTCGTTCAAATATCGCATATTTCAAGTGATTTCGAGCTGTTATATATTGTAATAGTGTACCTTAAGTAGTGAAGTGCACTGTGAATAATTATAAATGCCGAAGATACGTAATGTGAGAAGCATTGGCTGTTTATTGTCATTACTGTGTACCTGCCTGTAAATTTAATACTGCTGAAGATACTTCAACTTTTAAATTTCCTAAAGACAAATCTTTGAAAGAGAAGTGGATGAGAAATATTCACCGGGATCATTTTCGAAGTTAAAACAGTTGTATTTGTTAACTTAAACATTTCGAACCTAAATTTGTGGTTATGAAAATTGCCATACTAACCCCTGATACCATTTCGACAATTTTCCCAAATCAACCGTCCTACACAACTCCTGTTTGTTAAAGTAGATGATGGTAGTTTTAATGACATACCAGCAGTGTCAGTGTCTTCTAAAGTGTCAAGTTCTTTAAGTGTAAATATATTCTATAAGAATCATGAATCAATAATCTTTGTGTGCTTGTGGAAAAAATTCAAGTGGGTACTGTAATCTGATGGAAGAAGTGATTTTAAATGCAACAGGTATGTAAATAGAATTATGCTCCTGTTAGTATCACAAGCTAGGGGGCCTGGGGAGTTATCCCCAGATTAGGTTTGTTTTTGTATATACATTTGTCTGTTACTAGGTTAGGTTGGCCTACTGCCTGGCCGAAAATTACTGTTAGTAGGCTACCACAAGCAAGGGGGATTGGGGCGTTAGTCGCTGGTTAGGTTTGTTTTTGTATTAAAAACATTAATAAGATAGAATGTATGTCCGTTGGAATTCTATACACATCGAATTTGAAGAATGACAAGTTCATAATACAGTAAATTTTCATTTTAAAGAGTTTGTAACATCAATTGTGTGTTATTGGCAAATGCTATTTGAAATAAAGTACTAATGAGAGTACTTATGCGCCATCTGTTGGAGTTAGTTCAGGATGTCCCGATACAGATAGAAGCGAGTGCGATCTCACAGCTCTCTACGCTCAAAACAAACAACCTACGGCCGTGTTTACCTATACCTCGGGTTGGCAATATCTTATTTGTCAAATAAGCCACGCCCACTGGCCGACACAACTGAAATTTCACTATATAGGCAGGACCTTCTATACTACCGGACCTGACACTGCAATCCAAGATGGCCGCCGTAGTTGGTGGTCGGACATCAAACGCATGACGTGGGTCAGAATCCAACACAACACAAAATAACATCATGACGTGATTTTGTGTGCTGTTAATCCATTTTATGGGCTTGGGACATCTTGGTCATCAGCCCCGTGCAATTGGGTTTGGGTTGAATTCCTTCAATTACGTGATTATTGTAGTAGTGTGTGTAGCTGTGTAAGGGACAGGCATGGGGAGGTGCCCCGGGAGTTAAAATAAGGTACTACCGGAGTTCCATCAGGAAAGGAATAAAATAAAATAATGTTGAGGTCCACAGGAGAGATCTGTAGAATATCTTGGCTGAGTGAACAGGGAAAGTTGTAAACAATGATGTTCATGATAATTGTTGTCTTAAGGGGCCTAACATTTAAGTTATCGTCCCTTAATGGTTTGGGTGATGGTGAAGCTGATAATGAAATGGAAACTATAACTAAAACTAACTACTAACTTATATACTGTACTAGAAGAAGAAATGGAAAACAAAAGGAGAATAAGGCAAATAAAGGACAGGAGGAAAAAAATGCCCTCGACCCTCAAGGAATGCGGATTGAGGGACTTGGAAGGAAGGAGAGCCATAAAAGGCAGATAGGAAAGTGAAAGAGAGAGAGAGTCCGCCCCACAGGTAATGGATAAAAGAGGGAAAACCGGACCCGGCTCAGAAATCCCTCGGGGTCGCCAACTCTCGAACTCACCAGCCGTGATCCCCTGAGGGTGTAGCAATATCTAGGGTGATCCAGAAGTGGTGGGGCTACATACACCCTACCTCCTTGAGGGCCTTGAGCAGAAGGCAGGAGATAACAGGAAAAGAAAAAGAAGGCTGACCCTCACAGAAGGAGGGTATCAGAAAAGATGAGATAAGGGCCAATTAAGGCGGAAAGGAAGAGACTCCCTAGGCCTCGGATACCCTAATACCATCGGGGTCGGGAGAGAGCAAGAGTTGACCAAGTGAAGTCGACAGGAAAGAAGACGGAGAGGAGCCCGGCAAAAGTAAGTGGAAGCAATGCCGGACTCAGCTGGGGCCCCGTGGTCGCCAACCCACGTCCCACTAGATGTGAGCCCCTGGGGGGAGTTGTATATGTTCCTGTAGGAATTTCAATCTCTTTTTAGTAAGTTACCTATTATTCTGGGCCTGTTTGCCATCTCTTGATGAATGCAGTACATTTGCATTTTTCTGTTGGCACAGGCTAGAGTAAAATGAGGCTTTTCACCGATGTCTCAGTCTCACTCTTGACTGTGATTATATGGAAACTACTGAGGTATGGGTGGTGCTTAGTAATGACATTCAGGGCACAGTCAGTGTCTGTTGGCACAGGCTAGAGTATCACCAATGTCTCAGTCTCACTCATGGCTGTGATTGTATGGAAGCTACTGAGATATGGGTGGTGATTAGTAATGACTTTCAGGGCACAGTCAGTGTGTGTTGGCACAGGCTAGAGTATCACCGATGTCTCAGTCTCACTCTTGGCTATGATTATATGGAAGCTACTGAGGTATGGGTGGTGCTTAGTAATGACATTCAGGGCACAGTAAGTGCCTGTGGATGCTGTGAAAGGTTCTACTCATAGGGTTAGTACTGCTATACTGACTCAATGAGGAAAGCAATGATAATCTACCTCACTCCTCTTCTTGCTTAGTACGCCTCAATATAGATCTGCCTTGGGTTTTTGTGGGTATCTACCCACATAACCTAATGGCAGTGCCTTTTGAGGATCCAACCAGCCTTCGGGCTGACTACCTAACAGACAGACATATTATCCTTAAAAATAAATGTGACCAACCAGGTGGTGTAGTTCTTGGTTATCACTTCTGGGGTCCAAGTTTGATTCCTGACTGTCAAAAAATCTTAATTCTAGTCTAAGGGTAAGAACGGGGTACACACAGCCTTTGAGGTAAACCGGTAAATGTTGGGTTCGATTCTCCGCGTAGCCACCCAGCAAGTGGTTTACCAAGGGGTCCCACACATACTGAAGATAAATGCCTGGGTAATTCCTATCATAAGGTCACGACTGCCTTCTGAAAATCCGTCAACAAGTAGGCTAGTCGTATTCATTCATTCCTATTCATGAGATTAAATAGCACTCTGTCAAACGCATGACGTGTGTCAGAATCCAACCCAACATAAAAAATAACATCATGACGTGATTTTGTCTGCTGTTAATTCATTTTATGGGCTTGTGACTTCTTGGTCATCAGCTCCGTGAAGTTGGGTGTGGGTTGAATTTCCCTGATTGGAAATTAGAAAATAGGCACCAATGGCTTATCTTTATAATAATTGGATTTGCATCCAGTCACACAACAATTTCAAGGCATATCACCACAATTTTAGCATAGCCTATGCATGAGTAAGCCTACTGGTAGTTTATTAAAACGGGATCCACACCAAGTACGTGATAAGATTGATATCCTTGAACTAGCAGGCGCATAATTGGATGAGAGAACACTGCAGACAATTTAATAATAATAATAATAATAATGTTATTGGTTTTACGTCCCTTTTAACTACCCTGGCTTTTAGAGACGCCGGGGTGCCGGAATTTTGCCCCTAGGGGGATCTTTAACGTGCCAGTAAATCTACGGACACGGCTCAGACAATTTAAAAAGTAGGTTATGTTCATACGTACGGTAATCAATTTTCAGATCTTCTTAGGCCTTAAATTGGAATGCGTTAATTATTACTATGCTTGCTCATAATGAATTACCATTACTAATAATTTTTAAACCCTGAACAGAATAATATATAGGCCAAACTTACCCTCTGATTGGCACTAGAATTGATGGTATCACAAGCGTAACAGAAGTCACCGGTATCTCGTATTTATGAAGCACTAATGCAGACATTTACTTCCACGAACGTGTAATATCATTAAGCAATAATCAATAAGCACAGATAATCAAAGGAGACGATTGCTAACCGAAATTCACACCCCTATCACATCGTAAACAAAACGACTCAACTTATAAACAAAGCATGTAATCACCAACAGCGACAGCCATCTTTCATCTGTCCCGCCGCTAGTGTCAGGT
Organism: Meconema thalassinum; assembly: GCA_946902985.2. Classification (NCBI taxonomy): domain Eukaryota; kingdom Metazoa; phylum Arthropoda; class Insecta; order Orthoptera; family Tettigoniidae; genus Meconema; species Meconema thalassinum. The sequence continues at coordinate 35,409,374 of OX336399.1, forward strand.
CCGGTATTATAGAAGGTCCTGATATAGGCCTAAGTCGTGTTATAAATTGGGATGGTGGGTGGGTTATAGACAGCGGAGGAGACTACATCTATTAGCAGATCACTGTTGTTAAAAAAAAGGCAGTCATCGGAACGCGTTAGGCTGTAACCATTGTCAAAAACCATTGTTCTGGATGCGTTAAGCTGTAACCATTGTAAAAAACCATTGGTTTGGACAAATCGAAGGCTGCGGCTTTGATTGCGCGCAGCTATCGGGGCAGATTGATACAAAACCATTGATCTGGACGTGTTAGGCTGTAACCATTGGATTGGACAAAACGTAGGTTAGAATGGTCGAGTGTTGGTGCGGCTAGTACCGTAATGGTGAGGTTGGCAGTACTGTTCTGACGATGGTTTATGTGAATAATGGCATCCACAGCTGGAAATTCACCTATAGCCTATAATAATAAGGGATTTATTGCAGCCAATGCCCATGCATATAATGAATAAAATCTAAAATCATACAATAAACTAATTGTTATTCCCTAGGAATATCAAAGATTCATGTCTTAATGTGCAGAATATAGCATGGTATCTTCCACATTGTTCTCCACAGCGCTTACACAAACATTCGTCACACGGATGATGGAACTTTTTGGTGCGACACATTTTATAAGGAGGAGAGTTTGACGTATACGAACAAAAGGATGATGTACATATTGAACCCGCTGAGCTATGGTTCATGTGATATTTTTTTATGACAGAGCATTCATGATGGGATGTTGTACTTTTGAACACACCCAGGAAGCCACGTGAAGCTGAGAGATCACGCGATACTTTGAAGTAGCGGTGAATCGCACTTTTGACTTTGGTGTGAACTGCTAATTATTATCTGAGGTCTTATTAATTATTTTTATCTTTCCTACGAGACTCAGAATATTCCATTTCGTCATGCTGCATTATTAAAACATTTTGGAGAATGTTTATTTTTACTTTAGGTAAGGTAATACCCTTGCAGATACGCAAAAAGGAATGTAAGTAGTCGCTCAACGTTTTCGTTTTGACGACCTACTTTCTAGAGACACCCAGTACCGGAGCACTGCGTCTTGAGAATCCGCCTTGTGTAGGCGTGGAATTACATTTGTCCTACGAGACGTAGAAGAATATCCGCTGTTTAGCGTTAAAAAGTGATTATAAGGTGCCATCGAGCAAGCAAATACTAATATTCACTGTCGATGAAGTCCAGTGAATTAAATAAGAAGCTTGGAAAATAATTATTGGCAAGTATAGTGTATTGCACAACATTGCTGTGACATCACATATTACCCACGCGCATGTGGAGGGCAGATGCCTAGTGGAAATATACAGGTAATAGTGTTACAATTATCCTGAATAAGTGTGATTATAATAGTATGAGATATTTAAATTGCCAAAGTGGAAATTTCATCTTTGAAACGTCGTATAATTCACGGATGCTGCGTGATACAAAAGTAGCGTCACTAGCACGTGCGGCATTATAAAATAGTGTTAGCTCACATGCTAATCCACATCTGCAAGATTAAGGCTGTGTCGTATTTTATAATTGAAGCCTATAATAGTCACGACGGACATTATAATTTTGGAAGTGAGAGGATGAATAATCACGCAACTTATTTCGCTACCCACGTGATTGGACTTTTCTTCACCATGGTTGAAGCAGTCACCATGGGCTAATACCATCCCAGTATGGGGGGGTGACGTTTCTACAGGGACCCGCATGATGGTGGAACTTCCAGAACGATGAACGAGAGGGAAGGAGCCAAAATGCCATTTCCAGGCATATCCACGAAGATGTCGACAGGGACAAACCGAACCCTGGTCTTTGGGGGAGTCCAGATGGGAATCCTGATGAGGAGGATACCGATCCAGAGAGCCAGAGAGGTTTATGTACAACCCTTGTTGTGGAATAGAGAGCTGAGTGAGAGCTCCTCCATTTCGTGAGTTTTTGTCACACCCCTTCTTTGTTCTAGTTTCTGGTGGTATAGTAGTTTTAATGTAGTTTGTGAATCAACCACACTCAGTGTCAGCCATTTTTCTAGGTAGGGATGTAACTAGATTAGTTAGATGTCATTTATTTCAGTTTAGAGTGAGACACCCTTGGGGTCAGACATTTTGGTCAGCCCTGGTGCAGCTTGGTGAACGTCGTTGAACGTCAATGCCTACCTTTTTGCTGAACCTGATCGTAGTCATTTTGAGGCTATTTTGTTCAACCCTACTTGGGGTAATTTTCAAGTCTTTGCTGACTGTAGTTATGGCAATCAGATGCCTTGGTTATTAATTGACTGCATTCTTCGCAGCCATCCTTTGTTACACCCCTGACTGTCGTTAGAACGGTCGTATCATTTAGGTAGTCGACAGTAACTACCAGTTTGTAAATGCATTATATTTCATTTTGAATAAGCTCAGAAGCTATTCTTGGTCATGTTTGAACCTAACAACTAGAAGGAATGTTTCGTTGCCTAGCATCGAACGCGGTTCCCAACGTATCATTAAGCAGATCTAGTGTGTGAATCTGTGCCACATTTATCATATTTTTCTTGTGTCTTGTGAGACACGTTTTTTTATTTGATGTTCTAGCAACTACTGAGTTGCATTTTTAAAGCAAAGAGCTTCAGTTATTGTAAGTTTACTTTCATTTAGACGTCTTTGGTAGAAAGACGGAAGTGTATTACTATACTCAGATTTATAGCGTGCGTTTGATACACGGACTCTGTAGAGATCCGTAACCCATGGTAAAAATTTTTATGAACCGGCCAAGTGCAGGTTTTGTATTGATTAAATCGCCGGCCTTGAATAAACTGGTTATGTAACCCAGTGACCTAGAGCACGCCTGCTTTATTGTGAGACAAAACTACTATAGACGAGGACAGAGTACAATTTGTATTCGCTTTTCCTTTCATTGCTATTTTGCTTATGGAAATCAGTTTCCACTCTTGTATTTGATCACTTGTTTTATGGATCGGTTTTTGTTAGTTTAACGCTCTGTTGCGTGTATTGTCGTATGACAGGTACAGTTATGTAAGGTTTTCTATAGGATGGTGAAGTCTACCCTGTTATAGCAGGATGTTATTGTATGCTTTGTCCGGGGATGATCCCGTTGACCAGACGTTATTGGAAGGTAACTGTTGTACAGGCCTATCCCAGAGTTATTGAACGCGAGCTTAGCGCCGCTGGTAACCCGTGTTATTGTGTGTCCGAGTTGTTATACTCGTTGATTATATTCCGACTGTTGAGTCGAGGCTTTTTGGTGGAGAATGATCTAAGTTGGAGACACTCCGTGCCCAGGCTATTGTCAATGTTATTCGCCATAAACCTACGATAAACCTATAAACCGACATTCTAATAATAAGACCCATAATTGTTGTAAAACAAGCCTAACTAACGATTCTTTCTATCTAACTTTGTTCTTTGCATTCTGGAACTGTTGACATAGCCGTGCAGTTGAAGATAATTTCCTTGTGAGGAAATGACTAGGACAGTTGACATTTTTGTAGCGACCTGAAGCATGTGCGAACCTAGAGTTCGTAGCTTGTGGAGCTCAGGCCATGCGATGTCAGACGTGGTCTCAACTGCGCATTCGTCACCGTAACTATACACATTAGATGACTATGGTTTACAAAGAGTAAACCAAGGTGTAGGCAGGAATTTTTTAATAAAACTATTGTGTCTATTTCGTTATTAATTTATGATGTCAAGTGTATTAAACCCTACATGTTACTTTATTGTGTGCTGTTAGCACATAGTTATTAAGCATAATTAAATTGTTTGTTTTTCATGGCTGTACACTTAGCTTTTGGATGTAATTGTTTTCTTTTACGGACGTCATCGCCGTAAATTTTGTTAATTGATAGGACTTAGCTAGTTGAATTAATGTTAAATTTAAATGTCGAAATGGTACCATCCTAACCTAGATTTGTTTTGCTACCCTGTTAAATGTAAATTCAGATATTAGCTTGATCTTGTAACTTGAACTAGGGACTTGCGTCGTACCATATTCCTAGCGTTGCTGTTGTTGCTTTATCATTGTGAGTTAGATCTTTCGCGAGGGTTTTCAGTAACTTCTCAGGTAGGGGACCTGTTCTTTATCTTTGTTTATTTATTAATTTGCGGACTAGCCGATTATAACCCTCCGAACTAGGCTAGGGGCTTGTGAATTTTAATAAATTTTCACGGTGTTTTACATGAGTCTGGATGTTTATTTTCTCAGTCTAGTTTTAAGGTGAACCTTTCCTTAGGCGGTCTATGACCATCGTCACCATGTACCACGATCCCTGTGGACTACGGACTCGCGTGCCGCTTTAGCCTTTATGGAAGGTCACCTGATCCTCACGGTACTTTTTATTTGATTTATGTGTCGTTAGTTGAGTCATCGTGGTTGTTGACATCAACTAAACGGTCTCATAAAATGGCGCCCAACGTGGGGCTCGACTTGGACGACATAAAATGGCGCCCAACTCATGTGCCGACGTTAACGTGGTGACCCTCAGTACCATGTTATTTTTGAGGATCCTAATGTTGATTAATGGTAAATTGACAGGACTGGGACGAACTTAGAAAGTCGTACTGCAGATCAATTGACCGCATGGCATTCATGTTTGATAGAAGTCCATGGGGTGAGGCTTTAGTGTTGAATAAATGAAGGATAGGATTTTCTTTGATGATGCCTCATCCTAAGTAAATGTAATACTTTGCTTTGCTCACCGTTGTCTTTGTAAATGTAGAAGCACTTAGTTTGCATACTCCAGCTGTACTCGTGATATTTATATAAATGAAGCAAGCTTTATACCACCAAGTAACTAATCATAGCTGTAAGTTCCAGTAGAAATTGATCCCTCACTTTCTCATATATTTCTTATCTATGGATGAGGAAACTATTCGTCGTGTGTTTGGAGAGATGATGGCAGGTGTGAATGCCAATCTTCAACAGATTACTGCTGACTTAGGTCAGAATACTCAGGCTGTAAATACTGTAAGCGGTCATGTGGACCAGGTTAGACAGTAAGTCAACAATGTCAGTGGTTATTATTTATTCGTGTCAGAAGCAAACAAAATACTGGATTACACTAAAATTACATACATATTTACAAAAAGTAAACCATACAACACACAATGTCTTTTCAAACCACGGTCAACCAAAAATGTGCAACCTGTATAGCATTGGAAGTTGCTAGTAAAAGATCTTCTGCTGTACAAGTGGCAGGGCACAGCGGACAATTCAGTAGATGCTCCATGGTATGGGGCATACCGCAGTCGCAGTTGGTGGAGTCGACGGGGAAGTGCCATTTCTGCAAGTTATCCTTAGATCTTCCAACAGCAGAACGGAGACGATTAAGTGCCCTCCACACGATCCATTTCTGATCATGTCCAGGTGGGAGGCTTTCCGAAGGGTGATCCCATAGAGAGTTATTCCCAAGCCGAGAAGTCCACAATTGTTTTCTAGCTGTAGCTGGTGTAGTTAGCAAGACTGCAGTGGTGTTGAGGAAACTTCTCCTGGACTTCAACCTACGGGTGGCTGGTACATAACCGTACAACGGATGGGAAAACTGATTAACCTGTTTAGCTCTCTCTTCATTGGCTGCAACCTCACGACGTATATCCGGTGGTGCTATCCCTGCAAGCTGGTAAAGTTTTGCAAGAGGTGTAGGCTTCAAACAACCTGTAATAAGCCTACATGTTTCATTAAGCGCCTTGTTAACATTATTTGCATGAGTGGATTTGTACCACACTGGACATGCATATTCTGCAACACTGTAACATGTTGCAAGCGCTGTCGTTCTCAAGGTTGATGGTTGAGAGCCCCAGGTGCTACCAGTGATCTTACGTAGGATGTTATTCCTAGCTTCCACCTTTAGTCTGGTATTCCGGCAATGCTGTTTGTAGGTCAGAGTACGATCGAGGGTAACTCCCAGATATTTTGGATGAGGAGTGTTAACTAAGCGTGTTCCTTGCCAAGAGACGTTAAGTTCACGACGAGCCTGCTTGTGCTTCAGATGAAATGCACACAACTGAGTTTTTGATGGATTTGGACGAAGTTGATTATCATAGTAATAGACATCCAACTCAGTCAATGCTTGTGTTAAATGAGCTTCAACATCTTCGAAGGATTTCCCCTGACAAGCTAATGCTAGATCGTCGGCATAAAGAAAACTTCTAGTGTTCCTTGGAAGTGGTTGGTCGTTAGTGTAGACGTTAAACAACATTGGTGATAGAACACTACCTTGAGGTAAGCCATTTCTTTGACGTCTCCATCGACTGCGCTGTCCTTGGAATTCCACATAAAATCTCCTGTTTTGAAGGAAACTTTCAATAAGTTTTGTGAAACTGTAATCCTTCGTGATTCCATAAATCTTCTGTAACAAAACACGATGATTGACAGTGTCATAGGCAGCGGTCAAATCGATAAAAGCTACTCCCGTGATATTCCGTGTTTCAAAGCCATCCTCAATGAATTGAGTGAGGTTAAGGATCTGGGATGTACAACTTTTCCCTGGTCTGAAGCCTGCTTGTTGTTGTATGAGAGCAGGCTCTACGACATGAACTAGGCGGTTCAGTAACATTCGTTCAAAGATTTTAAGCAGGTGACACAACAAGGATATTGGCCTGTAGTTTTGAGGTTCAGTTGACATTTTACCAGGTTTCAGAATCGGTATGACTCGTGATTTCCTCCAGGTTTTTGGGAAATTGCAGGATTTCAAACAGTTGTTGAAGAAAGCTAGGACCCATTCTCTTGCTCGTTCCCCAAAGTGTTTGATCTGCTCTAATCTGATATCATCTACTCCTGCTGCCTTGCCGATCTTACAACTATCAATGGCTGCCGTCAGTTCTGCCATGCAAAAAGGTTGCATAAGTTGACTAGTCTCGAGTTCTTCTGACCGAGCAATTTTATGATCTGACCTGCGTAATGGATGGTCAGATTTACCATTTTCCACGAGCTGACGAGCAATCTGATTAGCTGTTATATTTTTGTGTCCCTCTTTTGTTGTTGGATCACAACTCAGGTACTTAAGGAGTCTCCAGTGGTCATGTGGACCAGGTTAGACAGGACTTAGAGATTAACACTCAGTCTATGAACAATGTAAGACAGGACTTAGAAATTAACACCCACTCTGTAAATAATGTTAGGGCTGATTTAACTCAAGTCAGGGCAGACATGGACACATATAGGATCGAAGCGAGAAATGATCTGACGACAGGTTTAGCAGCTGTTAGGCTTGATGTCATACGACACCATCAGGAGGCTAACCAGCGCGTAGATTGCTTAACCGACCAGATGAATAGAGCTAGGGAGGAGGTGCAAAACCGATTGGAGGAGCACACAGCTCAGATTCAGACAACCTTGAATAAAGTCCAGATAGACATGAGAGCAGATCTGGAACATACCAGGGAAGAATTCGGGACTCGACTAGATCACGTCGAGGGATTTATCGGAAATGTGAAGAAGGACATGGCAACCATGAACGTTGGTTTAATCTTGATGAGAGGAGCTGCCAATGCCGTTAATAACAACGTGAAGACTATCGTTGATGGCATGATGGAGATTAAAGAGGAACTTAACACCAACAGGAGAAACATTTCTGAATTGACGGAAACCGTAGCCAGTCTACGTGAGACAGTTGATGTTCATCATGAGGAACACAAAATTGACCTCATGTTATTGAGAGGTGACCTCAACGAACACGAAGCTACCGTCAAGGCTAAGGTAGCCGAGGTTAGAGACGATGTGGGTAAAATCCAAGAAAATATGTCCAGAGTTGAAGGAGATATCGATTCCTTACAAAAGAGATTTGAGGAAGTCGCGGTGACCGAGAGGTTAGACCTCAGTTATAACCTTAGGACGGCCATACGCGAGGTAGACACAAACCTCAAGGGAAAGGTTGACAGGATCGAGCTGCAATTGAACGACTTAGGCAACAAAGTCGCAGCCAGAACCATCCCAGGTCTTGAAGTAATAGAAAGACGCCTGGACAGACTCGAGACGACTCCAAGAGAGAGACACGTACACCCACAGATGGGAGAATCTCAGGAAACGCCTATATCTCAATCAGGAGGAATGATGCCTACCCATTTCCAACCCAGCGCGCCTATGGAATCGCAACCGTCACAATTCACTAATTTAGCACAAGGTCAGATCTTGAACTTTGACGCTCACCCGTTTCAACCAGCATCTAATCGAATTAGCCATGAGACTAACACTCCTACGCAGAGTTACATGCAAAATACTTTCAGACCCGCGAATACGCAGGGAAATGTCACCATAATTCGTTCAAGAGAGGAGCAACCAGCTCGCTTCTCGGGAACTGGGAGCGGTGTTACTCCAGTGGAATTCCTAGCAAATGTCGAAAGCTACTTACGTGATACTATGGTAACTCCAGAGAGGGAACTAAGAGTTATAGAGCGACTGCTTGAGGGACAAGCCGGTACCTGGTTCAGAGCATTCCGATACTCATTTACAGGCTACCAAGACTTTAAGGAAGCGTTATTGAGAACATATTGGTCGAGCGACATCCAGCAGAGTATCCGAGCTGAGATGTACACTCGAAGGTACAGTTCCAATACACCTACTCGTTATGCGAATTACTTCGCAATACAGCTCGCGAAGCTCCGTTGTCTTCAGCCTCCGTTGTCCGAACAAGATTTGGTGAACACAATTGTTTGGCAGTACCCTGCGGATGTACAACGTGTATTAATCGCTGCAGGGGCATCCACTTTCCAGCAGTGTGACCAGATACTGCGAAGGTTGGACGCTAACACAGAACAGTTTCCTACACACCGTCAGCAGAAGGCTGATAGGCGCGAGGATAGACATATGAATCTGACGACTGTTGATAAAGTGAGCCAGACGCCACAACAAACACAAACCACAGAGGATTCTGGGCGACGTGATAACAATTACAGTTATAACAGGAGAGAATGGAACAACACTCCGTATACTCGAAATCAACATGATGACCGGCGAAGTCATTGGGACCGGCGATTCGACCGAAGGACGGACGACAACCGACGTCATGAAAACAACCGCCGAGGGAATGAAGGAAGAAATCAGCAACACGGACGTATCCGTAGAGACTATCGATATAGTGGGGGTTACGACAGAAATCGAGACCCTAGATACCAGCCAGACAGGGATTGGAAAGGAAGAGCGCGGGAGAGCCGTGAGTACCTCCAACAATTGAGAGAATTGCAGATCCAAGAAGAGGGAGAACGGAACCCTACTTCGAGGGAAAATAGACATTCGGCGCAGGAGACGGAGCAGAACCAGCCCAGTACTTCTCGCCATGACAGAAAAAAAAACTCCGAAAAATCAATAGATTCTTGTTTGGTTGAGCACCGAGTAACTGCCTCTATATTACTCTGGGAGCCAATCCAAGAAGACTTGTTGGACGAACGACGAACGACGAACGACGAACCACAATTATGAATTAACACGTCTACCCAAGATTGTAGCCACCTTGAATGAAGTCAGTGTAGTCATACTCATCGATACTGGAGCGATGATTAGTGTAATTTCCGCCGATTGCCATGCCAGACTTAGAGCAAACTCTGAGGTGACGGAGTTGCCCATTTGAGCTATAAGAGTCAGAGGTGTCATACCTGACCGCGTTGCAACGTGCAAAATCCAGATTTTGTGTACTGTGAAGATTTCGAGCCACGTGTACTTGCACGAATTTCTCGTAATGAAGGGCCTGCATCATGATGCCATTTTAGGCGCAGACTTCATTAGAAAATATGATGGAATCATTGACATGGTACGGAATACGGTAGAGTTCAAGCCGAACGAACCCATTCAGATGAGCCTAATTGAAGAAGAACCGGAATTCCTATCCGAAGTAGACGTAGTCGAAGCATTAAAGGGCAAGGAAATTGAGGCGACACTAGATGCCGACGAAGAGGCAGAATCGTTATCAGCACCCACACATGAGGATCTTGACGCAATACTGAACGAATACCGAGATATATTCGACACCACACCTGGTGAGATATTAGACTACGAGTATGATCTTGTATTACTGGACGATTCCCCATTCCAGAAAAGGATCTATCCGATTGCCGAGAAACATCTCGAAGAAGCTGCTAAGAAGATCCATGAGATGGAAGCAGCAGGTACAATCAAGAAATCACCGACTCCTTTCTTGAATCCCATAATACCTGTGGTTAAGGTAGATGGAAGCTTGAGACTTTGTCTTGATGCCAGAGCCTTGAATGAACGCCTAGCTCCTGAGCACGACAGACCGCCCAAGATTAGGGACATTCTCAGGAAGTTCAAAGGAAAAAGGATATTTTCATCATTAGACTTGGTTCAGTCTTATTACCATATCAGATTATCTGAGCATACTCAGAAATATACTGGATTCTTGTTTGATCAGACTACTTATGTATTCCAAAAACTACCTTTTGGATTGAAAAATGCCGGAGCCGCATTAATCAGAGCACTTGATGCCAAGCTGACTCATGAAGTGAAGCAGAAAGTAATATGTTATGTGGATGACACAATCATAGCTTCGGGAACAGAAGAAGAGCATTTAAAGACATTGTGCCTTGTTTTTGAGAATCTCCGACAGGCAAATTTTAAGGTCAAGTTTGACAAGTGTCGATTTTTTCAGAAAGAAGTGAAATTCGTAGGACACATAATCAATGGAGAAGGATATAGACCGAATCCGGCAAAGATTAGAACTGTTGCTGCATTTCCAACACCAACCCGTGTGAAACACGTGAGACAATTCTTAGGAATTCTCCAATTCTTTGCTGCTCATTGTGAGAAGTATTCCGAAACTGTTGCACCACTGCAAGGATTATTGAAAAAGAACTGCAGGTGGAATTGGAATGATGAATGCGAGATAGCTTTCAGGAGAGCTAAACAGATGCTTGTGGACTCAATTCAGTTAGAATATCCAGATTACTCTCGGAACTTTATTCTAGAAACTGATGCATCTGCCATTGGTATAGGAGCCATTTTACTGCAGGAAGATGATGAGAAGAAACGTCATTACATTGCTTTCTTAAGCCGACGTTTAAGAGCACATGAATCTCACTACTTCACGACCGAGATAGAAGCACTTGCAATTGTTTACGCACTTGAATACTGGCAGAAACTACTGTTAGGTCAGAGGATTATTGTGAGAACCGATCATCATGCGTTGACCTTCATCTTGAGAACAAGACTGGCAAGCGACAGGATCACACGTTGGACGCTGTTTCTCCAACAGTTCGATTTGGAAATAGTTTATCGACCAGGCAGAGAGAATGTGTTGGCCGACATTCTCAGCCGGAATCCTGAAGCTACTGTTAATGCCATAGACATCGAGGGAGAATGCGAGGAACACCTTCGCCGACTTCGTCATTTACCTGAAGGACAGCGACGTGAGGAGGAACTCAGACATATTATCCGTTTCCTAGAACGAAGAATGGATCCACAGGATGATCATTATGCAAGGATTGCTGCTGTTGCAGATGATTATTTGATTTATCATCGTGTCTTATACAAGTTTGTAGACGAGGACCACACTCAACTGCGTGCAGTTATTCCTAGGAGATACCAAGAATCTGTTATTCTTATGGTACATTTATCCATTGGACATGGTGGAACAGACAAAACCATTGCAACTATCAAGGAGTCTTTCACATGGAAAGGGTTAGGAGCCACCGTTAGACAGTGTTTACGTGCTTGCGACGCATGCCAGCGGAACAAGTACACGTCACATTTGCTGAAGGAACAACCTAGACCAATACTACCAACTCAACCTAGAGAGTTGTATGCACAGGACCTGTATGGCCCAATACCTAAGGCTCGTCGTGGGAATCGATACATCGTTCTAACGGTGGATGTGTTCACGAAATATACGATGCTTCATCCAATTCAAAAAGCTACTGCACATCAGATTATTCAGAGGATTAGACGTCAAGTGATACCGGAGGCAGGAAAGCCACAATTCTTGTTGACTGATCACGGATCACAGTACACCTCAGCAGAATTTGCCAATGCCATGAATGAGCTTGAAATAGGTCATGTTTTATCATCTACTCGACATCCAGAGAGCAACCCAGCAGAATGCGTGATGTCTATTATCGCAAAATTCTGTCGATTATATTGTCAAGAAGAACACTGGCGATGGACTGAAGTCCTTGTTATTATGGCAAAATGTATTAATTCAACAGTACATGAAAGCACTGGTCAAATACCTATGGTCTTGCATTTGAACCAGATGCCGCTGAGAATATGGGATCGTGTGATTGTAAATCCACCTTGTTTACAACCATCACATGCCAGCAGACTTTTAGCTGCGAGAGAGACTATGGACAGACAAGCTGCCAAGCGCTTGAGAAGAACTAGACGCCAGAGGTTTAGAGAACCACTAGTAGAAGGAGACCTTATCCTTATAAGGAGACCCGGAATTTCTAGTCCTATAGACCGCATATATGGGAAATTTCTATCCTTGTATTATGGCCCTAGTCGTATCCGACAGCCTTTAAACAATGGAAGTTATGTGATAGAAGACATTAGGACAGGAGAGCGCATTGGAACCTTTAATGCAGCCAATCTAAAAAAATATCACTCTTGAATGAATTTCAAAGCAAATAAAAATGTTATCCCAACATTTTATTTGAAACGACAGAGAGGCAGATGAACCCGCTGAGCTATGGTTCATGTGATATTTTTTTATGACAGAGCATTCATGATGGGATGTTGTACTTTTGAACACACCCAGGAAGCCACGTGAAGCTGAGAGATCACGCGATACTTTGAAGTAGCGGTGAATCGCACTTTTGACTTTGGTGTGAACTGCTAATTATTATCTGAGGTCTTATTAATTATTTTTATCTTTCCTACGAGACTCAGAATATTCCATTTCGTCATGCTGCATTATTAAAACATTTTGGAGAATGTTTATTTTTACTTTAGGTAAGGTAATACCCTTGCAGATACGCAAAAAGGAACGTAAGTAGTCGCTCAACGTTTTCGTTTTGACGACCTACTTTCTAGAGACACCCAGTACCGGAGCACTGCGTCTTGAGAATCCGCCTTGTGTAGGCGTGGAATTACATTTGTCCTACGAGACGTAGAAGAATATCCGCTGTTTAGCGTTAAAAAGTGATTATAAGGTGCCATCGAGCAAGCAAATACTAATATTCACTGTCGATGAAGTCCAGTGAATTAAATAAGAAGCTTGGAAAATAATTATTGGCAAGTATAGTGTATTGCACAACATTGCTGTGACATCACATATTACCCACGCGCATGTGGAGGGCAGATGCCTAGTGGAAATATACAGGTAATAGTGTTACAATTATCCTGAATAAGTGTGATTATAATAGTATGAGATATTTAAATTGCCAAAGTGGAAATTTCATCTTTGAAACGTCGTATAATTCACGGATGCTGCGTGATACAAAAGTAGCGTCACTAGCACGTGCGGCATTATAAAATAGTGTTAGCTCACATGCTAATCCACATCTGCAAGATTAAGGCTGTGTCGTATTTTATAATTGAAGCCTATAATAGTCACGACGGACATTATAATTTTGGAAGTGAGAGGATGAATAATCACGCAACTTATTTCGCTACCCACGTGATTGGACTTTTCTTCACCATGGTTGAAGCAGTCACCATGGGCTAATACCATCCCAGTATGGGGGGGTGACGTTTCTACAGGGACCCGCATGATGGTGGAACTTCCAGAACGATGAACGAGAGGGAAGGAGCCAAAATGCCATTTCCAGGCATATCCACGAAGATGTCGACAGGGACAAATCGAACCCTGGTCTTTGGGGGAGTCCAGATGGGAATCCTGATGAGGAGGATACCGATCCAGAGAGCCAGAGAGGTTTATGTACAACCCTTGTTGTGGAATAGAGAGCTGAGTGAGAGCTCCTCCATTTCGTGAGTTTTTGTCACACCCCTTCTTTGTTCTAGTTTCTGGTGGTATAGTAGTTTTAATGTAGTTTGTGAATCAACCACACTCAGTGTCAGCCATTTTTCTAGGTAGGGATGTAACTAGATTAGTTAGATGTCATTTATTTCAGTTTAGAGTGAGACACCCTTGGGGTCAGACATTTTGGTCAGCCCTGGTGCAGCTTGGTGAACGTCGTGGAACGTCAATGCCTACCTTTTTGCTGAACCTGATCGTAGTCATTTTGAGGCTATTTTGTTCAACCCTACTTGGGGTAATTTTCAAGTCTTTGCTGACTGTAGTTATGGCAATCAGATGCCTTGGTTATTAATTGACTGCATTCTTCGCAGCCATCCTTTGTTACACCCCTGACTGTCGTTAGAACGGTCGTATCATTTAGGTAGTCGACAGTAACTACCAGTTTGTAAATGCATTATATTTCATTTTGAATAAGCTCAGAAGCTATTCTTGGTCATGTTTGAACCTAACAACTAGAAGGAATGTTTCGTTGCCTAGCATCGAACGCGGTTCCCAACGTATCATTAAGCAGATCTAGTGTGTGAATCTGTGCCACATTTATCATATTTTTCTTGTGTCGTGTGAGACACGTTTTTTTATTTGATGTTCTAGCAACTACTGAGTTGCATTTTTAAAGCAAAGAGCTTCAGTTATTGTAAGTTTACTTTCATTTAGACGTCTTTGGTAGAAAGACGGAAGTGTATTACTATACTCAGATTTATAGCGTGCGTTTGATACACGGACTCTGTAGAGATCCGTAACCCATGGTAAAATTTTTTATGAACCGGCCAAGTGCAGGTTTTGTATTGATTAAATCGCCGGCCTTGAATAAACTGGTTATGTAACCCAGTGACCTAGAGCACGCCTGCTTTATTGTGAGACAAAACTACTATAGACGAGGACAGAGTACAATTTGTATTCGCTTTTCCTTTCATTGCTATTTTGCTTATGGAAATCAGTTTCCACTCTTGTATTTGATCACTTGTTTTATGGATCGGTTTTTGTTAGTTTAACGCTCTGTTGCGTGTATTGTCGTATGACAGGTACAGTTATGTAAGGTTTTCTATAGGATGGTGAAGTCTACCCTGTTATAGCAGGATGTTATTGTATGCTTTGTCCGGGGATGATCCCGTTGACCAGACGTTATTGGAAGGTAACTGTTGTACAGGCCTATCCCAGAGTTATTGAACGCGAGCTTAGCGCCGCTGGTAACCCGTGTTATTGTGTGTCCGAGTTGTTATACTCGTTGATTATATTCCGACTGTTGAGTCGAGGCTTTTTGGTGGAGAATGATCTCAGTTGGAGACACTCCGTGCCCAGGCTATTGTCAATGTTATTCGCCATAAACCTACGATAAACCTATAAACCGACATTCTAATAATAAGTCGCATAATTGTTGTAAAACAAGCCTAACTAACGATTCTTTCTATCTAACTTTGTTCTTTGCATTCTGGAACTGTTGACATAGCCGTGCAGTTGAAGATAATTTCCTTGTGAGGAAATGACTAGGACAGTTGACATTTTTGTAGCGACCTGAAGCATGTGCGAACCTAGAGTTCGTAGCTTGTGGAGCTCAGGCCATGCGATGTCAGACGTGGTCTCAACTGCGCATTCGTCACCGTAACTATACACATTAGATGACTATGGTTTACAAAGAGTAAACCAAGGTGTAGGCAGGAATTTTTAATAAAACTATTGTGTCTATTTCGTTATTAATTTATGATGTCAAGTGTATTAAACCCTACATGTTACTTTATTGTGTGCTGTTAGCACATAGTTATTAAGCATAATTAAATTGTTTGTTTTTCATGGCTGTACACTTAGCTTTTGGATGTAATTGTTTTCTTTTACGGACGTCATCGCCGTAAATTTTGTTAATTGATAGGACTTAGCTAGTTGAATTAATGTTAAATTTAAATGTCGAAATGGTACCATCCTAACCTAGATTTGTTTTGCTACCCTGTTAAATGTAAATTCAGATATTAGCTTGATCTTGTAACTTGAACTAGGGACTTGCGTCGTACCATATTCCTAGCGTTGCTGTTGTTGCTTTATCATTGTGAGTTAGATCTTTCGCGAGGGTTTTCAGTAACTTCTCAGGTAGGGGACCTGTTCTTTATCTTTGTTTATTTATTAATTTGCGGACTAGCCGATTATAACCCTCCGAACTAGGCTAGGGGCTTGTGAATTTTAATAAATTTTCACGGTGTTTTACATGAGTCTGGATGTTTATTTTCTCAGTCTAGTTTTAAGGTGAACCTTTCCTTAGGCGGTCTATGACCATCGTCACCATGTACCACGATCCCTGTGGACTACGGACTCTCGTGCCGCTTTAGCCTTTATGGAAGGTCACCTGATCCTCACGGTACTTTTTATTTGATTTATGTGTCGTTAGTTGAGTCATCGTGGTTGTTGACATCAACTAAACGGTCTCAATATGTACGACGAGATTCAAGTAAAAGAGGTACTTTTGAACATTTAGGCGAATGGTAAACTAAACTGAACTTACGCCGAAATACATATTTCAAAATATCATAGTAATTTGATACTTAAAATGGCTAGGAATATATGCCAACATTAAATATTATATTGCAGCCTGATTGTTCATCATTTTATCCTTAGATCAAAGGCAGCATACACAATAACTAAGTTATAGGCCTACTGGCAAAAAATAGAAGTCGTACTTACATTAAAATAAAATAAAAATAAGGTTAGGCTGGTAATGACTTACAATAAAGAAGAAAAAGTATGTTAATTGGTATTCAACATTCATATGTGTGTGAATATGCATAAGCCTATAACTAAAAAATTAAATAGATGCTTGGTGTACAAAAATACATAGCCTGCTTTATTTATACAAAACAACCACATGTTCAATATTCTTCAAAGCAATGGGGCATGGTGGCGCAGTGGTCAAGCTATTCACCTCTCACCAAGGTGGACCAGGTTTGATTCACGGTCATTGCAAGTGAGATTTTGGAAGTGAAATGCCATGTCCTGTGGTTCGGATTCCACGTAAAATGGAGGTCCCTTGGCTCATGATCACAAGATTAACGGTCACGTAAAAA
The DNA here is from genome assembly GCA_946902985.2 of Meconema thalassinum. Classification (NCBI taxonomy): domain Eukaryota; kingdom Metazoa; phylum Arthropoda; class Insecta; order Orthoptera; family Tettigoniidae; genus Meconema; species Meconema thalassinum. The sequence goes on from OX336399.1 coordinate 35,426,363, forward strand.
CTACAAGCTTCTTTTTCTTCAAAGCAGGTCGAAACTTCGACCTCACATAAGTCATACAGCAAACGAACAGGTCCTGCAGGGAAGATCCCTTAAGCCGAATTATTTGTATCGTCTCCAAGACTGACATCATAAAAGTATACTGGAAAATGTGAAATTTTATGCCTATGCTGATGAAGAAAGTAACAGTAAATATTAGGCTACTTGTCGTTCAATAACTCTCGGTCTTTTCTTGGGTGGCTGAAGCCGATGCTGTGGGAAATTGCAAATTGCAGGTACCGATCATCTTTAAGCAGTGGTTTGTTTCTATTTGAATGAAACAAGTGACTTAGCATGTTTATAAAAGTTTTCACAGCTATAACCCATTTCTTTAATAGGCCTACATCTGGGCGTTTCCATGGAAATCTGTAATATAAGCTAGACGTAGGTTATAATTCTGTGACTAATTTAATAACTTATAACCTACAATAGGGCCTACGTGTATTTGTCATACGTGCTATTTAGGCCTATGTCAAAATTTGATGTAAGACATATCCATAAACGCAGAATAGGCTACTTCGAAATAAAGTAGACCGTAAACCTACCGTATTATTGGAAAATACCATACATATAACGTTGCACAGAGGTACGTACGTTCAAATATATGAAAAGAATCACGACATATCAGCTGACATGCAACCTAGAGTTAAATGGTATGACAGTTTTTGGTGCGACTAGTTACGCCTGGCAATGCACCAGGAAGCAGTTTTCAGAGAGGGTTACCATGGGAGGAGTTGTTCCAATAGTACCGACAGTTCAATGGTCTCAGCTCGCACCCCCCCCCCCTCTTCCAATCGTCAAAAATCATAGTGTCCGTGGCGCAAAAATCCTACCAATGTTCTTTGGCTCTAGTGTGTCCATGAGTTTTACATATCCTGGAGTAGAAGGTAGCAGCATTTGAAGTCTGAGTTCTTCTACATTATAAACCTCGCGAGTCTCCTCTTACACCGGTCTTGAAGGTGTATACTTTGATAAACCCAAGGCCTTCTTTATGTAAGTCGCCTTCAGTTTCTCCATATTGTTCCAAATACTTCATATTTAAATGTGTCCAAATGCTCTCCAGTCCATAAGTCACAATACGGGTAACATTTAACCGCAAAAGTTTTAAGGCTGTTTTTATAGATAGCTTAGTCAAATGTTTTATGTCGTTGAAGGCTTTGGTAGTGACGCTGGGTCTATCCTTGATTTGCAGTGTGAAAACATTGCCAGTTGACTAATGAAGGACCTAAGTAGGACTACTTGTAATGTGGTACACCCTCAAGCGGTTTTCCTGCAATGTGGAAAATTGCTGGCTTTCCCCCTTTCCTAAAGGTCATAGATTTAGTCTTGTTTCTGTTTAACCTAAGGTCATTGTGTAACACCCATAATTCAAAGGGATCGAGAGCAGATTGCAATTCGACCTGTGAACTTGAAGCGAGCACCATGTCATCTGCGTATATAAATGAGATTACCCGCTCTGATAATATATCTGTGATAATATCTACCATAGCAGTGATAAATAACACGAGGGCTTAATGGGTCTCCTTGTAGCAGCATGCCTGTAGTCTGCTCAATTGGGCTTGATGTTGTAATGCCATCGTTAATGACTATATTGTTAGAGCCTAAAATACTTTTGACAAGATGTTTAGTGTAGCTGTTACCTCTCAATAGTCTGCCTAGTTTTTCCAATATTTTCTTCCTGCTAATCGAGTCAAAAGCTTTAGAGAAGTCAATGAATATGGATTGTAACTTTCCCTTCGGTACTGACAGGGTAGACGCAATCTCAGTTTGAAGACTTCGAATTGCCTGGATTGTGCATCTTTCTCTCCTGAAGCCAAATTGTGAGTCACAATGCTATTTGGGATGGCTGGGTGGGTCACATACAGCGGAGGAGGAAGCATCTTTTAAAACATCATTCCCTGATTTATTTCTCGTTTGATAAGGTATTTTGGCTAATTAATGTACTATAGAGAATATTATCGCTCGTTCTACTTTCGTTCAGTGGTACCATTCTGTTTTAGACCACCTCGTTGTGTAGTGCCTAGCATTCTTGGCTGTCGTCCCGGAGGTCCGGGTTTGATTCTCCGGCTCTGCCAAGAAATTTAATTCTCATGTGAGGGCTGGGATGGGGTGCACTCTGCCTCATGAAGCAACTTAGTAGAGGAGGGTTCAATTCCCACCTCAGTCATCCTGGAAGTGGTTTTCCATGGTTTCCCCACTTCTAATCCAGGCGAATGCCAGGATGGTTCCTAACTTAAGGCCATGGCCGCTTCCTTCCCACTACAATACCCAATTTACAAACACACTAGTTCAGCCATAACAATAACACAGGTTATCACACAAATTCCACACACAAATACATGGGGCTACAAGACCACGATGTCGTAGCCCCTAATATAAGCAACAACCATTTATATTTGCATTTTATATTTGCCTAGGCCCTTCATGGGCTGTATAGTGTCAGGGGTTGACTTTGTTGTTGGTTGACTATTCTTGTAGTTCCATTTAGAAATATTTGCATTTTTTTAACATAATGTCTTACCTCTGCTTTATTCATGTCTGTATTTTTAGCTACTGTCTGTTCTCGTTGCTTGTAGCGAAATACGTCAGGGTTTCATATTGAATTTGTGCCTTATTACATAAAAACCTGTAATTTCTGGCGGAATTTAATCAAATATGCGAATGTTTGTCTTCGAATTTGCCGCTATTTCGATGGCGCCATGCCCGCCAGTTGCTACAGCTGTTCCCCTACGATTTCCGCCATCTTGGTTTTGATGTTACGGTCTGAGATATTGTAGTCGGTCTTGGCTCTACCTTTATTTATTTCTTTTTTCTGTACTGTATGCAACTAGTTAGTACACTGATCTCTATACATGGATCGCTGATGGCAGTTCTCCGCTGCACGAGAAAGTACGCCAGGTTGAGCGCGCGGTCCGCCATGTTGGCGTACCCATTCTCGAGCTATCCTTATGGGGAAGCAATGATAATCTACTCAATTTTAAATCGTAATTAATGGTGCTTTGGAACAAATAAAAATATAGAGATATGTTCATTCATAGCATTAGGACATTGGGATCACTGACACGTCATTCCGAGGTCAGTAAATCTCCGGAATAGCAATAAAAATGAATGTATAATATCGGCTGACAAATATCAACAAATAGGTGCTGAGTACACGCAATTAGCGATCAGTAACAGGGTAACGAGTGAAAAACAATTTCTGAAAACATTCTTGTAAATTGTATATACGGTATACATGTATATATGCCACGAAATTACGCATTCTTCAAATGATGTACCTATAAACGTAGCTCACTATACCCAGGCCTAGATTCGACATATCGTAATCGGTCCTTGGTAAAGAATTCCTGTTTCCATGAAATAACCAACACTTCCCCCAAGTAATCCCAGCCCTCTACATCAAATACTACAGCTTTTAATCACGCTAGCAGCACAATAAACTTAATAATAACGGGAAGTAGATCAAAGCCAAAAATGCACTTTAAGCCGAACCAATTTCACTCCTCAGCTCCACATTAAACTTAACACAACTAAAAACCTACTCAAAATATATTCTCCCCACCGTTTTACAACTATTAAGCGAACTATTCGCACCCAGAACCGAAAAACCCTGAAATGGGATCAAATTAAAAACGCAATGGCCTAGCCCGATCACGTCTGCTTCAGCACCACCGCAAATGTATACTTAACTTCACAAGACCTTCAAAATTACGGCTAAGTGACCTATCTGCCCGAGAAGTAAAGGTATTACCGGCTTGCCTGGGATGATGGGTCACCAAACCGGTACTTAAAACTAAGATTTTACGCTTTAAATAACCAAATTCAGCCCATTTTACAACTACAAGAAATACAAAACATTTACTGCCAGTATAAATACATGTATAACATCAAACTACCAGTAACCAATCACAGAGCCGGATTCGCAATATTGCACCATGCGCTCGCTGCCATCTTGCTATACCTGACATCGTCTAATCGGCTTACTGCTGCCTTAGCTACCAGCCATCCATGTATAGATATCAGTGAGTTAGTAGTATAGTTAGAGATGTATATATGTGTTCCTAGGGTTCCCTAGTCATTAGTCCGGTGGGAGTTGTTCAGCTCTTAGCCGGGTGTTTACATTTCCACGATCCATTTACCATCTGCGCGGATTTGGGACAGTGCTCTAGAGGAATTCGGGCGCAGTACTGAACTCGAATTTAGTATCTGTGGGATAATGCATGAGGCAAGGATCGAACTGTCTCGCGTGACAATTTTATGTTTGGAAATAAAGAAGCAGTCTGAACAATCTTTTATACACAAGTATTCTGTGATGTTAGTGAAAGCTATATTCGAGTCGTAGGAGGAAATTACAGCATTTATAACAAGTAAGAATGGAAATGATTCTGTGAATTTTATTTTAACCAAGGGAGAATCTAATTTATTGAGGCTGGAGAATGACCAATTTACAAGTTAGCCAGTTAAGAACCGGTTTCTTACGCCGAGTCCCCGACAACAAGGGAGATTTGCACGTGACACGCTTTTGTAAGACATATAAAGAGACAGCGGCACACGTCACTAATTTTCATGTCAAGAACAATGAAATCTGCATGGCAACTCGACAGCCAATCAAATTAATCTATCAATCTGAGTATTAAAATATTATATTTAAAAATGGAAATTATATATAATTAAACCACACTAATATCAAGAGTACAAGAAATAAAATTTATTTATCGAAACGAAATTTGACATTTATAGCTACGAGAGGAGATATTTGTAAATAAGAGAAATTAAAAGCGTGTGAGTCTAGGAACGCCATTTATGAACCCAGGAGCCTAGCAGTAGAGGAGAAGGAGATTCATTCCAATACTACGAGTGGTCGAGTCAAGACCGAGTTCACAATTACTCCGACGAATATTACTGCATAGATTGAGAGCGACGGAAGGAGAATACTTTGGCCGAGGGAGAGCCATTATTTGTACTCAATGAGGAGAGACATCGCCCGTGAAAGGACACGATAGTATAACATTGAGAACTTGCTGCTACAATTACAATTTATAAAAACGCTTATAAGAAACGAGATATTCTACAGAACTTCAATTAAAAGTACCACAATCATTCAACAAATAGTACTACAATTATTCTACGAAAGTACTACAACGTATTCAACATTGTATCGAGTATATTTCTACTGCATTTTAAGAAATATTTCACGATGAATTCACACCCGAGTTAGAGGGGACAACTATATTCAGAATCTACATTTGAAGTCGTCATAAGCAACTAAACTATGGAGGGAAGCTAATCTACATTCAGTGAGGTGGAATCCAGAGTGGACCAGACAACTATGGCTACCACGGATTACCACTGCAACACCAACTGCAGAAATCTGAAGTCACCAATATCGCAACTAAATGAGTTTGCAATATCACCAGGAAATCTCATAAGACAAACACTTCAGCTAATGTTAAAATGCATAACTACGAGAGAGCAGCCGTTAGAAGAGAGTATTCGACAAAGCTATCTAGCTCGGAAACGAACGAGATTCAAGACTGTTTAGTCAAGAAGAAATTAGATCTGAACCGAGCCGATACCGGCAGTCGAGACCGCCAGCGGGGAAAAGCGTGTCTGTCCAGATGCTCGCTTGCACCAGGCACGCGCCATTCATCACGTCACGAGCGACAATCCCAGTCATGCGTCATTGGAATGCAGCCGCTCAACACTCAACTAATAGCCCAGGTCATCGCAGCTTAAGGTAGAGAAAAGTTTGTCCTATATTTAGTAGTTTGCATATTTTAGGGATATTTCAGATGTGACCAACATTTTTTTATTGTAATCATTTATAACTTACTCTCGTTATTAAGTTGTCAGTTTTATGTAAATTTGAAGGGTAATTCTTTGACGTCAGCGTGTGTTTTATAACTCTTCGATTTAAACGAATCCGTTTTATGAGAGTGGAATGTCTCGATAGTAGCGTATGTATTGATAGGAATGCCTCGATAGTAGCCTATGTACTGATAATAATAATAGTAATATCAATAATATCGTATGGCCTCAGGTGCCGGGTGCAAGCTTTGTAATTTGACACCCAGAGGGTAGCTTGCATGTCGAATTTCATTGTTCCTTGAATCACTATGAAAGTCAAGGAGGTTAGATATCTAAGCTCATTGAACACTATAGCGCTTTCTAATAGAGAAATGAGGAACGTTGTGTTGGCGGAAACTCCCAAAATTAATTTTTCCTTTATGAACACGGCCTACTGAATTCAAATGGGTTCTTTGACATGCCAACATCGTATGACATGCGTGTCGTATTTTTGCAGCCTTAAAAAAAAATCACTTACGACGGCCAGGAGCGAACCTGCAATCTTGGGGTTTAGTAGACCGACACGCTATCCACTCACCCACTGATAAAATGTGTTGATAGATTGCGTTGATCGAAAGCATTGTTAGAACGCATTGATAAAATATGTTGAATTTTTAATACTTTTTTGAATTGAGTTTGGAACGATTATAAATACTTGGCATATACTTTGAAAAAGTATTGTAAGATATATTACTCAATATTAAAAGGAATAAGACCATGTAACAATACAAATGTAAATAATACGAATAATATGGAAATAAGATCATGTTATTGACGTGTAAGTCAAAAGTGATAATACAAGAGTAAATAACTCATTCTAGAGTTAACACGAATGTAACTATGCTTTATGAACTTGTAAAATGCGAAGTGACTTATGAAAGACAAGGTGATTTGTATATCAACCTGCTTTCATGATGAAATTGAAATGAGTAAATAAGAATTTAAATTCTAGGATTATTACCAGGAAGGGCGGATATGTTGTTATTATTATTATTATTATTAAATGGAACGAATACATGGATACTATATTCTCAGGAGGTTTATATTTTTATTGTAACGTGGATGAATATGAAGTATGAAAGATGCAAACGTAAAAACGTAACTACAGGGGGTGTAGAAAATTGTACAGGAACTATAAGTTATGTGAAAGGAACAAGTAATGTGTTATAAAGGCTCGAAGATAATTTATAATGGTTAGGAGGATTTTTGTAGTGTGCATCATGAAAGATATATCACATTTTTGTGTTTATTGAGTAGGATCACAGAATCTCATACATTGTGCGAATGTATAGAGATGGGTTTTTATTTTAGCAATGCCGTGATTCATCGTCGTAAGGAAAAGAATGTATAAGGTGCATTCAAAAAGTAACGAGCCGGAGGCATAATTACAGAAACCAGTACCTGTATGTTAGAAGTGGCTGTTGAGGCACTTGTCCCACTGTGACACGAGGCGGTGAATGGCTGTCTCATAAAATTCTCTGGGCTGCGATGTGAACCAGTTCCGCACGTACAGCTGGACGTCGACGTCCGAGGTGAATCGTTGGCCCCGCAGAGCTCTTTTCAGGGAGCCAAACATGGCGTAATCACAGCGAGAGAGGTCTGGACTGTATGGAGGGTGGCCGAGAACCTCCCATTTGAATTTCAGCAGGAGTGCCGCGACTGTGTTGGCCGTATGAGATCGTGCATTGTCGTGGAGCAGAATGATCCCACGGGTGAGATTGCCTGGTCGTTTTGTTATTATCGCTCGGCAAAGGGTGGTCAAGGTTTGCGAGTAACGCTGGACACTCACTGTTGTCCCGTGCGGCATGAAGTGTATCAGAAGGGGGCCATCTTGGTCAAAGAAGAACGTCAGCATTATCTTTCCTGCACTCGTGTGGAAGGCCTTGCCTTTTTTTTTTGGGTGGTGGTGACCCTGGATGCTTCCACTGGAGGCTTTGTCGTTTGGATTCTGACTCATCTCCAGCCACCACTCGTGCCAGGAACCCATTCCCTTCCCTCGCAAAGCGCTGCAGATGACCAAGACAGTGGGCCTTTCGACATGCTGCCTGGTGTGGTTGAAGACTGTGGGGCACCCATTGGCCACACACTTTGCGCAAGTGCAGTCGTTCCTTCATGATGGTGTGCACACTTCCGACGCTCAATCCGACCACGGCGGCTATGATGTTCACTGTCACTCGGCGGTCCTGGGTAATGAGTGCATCAACCAGCTGGACGTTGTCATCGGTAATTCAGGAGGTGCCCCAGACCGGGCATAATCGGCTAACGACACCCGTCCTTCCCTAAAGCGCTTGTGCCACGCCTTGACCCTTGCAAGGGGCATGCAGTGTTCGCCGTACACTTGTGACTTTCGGCAATGAATGTCCGTTACCCCTACTCCTTCCGCTGTCAGAAACCGAACAACACCTCTTTGCTCATCGTTTGACGCCTCCATGTCACTGTTTGCAATGCGACTGACAGTGTTGGACGATTGATGCATGCTGCTGCTCGCTTTGTATCGTCACGTGACGTGCACACTTGCCCACAGCGACGGGCTGTGACCTTCCACGCTCTGGTCGGAACCACACCTCGTTACACACGCCACGATTAGCCGATGTCGTCACTGGTTTTCGCATTCCAGCCTCCGGATCGTTACTTTTTGAACGCACCTTATATTATGGAGTGTGAGCGTATTGTAGACGCTATATCAAAGACTTGTCCACTGAATAAGAAGTTATAAAGTATATTGCAACGGGTCCACGTTCTGTACAGGTTGTACCGTATATGAAGTTTATGGAAGAAATATGTGTATTATTGAGATGAATATGTTAGTGAAGATTAATGACACAAACCACGAGTACGGTACCCGTATGCATTATTGTTACATCGGATAGTCTTGCATAGTATTTCAAAAGTTACCGTATTTATTAATTGAATTTGGAAAAACAGAGCCGTAATTAGCTTAATTGCTCGCTACGAAGGTTCACTTGGATATGGCATAAGATTTCAGTGAAGGTAAAACTATTAAGTTGTGAATTTAATCTAGAAAAATACTTTTTAAGAAAGAGAACGAAGGTGAGAGAAAGATTCAGGCAGATTTTGTAGAGATCTAAGCTAATTATCGTGCTGGACTCGATAGTGTAAATTATGTAAATATTTGTAATATAATAATAATTTTAATAATTTAATTTTAGATTTGATTGTTGAACTAACGAAGTTCAAATAAGTGTATAATGTAGGGTGAGAACTGTAAATAGCGATTTTGAAGAGATTGATATCACGAGTAACAGCTGATTGCTACAAGCTGTGTCATAAATCATTGACAAGTTTTTAAGAATTTAAATACCGTATGTTTGGTATTTTTTATGTACCGGTAACAGTTTAATGTGAGTGAGGAGGACTTAGTTGTAGTCCGAATTCCTTCTACATAGGAATTATCCACAGATATACAAGATCTATCTAATTTAATTTGAATTTTATTTTTGTTTTAAATTTTAATTTGTGTCAGGGACATTTTATGTAGTGTCCATTGTTGAATAAATTTACAAGCGCGGTTTTAGTATGCTTGTCCGTTTCTATAGAAACTGCTAATCTTTTCATTTGGTAATCGACATGAGATAGTACTACCGGTAGGCCTACTAGTTAGATGCTGGCGACCACTTAGACTTTAAGACGTTCATCCTCGAGATCCGAGATTCTTGTACTAACAATCGTTGATCACTAGGATCTTGTGCTCGAGCCAGCCGGGAAGGCGGTGCGCAGAACACAACGTTACCATTACGTCATGCCTCACTTCCATCCCACCAATGACAGTCAGTCTGTCTTGAGAATCTGAGCTAGTGTGTTGTCAGGAAAGCCAAGTGTAAAGCAGCGTGAAAAAGACAGGCTCGATGAGCTAAGCGACTGTGTTGCCATACTGCAGGAACTCATGGTAGCAGCCTGCGGTGTGGGGCTCGGACATGGTGGACCTGTTGCAACAGTGGGCATGTATCTCTTTCTCTCTCTGCACAAATCCCATAGAGCCAGCAGCCTTCCGGGCTGACGAGAGCTCGATTTACCAATAATGAACGGTGACCTCTGTCAAAGCTAGCATGTGGAGAAATGCTGCGTTGCCACTGAGGCAGATCATGACTCATAACATTCCAAGAGGCTTGCAGGAAGACACAAATACTGGGGAAGTTAGCCCCCCTGCCTGGCGGTCTAATGGCAGTGACGAGTGAAGGCATAGTAGAACACTGAGTCAAACCATGTGCTCACTGCTGTGTCTGGATGCATTGCAACACTGCTCGCTGTTGCCATGGAGACCGTTACACCTCTCGTCTCCACTGCTCACCTTTCAAGCGGATGACAGCTTTCACCGTTCATCTTTTGCAAATCAGAGTATACCAACCTGGAGCAGCTTCAACCAATGGGAAGCAAGGCGCTACGTAGAACTAATAGCAGCTGGGGGTTGGGGCAGAGACGACTCGGCGGCAATCGGAGGTCACCTATTGAAAAAGCGCGGGAAACCAAACCAAATAGCTTATAAAGATAATAGCGGAAACTCGGCCGTAAAAGCATGCGCTCGTTTGGAGACAGCGATCACAGTGCCATCTCTTGGTGCGAGTTGACAGCATTACTCGCCTTGCCACCCACAGCTAGCATTTTTGAGTGCGCACCGACCGAAATTGCATTGTGAAGTTAAAATATGTCTTGGCTTGATATTTAGGCAGCAAATAATTTAAAGATTAGTGTTAAAAGAAACAAAATATACTTGGTTCTGTGCGACTGCTTCTGCATATGGTTTGCTTTGCCATAGGCAGTAGAACTGAAGGCACTGCACCTGGCCAAATACTGATAATTACAAGGAAATATTAGCACATTGGTTTTAATCTATCCTTTTTGACATAGGCCTACTGGTATTTAAAAACGAGTTGAACACGCTTAATTACATTAAAAGAAAACAGTTACCTTCTTATATATTTCCTAATGAAGTCAGTAAAATTAAAATTTGTGTTTCTGAACTTGTTAGATTACACCAACCTCCTTAGCTTTAATAGTGCAATACGTACACTTTAGAGGCAGATGACCTCGATGTTCCGCCCCTTATAACAACAATAAATAACTACGTACACTTTCAATCGGAAATATTGAAGCATATTGTTAAATGTCAGGCCTACTGTACCGTAGAGTCACCACGTTTTATAAAGGCTGTTATTTCAATATTAACATTAGGCCTACTATCAACAACCTACAAAGATCTCACCCTTGACTTAACAAGTTTTTGTTCCTGAAATCTTTCTCCACAAAGTGGTCTGAGCATACAACATGAGTTCTGTTTAAATGTTCTGGGTCATTCCTTTTCAATACGTCATCTTAAGTCAGCTCTTCGGCTTCGAATAACCCACAGCGTGCATCTATAAATATATAAAGAACAGGCTAAAATATGCTAAATTATATTGTAAAAGCATTCTGTATTAAAAGAAAACCGAACTATCAGTGTAATGGTAGGCTACTTGTTTACAATAATTTCTTGGGAACCCGAAGAAAGATTTTGGGTCACTTTGTTGTTTATAATTATTACAGCCATATATGGCACAAATACTCCCCGTACCAACCATTACAATTGGATAATTAGATCATCCACAGGTCAATAATTTCTTATAATTGTATGATTGGTTCTCACGGTTGTAAATCTGCTGGTCTTACGTTGCCAACTCGGACCGCTAGGTGGTGCTGGGGAGCGCTGTCTCCTGTTTTGGCGAGGAGTTTCCGCTATTATCTTTGAGTGTGTTTCTATCTCCCAAAATTTTAATAATGGCACCCCGTGGCGTTAACGAACAGCTGATTCCTCACCTCAAGTTAAAACGCAATGAGAGTGAAACGCGAATTATGATCCGCATCATCCTGGCTTGTTATTGGCTGGCAATTATTACCAGCCATTGGCTGCCCGCGGGTTTGTTTACAATTATCACCAACATGGTGGCGAGAGGAATAGATTTCTACATCAATTAAATTGCTAGAAATCTATTCCAGTTCATGACAGTATGAAGTGCAAATCACTTATTGGTGAGGAATTGTATGTGCGTTTATATTTAAATTGAAGCGTGACACTGTTCATCAAAATTTGTGAAAATAAAAGTACAAATCAACACTCTTGCCAATCAACTGAAAGTTTCTACTACTTTGGATGTAATGGATGTAAATCAATTGGCTGTCGTTTCCACCAGTTTTATTCATCAGTTCGAAATACATTCAGTACAATAACCTTTTGTGCTCTATAAAACTACATTATAGACCATTGCATATTGATGTTGCCCCTGATTATATTTACCAATTTCATGACATATAATTTGTAGGCTATGCCTAATAAGGCATATAATTTAAGTGGCCGTTTGTAATGTGAAGTCCTTACTGTATTTATGTACAAATATTATGGTTTAACTAATGAAGCAAGGATTAAAAGTGCTGTTTGCACTGCCACCCTTTTTTGTTTAAATATTGATATGTAGTTTCTCAGTCTGGTAACTTCTTGGATTTGCTTGAGATAGATTTATAGTAATATACTACCTTATTAACCTGCAGGCTGAGTTTTTTTTTAAACATGCCCAGGTGCATACAGTAGCACAAGACCTACTGCAGGCTATGTCGATCCTAAATGTAGGCCTATTATAGTGCTCATGTCAAAGGTCGTCCTAAAGTTTTAACTATTGAGACTTGATTTGCATCGAAGATAATTTCAGCGGAGTCTGGCAAGGCTTCATAAACTTGGGCGTGACTTCACATTTTCATTTTTCCTATACAGCTTTTGATACCAACCACTTAAATCACAGTATTTCAAGTTTTGCTCTCATTAAACATCACCAACACTTTTTTTCCCCTGGTGGTGGGCTGTGTTGGAGTCTACAGAAAATAAAGTTGAGAAATAAAAATACATCTTAGGTTTCCATAACACAGTTGCATTTTATCCTTCTATATCTCCACTCAATATACCAATCCTACCAATGCTTCCTAATTCCTCATGCTGCATAAATAAACATGACAGATTACAGCATTAGCAATGATGACAGTAATTTATGAATTGTTAAAATGTTTTTAAAAGATGCATAGAAAGTGGCTTGATAAACCCTGTATCATCAAACCATTTAAACATTCCCACATAGCTCTAATCAGAAGCTCATTTTATGTGCAACAGGTATGTAAAATAAACCTCCCTCCCATTAACTTGTAGGCCTAACCTGAACATAATCCATGTTAAGAGCTGTTTTTTGGTTCACAGGAAAACCTACCATTTAAAATCTTGCACACACCGGTAGGCTACTAATCATATTAAGGTGCAATTGCCTACGGTAATTTTAAAAATCCTGGCTATCAACTACTGCTTTAAATATTCCAGACATCTTTCTTAACTCCACTTTTACTGACAGCATGTAAGTCCTTACTACTGTCTTTCAAGCCATTGACCAGTTGTTTGTTTCATGACGAACCATTTTAGTCATTCTTCTCTATGTGAAATACAGTTGATGACAACTGCCTGGAAGACTCAGGTGTTTTTTCTTGTGTCGCTTCTCTGGTTGCCTACGACACTTCTTAATTATTAACAGAATGTTTCATTGAATTGTTGTATCCAATTGACCAACTGGTAATATATTATGGCTTGCTTTAATATTCCTATGATACACTTTTAGATCCCATACATTAATGAAATATACAACAACATAGGCTGACATGTTGAACCAATCTCACATTCCCAACTAATGGGACATAAGCTACCTAGTGGTTGGTCTCACAATGCTTCCATCTACATGTACCGTACTAGGTCTAGTAGTACCATAGGTATTGTGACTGTTTCTCCAACTCCGTCAAGGAAACTAATTCTGAACTAAGATCTGGAATGGGGTACACTGACCCTCGAGGGCAATCAAGGACAACTTGAATCATTCAAGTGATTTTTCTATTTCATTTTACCAACTAACCAGGTGCCTGGAAATGCTAGTGAAGGAGGCAGCTAAGTAGGCTAGCCTACTGGTATTCACCATTCAGAGAGCATTCTCAGCGACTTGTCTAAGTATAGCCCTATGACACAATTTTCAGAAATTGATCCAGTAGTTACAGAACACTAATGGTGCCCAGTACTCACAGCTTAGCATAGGACGGAGTGGATTCCAGCCACAGATTAACTTATGATCTGTCAACTGGTTTTCAAACAAATTGAGCACACACCCAAGTACAGGGGTCTTGACCATGATGTTCCAAGCCTCTAAATGAAACACTCCTCTTTAAGACCTTCTGGTCTTGCATCCATGGTCGATCAACATTCTCCTGATCTGTGTTCTCAAGTTTCTGATGGTTATGGACATTATTTTTATCCTGATAACTTCATATTTTAAGGGGTTGGGGTACATGCCCTATTCTTAATTAGTTCAGCATAAGATCATTGAATCCCCTTAAGAAAATAGGGAACATCCATGTGTTATTTGACCATAGGAAAGGGAGAATTTAAAAAACTGAACCTCTAGGGACATTGATGCAGATGACTCCCGAGTAAGTAGGCTAGATCAAAATGAACATTTTTCCGTGTTGCCTTAATAAAGGTTGATAACGTTCTACCGTTCAACATGAATAGGCCTATATTGGATGGGAAATATTTTTATTATTTGCAGAGATTACAAGGATGACTTCTTAATGTATCATTATTTTGTTAAGGGAACATAAGTTCCAAGTCCATATCGTGTTGGAAGCCATATTTCAGTGTTGCCTTAGTAAACGAAATATTCAATGTATTTCAGTCGGTCAACACGGTTGCACTTAATAGTAATGAGCATTATTCCCAAAACCAGAAAAAAATGTACATGCAGGCCTAACATGTCAAATCAATCATGCCTACAAGACAACAAAAATGCTCTATGAAAAACTATTAAAACCCCATAATGGTACCGTAGTCAAAAATAATCTCAAACCACCGCCACTATTTCGCGAAGGTGCAGAAAAATCTGAATAAAGTACAGCTATTCGTAATAGTTGCTACTGTTGTGATAAACCGCTACTGAGTGATAGGCCCCCGAAATATAACTATTTATCTTAATGTCTACAAGATAACGAGATTGCCAAAAACCACAATGCCACCCACAAAACTATAGAAAACAGCACTAAAAATGGCTTATCTAATCCACAAGTCATCCACCCTTCACCAACATTAATATTTGTAATTTAAGTAACTTAGGTTATGTTAAATTGAGGTTAATGGCGGAATTGATTGCGGCTGTGTGGGGGGAAGGACCCAATAAGTGCTCAGCCAATCAGGGACGTTTTGATTGGAGACCATGCTCGGAAAATTTTTAGATCGTTTTGATTCTCAGGGCTTCGTTAAGCCCCCACCCTAGGCCGTGGCAGCGAACAAAATGGCGGCTTAACGAACACCACGGGGTGCCATTATTAAAATTTTGGGAGATAGAAACACAGCCTTTATAAGCTACAAGCTGTACCCGGCATGCGTTGCAATGCCAATCAAAGAAAGTGTTGGCGTTGAAATTCTGTTTCTTGAAGTGCTTTTGGGTACACAACATGTTAACTGCCTCTACGCTATCGTAAAACGGATTTTTTAATTTAGAACCATTCGTGGAAGCGTGCACAACAACTTTCAAAAGTTACATCGCTGTCACTCATTTGTTGAATCTACTCGTACGCTACCTGTTGTGAAATGGATTTACTAAGTCGAAACCCTTCCCTGGCGTGTACACAATAACTCATCAATGATTCATCGCGCTTCGTATTGTAAAATGGATTTACTTAGCCAGAAACCTTTCCTGGAGTGTACACAACAATTCACCAAACATTTATCACTATCAGACGACTGGTATATGACTCATCTACTGGTGCGATACCTATTGTAAAATGTATGTACTAAGCCAGAAACCTTCCCTGGAGTGTACACACACGGTCGACTCTAGAAAGGTAAATAGTAAATTGCCAAGTCTCAGCCTTCCGACCTATCTAGAGTCGACCGTGGTACACAACATCTCACCCAAGTTTCATCGCTATCGGATGAATGGTATATGACATTATATGGGACTTTGTTGAAACGCTTCGCGCGCCGTTGCTCATTTGTTGATTCAACTCGTGCTCTACCTATTTTTAAAGGGATTTACTAAGCTAGAAACCTTCCCTGGAGTGCACACAAAATCTCAGCCTAGTTTCATCGCTATCAGACGAATGGTATATGAACGCAAACGTGACTTTGTTGAAATGCTTCGCGCGTCGTAGCTCATTTGTTGAATCTACTCGTGCGCTGCCTATTGTAAAGTGGATGTACTAAGCCAGAACATTTCCCTGCAGTGTACACAACATTTTACGCAAGTTTCATAGCTATCGGACGAATGGTATATGAATGCATACGGGACTTTGTTGAAACGCATTGCGTGTCGTCGCTCATTTGTTGAATCTACTTGTGCGCTATCTACTGCGAAATGTATTCACTAATTTTGAAACCTTCACGTAAGTGTACACAACATCTCACCCAAGTTTCATCGCTATCGGACGAATGGTATATGAACACATACGGGACTTTGTTGAAATGCTTCGCGCATCGTCGCTCATTTGTTGAATCTACGCGTGCGCTACCTATTGTAAAATGGATTTACTAAGTCAGAAACCTTCCTTGGAGTGTACCTAGTAGTAGGTAATCTGTGGAGTGTACTCAACATCTCACCCAAGTTTCATCGCAATCGGACGAATGGTATATGAACGCATATGAGACATACCCACAGACAAATCACGTTACGTTGATTTTTATATATATAGATTTGACCCAAACTCCTGAGACTACCTAATCATATCACAGCTCTATTCCCAAATCGTACGACAGCGGCAAGGAAGTTTGTGTGTGTTGGATAGTTTTATGATTATTGTGATAAATGTAGGCTTACATGTGGTAATTGATGGAATATGTAGGCTACCGTATTTCAATTTTAGAAATACATCCCTAGTCTTACAGTTTTTCTAACACCGTGCCTAGGCTATTATTATCTTCAAAGGCGCGAGGTTGCTAGCAATATCGTCACCGAGTTAGTGTCTTCAATGTACCTCGCGGTAAAATATTAAGATCTGAGGATTTGGAGTGCCATTTAGGAATATTTGAAGTAAGTACCGGTACTCTTAACAGACGTGAGTAAATTTAATAATAAGGATGATTCTTACAACCTGAACTGTTTAGGCATGTGCGTGCCCTGTGTAGACTGATTTACAATTTTGTCGAGGATACACAGATTTAAATGTGTAACTAGACACTTCTTTATGACGACAATTATACAAGTTACCCAGAGATAGTACTTATAAGTCGGTAAGCATAAATAGACCTTTCAATCCCTTCCATTCAATGTTGGTGCAATGAGGGAGTTATGTTGTGTTTGGTTTGAAGTGTGTTTCTTGTAACACGAGGCGGAAGTATTATTTTGTGTTTCCTGAAATTCACTGTATCCACGGAGGAAAGAATAAGAGGAGATGCCCTGAGCTCGTTTGAGTGAAGCCAAGCGCTGCAACCAAAGTGGGCGTATCCTTAACTAAACCTTATTTAGGCTCTGGTTTTTATCGCGCTCCGGTCATGCAACTTTGGAAACATAATAACAGTAAGTTAGTGATAAGTTATTTAAAAAAAATAATCTTCAATTCTAATCTCAGCATGTGTAGGCCTACCCTATATACCAACAAAATAAAAATCATTCCTCTGCAAATCCCAAATTATCAAACGGCTGTCGGTCAATAATAACGGTAGGCCTACGTAATTAACCAATTCGAGGCTAATCGTCAAGTTTCTACCCCCCACAAAGAAAATACCGTACGGTACCGAAACGTATAGGCTATACCGTATTTTTGTGTAAATATGCGTCCTTTTTTAATTGTTCTGTTTATTAATTTTGAGTTTCGTATTCTTCAATATCAAAATGTGTACGACCAATGAGTGAAAGTGGCTGTGCTCGAAATTAGGCCTAAAAACTGATGAATGCCTCAACACCAATAAGAACATAAAACTCAATTTGGTGTAAATACCATAATTAGTTCGGCATCATTAATTCCCAAGATGTTCCTTCTTTGGTATAACTCGCATCTTCAGACACCTGTATTCAATTTAATCAGTGTTTCAGCGTATTATTACGTTTTGCAGCGTCTTCCTTACAAAACTAGCCTCGCAAAGGTGCTCTCATATTTATATTTAAATTGGCTTTTAAAACGATAACGCAGCTTATTTGTGCCAAGTACCGTGATGTACAGAGTGTATTCTGCCTATCCAAGAAAAAATCTCGACTTGTCATTGCAGTTTTATGTCACTAAAATCCATTACTAGTTGGAGTGGTTTACGGCTTTAAGCATAGGGACAGCCATTTCCTTGCAACCAAAGTGGGCGAGCCGTTTGGCTTCAGCAGCTTGCGCTAGGCAGCGCAGCGAAGGCATGTCCTTCCTTTCTTTCCTCCATGACTGTATCCAGTTACTGCCAATTTCTGAAATCCATTGTATCCAGTTACTGCCAATTCCGGGGGCTTCAGTGGCGTAGTTGGTAGCATGCTGAGTTTCTATGTCCAAGATCGCGGGTTCTAACCCGGCCGAAGGGGGCGTGGTGGCGCAGCGGTCAAGCTGTTGGCCTCTCACCAAGGCGGACCGGGTTCGATTCCCGGTCAATGCATGTGAGATTTTCGAAGTGAAATGCCATGTCCTGTGGTTCGGATTCCACGTAAAACGGAGGTCCCGTGGCTCATGATCGCGAGATTAACGGTCACGTTAAACTACAAGCTTCCTTCCTTTTTTTTAACCCGGCCGAAGTCGTCGGATTTTTTAAGAGCGTTAAAAATCCCTCAGTAGGCCCTATGCCTTCCTTACATACATACGGTATATTTATTTGCAGATGTGGACGCTGTCCATGGTGGCAAATTACAACAACAACAAAACAAAGCAAAATAAATCATTCATACAACTGCAAAAAAAAAAATTAGATACAAGGATTAATTGGTATAATAAAATAATAAAATAGAAACAATTATAAAATAAGAATAAGGATAATTTACACTATTGTTCATCCATGTCATGTCACTGGCTCCTAATCTGGTGCTTTCTCACCAACTCCTTAAATTTTCCAACACTAGAAGGCAAAGGGCTGAAAATGTCCCCTGGCAAACTGTTCCATTCTACTTCCTCCCTCCCAATGAAAGAATATTTGTCCCAGTTACTGTTCCACTGACTTAATTTTAATTGACAACAATGACTGCATCTGCCCATATATGACCCTTTCTTTCCCAATCTCTCATGAATGTCTTCCCATGCAATTTCCCCCCCCTTGTAAGCTAAGAAAATACCCCCTAGTCTTGCTATTGAATGTCTACCAGCCAGACTTTCCCATCCCAAATCCTGGATCATCTTACTCACACTACTCGTCAATCTGTGGCCTCCATTACATACCTGGCGGCATTCCTTTGTACTCCTCCCAATTCCTTTATTAAATACATTTGGTATGGATCCCACACTCCCCCAGCATATTCCAGCAGAGGACGGACTAGGGACATGTATACCCTACCAGATCCTTTAAATACTCGCATAACCATATGTAGTGACTTGTATGCTTTCTTTACTATTTCCCCTATGTGCTTACCCCAGTGAAAATTTCCACCCCCCACAGTTACACATAAATACCTACATTCGTCCCCAAATACAACTTTATTTTCCCCTACCGTACTGAATATTCAAAAACAATATGATTCCTTTTGTTAACAAATCTCACTGCCTGACATTTCTTTGAATTTATCATCATATCACTTCAATCTGCCCAGTTTTGTATGACAGTCAGGTCCCTCTGCAAAATGCCACAGTCGTCCAGATGATTTATCCTCCTGTATACTACTACCGGTATATCATCAGCAAATAATCTTATCTGGGATGATATTTCAACTCCTATGTCATTTACATACATGAGAAATAGCAAAGGTCCCAATTTACTTCCTTGAGGTACCCCCCTTCTCACCCTTAACTGTTCTGACACTGACCCTCCAACCCTTACCCTTTGAATTCTCTCCTCTAAAAAGATCTCATTGTACTACTCTCCTGTCCAATCCCTCAGCCTCCATTTTCCTTAATAGGATATCATGATTGACCCTATCGAAAGCCTTTGAAAGATCAATTGCAATACAATCAACTTGCCCTCTACTATCCAAGGCCTCACTGATATCTTGCTGAAAGCCTGATAGTTGTGATTCACGGGAAAATCCTTCTCTAAAACCATGCTGTTCATTTGCCAACCACTTACTACCGGTATTCCCTAAGCATTCGCTTATGTAAACATTCATAATTCCTTCAAAAAGTTTGCATATAATACATGTTAGGCTGACAGGTCTGTAGCTATCACTATACCCCCTTTCCCCTTTCCCTTTATATACCGGAACTACCAGAGCCTGTTTCCTGTCATCTGGCACTACCCCATTATTTATACAAAAATCAAACAGAAACCTTAAATAAGGCACAATGTTCCATCCCATAATCTTTAACAATTCCCCATCTACCCCAGCTGCTTTTCTTGACCCCAATTCCCGCATTGCATTATAGATATCCTTATTTACATATCTAAATTTCTTCCCGTCCTCAATACCCTGCTCTACTTTCTGATCTACATTTCCCTCCCCAACAATCCCCACCACCTTACCATACACCTTATTAAATGCTTCAGCCTTCTCCCCATCTTCCACCAGCAACGTTCCATCTTCTCCCTCGATATCATGTATTCGGCCTTGAACTCCTCTCACTCCCCTTAAATAGACGTACATATTTCTCCACCATTCCTTGAAAGGCATCCCCCCGCCAACCAGCCTAACCATAAAATGTTTCTTAGCTACTATCTTAGCCCTGTCCAGTTCTCTCCTTAACCTATTTAATTCTATTTGGTGACCTATCCCCTTCCTTAGCCTATTGCTTACTAATCTACATTTCCTCTTTAATCTTCTTACCTCCTTATTGTAATAAAGTGGATCAGTAGTCACCCCTACATTTTTAAATGGCACATGTAATTTTTCACAATTTAGAATTATGGTTTTCAAACCAGCCCACAGTCTATCTATACCGAACGTCAGGTCAAGACCTAAGCGGTCCCTTTGATGTTCTGGTCTGTGAAAAGGCTAACGCGCAAGGAAATAGTTCCCAAATTTTCTGCTTGTTTTTGCAGTACAAGATGTTTCAGCGCATGTTGCTTTGTTTCGATAAACTGGCTAGATTACTTTTAAGAAATTCCTTGGTATAAATCTATGAATAAATTAATCATTTTCTCGTTAATTGTGAGCTGCACCAACCTTGCTTTTCATGTGATTAACTGTGTGCGTGAATATAGCTTGTAGTGGTATTTTATACGATAGGCCGAGTATTTCAGTACGAATTTGATATTATATTATATTTCGTTCTGTATAAACCTTGTTTGAGCGGCAAAAGAGTAACCGACTCATTCGATGTTGTGGCGAATCAGATTTAAAGGTTGGCAATACTGTTACGATTGCACAGAGTTCAAGATGGCTTCTTCAAGTAGACAACGTGTTCAAACTGTAGCTGTAAAGCTTGAATCACCAATAAAATACTTCAAAAATAATAAAAGTGGAGAGAAGTTGAGTAAAAGGTACAAACAAATGATTTTAAATGTATATCCTGTAGTAGGTTGAGGGATGACAATCCAGAGTGGACAGTAGAAGAGTTCTTGAAGAAGACTGCATACTTGACTGGCGTTTCGACATAGGCCTACAGTGTTGACTTGGTGGCGCTGAATTCGAAGCTCATGGCAAGTCTCCAGCGAGATGTCGACCGGCGTCACAAGGAAAGAGGGTTCATGTGTCACAGTATTCAGAATTTTGTTCTATGTGGAATTCGTAGGAAAGTGCATTTTTTTTCTCAAGAATAAAATTCCAACTGTGAAGGAAGTGACAGTGAAAGTTAATGGTGATAGTGACAGTAGTAAATCATCTGACGGCGGTCTCAGTAGAATGGAAGCTATGGAGGAAGATTAGCGACAATATCTGTAAGTTATATACACATGTTGTATCCTAACAATTAATCTTATTTATAGGAGAGTGTTTACTTCTCAGTAGCCTATGTCAGCTCAATCGAAAATAGTTAGCCAACTCGCCATGTTTTGTAATGACATTTTGATGAAGGCTAATACCTGACAGTATTATTTTCCTATGGGCGGTATAATTATTATTTTGTTTTATAATTACCCTCCACTTCAAGTTACAGTTAAGTCTTTGTACTGACAATAGATCATTCTGCCTTCTGATTCTCAAGAGTACGTGTCGTAACGCTTCAAGGAAGCAGCTGTTTCTCCCCGTCTACTTTCGATATTTCCCGAGATAAGAGGCTGACGGATGACACATAAGCAATTAGTTGATTTATAGGGTTCAAGGACACACGTCATTTCCTCTTTGTATATTACGTACTCTTCGTTCATGTGTTATACCTCGCTTAACACAAATAATGTTATAATGTTTTAAATAATCGCACGATAACTTAAAACTACAAGCATCCTTTTTTTAAAATTAGCACAGAGCCTCGGGTTTCGCCGTGATGGGAAAACATATTTGGTTCAGTGAATATACCGTAGGTAAATTCGCAATTGAAGTGAATCAAAGGTCCGAACGCAATAAAGTCGTTTATGGTTAAGGTAGTTTCAAATACTCGATTAGATGCGCGCCATGCTGGAAACACAACTCGGGACAGAAAGAGAAGATGCGCGGAGGGACAGAGAGAGAAGATACGCGGAGGGATATTTTCCTCAGGTCTTGACCTGACTTAGGGTATACATTTAGTTCCCTCTCTATCCACTGATTGAAATTTTCAGCTAGGTAACTCCCAATCTTTTCTTTATTAGCTTTGTAATACTGTTTTACCAATCTTGCCTCCCTCTTCACCTGCCTCTCAATACCCAACGTTACCTCTAATACAATAGCCTTGTGGTAGAGGAGAAGTAAAGCCGGCGGTCCCATGTCATAGATTTATGGCATGTTAAAGAACCTTCCACTAACTACACTTGTGTGAAGCCAAAATATGCAGGTTAGAATTGATAACGCTCTATTAGTTCCAACGTTCGCTGCCAGGTGCTGACTGCGATGCCATCTAGTAGCCAAGTCTGCAAGCATTTGGTAGCAAAAGTAGGAACTACAGTTCTTGAAATTATTGTCTGCAGTCCTTACTTGAATTACGGTAAAACAGATAACACACACTAATACAGCCATCACAATTAACACCGGTTATCAGACAAATTCTACACAACCCAAAGTACACGGGGCTACATGACCACGTTGTCGCAGCCCCTGAACTGAGAAACCAACCAACTGCCAATTTCTTAGTACGCTATAGTGGTGTAACTTGAGTTTACTTTCATGTTGATAGGTTTGTAATGCAATTTAGCGGAATTTATTCCGCCTGCCCCATCATATTGTGCTCAGGTTTGTGTGAAAACAATTATAGGATGCTTCATTTCAGTGGCTGGCACCAGTAATTCCTCATAGGCTATATTGCAATGATAGACATTCATATTTTACTCTATATCATACCCTAAATCACATCTTATAAAGTCGAGCTTCTTGGTCGAATAAGTTTTACCTTTATACTCTTTTTCTCACTGTGCACCTGGAGGCAGGGCTGTCGCGAGGTTGCGCGGGACCTAGTAGCCATGAGTTCGCGGGGAGGGGGTAATAAATGCAAATTTTAGACTGTAAGTGGCTGTGTTGTACGAGGAGTGATGTTTTAAAAGAAATTACAATTTTAGGCTAGTTAAAACTCATTTTATTACATTTTTAGTTTCTAAACAAACCTCAACAAATAGGATAAGCATAAAATTGGATTCAGGATGCACCTGATCAGATAAAAGCAACAAGCAATATCAATGAAAACCTGATATAATGAGCTAATACAGTTGATTTTTTTGGCATAAATATACACCGCGGACAGGCCAACAAGGACCACGCAAATATCACTTCTTTATAGGTCTAGTTTCCTTCTTTCACTTCCAGAAGTCTTTCATCCTGGTCGACTGTGCAGCTCTTCTTTCAGCAGTCCATTCTCCTCTGTTGAGATTTTTCTTCTCCCCGACAAGAATTTTGAGACCAAAATTTTTTTTTCTGTACTCTATTCGATTTAGACAATCTTCTTCAGTAATTTTGAATTTTTGAAGTTCTTCTTTCATTTGTTTTACATAGCCTCCTTGTCCTTTATAGTTCCAGATTTTATCAAAAATTTGTTTGTTTAACCTTGAGCAATCCATGCGGACCATATGTCCGTAGAACTGAAGTCGCCGTTTTCTGATCATCACTTCAAGGTTGTCGATTTTACTATAAATTTCTGCATTCGATCTCAGTCTATAACCTTCCTGTGTTTTCCTAGGACCATAAATCCTTCTTAAAATTCTTCTTTCTATCTTGAGCAAATTCTCCATTCCGGTTATATTTGTAGTTTCCATGCCGTACAAGATGACTGGTCTAACAACAGTATTAAAATGTCGTAATTTTGCATTGATAGACAGGTTCTTTTTATTGTATATATTTTTTGTACAAAAATTTAATCTTTCCAATTTCCCTTTTTTGTTCTTGATTGCCAATTTATCCGTCCCATTGCTACTAATTATTTCTCCAAGATATTTAAATCGGTCAGTGACCCTGGTGCTCCCATAATTTGTTTTTATCATTTTCTTAGTGTATTTCTGATCACTTGTCATCATCTCTGTTTTTACCAACGAAATCTGTAAGCCCGCTTTTTCCGCCGTTTCTTTTAACTGATCAATTTGGTTAATAGCTTCTTGTTCTGATTCAGCAAACAACGCTACGTCGTCAGCAAATGCTAAACCTTTGACTCTGAGGTTCTTATTCTTTGTACCAATTTTAGCACTTGAATCGTTCTTCTCCCAAAACGTCCTCATGACTTTATCCAAGACCAAATTGAAAAGCAGTGGTGATAGACTGTCCCCTTGTCTTAGCCCAGTTTTTACCTCGAAGGGCTCGCTAACTTTTTGGCATAAATAATATATTATGGTAAACGAAACATGTGCTTGATGTACTTTCTGACCCAAACGCACATAATTAATAATAATACGCAATCACGTTTACATATTTCAACATTTCTACGGTTATATAGTTTTTCATAAACCTAACTACTGAAAGTGCTACAAGTCCACTTTCACCGATAAATATGAGGTGAATGGCCCCTTTGTTCGAGAAATAACATGGTTTATAAGGCAGGCTTTTTTTTTTAAATAATTTCTGTTTTTTTGTTTAGAATATAGAACTTCTTATTCATGTAAAGGGCGCTTTGTGGGCCTTTGCTAGGGCAAAAGTGCTGATTAAATCGTTCATTTCTAATTTTTTGGCCGTTTCACATTCGATTGACAGAGTAGCCAAACCGTTCAGACGCTACTGCGCCATCGTTGATTGCAATCGTTGATTAGTTTCAAAATGGAAAAACTCCTTTCCCCCGAAGCAACCGTTATTGGAATTGTAAGCATAATTCGATAGGCCATCGTTAAATTAGGATAGGACTTCTTTATCGGGGCTAAGTACTGTAGTGCACCTAAAGCACTTTTTACAGATGTAGGAACAGCGTACCTAAATAATTGTAGCTCCAGAAAAAGATCTTCGGCATCCAAATCTTCAAGCTCCCCGTCTTTTAGAAAATTAGCGAGTGTTTGACAATGGTCTTTCAATTGCTTTTCCTCCAAATTGGAAAGCTTGGAATGATCGAAAAGAAATCCAAAGTATTCCGAAAAATAATTAACTACGATAAATCTATTTTCTACGCAGCTCAGTGCAGTATCTACGACAGACAAAAAGTAATTTACCCAAAATTTATTTTCAGCTTCTTTTTAAAGTTCCTCTTCGTTTTTTTTTCACCTGTTGATCATTTTGCTGATTTATTTCATCAAAGAACCTTTTGCGGTTGCCTTGACGGCGAATAGAAAATTTCTTTGCATAGCCCAAATTTTCCATTATTTCTCTAGCGGTGGCCATTGCACTGTTAAAGCCAGTGTTGCGATAGTTTTGAAAAAATGACTTTAGGCCCTTACGTTCGGTTAAAGCCGTATCTAACGAAGTCTTCTCAGATTGGAGAGTTTTACTTGTTGAGTTCACAGAAAATAAAATATCGTACCAGATAACGAGGCTTGAAGCAAATTCATACGAACTAGTATGAAGCAACAAAGATTGGGCCTCTGACCGGGTAATAGGATCTTTGGTAGTTTCTGCCACTTTTTCTAGAGCTTCGTTTACTTTGCCTAACTGGTACCTGATGGGCTTGACACTGTCAATTCTACATTCCCATCTCGTGCTAGATAAAAAAAATTAGCGTGAGGAGGCCAGGACTTAGTTCGCACAAAATGTCCCACCTTTCCGTGGAAGTTACAAACAAAGTGTACAGACGCTGAACTATACCAAAACATGTCATAGCGTCCTTATTGCATTTAACCATGTCACCCAAAAGTAAGTGAAGATTATGTGCAACACATGCCATGAACATTGCTCGTTTATTAATATTTTTTACTCGCGTCTGCAATCCCTTATACTTGGCCTTCAATTAGCACCGTTGTCATACTCTTGTCCCCTACAGACCATGATATCAAGATCATTATCCTCCAATACTCCCTCTAAAACCTCAGCTAACCCCTTTCCCGTAGTGTCGTGTACCTCCGAAAACTCTAGGACCGACCCAATTTTTGTCAACAAACTGACAAACCATACAAACACAGCATATTTTATATTGTTGGCTTATTTTAATTTGGGCTGGATTGAATCAAATACACTATCTTTATTTTTTTCATTTATGATAAAAAAATGGCGTAAAGCGCGGGGCCTTTCTGAGCGCGGGGACTGGCGCGACCGCACCTCTCGCGCCGCCCTCGTGACAGCCCTGCCTGGAGAATTATATTTTCATTACCAGTAGCCTTATTTGAATCCTGAGTTCTGAAATTACCTCATTTGATGTGTTATATTTGGTAATGATTTGGCGTACTGGTATAAGTACGGCCTTTTCTTAAATGCACTTTGTCTGTTCTAGTTTGCTGAACATTATGGAGCAACAACCTCTCATTAAGAGTGAGCCAGAACAGCTGTCTCAAACTGATGAATTCCATAATATTGTAAGTTGTATTTATTATGGACGAGTATATCGTGTAACATAGCAATCTTAGTGATGTTCATGACAAGCAAGGTTTGGGACTTAATACCTGCTACCAAATAGTAGGCAAACCAGAATGTTTAATATTTTATTGTTGCATGTAACTTAGCACTGTTATTCTGTCTGTATGTATATCGTTGGCTCATGCTTGTATAATACTTTCTAGACATCAATTGACCAGCTACCCTATTATAATCTGCTTGATCAGTCTGGTGATATGTATAGTGATGTAAAATACCCAGGTATTTATAAATCGGGGTAAATACCCAGGGAATATACTCGGGTAAATACCCAATTTGGCTAAATACCTGGGTATTTTGATTTTTCATTAAAAAATCCTGTGATTGGTAAGTTGAACCATAAAAAAGGGTACCAGTATGCAAACTATTCTACATTAACTTTTTAGAAATGTAACAACATTAGGTAGTTAATAAAATTTAATTTAATTAGAATTGGGGCTTAAAAACAGAATTAGAATTGGGAATTAGATCAGGAGATAAAATTCAATAGTTAAAACCTGAAAAACTCAGGGTTATAATTGAACTAGGCCTTTTTGCAAACATTGAGATAAAAGTTGGTGGAAATTTATTCAGAGCATTGGCCAAGTTCTAAAAAAGGTGTAATATACAGTTTTCAACATACTGTATATGTTTTTCAGAACAGTTTGTAATATCATTCATGTATAAAATAAGTAATCAAATACCCAAAAAGACTAGTAAATAGAAAATTAACAGTTAAGTTACACTAAAAACTTTCTAAAAAATAGAGGCCTTACTTTATTTAGGTTTAATGAAGCTTAACAAATGTATTAGGCTATTCATACATATTGAATCTCTTTAGGCTTGGGCCTATATACCAATTTACAATGACAAATATCAATTGAGTAGTACAAGTATAACTTGGGTCAAATCAAATTGAAATTTTGTTTATTATAGTTTTTTTAATTCACAAAAGAAATTCAAAGTACATCACAAGAAATGCAACATCTTTTGATATAAGAAAAACAAAATATCACAAAGTAATAAAATATTTTCTAATCTGAGTTTTGAAGGATCAATATTGTTCCCGATTTCAATTTAAGGCATCAAATACCTGTGTTTCAGTCCTTGTTTTTCCAACAATTCACCAACACATCAAAAAGTGTTGTAGCCTACAAAGCTCAAAAAACTAAAAATACCCTCATCTTGGGTATTTAAATGACCACTGGGTATATACCAAGGTAAATACCGAATTTATATTTACCTTCCCACTGGGTATTAACCCGGCCCACATCACTAGATATGTATGAAGTTAAAAGCTGGGCAGTCAAATCGGAAGGTTATATATTTTCTGTCTTATAAATATTTCTTATTTTAGCAGCGAGTAGTTGCTAATGTTATTGTATTCATAATGCGGGTTCACTCTGCTGTCATCCTGGGCTCTATTGTGGGTGAAGTCACCACCACATGCTGTGCTAACAGTAGCATATGTATTGGTAATGCGGGTTCACTCTACTGACACCCTGAAGCCTATTGTAGGTGAAATCTGCTGTTGTTGAAATTTGGATGCCCTAGCCCTAACAGCTTGGCCCCCATAATTCAATTAACCTAGAAGGACGGGGGGGGGGGGGGGGTCATTTTTGACCTTTATTGGATTTTACAAGAACTTGCATCGTATTTCCATAACTTCGCTTCTGTTTTGTGTCCTATTTGTGGTGCTGACTGTTTGCTTCTTCCCCCACTCCTCTCCATCCGCTACCTTCACCTATTTACCTCTTGTCCACTTTACCAACGTTAGTCGAGGTTTGAACAAACCCACCATTCGTAGTAAGGAGCGTATGAAGTGTGCATTGTAAATAGTTTGTTACTGTTTGTTTATCGAGCTGTTTGTTGTGTCTGCGGGTTGTCCAGAAATTTTGGAGATAACATCAGGAACTGAATTTTGAAAACCTCAAGAAAGAAAATCAAAACCTTCAAGGCTTTTGTAAAGAGTGTCTACCATATTTTTAAAAACTTTTAAAAACTAAAAAAAAAAAAAAAAAATTAAAGTGATTTAGTGTATAAGTGATTTGAGAGTGTTTCTATGTTAACATTTTATCTCAGCCAATGTACAAAGTGATTTTTAAGTGCTGCCAGTACATTGAAAGGCTGACAGGGTGTCGAGCGATACGGGAATTATACGGGAATTTTAGTGACCCGGGAAAAATACGGGAATTATACGGGAAATTCGCACTTGATACGGGAAATCTTGAAAAGTCTCATAATGCCTAACTTCTTAGCTACCGAACGGTCGGTAGAGTCCTCCCGCTCAGTCTTCTATTTCGCCTGCAGACCGCGCTGCCACCCGCAATTTGCGCCACCGATAGAGCGCTAAGCGGTATGAGAACCCTGCCAACGTCGAATGCATGCTTTGCCTGGCCGACCGCTGGTTGTACCCTCTCCGCGCTTGGCTACGCGCGCCGCGTTCGTTGCTGACAATGACATATAAGAATCAGTCCGCATTGTTATTCACAGAGGAGACCTGGGTTTCTCGAAAAGAGCAGCCCTTAAAGAGGCTAACAGCTCAAGATCTCAGAAAATTCCAGACGCGGATGTGCTGCAATTTCGCACCAACTGCCGAGAATTGTACATTTGTATCCTATGGCTGAAAAAATCAAAGAGAGGTCAACTCTTTCTCAAAAGAGACCCGTGCTATTTCCTGCCTAGACCCTATAGGGGTCGCTGAGACTCCTAGGTTGGAAGAAGTTAGGATCGTCATTGCCCCGGAAATTCTTTGTGATCAGAAGAATTTGCTTTCTGGCGCAATGGCTGACCGCATCAAGAGCAGCTACTCCACACTTCAGATATTGCCCTCCGTCACTGCGCGTTTGAAGCAGTTCGACGGAAAAAAAAGCCACGGCTCGACGTGTTGTGGTCTGAATTAGTGGCTTCAGCACCTTCCTGAGTTCTTGCCAAAATCGATCTCACAAGCTTCGTTAAAATGATACTGACTTTGTATCACAACAATGCAGCTCTAGACAGAGGTTTCTCCCTGAACAAGGAGTGCATGATCGTCAATCACAAAGAAGCAAGTCTGATTGTCATGCATACTGTTCAGGACGCTGTGATGGCAGCTGGTGGAGTAGAAAAGATAACCGTGAGCAAGAGTCCATACTGCACGAAACTCCTACGCCGTGTTCTAGGAAGCAAAACAGGAGCGAAGCGACGGCTAAGGTGGCAGTCGAAAGAAAGGCCACAAAAGATCTCCAGGAATTGGAAAAAAAAGTACTGTCAAAAGAACTTAATTTTGTGCTGTGTATAACTGAAGTTCCTAGTAACAATCTTGTATTTGTCAAAGTGACTTATTTAATTTGGTTTTGCATTATTTTATTTTCTATTATCTACTTTGATAAAATAAATCTAAATTAAAAAGTATTCGCGGCGTGTCGCGTGTGGAATTTTACTGTTTCTATCCTTTCCATGGTCTTTTTTCGCAGGGGAGATGCACATACAAAATTGTTTCAAAGTCCGTTCAAACACTCAATGCAAATGCGTCACACATGCAGAAATTTCAAAATCTACAAACAATATTTCACAGCTCTCGACATTTTACTATCGAACACCCGTCACCGACATGTGGCTACAAAATACATCACACAAGTGACAGAATTCTTCTCGTATGGGCAGGCATTGTTTCAGTCGATTGTTAACTACTGTCTTTGTCGGATTTCCGTTCATTGTCATTGCTTCGTTACTTTTACCTCGCCGAAGTTCGACCCGAGGACTGGACACATCCCGTACAGCATGTACAGAAAGAAATACTGAAGGCGGTCTGGATATCGCGGTGGATGAAATGATTATTAACCTTGGCAATTCATCAAGCTCTGACGAAGACAATGATGGTGGTGATGATGATAGGGACAGTGAAGGGATGGAGGGTGTCAAAGAAACCCTTGCCAAGTGACTGAGGATAATTTATTTCTTGGTGTCAGTTCGCTTGCGTCAATCGATAATAGAGCACAGGCTATTGTTTCCCGTCGTAGTGTTCAAAATACCGTCCGTCATTCAATAGCCTACAATTCGACAATATACTGTAAAACCTCAGCAATAATATCGCCACAGAAAGGCTTGTTTGAGTGCTCAGTGCTAAATATGTCTTTACCTTAACTTTACTTTTGTATTATCACGATAGCTAATATTAACCGTAGAGAGTCGCGATTCAGTGAGTGTGCATGGTGTTATCTGTCAACTACTGTAGTAAGCTGTGAGCGACCTCCACTCAGACTCTTGTTTCATGTTAAAG
The DNA here is from genome assembly GCA_946902985.2 of Meconema thalassinum. NCBI lineage: Eukaryota > Metazoa > Arthropoda > Insecta > Orthoptera > Tettigoniidae > Meconema > Meconema thalassinum. Next base: position 35,457,635 of record OX336399.1, read on the forward strand.
GATAATCATTGCATGGTGAGTTTTTTGATATTCATTAGCTGTAGAGTGTTTGCCCTCTTTGTCGTATTTATTGAATTGAATACCTATGATAAAGGTATCATAGCTTCGGTGTGTCATTTATTTATTCATCTAAAAGTATCGTATTTCTCTGTTAAATGGCCTCGGCGTTGACTCAGGATCGTTTTTTAAAATACTATATTACGTATGATTGTGCCGAAATAATGACTGAAGTGTAGCGCTGTGTATTATTAGAATCAGTTGATTTACAACACTAAAAACTTAGCAAACGCTGCTCAGCTGTTCCAAGCTCCCGACATATCCTTCGCGTTGTTTCCTTCGAAATACAGGGTGTCGGTGAGAAGCATGCTCAGCATTCTTGCCGTGTGGCGGTTGGACGTAGGGTCTTGTTATGTGGCGATCGTGGGTTGCGGAGAGGAAAAGCGGGGCAAAGTGACAGGAAGGCTGTCAGTACCGAATGCGCGGGGTGTGCAATACTGTATTTGTCCCATAATTTACGCGTGTAATAGCGGACATACCTCCAATTTTACTATAAAAGTCGTGATATAAAAAGGAATAGTGGGTGGGTAACATCTATTACTACATGACACCCAAAATTATTATGCATTATTACAAAGGGTATTTTGACTATTTTCAGTAGTTTAGAAAATTGTATCGCCTTGTTCCAGGCTCCTATAGAGCTTACATTTGCTATAGGACGGGCCACCGGCGTATGGTTATGCATTGCCAGCTTCTGGTTTAGTAGTCAGATAATGAAAGCAATGGGAACTGTGTACTACAATTTTCCTTGCATGTAACTAAGCAAATTATTGTTGTTAAGAGAACGTAAAATGTACCAAGAATTATATGATCTTCAGCTGTGTGCAGTGAGAAAGCTCTGCATGTGTTCATTCCTTATGTACACACATCAAAAAAAGTTTTGCATCACCTCGGTTCCAAGAGTTCCGGAACCGTTAAATACAAAGGGAATAGAGATCAACACAAACAACATTTCAGCTCGTTTTATTGCTCATGAGACCCACACATTGCATGTTGTACCATCATACAGCTAGACTTTCAGCATTTGTGGTCCAGATTGCAGTACACACCACTACCTCTAATACCCAGTAGCACGTCCTCTTGCATTGATGCATGCCTGTATTCGCCGTGGCATACTATCCACAAGTTCATCAAGACACTGTTGGTCCAAATTGTCCCACTCCTCAACGACAATTCGGCGTAAATCTCTCAGAGTGGTTGGTGGGTCAAGACGTCCATAAACAGCCCTTTTCAACATATCCCAGGCATGTTCGATAGGGTTCATGTCTGGCGAACATGCTGGCCACTGTAGTCGAGCGATGTCGTTATCTTGAAGGAACGCATTCACAAGATGTGCACGATGAGGTCGAGAATTGTCGTCCATGAAGACAAATGCCTCTCCAATATTCTGCCGATATGGTTGCACTATGGGTCGGAGGATGTCATTCAGGTATCGTAAAGCCGTTTCGGAGCCTTCCATGACCACCAGTGGCGTACGTCGGCCCCACATAATGCCACCCCAAAACATCAGGGAACCACCACCTTGCTGCACTCGCTGGACAGTGTGTCTAAGACGTTCAGCCTGACCAGGGTGCCTCCAAACACGTCTCCGACGATTGTCTGGTTGAAGGCATATGCGACACTCATCGGTGAAGAGAACGTGATGCCAATTCCGTGGGGTCCATTCAGCATGTTGTTGGGCCCATCTGTACCGCGCTGCATGGTGTCGGGGTTGCAAAGCTGGACCTCGCCATGGACGTCGGGAGTGAAGTTGCGCATCATGCAGCCTATTGCGCACAGTTTGAGTTGAAACACGACGTCCTGTGGCTGAACGAAACGCATTATTCAACATGGTGGCATTGCTGTCAGGGTTCCTCCGAGCGGCAATCCGTAAGTAGCGGTCATCCACTACAGTAGTAGCCCTTGGGCGGCCTGAGCGAGGCCTGTCATCGACAGTTCCTGTATCTCTGTACCTCCTCCATGTCCGAACAACATCGCTTTGGTTCACTCTGAGACGCCTGGAAACTTCCCTTGTTGAGAGCCCTTCTTGACACAAAGTAACAATGCGGACGCGATCGAACTGCGGTATTGACCTTCTAGGCATGGTAGAACTACAGACAACATGAGCAGCGTACCTTCGTCCTGGTGGAATGACTGGAACTGATCGGCTATCGTACCCCCTCCGTCTAATAGGCCCTGCTCATGCATGGTTGTTTACATCTTTGAGCAGTTTTAGTGACATCTATGAACAGTCAAAGGGACTGTATCTTGGATACAATATACACAGTCAACGTCTATATGCCGGAGATCTGGGAACCGAGGTGATGCAAAACTTTTTTTGATGTGTGTATTAATGATGCGAAATGTCAGCTAACGTTGTGCCACATACAACACTCCTAGTCTCTAAATGTTGCACATTTTCCCGTAAATTACTTCAGTTTATGTTTGAATTGCTTATAAGATCGTGACAAAGAAAGTGTTTCTCTAATTGGATGATTGTATTTAACTGTATTCACGTCGTATAATCTTGGCGAGGTGTATTTTTTTCACGGAGCAACTTTACACCGTAGTAGGCCGCAGCTTTTTGTATTTAGTTTTCTGGCATCTTGTTTTAAATTATTGACTAACATACTTCCAAATGCAGACAATCCATACCTCCATTAGGATTCGTGTTCCATAATTCATGCAAAATGAGGTTCGTTCGTTTGTGAAATTCAGGTCATAACCCCCCTACCCTTTCAGTGATTACCGTATGGTACTTTACGTAGACTAGGGTGAAGATGTAAATGAGCATTACAAAAAAAATATGTCGCCAGTTGTTTGGTTTATTAACTTACGGTAATATTTTCCATAGGTACTGAAAACTGGGCACGGTTGGATTTTAAGGTGGAACCGCATGTGTTATCAAATATCGCTTTCTTGCAATACCTGGGATATGTATAGAATTATAAAATGATTATTGGTTAAATAAGGGTTAATAGATAGGCTATTATAATTATAATGATTAAATAAATATTAAAGAAGAAACGACGCATTGTTAGTAAATATTAGGCTTACCGGTACGGCGAATAGTCTATAACTCGTAGCATCCGTCACAATTTAGCATTTAAACGGGTCACATTAATTCATATAACAACCGGATAGCAAATTATAATAATATTCTCACACATAACCTATTTAATTTGCACCGACGTAATGTAGTCTAAGATATGTTAAACCCACTGCCGGCTGGATCGCAACACTCCTGGTTGCTTTAAACTGCCTGCCCATTCGACACTCACAGGCGTACAAGATATATGCATTAATTCACCGCTAGGTGCAGCACCAAGGCACTGAGTATGCCGCGGCTTTTTAAAGGGGAAGATACCTGAAACGAAGTATTGTTATGTTTGGAGGCTTAATATCGAGATTGACGGACGTGAAAACATTACACTAAGTTAGTTCCTTTGTTATTCTAACATCTAAAAGTATTCAGACACATACTTACGGGCAAATTTTCAATATAAAGGAAAGCAAAAATACATGTGGTGGAGGCGATTGTTTTTAAGGGGAAAAAGGGCCTAGCTTATTTTCCCGTAATTATGCAGACGATAATAAAAATATAACTACTTCTAACTGACTTAAATCTATTACATACTTGGCGAGATGAAAAGAAAATAATAAGGACATCAAAAGACAGGGAAAAGAAATGCCTCCGACCCCCGAAAAATGGGATGATGATTTATTTAGGGGCTTTGCGACATTGTGGTCATGTAGCCCCATGTACTTGGGTGTGAGGTGAATTTGTCTGATAACCTGTCTTATTGGGATGGCTGTATTATACATTTTTACAGAATTTTTGGACAGATTTTTTTTTAAACTTATTTATTCACTTACAAATTTACCGACAGTAGTGGCTACGCTGGCTAAAGCGCAGCATTAGGTCATGGGGCCAAGCTCTCTGCTGACTCGGTAGACGCGTGGGTTCGAGCCCCACCGTCGGCCGTCCTTGAAATGGTTTTCCGTGGTTTCCCATTTTCAACACCAGGCAAATGCTGGGACGGTACCTACTGACAGGCCATGGCCACTTCCTTCCACATCCTTGCCCAGTTTCATTCACCATCATTCATTTCATCTCTCATTAACTCCTCTCATGAGGTTGGCGTCAGGAAGGGCATCCGGCCGTAAAAACCATCGCCACAATGTCTTCCATCGCATCTCATCCCCGACCCCGTTGGAAAACAGGACTAATAAGGGGTAGACATACATACATACATACATACATACATACATACATTTACTTACAAATTTATTTATTTATTTTCTTATTTATTTGCTTATTTATTTATTTACGTATTTGTTTATTTACTTAAATGTTTATTTATTTAATTATGTATTTTCTTATTTATTTACTTACTTATTTGTTTATTTACTTACATATTTATGTATTTAATTATTTATTTTCTAATTTATTTGTTTACTTATTTATTTATTCACGTATATACAGTATTTATTTACGCATTTACTTACATATGTGTTTATTTAATTATTTATTTTTATTTACTTCTTTATTTACTTACGTATTTATCTATTTAATTATTCATTTACTTATTTATTTACTTATTTGTTTATTTACTTACATATTTATTTACTTACACATTTATTTATTTAATTATTTATTTTCTTATTTATTTTTTACTTATTTACTTACTTATTTATTTGCTTATTTATTCACTTATTTACTTACACATTTATTTATTTAATTATTTATTTTCTTATGTATTTGTTTACTTATTTATTTAATTATTTATTTTCTTATTTATTTGTTTACTTATTTATTTACTTATTTATTTGCTTATTTATTCACTTACATATTTCTTAAATTATTTATTTACTTACATATTTACTACTTACATATTTATTGTCTCACGTATTTACTCAATCATTCATTCATGTAGCCTACCGGTATGTATTTATTTATTTGTTTATTTGCTTCCCCTGCGTCACCTTCTCTGGAAATGGCACGTAACCACATCCCACGCAGTGAATTGTCCGATGGTACCTCATGAAATGAGATTCCCCGGTATTCTAACTTGCCCTGTTCTGATTTACAAAAGGGCACGCAGCAGTACAGCATTATAAAATCATTCAGAATACATTCCAAACACAACTGCTCCATTAACATCAATACAAAACTTATGCCTGCCACAGTGCCTAGGTGCTGCTTCCTAGCGCCTTTATTTGGAAACGAGGTTGTACGCTCAAAACAATGCTGTAATCGTCGAATGGGCAGGCAGTTTAAAGCGACCAGGAGGGGTGCGATCCAGCCGGCAGTGGTTAAACCACTGCCGTTTGAAATGTGCAAATCGCACACTTCGTAGGCAAGCTGTTTGTTATGGTCGTCTCTGATGCGAAGTTTTACTAATTACTCTTTTAGGAGAAACTTGTCTTTGGAATATTCATGAAAGGCCAACCCTCTAGTTCTTATTTCATAAGTTGAACGCCTAAAAACAAAACCGCAATCCGAAATAATAAAGAAGATAATCACGAACGAACGATTCACTGCCAATGAAAATCAAATGGAGATTCGCGGTCCGGAAGTTCGCTGTGCATAAGCTTCGGTGCCATTTTAACTCGTGGTAGCTCTGTACGGTTACGGTACCAAACAATTCAGTCACTTCAGGCGCGGATTCAGGGGGGGGGGGTCACGGGGGCCATGACCCCCCCCCCCCAAACGGAGACCAAATTTTTTTTGCAAACTCAAAAAACGAAAACACAATTACCAGACAAATAAAACTTAAAGAATTTTAACTGAAAAACAGTTTTTTTTTTCATTTAATCAATACTAAATTATCTTTATTGGAATTATTATGTTCTGTTACAACTGTACATATTTACAACTTCTAACCTCTTGTATAAAAACTATTAGTTATTCAACAAAATCAACTCGTCTATTTTGTTTAGCAAACCTTGTGATTACCGAATCGATGTTTATAGTGATGTCACGTTGAATGTGCAGTAATGCACGGATAGGAAACTGGGGCTTTTTTCGCACCAAAAATTTTTGCCGACGTCCAAACTGCAAGCTTGGTTGGCAATTTAAGCTGTGACTTTCTCCCTTTGTCGGTACCAACTTGACTTGCCGAAACTGTTACGTACCTTGATCCTTTTCTCGAAGCTCGATGTAAAAGTCCGCAAAACACGCCGTTGCAATTTGTACGAATATTTTTGGTGCGCTAAACGCATCAAATTTCTATCCATGAAGCTTGCAAAAAAATTGGTCTGGTTTTGTACGTTTGGTTATTTTGTGATTGCGACACTCCTATTCTCTACTCTCTCAACCCTCCTCAGTAAAACAGTCATTTATATCAGCTCTTCTCAGGTAAACGGTATTTTATTTGTGTTCGTAGCATCTCATCCCATCCGTGTGAGAGTTCACTCGCGCGCGCGCGCGTTGCTCACGCTACGGATTAGGCCTAAATCTCGCCATCACCAAGTGCGGAAGTGTCTCCAAAAATGCAGTTACACTTACGCCAGAAAATCTTGATTCGCGCTTCAAGATTCATTTTTCAGCCATTCGGTATGCGAACTCTAGTCTTAGAGGGTTCTAAAATATACGGGAATTTGGTGGATTTTCGTACGGGAAATACGGGAATTATACGGGAATTTGAAGGAAGGTCAACGCTCGACACCCTGGGCTGATGATGATGCCAATGCAAATAGGCATCGAAACATGTACCGATGTAAATTAAGTGACATGTGATTATATCACAAAAATTTGAATAAATTGTATTGACGAGGCAGAACTAAAGAAATCTCTTGATTATTAGTGTCTGTTCTACGAATGATTCGTCAAATATGGAGCACGGAAGGTAATTGAGACTGGACGATATTATAGTTTCTCTCTAGGAACTAAGTGAAGATGACTCTGGAGACGAGTTTATCAGATGACGTTTATTCCGCACGAACCTCTCCAAGTTCTTTGTCAGAATCTAACTTTTTTACATCACTGCAGCTAGCTGAAAAGCTGAAATCTCCGGGAACCTGTCTTCTTGGTGCAATAAATTGGCCAGGAAGAGAGGTTCCACCAGAGATGAAAACTTCTCGAGCACAACTGTACGACACCCAGGTACTAAAATGCAACAACATAACTTGGAGTATTTATCAAGGAAAGGTCAGTAAGAATCTACTTGTGCTCAGTTCACTTCATCCAGGTGGGGCGGACAGAAGAAACCCGACACCGTAACATGTTAATGGACATGGACTGAACTGAGGGAATAGAGGAAACAAACTGCACTGGGGTCTTCTCATGCCAACTGCATGGGAGCCAAACTTGGAGAGTTGATGAATCACACACCACAAACTAGAATAGTGTATGTCACTTTGTACAGATTCTAGGACACATTTAAACTAGGTAGTTCTTTTTAAAACACTCCGTATATCTCAGTTTTGACTTGACTGTGTGGTTGGAACATAATATTTAGTATAATATTCAATCAGGAAGATCTATGGTATTTATTTTCATTGTAGAAAAGGAAAAGAAATGAATTGGATTGAACACTGCATAAGGGGAGATGGTTTGGTGAAAAGTGCATTCGAAGGGACAGTCCAAGGGAAAATCTGGAGAGGAAGAAGAGGGTTTCAGATACTGGATTCCATCAAGATTGATAAATCGTATGAGCTGATGGAACGTGCTGCTGAAGACCCGATAAGGTGAAGAGACCGACCATAAGGAAACCTGCCATCAGGCAGATAAACTGATGATGATGCAGAAAATATATCCTCACATCTGTATTCACAATGGAATAAAACTTATATATCACTCAAGGGTCATTTTTGACCCCTCTGACTTTCTGGGTGGTGTCAGTCATTTCGTCTTTCTAGTGTTAACAGTAGCTAAATTATTGGTAATTTAAGTTCACTATGTTGGCAACCTGGGCCCTATTGTAAGCGAAGTCCACACCACATGCTATGCTAACAGCAAGTAATTTATTAGTAATGTAAGTTCACTCTGTTGGCACCCTGGGCCCTATCGTAGATGAAGTCAACACCACATGCTGTGCTAACAGTAGCTATGTTATTGGTAATGAAGGTTCACACTGTTGGCACCCCGGGCCCTATTTCAGATGAAGTGTACACCACATGCTGTGCTAACAGTAGCTATGTTATTGGTAATGAAGGTTCACACTGTTGGCACCCTGGACTCTATCGTAGATGAAGTCTACACCACATGCTGTGCTAACAGTAGCTAATTTATTAATAATGTGGGTTCACACTGTTGGCACCCTGGACCCTATTGTAGATGAAGTCTACACCACATGCTGTGCTAACAGTAGCTAATTTATTGATAATGTGGGTTCACTCTATTGGCACCTTGGGCCCTATTGTAGATGAAGTCTACACCACATGCTGTGCTAACAGTAGCTACTGTAATTAATTGATAATGTGGGTTTACTCTGTTGACACCTTGGGCCCTATTTCATATGAAGTCTACATCACATGATGTGCTAACAGTAGCTAATTTATTGGTAATGAAGGCCATATTGTCGGGGATTGAAACACAGCCTTAATGATTACAGTACATTTTAGATCAAAATTCCAACACTCTAGAGCTCAAGCAGTTAAAGAGATGTCAAACTTATGTGTGTCAAAATCTAAGGTTTATTCTCATAGGAACTAAACCAGATGATGTTTGAAGATTCGTTTTTCTGAGAATAAGTTGCTAATTGTCCGAACTCTTTGTGACGAAACATTCATTTCTGAATGGTGTCCATGAGATCTTTTGGTATGAAAATCATAGCCCCTTTCAAAAGCTAGGCTAGCCCGCTAAACATATGTGTACTGGAGCGCGTCAAGCTTCATTTGGAAATCTACATTATGAGATCAGAAATATCCAAACACTCAGATGAGGCTTTGGGTGACCTCCACTGCTACACATGACCGACACAACCCTTTGCCTTGATGTAATCCTTCGCTGCTGCAGTCACTGTCAATGCGATGTAAGTTCACCCTTCACCTTGATGACAGTTTCTACTGTGACTGTCAATATATTGTTTGTCCACGCTTCACGACATCTTCCAATGGAACACACTGTGGAATCTTTTGTATGCTGACGATGTAGCACTAATATCTGACAGTATTTATGACCTACAGGAGAGTTTAGACCAATGGAGGAGAGCTCTAGAGTCTTAATGGACTGCGCATTAGTAGAACCAAGACTGAATATATGGTATGCGACTTCCACAACAATAAACCCAGTATGACAAATATTGAACTTAAACTAGATGGTGAAACCTTACCAAGGGTAACAAAATTCAAATATCTAGGTTCTGTCATTGCTGAAGATGGCACGATAACCGCCGATATAATCCATAGGGCCACGTCTGGGTGGAACAAATGGCGCGAACTAACAGGAGTTTTAGGTGATCCGAAAATACCCATAAGAACGAATGGGAAAGTTTATAATACTGCCGTAAGACCAATCCTACTGTATGGTAGTGAAACATGGGCTACTACAAAGGCACATGAGCAAAATCTACATACCACTGAAATGCGTATGTTACGTTGGGCAGGTGGAGTTACTCTCAAAGATAAAATCCGTAATGAACATGTGCAGGGTAGTTTCAAAGTTGCGCCTATAACAGAGAAACTTTTAGAAACCAGACTAAGGTGGTATGGACATGATAAGCGGAGACTGGAGAATCATGTAGTGAAGAAGTGCCTTTCCATGACTACGCAAAAGAGACTATATATGTAATATATGTAATATGAGGCAGACCTCAAACAACATGGATGACGAATGTCCAGAGGGTCATGAGAGTATTGGGCCTATCTGCTGATGATGCTTTCCAAAGAAATGAGTGGCGCCTCAGGATTAAGAAAGCTGACCCCGCGTAACGGGAAAAGGCGAGGAGGAAGAAGAAGAAGAAGATGGTGAGGGGGGTCTCGGTTCTTCTCGGATCGTTGAACGGTGGAGAAAAAGGAATGTGGGTTGTTTCGGACTGGCACGAAGTCACCGTGTGAAAACACTCCAGAGATGGTCTGCTGGTAGTGTGCCTCAGCCAATATTAGTCCGCGGTCGGCAATTTCGTTGAGAGAAGCTCTCAAGCTGTTGCCTATACAATTATTAATATACAGTTCTATATTTGTGACCACATTGCATAATCTTGGCAACTTCAATAGGTCATGAATTATGTATTACAAGTGAAGTGGTATGAAATGACATTTCAAGTAGCTGCCATTGTACTTATGAATTTATCTATAGTTCCTGTTAAATTGCTCCTTAAGATAAGTATCCTTGAGATGAATATTACTTTAATCTGGTCTGAAGAGGGTAAAACAAACATTGCTCGGTACGAGATTTCTGAACACATAATTTGTCAACGTTGCTTGCCTTATTAACATTATATGGTAACTCTTAGTGACTGCATCTACGTCGCAAAGTCCCAACACACACACTCAATGCTAGTGACAATATGCTAGGCCCACGTTTTGCTTTCAGATATAAACTGCACAAAAACTGTTTTTTTTTTGCCATGTCTCCATTGAATGGGAGGTTGAATTACCTTCAGTATGCTATTTTATTCCTTGAATCTTTCAGTCCAAATGTACAAGTCATCTGTAAAATATAATTCGATGTACGCAAAGGATCATATTTGTAAACCAAGTCATTTCTTTGCAGGACGATGCAGACCATTACATGGATATTAAAATTGAGGAATCTTCTATTCCGGAGATCGTTCCATGCGTAAAAGCAGAAACACCATCTTCAGATCCGATAGCGGTAAGTATCTTCATCTCTTTATCAACTAATAGCATTTCGAGATTAAGAGTTGTGTTTTGACAATGTTGTGTTGATGACTAGGGCTCGGATTTTTAGGTAAATAAATACTTTTTTATGTAAATACATATTTTAAACATTTTTTCTATATATTCATAAATTCCTGCTTTTCACTTATTGGCACATAGAAAGGCATAATATTTACATTTTTTAAAATCAGTTTATTGAATTTTTGTTCTGTGTTATTTCAACGGGGAAGAACCTGTGAGCTATCTAATCTTCATGCAGAGCATATGTCAGCTTGCAACTGTGTTATTCTTAACTTGTCGCCCCGTGCCACTCACTGTGGAAGTTGGGGATTTCCTTGTCCAAAGCCATATTGCACCACGTGCTAGACCTCCCTCTCCCCCAGCTACCTGGAACCAGTGTCACTCACATGCAGTTCATTTCTGGCTATGTGAAGTGTAAGGCAGTTTACGATGCCTAAAGTAAAAACAACTACGAGTTATCGTCTGTTGCAGAATTTAAAGATAATTTTACTTCTGATGGGGGCGTCCTGTTCTACCAACCATGTGGTAAAGCAATCAAGGCTGAACAGCGATCTCAAGTTACACAACACCCCAAGGGCAAGAAACATATTGCCACAGTTTCGCGCCTTCAGTATAAGTGTTTCGCGATCATCGTCGGTCATTTGTGATGGACAACCTGAAGATGTATCTCGTTGTGTATTGTAATGCTTCAGCAGTCAGTGAGGCATAGCATAAATTGCATTCGTGAATACTGCATATTGTTCATATTCACATTAATAAACTGAATTATAATTACATATATTTACTTTTTTGTCACATATTTCAGGTATCTTTAACACAAAAAATAGATATTTTCTCGATTTTTAGCACCTAAAAATCCCAGCCCTATTGATGACAAACGGAAGTGTTTGGCTGATAGGTTGTGTTTTGTACAGCAAGCACAATCCATATTGATGGCAGGATGGCGTATTAAATATTATCTGTCCCATAGGATTCTTCCACTTGCAACTGCCGGCTTTGTGCGTATTGTTCTGATCTCTGAGCTACTGGGGGATGCATCATAATGTCACTGCAAGAGGTATAATATTATGTGAAGCTAACATGTTTGGCACAATCACGTTGTATTAGTTGCCCACTGTCTAGACATGAAGTCTAGGTAAAGCTCAGCAACTTTAAGTGTCACCCTGCGAGAGCACTAGCTCCGTCAGCCAGAGTGACAAAGAGTACAGCAGGCTTGTGGTTCGCATTTTTTCCGGGGTTTCAGTTGGAGTTGCTGCGCTCTATTAAAATTGATTTAGGCAGCTGAAATGTGGTTTTGGAGACGAATGACCCGAACAAGCTGGATAGAAAGAAAGACAAATGAGTTTGTTCTGAACTAAATTCAAGAGAATCGATGCCTGTTGAACACCATCAGGAAAAGGAAAGCAAAATTCAAGGGACACATACTCAGACATGACACTCTCCTCCAGGTAATCTTTGAAGGAAACATTCTGGGAAGAAAACCAAGGGGACGACCAAGACAATCGTATCTCAAGAACATTGTCAAACAAATGGAACGTGACTCGTATGCCGATATGAAGAGAACTGCTAAAGACCGTAAGAAATGGCTGCAACGACAAGGCCTTTAGCCTTTAGAAGCTGATAATTATGATGATGATAGCCTATCTATATTCTGGCCAGGTATCCTCCCATTCTGGGGCTTTGGTGGCATAGTTGGTAGCATGCTGAGCTTCTATGCCCAAGGTCGCGGGTTCAAACCCGGCCGAAGTCGTCGGATTTTTAAGAGCGTTAAAAATCCCTCAATATGCCTTCCTTTGGAGGGGAAGTAAAGCCGGCGGTCCCATGTCATAGATTTATGGCATGATAAAGAATAATAATATTAATATCATAATAATAATAATAATAATAATAATAATAATAATAATAATATCGTATGGCCTCGGTGCCGGGTGCAACTTTGTAATTTGACGTGCAGAGGTTAGCTTGCATGTCGAATTTCGTTGTTCCTTGAATCACTATGAAAGTCAAGGAGGTTAGATATCTAAGCTCCTTGAACACTATAGCGCTTTCTAGTAGAGAAATGAGGAACTTTTTTGCTGGCGGAAACTCCCGAGATTAATTTTGCCATTATGAATACGGCCTACTGAATTCAAATGGGTTCTTTGACATGCTAACATCGTATGACATGCGTGTCGTATTTTTGCCGCCTTTCAAAAATCACGTACCATGGCCAGGAGCGAACCTGCAATCTTGGGGTTAGTAGACCGACACGCTGTCCACTCACCCACCGTGGCAAGCTATGATAAAGAACCTTCACTAATTACATTTGTGTGAAGCTAAATTATAGGTTAGATTTGACTGGCACTCTTTGGTTCCAATGTTCGTCGCCAAGAGCCGACTGTGGTGGCATCTAGGAACCAAGTTCAGAACTAGTTGGTCGTTGAAGGTGGCATTTGGTAGCATAAGTTGGAACTACTTGAAAATCCAATGTCTGCAGTCCTTACTTGAATAAAAAAAAACAGATAACACACACTAATACAGCCATCACAATTAACACCGGTTATCAGACAGATTCAACACACACCCAAAGTACACGGGGCTACATGACCTCTGTGTAATTTGCTCAGCTCTTAATCTGTTCTATGCAGGAAGTATAAAGGTTGGATTCAGTCCTGGTATGCAGCAATGAATCGAGTTTTCAATTAATGCCTACTCCAAACATCTCATTGGCCTTTATCTCTATTACAAACTTTGAGTTTCCTTACAGTAGCAGACATTTATTGTTGATACAAGGAGCAGTATTGATGTTACATACTCTACAATAGACTCAGTCTAGAGGAATTGAATCGATTTACCCTGACTTCTTTTTAAACGTTTGTGCAACAAATTCCAGTGATTTGTTAAAGAAAGTCTTCAATATTCTAAATGTAGATTGATTTATGCATGGATCTCAAACATTATGCTTGTGCAAATATTGGCAGTCTTGTTGCTTGTTACTTAATTATACGAGCACGTGTTGGATCCTTGGACCTCTTATTGTCTTATGGCTAAAACGTTAAAAATAAATGTTCATTTCTCCCCAGTCATTACGGCTATTACTTATATGAAGGCACTGATCTCAGCATTTTCTTTCGCTTCAAGAGTCACTTGGTCCCTAAAGTTTCAGGGTTGGAGTTTATAACCATTTATTTGTATAATTAAAACTCTGCCTTCATAGGGAGGTTAAGGCTGCTTGAGCTTTCAGTTCTCGCAGTAAAGTGGTGCAGTTGCACGTAATATAAAGGGAGGTAGCGCGCAGTTCGTTACTCCTGTGGGGGTCCGGGCGGGGACACCAAGAGCCCGCCGATGAGCCAGCTTGGTGTCCTAGGCGAACCCCCCACACAAGACACGGCACAAACCTAGAAGAATTGCTGAGTTTTAATTCACTGGCCGTGAAAGAAAAATATACCATCTTTTTGGAAGCCTTCATAGGGAGGTTAAGGCTGCTTGAGCTTTCAGTTCTCGCAGTAAAGTGGTGCAGTTGCACCTAATATAAAGGGAGGTAGCGCGCAGTTCGTTACTCCTGTGGGGGTCCAGGCGGGGACACCAAGAGCCTGCTGATGAGCCAGGTTGGTGTCCTAGGCGAAACCCCACACAAGACACGGCACAAACCTAGAAGAATTGCTGAGTTTTAATTCACTGGCCGTGAAAGCCAATATACCATCTATTTGTATAATGTTCATCTCTAGCGATAGGATGTGATGGACAGTACGAAAGTCATTCGAGAATATATCTTCACTTCATCTGACTAGTTCTGTACAATTACATGGTTTGTTATTTGTGTAAAAGTATAAGCACAGAAATTAATTATTCCATCTTGTCCCTAGGATGTGGAAGAAGAAATCAAGGAACAAGAAAGTGGTGGAAGTGGAAATCACATAAATGAGTAAGTGTTCAACATACAAAATACATGATCTTTCGCTTTACGTATGCATAACTGTTAAGTTTTGGATTTGAATAAGATTTGTTTTTCAATGTCAGATATGTCTCTTATTGTGCCTCATCATGGAAGTAGATATTGGTATTAACTTTCAATTTAGCGTCACACAAATTATCTTCTCGTTGAGGTGTTCTCACTGTCTGGATATACCTATGTATTTAAGATATTAATATTTAATATTTATTTAATATTCGATGATCGGCCAACTGGGGACCATGACAAGTTCCATTATACATTCTGGCGTTTATTCAATTTACGATTGATCCAGTAGGTTTTCATTAGCGTGCTGTGACGAGCACGGCGTTCATCTGACCACTTTGCACCGGTTGTCATTTCTCATCACGGAAAGTCCCAAAAGTCACGATGCTTGTTCGGAAAAGGTCTTGTTTGTGTGCGTCATCTGGTCGTAGGCCCATTTCCTTGAGGTCTTTCTTGACGTTAACATACCAGGGAACTGTTGTTTTTGGTTTTGAATCGAAATTGTTAAATACCGTATACGTTTTGTCCATCTAGAGTCGTCCATCCGTCGTAAGTTAGCGTAGAAGCGAGCCCTGCGTTTGCATATTGTGTCTGTTTTCTTCTCTATCTTAGGGCAGACGGGTGTTATGACACACATCACGAATTCAGTCACCATAGTATCAGTTATTATGGTAACATTACTGGGAACTAAAAGATGCAATGCAGCTGATACAGAAGTACCAACCGCAGTCCGTGCTAGATTGAGTTCACATTCTTGGAGATGTGTTTCTAGCAAATATGTATAGATTGCCAGCATTGTGGGAAGCAATCTAATGTGTTAGCAATATGAGATCGCCATTTTGGGTGGTGTACTATTGTGTGTATTTGACAATTAAGGATAGTATTTGGAAGGAGGCAATCATGGCCTTAAGTTAGGAACCGTTTGTGGTAACCTGTGTTATTGAGATTGTCATACTAGTGTATGTGATTTGTTGATGGTTATTTTAGGGAAGATTGCAACAGTATGTTTCTTCCAGTTAGGTTAGGTAAGGATGGGACAGGCAAACTTACTCTGCAATTCTCAAAATCTTGGTGTGTTGTCGTTGCTTGCTTACGAACCTACAAGTGAGGTTAGTGATGCTGTTATTAGGGCTGTTCGATTCCCACAAGATCATGGAATGTGTATGGGGTTTCTCAAAAAAAGCGACCATGTAAGTTGATGATCATCCCAGGCCATTAAAAAAGACATCACTAAGTAAGCTGCCAAATATACCTCTATCAAATAAAGCCACCATCAAATGAGCTGCGAAATATTCTACCATCTAATAAGCTGCCAAATAAACCCCCATGAAATAAGCCATCATGAAATAAAGCCCCATAAAATAAACCACCATCAGGTAAGCCATCAACAAATAAACCCCCAACAAAAAAGCCACCACCAAATAAGCCACCATCAAATGGGTCATCCTCAAATAATCCCCTATGAAATAAGCCATCATCAAATTAGCCGCCAAATAATATGATGATGATGATAATTGTTGTTTTAAGGGGCCTAACATCTAGGTTATCGGCCCCGGATGGTTTGGGTGATCGTGAAGATGAAAATGAAAAGCGCTCTTAAAACTAAAACTAATTACTAACCTACATATTAGAAGGAGAAATGGAAAACTAAAGGAGAATAAGGCAAATAAAGGACAGGAGGAAAATAAATGCCCTCAACCCTCGAAGAAGGCGGATTGAGGGACTTGGAAGGAAGGAGAGCCATGAAAGGCAGATAGGAAAGTGAAAGAGGAGAGGGTCCGCCCCAAAGGTAAGGGACAAAAGGGGAAAACGGACCCAGCTCAGGAATCCCTCGGGGTCGCCAACTCCCGAACTCACCAGCCGTGAGCCCCTGAGGGTGTAGCATTATCTAGGGTGCACCAAAAGTGGTGTGGCTACATACACCCGGCCTCCTTGAGGGCCTTAAGCAGAAGGCAGGTGATAACATGAAAAGAAAAAGAAGGCTGACCCCTAACAGAAGGAGGGAATCAGAAAAGATGAGACAAGGGCCAATTAAGGCGGGAAAGGAAGAGACTCCCTAGGCCTCGGATACCCTAATACCGTCGGGGTCGGAAGAGAACAAGAGTTGACCAAGTGAGGTCGACAGGAAAGAAGACAGAGAGGAGCCCGGCACAAGTAAGTGGAAGCAATGCCGGACTCAGCTGGGGGCCCCGTGGTCGCCAACCCACGCCCACTAGATGTGAGCCCCTGGGGGGCCGCCAAATAAACCCTCATGAAATAAGCCATCATAAAATAAACCACCATCAAATAATCCACCATCAAATAAATCACCATCAAATAAGCTGCCAAATATGCCACCACCACATAAACCACCATCAAATAAACCCCCATCAAATAAGCTGCCAAATATGCCACCACCACATAAACCACCATCAAATAAACCCCCATCAAATAAACCGCCGCCAAATAAACTACTATCAATTAAGCTGCCAAATAAACCATCAAATAAGCCGCCATATAAGTGACCACTGCAAGAAAGAAGTTGGTGTAGTAACGAAACTCTCCCTACATTGCTCTGTATTAAGACCAACTTTGCTTTATGGAAGCGAGGGTTGGGTAGATTCATGATATCTGGGGGATAAGAGATAACCTAAGAGGTTAATGAGTTCGGCTGTAGAGGCTAGGGAAAGCAGAGGTAGACCTAGGATGCTATAGTGAGAACAATGTCCAAGTGAGTGGAGTAGAAGCAGAGGATGCTGGCGGAATCCGAACCACAGGACATGCATGGCATTAGACTTCTAAAAATACACATGAATTGACCGGCAATCACTTATTTGTATGTAGGCTATATAAATATACAGGAAAAGTCAGCAATAGAAACGTGTATGCATAAATTACAAAGGTGTTTTCATATGACAAAAGATATACCGGTATATAATTTAAAAAAAAAAAACTTATCCTGGAACACTAAATTAAGGCACTATCAAACTGTGTATGCGGCAGAAACACTTAAGTTAACAAGATTTGGTGATTTAGACTAATTAGAGAAGACTGAAAGACGAATTCTGAGAAAAATACTGGGAGCTAAACTATGTAAATAATAACGCAGAATATAGGTTACGACCAAATAGAGAGTTAGACTATGTTTGAAATGTGAAAAATTAACTGATGTAATGAGAAAGAGAAGATTACAGTTTTTTGGACACATTTATAGAATGGAAAATAGTAGACTAACTAAACAGATCTTCAACTTACTGACTAGTTACAAATCCAAACCCACATGATTGAAATTGACAAAGATTTGATAAATGCCAAAATTCAGACAGACACAATAGCAAACAGATCACTCTTCAGGGAAGCTATTCAAAAGGCAAAATTTCAAGAAAGGAAGAAACAAACAACTCGCAGAAAGTGGACTCAAGAGGAGAAAGATCATCATTCTAGAAGGATGAAATAAATTTGGAAACAACGGAAATTGAATACAACGGACAATAGCCAACGTTGATTCATCGTACCCTCCAAATGGGTTATTCGAAATAAGAAGAAGATACCATATATAAAACTGATCTGATAACCTGTGCTATTGTGGTATCTGTATTAGAGTGTGTGTATTGGTAATTCAGGGTGATGATTGTGAAGGAGGGGGCCGTGACCTTAGGTTAGGAATCATCTCTACATTTACCTAGAGTAGAAATGATAAGCTACTTCCAGGATGGCTGAGGTGGGAATCGAACTCTCTCCTCTTCTCAGTTTTGCCTCACGAAGCTGAGTGTAGTCGGATCCAACCCTCAGATCAGAATTCATTTGCTTGCTGGTGTTGCAATACTAGTGACAATGGAATAGGATTGGCATCTTGGTCATATGCAGAGTCTTGGCCCTCCTTGTGCTCGGACAGGTAAACCTACCGGCATGTTAGAGATACAACTCGTGGGAACCTTATGTGTAAGTAGGAGCAAGCAACCTGCTTCACTTGCCTGCTAAAAATATCATGATTTAATCTATGGAAGTGATGGAGTCTCGCTCCCATCTGACAGATCATGGACTCCTTGGAAACGAACAGGTAATCGAACTGGTAGTCAATGGGGAGTAATTAATATTAATGTTGGTATGTAGAGTTAGGAAAGCCAAAGCCCTTTTGACAACCCCCGAGACCTGCCGAGTAGTGCCTAGGCGATTAGGAGGTGATGGACGGGGAGGTGTGAGTAGGGTTGGTTCATACCCGAGGAGAGTAACTAAAAAATTTACTGAGCTGTCTGAAACAATGATGAAGTACATAGAAACTCTGGACGGGCCACCCCGTCTTCAAATATGTCATTTTTATTTTGCATCTTTTTGCATTTTTTGCTATTTTTCCATTTTAAGAGCATTTTTTAAGTTTAGTAGGATTTTTTTGGTCTTATTTTAGAGAAACCGGCCTTTTGAGGTCTTTTTTTTTCCAATTTAGTCATGTTACAGCATGGGGGAGTTACGTTTCTCAGAATCAAAAAGAAGCTAGTAGCTGATACAAGATAATTTGAAATATTGATTCCATTTCCTTAATCAACCGAGTCTTAGCAACAATCGTGGCGAAATTGCTGCGGGTATTGCATCAAAACTGAAAAAATTGCCGGACAAAAACACCGGGTATAAAACATTATGCAAAATCTCAGACTTTCTTTCTGGTGAAAACTACCGCAAGAATGGGGTTGAGGAGGATTTAGCAGCAACGATCACATCAGTTGATGTTGAACGCAGCTTTTCGTGATATAAAAACTTATTGGCTGATAATCGCAGATCATTTACATTTGACAGCATCCGAATGACATTAGTAGTGCAGTGCAACTCAAGACTAAAGTGAACATAAACCTTTTGTTAAGTGCTAGAAATCTATTTTGATTGACTTTTCAGTTTGAGCTTAAGATGTCATTTTTGAAATATTGGTGAGTTAATTATTATAAGATCGTTTTCTCCATTTTATACTGCATTTTAAAATTTTTAGGACATTTATTACAGTCATTTTTGAAAATTTTAAGTTCATCTTTAAAATTTTTTTACGGTATCAATATCCGGGCCCTAGTAATCTATAATATTCTGCAAGAAAGAAATTAGTGTAGCCATGAAACTCTCTAAGCCTCCGTGGCTTAGGCGGCAGCACGCCGGCCTCTCACCGCTGGGTCCGTGGTTGCAAATCCCGGTCACTCCATGTGAGATCTGTGCTGGACAAAACGGAGGCAGACAGGTTTTTCTCCGGGTACTCCGGTTTTCCCAGTCACAATTTCATTTCAGCAACACTCTCCACTAACATTTCATTTGTCATTCATTTAATCATTGCCCCAGAGGAGTGCGTCAGGCCTCGGCAGCCGGCACAGTTCATATCCTCGCCGCTAGATGGGGGCTTCATTCATTCCATTCCTGACCCGGTCGGAGACTGGAAGCAGGCTGTGGATTTTCAATTTCATGAAACACTCTATACTATGTGGTACATATGTTTGAAGGTAGGGCAGTCGGATTTGAACTGCAGTTGTCTTCCTGCTCACTGCGTATCGTGCATTCCAAAAACATTAATTTGGTCACTGTTTCCATTACTGTACCTGATACTGCCACACTGTTAAAAGTAAACACAAAGGCTTGTTAGAATATCAACAGGAAGGTAACAATACACACACACGTGAAGCCCGATAACAAATTATCAAGCAGGAAGTAGCAGCAACTGACTGCCAGCGGATATATTTAGGTTTGGAATAGGCAGGCCACGCATGCAAGACCCCCTTTACCCCACCACAGCGTGTTGAACTGCCATCTCCTGGCGCAATGACATTATGTGAGTAGTGGGTCGGTCATCATCATCATCATCATCATTTCCCCTTATCCAGTTCCTGCCGGGTCGGGGTATTTATGGCACTTCTCCACTTTCCTCTTTCCTTCCACAATTTTTTTTCCACGATCTTGTCCCAGTCCAGGTTTCTTTTTCTTACGCTGTTCTTCACTGAACAGATTGCAGGTTCGCCCCTAGCCGTGGTAAGTGATTTTTGAAAGGCGGCAAAAATACGATACGCATGTCATACGATGTTGGCATGTCAAAGAACCCATTTGCATTCAGTAGGCCGAGTTCATAATGGCAAAAATAAACTCGGGAGTTTCCGCCAACACAAAGTTCCTCATTTCTCTACTAGAAAGCACTATAATGTTCAAGGAGCTTAGATATCTAACATCTAACCTCCTTGACTTTAATAGTCAAGGAACAACGAAATTCGACATGCAAGCTACCCTCTGGGTGTCAAATAACAAAGCTTGCACCCGGCACCCGAGGCCATACGATATTATTATTACTGAATCCTCTTGCTCTCTTACCCTTGCACTTTGCCTCCAGCATCTGTCTTGGTGTATCCACTTGTCGGTACAGCTCCATGGGCTTGTGGGGTTCTTTACACTAATATAGGGGAATTTGTAGAGATTTGGTTAAATACCGAGCGTGATTTAGTAAATTTGGGGGAGTGAATTCTGGTAAAATTTGGAGGAATATCTGATGTATTTAGGTGTCTGTTAGGTAATCTTTGTTACTATGGTGTCTGTAGTAGCGTGAGAATTTAACAATTAAGGATAGGGAAGGAAGCAGTATTGGCCATCATTTAGGAACCATCCCAGCATGTGCCTGGAGTGAGGTTGGAATCGAACCCGCCTCTTCTCAGTTTTGCCTCACGAGGCTGAGTGGATCCTGTTCCAGCCTTGGCAGAGAAGGGATCGAACCAGGGTATTCCCACTAACATGGCCTCTGTAGTTAGTAAATAGCCGTTCCCCTATTGATTATTATCATTATCATTACGGGAAAATGACCTTAATGTTACGTCCAGTATACTGTACTACTTATCACCACCACTGTAACTGTAGCAGCATTGCACATCAGCACTGCAGCAGTGACCCCCTCCACTACCTCCCTTCTCCTCTTCCCTCTCTGCTCTTGGGTTCGGGATTGTTTGCGCCATCAGGTATTAATTGCAGTCTATTAATCGCACATGTGCCAATTTCATTGTAAATTAGGATGTTGTGGCCCCTCAATTGAAACCTGTTCATAACTGGCACCAAACTAAATGTTATTATTATCAGTGGTAGCGTTTCGCGACATTGAAGTAAAGGAGAGAGAAGCAACTATGATCTCCCAAAGTAAATAACAAAACATGTCCTTACTGTTAATCAAGAATGCAATACCTGCTTCAAGAAAAGAAAAGAAAAAAAAAACACATTACACAATAAAGATACCAAAATACCAATTAAATAAACCACTATGAAGTAGCGTAATGGAACGACTAAAATTTTCTTTCTAACAATCACTCATTTGGATTTAAATGAGATTTTAATAGTAATTGCTCACGTAAGTTGAAGGGACATGCTACTCCGTGAAAAGTGAGTTCTCTCTTGCTTTGTAACATGAGATGATCAATTTATTTCAATCTTCCCCTTTTCCCATTACAATTGTGATGTTTGGAATTTTGACTTAATACCCGTCAAAATATAATTTCTTCTCTCACATCAGCGTACTCACTTTAAACATTGTATTATAAACACATGCCGACATCTTTCCATTGGTGTAGAACATTCGATAGGCTTATATTGTTGACAACTTTTTTTATGGCATGCCTTCATGGTATGGTCACCTGGTTAGTTTTCTAATCAATTGATGAGTTGAATTATTCCAGTTACAACGGTCTATGTCACTCAAATAGTTATACACCGTAAGAGATCATGGATCCTCTGAAGTGCAGCTAGAAGAACACCTCATTGACACATTGCAATTACAACACCTATTGCACGGCCAGTCTCCTAAAATGAAGAAGGAATAGGAACGAGCAACACGCACAGAAAAACTGTAATAGAGTAGGCACAGGCTACTACGGCTCCATCGCTACCTCTAAGTCAAGTCTGGCCATTTGCCGCCATGTTGACTCACTGAGTATTCTGCAATTCGCAGTAATGATTGGCAAATTCCTGTGTTGAGTGGTGAATGTTAACGTGCCAGGTCAGCCAGTTGCGTAACTACGGGTGGTGATCAGGAGGATCAATCCCCCCCAGAGCTGAATAACAAACAGAAAAATGAATATCTTGAAGTTTATAATTTTTTATTGAAGCCAATCATTGAATTGATGACTGAATTATGTAAGTTAATACCGTACTTAATAATTTTCAACCATTTCTTTTCGCTCATGTAAAATTTTTAGCGTGAGTCTTACTTAACATTTGAATCGGTCATTTCTAAAGACCCCCATGTGCATGGCGACTAGTTTTGAGAAAAAAATCACAGTCAGTCTGAAAGACTAGACGTTGTATCATTTTAAATGACGCATGCTACAAATGCTACACATGTTAGAAAGGCTCAGGAGGACTCTTTCAACAGACTGCATCACCCATTAGCTTAGGCTTCCCGCCCGGGCACGGGAAGAAATGTGTTTCTTGTACTTGTATTAGAGATGTGTTTGGTTGAATAAAGCGTAAATTGTGTACTTTTTGATAGCGGTTTTGTGGCCCATCATCCCAGGCAACCCGGCGGATACCTTTGCCTCCCTGTCAGAAGGATCATTTGGCCGTAAATTTGAATTAGTGTAAGGATATAGTATGAGTGTCCAGATTTAGACAATAGCCTACTCCATGAAGGGGTCATGACTATGCCTTATATGTTTGTTTAATGAATAGCGTATCTGAAATAAGGGAAGAATACTGATTTACAGATTTGTGGAGTGAGTTTCTGATTTTTAAATAGAGTTTTTGAAATTGATGGTAAAGGTGAAGGAGAGGTGAACATGATTAGACAATAGCCTACTCCATGAAGGAGTCATGACTATGCCTTTTTTGGTATTATTGTTGAATTAAAGGATTGTCATTGTTTGAGGTTAACTACCAGGGGAAGTGTTGGAGTTGGTAGTTAACAATTTTAAGTTGGCAGCGTTGATTTTATATTTTAGTATTCCTTGTGTTGTTTGTGCCTTGTAGCGTGATGGACGTGTAAATATACGATCTACTATTTCGTTAACAAACTCTGTTATTTCCACTGAAACTTGAAGATTAGTTAACAACATTTAAAGTATAGAGTAACTGAAATGAGGGAAGTTTACTGAATGTGGTGTTTGTAGAATGTAATTTTCGATTTTAATTTGGGTTTTCGTGAAGCTTGTTGCGGAGTTGTTATTTCTCTGAAAAGGAGGTTTTTGCCCCAGGCACGCCTGTGTTCGATCTGGCTAGACTAGTGTAACGGTAGAGAGTTGGGAGATGAGTTGTAGAACCTGGGAGCGAGCAGTGGCGGGCTGAACATTAGCGGGGGGGTATTTTGAGTGAGAGTAGGGATGGAATATTGGGACTGGTTCGATGCTTTGCTCTGACATCCTGCACACCTCTTGGTGAGACACCCTGTATTCTTATTCTTATATGGCATCTTGTATATCTCTTTAGAAGTCACCCTGTATTCTTGTGTTCGCTTCGCCTGTATTTGCTCTTACATCCTGCACACCTCTTTAGGAGGCACCCTGTATTCTTATATGGCATCTTGTATATCTCTTTAGAAGTCACCCTGTATTCTTGTGTTCGCTTCGCTCAAAGCCCCAGGTCGCTCGACTCCAGGCCTCCTTCAACAGACTCCAATAATCATTAGCGTCTGCTTCTCGCTCCCCGCGTGAGCATGACGTCACGTTCCCGCGCAGCTGCATGACGTCACTTCCCGCGCGGCTGCATGACGTCACGTCCGTCTCCGTGTCCGTAACGCATAACGACGGACCCCAACCTTAACGACGAAGTCGACAAGATCATTTGAAATGATAAAACTCAAAAATATGTTTTACATTAATCTTATTATGTAGGCTATATAGTAGTTTATAGTACTTTATTCTGAAAGGGAGTAGCAGCCTTTCAGAATAAATCAATTCTTCACTTGCCTTATAGTCGGTTGAGATATGGATACCATTAGCCAACTAATGGCTACACTGTGTTCTGCTGCACGGGAAACTACAGCCGAAATGCTATTATTGAGGATATGCACCTTTCTATGCATAATTATATGTGATGGCCTCCTCCCTTGTAAAATTCCAATCCGGAGGTAAACTATTCCCCCGTTCGGATCTCCGGGTGGGGACTACTCGAGAGGGGGTTAACATCACATAAGTGACCAAGAGGAATTCTGACATTCCTCGGATCGGAGCGTGGAATGTCAGAAGTCTGCTAGGAAGTGTAAGATTAGAAAACTTAAAAAGGGAAATGGATAGGTTGAGGTTGGATTTGGTTGGGATTAGTGAAATGCGCTGGCAGGAAGAACAGGACTTTTGTTCAGGAGACTATAGGGTCATTAGCACTAAATCAAACAATGGCCAAGCAGGGGTTGGTCTCATATTGAGCAGGAAACTTGGACAGCGGGTGGAATATTATGAGCAATATAGTGAATGGATTATTGTAGCTAAAATCAATACAAAACCTACGTGCACCACAGTAGTACAAGCCTATATGAATACCAGTCAAGCTGATGATTAAGATGTTGAAAAGGTCTATGAAGAAATAGATGAAATTCTGAGGTTTGTCAAAGGTGATGAAAATCTTATAGTAATGGGAGATTGGAATGCTGCGGTAGGAAAAAGAAGAGAAGGGAAGATAGTAGGGGAATGATGGAATTCTGAACCGAGCATGAGTTGGTCATAGCTAACACGTTATTCAATAACCACAATAGAAGAATATACACATGGATGAGACCAGGGGATACAGGGCGTTACCAAATCGACTTCATTATGGTCAAGCAGAGATTTCGAAACCAGATTTTGGATCGTAAAACATATCCCGGTGCAGATATAAACTCTGATCCCAATCTGGTTGTTATGAAATGCAGCTAAACAAACTTCAATTGCAGACGAATGAAATAACAAAATCCGCAGAAGAAAACATTGGTAAGAAACGAAGAATAAGTAGAAAGCCGTGGATAACTCAGGATATACTAGAATTAATGGATGCAAGGCGGAAACACAGGAATGTAAGAGATGAATACAGAATACAGACGTCTGAGAAATGAGGTTAACAAGAAGTGCAAGAAAGTGAGAGAAGAATGGTTGAAAGAGAAATTTGCAGGTATAGAAAATTGTCTGAAATTAGGAAAAGTAGACACAGCTTATTGAAGGATTAAGAATACTTTCGGGGAAAAGAAGACTATATGCTGTAATATTAAGGACACAGATGGAAAGCCTCTTACAGATAGGGAAGAAAAGGTTGAGAGATGGAAAGCTTACATAGAGTATTTGTATAAGGGAAAGGAGATTGAGAATCATGTAATGGAAAGGGAAGAGGAAATTGATGAGGAAGTGAAAGGAGATTTAATATAGAGATCAGAATTTTTCAGAGCATTGGAAGACTTGAGCGGGTACAAAGCACCAGGCATAGATGATATACCGATTGCGTTGCTACGCTGCATAGGGTACATGAAAGGAGCCTCACCGAAGATTGTGATGACAAATGCTCAAGATAAGAATAGCAATCGGGCGTACCCTGGGCAACCCCAGAGAATGACACGAACAGTCCTGGCGGCAGATCCTTTTACACCAGAAACATCAAAATCTCAGTCCTTTTCAGGGCCACAATTAACAATCATTTCTCTTAACATACAGGGCATATCACCAGCCAAAGAAGAACTGCTGCAAGATTTATGTAGACGACAACAGTGTCATATACTGTGCATACAGGAGATCCATAGGAGCTGCGAAATGCGTAGACCAAAGATACATGGAGTGCGTCTTGCCATTGAAAGATCGCACGACAAATATGGAAGCGCTATATTTTTTTAACCCGGATATCCAGGTACTGTCAACAGCATTCACAGAAGAAAACAATATTGAAATTCTTACTATAGAAACAAATGATTGCACCATCTCCTGGCGCTGAATTCACTTTTACCCAACCAACTAATTTCCAGAATAAACATGTGCAGATTGTCATAGGTGATTTTAATAGCCATAGCCATGTTTGGGGTTACAGTTATGAAGATGAAAAAATTCCTCTCGGCACGCCGGAAGGCGGAGGTAGATTTCACCGGGCAAACTAGGGGATAGGCTATAATAGGCAAAATATGCAGGTTTTTGTAGAAGGCTCAGACCTCATTTATTGCGAGAAAGTACCGTATTTAACAATGTAATTGGAGCTCAATTAACTTTTCTTTCGCCTTACTATGCATATTTTTAACATTTTATTGTGTTAGGAGGACGGTAACCTTCTTGTCATTTGGGGTCCATTTTTATACTTGTGGTCACACCGTCCTTATGCAAGGTTTGGAACTGATGTGTAACTATCTAACAGTCTGTTACTTAACTTTGAAAGAATAATAACATTTCCGCCTATTTATAAATAGTATTGAAAGGCCTATTTATAAATAATATTGAAAGGCGGAAATTTTATGATTCTTTCATTTTTTTTTCGTGTAGCCTCCAGAGAGGCCGAGTGCAGGTCTTTCAAGTCGACGCCGGTGGGTGACCTGCGCGTCAGAATGAGAGATGGAATGGATGAAGATGAATGAAATTGGGCAAGGATGTGGAAGGAAGCGGCCGTGGCCTGTCAGAAGGTACCATCCCAGCATTTGCCTGGTGTTGAAAATGGGAAACCACGGAAAACCTTTTCAAGGACAGCCGACGGTGGGGCTCGAACCCACGCGTCTACCGAGTCAGCAGAGAGCTTGGCCCCATGACCTAATGCTGCGCTTTAGCCAGTGTAGCCACCACTGTCGGTCTTTCAAAGTTATAGTTACGTCAATACGGACCTGAATAATCGACATTATGAGTCTGTTACTTCTTCACGTCAAATTTTATCTCCCGCAGAGATGTTGGTTGATTCCTCAGTTTAGGGCTGCGATAACGCGGTCATGTAAACCCGTGTACTTTGGGTGTGTGTAGAATCTGTCTGATAACCGGTGTTAATTGTGATGGCTGTATTAGTCTGTAATTCAGGTAAGGACTGCAGACGGTCAATTTCAAGTAGTAGTTCCTAATGTTGGTACCAAATATACCGTCAACGACACCTAGCTGTGAACTTGGCTACTAGATGCCACCGCAACCAGTAACTTGTAACGAACGTTGGTCTTCCCCTCTGAAGGAAAGCATACTGACGGATTTTCAGTGCTCTTTGAAAATCCGACGACTTCGGCCGGCTTTGAACCCGCGACCTTGGGCATAGAAGTTCAGCATGCTACCAGCTAGGCTACGTCACCGAAGCCGCTTACCACATAGTCAGATGGAAAACTGAATGTGATCTCGTTGTCATGGCAACCTCTGATAGCTCATAGCTCATCAATTTAGAAGCGTTGTCATGGTAACCTCTGATGGCTCTTGGCATTTTCTTCTAATTCCGAAATAATTTTTCTCATCCCTTGGCGTAATGGTGGGTTGTATCAAAAATTCTTTCAGACAAAAGTTTTAGGTAATTATTGGGGTAATATCGTCCATTTTGTACGGTTTTGATATTGTGCCTATTAAGAGAGTTATGATTAATGTTTCCCGAAAAACCCACTTTCTTCCACCCCATTGGCCAATGGTTGCTGCTATCAAAAAACTTTTCAAACATAAATTTTTGGCAATTATCCGACACATAATATGAACTTTGAAGGGATTCGATATTCCAAATATTAAGAGAGTTATAGTGATATTTCACTTTTTCGAAAAAAGCCCCCCCCCCCCCCCATTTTTACCCCCTTCGACCGATTTTGCCCATTAACGAACTCGACCGAGATTTTATAGGGATACATATTATGTAAAAAATTCAAAGTGATTGGTGCAAAATTACGGCAGTTATCGTGTCCACAAGAAACTATAAATTATATATAAACTTTTGAACTGACGGTGGTTTTGGGGTCTGGGGGATGTAAAACGCGAAGTCGAAGTCCGGAAGTCGAAACATGGTACCCAATGCAATAGTTAGCTTTCTAATGAAATCTACCTAAAATGGGACAGCAGTACAGGAATGGGCAAAATTAAATCACCTTGCTCTCATCCATGATGCAAAAGTACCTTCTTTATTCAACAGGGGTAGGTGGAAACGTGGTTTCAACCCTGATCTCATATTCAGTAGTAGTAGTATCGGCAATCAATACATACAATCTGTCTGTCCCCCAGTACCTAATTCCCAGCATAGACCTATAATGTGTCAAATATTTGCTGCTATAAGACCTCAAAAAGTTCCTTTTCGTAGGTGATACAATTTTAAAAAGGCAGACTGGACGAACTTCACAGTACTACTGGACGTCGAAGTATCTTCAATTGAACCAATACCAGAATCCTATGATATCTTCACTACAGCTGTAAAGAGATGCTCACGACTGTCTATTCCTCGTGGTTGTTGGACATCTTACATCCCTGGTATTACAACTGAACAGTCTGCTCTACTCAAAGAATAAACCAATTTATTTGACGACAATCCAATCAGCGAAACAACAGTGGAAGCTGGAAATAAACTTATCTCGTCTATAAAGGAGACGGGAAGAATCCATTGGATAAGAACCATCGAAGATCTAGACCTGAAAAGAGACAGTTATAAAGCATGGAGACTTTTGAAGTGTCTAAACAATGACCCAACTCGTGCCACTGAACACTATAACATTACTGCAAATCAAATAGCACACCAACTACTGCTAAATAGGAAGGTAGTTAACAAATCTAATCTGCCTGGATCACAAAGAGAACAACTGGAGGAAAATGACATTATGACTCCATTCAATATGTTGGAATTAGAGAAGGCCATCAAACGGAACAAAAACGGGAAATCAGCGGGACCGGATGATTCAAACTGAACAAATTAAGCATTTCGGCACAGAAACAAAGAAATGGGTTCTGCAACTTTTTAACAACTGCCTATGTCACATTCCAAAGATCTGGCATAAGAGCCGAGTGATAGCCTTGCTGAAACCTGGCAAAGCGGGAAACAGCCCAAGTAGTTATAGACCAATTGCTCCTCTGTGTCATCTTCTCAAATTGTTAGAAAGAATGATCTTAAATCGTCTTATACCACATTGCTTACACCACAACAAGCTGGATTTCGTCCTAGTAAAAGTTGTACTGGACAACTGTTGAACCTAACTCAGTAGCCTACATAAAAGATGGCTTTGAAGCTCACAATGTAACTGGAGTGGCATTTGTTGATTTATCAGCAGCATATGACACTGTCAATCATCAGATATTATTAACTAAGCTCTACAATCTGACTAAGGACCCTAGTCTAACCAACTTCATTTCCACTATCTTGTAGAATCGCAGGTTCTTTGTTGATTATCAAGGACAACGTAGCAGATGGAGACCACAGAAAAATGGTCTCCCACAAGGAAGTGTGTTGGCTCCAATATTATTTAACATTCACACAAATGATCAACCTATTGCCCCAAACTGCAGGAGCGTTGTGTATGCTGATGATCTTGCTTTGGCTGCACAGTGCGGAGACTTTATATCAGCGGAGAGCAATCTCAATAATGCCCTTGAAACCCTCTCAAGATACTATACTAGAAATCATCTCAAACCTAATCCATCAAAAACACAAGTATGTGCTTTCCATCTAAGAAATAGAGAAGCCGAACGTAAGTTAAATGTTGTATGGTCAGGGGTTACATTGGAAAACTCTTACACTCCAAAATACGTAGGAGTAACACTCGACAGGTCTCTCACATACAAGAAACTTTGTATGGACACTAAGCAGAAAGTTTCCACAAGGAACAATCTCCTCAGAAGATTGGAGGATCGCAGTGAGGCAGCCAACCTGCAACCATCAGATCTTTTGCAATGCCATTATGTTATTCCACCGCTGAGTACGCATGTCTTGTTTGGTATAACTCAGCTCATGCCAAACAGTTGGATGTGGCTCTCAATTATACGCGCAGAATAATAACTGAGTGTCTAAAATCCACTCCAATTGAATGGATTTACCACCTCGCCGGGATAGCACCACCTTCTGTTTGAAGAGAAATAACAGCGAACAAGGAAAGGAAGGAGGTGGAGCATGAAAGAACTCATCCGTTATATGGGTACAAATTACACACACCAAGACTGAAATCAAAGAAGAGTTTCCTAAAAACATCAAAGGAACTCACAACCACCGAGAAAAATCCTAGACTACAATCTTGGAAAGCTAAAGGTCTTCTTCCTGGTGGCTGTACAACACCATCTGAAACTTTACCACCGGGTAATAACGAGGCATGGATGACAAAGAAATCCCTAAATAAGTTGAGATCAGGAGTCGGCAAATCAAGGGCTAATATGGTAAGATGGAACTACGCTAAAGACGGAAACATCAAGTGTGATTGTGGAGATGATCAGACTGTCATCCACATGATCCTATGTCGTATGTGTCCAACCACCTGCACAAAGGAGGATCTACACCTACCCTCAGAGAATGCACTAAAAGTCGCCAAGTTCTGGTCTAATTGTATTTAATGAAATGTTTTGTAATTGTGTAACATGTTTCTGATTCGAGAATAATAATAATAGGTGATGATGGTCAGATCAGGTTATTTCACTTGGTGTGTAGGATTTATAAGGCAGGTGAGGAACCCTCTGATTTCAAGAAGAATGTTATCGTCCCTATACCGCGTCATAACGTCCTTTTACCGTTAGTGTGCATCGGGCCTTACGTGATTTTGTGGGAACCGCTCCGAACCTCACCTACCCTTCGAAACCTCCATCATTTAAAAAAATGAAAATGACGTGTCCTATGGATAGAGGGGCTGGAGACTTTTATTTTTGAGCCCTCACACATCTTTCTCCGATTATCGTTCGGGTTATAACCACGATTTTCGTAAATCTCGAATCGATTACCTTATAGTTGATCAATAATTGATAAATCGTTAAATAAATATTAAATAATAAATAAATCGATAAATATGTTGGAGAACAGAAACTGACCTAGGGAGGTTAACAGAGATGAACCCGGTGAAAGTAAGTGGAAGCAATGTTGGATTTTATGTTAAATCTAATTAAATTTGGAAAAATCTGTTAAGAATTTCAGGGAATTCTGAGGTTGCGGGTGGCGGAGAATGAGGCATGGTATGGAGGCATCTACCATAACGATTGAAAAGCTCGCCATCTTGGAAGAGCCTTAAGTGTGCATGCGCATCCCCTGGATGTGGATAGTTTTTATCTTAGGGTGGAAGGACTTGTCCTATAGATAGAGGGATGGAGCCCTTTCGTTTGAGCCCTCACACGATCTTTTCCGATTACTCGTTCGGGAGTACGCACGGCCTTGCCCTTGGATGTATGGTGGGTTGCTTATTCAGTTACCCCTGGGATAGGACCCCTCCTGGTCCTCTACTCTTGTGCCTGAGATATAGAGCAGCACCCAATTTTTCCTTATCCTCTTAATCAAGATGAGAGATCATGTTTATCGATAGGAAGTAACAGCCGTAGGTGGAAGTTATGAACTTCTCCGTGCACAAGCGCCATTATTATTATTTTTTGTAAAGAAGGATTAACACGTTCATCCGGAAGAATTATAAACCCAAAATCTCCGACATACAGTACAGAACAGTATTGAGCGTATTATATATATTGACTTCACGAACACCATTTCATTGAAGAGTAGAAGGAGCTCCGTTCCTAGTATTTAAAGAAAACTTGCATAGTAATGCAAGTGCTGAAAATTCGTTAGTTAACTTATGACTGGTTCGATCTCTTGACCGCAAAGGTATTATTCTGTTTCCCTTGATCATCCTACATAGGGGAAATTAATTGCATTTCAGTTGGTTAACACGATTGTACAGAAATTGTAATAAGTGTTATTCCCTGAAGGGAATTACATGAGCCTAAAATATTTTCTTGGATGACTTGTTCCGATCATCATGCGCATTACATTTAGGCTTTTAAATCTACGTCTACGAAACTAAGATTATTGTATAATTATCTGGAATTATGCTATTTGATTTTTGATATGATCGTAGTGGCTATTTGATTACTACTTACATAAGAAATTCTTCACAGAAACAACCACAATTCGGAGCGCACTTTAAAAGGAGATGCATCTGTAAGCGCACCCGATCAAAATGGTGACATAATGAAAATGTCAACTCCTAGCGGTACAACGCCTCACAAATGCACTACATGTGGTGCAAATTTCACTCAGACAGGGAAATTGAAAAAACACTTCCTAATCCATAGAGGTATAAAGCCCTATTCATGTGTTACATGCGGATCAAAATTTAATATGGAGCGCCTACTGAAGACACACATGTTGATCCATAGTGGTCTAAGGTCACATTCCTGTGGTATATGTGGTGCAAACTTTATTGATAAAGGAAAATTAAATAGGCACGTATCAATCCATAGGGGTGTAAAGCCGTGCTTGTGTAGTACATGCGGAGCAAAGTTTGCTCAGAAGGCTGATTTAAACAGACACACAATTAATTTAATAAGATGCGCTCGAAAGAGCATTACTTAACCTACATAATAAACGAAAATATAATTCTAAATACAATTTGATCTTACAATGCTATTTAGTTTTCACTGTAGTCTCTGATGGATTTAGTTCTTTTTACACACTTAGTTAAGTGATAACGGTCACATCTCTTGTCACACAACGAACATACGCAATCATCATCTGGCTGGTGAAAACCCTGAGTTAAGCAGATCTTATGGTGAAAACCATGAGTTGCAAGTCTCGTTACCACATGTCTTAGATCCTGTCCTGCCTCCGTCCATTGCCTATCCATCATTGCACTAGTGCTATAAAAATCAGGGTCAATGTCATTTCTCTTCCTCCGCCGCAGTTCGAGATGCGCTTGGTAAGGGCCGGTAGATGGCAGCGTGAATTGCAGTCTCAGGTCTTCCAAGAAGAAGCTTTCCCTGGCTAATTCGTATACAATCCTTGAGGGTGCATAAATCCCAACTCCCAAAGCACTCTTCAGATATCGTGATTTAACACTTTCTAAACGTTTGAAATCGCTACTCGAAAGCTTATCCCATATTAATTCTATTCCATATGAGGCAATTGGAGTTATTACTGTTTTGAACAATGACATTGCAGTGGGCAAAGAAAGTTGTCGGATATTTTTAATTCGATGAGTGGCTTTCGTAGCTGCTGAAGCCCTTTCCTGAGTGTGTATCCTGTAGGACGACAGTGTCGTTTGTAGATATATTCCTAAATACCGGAAATTATTTACTACTCTTAGCATATCTCCTTGCAGAGTTAAATGATCATCCAACGCCAGTTTGCCTCCTTTTCTAAAAGTCATGTGCACTGTTTTTTCTTTGTTGATCACTAAACTGTTTTCGTCAGCCCATAATTCAAGTTTCTGAAGAGCGGCACGCAGATCACTTATGCAATGTGAACCTAGAGCCATGTCGTCGGCGTACATGATAAGTTTCACTGTTGGGTAGTCTTGGACGGTGTTAATAATGTCAGCTGTCAAGATGTTAAAAAGTAGGGGACTCATAGGATCGCCCTGAAGTACGCCATTTGTCTGACGGACCTTTTCAGACAGAACTACACCGTCATTTAAAATGACATAGTTGTATGCTAGGATTACCTCAACTATTCTCGCTAGGGGGTTAGAGTTTCCTAGCATCCCTTTAAGTTTATTTATGAGGATATTCCTGTCTATCAAGTCAAAAGCTTTACGATAGTCTATGAAGACCACGTGAAATTTCCCTTTCTTATGCCTCAGAGCTTGTTCCACTTCTTCTTGTAGTAATGCCACTGCTTGTAGAGTACTCCGTCCTTCTCGAAAGCCGAATTGACAATCTGGTATGTACATATCCACCTCCTTGGCTAGTCTTTTTGTTAAAATTTTAGAGAAAATCTTGAATATCGCGGGCTCTAGTACTATTCCTCTGTAAGAGTTGGGATCTTCAGTGTTTCCTTTCCCCTTGTACAGAATTGTCATTTGGGCCGTTCTCCAGCTTACAGGAATGACTCCTGTATACAAGCACTTATTAAATAGGTCTGTCCAGATGGGCAGAAGCAGATCTTGTGTCTCTTTTATGTGTTCTATGAATATCTTGTCAGGTCCTGCCGCCTTACCCTTCTTAGATGACGTGATATTAGTTTGTATTTCATCTGTGGTTATTTGGAGGAAATCATCAGCTATGCAATTTGTAGCAGAGACTTGGTGTTCTTCCAATGTTCCATTCTTGTTGAGGATCCCAGAGAAATGTTCCGCCCATGTCTCTATTGGTATTTCTCTTGCCTTAGGAGCTTGCCTCTTTCTTAGAGCTATGTAGGGATCTGATCTTGCTAGTTCCGCTGTTTCCCTTGCTTCGGCTTCAATGTGCTCGGTTCTTTTAGTATGAAGTAGTAGTTTATACTCTTTCCTCCTCGTAGCGTAATACTCCAAATCAGCTTTGTGGTTTGTGCACTTTGCTTTGTACAACGATTGTAGTGTAATTTTCCGAGTAATGTAGCACTCACTATCGAACCATTTTTGTGCATGTCTCTTTCTTCTGTAGACGAAGGCTTTGCTGATTAACAAGCTAACACACTGCGCCGCGTCATCTATTTGATCCTGAGCGATGAGGGCTTTTGCTTCTTCAATACATGTTATGTCCTGCAATTTTGTCTGATCTAGGTTCCTAGAAGGGAGTTGCTCTGGAAATCGATATGCTGTTGCAGTCTGTGACGCTATTTCTATCTCAGTGTGCACGGGGATGTGTTTTCGAATTGGAGAAGCACCCGATGCCCATAATCCTTCTTGTTTCACTATGCGAATCGCTTTTCCCCTGTAGAACACTTGATCGATGGCGCTTGCTCCATTGTGTGCGAAATAAGTTTGAAAAGTTTTTTCGTTTACTAACGTGAACCCATCTTCTTCTAGGGTTTCCAAAACTAGATCAGTCTTTATGCTTGGCTTGTCAGTTCTGCAGTTAATGTCGCCTGCTAATATTACATTCGTGTGATTTGTTACATGACCTATTGTTCTTAGAAGAGCGTCTATTACATCTTCTGTTGCCGTAACTGGAGCGATGTATACCCCTATTAGAGTGAGCCTTGTTGTTTTGACTATTATGGCATTTGACTCTGTCTTGTACTCCAGTATGCTTCCAGCTGTCGGTTTAAGAAAGCAAGACACTCCGCCAGCTGGTCTGCCTCCTGTGGCATTTGCATAGGCATGTACCCCGTAGAAACCTGGTAGGTCTAAAGGTTCTTGTAAAAAGGTCTCTGTCATAATCATTATGTCATAGTTCAATGTTAGATTTGGTGGCGTAAGTTGTAACGCGTTTCTTAGTCCTTCCGTGTTCCATAAAAGAAGTTTTATAGTTTGGTTATTCGAAATCAGCTCCTTCGGTAAATCTGTGGCCTCGAAAAAGGAATCTTCTAACAAGCACCCCTTTTGGCCAAAACTCTGGTTTCTCTAATTCGGCGAGATGATTAAAAGGAATGCCAACCTTAAAGGCTTCCTTAGAACCTAATGTGTTGAGCTTTTCACAAACAACTCCCTCGGTTATGTTGTTGCGTAATAGAAAGGTTCGAATTGCATTTTCGGTCGTTCCGTTCTTAGCCCTGCCCACATACAACCAAGCTGTTTTGTCTGCTGACTGTAAGTCTTCGTCGTTACCTTGTTTGGTACCGATAATCAGGCCCTGCCTCTGACTGCGACGTTTCCTGGGTGTCTTGAATGGCCCAGCTTCTTCTTCTTCTTGATCGACTACATCCTGTGCCGATGACTCCTTCACCACAACGTGCGTCTCTCCTCCCGACTTAGAGGGAACATTGTTTCTCTTTGTTTGAATTAAGATGTCTCGCCCCGGCGCTATTGGTGCCGTTCTTTTTCGTTGGTTTTTAATGTCAACTGGATGAATATCTGCTACAATTGTATTGTTATCTTCTCTCTTCTTATGAAGATCGTCCTCGCGTGAAACATGTTGGCTATATAAACCGTCTTTTGTGAGGGAAGAGGGAAGACACACACAATGATCCATAGTGGTATAAAGCCTTTTAGCTGTGGATTATGTGGAGCAAAATTTACTTTGAAAAGTAGTTTAACGGCACACATGTTCATCCATACTGGTTTAAAGCCTCATTTATGTATATGCGGAGCAAAATTTAATCAGAAAGGCAAATTGAAGACACACATGATGAAGCATAGTGGTCTAAGGCCTTATTCCTGTGATGTATGCGGAGCAAAATATGCTGCGAAGGGCACTTTGAAGCAGCACATGATTATCCATAGTGGTATAAAGCCATATTCCTGTGGTACATGCGGGGTAAAATATTTTCAGAAAGACAGTTTGAAGCAACACATGTTGATGCATAGTGGTGTAAAATATTCATGTAGGGCATGTGGTGCAAACTTTGCTTGGAAAAGTAATATGACGAGACACATGCTAATCCATAGTGATCTAACACCTAATTCCTGAGGAGCAACATTTACTGAGAAAGGCAGAATGATGAAACGCATTATCCCAAGTCACATTCCTGTTGTTTTGAGAAGCGAACTTGACTCATAAAAGTCAACTGAAGTCGCACATTTTGATCCATAGTGGTGTAAAGTTACATTCATGAAGTATATAAGGAGCATTTTTTTCTGGGAATGATTCTTTGAAGATACACCTTGTTTATGTAGTACGTATGGAATTCACTTCGGACTTTTTTTTTTATATAAACACATGCTGGAAAATTCTACTACATAAGAAAAGATTAAAGAGACACGATGGATCACTCACATGTTCTACGTGTGCAGTCAAGTTGCCGACAATTGATCTTTACACACTTCGAAAGTGTTGCATATAGCTGGCCAAGAGTCGTAGTGATCTCAAACCCATTAGTCGTTCTTGTGTGCGTGTATATTGGCTATGTATAGTCGCCTGAGTCAATGAGGATAGATCTGTGCAAGTGAAGGGACGACCCGTGAAAGTATGTACGACCTATATATCCGAGACCGATACTAACAGGGAGGAAGTGGTGAAATGATTTGGGGTGGCATCACTTATGGTCGTCGAACCCCTCTTGTGTACCCAGGGTGTATGACCGGCACACGTCACAGGGATCTATCCTGGCACCTGTAGTGAAAGACTAGGTTGCAATTTTGGCCCAAATTTGACTTTCGTGGAAGGTAACTCTCGCCCGCACCGAGCTAGCATTTTCAATGCCTTTCTTCAGGAGAATGGTATTCATAGAATTGAATGGCCTGCCTATGCTCCCGATCTCAATTGTGTAGAACAAGTGTGGACACCGCTTAAGCAATTAGTCCGCTCCTCTTTGCTCCATGGCAATATGTGGAACACTCTTTGATGTAATTCATTTTGGTCCAGCGCCAAACTCAAGTGGTATATGCGCAGCTACATTTCCACAAAATGTATCTTTTGAGAGTTGCATGTGTTATTATAGCTACCAGAAGGCATATTTAAGTATTACATATGGAGCAGCTCTCACTTAAAATGGGTGTTTGGTGGCATATGTAACTAATGCTGGTCAAAAAGCTACGGGGGCTGTTTTTTAAGTATGGGCCGCTTTTTTAAAATTAACCGAACATTTTATTTTGAAACCACATTTATATTTAGGTTTTACATACCTTCCTCTATATTTCTACATAGTTGCCTTGTTTATTTAGGCACTTGTCATACCTTAAAACTAAGTTCTGAAATCACTCTGCATAAAAGTTTGCCGCCTGCTCTGACAACCAAGAATTCACGGCTATTTTCACTTCTTCATCGTCGGAGAAGCTCTTCCCACCAATATGACGAAGGGCTATACGGTGCGTCATCCAAAACTTCCCACCCAAAAGAGTCAATCACTTCCCGAGTCCGGGCAGCAGTGTGAGGCCTTGCCATGATCTTGCGCTGTGACGGTAAAGTGCGAAAATGGGTTCGCGAGTTAAAAAGTTCATTGCATCTTCACCATACACCTCACAAAGCTAACTTGTTTCTTGCACTAAAAAAACGCATCACAGATCGTACCACACACGCGGCGGGCGGATCAATAATCTTGAACATTGTAAAGATGCACAGTTCAGCGTACAGGTTAGCTACACAGCTGCAACTGACGCCTGCTCGTTCGCAAAGGATGCCGGGAGGTAGCGCGCACGCTTGTTGCGGCGTGCGCACTAAATACGGGCTTAAAAAACGGCCCCTACTTAAAAAACAGCCTTCGTATATCCATTTAGTAAGTACCTTTGAAAAATCACCTGCTAATTCACATTTGAAAAAGCAGTATTCATGAGGCACTTCCAGTCATAAATACGAAGATAGGCATAGCGTCACATACTTTGAATGATAGACACCGGAAGTCCTACTAATGTCGATCATGCGATCGAAGAATTGTACTCGAGTGACTCGTTTGAGTTCATAGTAAATAGAAACAATACCTCTGTTGTTCATGCGGAGCATAAAACAGAACCACATTCCTGTAATTCATCTTAGCAAAGCTTCTTGGAAAATAAATTTCTAATACAAATTATTTGTTATTCTCGGACTGAAGCAAATTCACTTTTACAAGGCGAGAAAGGTCTGTTAGAAAGCGGGATATTTATGAAGCACAGTGTAATCCATTTCGGATATGTAATACAATTCCTCAATTCATTCATAATGTATATTTGTGTAGAATATAAAATGAAAGTTTGCCTGTTTTTTTTTCTGAATTTCCAGGGAAATTTGTGTTATTTGCGCGTTTCAGACTGTTTGATATTGGATGCGCGCAATTTTTTTTGTCTGCCTGTATGTCTGTTTGTGGACAACTATTAACGTAAAGATAATGAACTTTCATATTCCATATTCTGAACACCCACACAAACATCGCAAACAATGAGTCAAATCACCCCAGTACGCATAAATTAGCGGGGTTCAATTCAATGGTGCACACGGCTTTAAACATACCCATGTCAAAAGACAATTATAATAAGGAAATCAGAATGATCAAGCAAATAGAAAACGAAAACAATTTTCCATCCAGCAAAATAGATCAAATTGTAGCCAGACATATAAATAAAATATTTATTGCAGCTAATAGCCAAAGGAATGATACAGACAAAATAAAACATGCATAGGATACCTTATGAGCACTAAAAACTATTCATTACAACAGAAGATTTTCAGAGATTCAAGTCTATATGTACAGTACATCACATGATATCTTTCACAACATTTGCCGCAACGTTCACATAAACAGTCTGCGTCTGGCTGGTGAAACTTCTTTAACGTGCACAGCTTATGGTGATAGCCATGTATGGCAAAGCGTGTAACAGTATGTCTTAGTTCGTAGCCTCCCAGTTTCCAATCATTGCAGGTCATTGCGTCAGTGATGTAGAAGTCCCACCATATGTCTCTTCTCTTTGATTGCAGTTTCTCCATGAGTTGCACGTATGCTGATGTAGATGGTAGGGGCAGTTGGAGGCGGAGCTCTTCCACATAATATAATTCACGTGTTCATTCATAGACTATTCTTGAAGGCGTGTATTTTGAAACATACAGAACCTTCTTTAAGAAAGTTGCTTTTAGTTTTTCCAACTTTTCCAGGCGTTTCAGTTTGAGGTGCGCCCAGATATTCTCTTAATCCATATGTTACAACGGGTGTAACCTTGAGCTGGAAGAGTTGCAAGGCTGTTGTGACGGAGAGTTTTCTCAACTGTCTGATATCATTTATGGCCCTCGTAGCCAGACATATAAGCAAACCGATGCAAAAGCCGGACAATAATGAGAAAAAGTTCACGCGTTTCTATTATGTGAATGCGAATACGTATAAAATCACAAATCTGTTCAAAAAACAATGCATAAATAGAAATTGCATTCACAATAAAACATTTTGAAAGCATCTGCACAACAGTTATCTAAATACATGGGTTGATTTTTTTAGTTTTGGCACCAATGCTTCAGTGCCAAGTTGCAAAAATGTTGGGCGCTGCCACTTTTACCGACGGTTGCTGCCCTTCATCCCCTCCCTCAGAGCACATGTCCTCGCCCGTCCTCACCACCGCTCGTGCGCAGTCGCGGCTGTTAGATGATTAGTGTGAGACCGGCGCTCGCGAAAGACAGTCGCAATGTTTTCCAAGCAGGAGCAGAGAACGTGGATAAAAATTCAGTGTGCTAGGGGTCGCAGTGCTAAACAGTGTCACCGAGGATTGCAGGAAGCGTGCGGTGCAGCTGCGTTACCGTTCAGAACGGTAGCAAGATGGGTTGCAGCCTTTCGAGATGGGCGCGAACGTGTGGAGCACATGCCTCGATCTGGTCACCCACCAGTAAGTGATGACAATGTACAGATGGTGTCCGCGTTAGAAGAGGTGGTTCGGAACGTAACGATTCATCAATTAGAGCAAGATACCGGACTGGCGCATTCAACTATCCTCCACATCCTGAAGGACTTACTGAAAATGAGGAAGATTGCGTCCAAATGGGTTCCGTATGACTTAACCGACATGCACAAATGGCTGCGATACGGAAACAAACAGTTCCACCAACCCCCACCAATGTGAAGGTAATGTTGATTCTTGCCTATGATTGGGATGGTGTGATCATTCACCATACTGTTCCCCGAGGGCAAAAGGTTAATGCGGCGTACTATTGTTCGTTCCTGCAAGACCATCTCCGAGGAGCTCTGAGAAGGAAACGGCGCCACCACATGGTTACACCGCCCATCGTTCTGCATGACAATGCTAGGGCACACACAGCAGGCGTTGTGTCGGCATTGTTGGATCGCTGGGGCTGGGAGGTCCTCTATCACCCCCCCCCCCTCCCCCCATATTCTCCCGACATCAGTCCCTGCGACTATGATCTCATCCCAAAGATGATGACAATGCGCGGGGAGCGCTTCCGTACCATTGAAGACGTTAAGCAGGCTGCCGAGCGCTCTCTTCGTACCTTCAATAGATTGGGCAGTGCCAACGGGATCCAACGACTTCCGCATCGCTGGGAACACGTTGTACGCAACGGTGGGGACTACATCGAGGGCCTGTGAAACTTGGAACCATCTAAGTGAGTTATTAATCCAGTTATAACTAAGGTGCCAAAACTAAAAAACCAACCCATGTAAACAAATTCAAAGTCAATACGTGCCAAAACACAGGGTGTCAAGCAAATTACATCGCGCTGAGTGGTAGAAGTATGGATACACGATACAATGAACACAGAAATGCGATTAAGTACGGAACACACTCGGCCGTGGGCGAACACATGTGTGAAGCGGGACACAGTTTCACTAAAATTGAAACTGACTTAAAAATAATTCATCACAAACAGAAAGGTTGACATTAAGGAAGCAATTGAGATACACTTAGCTAAAATAAGCAACCCCAATAATCTAAACGAACACACATTCATGGAGAATTCACCCCTCTTCACTCTACTAGAAAACACCCCGTCGGAAACATGACACAATATAAAGATGT
This sequence comes from Meconema thalassinum, assembly GCA_946902985.2. Taxonomy (NCBI): domain Eukaryota; kingdom Metazoa; phylum Arthropoda; class Insecta; order Orthoptera; family Tettigoniidae; genus Meconema; species Meconema thalassinum. Next base: position 35,499,661 of record OX336399.1, read on the forward strand.
AGCCAAGCTAGATAAGGGATTAATAAGGGATAATATTACTGGTTCAGGATGTACGATGTACAGGGTCTTTCACATAAAATAAGAGCGCCAAGCGTCGGCTTTGTTAACCGCCGCTGCGGTCACCTTGGCCGAGCTTTTGGCGCGCCAATGCCCCCTGCTTTAAGCGTGTGTACAATCCTATATGATGCAGCGGCCTTGCTAGCGTGTGTACAATGCTGAAATCTTACTTTAGTTAGTTATTGTTGATGAAACCGAAACCCCTATAGTATTGAAAGCGCGTGCATAGTACATACAATGGCTGTGGTTTTTTTTCCCCCAAGTTCAGATGGACTGTATAAAAATAACAGATTGACATTACCAACCTTGACCTTGCAATAAGCGTGCAGTTGCTGAGTCGCCAGTCTAAACCTCAAGTGCTAACATGGTGGGACAGTTATCATTGAAACATCGTATTTTTTTATGTAAAACTTATTTTAAGTACGAGTCGGCTCGGCGGGTACGTGATGTATTCGTTCAGCAATTTCCTGATGAAGTGCCACCTTCACTAGCACAGATTCACGTAATTGCAAATAAGTTTGACACTAATGGCTCGGTGCTCAATAAAAAACATGCCCACACACGAACAGTTTTAACGGAGGATGAGCTAGATGACATTGGCGAGAATCTTGAAGGTCTCCGAATAAATCACTCGCAAAATTAGCACAAGTAGGGGTTTCGGTTTCATCAACAATAACTAACTAAAGTAAGATTTCAGCATTGTACACACGCTAGCAAGGTCACTGCATCATATAGGATTGTACACACACTTAAAGCAGGGGGCCTTGGCGCGCCAAAAGCTCGGCCAAGGTGACCGCTGCTGCGGTTGACAAAGCCGCCGCTCGGCGCTCTTATTTTATATGAAAGACCCTGTATCTTTATCTTTAATAAACCAAGGTCGGTATTAACGTCAGTATTAAAAGTGCCGGGACATTCTCATTAGACCGGGGAGCGCTTATATGGCTTTTTAGCTTATGCGTGGTTGAGGATGAAACCAGGTCTGTAATAGTTGAAGATTTTCCTGAATAGAGTAAAATACACCACATTAGGGAGACTAGACTTGGCCATACATTTTTACATTTGTACGACGTACACAGAAACTTAGGATTGCGAGAGGGGAATCGCCCATGTATATAAGAGACCTTGGCCCACAGGAAGTTCCCCTAGTTGAGAGTAGATAGTGACCAAGATAACTGCACTCACCAGGACGGCGCAAGACACCATCAGATAAGTAGCCGGTACAATACAACCTGTATTGACCATTTTACTACAATCACATATTCACTCCAAACAAGCAAGTTTGGAGATCAATCACCACTTTCAGTATTTTATCAAAACATCAAATACACCACAACTAACAAATCAAGTATTGACGAGTTGAATTATCTCAACTCATACTACAACTAAATAAGTGTACATATTGTAAATAATTTCACCCATATTTTCTGACATAAACTTTAGGTCCTAAGTGTAATGGATCTGATGATGATCGCTTGACGATCGAAACTGGTCATCCAAGTGAATTTATTAATTCACGTAATTTTTAAGGATTAGGGAATAACCCATCTCATTTGAAAAAAAAAACTCGTGTTTACCGACTGAAAAGCATTAAACTTTGGTTCCCTTATAACTCGAGAACGGCTGGGTGGATCAACGTAAAATTTGGTACAGATATCCATCACAGGCACGACACTGTTTATTGATGTAACTCTTCTCCGTACTAGCGGCTTCGGCGGCGTAGTCGGTAGCATGCTGAGCTTCTATGCCCAAGATAGCGGGTTCAAACCCGGCTGAAGCCGTCGGATTTTTTAAGAGCGTTAAAAATCCCTCCGTATGCCTTCCTTCGGATAAAGCCGGCGGTCCCATGTCATAGATTTATGGCATGTCAAAGAACCTTCCACTAATTACACTTGTGTGAAGCTAAATTGGATAGGTTAAGAATGTAAACAACGCTCTTAGGTTTCTACGTTCGTTGCCAAGAGCCGACTGCGGTGGCGCCTAGTAGCTAAGTTCTTAACTTGGCCTAGTAGTCGCTGACGGTGGCGCTTGGCGGAAAAAGTAGATGCTATTTGAAAAATTCTAAGTTGCAGTCTGTACTTAAATTAAAAAAAACAGATAACACACACCAATACAGTCATCACAATTAACACCGGTTATCAGACAGATTCTAACAGATTCTACACAGACCCAAAGTACACGGGGCTACATGACCGCGTTGTCGCATCCCCTAAACTTAAGAACCAACCAACTTCTCCGTACCTCTCATAAAAGGGGGCCAACACCCTTAAATTACATGCTGAAATAGGCGTAGAAGGACGAGGCAAAGATTATTTCCAGCCCCTCAATGTGAGAAGCAAAACTCAGGGACCCTGAACACCACATTTTAAGGTCCTAAAACCAATAGTTTCGGAGATATTCCCAGAAAACTAATTTCATGTTATCGACTAACGAAGGAATGCAAGCCCGTAACCATGACAACAGTATCTTAAGTATTTCTGTAAAAGGCAATGTCACTCCATTTATTACATTTCTGTTAAAGTTTGAAAATAGCTATAAGGTTATCACGGAACCAACTTGGGCTGTAAAATTCATCAATACGTATAAGTTAATACGCTTAAAGGGGTCAACGGGCAAGGTAGATTTTTTCACGCGATTTACACGTGCGATACAATTAATAGTGTTGACCTTCCAAATACATTGTCGTTGAAATATCTTGGCTGACTGTTACTGCAGATGGAACCCTCAGACCTGGAATGTCACATCGCGTGAGCAGTGCATGGCTGAAGCGGCGCTTTTTTTTTTCAGTGTCTTATGTGATAAGAAGATTCCAGACCGGCTAAAGTCTAAAGTTTATCGTTCTGTGGTCCGTCCCGTTGCTCTGTAGGGCGCAGAATGCTGACCTTCAACTAAGGAGTTGGAACAGGAACTTGGTGTGTGATGGAGACAAATATGCTCAGGTGGGCATCTGGCTTGACACTCCATTTCAGCAATAATGGCATTCGCTAGAGATATGGAGTGGCGTCAATTACAGAAAAGATGAGGGAAAGCCCTCTCCGCTTTTATGGCCATGTCTTACGAGTTGCTGAAACAACAGTTGCCAACACTGGATTGGCATTGCGGATAGATGGGAAGAGACCAATAAGACGACCGAGACAGCGTTTGCATGACGATCTAAAAATTGCCCGACTTCATCCTGACATGGCACACAATCGTGTAATATGGCGACAGAGAACCAAAAAAGCAGACCCTGCTAATTTGTGGGCTAAATGCTGAAGAAAAGAAGAAGAATAAGATATGTTGAATGGAAGGTCTATTATATCTCCAAACAGCAACATTATTTTCAAAATTTCCCGAATTGAAATAGTATTTTTGGCGACTTTTACGAATTGTGGTCATTGAAGGCAACAAATCTTGAATGTTCATGCCCCACAAGCCTTTTAAATTTATTACAGGGGTCTTCATGGGGATGGGAAGATACAGCAATGGTGAAGTCAGTTTTTATATGACGTGTATTGCGTTTCTTCTACGAGGTTTTTTTTTTACGTTAAGAAGTACATGTTAAGTAAATTTAGTATGAGAATCCTTTTTATTTTTGCCGTTAAACGTTTTTGTCATAAGGGAGTTGTTATTTGATACTGTGTGGTTAACATATCCATATTTGGGTGATATGACGTAGTTAATAGTTTTAATTTGCCTCGTGGCCACTAGGTGCCTTTGATATCCTATAATGATATACTATTATACACCTATCTATAAATATATTAATGTTTGTTTATTCAATTTTCAATTTACGCGTTTCGGACTTTTTTGTTGGATGCAAGCAAAAAGTGGTTTTGTCTGTCAGTCGTACTGTGTATCTTTCTGTACACCTATAACTCGTGTTCGGCTGGTTGGGGCATCGTAATATTAGGTATGGAATCCATTAGAGGCAATACACCAATCATGTATATAATTCTTCACCGAACGTCTCTTCAAAAGGGGTAGTAGCTATAGTGGAAAACTTTTCAATATACATGCTAAAATATGCGAAATATAAAATTTATCCTAGAAGAACGACCAAACCTGATCTTGAGCCCCTCGATGTAAGACACAAAGCTCGGGAGCCTATAAAGGGTCTCAGAAAACCCCATTTTAAGGCCCTTAAATTAGCAGTGTCTGTGATATTCCCAGAAAACTTATTTCGCTGTGATAAACTGGCGAAGGAATGACAAGCCTGTAACCATTGCAACAGTAGCTCAATTGATAATGTCTGCTTATTAATACCAAAGACCGTTCGAAGAACGGGTACTTCTGCTAGTCTTCTTCTTTTTCTTTAGCGTTTGTCCCGCCTCGTGGCAGGGTCCGCGGTCTCCACTTTACTCGGGCTGGGCCGTGTCCGGATGTAGGTTGACGCTTTTCAGATCCCTGTGCAGTGTATCGGCTCAACGTTGTCTCGGTCGCCCCTTTGGTCTTTTCCCGGCGACCTCTAGTGTGTAGCCCTGTTTTGCAAAGGTGTCCGCTCCTGACCGTAGCACATGCCCAAACCATCGCAGACGACCCTCACGTATTTTGATGATGATTGCCGCGATACCAAATCGTCCCCTTATTCTCTCATTGGGGATGTGATCCAACCTAGTAATGCCAGCTGTCCATCTAAGCATCTTGGTCTCCATGACACTTAGCCGACGTTCTGCTTCCTTCGTGGTTGGCCAACACTCAGTACGATAAAGCGTCACGGGACGAATGACAGTGCGATAAATCTTCGATTTTAGGTGGTCTTTCATCTGGCGATCGCACATGACACCTGTCGTTGTTCGCCAGTTCATCCACGCAGCATTAATTCTTACGTTGACCTCCTCGGGGAGACGACCTTCAGCAGTTATCGTAGAGCCAAGATACTTAATTTTTTTCGTTCGAGGCAGATCATCCCGGTCGACTTGGATTGTTCCGATTTCTCCTGCATCCGTTGTCATTTATTCTGTTTTAGCTTTGTTATGCCGCAGGCTAGTGAATAAGTAAAATAGAGCATGCTCTTGAATTTTATTATGCATAATGTTAGGTTAGCCTACTTTTACTTATCTCTGCAAGCTTGCCACGGTGGGTGAGTTGATAGCGTGTCGGTCTACCAACCTCAAGATTGCGGGTTCGCTCCTGGCCGTGGTAAGTGATTTTTGAAAGGCGGCAATAATACGACACGCATGTCATACGATGTTGGCATGTCAAAGAACCCATTTGAATTCAGTAGGCCGTGTTCATAATGGTAAAATTAATCACGGGAGTTTCCGCCAACACAAAGTTCCTCTATTCTCTACTAGAAAGCGCTATAGTGTTCAAGGAGCTTAGATATCTAACCTCCTTGACTTTCATAGTGATTCAAGGAACAACGAAATTCGACATGCAAGCTACCCTCTGGGTGTCAAATTACAAAGCTTGCACCCGGCAACCGAGGCCATACGATATTATTATTACGTCTGCAGAGCTGTCGGCCGTAACAGTCTTACTCTCTCGCCTACATACTCCCCGCAGTGAGGAGATGCTGAAATGATTAACAATTGATACGTAGTATATTGGCTTTCACGGTCAGTGAATTAAAACTCAGCAATTTCTCTAGATTTATGATGTGTCTTGTGTGGAGTGTCGCCTAGATCTTAAGATATACAATCTTATTGGACAACTATGAAGTACGTCCAGAAAGTAAGTTCCATTTGGTAATAACATTAAATTGTGTACAGATACAGAAAAATTATTTATTGCACAAAATTCTACAACCCTTAAACTACTTTTCCACATAACTGCCGAAATGTTGCAGGCATTTGTCGTAGCGTGGCAAGAGTTTTTGTATACCTTCTTCATAGACGTGTGCCGCCTGTGTCTTCAACTAGTTGTACGTTCCGCTGCAGCGCAGTTCCGCATATGCGCGGTAGACGCTCTGTATCAAGGAGAAGAAACGTGCGCCATTTGGAGAGCGCTGTCAGCCACGTACGCGTTGTTGTGCATGTTTACTCGTACAATGTCGGTGTTGATTGAAAATCCCGCCGCTTGTGAAATCTGATCTGTGATTCGTTTTCTAAATGCTAGGAAAGTTAAACCAATTGAAATTTATCGGCAAATTTGCGAAGTGTATGGACAAAATGCGATGAGTGATTCAATGGTGAGAAGATGGGTCCGACAGTTCAATGAAGGACGTAGTGAAGTGCACGATGAAGAACGAAGTGGGCGTCCATCTTTGGTTACAGAAGAACTGGTTCACGCGATTGATGACAAGATCCGGTTACAATTAGTGCTCTCGCTATGGAATTTCCCCAAATCTCACGATCACTAATTCATGAAATTGTTACCAAAAAACTGAAATTTCGTAAACTTTGCCGACGTTGGGTACCAAAGATTCTTACGGAGCAACACAAAACAAAACGGATGGGTAGTGCACTTCAGTTTTTGACCCGTTACATTGAAGGCGGCGAATATCTGACACAGATAGTCACAGGAGATGAAACTTGGGTTTCTTACGACACCCCTGAAAGTAAGCGGCAATCCATGAAATGGAGGCACACTTCATCCCCAGCAAAGGTTATGCCGAAACAAATCTTGACACCTCGGAAAATGATGTGCACAGTGTTCTGGGACTGGAAAGGCATCTTACTCATTGATTTCTTACCGCGAGGTCAATCAATCAACGCAGATGCTTACTGCGAGACACTTAGGAAATTGCGCCGCGCAATACAGAATAAGCGCCGAGGGTTGCTGTCAAAAGGTGTTGTTTTTCTTCACGACCACACACTGCAAATGTGACGAAAAACCTCCTACAGGGATTTGGCTGGGACGTGTTTGACCACCCTCCGTAAGCCCTGACCTCGCTCCAAGCGACTTTCATCTGTTCACACATCTCAAGTCTTTCCTTGGCGGTCAACACTTCAACAATGACGACGAGCTGAAAAAAGATGTTTCCAACTGGTTGAAGACACAGGCGGCACACGTCTATGATGAAGGTATACAAAAACTCGTGCCACGCTACGACAAATGGCTGCAAAAGTTCGGCAGTTATGTGGAAAAGTAGTTTAAGAGTTGTAGAATGTTGTGCAATAAATATTTTTTCTGTATCTGTACACAATTTAATTTTATTACCAAACGGAACTTACTTTCTGGACGTGCCTCGTATTTACAACTTACTCTATTATCGCAATATGAAAAATCAATTCTATACGGTATATACAACAACTTACAATTAAAATATTATTATAATTATCGCTCCTATATGCTAAGGTATTCAACTACAGAGTAAAAACAAAGGTACTGCAGATAAGCTTTCAACATTCTTTCAAAGGTTTTTATTTTTGTGGCAAATTTTATATACTGGGATAGTTTATTGTATAATTTAACTCCTGTGTGAAAAGTTCCTTTTTGATATATGCTTGTGTGTGTGTGTGTGTGTGTGTGTGTGTGTGTGTGTGTGTGTGTGTGTGTGTGTGAAATATGAATGTTTTGATTTTGTCTTGTGTTATGTCTATGAACATCATTGTTTGTTTTAAGAAAAATGTCTTTATTCATTAAATTCTTTTTAAAAAACATAATACTTTCAAATATATGAATGTTAAAATCTTTAAACAGAGGTCTACATGATTCTCTAGTGTTTACATTTGCCATAATTCTAATCGCCCTCTTTTGTATCCTAAACGTGCTTAGTACATCTGGTGACATTCACTGGCCATGAATTAAAGTGAAGACTTACAGAATTGCAAAATATGTCCCTATGCATGTTAACTGTATTAAAATTACACAAAAATATATTCTAGAAACTAAATACTAAAATGTTTTCTATGAAATGCGAATTAGTATGTTTTAGGTAGATTTCATTAGAAAGCTAACTATTGCAATGGGTACCATGTTTCGACTTCCGGAAAATTTCGACCACCGTCAGTTCAAAAGTTTATATATAATTTATGTATATATAGATGTATATCAGTTTTTTGTGGACCCGATAACTGCCGTAATTTTGCACCAGTCACTTTGAATTTTTTTTACCGAATATGTATACCTATAAAATCTCGGTCGAGTTCGTTACTGGGCTAAATCGGTCGAAGGGGGTGAAAATGGGGGGCTTTTTTCGAAAAAGTGAAATATTGCTATAACTCTCTTAATACGTGAAATATCGAATCTGTTCTAAGTTCATACTATGTGTCGGATAAAGCCCAAAAATTTATGTTTGAAGAGTTTTTTTTATAGCACCAACCATTGACCAAAGGGGTGGGAAAAAGTGGGTTTTTCGGGAAACATTAATCATATCTCTCTTAATAGGCACAATATCAAAACCGTACAAAATGGACAATATTCCCCTAATAATTTCCTAAAAATTTTGTCTGAAAGAATTTTTGATATGACCCACCATTACGCCAAGGGATGAGAAAAATGAGTTCGGAATTACAAGAAAATGCCAAGAGCTATCAGTGGTTGCCATGGCAACACCACTAAATTGATGAGGGATGAACCATCAGACGTTGCCATGACAACGCACTTGCAGGAGATCAGATTCAGATTTCCATCTGACTAAGTGTGAAGCGGCTTCGGTGACGTAACTGGTAGCATGCTGAACTTCTATGCCCAAGGTCGCGGGTTCAAAGCCGGCCGAAGTCGTCAGATTTTCTAAGAGCGCTAAAAATCCCTCAGTATGCTTTGCTTTGGAGGGGAAGTTCCAAGGTTCGTTGCGAGTTGCTGGTTGCGTTGGCATCTAGTAGCCAAGTTCACAGCTAGGTGTCGTTGACGGGAGTGTCTGGTAGCAACATTAGGAACTACTGCTTGAAATTGACCGTCTGCAGTCCTTACCTGAATTACAGACTAATACAGCCATCACAATTCACAGATTCTACACTCACCCAAAGTACACGGGGTTACATGACCGCGCTGTCGCAGCCCCTAAACTGAGGAACCAACCAAAATCTCTGCGGGAGATATAATTTTGCGTGAAGAAGTAACAGACCGTTACATAGTTACACATCAGTGACGAAACCTTGCATAAGGACAGTGTGACCACAAGTATAAAAATGGACTCCAAATGACGAGAAGGTTACCGTCATCATAAGACAATAAAATGTTTAAAATATGCATAAAATGACGAAAAACAAAGTTAATTAATCTCCAATTATAAAATACTTTCTCGCAATAAATGAGGTCTGATCCTTCTACGAAAACCTGCATATTCTGCCTATTTTCGCCTATCCCCAAGTTTGTCCGGTGAAATCTACCTCCGCCTTCCGGCGTGCCGAGAGGACTTTTTAAAAAGTATAACTGTGCATCAGCTGCTTTTCTCAAAATGGCATTTTCTTTCTGGAATAGCTAATAGTGGATAGTATTAAGTATTTCAAGGGAGGCCCAAGAAAAAAAATGCATTGGAGCCCTTAAGTCTTCTAGGTGGCCCTGTGGGCTACATTCTTCAATTCTGAATCCAAAAGTGACACGGCATAAACCTAGAAAAATCGCTGAGTTTTAATTTACTGGCCGTGAAAGCCAATATACCATCTTTCTGGAAGCCTTCATAGGGACGTTAAGGCTGCTTGAGCATTTGGCTCTTGCAGTAAAGAGGTGCAGGTGCGCTTCATAAAGAGGGAGGTAGCGCGCAGTTCGCTACTCCGGTGGGGGTGAGGGTGAGCCTCTGCCTGTTATTGTGGCATGGACCTTGAAGCAGAATCAACTCCATAAGGGATGCAGTCAACTCCGTTGGTCGGACACTTAACAGAAACATGGCATTGACACACTGCAATGTCCCCATATCCATGGTTCCGCAGAAGAGAATGTAATGCCCATTCACTTGTAGCTGATCTACTTCATGAATCTCCCCTGCACTCTCTCCAAACGTTGAATGACATATTGCTGAGGCAGCAGCCATATCTCACAACAGTATTCGAGAGACAACCTTCTGCACAATAAAAATACAAGGGTTGTTTTTTTAATTTTGGCAACCATGCTGCTGCGCTATGTAGCAACGGTGTTGGGCTCTGCCATTGTTACCAAAGGTTGCTAACATGCATCCCCTCCCTCAGAGCACATGGCCTCGCCTGCCCACTCCCCCGTTCGTTTGCAGTGGTCACGTGCTGATGAATAGTTGTGAGCAAGCGATCACGAAAGACGGTTGCAATGTTTTCCAAGCAGGAGCAGAGAACGTGGATACAAATTCAGCGTGCTAGAGGTCGCATAGCTGAACAGTGTCACTAAGGACTGCACAAGGCGTGTGGTGCAGCCGCGTTACCTTACAAAACTGTAGCAAGATGGGTTGCAGTCTTTCGAGGAGGGCGCGAACGAGTAGAGGACATGCCTCAATCTGGTCACCCACCAGTAAGTGTTGAAAATGTACAGATGGTTCCACTTTAGTGGAGGCGGATCGGAACGTAACGCCTAGCAGATTAGCGCCAGATACGGGACTGGAGCGAGCGCTTGCTCACAACTACTCATCTGCACGTGACCACTGCAAACGAACGGGGTAGGGGCCGGGCGAGGTCATGTGCTCTGAGGGAGGGGATGCAGGTTAGCAACCTTTGGTAACAATGGCAGAGCCCAACACTGTTGCAACATAGCGCAGCAGCATGGTTGCCTAAACTAAAAAAACAACCCATGTAAATTTTTAAGCGCGCATACGGCGACATAGTTGTACCGTTTCTATTTTCGATATTTTGACGCCGTGTCCATCTAGCGGTCATTTCTAAAAACATCTAAAAGATCGTAATTTCGGCTCGTCTTGAAATGGAAAACGCCCGCGATGAAGAATCCGTCTATAACGAAGGAACACGACTTCAGCGATTGTTATCAGACCTAAATTGTTATGACGAGGAGATGAAAATCGAGAACCATGATGTCTAGTTTAAAATCTGTAAGACGCAAAAATGTTTTGAAATGAAGTTCGGAAATCATATATAAATATGTGTACAACGTCCTCGCTCTCATTCTATTCGTCATGCTTGTTCAAATGGAGACCTGGTTGTAGCATGAATACATATGTATTTTGAAGCTGTCGACAAGATCTTCGGACCGTCTCTGGAAAAGCTAAGTCCTTAGGCCTATGTATTTTGAAGTGTCAACATGCATGAATATGTGTAACGTGAAGTTAGGTTAATATAAAATTGTCCACCTACTTTCAAGTGATAACTTGTCCCCTTTCTAGATGGAAGGTCGTTTATATTATGTTTGGTTATTCTGTTGGTACTTGTTCCTCCCTCTTATATAGAAATGCGTGATGATGAACCGTGCTGTTATTTTGGGTTTATGTCTTTAGGGTTTGTTGTTTCTGTTCTTTTGGTTTTTCCTTATTCTGTGCGTGTCCTTTGCGTGTGTTTGTCACGAAACGTAATTCTAATCATGAGAAGTGTTTCTAACTAATTTCCAATTCCTTGGGAGTATGTGGGTGCTCTGGAGTGCTATTGGGGATTCGTTATTTTAGTTTTAGTTAACGTGTCTTGACGGAGAAGGGTGTGTGTCCATCGCATTGGATGACCTTGTGTCTTTTTATCTGTATTGTTGGGACACACATCTATTTGGTTGCTTCTTTAGGGTTGTTTTATTTAGATGCCAGTCATTTGTGCACCTCAAGAATGCCTATTTTGGTTTTTTCTTTCCTTGAGGACTGGGCTTGCATCGCCTTGTTTGTGTCCGAAACACTGTTCATTTTATAATTACGGTTCTAGACGTGCTATTAAGGGTGGGTTAATGTTAATCGTTTAAGTGGGGCTCGACTGAAAGCCAAGGGTCATGTCATTCCTGTTCTTGTTTTGCGCGGCTTCAGTCGAGAAACAACACGTGAACTCATTACACTTATTAAATGAGATGTATGGGTTAGCCTTTCGAGACGGTGGAATGTGTGTTCATTGTATGTGTCCGGGACTGCAATCGACTCCCATTTTGTCTTCCGTAAGATAACCGAGTCTCGTGCTTTTTTCCGAAAAGGAGATTTATTCAGGAAGTATGTGAAGTCATTTTGTAATTTATGTTTCTTTGGGTGTGTCTGTAGTAAGCTTTCGTTTTAAGGGATTTGTATGGCACATATGTAGTCTTGTGATTAGTTATGCCTCGTTGGTTTGTTCGTCATTTGCGTGTGTTGGGTTTACGTATTGCTCTTTGGTTATGTTTGTGGAGTGACATACTTTGTTTTAAAGGGCGCGATTTTTCTATTCTTGGGTTACTTGACTTCATAAGCTTCCTAGAAGATTTCTCGTGACTACGTTATGTAGTCAGCCTGTGGTGGGAAGAAAGTACTATTTACATTATTGTTAACTTGTTTCAAATCTCCCCCGTTATTAATTAGAGTTTATATTTAAACGACCTCCAATCTACAACACGTTAGGCATCTCTCGGTTTTCTTATCTTTATTACCTGTTTTATTTTTATACTTGTATTTACCTTGTTTTGATATGATGTGTACATATTTTATTTCAGGCCCATCATCCCTCATCTTACCATTTCATGCACCCCTCGTTTCCCCTTTTGCTATGTCTTGTTTTTTGATAGTTAAATTTTATTTTATTCAACCTTTACTCGAAGAATGAGGTCATTCCTAATTGGTTCTCCATCTTGTTCTAAATGCGAATGGTACACAACATAGGTTTAAGATCCATGGCCGGACCCCATTCCGCGCATGCGGGGAACCTTTTCGGTTCCTCAGTCTTGCCATCGACTGTGTGCGTCGGGTGGTGGTCACCGCGCGTGTCAGTTGGTAGCAGATAGCGTGCTTGTGTCAATTTCACATTTTGAATATTGGGAGATTAATTATGTGATGACTGCATTTTTCATGTATTGGTTGTTATGACGTTTTTCTTAAATTATTTTGTAAATTCCTTGGAACTTAGAGATGTCCTAAGCTAGGTCTGCCCAAGATCGCGGGTTCAAACCCGGCCGAAGCCGTCGGATTTTTTAAGAGCGTTAAAAATCCCTCAGTATGCCTTCCTTCGGAGGGGAAGTAAAGCCGGCGGTCCCATGTCATAGATTTATGGCATGTTAAAGATCTTTCCACTAATTACACCTGTGTGAAACTAAATTGGATAGGTTAAGAATGTAAACAACGCTCTTAGGTTGCTACGTTCGTTGCCAAGAGCCGACTGCGGTGGCGTCTAGTAGCTAGTTCTGAACTAGTAGTCGTTGACGGTGGCGTTTGGCGGCAAAAGTAGGAACTATTTGAAAATTCAAAGTTGCAGTCCCTACTTGAATTAAAAAAACAGATACACACACTAATACAGTCATCACAACTAACACCGGTTATCAGACAGATTCTACACACACCCAAAGTACACGGGGCTACATGACCGCGTTGTCGCAGCCCCTAAACTAAGGAACCAACCAACCAAAAGCTAAGTTGTGCCTTTCTGTTGGCTACATAACGTGTATTGTATTGCAATTCGTTTTCCCATATTGGCAACTCAAACTAACACTTGGGGCGCTGCGGTCGGTCTGGATAAGTAGGGGTTAAAATACTCAATAACACGCGTTTGATATGGAACACTTTTTAATTTTCGGTTATAATCAGTAAATGTGGTCTCTAAAGTAATGACAGTGTTATTTTTAATTGTATACATGTATAACTGTGCGATACACGTGATCTAATTTGTGTGTTCCACTGGATTTTTGGTGTCATTTACATATTATCAAGCATAAGTTTTTAAGGTTGATGTAGATCAGCTGATTCAAATTTACACAGGGATAAACTTCGGACATTATTTCGGTACTATTATGCGCAATATAATGTAAATGTCGATCCTGAGTCAACGCCGAGGACATTCAAATAGAGAAATACGGTACATAAACAAATAAATAACACACCGAAGCTGTGCTACTTTTATCATTCCGAGACTAGCATCCACGCAAACCAGACGCCACTGTTCCAAGCTCCGACTCATATCGTGAATTGATATCAAACTGATGATCCGCCAGCCTTTCCGCCAAGCCTACACCTCGTAATCGCTAAGTTCTTCGATATTCGAGCTATTCCACTACGAGTCATATAGGCCTAATTTGCCTTCCCGTGGGCACTGTAGAATGAGTGATTCCGCTACCATTCAAATATTCAACACCAAACCCACCTTTTAACCATCCAAATCAAGCAATTCCTGTCGCCCTCCCCGAGTTTTAATACAAGTTAAACTCATCCCTTCTCCCTACCAAGCAGCCAATAATTAATTATTTAATTAATTATTCAAGTAACTTCAATCTTACCAGCGCGCCCATCGTAACAGCTGTTTTTAAACTGAATAACCTTCGCTGGCTTTACGTCGCAGGTCTTCTGTCCGTCTACCTCGACAAGTGTTAGATCCTTCCCGGGGTGGAAAGGTATTATTATTAGGTATTAGGTATTATTAGGTATCATCATATTTCGGCTAGTGCTATTTGCATGTTTTGGAAAGTGATGAAAACCTATAACCGCAGCCCTCTTATACATCGACTTACAGCCGTAAACTGAGCAATACACTTTGCTTTTACTCATTTTTCACTCTATCAACGAGTAAAACTTATTACTTATGTATAAAGACACGAACAATTTACCACGATCTGTTTACCGATATAAGAAACCATATACAAACAGTCACCACGTGACAAATGTACCCTACTTGGTAAGTTTCTCATTTTTACCGCTAGATGTCATATCAGATAGCTGGAGTTGCCAATTTGGCAACTCAAACTAACACTTGGGGCGCTGCGGTCGGTCTGGATAAGTAGGGTTTAAAATACTCAACACGCGTTTGATATGGAACACTTTTTAATTTTCGGTTATAACCAGTAAATGTGGTCTCTAAAGTAATGACAGTGTTATTTTTAATTGTATACATGTATAACTGTGCGATACACGTGATCTAATTTGTGTGTTCCACTGGATTTTTGGTGTCATTTACATATTATCAAGCATAAGTTTTTATGGTTGATGTAGATCAGCTGATTCAAATTTACACAGGGCTAAACTTCGGACATTATTTCGGTACTATTATGCGCAATATAATGTAAATGTCGATCCTGAGTCAACGCCGAGGACATTCAAATAGAGAAATACGGTACATAAACAAATAAATAACACACCGAAGCTGTGCTACTTTTATCATTCCGAGACTAGCATCCACGCAAACCAGACGCCACTGTTCCAAGCTCCGACTCATATCGTGAATTGATATCAAACTGATGATCCGCCAGCCTTTCCGCCAAGCCTACACCTCGTAATCGCTAAGTTCTTCGATATTCGAGCTATTCCACTACGAGTCATATAGGCCTAATTTGCCTTCCCGTGGGCACTGTAGAATGAGTGATTCCGCTACCATTCAAATATTCAACACCAAACCCACCTTTTAACCATCCAAATCAAGCAATTCCTGTCGCCCTCCCCGAGTTTTAATACAAGTTAAACTCATCCCTTCTCCCTACCAAGCAGCCAATAATTAATTATTTAATTAATTATTCAAGTAACTTCAATCTTACCAGCGCGCCCATCGTAACAGCTGTTTTTAAACTGAATAACCTTCGCTGGCTTTACGTCGCAGGTCTTCTGTCCGTCTACCTCGACAAGTGTTAGATCCTTCCCGGGGTGGAAAGGTATTATTATTAGGTATTAGGTATTATTAGGTATCATCACATTTCGGCTAGTGCTATTTGCATGTTTTGGAAAGTGATGAAAACCTATAACCGCAGCCCTCTTATACATCGACTTACAGCCGTAAACTGAGCAATACACTTTGCTTTTACTCATTTTTCACTCTATCAACGAGTAAAACTTATTACTTATGTATAAAGACACGAACAATTTACCACGATCTGTTTACCAATATAAGAAACCATATACAAACAGTCACCACGTGACAAATGTACCCTACTTGGTAAGTTTCTCATTTTTACCGCTAGATGTCATATCAGATAGCTGGAGTTGCCAATTGCACAGTGTAGGCTACTGGCAAGTGTAGTGGGAGACTTAACTATTAAACTGCGTAAGAACTGTTTGACACGAACTTTCTCTACTTCAACAATACATATGACTGCTATTTAAAACGTTATTCTGCCTTCCTTGAAATCTTCGTCTATGGACTCCGTACTGCCATTCCTTACTATCTCTTTGGCGAGCTATTACAAATCAGCTGTGACTTATTCTGACGTCTTGCCATTGATAACATCCACAATGCCTTGCTCCGTGTCGTATCAGGGACCGAAAAGGCACGTGACTTAAACAATTGACGATCGCCATATCAGCTGATACTTATGTCAACTTAACCTGGCGTTTGACATTCGCATTTTCTATTGGACTTCGCAAACTATGTCCAAATTTGGCAGTGGGAGGTTGACCCGATTCTATTTTATAAACGGGTCGACAAGTAACGATATTATAAAGACTGCCATCTGCTGGTTAAAATTTAAACCGACTTAGATCTCGTGGAAAAGGAAGAAGTGCCCACTATGGAGAGTGTGATCTCAATCAAAGAGATAAAAGTCAACAATACCGTCGTCAGATTTTGTTATATAGGAGAATAGAGCCGAGATCCATGAGGATAAGAAGCCAAAAGATACTTATCCAATATGTCTTTAAAATCCCGATCTTATATTCTTCTTACGTTTCGTCCTTCGATGTTTCTGTACACATTACTACACTGGAAGGAAAACAGGTTTAAAAAGGATATGCATTTACTGCTGTCGTCGAGACCGTCTCAGGAGAACGCTAAGTTCCTTGTTATTTAAAGTGCCAATACGCATGAAATATGTGTAACTTGAAGTTGGTTAGGAATACCTTGTCCCACTTCTTTCAGTGTTAACTTGTCCCTCTCTAGATTGGAGATCGCGTTCTTATATTACGTTATCTTGGTTATGTTTATGTTCTTCCCTTGTGTAGATGTACGTTTTGGGGGAACGTGTTGGTTTTGGGGTAAATCGTTTTGGGGTCTCTTGTTGTTATTTGCATTGTATTTTCTTTTGTCCCTTTTCCCCTACACGTGTGTTACGTTTATTTTTGCTGGATAATTAAATGACTAGGAACATGGGAAGCTGCTTCAGGCGTTACCTGGAAGTAATGATGTAATATGTATTTTGTTTTGTTGATGTTGATGAAGCCACGATGGATGAATGCCGTGAGCTAATTAATTGTTGTTGTGTTGTGTTATTTATTTGTGTAATGGGTAAATGATTTAGGGCCTCGACATACTTCTGGTCATTTATTTATAAGCAGTGTCCTAATGTTAAGGGTGGGTTAAGGTTAATTGCTTAAGTGGGCTCGACTGAACGCCTAGGGTCATGTCAGTTTGTTCTTGTTTTATTGCGTGGCTTCAGTCGAGAAACAACACGTGAACTCATTACGTTTATAAAATGAGACGTACGGTTACCCTTTTGAAATGATAGAATGCGTGTGCATTGTGCGTACCCGAGACTACAGTACAACCTCATCTTGTCTTTCGAAAGATAACCGAGTCTCGTACTTCTTCCGGAAAGGGGATGTATTCAGGAAGTAAACGAAGTCATTGATATTTACGTTTCCTTGGTGTGTTGCTGTTCGGTTGAACTTGTCTCTGGTAGAGCGTTTTGTTTTTAGTATTGTATGTCAAGTATACCTGTAATCTTTCGTTGGAGTAATGTTTGGTTTGAATTTGATTGTATTGATGTATGCGTTAGGCTTGCGTTTGTTCTTGTAAGTGACATACTTGTTTAAGGGTAAGGTTTTTCTGTTCTAGGGTTTCGTGACTTCGTAACTTCCTAGAATATCTCTCCTAACTACGGTTTGTAGTTAGCCTGTGGTGGGAAGAAAGATACTATTTTGCACTATTGTTAACTTGTTTTATTGCTACCCCCGTTTTAATTGAGTTTAGCTTTGAACGATCTCCAGTCTAGAACGCGTTAGGCATCTCGGAATTATTCTCTTTTCTACTCGGTTTATTTTATACTATTGTTTATTTGTTTTGATAATATGCGTACCTTATTTCAGTCCCATAATCCCTCATTATATCATTTCATGCGCTACTCATGTCCCCTTTGTTATGTTTTGTTGTTGTTATTAAATTTTATTCTATCTCCATTCGAAAAGTGTAGTCATTGGATGGTAGGTGCTCCATCTAGTTCGAAATGTGTTAAAGAACTCGATAAGGTCTCTAGGTCCGCGTCCTATAACATCTGCACGCCTCTCAATAGTGTCTAAGGTTTCTCTCCAGAAAGCCAAGTAATTTAAATCATTTGCCTGTCACCTTATCCACATGTTTGTGAAATGAAAGTCTGTCATTAGGTCGTTCACCTCATCCACAAGTACCAGTTCAGTGTTACCTCTGAAATACTTTCGGTTAACAGGAGTCAACATCCGTGAAAATACAGGGTCATTATATATGTGCTCCCCTATATACACGGCAAACTAAGCCGGCTGTGACTGGCGCAGATCGCGGGCGGGCCTACCAGATTCAGCCGGTGGTAGACGCACACTTTTACCAAACATGTTCAATAATGTGTACTTACAGTGCTCATATGCGATGCTGAAAATGTCCTCCCTCTCTTGTAACACACACCTGACATCTTCTGATGAAAGAATGTCTGTCAACTCTTTTATTATTTACGGAGCCTATTTCCTTGAATCGTTTAGTAATAATAATAATAATTGTACTGGCATTAGGCACAGGTCTTCCAGAAAACTTGATTCGAAATTTTCGTCTCGTTTCAGAACAAGATTTTCTGCTTTTCATATACGAATTATGGATATACACACGTTCGCGCAATATGAATTGGTGTCTATGCATAACCAACAATCACAGAAATCACAATACTCACTAAACGCGCAACACTAACGTCTAAGCTTTGCAGATACACGTCCATATGAATGACATACACGTGTGAACTAACGATATGAGTCTGCGGAGCGCGCCAACCACCGGCTGAACCGCGTACGCACGCCCGCGATCTGCGCTAGTCACAGCTGGCTTTGCTTGCCGTGTTTATCGGGGCGCACATAGACAATGACCATGCATTATCACATTGTATTCTGATATATTTAGGTCAAGTGACCGCTTTGTACAACAATTAGTCAGGATATGTAGGTCAGATTACTTTCAGTCTTCTGACGCCCATCTTTATATGTGCGCAGTCATCAGTGTTCGGTCTTGCATCAGTGCACCACGAGACTTAGCTCTATAAAGTTCTTTCGTTCTACCTGTTCCCGCCATCGAGATTTGACATACCGTACCGTATCGTTGCAGTGCAGAAACAGAAATGGATCTACACACGAGTTTCATGGACTTTGCGCCAATGAGAGATGTTTTCAGTTTATGTACGACGAATGCCTGCTGAGAACCAAAAAGCTCTGCTCTGAGTCAGGGCCGTATTTCTAAATAGGCTAAGTAGGCTGCAGCCTAGAGCGGCAAATTTTCAGGGGCTGCAGTTTGGCAATTTATTCAAAAGTTAAAATGATGTATTTCAGACGTTAATAATATTTTCCGTACGAATTTAAGAATACATGTTACTTAAAAATATGTTTTAGTCCTACCGTTTTTCCTGCCCTAGCATAGTTAAGAACTATCTGCGAAATATTAAGCTTATTTCCAAAATACGGTTGAAATCACTTTCATTGCCTTGTATTGAGGCAAATACAACAACAATACTTTCATATAAGGACATTATTAACGAGTTTGCCATTAACAAATCTCGCTACGGTAAATTATGTAAATTTGAACATCAAATTACGTGGGGTGAGTTGTTTTAGAGAAGTTTGTATATTTTTCAACAAATAAACTAGTAGGGGTAAGTGTACCATTAATCGGCACCTTAAGACGAACCGCGTTACATCATCATGTGTAAAGTCTTTAATATCTACAATACTGGTTGCAACTTACGTTGATATGGCACATACATACCTTTGTATTCGAAAGGATATATTCAAGTGCTTGCAAGTACAATCCGTTCATTTCAAAGTAATTTAATTTACGAGGTGCACCCTGTGTACCAATGATCGGCAGCGCAAGAAAAGCTGGGACCCGGTTATCGACACTCAAGTATACCATTAATCGGCAGTGCCAACTAAAATGCTGTTAAGTCAAGACAGACTTTATTTCTACCTTAATAATACAATATTTCACCCTAAAAATTGAAACAGTATGTGCTATTGAAGCACCATTACATCACACGCACAAGGACACATTTCATTACAACACAAATTTGAGGTCTTAAGTACAGTAAGCCTATCAAAACAATGTTTACCTTTGTCATAATATTATAATTATGCGTACGTTTCGTCCATAAGAAACACTGACACTGAAAGGTTTATTCATTTACTCAACTGTGGCATGTGAATGTCATGGGAGCACTTTTTTTTATTCATACTGCAGCACTCTTCATGAAACCATGTTTTGCACTGTACGCCCTGTATCATAGGAAATGTTTTGTCTTCTTCACATATTTCGTAATACCATGAATCCTCTGCAACATCAAAAGGTTTTTCCCTACTCCTTGGGTTTTAAGTTAATATCCTTCAAAGCTATAAATAAATTATCAATTTTTAAACCCTCTTCAGAACGTTATTTTGATGTACAGCTTCCTTGTCGTTTGCTTCCTGAACCTTTTTATTACAAGTTGCTGTTTTAGGCAAAGTTTTCTTTTCCTCTCCTTGTTCTTCCTTTTTTGATTTTGCTCGCTCCCTTTTCTTTCTACGTTCCTCTAGCTCAGTTTGTTTTTTAATTTTTTCATCTTCCTTCATTTGATAGTATCTCATCCATTGTACAGATGTTGCTACTGCTGGTATCTTCTCCTTCTTTCTCTTCTTCAGAACTGGCTGATCTCTTGGCCAGAAAAGTATGCTTTTAAAAGGAGACATAACTACCTGAGACGTGGGAGGTGGAGTAGAGAGGTGTTTAGAACCCAACTCATTGAAATTCCTGGTGTTGCAATTATCGAGTGTTTGATCCGACGCTGTCTCCTGATTTGAACATGTAGGTCTATCGTCTATCATATTGTCCGCTTGAGAATTATCATTCAATGTATCTCCAGAAACTTGAGTTGCACTGGTTGCAGATTCTGAAACTATCCCATTGCTATGATTAAACATACGAGAAAGAGGGATAAATCTACTTTCTGACGTGGATGCATGACACTTGGATTCTTCACGATTTATCACAGAGGGATCGATGCATCCTTTAACAGAGTTAAACTCTGGAAGCAAGCACTTCTTTGACATTCGAAGTGGTAAATCTCTGTTGACGTTATCCGATACTCAAACAGTCCCCTATCTAAATCGGATATGCGCCCGGATAATTCTTCAATAGTCCTCCTGAGTATGAAGTATTCACACACTCACTTGGATGAGAAATCTCATTTAGAATGTTAGTTAGGACACCTTCAAATTCACTGAAATCGTGATTTTCTAAATACATCGAATGATCGGCACATACATGACCTAGTGTTCGGCATTTCTTTTATCAAGCTATAAATAGAAACTGAGTGGAGAATGTATATGCCGATTACTAGTTCAACTGTTCTCAATGTATTTCTTTTTGATATTTCAAACGGAGGGTTATGATGCGGCAGTTATATATTAAGAAAAGGTGTTCTTCCTGGAAGCCTCAGTTGCACTAGTTATCGGCACACCTGCCGATAACCGGTACGGCTGTGATTTTCTTTGAACTAGTATTCGGCACTGACCGAAAATATAATATAAATAATTAAAATCATGTTCTATGTATTCGGACTCATGTAACACATAGTTTCGCAACATAATAATTCAAAGTTCAGCGGTACTTACATTGCAAAACACGCCAATGTTACAAACACTGAAGTCCTACTCCTTAACAATCACGTTAGGCAATGACAGTGACATCACCCGACTTCACTTCAACTGGCAACGTGGCAGAACACCTTCGACACAAGCGCCTCTAGTGAAGTTTGAATGAATCATGTGTACCTAAGGTTTGTGAAAATCCCAGCAGATGGCAAACCTATTCAGTTAAAGCCTTGATATAGGCATTTAATCGCAAAAGTGCCGATCACTCGGACAGTGACGATTAATGGTACATCCACCCTAATTAACTACATTTTGAATAATTTTATATCAGCGTGTAGGACAGCTTAATTCAAATTGAACACAGTTCTTCAATTACGCAAAAGATAGTCATTGCATTAAAATAGAAAAATATGTGTAAAATAGTGATCAGTGATCTAAAAGAACAAATTAATTAAGTTCGAAACCAATTTCATTTTTTTACGAATCTTAAAGAAGTAAAAAACACGAGTAGATAACTAATTCCATTACGGTATATAATGTACTACGTAAACCATTAAAATTGTAGTTTTATCTAAACTAAATGAACTTTATAATAAAACAAGTAGGTCCGTGAAGAATTATACAGCCTATTTTCATATATCCTACTCATGTTAATTGCCTCTATCAACATACAAAATTTAAGTTTGAAGGTTGTGATAGATTCGTAGATATTGTGAACCGTATAAATATTTCAGATGGTCGCCAGGTTGGATTTTATGTACTGTTGCATGAAGATTATTGTGTACATGTAGTACTCAAACTTCAATCACATGATTAGAACACAAGAAGTAAAAACGAGATTTAAAAATTTCACACAGCTGCCATCTTGTGGTTATGGAAACAATTAAAATAAAATAGATGCCAGAGGATTAACATTTGTATAAGCATATAACGTGCAAAGTTTCACAGCACTCGGATGATTAAATCGCGAGAAACGTCCATTTAAATATTTATACATCGCGTCGCCGCCATGTTTGACTTGTGCTCACCAGGTTACTGAAAGTCCTATAGGTGAACTTATGCTCATAGCTTCTATGAACATAAAAAATCAGCTTGATTGCTGTAAAAGATTCGTAGATATTGAGAACCGTCTAAATATTTCCGATGCTCGCCATTTTGAATTGTTATATGTATAGGCCATAGAGTTATGTACCATTAAAGGAAAATTATTGCGTAGGTTCATTACTCAAAGTTTCACTTCGATCGCATTATTACGACTCAAGAAATAAAAACTTAATTTTAAAATTTCGCACAGCCGCCATCTTGAGGTTATGTAAGCAATTGGACTAAATTAGATGCCAGTGAATTACAATATGTATAATTATTTACTGTCCACATTTCACTGCGCTCAGAGAGTTACATCACAAGAAAAGGCTATTAAAATGTTTCAAATTCGCTTGCCCGCCATGTTCGTTTTTTACTTTGAGGTTTATGAAAGTTACATAGATAAGCTTGTACCAGTGCCCTTTATTAGCTTACAAAATTTCAGGGTAATATCTGTAATAGTTTCGGAGATATGGAATGCCAGTGAAATATTTCGCACAGCTGCCATTTTGAGGTTGTGTAAACAATTGAACTAAATTAGATGCCAGTGCATTACAATGTGTATAAACATTTGCTGTACCAAGTTTCATTACGTTTGGATGGTTAAATCACGAGAAAAGTCTATTTAAAAGTCTCAACTTCGCTTGGCCGCCATGTTGGTTTTATAGTTACCAGGTTTTTGAAAGTATCATAGGCGAACTTCTAGTAGTGCCCTTTATCACCGTACACAATTTCAGGGTGATATCGGTAATAGTTTCGGAGATACTGAATGCTGGTGAGAAATTTCGCACAGCCGCCATGTTGGATTGGTGAGACACAATAAAATTTTAAGGGCACGGTCGAGGTCACCCAGAATGGT
The DNA here is from genome assembly GCA_946902985.2 of Meconema thalassinum. Taxonomy (NCBI): domain Eukaryota; kingdom Metazoa; phylum Arthropoda; class Insecta; order Orthoptera; family Tettigoniidae; genus Meconema; species Meconema thalassinum. The sequence goes on from OX336399.1 coordinate 35,523,294, forward strand.
GCTTTGAACTTACCGAGTTTCATTGAAATCGCTCCAGCCGTTTAGAAGTTATTAGGGGGACACGCTCACACAGACACACGGACAAAAGGTGATCTCATAAGCCTTTTTTTTTTCAAAAATGAAAATAGGCTAAAAAGATGAAAACGCAAATAAACTCTATCCTTTTGTTGTATAAAACAAATGTATTAAGCAAATATGAGCTATAGAGGGGGCGGAAAATGACATTTAGCCTATAGGCGGCGTACTCTTAAATCCGGCCCTGCTCTGAGTGTGATGCCCCACTTCACCCATTACCTGTACGTGGGAAACTATTTTAACAGTTCAGATGCAGAAGTGGCCACGAAGAGGTCACGCAGACCGTTAAGAAATGGGCTTGACTGGAAAAAGCGAAGCTGCCTCCGTCACAAATCCTTCTGGTGACCTACTGTTTTGCCCGTGGACTAGATTATATGGAAACGCGAACGCAGTGTTTCACCACTGCACAGTGGGTCAAAATCGAAATCTAGGAGGTCAAAATTATTTATTTATTTATTTATTTATTTTCATAATTAAAACAAGTAGTTCCGTGAAGAACTATACGGCCTATTTTCATATAGCCCACTTATTGCAACTATCAACATACACAATTTCAGTTTGATTGCTGTAATAGATTCGTAGATATTGAGAACCGAATAAATAATTCGGATGGTCGCCATGTTGGATTTTATATATGTAGGTCCTAGAGTTATGTACTGTTACATGCAGATTATTGTGTACGTGTAGTATTCAAACTTCAAACGCATAATTAGGACACTAGAAGTTACAAGGAGATTTTAAAATTTCGCACAGCTGCCATCTTTAGATTATGGAAACAATTGAAATAAATTAGATGCTAGTGGAATACCATTCGCATAAGGATTTACTGTACCAAGTTTCACTGCTCTCGGATGGTTAAATTGCGATAAACGTCCATGTGATTATTTATAATTCGCGTCGCCGCCATGTTGGATTTGTGATCACCAGGTTATTTAAAGTCCTATAAGTGAACTTGAGTTCATAGCCCCTATGAACAATAAAAAATTCAGTTTGATTGCTACAATAGATTCGTAGATATTGAGAGCCGTCTAAATATTTCGGATGGTCGCCATGTTGTATTGTTAAATGTATAGGCCATAGAGTCATGTACCATTATAGGAAAATTATTGGGTAGGTTCATTATTCAAACTTTCAATTCGATCGCATGACTACATCACAAGAAATAAAAACTTAATTTTAAAATTCGCACAGCCGCCATCTTGAGGTTATGTAAACAATTGAACTAAATTAGATACCAGTGCATTACAATGTGTATAAATATTTCCTGTACCAGATTTCAGTGCGTTTGGAGCATTAAATCGCGAGAAAGGTCTATTTCAAATTTTCTAATTCGCTTGGCCGCCATGTTTGTTTTGTATATAACCGGTTTTTTTAAGTCGTATAAATGGACTTCCAGTAGTGCCCTTTATCTCCGTACAAAACTTCAGGGAGATACCGCTAATAGTTTCAGAGATACAGAATGCCGGTGAAATATTTCGCACATCCGCCATCTTGTGGTTGTGTAAACAAATGAACGAAGTTATGTGTCGGTGCATTACAATGTATATAAACATATACTGTACCAAGTTTCATTGCGGTTCGTTGGATAAATCGCGAGAAGCGTCTATTTAAACGTCGCAAATTCGCTTGGCCGCCATGTTGGTTTTGTAGTTACCAGGTTTTCAAAGATCACATAAGTGAACTTATAGTAGTTCCCTTTATCACCATACATGATGTCAGGGTAATATCGGTAATCGTTTCGGAGATATTGTATGCTGGTGAAATATTTCGCACAGCCGCCATGATGGATTGGTGAGTCGTAACAAAATTTGAAGGGCACGGTCGAGGTCGCCCGGAATAGTGCTATGAACTTACCGAGTTTCATTTAAATCGCTCCAGCCGTTTAGATTTTATTAGGGGGACACACACACACACGAATCACACACACACACACGCACACGCACACACACACGGACAAAAGGTGATCTCATAAGCCTATTTTTTCAAAATTGAAAATAGGCTAAAAATCAAAATTTATTACTTCTACTGCATTCTCATATAATTGCCGCTCACTATTCTGGGATATAAACGCCTCCAGCCACGGCTCGTGGTGTTGGAGCTGGGGAAGGCTCAGCACGTAGTGGCAAAATGCTGGTATAACGAATTATACGACACCCACATACACGGCTGCAGGATTTTTAATTTCACGTTTTTTCCCCTAATTAAAATGAATGTACTTGCCTAGTTTCAACATTCAGGAAGAGGCAATGCATTCCGTTTCTAATTTAACCTACTCCCCATTCTAATTAGTCCCGATCAGAGGAGTCTGTTTCACGGTTGTGCACTACCAAACAATCGCAATTTACTTAGAAAACACTGTGCTTACCAGTTTGAACTGTAAGGGAATTGATCTGTAACATAGTCCGAAAGTGAACCCGATCTTGAGGGATAAATGGAAACAGATAAACACAATTGTAGATATTAAGAGCAGTGAAGCTACTTGCTATTACTTTATATAAACACATGACCTTTAATTCATAGGTTTGTAAGTGAAGTCTGCCCTCCTCTCCTTTAGAGCTGCAAAGTGGTCAATGACAAGCTCATTGAAGTTCGGTGACTCCAACAATTCCTTTTCTGTGGAACACATTGCAAGTGCACAGTCGGCCTTCCTTCATTGTGTTTCGTAAAACTGTTTTCATTCGTTTTAGGGTATAGAAACACCGCTCTGCCTCTCCTGTGACCCTTCACAATCAGCCTAGTATCGTGGTCGTTATTTTTGCCCGATACGCTACTAACTGAATTCATTGTCTTGTAGACATACACTTACCACTACTGTAGCTAGGGTTGCCAGACGTTCCGTTTTACCCGGAACAATTCCGTTGTTTCTTGTTTTGTTCCGCGTTCTGTTTTAATCTTTAACGGAACGCCAAATATTCCGTTTTTTGGTTAATTTGATAGTATATTCAATTTTGCACCAATTTTCAAATGTCCCGCTTCAGAATTGATTGTAATATCTAGCTTGTTTTCTGGTGATACAGGTGCAAGTTTGAAAGAGAAAATGACTTCTATGTCTGTGTTGATAGATAGATACATGTTATAGATATATTAGGGGCAACAACTTTAAGGAGTATCGTAGTCCTTGTTAAGTTAATACTCAGCATTTCCCCCTACAATTCATTTACGGAGAGAGTTTTTTCTGTCATGAATATCAATTGGAGAGATGATAGAAACAAACTCCATTAGTTTGACAAAACAAGAATTGTTCACATATTACAATTATGACGAAAATTGTAGTGAATTATATCAGAAGGAACCGGTACTTACAAATAAACGATGTTTGCAAAGGTTCGTTGAAATGAAAAGCAATTGTAAGTTGCTGGTGCCATAGGCCTATATGATATGTGTATTTGATTATGCAATGATTATTTAATACATGAAAATGAAAATCCACAGCCTGCTTCCAGTCTCCGACCGGGTCAGGAATGGAATGAATTAAGCCCCATATAGCGGCGAGGATATGGACTGTGCCGGCTGCCGAGGTCTGACGCACTCCTCGGGGCAATGATGAAATGAATGACAGATGAAATGAAATGATAGGGGAGAGTGTTGCTGGAATGAAATTTTGACAGGGAAAACCGGAGTATCCGGAGAAAAACCTGTCTGCCTCTGTTTTGTCCAGCACAGATCTCACATGGAGTGACCGGGATTTGAACCACGGCCCCAGCGGTGAGAGGCCGGCGTGCTGCCGCCTAATCCACGGAGGCTTGCTTTATGTGTATTATTTATTACAACGTTTGACGACCTTGATTAAAAAAATGCAATGGCAACCCTAACTGTAGTCCATAACCCGCAAATTAAGACTTGCCACTGACAAACAACATAATTAATGAACTAATTAAGTTACACCAACGATTTTAACGCGCGAACACTTGTTTACGAATACGCTGCATGGGCGGTGGCATATTTTAAACAGAATACTTCCCTTAAGTCTCGGTAGATGGCTCTGCTACCCCTTGCCACCTCATGGTGCTATCTGGCGGAAATATTTTAGTTATTATACTTTAAGGGATACCATTTGAGTTCTCAATAATGATTATCACTTATTAGTCATATCTAACTGTTTCTGGTAACTTGTCATTATTAATCCTTCGGAGAGTGAAAGAGGGAAAGTATAAACTTTCATGAGAGTGGTTTCAGTCTCCTTGAACAACTTTGAATGCATTCCACAGAATAAGAATATCTTGTCGTCGTTGGCAAGCCTGGCTTAGGCTGCAGTCGCCTGAGCCTTCAGCGATACAATTGAAACGAATGGAGCTTTCATAACCACGCCTCCCGTCCCTGTTACATAGGAAGGAATAGGAAATCGAAGGCGCAGCCTAACGGCGCTACTATCCATCTGAAAAACATTCTTTATCAACAGTTCCAAATATATTGACTCGTGACTGAATGAATTGAGTGAAATTTATAAATGTTTCCAATCAATATAAATTATAAATTCCTCAATTAAATACGGTATGTATATTTATAGAATCTTTCAAGAGAGGCTCCGCCTAAGAGTCTTTAATGACCAGCCGCGCCTGAACGCCTCTTAGTGTACATCTGTCACCAATGTTCGAGCAGTCTGAATTGGAGGGTGAATGTGGTTTGGTTGTCTTTGTGGTTAGTGTGATGCTTTAAGATGGAACATGCAGCTGAAGGCATGAACGTGTTTCAGTTATTAATGGGCGTAATTGTTACGTAATTTTAGCTATATTTGCATTATATGACGTTTAACTATTATTTTTAAAATTATATTTTCACTTAGATTTTTAGTATGTCGCGTCACTCTGCGTCACTTTCTGCTTAATGTTAAAATGTGGATAAAGTCTTGTAGTTTACGCCTGTTATAAGATTTTTTGCAACTTACATAGTTATTTTAGGTTTTATAAGATGCCGCGCAACCAGTTCTCACACGTTTACAACTGTTTGAAGCACTGGGTTCGACGATTATGTCAAAAGTAGAACTTTGTGACTTTGTTAAGAGTAAATTAGGGGTAGAAAATTGTTCCGAAGAGATAACTGAATGTTCTATCCAACTCCTAGCCGTAGACATTTCTTGCATGTGTAGACGTAGCTTAGAAAAGGTCTTAACTGATGTTTATTATGAAGTAAACAAATTATATACGTTACTTTCACTCTAAATTCATGATTAAAACGTAAAAATAATGTTGTCCCCCTAGATTTTAATGTTGACCCAATGTGCGCTGGTCGTGTTATGAGCAATCGGACAGTAGCTGACTGGTTTAGTTACTGTCGCGAAATATGTGTGCGCTCTATGGAATAAAAGTACAACAACAGAGGAAAAACTGGTAGTCCAGGGCACATCGTCCAGATCGTTTAGACATTCGTCAGGTAAGTTATATCTTGTCTTTTAATGTAGTTTTGTACAAATGATATGGTGTTTTCCTCTTTGGCTGAACTTTCGCAGAACCGAGGGCAATATTAATTAAAGTGTTAGGTTGTCGTGGAGCGGCTTCGGTGGCGTAGTCGGTAGAATGCTGAGCTTCTATGCCCAAGATAGCGGGTTCAAACCCGGCCGAAAACGTTGGATTTTTTAAGAGCGTTAAAAATCCCTCAGTATGCCTTCCTTCGGAGGGGAAGTAAAGCCGGCGGTCCCATGTCATAGATTTATGGCATGTTAAAGAACCTTCCACTAATTGCATCTGTGTGAAGCTAAATTGGATAGGTTTCTACGTTTGTTGCCAAGAGCCGACTGCGGTGGCGTCTAGTAGCTAAGTTCTGAACTTGGCCTAGTAGTCGTTGACGGTGGCACTTGGCGGCAAAAGTAGGAACTATTTGAAAAATTCTAAGTTGCAGTACTTAAATTAAAAAACAGATAACACACACTAATACAGTCATCACAATTAACACCGGTTATCAGACATATTCTACACACACCCAAAGGACACGGGGCTACATGACCGCGTTGTCGCAGCCCCTAATCTTAAGAACCAACCAATCAAGGTTGTAATGATAACGCTATTAAATTTATGAGGGATGAGCCATCAGAGGTTGCCATGACAACCCCACTGCACGAGATCACATTCAGTTTTCTGTCTCTGTGGAAAGCGGCTTCGGTGGTGTTACTGGTAGCATACTGAACTTCTATGCCCGGCCGAAGTCGTCGGACTTTTTAAGAGCGTTAAAAATCCCTCAGTATGCCTTCCTTCGGAGGGGAAGTTCCAAAGTTCGTGGCTGGTTGCGGTGGCATCTAGTAACCAAGTTCACAGCTAGGTGTGAAAATTAGGAACTAACTTAATACTTGAAATTGACCGTCTGCAGTCCTTACTTGAATTACAGACTAATACAGCCATCACAATTAACACTAGTTATCAGACAGATTCTACACACACCCAAAGTACACGGGGCTACGTAACCGCGTTGTTGAAGCCTCTAAACTGAGGAATCAACCAACATCTCTGCGGGAGATAAAATTTTGCGTGAAAAAGTAACAGACCGTTAGATGGTTACACATCAGTGTCGAAACCTTGCATAGGGATAGTGTGACCACAAGTATAAAAATGGACCCCAAATGAGAAGGTTGCCGTCCCCATAAGACAATAAAATGTTAAAAATATGCACAAAAAGACGAAAAAGAAAGTTAATTAAACTCCAATTGTAAAATACTTTCTTGTAATGAGGTGTATAAAATTATGTCTGATCCCTCTACAAAAACCTCCATATTTTGTCTATATTCGCCTAACCCTTAGTTTGGCCGGTGAAATCTACCTCTGCCTTCCAGCGAGCCGAAAGGGATTTTTTAAATTAGGTATAGATATATCTTGAAAGAGGGATGACCCTTTAGATTTATAATGTTCTTATCGTGTTTTAATAATATTATTGGATTTACGTTCCTATTAACTATTATGGCTTTTAGAAACACCAGGGTGGTAGAATTTTGCCCCGACACGGCTCCCTTGCATTTGCGCACCCTCAAATGCCAGCTGACTGCGACAGGATACGAACCTGCAACCATGGGCCCAGTAAGCGACAAAGTTACGGCTGAGCCACGCAACCAGTCTATTATGCTTTTGATAATAAATGGATTGGCATTGCCTCTTACAGGGATACGGACTTGAGATTAGTTCATCAGTTTATCAGAGCGAAGATAGTTGTCTGGGATTATCTTTGAAACTGTTGGTTTTAGGGACTTAAAATGTAGTTTTCGGTATACCGATTATTGATTCTCGCATCGAGGGGCCTAAAATGAGCTATGTCCGGTCTTTATGCGACAACTTCGATATTTTGTCCGAGTTAAGCATTTTTGGTGACTTTTCAGTCACGTTGCCCGTTCCATGGGAACAATGTTTTATTTCTGGATGAAATGCAGCCTATGTGTTAATCCAGGGTATAAGCTATCTCCATTTCAAAATTTAATCCAAATCCGTCCAGCCGTTTTAGTGTGAAGATATAACAAACTAACACACACACGGACACACACACAAACTTTCACAATTATAATATATATATAGGGATTATTACGAAAACTATTTTGGCTAAATTGAGTAGTTTGACAAATTAGTTTTGTGAGTGAGGTCTCCTCTACTGTTACCATAGGCGTAAACAGAGGATGGCACGGTGTGGCAACCACCGATAATAAGAAATGAAATAAAAAGAGTTTTAAAAAAGTATGGCATTTTTAATTACCAGTACCTTTCTAAAGAATCGAACAATAAATATAGGTCGTATCACCATCTCGTTCACTTTCTTCCTCCACATATTTTTATCATCCGTTTGGTTTGTCTGTTTTGATATCAAATTACATCATCTAACGAAATTGGGCTCTTAGACTCCGTTTTTAAAGTAAAAATGCTTTAGAATATACCGTACCACTTTAATGCTATTTGTTTTTAATAATACTTTTATTGCAGCCAAATGGCCATACAATACAAATTATTCAAGTAAATTCTCGTTTGTGTTCTATGCCTTGGTTTGCATATTATGTAATTGATTGGGTTCTTTTTTGCACAATTCGATGTTGTACCGGTAGCGGTCACATGTTTGTCCGCATAAGTTGCACTCACACGTCTCAGCTGGCGCATTGTATGATGTGTTCACACAGATGAGATGATGAAATCCGTGTACCACCGTTCTCGTCAACACGTGCTTCATCTCAAAGCTGGATGTGGTCCATGTCCGATCTACCATGGCCCCCGTTCCATAAAACTCTGGAGGTATTTCTTCTCTTTTTGTTTCTAATGTTGATGACAGATTTTCCAGGCTCGAGTGCTGGGAAGAGTCAAAAGTGTCCTTAGGTCCTCGATAAGCAATGTTTCTCTTGCGAGGAGGTAGACGAGTCTGGAACGTGTAGTCTTTGACACTCCTAGTGCTCTTTTGATGTACGGTATAATGCTTTTACCTGTTCTAATACGGATAGGTTCTTTTCGGTGAGATGTGACCATATGACTTCTATCCCATACGTCAGTATGAGCAATATTTTAACTCTGAAGAGCATAATTGCTGTTTCTAAGTTGAGAGATTTAATGTAGCCTATCTCATGCATCGCCCTTGCTGCTTGCATCGCTTTCTCAGTTATATGTTTCGTGAAACATTTAGCGCTTGTTTGCAACGTGATGCCTAGATATTTAAAATATTTTACGATGTTTATTGTCGTCTTTTTTATGCTGATTTCCGCCAATGCTGGAGCCTTTCCTCCTGGTCTGAAGACCATCATTTCTGTCTTAGATATGTTGATCTCAAACACATGCTTGGTGCACCATTTCTCTATATCATTTATAGTGTCCTGAAGTCCAATGATGTATGTTGATCCAACCTCTATATCGTCGGTGTACGAGTATGCTACTATGTCCTCTCTTTGGGTTATTCGCATTAGATTTACTGCTAGAATGAACAGTAGAGAGCTTAGTGGATCTCCCTGCAGTACTCCGTTTGTTTGGAGTATCGGCTCTGAGACTTAAAGATTGCCCGACGCTCTTACTTTGTTCCATTGGAGTACGGTATGGAGCGTATACTTCTCATCCATATATTGTTCTTGCCTAGAGTCTCTTCTAGAGCCTCCGTGGCTTAGGCGGCAGCACGCCGGCCTCTCACCGCTGGGTCCGTGGTTCAAATCCCGGTCACTCCATGTGAGATCTGTGCTGGACAAAACGGAGGCAGACAGGTTTTTCTCCGGGTACTCCGGTTTTCCCTGTCAAAATTTCATTCCAGCAACACTCTCCACTATCATTTCATTTGTCATTCATTTAATCATTGCCCCAGAGGAGTGCGTCAGGCCTCGGCAGCCGGCACAGTTCATATCCTCGCCGCTAGATGGGGGCTTCATTCATTCCATTCCTGACCCGGTCGGAGACTGGAAGCAGGCTGTGGATTTTCATTTTCTAGAGTCTCTTCTAGTTTCTTTATCACCAAATTCCTGCTTACCAAATCAAAAGCCTTAGTGAAATCCATGAAAATTGCGTAAAACTTTTCCTTTCTGTTAAGGGCTTCCCAGATGTCATTTAACAGCAGTTCTATTGCAGTTGGAGTCGATCCTCCTTTTCTAAACCCGAATTGGTTTCCTGGAAGATGTTTGTTGATTGTTCCTTTTATTCTCTCAGTTATTATTTTTGTAAATATTTTAAAGGGAATATTCTCCAACGCAATGCCCTCTGTATTTATTGGGGCCTTTTTCTTTATACAGCATTTTGATTATTGATTCCCTCCACCTCTCTGGTATTGATGCTGTCTCTACACATTTATTAAATAGTTTCGTCCAAATAGGTACTAGTAGATGGCAAGTGTCCTTTGTATATTCACTATATAGCCCGTCTGGTCCTGCAGCTTTTCTGTTCTTTGTTCCTGCGATGATGATTTGGTTCTAACTATCAGTCAGTGGGGCCCATTCTGTTGGTAATTGCAGGCCATTCTCCTGTGTGGAATTTGGTGTATCTTTTATTCCTCTGTTAAGAATGATACTGAAGTGAGATTTCCATTCTTCCATGTTTATATTTGTTTTTAATTTCCGAGATATTCTATATCCTCCAAACCCTCCAGTAATCCCTGCCACCCCAATAAAATGCTAAATTTATGCATATGATTGTTACTGTTAGAATTAAGTGTATATTTAAGCGGACCATAAAATATAGAAAAGTAAGGGGTTGGCAAAAGACAATTTATTCCCCCTCTCAACATACACGAAAAATGTTTGATCCGGTACTGACAGTAATGTAATGTAACCATAGCAAAATGCTAGTCACACTACACATTCGTACATTTTTGTATGTAACAAGAGTATTCAATTTATGCTGAATTCTAAATTTGATGCACAATTTTAATTGTCAAGAGTAGATACAATAATTGGAAGTGAATTTAATCATTATTTGTAGTTGGTTTTTGAATCAGTCAACTGCTTCATTGTATAAAAAAATAATGTACTTCTTCCTTGACATTTCAAGGTCGGGAGCATTCAGAAAGATCCATTATCACAAGATATTAATAGTCCATACCCATGTCTAACGCACTTTACTCCCTCAGGAGCAATATTATGACTCGCATTTTATATTACTGTAATTTGTTGAGAAATAAAGGACACGGATTAAAACTGTTTTTTTTAAGAAATCTTAATATGCTGTAGTACCAAAGCTATAGAATTCTATTCGTACTTACACGGTATTTGTTTTTATTGATATTACTCTCAAATCATGTTCAGTTCTTTCCTATTTACCCTTAATTACCTCGTAGTAAATCCCACATCTCACCCACATGAAGTTCAACCAATAGCAGGCGGGTCTGACAGCAGCGCAAAATGTTATTGCACAGCAAAGTGGTCAGTCAGCCGGAAGACTTTGGAAGCGACGGATCTATAGTGGTTTCACCTCCTGCACAGCCAGCAGTTTTGGGACATGCATGAAGCATGTACACATTACAACAGCACATAATCCAGCTCATGACAGATCGGAGAGCTAACGCTGATTTTGTTGCTAGAATAGGACGTGGTGTAGTGGGTTTTTGGCCTGCTCTTTTAGTTAATCATACTTTTTTTAAGTTTTATTGTCAGAATACAACCCCAAGAGCAAGGCTCATATGAAGGGTGACATAGAGAAGATGGATTTACATATCAAATATAAATATACAAATACCTTCCAGTATTCAAATTAACTCTAATATACACACAATACTGTATGATAATTTTAAAGTTACTTCCACTTATGATATAAAATTGTAGCATACATACAAGAGTGACTCATTTATTAGGATAATGGGAAAGAAAGTGTGTCATTACTTAAGCTTTAAATTGTTGCAATCTGTTATAATAGCCCTTGGCACCACAGCCCATGAAGGGCCTAGGCCTACCAAGAGACCGCTGCCCAGCCATTTGGCCTGCAGATATTGGGGTGACACGTGGCCAGCGCATCGGGTCCCCTCGGCCGTTAATCTTGGTTTTCGTGATCGGGGCGTTGCCTCACTGTCAGACAGCTAATCAATTATCCTCACGAGGCTGAGTGCACCGAGTTGAAACCCTCACGTCAGTTTCTTAAGTCTCTGATGGAGCCGGGAATCGAACCCAGGGCCTCCGGGTGAGAGACAGGCTTGCTGCCACAACACCACGGGCCGGCTGCAATATGTTATAGTGTCAAGTAATGCATTGTAAAACTTGATTGCATGAGGTACTATGCTATTTAAACAAAATGTAGAGGCCACATTGTGTAAAACAATGAACTGATAAACCTGCCTTGTTTATTTATGAAATATATCTTGAATTGTGACTAATGAAATCTTTGATTTTATAAGACCCCTTTTATTGAATGCAAGTGGTTGCCTGGACCAGTATTAATATACACACAAATAAGTTTTATTTCTGAAATCTCATATAAATCTTTCGTATGTGTCCTGTATGGAAGATCGTAAATTATCTTGAAAGCTATATTTCGGATTACCACCAGTTCCTTTAATAAATCTATCCTGCAATATTCACAAATTAATGATATCCATGTATGTAAGATAACTCTGTATTAAATAGTAGTATACTATTTTCAGAAACTGGTGCTTCATACCTAAGTGAATAGCATCCATGACAGGCAAGATTTTATTTTTTGCTTATTTAATATGTCCCATGGAAGGTTACTATCAATATTTAGTCCCAAAATCGATGTAGACTTAACCCTTTGCACAGTTTTATCTAATATCAAACTATTACTTGAGTTCTTGTGGGGAAAAAATGGTTTCTGTCAATTTTTTATAGTTAAAGCAATCAATTAACTTCCTAATGTCAATCTGCATTTAATCCAGTAGTTCAGCCTTACTACCTCCAGTATAAAAATATTAGTATCATAAGCAAACAAGAGCACATTGCCACACAAATGCTGTAAGTTAAATAGAGTGGAACTCTAAATTTTGTAGGCAGAATTTTACTTCTATGATCACTAATATGTACTATACTATTTTGATGACGAACAGTTAGATACTTTTTCAACCACGATGATGCAATACCTATTAAACTTTTATAAGTTCACGCTTATAACATCACAAGACAATATCAATCTCATCTACAGGTCACCCAACAGAGTTGCAGTTTCAATGAAGAAACGAGTGTACTACTACTTGACGTCAATCATTTAGTCTTCTGCACTTTACGCTTTTTTCGCCTTACGCTCTTGTAAGAATGGCAGTTTATGTCACAAACTGTACACGTACAAGGCTTCTCCTTGGTATGAAGAAGCATGTGCCTCTCAAGTTCTGCGCTGTTCCTAAAAATCTTGTCACAGACTGTACAACAGAAAGGTTGTTCTCCCGTATGTATTCTGATGTGCACCTTCAGGTTAGAGGACTCCCTGAAAGACCTATTACACATATTACATTTGAACGGGCGTAGCCCTGTATGAATCATCTTATGTTTCTTCAGATTACCATTGGATGGAAAAGCTTTATCACATGTGCTGCAGACGTACGGCCTCTCCCCACTATGAACTATCATATGGTGCGTCAAGTTCGATTTAATACCAAACATCTTCTCACACACGGGGCAGCTATGCTTCCGCATTCCGTTATGTACAATCATATGTCGCTTCAGATCAGCTGCACGCAAAAAGGATTTCACACAGAGCGAACAACGAAACACTTTCATTCCGCCATGAGTTTTAATATGTTCTCTCAGATTCTGAGGCCAAGAGAATGATCTTCCACATTCATCACATTTATAGTTCCCTCGTCGACTGTGCGTGTCGTGGATATGTTTCTTCAGACGAGAAAGTTTAATATACACTCGATTGCATTCGGAACATGAAAATTTTTTCGCTTCACTAATTTTACTATCAGTATCTTCTAGAGAATTCAATGTTGATGTGCTGAAAAAGACGATTACAAGAGTCAGCCATAACAACTCGGTTGTAATATACATGAATGTAAATGACCTAGCTATAGGAAGAAGCAGCAGAGAAAGAACTACAAATTACAATGAATTACCTTGAGGAATATGTCTACCACAGCCCAGCAATGAATAGAAAAATAATATTACAAGTTTTCAATCGGTCAGCACAATATAATTACACTTACTGGAAAACACGAAAAATAACCTGATAAAATTACATGTAATTTAAATATATATACTAGGGGACCTGCCCCGGCCTTACTGTTATGCGGGCTTCTATAACTATGTTTATTTGTATAGACACTTTTTAAACAAATTGTCGATATTTACGAAATCAGTGCAATTCGTCACTGCTGTGGATAATTCTCTTAGAATATTCTTTTCAATGCACAATGAGTTGTGTGCGCCCCATGTGTATAGACTATCCACCCGGCTCTAGTGCTTTGTGGGCTGGACGCGATACAGTTCTGCCAGGGGCTATCGTCTTGTTCATTTATTTAAACACACTTTTTAAACAAATAAATATATTCCCGTTGGCATATCAAGAAATGCAAGATTTTTCGTGTACTATTGAGATGATTTGGAAGATTTTGGCACAAGACGCACCTTTTCTGGTTCAGGAACTTGAGATTTTTGTCGGATGAACTTAGCGTTCTCAGCTCCCTCTGTCGCTGTAATGCACTCGTGCAAGAGCGCATTGTCATGATATGATGATGATCGTGTGGCCTCCGGAAAGGCTGAGTGCAGGTCTTTCTAGTTGACGCCCGTGGGCAACCTGCGCGTCGTAATGAAGATGAAGTGATGATGCAGACGTCAGATACACCCAGTCCCCGAGCCACAGGAATTAACCCCAGGAGATTAAAATCCCTGATGACTCGGTTGGGAATCGAACCCGGGGCACTTCGGACCAAAGCCTAGCGCGCTTACCATTTAGCCACGGAGCCGGACGTATGACGTAATTTTAATGTAGATATGTTTCTGGGCTCTTGGTTTGTCTAGAATTCAGCGTGGACAGTTCTGCGGCGTCACTTAGTTACCATGGCAACAGTGAAAGCGCACTTCTCTCACTCGTTGAAGCGAGCGCGATAGACGAATACTAACATATCTATGATTTTATGTTTTGGTTCTGATAGACCATAAATTTACTTAATTTATGCTTTAAAAGAACCTTTAGATATTCCCCCAAGACGGCATCGGTGGCGTAGTTAGTAACATGCTGAGCTTCTAAGCCCAAGGTCACGGGTTCAAACCCGGCCGAAGTCGTCGAATTTTTTAAGAGCATTAAACATCCCTCAGTATGCCTTCCTTCGGAGGGGAAGTAAAGCAGGCGGCTTCATGTCACAGATTTATGGCATTAAAAGAACCTTCCACTAACTAAACTTGTGTGAAGCAAAAGTTGTAGGTTAAGTTTGATTAGTGCTCTGAAGTTCCCACGTTCGTCACCAGGCGCTGGTTGCGATGACATCTAGTAGTAGCCAATTTCTCAGCTAGATATCGTGGACGGTAGCATTTGGTATCGAAAATAGGAAATTTATTGAATTTGAAAAGGCTGTCGACTTTGGTGATGAATACCTGTATGCCTAACTTCCCTTTCCCTCCACCCTGTCAAAGATTTTTTTCCCTTTTTCCGTTTTCCATAATCATCCTCCACTCCCGTTGGCGCTATGTTTTTCACGGCATTGGATCTGTGCATAGTATCACCATCCACTTCTGTGGACGCTATGTCTTGCACAGCATTAGACCTGTGCATAGTTTTGGATGTCTCACGTAAAATGGGAGAATTCTGTCGCCTTATGAATGCTAGACGTCGCGCTGCACTTTCCCTACGGCCAGTCAGTGTCTTTCTCCTCTTGCGTGTTTTTCGAACAGTATCATTCACTGCTATTGGTGGTGAACGTTGTAAAATCTTGGAATGGAACTCCAAAAGACTGTAATGGCCATCATCAACACTGCAAGAAAGAAGAATGTATCTTTAATTTAAAGCAAACAGCGTGAAAATCGGCCTGGTGGAAGTTAATTTTCGAAGCTCAGGTGTATTCTTTCAAGAATATCTTCTCTAAAGGAGCAATTTGATGAATTTCCAAGACGGAATTGGTTAGCGTCGGAAATTTTTAAACATATAACTGCCCATAGGAAGGGTTTCTGTCATTGTGAGGGTAGCTGGCGGATTGTAGAATTTTCGTATATGGGCGAGGTACTGTCATCTGTTGTCAGTTACTGGAACTATATGGGCGAACTACTGCCATCTGTTGTCAGTTACTCGAACTGATTGCAGATATTGAAACGGCGTATTGGGGCAACAGTTAGCTCTTTTGATCACATGCTGTAATGCAATGGTAAAATGGAAATAAAACGTATTGATGGGAAATGAAGGAATATGTATCTTTAATTTAAAGCAAACAAGATGAAAATCGGTCCGGTAGAACCTGCTGGCGGATTGTAGATAGAATGCATAATTGTCGTATATGGGCGAATAGCATTATGAGCAAGTTAATTTCATGAAATAAAATACCAATAATTGTTGAATTAAAGAAAACAATAGTGATGGCACATATACATATAGGTACCTTTCATCAAAATCACATTTCATACCAATCGGTCGAGTGGGGAGTTGTTGGCTATTAACAAAAGAAAACGCCTTGTGTTTTAAATACCGGTATATAGATTGTTATGGACTATTGTTTCTTCCTCTTCAGTAGTCCATAACAACATACAGTATATATATTAATCAGATGTAATTTCCATCAGGATATTTTTTGCATGTTCTAGTAATTGGAATTATATTGTGTTGACCGACTGAAAACTTGTAATGTCATTTGTCAATAAGGCAACACTGACGAATTGGCTTCAAAGCTATCTATAATGAATAGAAAGAAACCCGTCTAGATCAGTGATCTTCAACCCGCTTATACAGAGAGTTTGTTTTATATGAGACGGGGACCTTCGCTTGCCCGCTCGCCCGCGTTGCGAGCCTGTCTCCCGCCAGGCACTTTGCCGTTATGCGGCGCTCGCACGGCACTGAGTCATTGAGTGTAGGAATTTGTACTTACGTAGTTCACAGCTGGTGCCGAAAATGTTCGCCAATCACTGCTACACATCGCTGTCACCTCTTTATGAAATTGTCATTTACTTTCTGAAGTTCCTCAGCATCAATTGACTGTATTTCAGGTGTAATATAGTCTTTAAGCTCATTTATAGTATGTAGGGTTTCTCGCATACACTATTTTTAAGCGTCCTCACAGATAAAAGTCACATGGTGATAAGTCTGGGATTCGCGGGGGCCACACGGTCCGACTTACAATCCTAGTACCGAAAATGCGACGCAATTTTGTCATGGATGCTTCGGCAGTGTGACCAGTGGCAGAATCTTGTTGAAAATAAGTTGACAATCGCTCTGCGTAAGTCAGTTCGTCAAAAAATTTGGTCAAGGATCACATTCAAGTATAAATTGAAGTACAAATTTCTATACTCAATGACTCAGTGCCGCACGGCCGCATTACGGGAAAGTGCCTGGCGGGAGACAGGCTCGCAACGCGGGCGAGTGGGCGAGGTAGGGTCCCCGTCGCATTAAAACAAACTCTCTGTATTTCAGCGGCCCGCAAAACGATTTAGTTTCAATAATTCATATTTGATGGTATTTCGATAGCCACAACAATGTCATGTTGATGTAGCCTACCGATGATTAAAAAAAAACATGTAGCCTACCAATGATTAAAAAAAAAAAAAGAGTTCACAAGATTGTTGATTTTTAAATGTTATCATACTTCGTAGGCCATAGTAGGGATATTGTAAGCAGCGAAACAAGTGTGGCAACCCTGTGACTCAAGGTCAGTTAACTGAGACTGCTTTGCACGGTGCACTAATCAGTATCACTTGGTCATCATCTAGTGAACGAACGCTTGTTTATGTTTTGTGAATAATGGCTATGAGTAGTAGCAAACGGAAAATTGCCGATGTGTACCGAGTGTTCCAAGAAAAGTGGACTGACCTGTACTATTTCGTAAATATAAAAAATAAACCAGTTTGTTTAATTTGTAATCTGTCTCCGTTATGAACGAGTACAATTTAAAGCGACATTATGACGCCAAGAACGCCTCCAAGATGGACTCAATCCAAGGACAATTTTGAGTAAATAAGGTACGAGATTTAAAGAAAAAAAAACAACAATCCTCGTCTACTTGGCAAAACGCTAAAAGTGAATTAAGTGGTAAAATTAGCTACATCATTTCTGAACAAATTGCTAAGAAATGAAATCCATTTACGGATGGTGAGTTTGTAAAGCCGTGCATTGAATCGGCAGCAGAAATTCTTTGCCAGAATTAAAAGCATTTGTTTTCAAAGGTTAGCTTATCTGGAGTTACTGTGGCCAGAAAAATCGAAGAATTAGCTCAGGATATTGAAAACACAATAAAAGACCGTGAGTCAAAGTTTGCTTTTTAATCAGTGGCACTTGAGAGCACCAATATTACAGACACAGCGCATTTAGCTATTTTTATCAAAAGAATCGACCAAAACTTTTCCATTACCGAAGAAATGGCTGCTCTATGTCCAATGAAAGGCACAACTAAAGGAAGTGATATTTACAAGTCTTTGACTTCAACTTTAAATCGACTTGGACTAAACCTGAACAATCTGTCCGGTGTTGTTACTGATGGTACCCCAGCAATGACAGGAAGACATGAAGGTGCTGTGGCTCCGATCAGAAAAGATATATGAGAAAATAGACAATTCATGCAATACCATTGCATTATACACTAAGAAAGTTTGTGTGCAAAACGTGTCTGTTTCAAGGATGTGATCAAAGACATGGCTAAAATCGTGAATTTCATCAGATCACAAGGATTGGACCATAGGGAATTCCAGACCCTTTTTAGTCCGATGGATGCAGGGTATGGTGATGTAGTATATTACACAGAGGTTCGCTGGCTCAGTCGGAGAAAGTTTCTTAAAAGGGTTTTTGATCTGAAAGAAGAATTCTGTACATTCATGGAAAGCAAAACAAACAAAAAAAGACAGTTCACCAGTTCAACAACCACAATTGGATGGCTGATTTTGGGTACCTTACGGATATTTCAATGCATCTCAACGATTTGAATATTCGACTGCAAGGTAAGAACATCATGATTCATTCATTACCTTTTTGATCAAGTTGAGGCATTTGAGAAAAAACTTTGTTTGTGGGAGAGCCAACTACTACAGGATGACTTCACACACTTCCCAACATTGTCGCAATATGAAGTTCAAAGCAAAGGAAAATACAGTGAAGCACTCTCTGTTCTACGATCTGATTTCAGTAACAGGTTTGAAGATTTCAAGTTAAATAAAAAAATGATGAAGCTATTTTGTTTTCCATTTGGCGTGAATGTGGGAGACTATCCCGGAAACATACAAATGGAACTTATTGAGTTTCAGTGTAATAGCGATTTACAGGAGAAATTTAAAAATTTAGGACTTTTGAAGTTTTACTCATTGTATGTTGAAAAAGATCAATTTCTAGCAAATAGATTTCATGCTCTGTCGACACCATCCCTTTTTGGCAGCACTTACATCTATGAGCAGCTATTTTCCAAAATGAAGAATGTGAAGTCAAAATTGAGGAATCGTGTTACTGACACTCATTTAGAGAACTCTCTTCGAATTGCTTCATCCAACATGAAAGCCAATGTTGAGAGATTAGTGAAAGAGAAGCAGTGTCAGATTTCTCATTGATAAAAATAAAAAAAATAAAAAAAAAATTTTGATATTTTTAATTTAGTTTTGTGTTTTGTAACATATTTCAATATTGATTTCACTGTAATTTTAAAACTAAATAAAAACTTATTTAAAAAAAGATGTTCAGTAAAGAACATATAGACTACTTTCTTCTAATTGCATGGGTATAGATATAACTCTTAGTCCGTTTCAAGGAGTATAATTGAATGTTTGTTGTAGTAGCTTCTTGAAAATCAACCTACTATACGGATATTAAACATGAATTTGAGGTGCCCTTTGCCAGTGCTACCTCTGAAAAGAATTCATTCAATTCGGTTTCACCGTGTTTGAATTAATATGGGGAATCGATTTGCACACATACATGGCCGCTATCAACAAACTATTGCGCTGATGACCGTGTAGTTCAGTCAAAAGATGCTTCCCACAAAAAGATGTGTTGTTGCAAAATTTGGCCGAGATCAAAATATGATTAGGTTGGTCGTAATTTGATTTAAGCTTTTAACATTTGGGTGGCCGCCATTCCGTTTCCGTCAAGATGGCGGCGATATAAAACATGACACTGAGGTGGCCTTTGCTAGTACTACCTCTGTATCAAATTTCGTTCAATTCGGTTTCACCGTGTTTGAAAAGATAGGGGGAATCGATTTGCATACATACATGGCCGCCATATGCAAACTATTGGACTGATGACCTTGTAGCTTGGTCCAAGAACGCTTCTCACATAAAAGTATGTTGTTGCAAAATTTGGTAGAGATCAGATGATTAGATTGATCGTAATTTGATTTAAGCTTTTTACATTTGGGTGGCCACCATTACGTTTCGGTAAAGATGGCGGCGATATAAAACATGACATTGAGGTGCCCTTTACTAGTGTTACCTCTGTACCAAATTTCGTTCAATTCAGTTTCAACGTGTTTGAAAAGATAGGGGGAAACAATTTGCACACATACATGGCCACCATCCGCAAAGTATTCGGCAGATGACCTTGTAGTTTGGTCAAAAGATTCTCCATACATAAAGGTATAATGTTGCAAAATTTGATAGAGAACAGATTATAACGTTGGTTGTAATTTGATTTAAGCTTTTGACATTTGGGTGGCCACCATTACGTTTTCATCAAGATGGCGGCGATATAAAACATGACACTGAGGTGTCCTTTGCTTTGCACACATACATGGCCGCCATCCGCAAAGTATTCGGCCGATGACCTCGTAGTTTGGTCAAAAGATTCTCCATACATAAAGGTATAATATTGCAAAATTTGGTAGAGATCAGATGATTAGGTTGGTCTTAATTTGATTTAAGCTTTTGACATTTGGGTGGCCGCCATTACGTTTTCGTCAAGATGGCGGCGATATAAAACATGACACTGAGGTGCCCTTTGCTAGTTCTACCTCTGTACCAAATTTCGTTCAAATCGGTTTCACCGTGTTCGAATTGATACGGGGGGGGATACATTCAGAGTACACACACTCACACAGACAGATACTCATTTTTTCGCCCTGTGTAGATCTCATAAGTCTACTTTCATTATTTGCAAAAATCGAAAGTAGGCTAAAAATTAAGGCTCTTTTCTTCCAAGTTGAAAGACAATAATATATCTCTACTTAGTATAAAACAAAGTCCCCGATTCTTGGATGTTACGGGTCAACTCGACAACCACTGGATGGATTTTAATGCGGTTTTCATAATTCTGTAAAGGATATCTCGAGGATGATTTCTGTAGAAAATTATTTATTTATGATCAAAGGAAGCCGAGCAGTCATGATTTCAGTGGAAAAGTCGAAAAAAAAACCTGGAGTCCGGGCGCTTTGAAAGCTTACGCTGGGCAAACCGTTAAAAATATCTAAATGCTATGAGTGTGAGAATTGTTCAGAATGAAAAGTTCTACAAAAAAAGTCCGCGAGAACATATGTCTATCTTCAATACATCGCCCACTATAACTGTTTTTACGTTTTAATTTCTTCCAACCATGTCCATTCAACTACTGAGGCGACAGTTTACGAGCTAGCTAAGGGCGAGTCTATCATCCCTGTTACAGCCTAGCTAGCGGGCAAACCTATTGCCCCAGATACAGCCAGCAGCAAACCGTTGAGTCATGTTGAGTTAAGACTTCTGAGAAGGGTATTTGTGTTTGGAGTTTCCCTGGAAGTGCAACTCGGCTTTTCTTCATTTCGCCTGTGAACTTTTCGATCCGCAAATTACACAGTCAAGTTAAGATTGGACGGAAGGGGGATTTGTGTTTCATGCACCTCGCCATTCTTTAATTAAGTCTTACAAGAGTTTATTGCACATGCATCTCCATGATAATATAATTAATAGTCCAGTCATTGATTTTAACCCATCAAGCCGAGGCGTAAAACGGATATTGACATTGACATTGGAAAAGAAAAGCGCTTATCACGTAACGCATTAATCACTGTTCCCGGGCGAAGCCGGGTCGGATTGCTAGTATTTAGATATATAATAAGATCAGGGGCGGCTCCTGACTAAAATGTTAGGGTGGGCCAGGATATTATTGTTGTTCATTTTATTTTAAACATTGTTTTATATATGACATTTATTGTTGCCAATATTCCCATTATCATAATTCCACACAACAAAAGATTTGAAACAATATTAATATCTGTACTCACCTGGCTCCTTATTTGTAAATACAGGCAAAAGTGTCCTTAGTTTTGATCCATCTTGGAACGTTATTATAACATATTTTGGTTGACGAGGTCCTAATC
The DNA here is from genome assembly GCA_946902985.2 of Meconema thalassinum. Taxonomy (NCBI): domain Eukaryota; kingdom Metazoa; phylum Arthropoda; class Insecta; order Orthoptera; family Tettigoniidae; genus Meconema; species Meconema thalassinum. The sequence continues at coordinate 35,545,137 of OX336399.1, forward strand.
TTTTAATTTATAATTTTGTGTTCAGAGGTAAAGACGAAAATCGATTCTTCTTCTTCTTCTTCTTCCTAGCATTTGTCCCGCCTGGTGGCAGGGTCTGCTGTGAGGATTCGTTGTCTCCATTTCTTTCGGTCTTGAGCCATATCTGGGTGTAGATGTGCAGTCTTCAGGTCATTATGGATAGTATCAACCCACCTCTGCCTTGGTCGTCCCTTGGGCCTCTTTCCCGTGACTTCCAGGTTATATGCTGACTTAGCTATTGTGTCTTCTTCAGCACGCAGCACATGGCCAAACCAGCGTAAACGGCCTTCCCGCATTTTCTGATGGATCGGCGCCACTCCGAAACGTTTCCGTGTATCAACATTGGTAACATGATCCATTCTAGTGACGCCGCCTGTCCACCTAAGCATCCTTGTCTCCATGACGCTCAGCCGACGTTCCACCTCTTTTGTAGTGGGCCAACACTCGGTACCATAGAGTGCGACTGGTCGGATAACAGTGCGGTAGATCTTGGATTTAAGGTGGTCTTTCATCCGGCGGTCACAGGTGACACCTGTCGTCGTACGCCATTTCAACCAAGACGCCTGCGTTCTTGCGTTGACCTCGTCAATGATTCTTCCATTGTCAGAGACAGTAGATCCAAGATATTTGAATTTTGTTACACGAGGGAGATCTTCTCCGTCAACGCTGATGGTCCCAACTTCTTGGGGATCTAAAGTCATATACTCCGTCTTCCTCTTATTCAGTCGCAGGCCGTATTCAGCTAATCGGTCACTCCACATTTGTATTTGGTGCTGGAGTTCAAGTTTGCTGTTTGCAGCTAACATGATATCATCAGCATATAGAAGCGTCCATGGGATTGGCTTGTGCAGGTCTGATGTGACAGTATCCATGACAAGGATGAACAGCAGAGGCGACAAGGCAGAGCCCTGGTGGACCTCTACCATGATGTTGAAATCATTGGTTGCTCCTGCAGCAGCTTGAACATAACTCGTCGGTTCTTTGTAGAGAAGCTGCACCCAGTTAACAAGATATTCTGGAATTCCGTGCTCTCGGAGGGCCAACCAGATAACATCATGAGGCACCCGATCGAAGGCCTTCTCCAGGTCTAGAAAAGCGAGATGAAGTGGCTTATTCTTTTCACGATGCTTCTCGACCAGCAACCGTGCTGCGTAGATTGCATCCGTTGTACCGCAGTTTTTCACAAACCCAGCTTGGTTCTTTGTGAGTTTTGCTATCTTGCGAATCCTTTTGTCGAGAATGCGTTCGAAGATCTTCATCGCGTGGCTCAGAAGTCTTATTGGGCGATAGTTGGAACACTCAGCAGGGCTTCCTTTCTTCTTGAAGATTGGGACAGTGATGCTCCGCTGCCAGTCTGTTGGTATCCGACCTTTTTGATGATCCGGTTGAAGAACTGCGTTAACCATCTTGCTGCATCCCATCGTTGAGAGCGCCAAAACTCTGCTGGAATATCATCAGGGCCGGTGGCTTTCCCCAGTTTCATCTCTTTCAGAACAGCCTCAACTTCGGCGATCTCGACCTCCTTTATTGGTCCTTCAACAGGAGAGGTGGGTGGAATTGGTGGATGGGGAAATTCCTCGGCCGACATTTTCTCGAAGTAGCTCCGCCAGCGTTCTCTCGCCTTCTCCCAGTCGACCAGCAGTTCACCTGTTTCGTTATTGATGCCATAAAAGCGTTGGATGTCTTCCGTTTTGCGGTGCCTTGATTTGACCAGGCGGTAAATGTCACGTTCGCCTTCACGAGTGTCAAGTTTTGCGTAGAGGTCAGCGTACCTATCTGCTTTTGTTGCAGCAACTACCTTCTTCGCCTCACTACGGGCAGCTTTATAGGCATTCCAACGAGATGGTGTTTTATCTTCGAGGAACTCATGGTATAGTTGTTTCTTCATGCGTACTGCCTCTTTAACGGCATCATTCCAAAGCCACGCGGATTTATCTATCCTTTGTCGACCTGGTTTCGTTGATCCGAGCACTGAACGCGCAGCTTCATGAGTAGCATCTTTCAATAGAGTCCAGCTCTCTTCAACTGTGGTGACTGGAGGTACTGTGATTTTTGCAAGAACATTGGCCTCGTTCTCTTTGAATCGCCACCATTTGATTCTTTTTGGTCCGTTTCTGACTGAGTATCCGGTTCTTGGAGGATTTATCCGCAGTTTGCAGATGACTGGTCGATGTTGTGTGGCAACAGTTTCATATGGAATAACTTTCGTATCTAACACATCTTGAAGATTCCGCCATCTGACAAGGACATAGTCAATCTGGGTTGCATTTGAGGCACTGTAGAATGTGATTAGGTGGGTATCACGTTTCTTGAACCAAGTGTTCGTAATTACCAAATCGTGGGTTTCTGCGAAGTCAAGGATTCGTTGGCCATCATCATTTTTCTCTCCATATCCATGTCCACCATGGGCTGCATGGCCTTCTTTCCTTTGTCCAACATGACCATTCAGATCGCCAAGACGAAAATCGATTATTTAATAAATATTCCACTTCATTCATTTTCGTATGTTGCACACACTCAGCAAATTAAATTACTACCACACAAGTTAAAAACTTATTCACAGAACTCACTAGCACTGGGCTTGGACACCAGATTGAAAATGTATATAAATACAGTTATGTTTGTGTTTCAACAGGCTGTGAAAGTAGTAAGCGTTTGCTACACTCCAAATATTGCATCATCATGACCAGAAATTGCGTAATCCTGATGACGTCATGGGATGACGTCATGGGTCCTTAGAGCGAGCACGTGGTCCAGGAGCGAGCATGTGCACTGCACGTGTTAGCGTGGGAAGGGGGTGACCTCTTGGCTTGTTTATGTGATGGTGATAAAAAGTTAATGGGTGTTGACGTCATGGGGGTTGTTTATTAGGATTTTAACTGTCATCTGACACCCGTGCGACTGTGAGCATGTGTGCCAGTGCGAGCAATCCACACATGTGGTGTGCAGCTGTTATGTTTTTTTGCTCGCGATTGAACCCTCGTCGTATCGGCCCCGAACCTGATATCTCGCACTCGTAGTAATGCCCCCCTCTTTTCCTATAGCCTCATTATTTAAATAAAATACCAAAACAAAAGGTCATTCGCGGGTAGTGGGGTAGTGTATGTTCTCTTGCAAGTCGCGTGTGTGCTTGAATACGTATGGCTATGTTGGGAAAATGTTTGGTGGTGGGCGAGGACTAGGGTTGAGTGAGGGCTCGTTTAAATGCTATTTTTCCCGCTCTATTTGATGGTGAGGTAATTTTTTAAAATGGGTGGAATTTGGAAACGCAATTTGAGGTAAACGTGCGTTTTTGACATTTTGGCGAATTTAATGAGCTTGTAAGGCTAGAACGATGTGTTATTTAGGAATGGTGTGACGTCCTCTTTGCTATGAATGCGTGTCGGTATATATATATATTTTTTAAATTGTTGTTTTTGAAATTGGTGCTATTTTGGAAACGGTGAAGATGAGAGAAAAGTTTGTTTGAAGTCAATGAAAGGTCCCGATGCCCTCTAGGCTGACAGCAAGTTTGAAGTGTGTAGGACAAAACAAAATGATAGCCTACTTTCTGGCGAACATTGGCGATGATTCGCGAACGCATGGTCGGGTTTGAGCATATAGGGTGTCGTAGGACTTGCGGTGAACCACCCCTTGCTATGGACGGGAGTATATCCACCCCAAAATAAATCTACCCTTACCCGGAGGTTAAGTAGTGGTTATTTTTGTATGCATGCGCACTTGAGGGCTTTTGTAAGAGAGCGAAATTTTTAAAAGATTCTTTATAGATGAGGCTTTTTAAAAAATTTATTAAAAAACAAAAACTAATAGGTCATTCGCTTTTTAGTATCTCGCTAACCAATAATGCGATTTAAACATATGGGGTGTCATAGGACTCGTAGTGAATTCTCCTTTTGTATGAATGAGGTATGTCAACCCCCAAAATAAAAACTACCCTTACCTGGGGTGAAAGAGCAATTTTTGTATGTATGCACACCGGTGGCTTTTGTCAAAAGGGCCTAACTAATGGACGTTGGACAGTGGGTGTAAAAAAAAAAAAAAAAAAAAATTGTGTGGTGTAAATCTTTTTAAAAATATATTTATTTGATCATTTGTGGTTTACATTAATTATATAAATATGAATTAGTGAAAAATGATATGATCTTCGTTCTTAAAGTGGTAAGTAGTTCTTTTTCCAACAAGCTGCAGAGAATTGAAGATGCTGTGTTGTTTGCAGAGTGGAATATGCTGGTCTTGTGCACGGGTAAGTACAATCATTCTTTTCTTTCTTGCGTGTGTTGGTTTTAGTGAGCTGAAAAATATATATAGAGACACATTAATAATAATAATAATAATAATAATAATAATAATAATAATAATAATATTTTTGCGAGGAATTTAAAAAAAATTAACTTACATTGTTGTAATTAGAAGATATTTTTGTTGGGGATCCAAGAGTTGTGAGTTGAATCGAATCCAAGCCAAGATACGAAGGCTCGGGTTCCTTTTCTACGTAGTACTTTGTCGACTAAGTAAATATTAGGATGTTTTGTTCGTTGTAACTCTGCTTCATAGAACGCACCAAATATTGGGATATTTTTATTATCTTTTAAAAGATATGTTCGTGGATTAGTATTTTGAACTTTATAAATTGTAAATAATTCTGTTGTCCAATTAGCTTCGTACCCTTTACTGAAGTGTTTCTTGATTTTTGATATTCTTACAATGTCGCCGATTTTATATTTTGGTTTTCTTAAAGTTTCATTATATTGTGTTGGCAAGCGGGGTGGATTGTTTCTTTTCACATCATTAGGTTTCATGTCGATGCTGCGATGTATTTTGTGATTATACTTTACTAGTAACTCAGGCAAAATATGTACCCATCGGTAAGAACCTCGTGTTGTGAATTCTTTCCACATCGATTCCTTAAGAGTTCGATTAAATCTTTCTATCACACTCGCTTTAATGGAGCTGCCAGTGGAATAATGCTTTAGATTTTGTTTCTGAGACCATGTTTTGAATTCACTGTTATAAAATTCCGTTCCTCGATCGGTGTGAAAATAATTGGGCAATCTTTTACTTTGAGAATAAACAAATTTTAAGCTTTTTACAATCTCACTTCCTTTTTTGGTTTTAAGAGGAATTGCCCATGCATATTTCGAGTAAACGTCAATAATGGTTAATAAATATTTAAATCCATTATTCCATTTTGCAAGTTTGGACATGTCCACAAGGTCAGCTTCATGGAGGTCATCGATTCCTTTGCTAATAACACGTCGTCTTTTAAATTTTTTTCTAAGCGGTGCGTGAAGTTCTTTTGCAATTTCTCGTCTGATTTCGTTCATAGTTATTTTCCAAACAATGTTTTATAACATACTGTGCATTGTTTTACAAACGTTGGAATTTTTATTCAATATATCCAGCATTTCTTAGTTCTTCTTCTATTGCAAAGATTTCGCTGTCTAGTCCTGTGTGACCTGCAGCTTTCGATGCAATTAATTTTTTAAGTCGTGATACCAATTTGTTTGGTTCATTCCAGTGAACGAATTCAATATTGTTTCCGCCTTCAAATTTCCAAATGGCTTGTGGCGCGATGTGTTTTTTTTGACCATATCCAGTATGCATCGTAGTATTTGCTTTTTCATTTTCATCTGCTGTTTTTATAATTCTATCTATGTCTTCAGTGAGAAGGGGTTCAATTATATGTCTATACTTATAAGATTGCGTTCCTCTTGGAGCTGCATTGCTTGTATTGTATTAGGTACTCAGCTAATAATAGTGTACATCACCCCTTATTATTTTCCCTAATTACAGTACATGGGAATGATGACCATGATTTCCAAGCCTCTAAGTAAAACAAAAACAAATTATTTCCATTTCCAAACAGTTGGTGTGAGGTGAGGTGAGGTGAGTTTTCTAAACGTCAAACTCATGTGGATTTCCACTTTTACTCCAGGTAAATGCCGTGTTTGCCCACAGAAAAGTGCAAAGAAAATCGAAACATGTTATGTTTGGATCAATTCCTTACCTACATGACAACATGTACTCGAAAGAACAAGTAATGAGCATTCTATGTTAACAATAGAGAGATGTTTGCAAACTGCCAATGCTTAGAGCTCATTAGCGGCTTCTAAGAGAGATAAGGAGTACACTCACTTGAAAGACTAACAAGAGGAGTTTTCGATTTTCCCACAACATCCAATCTGAAAGTAAATATAAATGACTATGCACTTAAGTCCATAACCATCTCCTTACCATTCCTACCCTTCATAGTCAAAGGCACACATTAATACAGCCATCACAGTGACAGAGGTTATTTTTAAAATATCTAAATATCTGAGATTTATCTTGAAATTGACCAGAATTTTGTAAAATCCACTAAATTTACCGCAAATTTAGCAAATTCCACCAAATTTCAGCAAAATCCAACAAATCACTACCAGATTTATTGAAATGCCATTGAATTATTAAAGAATGGTTTGAACTAGCTCAAATTTATATAAAATTACCCGAATATTGATGAAAATTCACCAAATTCTACCAAATTTAGCCAAGAGGACTACAAAGCATGAAATTTAACCATTTTTTAAAATTCACAACATATACTCGAAAATTCTATAATATTCCCTTTACGTGTATGCTTTTTTTTAGTTGTTGTTTCGTTTCCCACACTCCCTGCAGACAAATACCTGAACATGACTTTCTGCTAGACTAGGAGCTCCACATTCGACATGATAGCTGAGTTTCATCTCCCATAAACTCGTCTCTGAGGTGGGTGCCAGAAAAGGCATCCAGCTGTAAAAACCACACCCTCACATAGACTTTCATAACTTCTTACGTTGAGGTTCATAACACTACGTTGAATGATTTATCGGTTTCCTTTTCACAATTCCTGTCTATACTTTCCTCTTGAAGGTTGCAAGATGCTTGCAAGGTTCCTAAAATGCAATTCAATTTAATAAATACCTTAAGATGGTTTGATTTGTTTAATGATATGGTGTTAATACTATTTTTAGGTCTTGACTGGCTTTGCAATAAGAATTGACTAACCAAACATGAGTTACCTATGAGGGAAACATTTTGGCCACTATGTTGGCTATTGACCAGTGAGTTTAGCTGTTTATCATTTTTTAAAATCATAAACAACAGAGGCTTAAACGTATAGATAAACCGTGTGACCATGTTTGTTAAACAAGACATTATACCAGAGACAATTAGGATACTTATGTAGAGTTTACCAAAAATAATGTTGTGTAACAGTAAATGCTAGTCAACAAACAGTTATACACTTCTAAAAAAAATCATCATACAATACCTGAGAGCTCTTCTAAAATTATTGATGTGTAACATGATTCCACTAACTTGCTATGTATTTTTTGGCTTGGGGGTGATTTTCAAGAAATGCAAATGGAACTGAAATGCAATACAAACGATGAGCGCGCCTGGTGGCTGAAATTGATACCACGACGTACTGTCGGTTATGTAGCTATGTGGAATGTATATCAAATATGGTTTACTTAAAGGTTTGGTGGTCCCATTAAAGGTATTCCTACAATAAATGATTTTCAAGTTGTCGTTCTGTGACGTGAAAATATTTATTATATGATATTTGCTAACAGGATATGCCACTGGAATTATTTTTCAAGTAGTTATTTTAATGACAACAGAGTTCACTGTTAATAACGGAGAGCCCTATGTGGAATGTAGGATAACATGTAACATAATATACGTGATATGTCACAACTGTAAGGCTTGTGATTTTTTAAAGATGCCTTTATACCTATATTAATCACCCAGTTTACAAGACTGATAACTGTAATGCTACGGAAAATCATAAAAAACCAAAAAATGTGCATTGAAAAACCAAAAAGTGGTTGAGCAAATATACAGTCAACATGCAAAGAAAACAAGAAATATATACAAACTGTGTTAATTAATTCAAATATATATATTTTTACAAAAAAACACACACACACACACACACACACACACACACACACACACACACACACACACACACACACACACACACACACACACACACACACACACACACACACACACACACACACACACACACACACACACACACACACACACACACACACACACACACACACACACACACACACACACACACACACACACACACACACACACACACACACACACACACACACACACACACACACACACACACACACACACACACACACACACACACACACACACACACACACACACACACACACACACACACACACACACACACACACACACACACACACACACACACACACACACACACACACACACACACACACACACACACACACACACACAGAGAGAGAGAGAGAGAGAGAGAGAGAATACAGCTCTTTTTTGTTCATGTTGTCCTGCTAGAGTTTTTAAATATAACACTTGCTGAACATTATTTTAGGGGATGGAGGTGTTGCTAGGTTGACCAATTACACAATAATACCAGCTTTACGAAGTTCATCTTCTATTTTTAACAGCTCTTCCTCATAACCAATATGACCAGCCTGTTTACAGGCATGCAAGAGCTGTAGACGTTCGACTAATATATTAGGATCGTTCCATTTGCTATTTTTTATGAATGGTTTCAAATACTCGGGAAGCAGTCCATCATTTTCACCATCAACATCATTATCATCCTCATTATTATAATCATCTTCATAATGATCATCATCATCCTCATCATCTTTACCATCATAATTTCCACCTGTGTCCACAGTCTGTTCAATGGTTTGAGTTCCCTTTGATAGTGTTGAAAGCTTCTTTTTAGATGTACTAGAGTGCTTCAACATTATGTTATTATTATCACCATCACCATCCTTTTCATCTTCCCCAACCAACTTCTTGATGGGGTATGTTGTCTCTGATAGAGTTGAGGGCTTTTGAGATGTGTGTGTGTGTCTGATCATGGGTTTTACTGGAGGTCTTAAAGGTTTCTCATTAAACAACTCGCTAACAGCATGAGTGCGTTGTAGTGTATTAAACCCGAGGTTAATATTATCTTGAGCAGCACTATTTTTTTCTTGGACTTGGTTTTTTGCTTCGGTTTGAGTTTTCCTTACATTTACACTAGCATGATTATTATGTTTACAATCATGACTGTTTGAAGAAAGTATGTCCAATTCTCTTGTCTTAAGCATTCCTCGACACTGTTTCGATCGTTGCTTTGAACAGCGCCAAATAACAGTTCCATTTTTATTGCTTCGTTTCACAATATATGAATATCCTTTATAGTATGCATAAGGCTTACCATACCTAGTCACTGATACTTCCATATCAACTGTCAAGCATAAACTAATTTCTAGTAAAGACAACTTGGTAATAACAACAATAGATTAATGTGGGAGCATATATAGATGCAAAAATAGGGAGCAAAATTGGGGGTAAAAAGTGTCAGCGAAAGTGGGAGCAAATGTGGGAGCAAAAACTGTGAGCAAACATTGGGAAGCAAAAAGTGGGAGCATATATGGGATGAAATGTGGGAGCAAAGCAAATATAAAAAGTGGGAGCAAATATGCTAACAAATATGTCAACAAATATGCCGGCAAAAGTAAATACACATTTCAAGATAGTTGAAAGTGCAAAGAAAATATGGAAGCAAATATGAGAGCCAATGCAGTGTTTTTCTAAAACAACTAAGCATAACAAACTTAGTCATAACCTAACCTGCCGCAACCTCACCTAACTTAACTTCACCTATCCTAACCTAACCTACCCTAACCTAACCTAACTTCACCTATCTTAACCTAACCTAGCCTAACTTAACCTAACCTAACCTCACCTAACCTAACGTAACCCAACTTCACCTAACCTAACCTCACCTAACCCAACTTCCCCTAACCTAACCTAACTTCACCTAACCTAACTTGACCCAACTTTACCTAACCTAACCTATCATAAATTCACCTAACCTAACTTTACCTAACCTCACCCAACCTAACCTTTCAACTCTCAGATCAAAATTAAATTCTGGGCATAGCCGAGTTGGAACCCATGACCTCAGGGATAACACCAAAGTATACTAACCACTACATCGCGAGATGGGCAAATTATCACGCTACACAACACAAAAATAAAAGTTTCCTGTAGTGGAATTCATTGGCTGACAACCATAGTTGGGAATTCAAACCCAAGACTTCAGGACTTTTGTTATGAACATTATCAGAAATATTATTCCATTTACATTTTGCTGCTGCTTATAATTATAAGAGTTGGCATTAATATGGGATCAAAAAGTGGGAGAAAAAAGTGGGAGCCAATATGGGAGCAAAAGTGGGAGCAAAAGTGGGGGCAAAAGTGGGAGCAAATGGGGGAGCCAATATGGGAGCAAATGTGGGAGCAAATCAGCTCACCTCGGATATCACCAGTGAGTGCTCATATCCACCGCTAGGTAGCGGAAACACACTTTGCGTGTTGTATGTAATTATCTTACTAAGTTTGACTGCATGCAAAACGTGCTTGTATAAGCTGTGCATATAATTTTAATATACAATTAACACTAATTGTTCAGAACTAACATGTATAGCCTTTTCTAGGGTATCCTTAGCAAGAACGACTGACTAACCCAGGAGTGTAAAGCCTTGCCATATTCAGTAAGCACCTGTTGCCGCTTCCATATTTCCATATTTTCTTTGCACTTTCAACTATCGTGAAAGTTGAAATTTTCTCTTTAGATGATCTGGTAGATGTTCCCACTCTATACGAATTCGTTGTGGTTCATATATACTCAAGCCTTACAGTTGTGACATATCACGTATATTATGTTACATGTTATCCTACATTCCACATAGGGCTCTCCGTTATTAACAGTGAACTCTGTTGTCATTAAAATAACTACTTGAAAAATAATTCCAGTGGCATATCCTGTTAGCAAATATCATATAATAAATATTTTCACGTCACAGAACGACAACTTGAAAATCATTTATTGTAGGAATACCTTTAATGGGACCACCAAACCTTTAAGTAAACCATATTTGATATACATTTCACATAGCTACATAACCGACAGTACGTCGTGGTATCAATTTCAGCCACCAGGCGCGCTCATCGTTTGTATTGCATTTCAGTTCCATTTGCATTTCTTGAAAATCACCCCCAAGCCAAAAAATACATAGCAAGTTAGTGGAATCATGTTACACATCAATAATTTTAGAAGAGCTCTCAGGTATTGTATGATGATTTTTTTTAGAAGTGTATAACTGTTTGTTGACTAGCATTTACTGTTACACAACATTATTTTTGGTAAACTCTACATAAGTATCCTAATTGTCTCTGGTATAATGTCTTGTTTAACAAACATGGTCACACGGTTTATCTATACGTTTAAGCCTCTGTTGTTTATGATTTTAAAAAATGATAAACAGCTAAACTCACTGGTCAATAGCCAACATAGTGGCCAAAATGTTTCCCTCATAGGTAACTCATGTTTGGTTAGTCAATTCTTATTGCAAAGCCAGTCAAGACCTAAAAATAGTATTAACACCATATCATTAAACAAATCAAACCATCTTAAGGTATTTATTAAATTGAATTGCATTTTAGGAACCTTGCAAGCATCTTGCAACCTTCAAGAGGAAAGTATAGACAGGAATTGTGAAAAGGAAACCGATAAATCATTCAACGTAGTGTTATGAACCTCAACGTAAGAAGTTATGAAAGTCTATGTGAGGGTGTGGTTTTTACAGCTGGATGCCTTTTCTGGCACCCACCTCAGAGACGAGTTTATGGGAGATGAAACTCAGCTATCATGTCGAATGTGGAGCTCCTAGTCTAGCAGAAAGTCATGTTCAGGTATTTGTCTGCAGGGAGTGTGGGAAACGAAACAACAACTAAAAAAAAGCATACACGTAAAGGGAATATTATAGAATGTTCGAGTATATGTTGTGAATTTTAAAAAATGGTTAAATTTCATGCTTTGTAGTCCTCTTGGCTAAATTTGGTAGAATTTGGTGAATTTTCATCAATATTCGGGTAATTTTATATAAATTTGAGCTAGTTCAAACCATTCTTTAATAATTCAATGGCATTTCAATAAATCTGGTAGTGATTTGTTGGATTTTGCTGAAATTTGGTGGAATTTGCTAAATTTGCGGTAAATTTAGTGGATTTTACAAAATTCTGGTCAATTTCAAGATAAATCTCAGATATTTAGATATTTTAAAAATAACCTCTGTCACTGTGATGGCTGTATTAATGTGTGCCTTTGACTATGAAGGGTAGGAATGGTAAGGAGATGGTTATGGACTTAAGTGCATAGTCATTTATATTTACTTTCAGATTGGATGTTGTGGGAAAATCGAAAACTCCTCTTGTTAGTCTTTCAAGTGAGTGTACTCCTTATCTCTCTTAGAAGCCGCTAATGAGCTCTAAGCATTGGCAGTTTGCAAACATCTCTCTATTGTTAACATAGAATGCTCATTACTTGTTCTTTCGAGTACATGTTGTCATGTAGGTAAGGAATTGATCCAAACATAACATGTTTCGATTTTCTTTGCACTTTTCTGTGGGCAAACACGGCATTTACCTGGAGTAAAAGTGGAAATCCACATGAGTTTGACGTTTAGAAAACTCACCTCACCTCACCTCACACCAACTGTTTGGAAATGGAAATAATTTGTTTTTGTTTTACTTAGAGGCTTGGAAATCATGGTCATCATTCCCATGTACTGTAATTAGGGAAAATAATAAGGGGTGATGTACACTATTATTAGCTGAGTACCTAATACAATACAAGCAATGCAGCTCCAAGAGGAACGCAATCTTATAAGTATAGACATATAATTGAACCCCTTCTCACTGAAGACATAGATAGAATTATAAAAACAGCAGATGAAAATGAAAAAGCAAATACTACGATTCATACTGGATATGGTCAAAAAAAACACATCGCGCCACAAGCCATTTGGAAATTTGAAGGCGGAAACAATATTGAATTCGTTCACTGGAATGAACCAAACAAATTGGTATCACGACTTAAAAAATTAATTGCATCGAAAGCTGCAGGTCACACAGGACTAGACAGCGAAATCTTTGCAATAGAAGAAGAACTAAGAAATGCTGGATATATTGAATAAAAATTCCAACGTTTGTAAAACAATGCACAGTATGTTATAAAACATTGTTTGGAAAATAACTATGAACGAAATCAGACGAGAAATTGCAAAAGAACTTCACGCACCGCTTAGAAAAAAATTTAAAAGACGACGTGTTATTAGCAAAGGAATCGATGACCTCCATGAAGCTGACCTTGTGGACATGTCCAAACTTGCAAAATGGAATAATGGATTTAAATATTTATTAACCATTATTGACGTTTACTCGAAATATGCATGGGCAATTCCTCTTAAAACCAAAAAAGGAAGTGAGATTGTAAAAAGCTTAAAATTTGTTTATTCTCAAAGTAAAAGATTGCCCAATTATTTTCACACCGATCGAGGAACGGAATTTTATAACAGTGAATTCAAAACATGGTCTCAGAAACAAAATCTAAAGCATTATTCCACTGGCAGCTCCATTAAAGCGAGTGTGATAGAAAGATTTAATCGAACTCTTAAGGAATCGATGTGGAAAGAATTCACAACACGAGGTTCTTACCGATGGGTACATATTTTGCCTGAGTTACTAGTAAAGTATAATCACAAAATACATCGCAGCATCGACATGAAACCTAATGATGTGAAAAGAAACAATCCACCCCGCTTGCCAACACAATATAATGAAACTTTAAGAAAACCAAAATATAAAATCGGCGACATTGTAAGAATATCAAAAATCAAGAAACACTTCAGTAAAGGGTACGAAGCTAATTGGACAACAGAATTATTTACAATTTATAAAGTTCAAAATACTAATCCACGAACATATCTTTTAAAAGATAATAAAAATATCCCAATATTTGGTGCGTTCTACGAAGCAGAGTTACAACGAACAAAACATCCTAATATTTACTTAGTCGACAAAGTACTACGTAGAAAAGGAACCCGAGCCTTCGTATCTTGGCTTGGATTCGATTCAACTCACAACTCTTGGATCCCCAACAAAAATATCTTCTAATTACAACAATGTAAGTTAATTTTTTTTAAATTCCTCGCAAAAATATTATTATTATTATTATTATTATTATTATTATTAATGTGTCTCTATATATATTTTTCAGCTCACTAAAACCAACACACGCAAGAAAGAAAAGAATGATTGTACTTACCCGTGCACAAGACCAGCATATTCCACTCTGCAAACAACACAGCATCTTCAATTCTCTGCAGCTTGTTGGAAAAAGAACTACTTACCACTTTAAGAACGAAGATCATATCATTTTTCACTAATTCATATTTATATAATTAATGTAAACCACAAATGATCAAATAAATATATTTTTAAAAAGATTTACACCACACAATTTTTTTTTTTTTTTTTTTTTACACCCACTGTCCAACGTCCATTAGTTAGGCCCTTTTGACAAAAGCCACCGGTGTGCATACATACAAAAATTGCTCTTTCACCCCAGGTAAGGGTAGTTTTTATTTTGGGGGTTGACATACCTCATTCATACAAAAGGAGAATTCACTACGAGTCCTATGACACCCCATATGTTTAAATCGCATTATTGGTTAGCGAGATACTAAAAAGCGAATGACCTATTAGTTTTTGTTTTTTAATAAATTTTTTAAAAAGCCTCATCTATAAAGAATCTTTTAAAAATTTCGCTCTCTTACAAAAGCCCTCAAGTGCGCATGCATACAAAAATAACCACTACTTAACCTCCGGGTAAGGGTAGATTTATTTTGGGGTGGATATACTCCCGTCCATAGCAAGGGGTGGTTCACCGCAAGTCCTACGACACCCTATATGCTCAAACCCGACCATGCGTTCGCGAATCATCGCCAATGTTCGCCAGAAAGTAGGCTATCATTTTGTTTTGTCCTACACACTTCAAACTTGCTGTCAGCCTAGAGGGCATCGGGACCTTTCATTGACTTCAAACAAACTTTTCTCTCATCTTCACCGTTTCCAAAATAGCACCAATTTCAAAAACAACAATTTAAAAAATATATATATATACCGACACGCATTCATAGCAAAGAGGACGTCACACCATTCCTAAATAACACATCGTTCTAGCCTTACAAGCTCATTAAATTCGCCAAAATGTCAAAAACGCACGTTTACCTCAAATTGCGTTTCCAAATTCCACCCATTTTAAAAAATTACCTCACCATCAAATAGAGCGGGAAAAATAGCATTTAAACGAGCCCTCACTCAACCCTAGTCCTCGCCCACCACCAAACATTTTCCCAACATAGCCATACGTATTCAAGCACACACGCGACTTGCAAGAGAACATACACTACCCCACTACCCGCGAATGACCTTTTGTTTTGGTATTTTATTTAAATAATGAGGCTATAGGAAAAGAGGGGGGCATTACTACGAGTGCGAGATATCAGGTTCGGGGCCGATACGACGAGGGTTCAATCGCGAGCAAAAAAACATAACAGCTGCACACCACATGTGTGGATTGCTCGCACTGGCACACATGCTCACAGTCGCACGGGTGTCAGATGACAGTTAAAATCCTAATAAACAACCCCCATGACGTCAACACCCATTAACTTTTTATCACCATCACATAAACAAGCCAAGAGGTCACCCCCTTCCCACGCTAACACGTGCAGTGCACATGCTCGCTCCTGGACCACGTGCTCGCTCTAAGGACCCATGACGTCATCCCATGACGTCATCAGGATTACGCAATTTCTGGTCATGATGATGCAATATTTGGAGTGTAGCAAACGCTTACTACTTGTGAACAATGGCTATTAGTGGTCTACCTGCACATGGCATGGGGTAAACCGATCCCCCTAAGCCGGTTTCAAACAGAGACAGAAGAAGACGGAAATATCTTCTCTTTCATTCTAGAGCAATGTTATGGGCCAATTCTCCAGGCCCTTGAGAAGACACGAAAAGCCTTTCGTAGCCCACAATAATTCGCGTGCAAGACAGTGCTATGTCCACTGATTGGTCACCCGGCCTGTTACCCCATATACTTAACATGGAAGGTTCGGTGCAGTGGCCCTCGCTATTACAATACACCGTACGGTACTGTCAGGAACTTAAGCTAGGGATGAGTTATGTATACTGAATTCTTTCTAGGGATTCTAGAAGGGAAAACCACTTATTTTATGTAGAATATCTGTAATTTAAACTAATGTTATAAGACATTAATAAAACAAATTTCGTGCAGTACGGCCTAACGGCCAAGGGTGGGCAGGGCCCTTTTGGCCCTTAATGACGCACCGTCCCTGAATAAGATTAAAGCGCCCCTCAAGCCCTTACATAACAAAAATTTGGCCCTTCATTAACATAAGGTTGAAGACCACAAGTCTAAATGGTATTCTGGAGAAATGCAGCAAATGGCAGGATCCTAAGAATTGAATGGTAACTTTCAGTCTGTCAACACAAATATTATATGTCCAATTAAATTGGGTCATAAATATGTGAATTCACCTGAAAAGAAAGACATGTTTTGCCATCAAGCAAACATTCTCGGATCCAGGTCCGTCATAGACATAATTGTTCTACGAAATACTCTTCAAATCCACAATGCTAATCACAAACAGTCGTGGCCCGCCAACACTCATTCGGTTAAATTACTGTTGTTGTTCGAGTCTTCAGTCTTTTGACTGGTTTGATGCAGCACTCCATGCCTCCCTGTCCTGAGCTAATCGTTTCATCTCTACATAGTTACCACACCCTACATCCGAGGCGATCTGTTTAACATATTCTAACCTTGGTCTACCCCTACAGTTCTTGTCCTCGACACTTCCATCCATAACTAAGCATGCTATTCTTGGGTGTCTTAGTATGTGTCCTACCAACCTATTTCTCTCTTCATTAGCAGTCGCTAGGAACATCTCTCCTCTCCCACTCGTCTTAATACCTCTTCATTTGTCACCCTATCTACCCATCTGATCATCTGTATTGATGTAGGCAGTTTATAAGGTAGATCTCATATTTTAATAGCATCTTTTTACTATCATTTTTAACACACGACATTTAATTTTTTGCAAGCTTTTCCATTTTTGATTTAAAACAATTTTTGTAAGGCTTCTGTCACTACAGTTTTTCGATCAAAATTATTGGAGTATTGACTTAGACATTTTATAAGGTAGATCTCATATTTTAATAGCATCTTTTTACTATCATTTTTAATACATGGCATTTAATTATTTGCAAGCTTTTACATTTTTGATTAAAAACAATTTTTGTAAGGATATCCATTTCTTTTTGGCTTTGTTAACTAGGTTTACGATTTAATATCAATCACGCTGAGGAAGGTATCAATGAAATACCGAAACATGTACGTTTAGTAATGTAATTAAATGTTTCTTTAGTGTTTGACTAGGCGGTTTTAATAAGAGAATACATCAAACTCCTGTAACACCACATTTCAAACGCTTCAATTCTCCTCTTTTCTGCTGCTCCAACAGTCCAAGTTTCACTTCCGTAGAGTGCCACGCTCCAGACAAAGGCTTTCAAAAATGACTTCCTAATACCTAAATCTATATTCGATGTCAACAGATTCCTTTTCTGTAGAAATGTTTTCCTTGCCTGAGCCAACCTACTTTTTATATCCTCCTTGCTTTGTGCATCACTGGTTATTTTGCTTCCTAAGTAACAGAAGTCTCCTACTTCCTTCAGCTTTTCACCTTCCAATTTGATGTCCATAGAGGTTTCTGATTTCTTTCAGCTGCATTCCAAGATTTTTGTTTTACATTTATTAATTTTCATCGTGAATTCTTTCCTCAAGACTGAGTCCATACCATTCAAATACTCTTTCAAATCCTCAGGCGTGTCGGCCAAGATGACGATGTCATCGGCAAATCTCAGAGTTGAAATTACTAGGGTTGTTATTATAACAAACACACTTTCATGGAGAATTCAACCCTCTTCACACTAATAGGAAACACTTCCCCGTTGGAAACGAGAAATAACATATCGTCACAGCCAAGCTAGATAATGGAGCTACATAGGGAAACATGTCACTTTGTACTATATTTTCAATAAACCACACTTCTGCTGTTACATACTTCACTGAAAAGCTCCACACTAGGACTGTTAAACATAAATAAGCAAATACTGTTTGAAATGGTGAGATATGTTAACATCTGAATGTGCACCGCCTCTTCAAGCTGGTTTGTCAGCCACTGATTGAATAAGGGCTCCCCTGTGCTGTGATACAATGTAAACTTTAGTAAATCACCCGTTGAAGAAGAAAAAATAGCCATTAAATTAATTATTACTCACTCGTCCAAGGGAGTCGCAGTGGCCACCTCCTCAATAAGCTCATCCTTAACAGTCTAGAGAGAGAAGAAATACAGATCATTAGCACCACCTTTAAACTTATTCATTACTTACCTTTATCATTGAGTAAAAAGCAGTACCTAGGCTAATATGATATCACAACCCCCTACATTCAGAGATCATGAAAAAAAAACAAGATATTCCCTGAAGAACAAAACACCTACTTTCCATGAAATGCAATGTGAGAATAAAGAAGGGATGTCAGACAGAGGTGAGTATGGGCAGAAATCTACCTATACAAATCAAAACTCATTATAGTGGATTGTAGATAACAATTTATAAGAGGGACAGTCAACCTGAAAGCTTTGGTGATCTACCAAAGGGTGCATATTTCGAAATAATCATTCCTGACTTACAATAATCATGATTGCCAACCCATTTTTAAGAAGATTTAGCATGAAATTAAGAAACATTTAAGTTATATTTACAGTATTTTACAAATTAGACTAAAGGGCATTTATGAATAATTAAAATACAGTTTCTTGACCACTTACATTGTGAAATTTGGCAAGAATAATTGCTTTGATATTTGGTGAATAGAAGGTCTAAATAAGAGATGTAACTCCTAATTTGGCACAGTCGTTTCCAATAGAGTTCATGAATAACGCTCATTATTACTGTTTCAATGTTAGCAATCTATTAAATATTTATGGTGATCTACCGTTAGATCACGATCGACGTGTTACCAGCACCTCCCTCATAGGATAGCGGTCTGCATATATTATCAAAGGTGGTGAAGTTTGATCCTTCACTCTCATTTGAATGAAATTTCTTGTGAAAAACCAAATATTATTTTACTATCTCCTTAACCTATAGTGCTGAATAATTTCTTAAATAAAATTTACCCTTACAGTGTCTTTTCCGCTATATTCCACGTCTTTGCATGTCGTTTATGATGTAATTCTCACTCTTGTGGGTGGCATACGGAATAGTCTGCATAAGTTTACATTTAATTAAGGCAGTTGGCAAGAAGGTATTAGAAACCTTAACGACCGCAACTGGAAATTACTAGGTAAATGAATTCATTTACATTTCTCAGGAAGATATTTGCATTTTACAGTATCGGCTGATGTAAGATACAAATAGTGAAATGGTGGGGTCGTACAATAAAAATGTAGCTTTAACTATAAGGTATTTGGGTGAATCGGACAGTGTTTACAATAATTTTGAAGACAGTGATGAAGAGATTGAAGGTTTATTATCAAGTGACAATGAAACTGATGTAGATGAGGGTAGTGGCGATGCAGAATTGGGTCCTACGGTATGCCTGCAGTCTGCGTTGTAAATTCAATGGTTTCCCTGAACTGATTAATGTTTTGTAATGTTTTTTTTTAAATGTTTTGGTAAACAATGTAAAAGAGTAAAAAATAAGGAAGCATGCCTTTTCCTTAAAGGAATTACACTCAGGGAGCAGTACAACATATTTCAGTGAAACTGGAATACAACAAAATATACAAAAAGTTAAAACCATAAAAAATGAAATAAAACTAAAATAATTAAAATTTGAAAAAAAAAACTAAAAGCATAAATGTTGAATAAAAATTCAAAATCATAAAAGTTGAAATAAAAAATAAAAATCATAAAAGATGAACAAAAAATAAAAATCGTAAAAGTAGAAATAAGAAAACAATTAAAATCTTAAAAATTGAAATTTAAAAAAATCATAAATTAATTTTGTGAATCTAATTTTGCCAAATAACCGACAAACTTGTTCTCACTTTGTTTATCAAAACTTTATTGTCAGCGACGTTTCGATCGGCAGATCATTTTCAAGCTACAACAAAACATCACATTATCAGTCTCACTTGTACATCTTGTTTTCAAATTAATAAATATTCAATGTTACATTTCGTATATATACCTGTGGTTTTTATAAACGATATCATTAACTTTTCCAATGCCTCAAACATCTTCGCTGTGACAACCCATTGATAAAAATAGAAAATAGAGATTGTGTTTACAACCGTCAATTGCACTTGTATCTAACATAACCTAGAAACATATGTCTCTTTGGCACGTTAGTCAATCTGTAGCCTAACACACAAGTACTGGATTGTAGGTTCCGTGCAACCTTTCGGTGTCTGTCTGCGCGTTAACGCAATTTGAACTGCTCTTTATGTAAGACATTTAAGCTATCAATCGTTTATTCAAATCCATCTCCTCATCTATAATTTTCTCACCATCCCAATTAAAGTCGTATTTGTTTGCAATTTTATGCTGTCTCAACACATTGTTTTCTTCCGTGTCCTTTTCGCTTTTCTTTTTACGCTCTTTTATTCTCGTAGACAATTTCCTTTTTGTTTGACCTATATAAATGTTGTTACAGTTATCATTTTTGCATTCAATTTGATAAATGACATTAGTCTGATCTTCTCTCTTTGTTTTGTCTTTCCCCCTAACAATAACACCTCCTAATTTATTATCAACGGAGTTGATGATGTTGAGCTTAAGTTTTTTTAATTTTTTTCAAATAATATCAGTGGTGTTATTGATATGGGGGACGACAATCCAAGCTCTCCTCTCTCTTGTTTGATCATTCTCTGAGACGGCGTTATTCTCAGGTTGCACGGAACCTACAATCCAGTACTTGTGTGTTAGGCTGCAAATTGACGAACGTGCCAAAGATACTTTATATGTTTTTAGGTTATGTGAGATACAAGTGCAATTGACGGTTGTAAACAAAATCGCTGTGTTCTATTTTTATCAATGGCTTGTCACATCGACGATGTTTGAGGCATTGGAAAAGTTTATGATATCGTTTATAAAAACCACAGGTATATATACGAAATGTAACATTGAATATTTATTAATTTGAAAACAAGATATAGCCTACAAGTGAGACTGATAATGTGATGTTTGTTGTAGCTTGAAAATAATTTGCCGGTCGAAACGTCGCTGACAATAAAGTTTTGATAAACAAAGTGAGAACAAGTTTGTCGGTTACTTGGCGAAATTAGATTCACAACAATAATTTTATCTACACACCAACGAAATTAAATTCATTAAACTAATTAAAATCGTAAAGGTTGAAATAAAAATTTAGAATTACTAAAGATGAAATAAAAAATTAAAATCCTGAAAGCATAAAATAAAAAACAAAAACCATAAAAATAGTAATAAATAATTAAAATCATAAAAACATAAACATTGAAATAAGAAGTTAAAATCATAAAAGGTGAAATAAAAAATAAAAATTATGAGAGTTGAAACAAAAAATTTCAACCAAAATTAAACGAATATCATATAAATTAAAATATTTGAATAGTTACTTGGAAAAAGTTATTTATTTCGTACATCTAGGATCAGGAAGCAACAGGAAGCTCGGAATACGAATAAGAGAACAACCATGCTTGGAAGGATCGCCATGTAGAAGCTAAACAAGATCTAGATGAACAGAGCAATAACAAATACAACAACAACAAAAATTTATACAAAATTCTGCTGTTTTCTGTTCTGCTATTTAGCTGCGAGCCCTGGACTATCAGTGATACTAAGTGCATCGACACCTATGAGATGGGGTGTTGCATAGGATAATACACATATCATGGACCAAGAGAAGAACCAATGTACCTATCATTGAGGAGTTGAAGATTTCTTGACATCTTTCTTCTCTCGCCAGCATAAGAATCCTCCAATACTTTGGGAATGGAGTCAGAGGAGCTAGAGAAAGATTGACAGCAAGATGCCAAGTAGTAGGAAAGCAAGTCGATAGATTGATGATCATGTAAGATCACTGAGGAGACCTGAAGACCACATAAATAGGCGTCATCAAGTATGACAGTGGGCTCCATAGTGTTGGAATAACATGCTTACCTCTCACCCGGAGGTCCTGGGTTTGATTCCCAGCACCTTCAGCAATTTTAGAAACTGATGCAAGGGATGGAATGGAGTGTACTATGCCTTAAGAGGACAATTGAGTAGCTGTCAGACAGCAAGGCAGCGCCCCAGTCACAGAAACTAAGATTATCGGCAAAGGGGACCATGCATCATTCCACAATCTGTAGGCCGAATGGCTGGGCAGCAGTCGCTTGGTAAGTCAGGGCCCTCATTGGCTATGGTACCACAGGGTAAAATCGGATATGATCACCAGGGATGAGGCAATGCATGGGTGATCAATTCATAGTTTCTTGTAATGATAGCCCATAATACTACAGAAACTTGGAGGATGCATCATAAGATCCCCCTCTTTGGTTCTTTTAATTATTATTACATCATTTTTGTCCTTATGGGCAGAGTTTATTTATTAGTATTGGTATTCTGCCCGAAGGCAGGTCCGTGCCTCCGAAGAGGCTATCCTCAGCCGGAGGTTACGTGCGGTAGGTTCGCTAGAGCCTCCTACTTTCCCCACCAACAGCGTGTGGTCCCTCTGAACCAGAATTCCATCCAAGGACTAACCACGCCCAATGCTGCTTAACTGTGGAGTTCCCATGCGATCCGGTGTTTCAACATGGCCAGGGCAGTGTTTGAACTTAAATATCTCATGATGACACAACTTTCACTTCTCTTCCTTCTTCCTCTTGTCTGCCAAAAATCTCTTCGTACTTCGACTGTGCTCCTGTTTCCTTTGTTCTGTCCACTATGTTCTTTGTCTTCATCTTTTCATTTGCTTTACATCTTGTATTCTTAATTTTGTTTCTGAATTCTCCTCTGTCTTCTATCATTTGCCTGTCGATACCCTCCAGCCTTAAGTCTTCCTGTGTTTCATGATACCAAACAGTTTTCTTGCTTGAGCTGATTACTTCATCAAAGATCTTCCTTGTAAGTCTGTTGTTCATTTTCTGTATGTGCCCGTAAAAAGTTGGTCTGCATTTTCTGATCATATTGGTGAGTCTGTCTGGGTACTCGTATAGCTCTTTGGTAGGTCTTATCATCCATATGCCATCTCTATGTATTGCTGCAAATATTTTTCTGAGAATGTTCTGAGAATTTTTTCAGTTTCTATGATGCCTGATGCTCCAATTGTTGTCTTTTCTAACGCATATATTGCTTCTGGTAGTACGGCTGTTTTGTAGTGTCTAAGTTTGGCCTGTCTTGATACGCTTTTCTTATTATAATGTGACCATGTGAGTTTGTATTCTTTCTGAAGTTTTATCGTTCTATGTTAGACGCCTTGTTTGATCCTCCTATTTGTATACTGTATATTCCCCTAAATATTTGAATTTTTTAACTCTTTTCATGGATCGATATATCGTATGCCTGGTATGCAGACTGTTGGTCTGTCGTTCCATGTATTGGGTCTTCTCGCAAAATATTCATAGACCTGTTTTGGCAGCTATTTCATACAAGCATTCCAGTGCTTCCATTGCCTCCTGGGTGTTATTGCTGAGTATGTCCACGCCATCCGCAAATGCCAGACATTTGATGATTGTTTTAGTTTCGCGTGTTCTTACTAGCCGTATTCCTTTAACTTGTTCCTCCCATTGTTTGATAATTTTGTCTAAGACCATGTTGAACAAGACTGGTGAGAGCCCTTCTCCTTGTCTGACACCTGTGTGTATCTGAAAGGGTTCCGAAAAATCCCCCATGAACTTGATCTTAAAGGAGGTGTCTGTGAGTGTCTGTTGTACAAGTGCCCTTGTTTTTCTGTTGATGCCATATTCTTTCAGTACTTCAAAGAGCGTTTGCCTGTCTATGAAATCGTATGCTATTTTAAAGTACACAAAGGTACTACTGTACAGAGTTTCTTGTCTATCAGGAGTGTTCTCAATTTCCAGATCTGTTCGATGCATGATCTCCATTTTCTGAAGCCTGCTTGATACTCCCCGATTTGTGGATCTTCTTGTGGTTCTAGTATGTTCAAGAAAACCATAGACAAATTTTTGTAGGTGACTGGTACTAGTGAAATACCTCTGTAATTATTTGGATCTGTCTGATCACCGTTTTTGTGTGAGGGGTAGATCAATGCACATTTCCATTCCTCTGGCATTTTCTCTGTGACCCAAATTTCTGTAAAAATCTTATGAATTTTCTTGGTGATGTTTTTATCTTGGAGGTCCCAGATTTCGGTGAAAATAACATCCTCTCCTGCTTCTGTTATTTTCATTTGTTTTATGATTCCCTCTATCTCTTCTATTGTAGGCGGATTAGAATCAGGACTGGAAGTGGTTTTTTAGTAGGTTAATTTTTCTGTAGTTTTCTTGCAGTTCAGAAGTTTATCAAAGTAATGTTTGAAAATTTCACAGTTTCCTTTCGTGTATGTTTCCAGGGATCCATCTGGTCTTCGGAAGCAGAGGTTAGGAGGCGGATAACCCTTAATATATTCTTTGAAAGTTCTGTAGAAATTTCTTGTGTTGTTTCTCTTGAAATCTTCCTCAATGTCTTTTAGCCGGTTGTTGTCGTATGCTCGTATTTCTCTTCTGATTTCCTTCGACGATTGTTTCTGAACTTCGTGAAATTCCTTCCATGTTTCTGATGTTCTGTTACAGCTGAACTTCTGACATGCCCGAGTTTTCTCTCAATGACTTGATCGCAAGTTACGTTCCACCGCCTATGCTTTCGTTTTCTTGAAGGTTGTTCCCAACACATTGCCTTCTGAAGTGCATTCGTAAGATTTGTCCAAGTGCCTGTTGAATGCCTATTCATTTCTTTGAAGATTTTTTTCCCAGTATACTTGTAAGTATTCTGGATCAGGTTTGACTATTTTGTTTTGTGCTATATTTTTCTGTCTTGGGATCGACCTGGTCAGACTCAAAGAATTATAATTATTATTATAAATATAAATTTATTTTCCTCCTGACTTTACTCTTTGAATGTTCAAAAATGTTCAACATTTAATATTATTTTGGACAGAGTATATAACAATCATGTATGACCCGAGTTTAAACTTGTCTGTTTATAATTGGTAGGTATCAAAACTACCAGAGTGAAAAGTGTAAAAATATTATATAGGTACATACAGTAGAATTACAAGAATTTTTTCACTTTGAATAAAAATGCAGTTTGATAACTTGGTACAATCACCTGAATTTCAAAATGTCCTTCAACTGCATCTTCTGAATATTCTATTTCAGTCTTAACCTCAATGGGGTTATCAGTAGTTTCACCATCCTGGAATTGGATAAATATGTATCAGTGACACGGTACACTGGCTTAATATCTAATGTCATGCAATGGTTCAACTTTAGCCTACACATATATAATATTAATAAATCTCATTTAAATTGCAAAATTAATTTATTTACCTATGTAGTAAAATATTCTTTATACTGTATATCTATATACTGTAAGTTAATATGTTCTCTATATATCTTTATTGTCAGACAATAATTTGACAATATAATAACTAACCTCAAATTTAAACAAAAACAACAAACACGAACATTAAAACCGAAAGCACTATTATCTATCAACAACCACAACCATAGAGACATACACTCAAACATCCTGGAAATAATATTACATCTAGCATTCATTCTGTCAATCAAGCCCAAATGTTGAAGAAACATTAACATAATTATTTACAGAAATTAAGAACTATCTAAATGGAAAAACTGGAGACAGAATATGTATATACAAAATATGTAGATAACATTAATGGAATGACAGAAAGTAAAAAGGTAAGAGACTGGAAAAATATAATACAAAGGTGACTTCCGAGGATGTAGAAAACTATATAAGATTACATTACTTCTGTCGCTTGTACAATCAATCATAAAATCAATCAATCATTCATTCATCCACATATTCAACCATTCACCCCTCAGGCTGATAGGCCACAATAGTCTGCATAGAATGCATAGGTCAGGTCAGGTCAGGTAAGGTCAACCAATCAAACACAATACAGCTCGCTTCAGAGTGTCGCAGCACTCTAACTTTTCATCAAGCTGTATATTGGTGTTTGTGTAGCAACTCATAAGAATGCAATCCATGCTTCCAATAATAATAATAATATCGTATGGCCTCGGGTGCCTGGTGCAAGCTTTGTAATTTGACACCCAGAGGGTAGCTTGCATGTCGAATTTCGTTGTTCCATGAATCACTATGAAATTCAAGGAGGTTAGATAATAGATATCTAAGTTCCTTGAACATTATGGCGCTTTCTAGCAGAGAAATGAGGAACTTTGTGTTGGCGGAAACTCCCGAGATTAATTTTGCCATTATGAACTCGGCCTACTGAATTCAAATGGGTTCTTTGACATGCCAACATCGTATGACATGCGTATCGTATTTTTGCCGCCTTTCAAAAATCACTTACCACGGCCAGGGGCGAACCTGCAATCTTGGGGTTAGTAGACCGACACGCTATCCACTCACCCACCGTGGCAAGCTATGCTTCCAATGACCTTCTTCTTATATTATGGTACCAAGTATTTTCTATTCAGAATGTAATTTTCCTCACAGCCGACTCATCACAGAACACATTAGTTTTACTGTCCTCAGTAACAAGTGAATTGACACTTTCAGGTTTTGATAAGTTTGAAACTATTTTCAGTGCTGCCTAATTAACAATTACGTGATAACTTTCCAGTTGGTAAGCATGTATTATTATCCGGTTATATTAGGCGGAAAAGGTCTTGATGATTAAACTAAATGCATCTCAAATGGTGGAAGGACGATTAATAACCTTTGATTTGCCAACACTGAGCTTGCAGCCAGTGGTGAAGATAAAATTTCTGCCTTACTGACAAAAGTAAAAAATGTTAGTCTATCGTATGGATTAGAGATCATTCTCAACAAGTCAAGAAACTGTATCGAGGAACACAGATCCAAATCAGAGGTTGATTAAGGGAACTGGAGGTTGTGCAGATCACGTTACCATGAGTGGCTACGAAGAAGCTCACGAAGATCCGGCAGAAAAGAGCGATGAAACAGCAGAAAAATCTGCCCTGTCGAAACACTCGTGTTTTCCATCTTCTCATATAGTTGCGAAACATGAACCCTTTAGGCCAGAGACAAACAGCGTATTGATGCATTCCAGCTTTGGTAATTGTGCAGAATGTCACATATAAAATTGACTGGAAAGAGAACTAATATGTTCATTATTGAAGAACTTAATATCTCTCTTTAAGTGTCAACCAAAAAATCCTTGAGTTCTTTGGACATATTGTAAGAAGAGATGGAGAAAACTTACAACAAGTAATCATGGAAGGGACGATTGAGGGCACGAGACCAAAAGGGAGAACAGCGAGCAGGTGGATAGACCAAGTGGTGATGATATGAGGTGGAAAATGTAACATTCTACCTCCCTGATGTTGTGGTTGAAATTTAGTGATCTGGAAAAACTAAAAAACATGAACAGAAGATATATCAAAAGGGCCATAGGAGGAGGCAAGTATGCACCAAACAGAATGGCATGCATCCTAGCAAGAGAAACTTTTATCCTAGGAGACATAAGGCACAAAGAATCACTACAAATACAGGTTCTTACGAAGAAATAATAGAAAGAAGGAAACAGAAGGAGATAGATACCGACTTCTTCGGAACAGACATCATGATAAATAGACAATATATCAACAGTAATCAAGCACAAAGGTACGCAATCATAGGACTCGTGATTCATGGATTCCACCAAAAAATGTGTACAAATACAAAATATCATCGAGCAAATGAACAACGTGTGTGCAAAATATGTGGAAAAAAATTTGAACTTCACTACTTGAATCAGCGCAAAAACAGGACATGGTCTTCAAGTGCAAATTTGATAGCAATAATAGATATTGTAAACCTTTTCCTGGTCATTCAACTGCAATGAACTTATTTTTACAAACCAAATTTCAATATATAATAATAACTCACCAAATTGAGGAATTCCTCTGTCTCTGAAGACCACTCAGGTTCACATTTGACGAACTGTGGCTGCTCCATGCCTGCCGTAAGACAATCAACCTGAGTGAAACATGAAAACATAACAATGGCCTTGCAAAAATAAAAGAGGAAGCCTGTCCGTAACACGAACCATTACAACATCACTGTATTTCCTCCTCCTTCAGCCTTACTGCAACAGAGGCAAAACTAGGCATCTGTACTTTTTCAGTTTTAATTCAATGTAGTGCTGGAAGATATTATTTATCGAAAGATTAAATCCATGGTACTCTATCGTTATTCTTCGCAACGTGATTCTACATAATTCGTTGTGCAAGATTCCAAAAATATTGCAATTACGTCACGAACTCTGATACTTCTTAATTGTTTTATGTTTGCTACACCCATCAAAGTAATAAATCCTCAATTCAATACTGGCATAAAATCCTTAAAAGCAATTTTGCACAAACATATTTTGATTGCGGCAAAGGAGCGATATTATGAAGAGATGAAGGTTAATTTGAGGTTGAAATAAAGGTAAAGCCAGGTTGATCCAAAACCTTTATGAAGTTATTAAAATAAAGTTTCTTACCATTACTAGTAATATATTTTACGGTTCAAGTATATAGTACCACAACACATACGAATCTAGGAGAAATTTTTAGTGTAGTCGATGACATCACGGATGAGGTACGGACGCTGATATTTGTTCGTCAGATGTTGTGCCTGAATTCCTGCCATATTACTCTGTTTCGTGTGGTTTCAAACAGCGCGTTGTTACATGCCGATGTAGTCACACGTATACAAGTGCGAAGTGTGGTGGTGATTTACATATGGTCATAAAATACTTTTGGTTATTCAATTTAATTGAAAAGTTACACTGTACTCTTCTAGAGCCATGGTGAGACAAAGTCATTGGTCGCTACCAGGTTAGACGACTGTCTGGACAAAACCATTCGTTGCTACCAGGTTAGACGGCTGTCTGAACAAAACTTTCTGCTTGTAAGATACTGCAAGCAAGGGAGTTTGGTTAGGGTTGTATTTGTATGTAAAGCCTCATAGTACATAGAAAATGTACCGTATGCATCGTTTAAAGCTTTAGTGTCGTCCCTGACGTCATGGATGCCACCATTTCGTATCTAGGGGAATTTTGTAGTATAATGTATCATGATATACACTACTCCCCATTTTATTTCCATTACACTTACACTTAGTGGAATTTATTTAGATTCCCTCTGAAAGAAACACAAGAATAAAGAACCACTAGTGACTTTTTAAGGTATGAGTTAGCTTCCCTTGGAACGGTCATATCTGTTGGTAGCCTAATGAGTAAGACTTGGAAATGTGACCGCAGTTCGAATCTCCTGCAGTCTGGACAAGGCACGCTTACTGAACGGATACGACCGCTCCAAGGGGGACCCTATGCCCTAAAGCTTCATTTAAGGGCATGTGACATTGTGGTCATTTAGCCCTGTGTTTTTGGGTGGGTGTGTGTGGAATCTGTCTGATAACCTGTGCTATTGTGAAGGCTGTAAGAGTGTGTGTATTTGTAATTGAGGCTAAATATGGGAAGGAGGCGGCCGTGGGGCAACCATGATCTAAAATTATGAACCATCCTGGTATTTTCGTGGCGAGGCTGAGTGTACCCCGTTTTAGCCCTCTGGCCAGAATTAATTTCTTGGCAGAGCCGGGAATCGAACACGGACCTTGGGGGTAACGGCCAAGAATACCATAGCCATTAGGCTACACTACAAGGTGATCAAGCCCTAAACTCTTTATATGTCTCAATAACAATAATAATAATTATAATAGCAACACCCTTTTAGTAAAGCTTTGGATATAATGATCGTTCTACAGCAGAGGTGCCCAAGAGGATTTTTAATGAGCCAGTAACATCTCACAATGTTAAATCTACAGTAATATAACGTGTATTCGCAGTCCATTATCGCGTAAATGTAACTGATCATTATATTAATACCGTATAGCGTATTACCTTTAGACAACTCAGCTGCTTGGATTTTGAAACACTTGGACACTCCAGTAGTATCGACGCGAAGCAATGTTACAGATAAATAAGTGCATAGTGTGTTCTATAAATCGTTGTATTAATTCTAGCAGACTAGGAACGCTGCACTATTAACTAAACATAATTACACTGTACGTTTCGTGTTCTGGCTTGCAGCATGTAAATATGATTCATAACTTCTCTGATGCCTGTTTATAAACTAGCCCATTGTGACAATTATTTATAAGATAAAGGTATACATAAATATTGAGCTTGCCTCCTCGTCAGAAATCTTCCCTGTCGTAGCATTACTACATGACCATTTCAAACGCAAACTTCACATTATTGGTTCTCAAACATTGTAACTGTATAAAGGAAATGAAATAAATAAATTTGTGATTTTTCATTACCGTACTGTTCGTATCGGAGTGTGCCTTTTTCTTTCTTTGTAACATCGTCATTTTTGCGTATTTTTCAGACACTTGACAACGATTTTAAATTTGTATTGGTGCCAGCCCCAAGCTAATACTGACAGCGAGTGACAGACAAGGCACGTCATGTGCTCACCTTTGTCCATGAACAGGCTACTGTGCAGCACAGCTCATTATTGTATGGGACAGTGGCGGCTGACGGATAATTGTCCTGGGTGCTGCACTGTTTCAATAAAGATGAGAGGGTTGGGGGGAGGGGGAGCGGGCGTATAATACAGCTTGGTATCCGAGAAAACTGTATTCAATTGCGCGGTAAATTGGATGTATCTCTAGGCGCAGATCTAGAGTTTGGCTTTGGAAGGGGGGGGGGTCAGAGAATCGAAATTGTTAAGAAAAATTGTATCACTAAAACGCAATCACAAAATAAACAAACGTGCAAAACCAGACCAAGTTTTTTTGCAAGCTACACGGATAGAAATTTGATGCGTTTAGCGCACCAAAAATATTCGTACAAATTGCAACAGCGTGTTTGGCGACTTTTACATCGAGCTTCGAGAAAAGTATCGAGGTACGTTACAGTTTCGGCAAGTCAAGTTGGTACCGACAAAGGGAGAAAGTCACAGCTTAAATTGCCAATCAAGCTTGCAGTCTGGACGTCGGCAAAATTTTTTGGTGCGAAAAAAGTCCCAAATTCCTATCCGTGCATTGCTGCACATTCATCGTGACATCACTATAAACATCGATTCGGTAATCACAAGGATTGCTAAACAAAATAGACGAGTTGATTTTGTTATATAAATAATCGTTTTTATATAACAGGTATGATTTTGTAAATATGTACAGTTGTAACAGAACCTAATAGCCTAATTGCAATAAAGATGTTTTCAATATTGAATAAAATGAAGAAAAAAAACCACCTGTTTTTTCAGTTAAAATTCGTTAAGTTTTATTTGTCTGGTTATTGTGTTTTCGTGTTTTGAGTTTGCAAAAAAAAAAATTGGTCTCCGTTTGGGGGGGGGGGGGGGCGGTCATGACCCCCTTGACCCCCCCCCCCCCTTTGTATCTCATTCATCATTAATGCCGCAGTTCAGAGAACATCACACTGTCATGGGATTACATGGATGAAAAGTTAGTCTACATGAAAAGCCTCACGAGAACAAAACAACGTAAGTTATATTTGAGGGCGAGAAAGAACCGCGAGTGCCACAAGTACGCGCTAATTAGATTGCAAGACATAGTATAGGCAGTTGAAGGAGCATCTCGGATCCCTTGTTGCAATCAGCGGGCAACGACAGCCGAGTTAACGGTTGGGATGGGGCTTACTCGGTCTAGAATCTCTGCCATACCCTTCACTATTGAGATCTGGTCGGTGAACTTTTCCACCGAATAGGCATTGACGTCAAGGGTCCAATTACAACCTCAGACAAAGGTAACACATACTGGTAGCAACCGAGTACCTTACCCGATACATTATCACCAAAGCGGTCCCAAAAGCTAGCGCGCACCAAATCGCGGAGTTCCTCATGGAAATCATTACCAAGTATGGTATTTTCCACACGTTGTTGTCCGACAGAGGAACAGTTGTCACATCTAATGCCATTACACAGCTCCTTACATTGCTTCACATAAAGGCGTACACGACCACTAGTTTCAGCCCTCAGACGAATGGATTAACTGAAGCTATGAACAAAATCCTTGGCGGGGCTCTAGCTCGTTTCACTAACGACAAGGGCACCGACTGGGATAATTACTTCCCAGCAGTAACGTTTAGTTACAATACATCCGTGTCGCAGGCGACCAAACACACCCCGCACTTTCTTTTACACGGCTACCACCCGCGCAGCCCGGTCGACAACATTTACATCCCACAGGATACACTCCCTAGAAACGCTGAAAGGTTGCAATATTTGTGCACAGCCTGTGACACCGCGCGACGTAATATCCGCACTGCACAAAACAGGCAGAAACTCACATATGATAAGACCCACAAACACCAGGAATACAAACCCGGACAGCTCATTATGATCTGGTCGCCCACTCGCATAAAAAACGTGTCAGAATTCCTCATCCCGAAATGGACAGGTCCGTTCAGAATCCAGAGAAAGATTTCGGACCTCAACTACCTCGTCAACATTAGGTACAACCATAAAATTATTAAGGACACGGTTCATGAACGGCGTGTGAAACCCTACCATTCCCGGGAAACCACCCCCACACCTCGACCCTCCGTGGCTAAGAAACGAAAGCGTTAGGTCACCAGCATAAGGCGTTCAAGTATATTTATGCCACACACATATCAAACCCAGGACCGTACGAGTCGAACAAGCGCCCTATGCGCTATGGCATCTGGTAGCCATGCTCACGACTATCGGTCACCGACAGTTCCCCACAGTGCATAAACACGAATCCTAGTTATAAGATTGCATGTTTAGTTATAACCAAAATAATAATGTGTACCATGTTATATTTATTATGTCTCATGTCTTCCTCTGATAATGAATTCTGTTCGCACACACTAGTTTAAAAAAGGTCGAAACAATGTAACACATGTCTCTATAGCAGCTGATAACATAGGTCAATTACACGCCACCGGATACGCTTTGCCAGCACAGCGCATTGAGTCAGCAAGTAGCATATCCATAGCGACAGACAGACCTGGCGCAACACATGCCAATGACCATGCTTGCATAGCCAGGCGTGCTCTGGTACATTCACATGAAGGCCACGCGTAAGAACGCGGCAAGACTTACTTATAGTCAGTGCCTACACATACAATACTAATCACATTTTAGTTAGACGAGGAGCATGAACACCGAACATTTTTACACACAATCCAGGCCCTTTCGTTGCCCGACAATAGATTCAATCCTTTACTGTAGGATACAGGACATAAAACTCTTCCACACGTTACCTATATACTTATAACATTACAGAAATCAGAATGGTCTATACACCCGTGAGTTGACCAATTGAAGATTACATGTCCTTAGTATCACGATTACCAACACACTACTGTATCACCACAGATACTTATTCGTTCATGGCGATAGGTACACAATAGAGTTCTTACAAGCGAGGGTAGGATGCGTAGACATTCTGCCCGCACAAGCCCACGGGTTCACAACTCGCGAAAGTACATCCATCTCAGAAGAGATCGTGTCTTTCTTTAAAAGCACTTTCACTTATTACCATAATATTTTGATAAGATTTATACCATACTCCGGCCATACATAAGTTACCATACGCGGTTTACAATTCATTGCGTGGACACCGCAATGGCACAGGTTAGCAGCATTACACACATACAGTGGTCTAGCATCTACAATAACACAGGTTAGCGCCCTTTCGCTAATGCAACGAAATATTCGTACAATAACACAGATTAGCGGCCTTTCGCAAAGGCACAGACATAGTCGTACAATGACACAGGTTAGCGGCCTTCCGCAACTGCAAATATGTATGCGTACAATAACACAGGTTAGCGGCCTTCCCTACAGGCCAAAGCATATTAACACTAATGACATAGTGTAGCGACATTCGATATAATTCCGCACACAATCTCACTATTACACAGGTTGGTTACTACCACTACGGCCAGCAGAATTTGATACAATTACACAGGTTAGCATACCGTTCGAGCATTAGACTCTATAGGTCATCTGAACAAACAATTAGGAGACACTTGGAATAAGGATAACTTATACTTACGTAGATTACATTTCCCATACACTGTAATCCAGGCTACATACTTTAATACATCTCAATCACTTCTCACACTCAGTACTGCAAACTGCTCATAGACAGTGATGCGAGCTCCATGCACAATGCCGGAAGCGAGGATTGCGCACACAGCATCTCGGCTTACGAGAAACAGGGAAGCCAATCATACGCGGCCACATCCGGCCCTAATGCAGATCTTATGCACTCCATTTTATATACTTATTTTTTTTCTTTCTCCTCACAGGGGATCTTTAACTTTTCTTGTAATTCAACGGTGGTATTAACCACACCATACCGTCACAGGGACAGACAGGAAAAACAGTTCTCCAACGAAGCGTCATCATACTTAGCCAACGAATTAGGGACTACATCCGTGGCTTAGGCGGCAGCACGCCAGCCTCTCACCGCTGGGCCCGTGGTTCAAATCCTGGTCACTCCATGTGAGATCTGTGCTGGACAAAACGGAGGCAGACAGGTTTTTCTCCGGGTACTCCGGTTTTCCCTGTCAAAATTTCATTCCAGCAACACTCTCCACTATCATTTCATTTGTCATTCATTTAATCATTGCCCCCAGAGGAGTGCGTCAGGCCTCGGCAGCCGGCACAGTTCATATCCTCGCCGCTAGATGGGGGCTTCATTCATTCCATTCCTGACCCGGTCGGAGACTGGAAGCAGGCTGTGGATTTTTCATTTACGATTTAAATTCTATCATTCATCCTTAGTCTGCGAGGCTAGGCCTTGTGGTGAAAGATCCACTTGTGTGGGGCTATACCTCTTTACTGGCCGCTCAGGGATCCATTTTTTATTATCCCGATGCTGAATTATGAACTGTTGATCATCGTCTGCCATGCGACGAAATTATAGTCAATATTCACTTAACGGAATAACTTAAGCAAGCCACAAGGCTCCAGTGGGACCACAAGTCCTTATATAGATCCCCTTTAATTAATATCTACCCAGTAGATACACACTTATCGTCAAAGTCATAAGTTGGCCACATGGCAATTTCGTATTTTCGTTTTGAGGCAGCGTAACACGACGTGGTACATATCACTATATGTCCATCAGCGTCACATTGACGCCATGGCCCATAAATGTCCTAAAGTATACCTAGGCGAGTTATGCCAAGGGTAAATTAACTTTTACCCTCATAGGTCTACACTCTAGGATGCGTATCAGCCATGAGAGCATAGATAATTCAGGCAGCCACTACGTCAATGGTCCATAGTTGTCCAATGAGCCTGGGCGAGTTATGCCAAGGGTAAATTAACTTCTACCCTCCTAGGTCCACTATACAGAATAAGTATCGACCATGGGCATAGAGCTGCCAAATTTTATAGGACGCGGTTAACAAAGGCCCAATGATTTTATTTTATATAAACATTAAATATCCACTTGAGTCCGCAAACATGTGATACGCAATAGGAATACATCATCTCCACACCAACACTTATGGGACTACAACATACAGCTCCCCCTTCCATACCGCAGGATGCCCGGTAAATGTAGCCCATTTTTGCTACTCCACGGACATTCCGACATTTGCGGAATACAATATTCGCTCTGGATATACATATTACTGCGCCCCACATTATTTTTTCATTTTCCCAAAGTGAGTGGGAGTAAACCACGGAAACACTTTTCTACAGAGTGACACCCAGCATTGTTACATCCACATGGAATCGCCATATGCTTCCATACATTCACAGTACACTCTAGTACACTCTGTACAGTAGGTACAAGAAACCAAGTATTTTTTCCATGTATCATTTTGCATTTTCCCGAAGTGAGTGGAATTAAACCACGGCAACACTTTTTCTACAGGGTGACACCCAGCATTTTTACATCCACATGGAATCGCCATATGCTTCCATACTTTCAAAGTACACTCCGTAAATTAGGTACAAGAAACCCAGTATATTTTTATATCTCCTTTGCCCCATTTGAGTACGCTATGATGACAGCTTAATCCCAACATTGTTCCCCCACCGGAGGGACATGCTTTGTTTCCCAATACGCAGACGAGAAGTCACTGACTTATTCCAAGTTTATATCCTACACAGGATGTCTAGCATGCGACAATGCGTACTTGACAAACATCCCAGTCAAGGCCCACCACGTGGGTTTGACAATTCATTCACTATATGGCAACAAGCCGCCATGCTCTAAACTCAATCCCAGCGCTCAGGTCCAATCAGCGCAGTGCGCCGATAAACATGATCCACAGCAGTACGCTAGCCAATAAGCACCGTAGGTTCCGCCTCGCGGTAGCCGATACGTGAAACCTTACGTACACACACCTTATCTCAAGTCACACATCCCACGTGACAAGTAATCCGCAAGCAGCCATTATTTGTACTAACCAATCGCACTCTCGCGCGCTGAATTCAAATGACGGTGCGGTCGGAACATATGATTCTCGGAGTATATCATACCTACCAGGGTAACCACACATTTTTATTTACGCTCAGCCCTTTCATCACTCACTAACACCGGGCCAACATATTTCACGGCAAGGAGCCATTGTTATCGGTGCTATACACGCAGCGCCTCATTACACAGATACACCTTATTTTATCTTTCATCGGGCTTCAGTAAACACTTGCCCTCGAAGACACCCTTATATAGACACCGCCCTCCGACATACGCAGACACGGGCACTTACCCGTGACACTGCAGATAAATGGATATAATTCCCACTTAGGAGGTTTTATTTTATTTTATTCGCGGCACAGCGATCTTGGGCAAGATATTTTCTTCCAGAATCGGACGAGCAACCTCGTCTACAGCGGTGGCGCATTAATATTCCCGCCACGCGCATTTTACCCCTCTTGAATTCCCCAGTCAAAACACCACATCTATTGGTATTTATAGCCCCATTTAACACTTAGCTGGCATTCATATATACCGTCCCCCCAAATACTAGAATGGCAATACACACTTATGGATCCCCCACATTTCCGCAGGGCGGATAAGATATTTTTAAAGCAATAAGCCCCCCCCTATAGGACGGACTTAGGCCACACATCTCGTGCACAGAGGTGCAACCTGCTTTAGAATATATCTATATATATAAGACAAAATCTCTAGGTTAAGGGATTAGGTTATTTAATGATGCTAGATGACCAGTTTTAGGATATAGGCTTCCTAGTATATAAGTCTAAAGTATATGTTATACGAGTGCAGACAACAGTATATTATTAGTATGGCCACAGATGCCATACATCACGACTAATGCATCCAAGCTTAATAGCACGTCTCCCTCCCACCACACATTGTTAACACTCTACAGTTACACATTTTTACACTTGTTCCCTATTAATGCACGGCACTGGTAATCATGCAATTACCAGGGTGCACGACATGCTTTATCGCTCATGGCTAAATGTTAATAAACATTCGGAATTATAAAGCTAACAGCTTAGAGTCCCAGACATCAACCGCTAACACCAGTGCATGAATTGTTTTATTTTTTACCCTACATGCGACTTTAGAGAATATATGTCACCCTACTTCCTTCAGTACGGTATCTAACAACCACACTGAACACCCAGTTCCTAACCCAATAAGATCCTCACCCGCACCGGTCGAGCGATCCTTCCATTTAACGTTTCCCGACATCCCCATAGGACCTCGATTCCTTGGCCCTATCTCACCATCCATTTACCCGTTACTTACGAAATCTAACATGCTTACAGCTTCCCAATAACACGGAAACACCCTTCCAAATCCTTGACTTACGCACTAACATGAGAGAGGGGATAATACGCAGCTGAAATTAGCTAGATATCTGAAAGCCAGGCGCAATGAAAGTGCACTGTGCCACCACAGTCCCCCCCCCCCCCGTATAACTATAATACCCCACACAAACACAGTACCGCTTGACACTATCTTTTTATGGTTTGTGCACGAAGGTGCACTGTGATGGATGTGACACTATTTTCCTGGGGGAAATAGGAAATGGTAAGTTTTGACTGGGATGAAGGGCAAGCATAGCCCCTTGACCTGACATGATATGACTTCGACGTTGACAAACGACGGAAGGTCAGAACGGTGACGTGTTAGGGTGGGCAAGCGCCCGCGCTCGAGGATGTACCTAGCCTGTCTCGCGAAGCGCGGGGCCCGTTATACCCATTTTATGCCCTAACGTCGTCTAAGCTATACCTACGGATGGAGGCTTGATAGTTCGGTGAGGGGATTGACTACCCCCGCATCGGGCAGGATAGATCCTCCATCCCAAGACGACCCCCTTTACTTGACGTTAGTTCGTATATAAGCACACGTAACAACTTCATAGCGGAAGCAAGTCCTGATCACGAACGCAGGTGAATAACGAATCGAGAATATAGAAACACGAAGAAAGAAGAATAAACACACACGAAGAAATAATGAATATATGAACTCCCGGGCCAAGGTATGTGGCACCGATTATCTTCTCTGTCCATGCCCCCGGAGAGTATCACCTACGATTTGCAATTTACGACACACCTTAGTATGTAAAAACACGCAATAGATTCATAGCGGGAGCAAGTCCTGTACACACACACACAGGTGGATAACGAATGAAGAATGAAGAAACACGCAGACATATGAAATTAGTATGTAAAAACACGTAATAGCTTCATAGCGGGAGCAAGTCCTGTACACACACACACACACAGGTGAATAAAGAAGAAAGAAGAAAGAAATTTATCAAGGAAGAAGAAAGAAATTTATCAAGACAGAAGAAAGAAGTTTATCAAGTAAGAAAACATAATTGAGGAATATCTTTATATTGCCATGACGAGGCGATATGTTTTGCGATGTGCCCATATGCATAGTAGCATATTGTTACTATGGTCCAGAGTAACTTGCACGATGATGTATATGCAAATCATCCGTTATATCTCTAGAAGCGATTTTTCGAGATACGATGCGATATGCGTTTTTTGAGAATGGCCAGAATTAATTTTAAGGATATCTTATAGATATATATTTGTGTCTTGATTTTTCAGCACAGGTTGCAAACCTGAGACGCCAATTCCCGACACAGCGCACCCAGTGGTGCATAAGTTGCACATATGTATCGGGGGTAGCTCCATTTTGGGGCACTCGCCGAGTTACCCAAATACAGTGTATGCGCATGATATATTTTCATAATTAATATATTTTTGGTGTACAACCACAGGTTCACCCCGCAGATGCCGAGGGTGGACACCCTCTATTTTGATATTATTTGTATTTTTGTCCCAACAGGTGGCGACATGATATAACCACTCATGTATGTGTATTTTTATACACAAGTTTCCCTCCCCAAATTTCACACTCACACGGCCCATACACGATTCCCCCCCACACACATGATATCCGTTTCCAGGTGAAAATCCGAACCACGGTGGAGATATACCTGTGGGATATCCCCCACTGGAGGTCGGATCAACGAAGAATATTTGCCACTTGCAATGAGAGGTGCACTACGGCCACACAACTCCCGCCTATTTTTGTGAAGGACGAGTTGTGCTGCCAAGATGACTTCGTTTCCCACAGGGAGCGAGTCATATCGTAAATATATAGATACGCGACCTACAGGTACCAAAGGATAATGCAGGTACATATTAATTAGGAGTGCACTCAGAATATTGTTGTAGTTGAGAGGATATGGTTTTATTATGATATTGTTGTAAGTTGAGAGAGTTTGATGATGTTATAGTTCAGAGGATATGGTTTTATTATGATATTGTTGTAAGTTGAGAGAGTTTGATGATGTTATAGTTCAGAGGATATGGTTTTATTATGATATTGTTGTAAGTTGAGAGAGTTTGAAGATGTTATAGTTCAGAGGATATGGTTTTGTTATGATATTGTTGTGAGTTGAGAGAGTTTGATGATGTTGTAATGCAGAGGACATGGTTTTGTTATGATATTGTTGTAGTTGACAGAGTTTGATATTATTGTAAATGAAAGAGTACACATTGTTTTTCCTTTCCGTTCTTTTAAACTCCCAGTTGTGCAAATGTCGCATTTCTTCCCCACAAAATAAACAATTTACACATATATCCCCTTAAATTACACCCTGCGACATTTCTTTGTTTCTTTCTCTTCACCCTATCTCTTTTATACACGTGCAGGGCACACGAGGGCAGTTTTTCATCCGCTCCACGGGTATATTAATTGTATAACCTCCCCCCCAGCCCTAGGATGTTTTTTCCTCTCGTTGTGTCCATGCACCCCTTCGGATGCCGTGCCGAGGTTCAAGGTTTTAATTATGATTGTATTTCATGATTTACCTATTTATGATTTAATTATGATTGTATTTCATGATTTACCTATTTATGATTTAATTATGATTGTATTTTATATGTTTGTTTTAATTTGTAATAGGGATACATGTAGTATCACGAGAGTATACTTGTATTATCGTCAGGATGACTGTTGACATTGTCTATATTTTAAGCTTCACACCCCACTGTTTGCATTTTTTGATACAACGTTGTAATGAAATATTGTTCCCCTCACCATATACACATACACATGATCGCTGGACACTAACAGGAGGCACATATATTCTACAAGGCACTTCTACGACTCCCCAACCTTCGAAGCTGAATTCCATATTGCACAATCTCTAGCTGCCCCATTACTCACCCTTATACACATTATCTACCACGAGGCTACCCACACATCCCCGACGACGCCACCAACACATTTCCGGATGGAAATGACAGAAGACAAGAACACAAGAAGATATACAAGTAAGAAGAAGAAGCCCTATTTTCCAAAAACCACCCCCACGTCTTCGTCCAGTTATCGAGGACGATAACTTAACTCCACAAAGGGGTTGTTGTACCCCTAGGGTACGCCACCATCATCCCCTAAAAATAACACCCCCAGAAAACCAAATGCCACATACATACTTCAAGAATCAACGACTACATCTACATAATTACACATCTACACAAATTATTACCTCAATGAACTCAGGTAGCCTCGTGTCCAAGCCCAACGACCCCAGGGAGGGCTATGACATGAGAGAAATGTGCAAATTCCGCCAACGCAGCGCGACGCTCCTATAAAAACTCCGGGAGGTCATGCCTCCGGATCAGTCTGTCTCAGTGTTACCTACGTACCGAATCGCTGCTGGAAGCCGAAGGGTAAGTGTCTTAAGCGATCACTACACACACATTCAATTACACTCCCATCCCCCTGTGCTTGGATTGTGATAATTATTTATTTTATTAACTGCTCTGCTAATTACAGGAGTACTTCAAATCCGAAGTACTCATTAAACTCAAACATAGTAGAAGCCACTGGTCTTTTCATTTATTTAATTAGTTGATAAGATCCTACCCTCTTAGCTTCCCCGATAGG
Source organism: Meconema thalassinum (assembly GCA_946902985.2). NCBI lineage: Eukaryota > Metazoa > Arthropoda > Insecta > Orthoptera > Tettigoniidae > Meconema > Meconema thalassinum. The sequence continues at coordinate 35,586,780 of OX336399.1, forward strand.
TAGGATCTAGTATTAGCACTGTTATTTAATTGCTTCGAGACGTCAGCAGAGCGTCACAGCCACAGCGCTGACACCAGCAGGCTCGCTCCCAGCTCGCCTGCTTACGATTCACATCAGACCGCTTAGCGCCGAAATCGCGCACAGAACACTAAGTAAACCACCCTTCCTTCCACACTCACACCCTGAACTACCCCGCCAAGCAGTACATTGGGGAGTTCTCCTTTCATATCGTACTGACGATCCCAAGCCACTAGCTAATCACCACCTCTTACACGTAATTGCCAAGCTTTCCCCCAAAACACATTTATTTCAACCTTTAGATTAATACTTTGTAGAGGCTACCCTCTCAGGTACCCTACAATATAAATATTCGTTTTTATATAACAGGTATGAAGTTGTAAATATGTACAGTTGTAACAGAACATAATAATTGCAATAAAGATATTTCATTATTAAATAAAATGAAAAAAAAAACGTGTTTTTCAGTTAAAATTCGTTAAGTTTTATTTGTCTGGTTATTGTGTTTTCGTTTTTTGAGTTTGCAAAAAAAATTGGTCTCCGTTTGGGGGTGGGGGAGTCATGACCCCCGTGACCCCCTCCCCTTGAATCCGCGCCTGACTGCATCACACTCGTCCACAAGTTATATTGCGAAGCAATGATGTTGCATCCTGCCCCTCTGCCCCCTTGTTGCAATCAGCGGGCAATATCGGGCCGAGTTAACTGGTGGGATATGGCTAACTCAGTCTAGCATCTCTGTCATACCTTCCACTCTTGAGATCTGGTCGGGCTTGGCAACGACCACACGGCATGCACTCCTGCACTGTTGGCGCGCTTCACTTTCTCAAACAGTTCACAGTACTGCAATGTTTCCTGAATTATTGAAGAGCGAAACTACGAGGGACATTCAAAAAGTTAGTTACACATGAATATGGCAGACCAAGTACCGTTTATTGAATGACACACTATAATGCAAATGGACACAGATACATCCCACTATTTATCAACAGGGTCACCAAGTCTCTGTAAACAACGGTTGGCACGGTCTACTAATCGTTCAATACCTTGACGATATGATTCCGCTCCTTGGTCATGGAGCCATCGGAGAACAGCTGTGTGGACCTGTTCATCATTGTCAAATCGCTATCCACCCAGATGGTCCTTCAGCTTGCCGAACAGATGGAAATTGCATGGTGCCAGATCCGGACTGTATGACGCGTACTTCCATACCTCCCATCGAAAACTATGCAGCAAACCCTGTGTTACGCGCGCTGTGTGCAGTGTTGCTTTGTCATGCAGGAGAACAACGCCTCGGCTAACTTTTCACGTCACCTGTCTGTTACAGCGTTGCGCAGCGACGTCAATGTTTGACAAAACACGCCTGGGTTAGGTTTGGTTACAGTTTCACTCGCCAAAACGAAATAGGTTAAGAAAAGTTAGCAATATGGCGACGAAAGTTGTATTGGAATAGATGTGGTGAATAAATAATGATGATGCTGTCGACCAGACGTGTTTCCTACAATACAGTGTCATCGAAAAGAGTTGCAGCAATTTCCATAAATCATAGCTCAGGAACTACAGGGTCATCAATTTAAGTCTCACAGCGCGGCAAGCTCTCGCGCTGACACCCGCTCGCTGGCCGGTAAAAAGTGCCCGACTTCTCCCCACTACTTCGCGTCAACATACAGTCATTTAATAGCAATTTCTAGTGAAAATAATTATCTACAAACTTACCTGGTTTTACAAGAAATGTTCAGTGTTGTCCGTCAGCTCGCAAGCATGCCTGGCACCTCGTAAACAAGTTTCTAGACACACGGCGAATTTCTTCCTGGGTGACGTTCGTTATAACTTGGCGAATATTTTCTTTTAACTCCTCACTTTGTAACGTTAATTAATGCCCCTTGTTGGTAGCGACAAATGTAATGGTTTTCACTTTGCTCCACGTTGAGCGTACAATTGTAGCAGTCTTGCTGCCCCTAACTGTTGGGTGATAAATGTAACTGTTTTCCTTTGCCTAAGCTATGTTGTTTTAATGGGCGCTAAGACCTCAACGCAATGTTGAAATCTAAACTTGTATTTAACAACGTCTAGCTCTGGTAGAACACCTTCAAGAATCTATTCACTCAGATCGTGGTATGACTTGATCATTAACCCAACAAACAATTGTATCAGGAGAAGGAATGGTCTATATCTAATGCTACCTACTGAAAGCAAAGATTGCATTGTAAAAGAAATGAATTTATTACATAAAACAAGTATAGCAAAATTAATAATAATAATAAGTATAAAATTTAAATTGGAGCGTTGCGATTTTAATATTACCGGTAGAAAATTACGTGAAAACGGAGTCTGATAAATTGATTTTACTCTTATTCCCAAGCTTTGAAGTTACTGAAATATGAAATATAAAACAAAGAGAAATGAGAAATTGCGTATTTCTGCGTCATTCGCGCTTACCACTGGAAATGGCCGAAGCCTTTCCCTCGTACTGGATGATGCTGTGAGCTTCCCACAGTCTCCTGGACGTCGTCATCTCGGTCGATATTTGATGATATACTTGTAGATTTGGTGACTTTATGGTCCTTACATCGGAGCCATACCCTCGTACAACCATACTCGGCAAGTTCTACACAGATTGTCCTCGTTCCACGGCGCGCCGAACGATATATGCCCCTGTCGGCTCCCCACCTCGGTACCGACTTCCAGCTTACGTGGTCTCCACTGATTGGCTCTGCCACCCCGCTACTTCCCCTTCTCTGGCTCATTACACACGGCGCGCGGATGATGAAGTCGATTTCCGTTCCAACTATCCGCCTTTTCTTGACGCTGCAACCCAAGCTTGCGTAATACTTCTTGACAAGAATCAGCCCGTATCTGAATTTCCAGTGAGTCATGTCTCTCATAATATCCTAACTGACGAAACTCCGTAAAATTTCGTAATCACATAATTTTCTATGATATTGTCGTTCGTAATAATTTGCTTGATAGCGTTTTCTAAGACATAGAAAACCTATCTGTATGCTTATAATTTTTATAAAATGCTCCGAAAAATATCTTAATAATAATTATAATAAATTAATAATAATAATAAATTAACATGAAAAATTCTCTTGGCTGAACAATTTGCCGCCTAAATAAATATAGACTGGCTTCCTACTGACTTATGCCAGTGGCATAAAAAACCCTCGAAAAACACGTTACAACTTGTGAGGATTGTTTGCATATGAATCAAAAACGGCTCTCTCTAACAGAAGAATACTTCGCATAAGAAAGCACAATGAATACACGTTGTTCTATAGAAAACATCACTTCGCATAACAAAGCACAATGAATACACGTTGTTGTATAGAAACATCACTTTAAGGCAACACATAAACTGTAAAATTGCCCCGAGACTGCACTGTATGTTAGGTCAAATCAACTAGCACTTCACAAGCTTGAATACGCCGGAGATACTGACAGCTTATCGCAACATTGCCGATCGCAGCGCACGTGTTCATTGCGGGGAGAACGCCAAGGCCACCTTGACCGGCCAAGCGGCCGCATCTCACAAGGCCACCTTGACCGGCCTAGCGGCGCGTACATGCGGGAAATAAAATGATGACCCGATATTTGAAATATTAAAACGAGAATTTTTTTTGTTAAATTTACCAACTCAAAAAGTTTTTATTAAAACTACAGAACAGGAGACCAAGCCGTCGTAACTTTCAACAAGGTATATTACTGAAAATATAGTGTGTATGATTGACAAACCTTTCTCGGAGATGTTGGGAGTCGTTTTACTTTCTCAATTGCCACTGCTGCACCGGAATAATTCCTTTTAATTGATTATTTACGAAAATAATGCTTTTAGCATCGTCTTCATTTCACTATGGACGCCATCTTGGACACTACGTCATACGTCATGTGACACCCAAAAAACGAACATCTGAGTACGTTACCAACATGTCCAATACAAAATTCATCATATGACACGTAAAGTTTGAAATTGTTACAAATTTCCACTAAGTTAAGTACTGTCTTGCGGAAAATTACTGCTAGTACCGCAAGCAAGGGGGTCTGGGGCGTAAGCCCCAGGTTAGGTTTGTTTTTGTATGTTAAACATTAATAAGATAGAATTTATGACCGCTACTAGGTTAGGTACTGCCTCGTCGAAAATTACTGCTAGTACCAGAAGCAAGGGGGTCTGGGGCGTAATCCCCAGGTTAGGTCTGTTTTTGTATGTAAAACATTATAAATACATAAATAAACACTGACAATTGGCACAATTTTTCTACTTTATCGACGCTCTTTTGTTTACTCGTTCTATAACCGATGTGAAATAGTACCAAATGCGTAGGGTTGGCATTCCTGAATTAGTAAGCAAGATGGCTAGAAAAGACTTCATTTCTGCTATATAAGTCGTGTATCTATTTGGGATGGCTGGGTGGGTTTATGGCAGCGGACGAGTCAACATCTATTATTTTAACATCTCCGGATACCATTACTAAAGGTACTTCGGCAAATTTCATTACCTAATTTTTTTTATACCTTTGGTCTCCTGTTCTGTAGTGCTACCAAGTTTTTTTTTTTCTCATGCCTCATAATGTTTCTATGTGCGCTCCCTTGGTTGCTCTGCCAACATCCAGTCGATTTCGGCCCAAGTGCGCTGGATCATCTCAGCCGTGATTGTAGCAACAGCAGCAGTGATACGTTGTCTTAAATGTTGGAGATCTCTGACCGGTTCACTGGATACAAAGGTTTTTTTACGGATCCCCATATAAAAAAGTCTAGGAGTGTCAAGTCGGGGGTTCTAGGAGGCCATTGAATAGGACCGGCGTGGCAGCTTCCTGTCGCCCAATCATTCTGTGCATCCGCTCAAGGTCACGGGCGGAGTACAGTCACCTCTAAAGCTAAAACTCGATGAGTTCCTGATTAGTTTTCAGGTCGAATTATTAATTTATCTCACTTACAGCGGGAGATATGATTTTTTGAAATTGATACAAACTTTTTCAATGACCCTGTACATAGAGGGCGAAACTAATTTTAACAAGTAGTTCCGTGAAGAACTAAATCCTATTTTCATATAACCTACTTATGTTAATTGCCACTATCAACAGACAAAATTTCAGTTCGATTGCTGTAATAGATTCGTAGATATTGAGAACTGACTAAATATTGTGGATGGACGCCATGTTGGATTTTATATATGTAGGTCTTAAAAGTTATGTACTGTTACATGAAGATTTTTGTGTACGTGTAGTATTCAAACTTCAATCGCATGATTAGCATACAAGAAGTAAACACGAGTTTTTAGAATTTCGCACAGCTGCCATCTTGTGGTTATGGAAACAATTGAAATAAATTAGATGCTAGTGGATTAACATTTGTATAAGGATTTACTGTAACAAGTGTCACTGCACTCGGATGGTTAAATTGCGAGAAACATTCATGTGAATATTTATACTTCACGTCACCGCCATGTTGGATTTGTGATCACCAGGTTATTGAAAGTCCTATAGGTGAACTTACGTTCATAGCCCCTATGAACATTAAAAAATCAGTTTCATTGCTGTAATAGATTCGTAGATATTGAGATTCGTCTAAATATTTCGGATGGTCGCCATGTTGGATTGTTATATGTATAGGCCATAGAGTCATGTACCATTAAAGGAAAATTATTGCTTAAGTTCTTAATTCAAACTTTCACTTCGATCCCATGATTACGACACAAGAAATAAAAACTTAATTTTAAAATTCGCACAGCAGACATCCTGAGGTTATGTAAACAATTGAACTAAATTACATACCAGTGCATTACAATGTGTATAAACATTTGCTGTATCAAGTTCATTGTTGATGATGATGATAATTGTTGTTTTAAGGGGCCTAACATCGAGGTTATCGGCCCCTAATGATCTGGGTGATAGCGAAAAAGATAATGAAATGGAAACCAGAACAAAATTATCGAAGACGGAAAATACGTACAAAAAGGAACTCACATGGAAACAACTCACAATATGGTCCTACAAAAGGGAATTTAGAACGAAAAGTTGCACAAAAAGAATAGATTGAAAAAGACCCACAAAACGTAGGCTAGATTCAAAATACGTACAAAATGCAAAGTAGCGCCGAAATACTTACAAAATGCAACTGAAATTCAAAATACTTACAAAATGCAAATGAGATCGAAATGACGTACAAAATGCAATTGAGGTTCAAAATACTTACAAAATGCAATTGAAATTGAAAATACACAATGCAATTCAGATTGAAATATCCCAGTTCCAATCCAAATTATTCACAAAGTGCAATTGAAATTCAAAATACTTACAAAATGCAATTGAAATTGAAAATGCTTACAAAATGTACGGTAGATTCAAACGACTCATGTGGATTGACAATACTTACAAAAAGCAATTTAGATTGAAAATACTTGACAAATGTAATTTAGATTCAAAATACCCACAAAATGCAATTGAGAATCAAAATATGTGCAAAATGCCCACCAAACAAAATGCAATTTAGATTGAAAATTCGTGCGAAATGCGGTTTTGGTTGAAAATACTTACAAAATGCAATTGAAATTCAAAATACTCACTAAAAGGCCCCGCAACCTGCATTGAAAGACTTACTAAAAAGCAATTTAGATTGTCAATCTTTACAAAATGCAATTGAGGTTGAAAACAATCGCGAGATGTAATTTAGATCGAAAAAACTTACAAAATGCAACATAGATCAAAAATGCCTTAAACATCGCTAAATGGGAATTTAGATACACGGTGATTCGAGTAATAAAAACAGTGCGGGAATCTTAAAGAGAAAAGGAAATAGAAGGAAAAGAGAAGAGGAGAGGGGAGACAGGAGAAGGTCCGCCCCAAAGGGAAGGGACAAAAAGGGGAAAACGGACCCAGCTCAGGAATCCCTCGGGGTCGCCAACGCCCGAACTCACCAGCCGTGAGCCCCTGAGGGTGTAGCATTATCGACGGTGCACCAGAAGTGGTGGGGCTACATACACCCTGCCTCCTTAAGGGCCTTGTGCACAAGGCAGGAGGTAAAAGGAAAATAACAAGAAGGCTGACCCCTCACAGAAGGAGGGTATCAGGAAAGATGAGACAAGGGCCAATTAAGGCGGGAAAGTGAAAGACTCCCTAGGCCTCGGATAACCTAATACCGTCGGGGTCGGAAGATAACAAGAGTTGACCAAGGAAGGTCGACAGGAAAGAAGAAAGAGAGGAGCCCGGCACAAGTAAGTGGAAGCAATGCCGGGCTCAGCTGGGGCCCCGTGGTCGCCAACCCACAACCCACTAGATGTGAGCCCCTGGGGGAACAAGTTCATTGTGTTTGGATTATTAAATCACGAGAAAAATCTATTTAAAACTTTCATCATCGCTTGGCCGCCATGTTCGTTTTGTAGTTAACCGGTTTTTGAAAGTCTCATAGATGAACTTCCAGCAGCACCCTTTATCTCCGTACAAAATTTCAGGGTGATACCGGTAATAGTTTCAAAGATATAGAATGCTGGTGAAATATTTCGCACAGCCGCCATCTTGAGGTTATGTAAACAATTGAACGAAGTTAGATATCGGTGCTTTACAATGTGTATAAACATATACTGTACCAAGTATCATTGCGTTTGGTTGGTTAAATCGTGAGAAACGTCCATTTAAAAGTCGCAACATCGCTTGGCCGCCATGTTGGTTTTGTAGTTACCAGTTTTTTCAAAGGTCACATAAGTGAATTTCTAGTAGTTCCCTCCATCACCGTACAAAATTCCAGGGTGATATCGGTAATAGTTTCGGAGATATTGAATGGAGGTGAAATATTTCGCACAGCCGCCATGTTGGATTGGTGAGACGTAACAAAATTTGAAGGGCACGGTCGGGGTCGTGCAGAATAGTGCTATGAGCTTCCCGAGTTTCATTGAAATCGCTCCAGACGTTTAGATGTTATAAGGGAGAGGGCGGAGACACACACGAGTCACACAGACAGACACACGGACAAAAGGTGATCTCATAAGCCTATTTTTTTCATAAATGAAAATAGGCTAAAAATATCGCAATGGCTCTGAATGCGTCCATAGAATGGCACTTAAGACCTTCTCTGTAGGCTATGCCGAATATTTAATACCGTTTGTACAGTGACATTGATTTTCATACCGTGTTCATTTTAGGATGACTCGCGAGACGTTCCATAGTCACAGTAGTGTGCTCATGAGGGAGAGAAATGGCAGTTCAGAAAAAAACTGGAATTGGAATTTGGTACTTGGCAAAAGAAGCCTCAATGGTGCCTATGCCCGATAGGTTCAACTGACGTTAGATGATATACTGAAGGAGTAGCAGCTAACGGAAGTACGGGTTAAATTCCCGGCCCTGACAAGAAATTTGATTGTGGGGTGGGGGCTGCAACGGGGTACATTCAGCCTCGTGGGGTATACTGAGGAGAAGAGGGTTCGATTCCTACCTTAGCCATCCTGGAAGTGTGTTTCTCCATGGTTTCCCACTTCTACTCCCGGCAAATGCTGGAATAGCCACGGTCGCCTCTTTCCCAATCCTATCCCCAATTTACAAATACACACTCTAGTATACTCATCACAAGAACATATATTCCACACACACCCAAAAATACACGGGGCTATATGACCGCGATGTTGCAGTCCCTAAAAATAAGCATCAGCAACAACTAATGAGCTTCGTAACACGCTACGCTCTTAAGAGAGCCACCATAATTCTTAAAGTAGCGTATAGCAATTGACCAAGTAGCACCACAACAGCTCGAATTGAAAATCGCCAAATATAAAATTGTAAAAACCACTAAGAATTTGATATTACAGTAGAGCGCCGATAATACAGATTAATAGGGATGTAGCCGGAGAAAGTTCGCGCCTGATAGCGCCCGTGTAGTACTGGGTAAGCGCAAGGCGATCGTCCTATGTTTCTCCCAGTAAGCCGCGAGGAATGTATAGATTGTGACCGAGTTTTCTAAGCTAAAGTAAACTATATCTTCTGTAATTTTACTCCAGGACTATATTAATTAATTCTATAGGTATATCCCCTAGTATATTATGGACGATTTTCAGCGTTTAAGCGTTCAACAGCTGCAAAATGAGCTACGGACTAGTTGCGCTAAAACTAGTGGGAGGAAGAAAGAATTAATAGGCATCAGCGGTAATAACTGAATTCTAACACTCTTTATTACTCAAATAATGAATAGGAGTCAGCATGCTTTCTCCTAAAGATTACAATTACTTCAGTATTGTAGGCCTATATTGATAAATATATCTCCATAAGAATTAAATCAAAAATAGAGATTTAAATATTCCCTTGCTCCCCTTGCTTATAGACTTCGATTCATGTCTTTTTTTTAGGTTTATAGCTTACATGAAACTGTCAATGTTTTAATGTTAACATAATAAAAAAAATGGTATATTGGCTTTCACGGCCAATATACCATCCTTTTGGAAGCTTTCATAGGGAGGTTATTGCTGCTTGAAGTTTTAGTTCTCGCAAGTAAGAGGTGCAGTAGCACTCTATATAAAGGGAGGTCGTGTGCAGTTCGCTACTCCTGTGGGGGTCCGGGTGGGGACACCAAGAGCCCGCTGATGAGCCAGCTTGGTGTCCTAGGCGACACCCCACACAAGACACGGCACAAACCTAGAAAAATTGCTGAGTTTTAATCAAAAAAAAGTTGATACCGGTATTGTATTGCTCGAAAATTCACCTCAACGTTTTGTTCTTATGTCATTTTGTCAATTTCTCAATAAGAATCGTTCCCGTACCCCCTTGGAAACGACTAAGGGATATAATTTTTTTAAAGTTTGAAAATTCCTGCTTTAGGGCCACGAACTGTTTCCATTCATCTAACGTATGTCTCAAGAATGTAGAAGTCAGTCGCTACCACATTCTCCGTCGGGCAGATGGAAGTTGACGATTAATTCTGATTTCAAGAAACCAACCATAATACGTTTGTGACTGTTAATGCTGCGACATTTATTCTTGAAGTATTTGTCCGAGTACTGCAATAGCTCGCCATAGTCATGAAAATAATAATTTTAACAACTTAAATTCGTGGACATCAGCTGCGTGAGAACATAGGAGACAAATGAAGAGCGCCTTGCGCTTACCCAGTACAACAGCAGTGCGCTCTATCGGTGCTAGTTCTATACATCCCTATTGTGAGCGGACCCTGTCCGGATTTTCGAAAAGAACAAAAAAAAAAGTTAGAGGAAACAAAAAGAAAACTTGCTAAAACCGTTAATAGTTCACTTTAGTGGTTAAATAATTGGGGCAGATAAATAAAACCATTAATTAACATGAATTGTATTTTAATTAAAGGCGGTGACAGCCGCTACATGCCGAGCGACAAGTCAACACTACTGTGCTGTGCAGCGACACCTTACCGATTTAAGTAAATATTACAACCCGTCCACTTTCCTCTGTCTGTCCACCATCCTTCCTCAACCATTGAACTCCACTACACACACACCGTCCTGCACCAAATCCATCCACTGTACTCTAGGTCTTCCTCGTCCTCTCTGTAACTTACCACAAACAATTAACTCGATCATTGACATTTCGAGGGCGGAAGCGCTCGGAAAGATCATTATCACGAGATAAATAGTTTAGACCCACGGCTCAACGTACTTTACTCCGTCAGGAGCAATATAATGATTTGTGCTTTATATTACTGAAAAATAGAGGTCACGGAAGAAAACCTTTTTTTTTTTTTTTTTTTTCAGGAAATCTTAACCCTCGAATCATGTTCAGTTCTTTCCTTTTTACCTGTAATTACCTCGTAGTAAATTCCAGGATCGCCACGTCTCACCCAAAGAATAAGTAACCGAGGTAAGCTCCCCACCACCGTATGAATTTCAACCAATAATAGGCGAATCGAACAGCAGCGCTCCATGTCGTCAGTCAGCCGGAAGACTTTGGAAGCGAAGGATCTATAGTCGTTTCACAGACAACAGCATTGGGGCATGAATGAAGCATATATACATTACAACAGCACATAATCCAGTTCATGACAGATCGGAGAGCTACCGCCGATTTTGTTGCTAGAATAGGACGTGCTGTAGTAGGGTTTTGGTCTGCTTTTTTAATTGAACATACTTTTTAAAATATGTATTGTCAAAATACAACCTTGTATGAAGGGTGACATACAGAAGATAGGTTTACATCATCATCATCCATTTTCCGCTCCAGCAAGCCGGATACGGATATAAATGAGCATCTTCCAGTTTGTCCGGTCCTCCCACACACTGCGCTCCAATTTCTTTTGCTAATTTGCATCCTCCTTAGCCAAGTCTCTCCAGATTTGCTTCTCCCAAATGTCTCGAGGCCTTTCCCTTGGTCTCTTACCTAGGATGACCTGATCAAAGTATAATCTTGGTGTTCTGCCAGGGGCCATTCTCTTTACATGTCCATACCATTTCAATGTAGATACTGTAATTCTAAAGTGTAAAGCGAACTTTTCTCCAAATTGAGCTGTGGTCTAATTTCCTCATTTCGTACTTTATCTTTCCTGGTCTTTTGGAGTAAAAGCTCGGAGGAACTTAATTTCAGCAGCTTGAAGTCTGATACTGTCAGGTGCTGTTAAAGCGGCTGCTTCAAGTCCATAAGTTTTGTAAAATGTGATTTTGGATGTTAGAGGAAAGGATTCATCCCACAGTAAATTGCATACAGAGTGGTAGAAATGCGACACCGTATGTACTCTATTCCTGATTTCATGTGTAATGGTTTTATCCGCAGAGACATAGCTACCCAAATACTTAAAATTATCAATAATGTTTATACTGTCATCACCAAGTCTGAGATGGATATCTTCGGGCTTCCTACTCCTTTCCAAGCCTGATGCTTAGTCCCTTCTTATCGAACTCTGACCTCCAAAGATCTAGCTTCATTTGTACTTCCGTTTCAGTCTCGCCCCATAACATGACATCATCAGCCAAGACTAATGCATTTGGTGTTTTATCTATTTTCTTTACAGCTTTTATTACCTCATCCATAATATTAATGAAGAGTAGAGGAGATAGATAACTACCTTGTTGAACACCACTCTGATCTGTTGGTTTGGACTTGAACACAGCTTCTAGTCTCCTGGTGGAAATGCCTGGCACGGGTAATAATATCTTCATGCACATCCTATCGCTTGAAGCTTTCCCAAATATGTTTCCGTGGTATATGGTCATATGCCTTTTCAACATCAAGCAAAACAGCAATAATCATCTTATTCTCCCAGCATTTCTCAAAGAACTTTCTGATCGCAAAAATAAGGTCAGTAGTCGATCTGCCTGGTCTAAATCCATATTGTTCTTCTTCTAATTTAGGCTCTACATATTTTCTTATTTTGTTTTCAAGAATGAACTCACACATTTTCAAGCCATGAGAGGGCAGAGAAATTCCTCTGTAATTAGCACACTGTTTCCTGTCTCCTTTTTTAAACAATGGAATGATCACTCCAAGTTTCCAATCATTAGGAATCTGATTGTCTTCCCACACCTTCCTCAAAACTCTATCCATCCAATGTATTCCAAATTTACCAAATATTTTGACCATATCAATGTTGAATTCATCTAATTCAGATGACTTGTTACATTTCATTTTCTTAACGGCAGTATCCATATCAAATATAAATATACACAATACATTATGATAATATTAAAGTCACTTCTACTTATGTTATAAAATTGTAGCATGCATACAAGAGTGGTTCATTAATTAGGATAAAGAGAAGGTAAGTGTGTCAATACTCAAATTCATGAAAAATTTTACAGTTTCAAGTAAAGCATTGTAAAACTTGATTGCATGAGGTAATATGCCAAACCAAATTTAGAGGTTGCATTTTGTGATACAAATTAACGTGCCTTGTTTGATAATGCTATAATTATATCTTGAAATGTGACTAATGACGTCTTTGATTATATAAGACCATTTTTCATTAGTTGAATGCAAATGATTTTGACCATAGCGGCATTAATATACACACACAATAGGTTTAATTTCTGAAATCTCATATACATCTTTGCTAATTGTCCCAAACGGAAGATTGTAAATTAGCTTGATTCTATTTTGGAATACCACCAGGAGAGATTTCAAAACCAAATTTTGGATTGCAAAACATATCCCAGTGCTGACATAAACTCTGACCACAATCTGGTTGTTATGAAATGCAGAATTAAGTTGTAGAAATTGAAGAAAAGTCAAAACGCAAAAAGCTGGGCAATAGACAGACTGAAAGTGAAGGATGTGAACAAGCATTTAAAGACGAGAATAAAGGAATGACTAATGCAAAACCCTGAACAAGATGCAATAAGGCGGAAGTACAAGAATGAAAGAGATGAAAAGGGGGGGAAAGCAGAATACAGACGTCTGAGAAATGAGGTTAACAAGAAGTGCAAGGAATGAAAAGAAGAATGGTAGAAAGAGATATGTGCAGGTATAGAAAATTGTCTAAAATTAGGAAAGGTAGATACAGCTTATCGAAGGATTAAGAGTACTTTTGGGGAAAAGAAGGCTAAGTGCTGTAATATTAAGGACTCAGTTGGAAAACCTCTAGAAATAAGGAAGGAAAGGTTGAGAGATGGAAAGCTTACATAGAGTGTTTGTATAAGGGAAAGGAGATTGAGAATCATGTTACGGAAAGGGAAGATGAAATTGATGAGGATCATAAAGGAAATTTAATATTGAGATCAGAATTTAACACAGCATTGGAAGACTCAAGCAGGAACAAAACACCAGGCATAGATGATATACCGATTGAGTTGCTATGCTGCATAGGAGATGAAGATCTGATCAGGTTATTTCACTTGGTGAGTAGGATTTATGAGACAGGTGAGGTACCCTCTGATTGATTTCAAGAAGAATGTTATAATCCCTATACCGAAGAAAACAGGAGCTGACTGGTGTGAAGGTTACCGTACAATCAGGATGATCACTCATGCTTCAAAGATCCTGACTAGAATAATTTACAAGAGGATGGAAAGACAGATAGAGAGTTGCATAGAGACCAGTTTGGCTTCAGGAGAAATGTAGGAACAAGGGAAGCTGTACTAACTCTTAGGCTGATTTAGGAAGCTTCAAGGAAGGATAAGAGAACGTTCATGGTATTTTTAGATTTAAAAAAGGCTTCTGATAATGTTGATTGGAGTAAGTTGTTTGACATTTTGAATACGATTGGAATAAAGTACAGGGATAGGAGGGTGCTCTACAATCCATACAGAAACCAGTCAGCAGTTATTCGATCAGAAGGCATGAGAGACAAGCTGGTATTTAGAAAGGTGTTAAGGCAAGGCTGCAACTTATCACCCATGCTTTCCAATCTATACATTGAAGAAGCAATGAAGGAAATTTGAGAAAAATCCAGGTAGGAGTAAAGATTCAAGAAGAAATAATTTCAACTCTGAGATTTGCTGATGACATAGTCATCTTAGCCGACACACCAGGCGATTTGAATGAGTTTTTAAATGGAATGGATTTTGTCTTAAGGAAAATATTCAAATGCAGTCGAAAGAGATCAGAAACCCCTATGGACGTCGAATTGGCAGGTGAAAAGCTAAAGGAAGTAGATGACTTCTGTTACTTAAGAAGCAAAATCACCAGTGATGGATGAGGCAAAGAGGATATAAAAAGTAGGTTAGCACAGGCAAGGAAAGAATTTCTACAAAAAAGGAATCCGATGACATCGAATATAGATTTAGGTATTAGGAAGTCATTTTTGAAGGCCTTTGTCTGGAGTGTGGCACTCGATGGAAGTAAACTTGGACTATTGGTGCAGCAGAAAAGAGGAAAATTGAAGCGTTTGAAATGTGCTGTTACAGGAGAAAGAAGAAGATCGAATGGGTAGATAGGGTTACAAATTATTAAGTATTTAGATGAGTAGGAGAGATGTTTCTGGCAACTGCTAATGGAGAGAAGAGATAGTTTGGTAGGGCATATACTAAGAAACCCAGGGATTGCAAACTTAGTTATAGAAGGTAGGGTCGAGGATAAGAACTGTAGGGGTAGACCAAAGTTGGAATAAGTTAAACAGATTGCCTCGAATTTAGGGTGTGGTAGCTATGTAGAGATGAAACGATTAGCTCAGGACAGGGAAGCATGGAGACCTGCATCAAAGCAGTCGAAGGACTGAAGACTCAAACAACCAGTTCCTGTAATAAATCTAACCTGCAATATTCGCACATGATGTTTATGTATGCAAGATGACTGTGTATTAAATAACAGTGTGCTATTTTGAGAAGCTGATGCTTCATACCTAAGTGAATAACACCCACGACAGTCAAAATTTTCGTTTTCACTGATTTCATATAGTAGTCCCATGAGAGAGTACTATCAGATTTATTCCTAAAAGTGATATAGATTTAACTTTTTGCACAGTTTTATCTTCAAACTCAAACTATTACTTGAATTCTTGTGAAAAAAAAGTTTTCGTTTACTGTTAATTTGTTATAGTTAAAGCACTGAATTAGCTTACTAATGCGAATCTGTATTCGATCCAATAGTTTAGCCTTACTACTTCCTGTATAAAAATATGTATCATTAGCAAACAGGAGCACGTCGCCCCTCAAATACCGTAAGTACAAGTTAAATAGAGTGGGACCTATAATACACCCCTGAGTTACTCTAAATATTGTAGGCAGAGTTTCACTTTTATGATTAGTAATATGTACAATACAATACTAATGACGATCAACCAGGCCAATGCAATACCTCTTATATTCGAAGAAGATCGCGCTTATTACATCACAAGACAATATCAATCTCATCTATAAATCACCCAGTTTCACTGTAGAAAAGAGTGTACTACTACATGGCGTCAATCATTTAGTCTTTTGAACTTTGCTACACTTTTTCTGCTTAACGCTCTTGGAAGAACGGCAGTTTATGTCACAAACTGTACACGTACAAGGCTTCTCCTTGGTATGAAGACGCATGTGCCTCTCGAGTTCCGCGCTGTTCCTGAACCTCTTGTCACAGACTGTACAATAGAAAGGTTGTTCTCCCGTATGTAACCTGAGGTGCACCTTCAGATTAAAGGATTCTACGAAAGACTTATCACACACGTTACACTTGAAAGGGCGCAGTCCTGTATGAATCATTTTATGTTTCTTCAGATTACCATTGGAGGGGAAAGCTTTATCGCATGTGCTACAGATATACGGCTTCTCCCCACTATGAACTTTCATATGGTGCGTTAAATTCGATTTAATACCAAACATCTTTTGACACACAGGGCATCTATGCCTCCGCACTCCGTTGTGTACAATCATATGTCGCTTGAGATCCGTTGCACGCAAGAAAGACTTCACACACAGCGAGCAACGAAACACTTTCTTTCCGCCATGAGTTTTCATATGATCCGTCAGATTATTCGGCCAAGAGAATGATCTGCCGCATTCCTCACATTTATAGTTCCCACGTCGACTGTGCGTGTCGTGGATGTGTCTCCTCAGGTGAGAAAGTTTAATATACTCTCGATTGCATTCGGAACATGAATATTTTACCGCTTCACTAATTTTACTGTCACTATCTTCTAGAGAATTCAATGTTGATGTGCTGAAAAAGATAATAACAAGTGTCACCCTTAACAACTCGGTTGTAATGTACCTGCATGCAAATGCCATAGCAATAGGACCAAGCAGCTGATAAGAAATACAAATTACAATGAATTAACTTGAGGAATATGTCTCCACAGCCCAGAAATGAATAGAAAAGTAATAATACTAGTTTTCAATCGGTCAACACAATATAATTCCAATTACTGGAACACACGAAAAATAACCATAAAAAATATAATGTGGCTAAAATATACAGGGTCATCGAAAAATAATGCCAACATTTCAAAAAATTATAGCACCGAAACCCTTTATGTTAAACGTGTAATTCTTTCACTGAATGCCAGCTGGTTAAAGTAAGTTTTGTTTTGGAGCGGACCTGACCTTGCTATGCTCACACTAGATGCGCACTAGCCAAGGTCGGCCGGGGGCGCGCGCGCCTATGACTGTACCGCTCGACAAACTGCACCTGATTACAAAGCTGTCATTCGATGGTTTAATCAGTTTAAGGAAACAGGGACTGTAGAGAAAAAATCTAGGCCAGGCCGACCACCAACATCAGCATTGAATGCACACTTTCCCAATGGCTAGATTGGTACATGCAATCATTTCAGGAGTAACTGTCAAGATGGCGGCAGAAATTCGCTCCCGCAGGTGCTCCAAATCGCGAATTTTTCTGCATACACAATGTTTTTAATGTACCCCCAGAAAAAAATCCAAAGGGGTTAGGTCAGGACTTCATTGGCGCGCGCGCCACCGGCCGACCTTGGCTACTGCACATCTAGTGTGCGCATAGCAAGGTCACATCCCCTCCTAAACAAAACTTACTTTAACCAGCTGGCGTTCAGTGAAAGCATTACACGTTTATCATAAAGGGTTTCGGTGCTATAATTTTTTGAAATGCTGGCATTATTTTTCGATGACCCTGTATTATATTGTTATGAACTACTGTTTCTATCTCTTCTGTAGTCCATAACATATATATTAATCATATGTAATTTCTTTCAGGTTATTTTTCGCATGTTCTAGTAATTGGAAATATATTGTGTTGACCAACTGAAAACTTGTAATATCATTTGTCAGTAAGGCAACAATGAAAACTTTGCTTCAAAAGCTATCTATAATAAATAGAAAGAAAAAGATGGTATCCTTGAAAGGAGGGAGAATAGCAGCAAATGGCAGGATCAAAAAAATTGAATGGTAACTTTCAGTCAGTCAACGCAAATAATATATGTCCAATTAAATTCAATGTGTGTAAATATGTGAATCCACCTGAAAACATCGACATGCAAATTATTAATAGGCTATTTGACTGGTTTCTGGAAACCATCTCAGATTATTTAGTGGTTTTAATTGAGCTCACAAAATGTGGTATTAATTCAGAAAATAGGAAATAAATATGTACTATTTAAATAAGCTGTCAAAATGTTCGCTTGTCGCCCTACGTAAACGGACTGAGTTATAACGTTGTGTGTTTGTCTTATATATAATAGTATAATTGTGAACGAAAGTGCATTTGGAATAAATAAGCTACATAAACACTGTAATTTAGTTCACATTTCACTATACTCAGTGAGTGAAATGGATCTTTGTTGGCATAAAGTTATATGGTATCTTTAACACACTGAATGGCTAGAACAGGTGATTCGTAAATGCTTGGGTGAGAGTGGACACGAATAGGAATATCCTGAACTAGCACCACGAGACAGCGCACAGGTACTACGTGGGATCATTTTGTTCGTCAGTTCATATAAAATTTGCAAATAATACAAAATAGGCTGTAATAAATGCTTCAGAATCAAAACTTATCATATTATCAACTCGCTATTCTTCAAATTCGATGTGTATAGAATGCCAACTGAAGGCAAATCAATGGAGTCCCACATAGAACAGTTATGACATCTGGTGGAAAAGATCTGCACAAGATATCCCTAATCATCCGCTGGTCTGTTAACATTTTATTATTATCAATATGGCACCGAGAGGACGATGTCACTAGCAATTTAATTTATGTAGAAATATTTTCCAGTTGACAGTATAAACTGCAATTTATTTATTGATGAGGAATTGTATGTTCATTTGTACAGAATTTAAATTGCAACGTGACACTATGTGATACTGGTACTGGTACTTGAAATGGACACTAGTGATATAAAAAACATCGCTTTCTAGATTAGTTTACGAACTATCAAGAGAACTATTCCTCATAGACGAGTTAAGAATGCAACTCCAGTTATCGACTACTAAGGCAGATCAAGAACTTCTCAGGATTAGATAAGATAAAGCATCGAACATAGAAAGTAATTTCTATGCAACAGATGCAATGTGCGCCAGAAATTGGACGGTGCCAAACTACAAGATGAGGAGCACAGTTGCACAATTAGCTGTGCATGGTTTCCACCATGAGCGGCGTATGAGGACACAGTTTCATGATAGTGTGTATGCAAGCTATGCGCAGAAAAGTGTGAATAGTATCACTTTTTTGAAGTGCAAGAAAAGGACCAAGTCACTACATGAATATTATAAAGAATAAAATTTCAGTATGTTTTTTTCTTTCGTGTTATGTACTTCATGATCGTTTGGTTGAAATATATATAATGCCATTCATTGTGGTCCATATTGATGCAATATATTGAAAAGAATATTAAAATTGATAAGGCGGACATTTTAATATTATTTTCAATGAAATATATATTAATAAAACTATGTGAAAATAAAAACTTCAAATCAATACTGGTGTTGATCAACTGAAAGCTTCTACTACACACATCAAAAAAAGTTTTGCATCACCTCGGTTCCAAGAGTTCCGGAACCGTTAAATACAAAGGGAATAGAGATCAACACAAACAACATTTCAGTTCGTTTTATTGCTCATGAGACCCACACATTGCATGTTGTACCATCATACAGCTAGACTTTCAGCATTTGCGGTCCAGATTGCAGTACACACCACTACCTCTAATACCCAGTAGCACGTCCTCTTGCATTGATGCATGCCTGTATTCGCCGTGGCATACTATCCACAAGTTCATCAAGACACTGTTGGTCCAAATTGTCCCACTCCTCAACGACAATTCGGCGTAAATCTCTCAGAGTGGTTGGTGGGTCAAGACGTCCATAAACAGCCCTTTTCAACATATCCCAGGCATGTTCGATAGGGTTCATGTCTGGCGAACATGCTGGCCACTGTAGTCGAGCGATGTCGTTATCTTGAAGGAACGCATTCACAAGATGTGCACGATGAGGTCGAGAATTGTCGTCCATGAAGACAAATGCCTCTCCAATATTCTGCCGATATGGTTGCACTATGGGTCGGAGGATGTCATTCAGGTATCGTAAAGCCGTTTCGGAGCCTTCCATGACCACCAGTGGCGTACGTCGGCCCCACATAATGCCACCCCAAAACATCAGGGAACCACCACCTTGCTGCACTCGCTGGACAGTGTGTCTAAGACGTTCAGCCTGACCAGGGTGCCTCCAAACACGTCTCCGACGATTGTCTGGTTGAAGGCATATGCGACACTCATCGGTGAAGAGAACGTGATGCCAATTCCGTGGGGTCCATTCAGCATGTTGTTGGGCCCATCTGTACCGCGCTGCATGGTGTCGGGGTTGCAAAGCTGGACCTCGCCATGGACGTCGGGAGTGAAGTTGCGCATCATGCAGCCTATTGCGCACAGTTTGAGTTGAAACACGACGTCCTGTGGCTGAACGAAACGCATTATTCAACATGGTGGCATTGCTGTCAGGGTTCCTCCGAGCGGCAATCCGTAAGTAGCGGTCATCCACTACAGTAGTAGCCCTTGGGCGGCCTGAGCGAGGCCTGTCATCGACAGTTCCTGTATCTCTGTACCTCCTCCATGTCCGAACAACATCGCTTTGGTTCACTCTGAGACGCCTGGAAACTTCCCTTGTTGAGAGCCCTTCTTGACACAAAGTAACAATGCGGACGCGATCAAACTGCGGTATTGACCTTCTAGGCATGGTAGAACTACAGACAACATGAGCAGCGTACCTTCGTCCTGGTGGAATGACTGGAACTGATCGGCTGTCGTACCCCCTCCGCCTAATAGGCCCTGCTCATGCATGGTTGTTTACATCTTTGAGCAGTTTTAGTGACATCTATGAACAGTCAAAGGGACTGTATCTTGGATACAATATATACAGTCAACGTCTATATGCCGGAGATCTGGGAACCGAGGTGATGCAAAACTTTTTTTGATGTGTGTACTATGGATGAAAATCAAATGGCTGTCGTTTCTTCTTACGACACAAAACTCCTACCATCAGAGCATAACACTCCTCAGGCTAGTGGTATCGATGTATATCGAAGTCTATATAAGTCAAACAGCAGTTCCTGCTACTTAACACCTTCATCGGAGTGAAAACTCAATAGAACTTGCTTCATAATACAGTATGTTAATATTCCTGACATATCCATGTCGTCCGTCCTCTCTGTAATCTCAGTAATTGATTTTTAATCACCTTCAGCGTAAAAATTGCGATACATATCGCTCCCTTTCCCTTTCCATCTAAGAAGTGTTTACCTTGGCAGTAATCTGCTAGCACGTGACATAACTGGAACCACGTCTGGGCACATGTAGTTGTTGCAGGATAGTATCAGATCTCCTTAACCAGCTGTAATCCAGTTTGCGTATATAATCTCGTACATTCAAAAGATTGCGGCTTTGCGTAAAAATATCCGAACCAAAATTGCTTTAATCTCACCAGGAAAATACTGGTACAGTACCTAGATGCATTTCCTAGAGTATTCAGTCCATAGACTGGTTTGTTGTCACAAAATGATACCAACCAGTACCCTACCGGTGAGATTGGTTGCTGTACTTTTCATTGATACGTAGTTTCTCAGTCCGGTACCTTCTTGGTTGAGATAGATTATAGATAGCCTACTGTACTTATAGTAATACTGTACCGGTACCTGATTATCCTGCAGACTAAGTTAATTTTAAACATGCACAGGTGCATAGCGTAAAACCTACAGCAGGCAAAGTCGAATGTCGATCCTAAATGTATCATATTGCTCATGTCAATTGTCGCCCTAGTCAAACTATTGAGACTTGATTTACATCCAAGAGGCTTTCAGCTAGTCTGGCAATGCTTCTTCAATTTGGGCGAGACTTCTCATTTTCATTTCTCCAATACAACTTAACTTGATACCAACCACATAAATCGCAGTGTTTCAGGATTTTGGTTTAGCAATGCTACTGTCTTGAGCTGTACATGCTCTTTATCTTGGAGTTGATGAAATTGATACCATACCACTATTAGATGAGAATATGAACCTTGACTTTGGGGTCATATTTCATGACTCAATCTGAACTTCAGTAATAGCCATGATAGGCCTAAAATTTGAGAAATGTGTGCTGCTGGAAGTGACTGCACTGTTGCATCATAGTGCTTGTATGATACCATGGAATGGGGACAAAGCCACACCAATTTGGGATTAGTCAATGTTGACAGTGGGCCAATATTATGTCAACTACTGGCACAGGGTGTGGCACATAATTATAAAGATTGTGCGCATTTGACGCACTTCTGGACAAAATCTAACCTCAATGCTTCACATGAATAACACTACAGTGATGACTGACAAGAGTAGACTACACAGGAAAAATATGCAATAAATAGCCATTCACACCAAAGTTATGTTAAAATGATGAAATAATATGCGTATCAGAATGAAAACTAGTTGTCTCAAGATAAATATCTGCTTCCATCACTGAACACTGCATAAAGCATAAAGATCTTGTTGCACTCATATACGGCAAAACGCCTTTATTATTGCACTAGTAACTCATTTGCTACACATAAAACGAAGTAAAACTTATTTTAACTGGAACCCCAAACGCAGAGAAATGACTGCTGCGAAACACATGATAGCAAGTAGCTTCACCTCGCAAATAAGGGTAATATGCAATCACACAACAGCCATTTTATCCCCACAGCATGTCTGAACTTTTTTCTTCACATTTCTGAAGGCATCTATATGGTATTTCCAACTGATAATTGAGAAATAAGTAAAAAATCCAAAGCACTACAGCTCACCCGTGTTAATTAAATGGAACCAAAGAATATGAATAGAACTGCTTCAATGGCAGACTTATTTACTGGCATGTGACGTCAACATAGATTAAGCCAATCTAGAACGTTTTCAATCACATGGCGCCAGTTTAAAAAAAAAATTTAAAAACTTTTTTTGGATGAACAGTCAATTACTATCATGGCACAACTAATAGCCAAGGAGTTGCTGTTGTAGTAAATGAAAAACTCCGAAGTCAAGTATCAGCGGTACATCGATACTCTGACCGTCTCATGTCAGTAGTCATAGACACTGTAACTCGTCGAATACGTATCTTTTCCACATATGCCCCACAGGCAGGCTGTGTTGATACAGTAAGGGCACTTTTTGGAATGAACATCAAGATGCTGTTACGACTTGCAACGAAGAAGACTTATTTCTACTCTGTGGAGATCTCAATGGACATGTTGGCAGTATTATAATAATAATAATAATGTTATTGGTTTTACGTCCCTTTTAACTACCCTGGCTTTTAGAGACGCCGGGGTGCC
The DNA here is from genome assembly GCA_946902985.2 of Meconema thalassinum. NCBI lineage: Eukaryota > Metazoa > Arthropoda > Insecta > Orthoptera > Tettigoniidae > Meconema > Meconema thalassinum. The sequence goes on from OX336399.1 coordinate 35,609,899, forward strand.
GGAATTTTGCCCCGAAGGGGATCTTTAACGTGCCAGTAAATGTACTGACACGGCTCCCTCGCATTTGCGCACCCTCAAATGCCAGCTGACTGCGCCAGGTTTCGAACCTGCAACTTTGGGCTCAGCAAGCGAGAACGTTACCCCTGAGCCACGCAGCCAGACAATTGGCAGTATTAGCGAGGGGTATGAATGTCATGGGAATTTTGGCTATGGTATTAGGAATGAAGATGGTCACAGACTCCTAGAATTTGCTGAAGCAAATGACCTAGTTATCGCCAACATGTTCAAGAAACGCTCATCACATCTGATCACCTACTGTACACCAGCGGTGGGCACAACACCCAGATTGACTACATATTACTCCGTAGAAGTGATTTCCAACTTGTCATAGACCATCTGAATGCCTAGCTCCCCAGCATAAACTACTAGTTGCTGACCTCAGAATGAAAGGCTATATCAGAAAATCCTACGTGAAAGGTCAGCACAAAATCAAATGGTGGAAGTTACAAGAACAAACGGTAGCAATCAGCGAAAAGATTGAGTATCCTCCTGTTGATTCTGCTCAAATTGATCATACATGGTCATTGTTGAACAAGTGCGTAACTAGTTTGGATCAAGTTGAGCTTGGTGTTACACAGCCAGGCACACGCAGAATTGATAGACGTGGTTGTGGACAGACAATGTAAAGGAAAAGGTTCATGCAAAGAAAGCAGTTTTCCAACAGTTGCAAATGTCACAAACTGAGGAGAACCTTCAAAACTACAACGCAGCCAAGAAGGAGACGAAACGAGCAGTTGCAGAGGCTAAAGCAAATCACCACCCACATTTGTATGATCAACTGACAACTAAGGAAGGAGAGAAAATCATCTACCAACTGGCGCGAGCACGATGTAGAGGAGGTCAGGATATAGAGCACTATATGTGCGTAAAAGATAAGAATGGTCGGCGGCTTCATGATAGCAAGAGGATTATTCAACGTTGGCGAGAGTATTTCAGTGAAATATCCAGCAATGAATTCCCTCACCCACCAATACCAGAAGGCAATATTACGGCTGGGCCACTCCCATGTATTACAACAGATGAAGTAAGAGCTGCCATTAGGAGCATGAAAAATGGAAAGGCTCCAGGACCAGACGATCTTCCTGCACCTGACTCACAGAATTCTTCAATTCTATCATTCACTGTGGACATATACCCATGTGTTGGTCATCTAGTATCACCGTACCAATTTATAAGGGCAGAGGAGACCCAGCTGAATGTACCAACTATTGTTCTATCCGGCTCTTCTCCCACACCATGAAGATATTCGAGCGTATCCTTGACAACCGGCTGCGAAACTTAATCCAGCTCTCAGAAAATCAATATGGGTTTGTGAAGGGATGTGGCATGATAGATGCAATCTTTGCTGTACGCCAGCCGATGGAGAAATCACGGGAGAAAGGAAGGCCACTACATCTTGCTTTCCTTGACCTTGAGAAGGCATTTGATCGAGCACCACATCAGATGATTTGGTATGCTCTCTGCGATCATCAAACACCTGAAACTTACATAAGCTGGGTAAAAATGCTGTACAACACCAGCAGCCATGTGAAATGCCCTGCAGGACCGACAGCTTCCCTATAACAGATGGCGTTCATCAGGGTTCAGCTCTGTATCCACCGCTCTTTGTAATTGTAATGGACACCATTACGTGCAAACTTCAGAAATGTGTGCCATGGACAATGTTAAATGCTGATGATGTGATGCTTGCGGCACACACCTGGAAGGATCTTGAAACCCAAGTCCAAACATGGTATGATCGTCTGGAAAGATTTGGTTTTCGTTTTAAATATCCACAAGACTGAACACCTTGAAACGATCTCCTGGAACTATACAAATTAATGGAGCACCTCTCGCAAAGGTGGATACATTTCCATATTTGGGTTCTCGATTACAGAATGACGGCTGTATAAATGAAGATGTGCGAGCAAGAATCAACGCAACGTGGATGCGATTCAGAGATGTAACTGGTGTTCTTTGTGATAAGAAGATGTCCATCCACCTAAAATCCCAGATATACCGCTCAATGGTGAGGCCAGTTGCATTGTATGGTACGGAGTGTTCGGCAGCACCTAAAAGTACTGAGCACTCGCTACCTGTCATGGAAATGCGGATGCTGAGAAGATCGTTAGGCATTTCTCTGCTCGACCACATCTAATTTTTCACACTGTCAAATAGCCTATAACAAGGGAGGAGCATGAAAAGAATGACATTTTTCACCATCAAGCAAACATTCTTAGATCCAGGTCAATCGTAGACAAAATTGTTCTATGAAACACTATTCAAATCCACAATGCTGATCACAAACACTCGTGGCATTCCAACACTCATCTGGTAAAATTAATATGGTTGTTTATTTAAATGAACAACTTTCGTTGTGAATTGATCCCTCTTCACACTACTAGAAAACACCCCCCATTGGAAATGAGAAACAATATAATGTTGCAACCAACATAGGGAAACATGTCACTGGATCAGGATGTACTTTGTACCATATCTTTAATAAACCACACTTCTGCTGTTACATACTTCACTGAAAAGCTCCACACTAGGACTGTTAAACGTAAATAAGCAAATGCTGTGTTAAATGTTGAGATATGTTAACATCTGAATGTGTACTGCCTCTTAAAGCAGGATTGTCAGCAACTGATTGAATAAGGGCTCCCCTGTGATACAATGTAAACTGTAGTAAATAACCCATTGAGGAAGAAAAAAATAGCCATAAAATTAATTATTACTCACTTGTCCAACGGAGTATCAGTGGTCTCCTCCTCAATAATCTCCTCCTTAACAGTCTAGAAAGAGAAGAAGTACAGATCATTAGCACGAGCTTCCAAAACCACCTTTAAACTTATTCATTACTTACCATTGTCATTAAGGCTAATATGATATCACACCCCCTACATTCAGAGATCATGAGAAAAACAAGATATTCTCTGAAGAACAAAACACCTACTTTCCATGAAATGCTAATAATGCCATTTGTTTTACAACCCTTTTAACTACTTTTAGAGACGCCGGGGTGCCGGAATTTCGCCCCGAAGGGGATCTTTAATGTGCCAGTAAATCTACTTCCTCGCATTTGGGCACCCTCAAATACCCGCTGATTGAGTTAGGGTTTGATCCTGCTCCATGACATGCAATGAGAGAGTAAAGAAGGGATGTTAGATATGTTTGCCAGAGGCGACCCTGGAGTATGGGCAGAAGTCTACCTAGACAAATCAAAACTAATCATAGTAGATTGTAGATAACCATTTATAAGAGGGACAGGCAACCTGAAAGCTTTGGTGATCCACCAAAGGGTGCTCATATTTTGAAATAATCATTCCACTCTTACAATAATCACGATTGCCAAACCATTCTTTAGAAGTTTTAGCATAAAATTAAGAAACATTTGAGGTACCAGTAATAGAATTAATCTTTATAGATAAGATATGTTTCAAATTAGACTGAAGGGCATTTATGAATAACTAGCTGAAGTACCCTTGCTTCGCTATGGGCCATAAATAAATTAAAATGTGAAGGTGACAGTTAAAACAGGGGATAGGCGAGGTGCTGCGCGGAGGGAGGGTAAGGATGGAACATTTTGTCCAACTACACCGCTCTGTGTTGACCGTGTTTTATTGCACAAATTTAGGTTTTACTTGTTAACCGTTGGAGAGGTACTAAAAGTGATAAGGACCTTTCAGATAGAAAAAAAAAAAGTAAACCTCATATATGCTCTCAAAAGTTTGATATTTCTAAAAATTTTCTTTCTATTTAAAATGGAAACATGAAAGTTTGAAACCAAAGGGTTTAGTGAAGTCACCAAAATGGTCACCATCTTCAAATAGTGCAAAGTATCGAAATCAAAAGTAGCCTATATATGTTAACCAGGTAAATCAGCTACTCCCATGTAAAATTTCATGTAAATCGGACCAGTGGTTCTTGCGTGATTGAGTAATACACAGACACACACCATCTCATTTTTATATATTAGTATAGATTAGAAGATAAGAATCAAACAACACAACCTTCAAAGAAAAAGTGTACATGGAAGACTCAAGTGGTCCAATGTGGCCAATAAAGTTAATAATAATAATAATAATAATAAAATACAGTTTCTTGTCTACATACATTGTGAAATTTGGCAAGAATAATTGCTTTGATATTTTGATGAACAGAAGATTGAAATAAAAAATTAAAATCATCAAAGTACCAGAGATGAAGCAATGCATGGATGATCAATCCTTAGTATCTTGTAACGAGAGCCCATATTGCTACAGAAACTTGGAGGATGCATTGTAAGATCCACTTCGGTCCTTTTATTATTATTATTATTATTATTATTATAAATATATACAGTATATAAATGTACTCTCTTCCTGACTTTACTTTTTGAATTTTCAAAAATGTTCAACAATTTTTGATAATTTTGGACAGGGTATATCACAATCAAATATGGCCCATGTTTAAACTTGTCTGTTTATAATGAGCAGGTATCAAAACTATCAGAAGGAATGGTGTAAAAATTGTTATTTAGGTACATGCAGAAGAATTACAAGAATTTTTTCACTTTGACTAAAAATGCAGTCTATTCAGTTTGATAACAAGGAACAATCACCTGAATCTCAAAATGACCTTCAACTGCATCTTCAGAATGTTCTATCTCAGTCTTAAGCTCAATGGGGTCATCAGTAGTTTCACCATCCTGGAATTGGATACATATGTGTTAGTGCTGCTTAATATCTAACGTCATGCAATTGTTCAACTTTGGCCTTTACACACTTATAATATTAATACATCTCATTTAAATTGCAAAATGAATTTAATAACCTACGTAGTAACATATTCAGTTGTCAAATGTACATGAAATTAAAATAAATGTTATGTCATACACACAATATATCCTAAATCTTTCTTTATATCTATATAAATTATATGCACAATTTATATATATATATATATATATATATATATATATATATATATATATATATATATCTATCTTTATTGTCAGTCAGTACTGTGACAATATAATAAATATCTTAAAATCTAAAATTTAAACAAAAACAACAAACACGAACATTAATAATGAAAGCACTATTATCTATCAACAACCACAACCATACAGACATGCACTCAAACATCCTGGAAAGAATATTACCTCTACCATGCATTCAGTGAATCAATCGCAAATGTTGAAGAAACATTAATATACATTATTTACAGAAATTAAGAACTACCATATTCAAACGGAAAAACTGGAGACACAGAATATATACCGGTATACAAAATATGTAAATCACATAAATGGAATGACAGGAAGAAAAATATTCAGAAACTGGAAAAATATAATACAATGGTGACATCCGAGGATTAGAAAAGAATATAAGATTACATTACTTCTGTCACTTGTACAATCAATCATAAAATCAATCAACAATTCATTCATCCACATATTCAACCAACCAATCAAACACAATAGTTTACAGCCCACTTCAGAGTGTTGCAGCACTGTTACTTTCCATCAAGCTGTATATTGGTGTTTGTGTAGCAGCCCATAAGAATGCAATCCATGCTTCCAATGACCTTCTTCTTATATTATGGTACGAAGCATTTTCTATTCAGAATGTAATTTTGCTTACGGCCGAATCTCGTCACAGAAAAGATTAGTTTTAATATCCATAGTAACAAGTGAAATGACACACTCAGCTATTGAAAGTTTTAAAGCTATTTTCAGTGCTGCCTAATTAACAATTACGTGATAACTTTGCAGTTGGTAAAAATGTATTTATACCGGATTATATTAGGAGGAAAAGGCCTTGATGATTGAACTAAATGCATCTCAATTGGTGGAAGGATGATTAATAACCTTTGACTTGTCAACACTGTGCTTGCAGCCAGTGACGAAGATGAAATTCCTGCCTTACTGACAAAAGTAAAAGATGTTTGTCATCATATCGATTTGACATCATTCTCAGCAAGTCCAAACTAACGATAATTTACCGAAGAACACAGGTCCAACTCACAGGTTGATTAAGGGAACTGTAGGTTGAGCAGATCACGTTATGGTGAGTGGCTGCGAAGCTAAACCAAGATCCGGCAGAACAGAGCGATAACAAACAGCACAAAAATCTGCCCTGTCGAAACACTCGTGTTTTCCATCTTCTCATATGGTTGCGAAACATGAATCCTTTGAGCCCGAGACAAGCAGCGTATTAATGCATTCGTGCTTTGGTAATAGCGCAGAATGTTACGCATAAAATAAACTGGAAAGAGAACTAATAAGTTCATTATTGAAGAAACTTATAATCACTCTTCAAGTGTCAACCAAATAATCCTTGAGTTCTTTGGACATATTGTAAGAAGAGATGGAGAAAACTTACAAAAAGTAATCATGGAAGGAAAGATTGTGGGAACGAGACCAAGAGGGAGAACTGCGAGCAGATGGATAGACCAAGTGGTAGTGATATTGTTGAAATATGTGACCATGGTTTGTGTTGGTCACACTGTTAATTATAAACCTGGTCCATAGAGATATGTTTCTCTTTTGTTTTTGGTAATGGTGTGTATAAAAAGAATGTTGTATCACTTTGTTCGTTCAGTTCTGTTCTAGTAAATGTCGAGTACATTAAACGTATGTTCCATTTCAATTGCCTGTGTGCCTCGTAATCCTTTAGGTTATGGGACCAGCCACGAATCCACCGTGCGAATATAAAGTGCGTATGATAGACTGCTCGTTATATGAACTGTGAATTTCGTTACGTATCGAAATCAACATGTCTGCAACCAGCACCTCGTTACCGGCTATAGATAAGCTGCGAGGTAGTCTAAATTACGTGGATTGGCGATTCGAGATGGAAAACGTCCTAAGACTCGAAGATCTGTGGAGCTGTATAGTTGGCTACCCAGATGGAGATACTACAACATCTGCGAAGAAAGCGAAAGACGGGCTAGGGCCAGACTTAACCTCATGGTGGATAAATCAATTTCCCCAATCGTCATGCCTTGTAAGACCGCGAAGGAAGTCTGGGAAGCTCTTGAAAAGGCCTACTCAGATAAAGGAGTGAATCGGCGGATCGTCATCTTGAAGAAATTGTGCAAAGTTAAATTAAAGCACTACAAGACGATGGAAGAGTATGTTAGTGAGGTTATGGGACTTGCTCAGCAACTTGCGTCTATGAATAAGGCACTGGACGACGAGTTTGTGGCAGCTCTTATGCTGAAAGGTCTACCAGATGAGTTTCAGCCTATGATTATGGCTCTGGAAAGTTCCGGAACAGACCTTACTGCAGACACAGTCCGAACCAAGTTGCTACAAGATACTACTTGGAGTGGGAAAAGTACTTCCAAGCCATCCAAGGATTCTGTTCTGTTTTCACGAGAAGATAAGACTAAGAAGAAGCCTTTCTGCTGGAAATGCAAGAAGCCAGGACACTGGAAGCGGGTTTGCAGGAAAGAGGAGATGCAGAGCTCAACTCAACAGAAGTCGAAGAAAGACAAGATGATGCTGGCGACCGATGGACAGGCATTAAGTGCAAGGGCCTCTACAGGGGCCTGGTTCGTTGACTCTGGTGCTACTAAGCATATGAGTTCAAGCAAGACTGCGATGGTGAACTTCACTGCTGGTCCTAATCTGGAGATCAGTACAGCAAACAATCAAAAATTGTATGGCCAAGGATCTGGTAATGTAACTGTTCGATTAGAAAATGGTATTTCACAAACCTTGTCCAATGTAGAATATGTTCCTGGTCTCACTGCTAATCTTTTATCTGTGTCTGCTGCTACTCAAAAGGGTTTTGTTGTGGTATTCACCGACAATACTTGTGAAGTTTATGATAGTGAAAACTTTGTTGCTACAGGTAATGTAGCACTGATTGCGAGTAATGTGGGGGGTGTTTACCAAGTCAATGCCCTCAGTGCTCAAGCTAATATTTGTACAGAGGACTCAGAATATTTATGGCATAAACGACTAGGCCATCTTAACAACCACAGTATGAAGATGTTAAGAGATGGTCTCACTCATGGAATTAATTTCTCAGATAATGGTTTTAAAAACTGTTTTTCATGTGCTGAAGGTAAACAAGCTAGGCAACCATTTAAGTCAAGTAAGAGTAAAACTGTATGTAAAAATAAGCTAGATCTTATTCATTCAGACTTATGTGGGCCTATGCCAGTTCCATCTTGGAGCAATGCTCATTATTTCTTGACCTTCATTGATGATCATTCTAGAAAGGTTTTTGTGTATTTCCTTGCTAAGAAAAGTGATGTTTTGGATTGCTTTATTGATTTCAAGCCGGCCCCGTGGTGTTGGGGTAGCGCGCCTGCCTCTCACCCGGAGGCCCCGGGTTCGATCCCCGGCTCCGTCAGGGATTTTAAAACTGACATGAGGGTTGGAATGGGGTGCACTCAGCCCCGTGAGGACAATTGAGTAGCTGTCTGACAGTGAGACAGCGCCCCGATCACGAATACCAAGATTAACGGCCGAGGGGACCCGACGCGCTGATCACGCGTCACCCCAATATCTGCAGGCCAAATGGCTGGGCAGCGGTCGCTTGGTCAGCCTTAGTCCGTCATGGGCTGGATAGTGCCAGGGGTTGACTTTTTTATTGATTTCAAGGCACAGGTCGAGAATCAGTGTGAAAGATCTATTAAGGTCCTACGCACTGATAATGGTGGTGAATTTTGTAGCAAAGCTTTTGAGAGGCTACTTAAATCAGAAGGTATTCAGCATCAAACTACAACTTGCTATTCTCCACAGCAGAATGGTGTAGCTGAACGCATGAATAGAACATTGCTTGATAAATGTAGAGCCATGATGAGCGAGTCTAAAGTAGATAAACGCATGTGGGCTGAAGCAATAAATACAGCAGCCTATCTTGTAAACAGGTCCCCAACCAGAAAAATTCCAGGTAAAGTTCCAGAGGAGATCTGGACTGGTAACAAGGTCAATATGGAGCATCTAAGAATTTTTGGTTGTGTAGCACAAGTTCATGTCCCTGATCAAAAGAGAAACATATCTCTATGGACCAGGTTTATAATTAACAGTGTGACCAACACAAACCATGGTCACATATTTCAACACACCTCCTTAAACCTGTGGGAGTAGAGGACATGATTTAAGACCCAAGTCTTTACAAAAATAAATATGCTTAGGCTTAGGAAGAGGCTTTGTTAGGATGTCTGCACACATTTTTGAAGTCTCCTCATATTTGATGCATATGACTTTAGAATCCAAAGCATCTCTAACATAGTAATATTTAGTGTCAATATGTTTGGTCCTATTATGGTGGACTGGATTTTTTGCCAGTTTTTGAGCTGATTGACCATCACTCAATAATATGATGGGTGACTTGAGATCTATAAAGTTAGACAAAACACGTTTCAACCAAACAGCTTCTCTTACACCTTCACTCAGTGCAACATATTCTGCTTCAGTAGATGATAAGGAAATGCATTTTTGCTTTTGAGCCCCCCATGATACAGCACCACCTGCCATTTTGAACACAACACCACTGTATGATTTTCGGTCAGTGCTATCATTAGCCCAGTCAGCATCAACAAATCCCATGAATTGACCTCCAGTCCTGACATACTGAAGTGACAAGTCTCAGTCAATTTAATCATTGTTACAATGAATCTCACTGGTCTGCTGCAAAGCGAGTGCTGCATTACTTAAATTGCACAAAAGACTTGTCACTTAAGTATGTCAGGAATGGAGTTCAATTCATGGGATTTGTTGATGCTGACTGGGCTAATGATAGCAATGACCGAAAATCATACAGTGGTTTTGTGTTCAAAATGGCAGGTGGTGCTGTATCATGGGGGGCTCAAAAGCAAAAATGCATTTCCTTATCATCTAATGAAGCAGAATATGTTGCACTGAGTGAAGGTGTAAGAGAAGCTGTTTGGTTGAAACGTGTTTTGTCTAACTTTATAGATCTCAAGTCACCCATTATATTATTGAGTGATAGTCAATCAGCTCAAAAACTGGCAAAAAATCCAGTCCACCATAATAGGACCAAACATATTGACACTAAATATCACTATGTTACAGATGCTTTGGATTCCAAAGTCATATGCATCTAATGTGAGGAGACTTCAAAAATGTGTGCAGACATCCTAACAAAGCCTCTTCCTAAGCCTAAGCATATTTATTTTTGTAAAGACTTGGTTCTTAAATCATGTCCTCTACTCCCACAGGTTTAAGGAGGTGTGTTGAAATATGTGACCATGGTTTGTGTTGGTCACACTGTTAATTATAAACCTGGTCCATAGAGATATGTTTCTCTTTTGTTTTCGGTAATGGTGTGTATAAAAAGAATGTTGTATCACCTTGTTCGTTCAGTTCTGTTCTAGTAAATGTCGAGTACATTAAACGTGTGTTCCATTTCAATTGCCTGTGTGCCTCGTAATCCTTTAGATATAAGGCGGAAAATGTAACGTTCTATCTCCCTCATGTACAGGGCCGGATTGAAGTGCTATTATCAAGATGGCGTCACAGTGAAAGTGTAGTGAAATAGCAGCTAGTGTAAATATTTGATAAAAGTGGTAAAATATTATAACAGAGGCTTAAAATCTATAAAGTTACTTTCCTTAGATCAAGTGTAATACGGAATATTGATAGTATTTAGAAATTCTTGTTGATAATTTAATAAACTTAAACTAAGTTGTGGGAACGTGTATCCAAAGATTCGGTGACTTCTTCAATCACTGTTTGAACCAAGTAGAGCAGTGGTGCTTTTACGAGACTTCACCCGATTGGAAGATATACGTATTTCACATTCTTCTTTATTGGTAGGTTATTAGATTAATTCTATTAGGTAGTAATAATTAAATTAAATTTAGTGTAATTTGGTGTAAACATCTAGGCTCACTTAGATCTCTAGTATGACGACAGTAAACAGTGTTAGTATCTCGTCAGGTTGTGTAACCGTAACGGATTTATGCTCGTCGTGCAAAATAAAAGTAAAAAATGCAAATAAAATCATCACAAGATCTCAGGTAAAATTGAATGAGGAGAAAAGTGAAACCGATTGTCGTAATGTAGGCCTACCGCTACCGTCATGCGAATGCCATAACCTGAGAAACGAACTGTCCTCAAAAGACGAAATTATAAAGCTGCTAAAGGAAGATATTGCTAAGTTAATGGAAGAGTTGAATAAATTAAAAGGAAACAGAGAGGAAAGCAAGGAAACTTGGTCGACAGTGATTGCTGGTAAGGTAAGATTGAATAAGCCTAGGCCTATAAATGGAGTACATGTAACTGAAATTCCCGTCTCAAATTCATTTGGAGTGCTTGTCGAAGAAAATGATGACTTTCCTCAAGAAGAAAAGAAGAAAGTGATAAAGAGAAAATCCAGGAAGATGCGGATATTTGCGGATAGCCACGGGCGAGATGTAGCAGCAAGCGTTTTGGAGAGAAGCCGAGAAATGGAGGTCACTTCGACAGTGAAGCCAGGAGCTCAGATTGCAGAAGTCACGAACGGGATGATAGGAGAGTGTGCGTCCCTTACTGCAAAGGACTACGCAGTGATCATCGCTGGAGCAAACGACGTCTATAGAAATGAGAGTAAAAAGGTAATCAAAGATTTAAAGGGTACATTGCCATCCATGCAAAAAACAAATGTCATTATTGTAAACATTCCGCAGAGACACGATTTAATTCCCAAGTCATGTGTAAATGTAGAAATAGAGGCTACAAATGGAAAAATTCATAAAATTTGTAAGAGTTTTCCAAATGTCCAAATTGTAGATGTAAGTAAATTAGACAGGAAGTTCCACACTCGGCATGGCCTACACTTAAATAGATTAGGAAAAGAGTATCTTAGTGATGAAATCTGCAAAATTGTAAATTCAAATGGTAAGAATAATTCAACAGTAATATCATTAGAGTGGAAGCAGGGAAACTGGTAGAAGAAGCCAAACGTGAGGTTTGGCATTCACATCTTTTGAAGTCAAATTTAACGGAGTGCAACAATGGTATTTCGGATTTGTCTAGCAACAATAATAATAACAATTATGATAATAATAATGTAAATAAATCACCAACACAAGCTTGCAAAAGTAACAAATTTAAAATTTACCACCAGAATGTCCAGTCTCTTTATAATAAAATTGATTACATAAATCTAATGCTTAAAAATGAACTTAAAGACATCTCAGCACTATGTATTTCAGAACATTGGCTGAAAGAGGAACAACTCGAATTAATTCAATTCCCAGGGTTTATACAAGCTAGTAAATACTCTAGATCTAATATTAGCCATGGTGGTACTTGCATCTTCTTAAGAAATAATTTAGATCATGAACAGATAACAGCTTATGATTATCTAATTATGGAACAGGATTTTGAATTCTCTGCCGTAAAAATTCAGCAGTCTAAGTTAATAATTGTATGCGTATACCGTTCTCCGTCAGGAAAGTTTCCTCTATTTATAGATAAACTAGAATTGTTACTCAATAACATGAGCAAAGTAAATTTCGATATAATAATTTGTGGGGATGTAAATGTGGATTTCTTAAAACTTGATAGAAATTGTGAATTATTAAACCAGTTACTAATTTCCTATGGACTGAAACCTACAGTAAATACACCAACAAGAATAACAAAATTTAGTAAAACCACTCCTGATCAAATTTTTATAAATACAGATAAATATCACCATTCAATAGAAGTCTATTGTCCGGGTTTTAGTGACCACCATGGACAAATACTGAGTTTTGAAGCATCCGAAGTAATCAATAATAATGATAATGGAGTAAAATCAAAGTGCAGGTCATTCACTGAATCAAATGTTACATATTTCAATGACTTATTAAATAAGGAAACATGGTCAGAAATTTATGAACTAGAAAATGTAAATGATAAATTTAATGCATTTAACAGTACCCTAAAACACTATTTTGAAATAGCATTCCCCTTTAAACGAAGAACTGTTCAAAATAACAAAACTAGCAATTGGATAACAACAGGGATTATAAATTCATGTCAAAGAAAGAAATTTCTACACAAATTATATAAACAATACCACACAACACCTGAATTCAATTTATACTACAAAAAATACAATAGCATATTAAATAAGGTAATAAGACTAGCAAAGAAAATGCATAATGATAATTTTATTTCCCAATCATCTAATAAAAACAGGGCTATGTGGTCCGTAATAAAGAAAGAAACTGGAAAATCTGCTAAAATACAAAGGAACATTACACTGACCAGAAATAATAAAGTGATTAATAATCCAGAGGAAATAGCAAACACTTTTAATGACTATTTTCTGGAAATTCCGCAAAAATTATTAAATAAATCACAGGTAAATACACTAAATTCTAATAATAAAATAAATATATGCAGTGATTCTTTATTTATAAATCATGTCACAAGTGAAGAGGTAAGAATAGTTATAAAAGAGCTAAAAAATAAATTCTGTGCTGGCATTGATGGCATCCCTGATGCAATTTTAAAGAAATGTGCAGAAAATATAATAAATCCACTTACGCACTTAATAAACAGTTCAATTCTCTCAGGAACTTACCCGGATATTTTGAAGTTATCAAAAGTAATTCCAGTGCACAAAAACGGTTCAAAAGATGAATTAGATAACTATCGTCCTATTACCTTACCAACTGGTATTGCAAAAATTGTGGAAAAAATTATGTATAAGAGACTGATAAGTTTCATAGAAAAAAATAAAATATTATCAAACTCACAACATGGATTTAGAACGGAAAAATCTACACAGACAGCAATTTACGAATGTAGTAATAGTATACTGAAATTAATTGACAATAAGGAACATGTAACTGGCCTATTCTTGGATTTATCGAAAGCATTTGATGTAGTTGACCATAAAATCCTCCTTACCAAACTAAATCAATATGGTGTTAGAGGTCTAGCTAATAAATGGATAGAGTCTTACTTAACAGGGCGTAAACAAATAGTAAGCTTGAGACACAAGGATGATGGAACCAAATTACTTAATGAAACATTGTCCAATGAGGGAATTATTGAATTTGGAGTACCCCAGGGATCGGTTTTGGGCCCACTACTCTTTCTTCTATATATCAATGATATAACACAGAACGTTCATTCACATAAGGAAATTTTGTTTGCGGACGATACAACACTCGTAATAAAAGGTGAAACTAAACAGGTCATACAGCAGTCTGCTGACTCCGTTACAGGAGAGTTAACCAAATGGTCACAAGATAATCGCCTCATAATAAACTATAAAAAGTCAGTATGTCTAAATTTCCACACTATACAGAATAGGAATCCTGCGATGCCCAATATAACATTAAATGGTCATCAAATAGAAAATAAATCAGAAACAAAGTTTTTAGGACTATGGATACAACAAGACTTGAAATGGAATAAACATATACAATATCTGAATACTAAACTGAACTCGATGTGCTTTGCGTTACGTATTTTGAAAACCTGCACTAGCATGCACACATTAAGAAATACTTATTTTGCTTATTTCCATTCATACTTAAGATATGGGATCATATTTTGGGGTATGTCGCCAGATGTACTAAGCACGTTTAGGATACAAAAGAGAGCGATTAGAATTATGGCAAATGTAAACTCTAGAGAATCATGTAGACCTCTGTTTAAAGATTTAAACATTCTCCCACTGCCCTGCATATATATCTTTGAAAGTATTATGTTTTTTAAAAAGAATTTAATGAATAAAGATGTTTTTCTTAAAACAAACAATGATGTTCATAGGCATAACACAAGACAAAATCAAAACATTCATATTTCACACACACACACAAGCATATATCAAAAAGGAACTTTTCACACTGGAGTTAAATTATACAATAAACTACCCCAGTATATAAAACTGGCCCCAAAAATAAAAACCTTTGATAGAATGTTGAAAGCTTATCTGCAGTGCCATTGTTTTTACTCAGTAGTTGAATATTTTAGCGTATAGGAGTGATGGAATCTATAACTATATTTTACTTTTTTAATTTAATTTTAATACCTAGCTGTATGTTGTTGTATTTATAGAATTAAGTTTTCATATTATGATAATAGAGTGAGGTGTAAATAGTTGTGCAATAAGATTGTATCTATTAAGATTTGCTATTATAATAAGTTATAAATAGTTATAATCTTAGTAATATATACCTGTTAGTTCTTTTATTTTATGCATGTAAATTCTGACGTGTCCTATATCAAAAATGTATTGAATGCATGTATTTGATCAAATGGAATTAATAAAAATCTATCTATCTATCTATCTAAGAGTATGCCGCCTATAGGCTAAAGTCCATTTGCCGCCCCCTCTATAGTTCATATTTGCTTCATACATTTGTTGTATACAACAAAGGGATAAAGTTCATTGGCGTTTTAAACTTTTTAAATATCAAGTTCATTTAGTTTAGATAAAACTACAATTATTTTAATGATTTACATAGTAAATTATATAATAAAATTAGTTATCTACTTGTTTTTTTACCTACTTCTTTTAAGATTCGTTAAAAAGTGACATGGGTTTCCAACTTCATTAATTAATTTGTTCTTGGAGATCAGTGATCACTATTTTACACAAATTCTTATATTTTAATGCTAATGACTCGCTTTTGCATAATTGAAGAACTGTGTTCATTTTGAATTAAGTTGTCCTACACGATGAAATGAAATTGCACAAAATGTAGTTAATTACTGGTTTATTTGAAAAATATACCAACTTCTCTGAAACAACTCAACCCACGTAATTTTGATGTTCAAATTTACATAGCTTTCTTACGAGATTTCTTAATGACTTCATATGAAAGTGTTTTTGTTGTATTTGTGAATTTGTATTATGTTATAGTTTTAAAAAGTAGGCTATGTAGAAGGGCTAAAATATATTTTTAAGTAGCCTAACATATTCTTAAATTCATACGGAAATTATTATTAACGTCTGAAATACTTCATTTCAACTTTTGAATAAATTGCCAAACTGCCGTCCCTGATAATTTGCCGCTCTAGGCTGCAGCCTACTTAGCCTATTTAGAAATACGGCCCTGCTCATGTAGCTGTTGAAATTAAGTGACCTGGTAAAGCTAGAAAAACATGAAAGCAAGATATATAAAAAGAGCCATAGGAGGAGGCAAGTATGCACCAAACAGAATGGCACATATCTTAGCAAGAGAAACTTTTTTCCTGGAAGACATAAGTCTCAAGGAATCACTACTAAATACAGGTTCTAACAAAGAAGTAATAGAAAGAAAGAAACGGAAGGAGATAGAGATAGATACCTATTTCTTCGGAACAGACGCCATGATAAATAGACAGATCAACACTAATCAAGCACAAAGGTACGCAATCATAAGGCTTGCGGTTCACGGATTCCATCATAAAATGTGTGCAGATACAAAATACCAACGAGCAAATGAACGTGTGTGCAAAATATGAGGCAAAAAATTTGAACTTTACTATTTGAAACAGTGCAAAAACAGGACATGGTCTTCAAGTACAAATTTGATTGCAATAATAGATATTTTAAACCTGTCTGTTTGGCTGCAATAAACTTATTATTATATATTGAAACTTGATTTGTAAAAATAACTCACCAAATTGAGGAATTCTTCTGTCTCTGAAGACCATTCAGGTTCACATTTGACAAACTGTGGCTGCTCCATGCCTGCTGTAAGACCATCAACCTGAGTGAATCATGAAAACATTACATTGGCCTTGCTAAAGAAAAGAGGAAGCCTGTCAGTGACACGAACTATAACAACATCATTGTATTTCCTCCTCCTTCAGCCTTGCTGCAACAGTGGCAAAACTAGACATCTGTACTTTTTCAATTTTTAATTCAATGTAGTGCTGGAAGATATTGTTTATCAACCGATTAAATCCATGCTACTCTGTCGTTATTCTTGGCAACCTGAGACTACGTAATTCGTTGTGCAAGTTTCCGAAAATATTGCAATAACGTCATGAAATCTGATGTTTCTTCATTGTTTTGTGTGCGTTACACTCATCTGAAGCAAAGTAATAAATCCCCATTCAATACTGCCTTAAAATCTTTAAAAGCAAATTTGCACAAACATCATATTTTGTGTCGTGTTGCTGTTGCACCAAATGAGCTATATTATACAGGGATTAGAGCTAATTTGAGGTTGAAATAAAGGTAATGCCAGGTTGATCCAAAGCCATCTTTAAGTTATTTAAATTAAGTTTCTTAAACGGCTTCGGAGGCGTAGTCGGTAGTATGCCCAAGATTGCGGGTTCAAACCCAGCCGAAGTCATTGGATTTTTAATGGTGTTAAAATTGTTCAGTATGCCTTCCTGTGGAGGGGAAGTATAGCCGGCGGGCCCATATAGATTTATGGCACATGAAAGAGCTTACCACTGCAATTGGTAGTAGCAGCTGCTTCAAATCCAAAATGGTGATTAGGGGAGAAATGACATATTAAGTGTGTAGCAAAATTTGTAGGTTATATTTGGCTATTTAGAAATGCTCTATCAAGTTCCAACTTTCGCCACTAGGTATTAGTGATAGTAGCATCTGGTACCCAAAGTTGGAAGTACTTGAAAGTACTGAGATGTTCAATCTAAAATACCCAGCTATGGCCATTGGCTGCTGAGCTCTACTAGGTTAGACAACTGTCTGGGCAAAAAATACTCCTTGTACCACATGCAAGGGGGTCTGGTTAGGTTTGTATTTGTTTGTAAAGCCTTATTAACACATAGAATTAAACATGTACCGTATGCATCGTTTAAAGCTTTAGTGTCGTCCACGACGTCATGGATGTCACCATTTTGTATCTACCGGAATTTTGTAGTTTAATGTACCGTATCGTGATCTACACTACTCCCCATTTTATTTCCATTACACTTAACTTAAATGGAATGTGTTTAGATTCCCCCTGAAACAGACAAGGATAAAGAATCACCAGTGACTTTCAGGTATAAGTTAGCTTCCCTTGGAGCGGTCATATCTTTTAGTAATGAGTAAGACTTGAAAATGTGACAGCAGTTCGAATCCGAATCTCCTGCAGTCTGGACAAGGCTCAACGGATATGACCGCTACAAGGGGGACCCTATGCTCCAAAGCTTCTGTTTTTGATTTATTTAGGGGCTTGCGACATTGAGGTCATTTAGCCCTGTGTACTTGGGTGTGTGTAGAATCTGTATGATAACCTGTGGTATTGTGATGGCTGAAGGAGTGTGTGTATTTGTAATTGAGGCTAAGAACGACAAACAGGCGGCCGTGGACAACCATGATCTAGAGTTATGAATTTAGCCCTAAGGTCAGAATTAATTTCTTGGCAGAACCGGGATTCGAACCCGGAACTCAGAGGTAACGGCCAAGGATACCATAGGCACTACACTACAAGGCGATTGATCATGCCCTAAACTCTTTCTATGTATCAATAACAATAATAATAATTTAACACTTTTTTTAATACAGCTTCGGGTATAATGATCGTTAATCTGGAGAGGTGCCCAAGAGGCTTTTCAATGAGCCAGTAACATCTCACAATGTCAAATCTACTGTAATATGACATGAATTCGTAGTCCATTATCGGTTAAATGTAACTGCTCATTATATTAATAGGTTTAAGACTGGCGTTTTACCTTTAGACAACTCAGCTACTCGGATTTTGAAACACTTGGACACTCCAGTAGTACCGACTCGAAGCAGATGAATGAGTGCACAGTGTGTTCTACAAATCTTACAAATTCTAGCAGACGAAGAACACTGCACCATTAACTATAATTACACTGTACGTTTTGTGTTCTAACCGGCAGCATGTAAACATGATTTATAACTTCCCTGATGCCTGTTTGTAAACTAGCCCATTGTGTGACAATATATTATTGATAAAGGTATACATTAATATTGAGCTTACCTCCTCGTCAGAAATCTTCCCTGGCATTGCATTACTACACGACCATTTCAAACACAAACTTCACATTATTGGTCTTTCTTTTCACAGAAATGCGCGAACACGTCGGAAATTCAAGCACGTAGTTTATGAAAATGATAATGAGGAATGATAGAGACAGCCTCATTATTAAGAGAGATGGTTCATTTAATCATCAACTTGGCCATTGACTGCTTTCATTAGATTATTAATCATGAACCCCAACGCTTGTATGGAGAAAAAAAAAAAAAACGATAAACCTATGGTGTTGCAGAACCAAAAGGAATCATGGATATGTTTTTGGGCCAGAGGTCAAGCCAAAATTTGCGTGATTCACCTTGCAAGTGTAACGGTTTACTGGGCACCATACCTCTCAGCGGAGGGGCAGATGACCTCGTAGTTCCGCCCCTTAAAACAACAATAACTAACTAACCTCTCAGCGGGCACATATACCTGTTCTATCCGCATCGAGTTGTCCGTGGTGTAGTCGGTAGCATGCTGAAGTGCAATGCCCAAGATCAACCGGGCCGAAGTCGGAGTATTTAATGCGTTAAAATCATTCAGTATGCCTTCGTTCCGAGGGGTAGTAAAGCCATATCATAGATTTATGGCAAGTAAAAGAACCTACTACTACAATTGGCAGTGTGTAGCTTAATTTGTAGGTTATTTGGTTAGAAACGCTCTATCAAGTTTCAACGTTCGCCGCTAGGTGTCCGAGACAGTGGCATCTCTGGTAGCCATTAGTTGGAACTACTTGAAATTGAACTTGATGGGAGGGGGGCTACTGGCTTTCAATTAAAATACCCTGCTATGGCCATTGGCTGCAATTCAAATATAATAATACTCTAGTTTTACAATAGGCATTAATTCTACAAAGTAGGAGAACATGCCTTTTCGTAACTTTTAACAGGGTATATTATTGAAAATATAGTATTCATGATTGACAAACCGTTCTCGGAGTTGTTGGGAGTCGTTTCACAATTTCAATTGCCACTGCTGCACTGGAAATAATTACCTTTAACGTAAATAAAGCATTATTGGTCGTGTTCATTTGAACAAGGTCGGCCATTTTCCATTCACCCCGGACACCACGTCATACCCACGTGACACGTTGCCAACATGAATAATGAAATAATAGGCAAAACCATTGGACTGGATAAAGATTATTGATGCGCGACTTCCCCACTGTGCGTGACAAAAACCAGGGGTGTTATATATTAGCTAACGCGGCCCACTCAATCCACCATTGGTCTGGACGAAAATATTGGTCTAGGCAAAACCATTGGTCTGCCACATGCGATACAGTTCTGAATGCGTGGGGTTGGCATTATGGACTCCTTCACGAACAGGGCAGCAATTTCAACTATATAAGTCGTGCTCCTATTAGGGTGGGATGGTGGGTCTACGGCAGCGGACGAGTGAACATCTATTACTATATCATCTCCAGATACCATTACTACAGTTATTTTGGCCAATTGCATTGCTTACAATGTTTTAAACACATGTTCTCCTACTCTGCAGCGCACCCAGTAGGCTACCTAATACAGTGTGTCCACAAAGTTTCTCTGCAGCGCGTCTCGCCTTGCAGGACGTGTTGGGTTGGCAGTAGGCTACATTCATTTTATGTTGTTACAAGGAAAACAATTACATTAAATTAAGTACACTCCCACTCCTTCTGGCACTACAGCCCGGTGTGAGCTTTGGCCTCCCCAACCACAGATTTCCATCGATCTCGATCTTGGACAGCTGTTCTCCAGGGTCGAACGTTCATTGTTTGCAAGTGCACCTCCACTTCATCTTTCCATCGATTCCTTGATCTCCCAGGGCGTCATCTTCTTTCCATTCTGGCTTTATATATAATCTTTGGTGTTCTTTTGTCTTCCATCCTTTCAATGTGGCCCAGCCATCGTAGTCTTTGTGACTTTATATATTGAACAATGTCTTCGCTTTTGAGGATTTAATCTATTTTTCTATTAGTTCGTATCCTCCATTCTTTTCTATCCAATACAGCACCATAAAAACTTCGAATTATTTCTCTCTCGAACACCCTAAGTTTATTGCAATCCTGAACCGACATATTCCATGTTTATGAGCCATAAGTCTGATCAAGGTCTTGTAAATTTTTAGTTTTGTTTTATGCGACAACAATTGCAACTTATTAATGAGTTTCAGATTGGCAAAATGGGCTCTGTTTCCTTTAATAATTCTCCTATTTATTTCTTCACTCACTATGTTTTTATTATTAACAAGTATACCCAAATTTACATTTTCAAATGTAATTATTAAATTATCATAGTTTCTTCTTCTTTCAACAGATGTTAGGTGCTTGTACTTAGTTTTGGTCGCCTTCACATTTAGACCCATTTTTCCCCTTCCTTCTTCATCTCTTCAAACATCTCCTTTAAATAGTCTAGTCTTCTCACTGTCAATACTACGTCATCAGCATAGGCTCACATTTGTGTTGATTTATATACTATATTATTTTCTCCTTCCAATTTCTCCAATACTTCATTTAAAGCCAAGTTGAATAGCGAAGTGGACATGGCATCACCCTGTTGTACACCTCTTTCCAAGGAAAATTCAACACCAAGTTTA
Source organism: Meconema thalassinum (assembly GCA_946902985.2). Taxonomy (NCBI): domain Eukaryota; kingdom Metazoa; phylum Arthropoda; class Insecta; order Orthoptera; family Tettigoniidae; genus Meconema; species Meconema thalassinum. The sequence goes on from OX336399.1 coordinate 35,631,397, forward strand.
CTCTCCACCATTACTGTGGCTTTAGCATTTTCTGCGGTTATTCTCACTAATCTTTTAGCTTTCGGCAATTCCTTTCTGTTCCATATATCTGTACAATCCTTCCCTGTTAATACTATCAAAGGCTTGTCTGTAGTCTACAAACAACATATGAAGATCTACGTTGTGTTCATAACATTTTTCCATCGCTTGTCTAACAACGAAGATTTGATCAATAGTACTTCTATTCTTGCGGAACCCACATTGATATTCCCCTACTATTTCCTCTGCAACTTCTTTGATAGCACATTGGAAAGCACTTTATAGACGATATTCAGTAATGTAATTCCTCGGTAATTTTTACAATTATACTCATCTCCTTTCTTATACATGGGAAAAATTATTCCAATGTTCCACTGAGATGGCATATTCTCTTCCTCCCATATCTTGACGATAAGATTATATATTTCAGATATAATTTCTTGTCCAGAGTTTTTTAACTTCTCGCTCGTAATGCCATCCTCCCCCGGGGTTTTATTATTTCCTTAGTCTCTCAATGGCTTCCTGCACTTCATGAACAGTTGGTGTTTCTATATGTGGTTCTAAATTCATTACCTAGAATTGTTTTTCTTCTGGCCACCATTCTGCAGTGATTACATCAATAACTTTAGGGAAATAGTGGACATTTTTAGGCCATGCCAACCAGCGTTAATGTTAATCTATCATAGTTAATACAGTACTTACCGTACATTGAATTACTTAGTACGAGGGCTATTCCAAAACTAAGGTCCAGTTAAAAAAAAAACCATCCAAAATCAATATTGTTTCCAAAACAATTGTTTTATTGACATTCCTTACGTCTTTCTCTATTTTTCTACATAATTTCCATACTCATTTACACATTTGTCACATCGTTCCACAAGCTTTTGAATGCCTAAGTCATAGAACTCTGCTGCCTGCGAAGCTAACCAGTCTTTAACAACTTCTTTCACTTCATCATCTGTGTCGAAGCGCTTGCCGCCAAGAAACTCCTTTAGGTACCGTAACAGGTGGAAATCACTTGGCGCCAAGTTCGGACTGTACGGTGGGTGGTCCATCTGTTCCCATCCAAATTTCTTGATTCGAGTTTGCGTGTCATTCGCAGTATGGGGTCTGTCATTGTCATGCAACAACAACACTCCAGACGACAAAAGACCACGTTGCTTATTCTGGATTGCACGTCAGTTTAGTCAGGGTAGCGCAGTAGGCGGCTTTATTGATCGTTGTCCCTGAAATAGTGAATCGTCGATCTTCACGAATTTTGTCGTCAACCGCATGAACCAACTCATCTGAAATCACTGATGGTCTGCCAGAGCGGGGTTAATCGTGCACATTTTCCCGTCCTTCACTAAAGGCTCGCACCCACTTGCGCACTTTACTGTCGCTCATTATGTTCGGACCGTACACTTCAGTAATCTGCCGATGAATTTCTGCCGCAGAAATGTTTCTTGCAGACAGAAACCGTATCACTGCCCTTACTTCACAATCGGCGGGCTGATTAATTGTCTTAAACATTGCGAACCGACACTATCAACAGCACACAGCAACAGTAACAACGCTACTGGCGGCTTTTGCCGCGCAAGGCATGCCAGGAGTCGGCCTTTGCCCTTGTCACCGCTTTCAAATATTTACGGCGAATCTGACCTTACTTTTGGAATTACCCTCGTATTAAGCACACTTTTTTTTCAGCAAAAAATCCTCCCCTCTCCTTGGATTTCAGGAAAGAAAAAACCTCACTTCTACTTTCAAAGCACATGGAGATAAGGAAGATGGTAGGGGTTAAAGAAAACATTCCGTAGTTTCTACAAAGTAGCCTAGTTTATTTAATAAGCAAGTTAGAATAAGTTACATCAGTCTTGTGTGTTCAATGAGGTATTTACACTTCACTCTCTCCAAAAGTATCCTCCATAAGGTGGAGAAATCCTTTTATGGATTGAAAATATACTAATTTTTAAAGTTAATGATTTAAGAATGTTCAGTTTATTTCACAGAAAGGATTTGACAGGTCATATTAGAATCTAAAACTAAATGAAATGATGGTGCTATATATCGATCACTTCTTATCCTAATTCCATAGTACAGTGTAGAGAAAGGGAACACATTAAAAAATGGCATTCTGAAGAAAAACAAGATTCAAAGTTTAGTTTTACATTTTCTGTTAGAAATCATTAAGATTTTGTGGTTTAAGAAGTATAGTTCAAAAAAATCCATCATATATATTATTTCAGTAGTATAGAACCCTTCTGCGGCGCTCACAAGCGACCAATCATGACAAATGAGCATTCAAATGAAAGAGAATAGACATTAGTAGAGACGAATTGCACTCTAATTTCTTAAATATCCATAATTTCTTTAAAGAATGACTTTTTAAAAAAATGTACGAATTGTGCGATTTGCAGATACTGTTGCTGTAGGAAAATATGTTCCATTATTGCTGTACACTTCACATTTTGGCCGCTGTGACTCCTGTTTCATGTTATTTTAACATTCTGAGGTCTTTCCTTTATCATTTTGCATGGATTTCAGAACCAGTAAATCAAAGCAATGAGTACTCAAATCTTATAATTTCATAAATATCGAATAACCAGTGAGTGTTATGATGATCCAATTTTCAGTGATTGCCTTCTTAAGTTAGGGAACATAGAACTTGGAATTCTAATTGAAATGTAAATAGTGTTCTATAATCATTTGGTTGAAATAAATACATAACAACTTTTCTCCTTAAGTCTCTCATTATAAACCTATTGGGGAAAATGTGGTTTATGAACATGCGAGATTTCTCGCACGGGTCTGCTAGTGCCTATTATTTGGAATAAAAGAAAAGTTGTTATTTTATAGTCAATAACTATTTCTTATTAATATCTATGTATATAATACGCTAAGACTAAGGTGTATGGATCACTAAACTCAAGCTCCTAAACCAGAGGGAGTTAGAAGTTGTGGTGTGTACCAAAATCTTCCAAATGGTCTCAATTGTACAGGAAAAATCTTGCTCTTCTTGAAAAGTCAACAGAAATATATTTATTTGTTTAAAAAGTGTGTTTAAACAAATTAAGTTGAATCTAATAACTTCACGGACAGATTGTCGCTAGGTGACAACGACTTACTCTGCATCATGATAGTCCGGTAAAAATTGCTAAAGGACATTGCCCATCTTACAGAATATGGTTGACCTAGGCAACGCCGTGAATAGAAAGTAGAGTGCACATCTTCATCGTAGATTCAGCGACCCCTTCTAATCAATTTTAAATATGTACGCTGTTGGCAACTACCAAAATCTTCTAAATCGTCTCAATAGTACAGGAAAAATCTTACATTTCTTGAAGAGTCAACAGAAATATATTTATTTGTTTATAAAGTGCTTTTAAACAAATAAACAAGACGATGCCCCTGGCAGAACTGTGTCGCGTCCAGCCCGCATAACACTAGAGCTGGGCGGGTAGTCTTTACACATAGGGTGCACACAACCCATTATGCGAGAGTTCTCGCACGGGTCCACTAATTTTTCTAAATCATGTTATGTGGAATATACAGAGTGTTTCTAAATTCCCATCACAGTCTTTAAAAGAAGGAAGGAAGCTTGTAGTGTTATGTGATCGTTAATTGTGCGATCATGAGCCACGGAACCTCCTTTTTACATGGAATCCGAACCACCGGACATGGCATTTCACTTCGAAAATCTCCACCTTGGTGGGAGGCCAACAGATTGACCGCTGCACCACCATGCCCCCCTATTACAGCCTTTGAGGGCTTGTAGTGGGGTCCAAGATGGTTAAGTTTAGCGTAGGAACTTGTGGTGTCTTCCCGCTACCCACAAAAAAACTCCTCAGCACAAGTTCAAATCTCCCGCAGTTTTGGCGCCACTGACCAGAGTATGTATGTGATTGAACGATCACCTCATGTCCCATATCCCCTACAGGTTTGTTGACATTCCATGCCATTCAGTTGAATGTGTGATCTGCAGGACGGTGCACCACCTCATTTTTCACTTGCGGTCCAAAATCATCTGCACCACAGATTTGGGCAACAGTCGATAGGTCGTCTTGTAAATAATTTAAGATTTGCGGACAATATTCTACTAATCGCTGAATGCCTTGAAGATCTACAACCATTGACGGATAGAGCGGTAGAAGCCAGTGAGAAAAGTGGTTTAACTCTAAATGTTAAGAAAACCAGTTTCACAGTAATTTCGAAAGACAATAATCCAGGAAATTTGATAATCAAAGGTAAAGCAGTTCAAAGAGTTCAGAAATACAGATATTTAGGAACCATAGTTAATGATAACAATGATTGCTCTCAAGAAATTAAGGCAAGGATAGGGCAAGCCAGAAGTGCATTCAATCAAATGAGAAATTTATTATGCAATAGAGACCTTAGATTAAATTTAAAACTGAGGTTGCTAAAATATTGTGTGTTCTCGGTATGGAAGCTTGGACACTAAAACAAGATATTATTAACAGACTAGAGGCGTTTGAGATGCGGACATATCGAAGGATCTTACGAGTAAGCTGGATGGATAGATTCACAAATCTTGAGATATTGCGTAGGATAGGTAAAGATAAGGAGATAATTACTTGTGTCAAAATTAGGAAGTTACAATACTTGGGACATATAATGAGAGGAGACAGGGATCGTCTTCAAGGGGAGGTTGAGGGCAGGAGGAGTCAAGGAAGAAGAAGGATCTCTTGGTCGGACAATCTAAAAAAATGGTTCAAGTGTAGTTCCAGTGCTGCTAGATCCAAAAACCACATTGCTGTGATGACCGCCAACCTTCTTAGAGGAGACTGCACATGAAGAAGAGGAAGAAGAAGGATAGGTCGTGGTGGCCAGATTGCTTGGCCTGCATGTTCACCCGACTTTACACCGCTAGACTACTACTTGTGCAGTCACATGAAAACCTTGATTTACGAGACCCCTGTGGAATACGAGGATGACCTACTGGCGCAGGTTGTAGCTGCGGCGGATGTTGGAGGTCCAGGGATTGGTGATTGTGTGCACCAGAACAGTGTCCGTGTTGACGTCGGTGGTCAACACATCGAGCCCCACCTGTAGTTGGACCCAGCAAGAGTTGGACAGAGCGGGAGCTGTGAACGTGTGCTGTGGTTAGCGGGAAGGCGGTCCGTTTCGGGACACAAGTTCCTATGTTAAACTAAACCGTCTTAGTCCCCTCTACAAGCCCTCAAAGTCTGCAATAGGGGGCGTGGTGGTGCAGCGGTAAGCTGTTGGCCTCTCAATAAGGTGGACCGGGTTGGATTCCTGTCAATACATGTGAGATTTTCGAAGTGAAATGTCATGTCCTGTGGTTTGGATTCTGCGTAAAAAGGAGGTCTCATGGCTTATGATCGCGAGATTAACGGTCACGTAAAACTACATGCTTCCTTCCTTTTTTTTTTTGAAGTCTGTAATGGAAATTATGAAACACTCTGTATATAAATTAATGTTTTCGATAAAGTACTTTTACAACAGGTTTACCATCAAACATTATGATAGATAATAAGTTAATCACAGAGGTGAATAGTTCGTTTGTTGGGATCAACCATTAGTAGTAGTGGCTCATGCAGTCAAGAGATTCGCCGAAAACTTGTCCTAGGAAGAGCAGTTTTTAAAGGCCTGGATAAGATCTTCAAGTGTTCAGATGTATCTTGTCTACTAAAATTAGAATGGTTAAGGCACTAGTCTTTCCCATAGCTTCATATGGTTGTGAAAGCTGGAACACAAGGAAACGAGATAGGAAGTAAATTGCTACTAATTAAGCACTGGTGTTGGAGGATACTGCGTATTCCTTGGACAGCCAAGAAGACAAATGTATGGGTAATTCAAAAAAATCAAAACAGATCTGTCTCTTGAAGCATTGATAAGATTACAGCTATCATATTTTGGACACATTATGAGACGTTTTGATTAATTGGAAAAGACAATTATTCTTGGAAAGGTGGAAGGGTCTCGGAGACGAGGGCGGCCAGCATTGAGATGGATCGACTCCATCAAATCCAACATGAATATGTCACTGAAGGACCTGAAGTATATGGCTGAAGACCGAATCATATGGGGACAGTCCATCCTTGCAGTCACTAGGAGAAGATGCCGACTTGATGGCATCCGATCATCATCATCATCATCATCATAACTTTTAACTATTTATTAATTCACATAAACAAAGTACTCCTAAACTCTAGAACAATGAATTAGATAGAATATTTAAAGTTGATTACTTGCTAAAGAAAGGTGTATTATAATGATTTTCATTAGTAAGTCGTTTGTTTTGTGTGTGTTTAATTCATACACTTTCTAAATTACAAAACAGATGGACTGATTGTAGTTCAGATATTTTATATTGCATTTTGATTTATGTTTTCTTGAATTTTTCGGGCGGAGGGATCTATCTTTATCATTTTTTGAAAATAAGGAAATATAACTACCGTTTCTAAAATTTGTAACTTATTTTGAAAGTCCATTAATGCACTTTATGCATGTGAAACACAAGGCTGAACCTAATAGTGGCATATTTGATTGCTCTGTATGAATTTAATATAAAGCATGTACTGTCGCGTGCATAAATAACAGGTCGCCTTGCCGAGCGGGAGTTGAGTTTTCGAGCTATCAGGTGCAATCACTTCGGGTGTTCTCGGGAGGGGAATACTCGAGCCGTGGTTGGACACCTAGACAGTTTTAATAAATCTAAATTCAAATGCCAAGTAACCCATTAATTGTTAAATCTCGTTAGAAATGCACTGTTGAGTTTTACTGTGTGTTAATTCTTTTGAGAATAGAGTTTTCACAGTTAGGGACTAAACGCAGTTTAATAAGAAGAAAAAGAAGAAATCGCAACCGTCCTAAACTAATTATATTTCTGTTATTCCAACGCCAGCTTCATAGAGCCCAACCATCTGCCCCCTCCTCACTAAACATTCGTTCATATTAAAGATCACGGACCTCAAAATCGAGTTCGCTGTCGTGTTACTGAGCCACTGTCAGCCTCTTGTGATTAACAGGCGATACCACACTCCCCCCTTGCCGCCAAGGACAGCTGCCCAGCCACAACTCTGAGCATTCCCCTCCCGAGCACACACCAAGTGATAGCAACCTGATGACTCGAAAACTCAACTCCCGCTTGGCAAAGCGGCCGATTATTTATGCACGCGATAGTACAGTCTTTAAAATGTTCTGTAAGTAGAATAAACCATAGTGTTCGATATACATGTATAGTGCAAGTGCTACATAATGGAGGCCAAATAGGCCTCTATATTTAATAACAAATAATTGCTTGGCAATAACACAATGACTACGAGGGGCGTACTGTATTGTTTTACACTACATTTTTTCTAACCAAATGAAGTACATTACACATCAGTTACGTCAACCTTCTCAACATAATCACCTTGTAGTTTTATGCACTTTGCCATCGATGTGTCAGTCTCTCCAGACCTTCCTGAAACCATTCTTTCGGAGTGCTGCATACCACTGCCTTGACAGCTGTGTTCAGTTCTGCAAAATCTGCAAAACGGTGACCATGCAATGGAATCATAGAGGCAGTCCACCGCCAAAGAAATGTCGAACAGTGCCTTCAGTTGGCAAGCGAATGGCAACAGTGTTCTGGGACACAAAGGACATCATCCTCATTGACTGGCTGGAGATGGGGGCCACGATTAACAGTGCAGCATATGTGGCAACCCTTAAGTGCTTACGTCATGTCATTCAAACTAAGCGGCCAGGAAAATGGGCTAAAGGTATTGTGGCCAACATAGCTTCCTCAAGTAGGCACAGATTGGCAACCCTGCGGGAATCCGAGCGCGAAGCACCATATGTCAATGCTGTATGCGAGTCATTAAGGTGACTTGACGTCACATGTGCCACGAATGCAATCTACTGGACGGTTCCGAGATCTTGAAAGACTTGAAAAACATTACATTGTTCTTTTGGATTATTTAGTTGATGGAAGAGGCAAGGAGAATATTATAGGTATTGATAATTACCACATTTATTTGTGAGTTGATAACATCACCGTGGGTCAAAGTTTTTTATGTGCATTTTTGAAAGTTGAATAGAGTAATGCCTTGGTTCGACACAAGAGTGCGGGGCGGCTGACCACGTATCTGGCGATCTGACAGATGTGGAGAGGGAGTCACATGACTTTTGGTGTACAACGCGAGAAGTGCTTTTGAAAGTGTCCGAACTACGTGATAATTAGCTTTCGTTTGGGAACGTGCAGGCTACATAAGCCCAGTGATTATCGTACACTGGGGGTGGCATTTCAAGACACCCGAGTAACGTGGAGTTCGATCTGCCGACATAATTCGCGACGGGAGTGTTCAAACAGCCGTGTATTATACGAATAAAGCTGTATTGTTTTAATAATGATAATAATAATAATAATATCGTATGGCCTCTGTGCCGGGTGCAAGCTTTGTTATTTGACACCCAAAGGGTAGCTTGCATGTCTAATTTCGTTGTTCCTTGAAGCACTATGAAAATGAAGGAGGTTAGATATCTAAGCTCCTTGAACACTATAGCGCTTTCTAGTAGAGAAATTAGGAACTTTGTGTTGGCGGAAACTCCCGAGATTAATTTTGCCATTATGAACACGGCCTACTGAATTCAAATGGGTTCTTTGACATGCCAACATCGTATGACATGGTATCGCAATTTTTACCGCCTTTCAAAAATCACTTACCACCGCCAGGAGCGAACCTGCAAGCTTGGGGTTAGTAGACCGACACGCTATCCACTCACCCACAGTGGCAAGCATTGTTTTAATAAGAACATTCTTATCGAAGGAAAGGCTTGCTACAAAACCTATAGCCGCAGACGAGTGGTTCGATGCGACTTACTTTGACGGCCACAACGCATGAGGATCAGACAAGGCCTTGGGCAGATGCCAGCTGATTCGTTCGGCAACACGATAGCATTTTACGCTGCTTATGTGAAAAAACGAACAGTCGTATTATACAACACATGCAAAACCTGTGATATTCAAGTGGAAGGAATATTAGTGTTTCTTTGAGAACAGTTTGCGACATAAAGACTTATGGCCATAATTGTGGAACAAGAACAGTTTCGAACCTATGCTCTTGAACCGTCGATAAAAATATTTGAAATGGAACTTTTCGAAGAGAATATGAGGCACTAAACTTATACGTGAGGGGACTGGATGGAGTGATATCTACATCAAAATCTACATCTATGATGTCGCCATGATATAACCACCGTGGAGTTAGAGGGCACAACCACTATGAAACGGGAAGGTCCCGGTTTCGATTCCTGGAGGAGGCGAGGGAGAAGATGGATGAAAATGGATTCCTGGAGTGCTGGGATGGAAAGAAGATGGTACTGGATGAAGACTGAGAATTCTTCATTGGTTCCAGCGGTCCTACATTCCATGAGCATGCTAGGCTTGCAGCATTTTTTCTTATTTCTGCCAGTTGGTGAGCTAAAACAGTACTTCAATTTGCAGTTGTGAGTGGTTTTAACGACTCAGTATTGCTAGATATCATGGAGTTGTAATAATTAGTAATTATTTGTTGATTAATTATTTTTACAATTATTATTATTATTATTAAAGTTGTTGTTGTTGTTGTTTGAGTCTTCAGTCTTTTGACTGGTTTGATGTAGCCCTCACACCTCCCGGTCTTGAGCTAAACGTTTCATCTCCAGATAGCTACCACACCCTACATCCGAGGCAATCTGTTTAACATATTCTAACCTCGACCCTGCCTTCCATAACTAAGCTTGCATTCCTGGGTGTCTTAGTATATGTCCTACCAACCTATCTCTTCTCTTCATTAGCAGTCGCCAGAAACATCTCTCCTCTCCTACTAGTCTTAATACCTCTTCGTTTGTAACCCTATCTACCCATCTGATCATCATTCTCCTGTAACACCACATTTCAAACGCTTCAATTCTCCTTTCTGCTGCACCAATAGTCCAAGTTTCACTTCCATAGAGCACCACGCTCCAGACAAAGGCCTTCAAAAATGACTTCCTAATACCTAAATCTATATTCGATGTTAACAGATTCCTTATCTGTAGAAATGCTTTCCTTGCCTGAGCTAACCTACTTTTTATATCCTCTTTGCTTCGTCCATCACTGGTTATTTTGCTTCCTAAGTAACAGAAGTCTCCTACTTCCTTTAGTTTTTCACCTGCCAATTTGATGTTCATAGAGAATTCTGATTATTAATAGCCACATTTATTTTTCGTCTACGAAAAAAAACATGTGATTAAGTAATTCACATTGAAGGGTTATCACGTGTGGCATAGACATAATCCACCATGCTTTATACCACGAACCAGTTAATATTTTCTTTTTGGAATTTTATAAATCCATCACCTCTTTGAATGATAAGATTTTTCCAAGATTATAAGACTGGAATTTAATAGGAGCCCACCTAATTTTGGTTGGAAATATGATACGGAAACTCAATTGAATTCATGTTGGAATACATGAGAGTGGTCGACTAGCTTTCAAGAGCTAGGGTGGATTTCATGTTTGAATTTTTCCGATTCTTGCCTTCAACGTTGGTGAAACTAATTTTGTGAACTCAGAATGATTATAACTTTAAATTTTCCCATTTTTCTATTCTCATATTCATTGCTTTGGGACTTTGATGCTCGTCATTATGCTTAAGACACTTGGCCATTTGACATTGCTTTTAGTCAGGCCTGCATTAAATCTGTGGCTTCTCTGAGAAGTCTTATCTTAAGAATCATTACTTAAGTATACAGGTCACCGAGATTTGTCTTCAGAAAAAACCGGTACAACCTGACCAAAACCTGTAAGGAGTTGGACAATTTCCTCTATCTCATGAAATCAAAGAAGTCTCAGATTTAGGACAGCAAGGCCCCTACTTTTGCTAACATTCCCTTCATGCAGGAGGGTGCTTTCCTAGAACACAAGGCCAAGATAAATGAGCATCTCGCCGAGAAGAAAGCCACAAAAAAATCTGCATACAAGAAGGTTAAAGCTGCTGGATAGCTTGTCGAGTGTGGATGCTCTTTTGCTGATGACTAGGGCTCGGATTCGAGCATATTTGCATTTTTTTTTTTCTGAATAGTACACATTGAAAGAAGCCTTTCGGTGGTATTTTCACCTCTCTGGGACCAACAGAATTGTAATTTATGGAGCATATAAATGCATAAAACCACGGTTTTCAGAATAGAAGCATATAAATGCATATTCTTGTGGTTTTCGTCTAAATAGTTTGTTTTTCTTCGATTCCCCCCTCCGAATTCGGGCCCTGACCATCCTTAAGGTTCGAAAACAGAAATAATTATAGAAAAGCCTATCTGGTGCGAATAATAGAACCGCAGGTTTTTAACCTTTAGTGAGGTCGTTCTCGTCATTGAAACTTGTATTGACTGATTTAAGAAAATCATTCAAAACTGAAAACGTAGAAAAAATTCTTGTTTAACAGACCAATGCAGATCTACTTCATTGACTCGTCTAATTGTGAACATTTTGTAAATTAACTTTTAAACTATAACTTTTATAAGAAAACTTCTCTTATATATACTTGAAAAATTTGAATGCGAGTATATTGCAGTGTATCATACATACAATTAGAAAATAAAGCTCGTATATAAAGGTATGTTATTGGTTTTTTCGTTTCACTTTCCTTTCTATAGTTTTTAACGGTGTTTTTCGAGCATATTCTGCATATTTAACTGCATATAATGGCTTTTTAGTACATATCTATCGAGCATAAAACACATGGTTTTCGAGCATATCTGGAGATTTTATCGAGCATATCGATCCGAGCCCTACTGATGACTTTCTGCTCGAGGATACGGCTGCTTATGATGCGCGTCATCTCTTCTGTAAGGATTGTGTTCTAAGGAGTACAGAGACTCTGATCGGAGATGGCAGGACAAA